>CM057465.1:174804205-176125205 GCA_030035585.1 Dugong dugon
AGGAGGTACACACGTTTGGGGGCAGAGAAGGGTCCGCCAGAAGGTCGGTAATGAGGCCGTGAGCCTCGCCCATCACGGCAATATCCACAATAATACTGGTTCCTGAAGACTGAGACACCAGACAAAGAAAGGGTAGGTTAGAAAAGGAATTAAATTGACTTTTTCACTGAAAAATTAACTGAGTCGACTCCTTAGTATTTCAGTACCGTTAAATTCAGTGCACATTTCTGTTTCCAAATTTGCCAAGGTTCTAGGCCATGGTTTTCATTGTTTGTGTATTATGTATTCACACTTTTCAATGCTAGAGCTTGGGAAGGGGTGCAGTCTATTCGAAGAGATTAAAAAGATAAACACCAGGTGGCACAAATGGTTAAGTGCTGAACTACTAGCCTAAAGGTTCGTGGTTCAAACCTACCCAGCAGCGCCTCAGAAGACAGGCCTGACAATCTGCTTCTGAAAAGTCAGTCCTGAAAGCCCTATGGAGCAGTTCTACTCTGCAAACATCAGGTTGCCTTGAGTCAGAATCAACTCAACGGTAACAAGCAACAAGTTTTAAAAAGACAAGAAATTTCAGAGAACTGGAAAAAACTACTCATCAATCATCTTACGAAGAGTTCAATATTTTATACGTATCTAGACTTTCAGTCTGAAAGTAAAATTAATACACTATAAAATTTAAATTTTAGTAACACTTGAATGTAATACTTGAACATGGTATTTTGTAATTATTCAACTAACATTAGAGATATTAAAACATCAAAGTTACATTTAAATTCACTATTTTCTTGTGGTTGGAAGGATAGAAATTTCAGTTCTAAAATTCTGTGGAGCATCCGTCATGTTCTGCCAAACTGCCTGTCAGATTCCGAGTGACTGCCTTACATTCACTAAACAAATGAGAGCCCAAAACACAGAGGATAGAAATGTTTTCTACCCTGGTGGGGCAAAAGATATAAAAAATCAGGAAGAGGTAAGACTAAGGGAGAGCAGGGGCAGCGTCATGGCTAACAGGATAAAAGAAGCCTCAAGACAGAATGCAGTGAACTATTAATATATTGGAATGCTGTCACGGCAGGAAGAACCCACATACATTTAAATAACGTAACCAGTTAGTGACTGGGAGTGCAGAGTCGAGAGTTCTGCTACTTAGGTCCATATCCTGAATTCCTACTCTACCACCTTCTCGGTGCCTGATGTCTGGCAAGTCACTAAGCTCTCTGTGCTGTGATTTCTCCACATGTAAAATGCATGTAGTGATACGCGCACCAATCTCAGAAGGTAATTATAAGAACTAAAGAGATAATATATGTAAGTGTTTAATATTGGGCTGGTAATTACGATGCCGACAATGATACTGATGGTAATGACGCTAATAAAAATAGTTCCGGAATTTTCAAGTAAGAGGCCATTAGGAAGTTTGGCTGACTACTTCAGAGAAAAGGAAGGCTAGTCGTTCTCTCACAGCACACATAAAAATAAACTCCAAAGAGGTTAACAATTTAAACATATAATATCATAAGATTATTAAAAGAAAATATGGAAGACTATCTTAAAATCTTGGAAATATGAAGATCTTTGAAATATAATATGAATTCATTCATAAACCACCAAGGAAAACTCTGACAGATTTGATTAAATAAAGGTGGAAATTTCTATATGGGAAATGACATCCTAAACAAAGTTAAAAGACAAACTGTCTGTGAGAAAGATATTTGCCACACAAAAAAGACAAAAAATAAAGAACTTCTAAAAATCAATAAAAGATAAAATTGGATAAAAATAATGAATAGACAATTCAAAGAAAATGTAAATAATCAAATATATTAAAAACTGCTTGCTTCTCTAATACCTAAAATGCAATTAATATAATAAAAACAACTTATAACTCAGAAAATTGACAAGATAATAAAAAATTGCCAGCACTAGTGATGGCGTGAAGTGTCAGTGACGGTGTGAACACATGAGCAGTCCCTTGTGATTAATGCAAAACAATCCAGTAATTTGGGAAGAAATTCTGCTGAGCCAATCAATTGGTGGTTTAAACGTATGTATTCTATGATCCAGCAAAACAACTTAGACATCGAGCCTAAACCATTATTTCTATAAATATGTAAAAATATAAAGCCAGTCAACCCACTGTTTCAAGTCAATTCTGACTCATAGCAATCCTATAGGACAGAGTAGAACTCCCCCATAGTGTTTCCAAGGCTGTAGACCTTTACAGAAGAAGATTGCTGTATCTTTCTCCAGTGGAGCAGCTGGTGGGTTCAAACAGTTGACCTTTCAGTTAACAGCCAAGTGCTTTAACACTCACTCCGCCACCAGGGCTCCTTGGAATATTAGTTAGTGGTGGAAAATGTATGTCATAGAAAAAGGGAACATCTATTTGTAAACAGAAAAATATGAGAATTGTGAAAATTGTGAATATTCATCATCCATGAATATATCTAATCACATAATAACTATAAGTGATAGATAAATTATTCTGTAAATGTATCACATAGAACAGTTATGTCTTTTGCCGCTAGAATAACAACAATAATAAAAACTAAAAAAAAAAAAAAAAAAAAAAAATTGAAGTCAAGTCGATTCTGACTCATAGAGACCCTATAGGACAGAGTAGAACTGCCCCACAGGGTTTCCAAGGCTATAAATCTTTATGAAAGCAGACCGCCATGCCTTTCTCCCACGGAGTGGCTGGTGGGTTCACACTGCTGACCTTTTGGTTAGCAGCCCAGAGCTTAACCACTGCGCCACCGGGGCTCCAGAAGAACTATAAGAACCACAAGAATAATGATGGCAGATGATATGTATTGAGCACAAGTCTACAAAGTAGGTACTAATATTAACTTCATTTTATTAGTCACAAATAAGTTGCCCAAACCAGATACCGAAAAGTAGAAACGACAGGATATAAACACACTAACTCCACAGCTCAAGTGCTGAACCAGAACAATGAAATGAAGAACGTTTTCATGTTATGTTCCTAAATATATCTATAAATTATTGGATGCATTATTTCATCATTGTGCCTAAGTTTCTTCTCTGTTTGTGGGCCTAAATATTCATTATAAGTGACATGATCATTTAAGTGCAATATTAATAGTTTCAGGGTATATAATTATGCACATTTCATTTATATACTACATTGTTAATTTTAAAAAAGTTCATGAAAATACCGCTAAATTACGTTAAGATTTTCTTTTAAAAACACATATTTTCGAGTGTTTCTCTAATCACTGTGCTTCTGAAAAACTCACCTAGTGCAAGCCTCTGCAATGGGATCGTTTATTCCTAGCCATGCTATTCTAATAAATCTAAACTAACATGTCACTGCAATGTTTCCATAAAAATTTGAAATTTTAAGTCAAACTTTCTTTTCAGAACACAAAATTTTAAAACTCACTGACAAGGAAATTAACGTTTTATGCTTTAATAATTAGTAATTAAAGATGTTTTCTCAAAATGTTCTCAGTACGTAAAGTCTGCAAATGTGAGAGGATGAAGTAGAAAATGTCCACTGACAATTAGAATTATAATTAGGATTATAATTTTATATTATTGGTGAGAGGTCAAGTCTTCTTTGTAATTCTCTAATGTTATGTCATTTTAATAATACATTTTCATTCTTTTTATATGCAATGTGTGTATTATTTATATACTCAGACAAAAACAAATATTAATCTTTTAAAAATGAAACTTAGAAATAGAACTTAAAACACCATCCTCATGAGTCAATGTTAGTTTTACACATGAATTTAGAAAAGAAGCCTCATATATATTTCAGTATTACATATGATATAGGTTTTTCAAAGCAAGGTCTTCAAGTGAAAATAAAAGCAATATTCAAGTCAATAAGAAGCAAATTATCCCTATTGGAATTGACTAAGAAACCAAAGCTAACGCTTTAATGTTGAAAAACTTCTGTACTATTATTAAATCAGGTCCTTGCTTTATTAGTTTCCTGAGTCAAGAATAAAATTGTATAACTGTTAAAAGTTACACTACACGTAAGTTATCATCACTCTTAGGAACAAATATATAAAGGCTTCAAGAAGGCGTGAAACCTAAAACCAACGATCAGATTTGTTTGCCACAAACCCACCAAAACTAACCATACGTGAAATGCTGAAAGATAGGCTAGTTACTATTTCAATAAACAATAGGTAAGCTATAAAAACAAGGGTATGTGCAGGGAGTCATTGTTAAAGAATTGCAAATGAGAGGGCCGATGGTTGATGACAGAGTTTTCTTATTATATGACACAAAATATAAAATAATTGACTTGCACAGAGAATATCTGTACACCTTTCATCCTTAAAAATAATACGATTACATTTCTTCGTATTCCAAATGACACTCAGAGAAATATTTCATTTAACTGGTGAAGACTTAGATAGTGATAATAAATACTAAAGGCTGAGTTTATACAAAAGCCAGTTTAAAGCAGTCTTAAACTAACAGCCTGAAATCATCTTCAAGTACACCAATGAGCTATACTAAGCACAAAACCACACTTGAGTCTTTTTACACAGTAGATGACCAAACAAATCTTTTCCTTCAAAAAATGTTACCAAGCAGTATAAAACATTCTACTTCACAAGCCCTCCTTATAACAGAAATATTTATATTTCACGTTTAAGAAAATGCCTGTATAATTCGCTAGACACTATTTAAATGACAATCAAATTTGGATTGCCACCTTTAAATAGAAAATCTGGAATTTAAGTCTAATAAACAGTGGAGGAAGGTGCAGTTTTATATTTCAAACCAAAAATAACTGAGTCTCTTGGTAAGTCCAGCGTATTTAAATGCACTTAGCGTTTAAACATCTTTTCCTCTCTTTATCACCATCCAGTTTATTTCACTAAATCACCCGGTCCTTCTTAACACTGACTTTAAAAACAAAGCCAGTTGCTGTCTAGCTGATTCTGACTCTTGGTGACCCCATGTGTTTCAGAGTAGCACTGCACTCCATAGCGTTTTCAATGGCTGTGTGACTTTTTGAAGTAGATTGCCAGGCCTTTCTTCCAAGGTGCTTCTGGGTTTGAACCATCTAACTTTTGGTTAGTAGCTGAGCCCTTAACCATTTATGCCACCCAGGGAATCCCTAATTGTGGCTTTGTTTTTGCTGTTCTTAGGTGTCGTTCGTTGAGTCAGTTTCTACTCACAATGACCCTACGTACAAAGAACAAAACACTGCCCAGCCCCGCGCACCCTCCTCACAATCCACCCTCCTCACAATCGTTGCTATGTTTGAGGCCATTGTTACAGCAATTGTGTCAATCCACCTTGCTGAGGGTCTTCCTCTTTTTTGCTGACCATCTGCCTTACCAAGCATGATGTCGTTTTCTCCAGGAGCTTGCAGTCCTTGCTTCAAAGGAACACAGTGACTATGCTTCTTCCAAGACAGACTTGTTCATTCTCCTGGCAGTCCACAGTATATTCAGTATTCTTCGCCACCATAATTCAAAGGCATCAATTCTTTGGTCTTCCTTATTCATTGTCCAGCTTTCGCATGCATAGGAGGTGATTGAAAATATCATGGCTTGGGTCAGGAGCACTTTAGTCCTTAAAGGGACATCTTTACTTTTCAACAATTGAAGGAGGACTTCTGCAGCAGATTTGCCCAATGAAATACCTCCACTGATTTCCTGACTGCTGCTTCCCTGGGCATTGATAGTGGATCCAAGCAAAATGAAATCCCTGACAATTGCATCATTTAATATTTTGCCCCTAGAATCCTCTAAAATTGCAACTTGAGGCTTGAGTTTTTTTCTTCAGTTCTTTCAGGTAGAGAAATGCCGACTGCATTCTTCCCTTTGGGTTTTCTAACTTCAGGTCTTTGCACATTTCATTATAATACTTTACTTTGTCTTCTGGAACTGCCCTTTGGAATATTTTGTTCAACTCTTTTACTTCATCATTTCTCCCATCTGCTTTAGCTACTCTGTTCAAGAGCACATTTCAGAGTCTTTTCTGACATCCATTTTGGTGTTTTCTTTCTTTCCTATCTTTTTGATGACCTTTTGCTTTCTTCATATATGATATCCTTGATGTCATCCCACAGCTCATCTGGTCTTCACTCACTAGTGTTCAATGTGTCAAATCTATTCTTGAGATGGTTTCCAAATTCAAGTGGGATATACTCATGGTCGTATTTTGGTTCTCATGGACTTGTTTTAACTTTCTTCAGCTTCAGCTTGAACTTGCATTATCAACAATTGATTGTCTGATACTCACTTGGCCCCTGGCCTTGTTATGACTGATAATATTTAATATTTATCTCTTTCCACAGATACAGTCGATTTGATTGCTGTGTATTCCATCCAGAGGTCCACATGCATAGTCACTGTTGATGTTGTTGAAAAAAAGTATTTGCAATGAATAAGTCGTTGCTCCTGCTAAGTCGGCATGTGATCTCCCTTGTCATTTTTATCACCAAGGCCATATTTTCCAATTACAGATCCTTCTTCTTTGTTTCCAACTTTTGCATTCCAATCACTAGTAATTATCAACACATCTTCATTGCATGTTTGATCAATTCCAGACTGCAAAAGTTGGTAAAAACCTTCAATTTCCTCATCTTTGGCATTAGTGGTTGGTGCGTAAATTTGAGTAAGAATCATATTAACTGGTCTTCCTTGTAAGCATATGAATATTATCCTATCACTGACAGTATTGTACTTTAGGATAGATCTTGAAATGTTCTTTTTGACAATTAATGCAACACCATTTGTCTTCAATTTGTCATTCCCAGCATAGTACACCATAGGATTGTCTGATTCAAAATTGCCAATACCTATCCATTTCAGGTCACTAATGCCTAAGATATTGATATTTATGCACTCCATTTCATTTTTAATGACTTTCAATTTTCCTAGATTCATACTTCGTACGTTCCATACTCCAATTATTAATAGATGTTTGCAGCTGTTCTTCTCATTTTGAGTTGTGCCACATCAGCAGATGAAGGTCCCGAAAGCTTGACTCCATCCACTTCATTAAGGTCGTCTCTACTTTGAGGGAGCAGCTCTTCTCCACTCATATTTTGAGTGCCTTCCAGCCTGAGAGGCTCATCTTCTGGCACTATATCAATGTTCTGCCACCATTCATATGATTTTAGACTTTCACAAATATAAATGGTCTTGTTATAGTGTAGTCTAGACTGCTTTTAAGTCACTTATATCCAAAGAAATTAACACACACACACTTATTATCAGTAGTAAACATAGCTCCTTGACTAGATAATATATGCATCAATTCAATTTTAGACAATTCATATTCACTCTTACTACCCGTGTTAAAATTTTGTAAACCACGGCATCCATTTACATTTGTGAAAGTCTAAAGTCAACAAGGGGGAAAGGGAGGAAGTTCTTAGCATATGGGGGAGAGGAAGGGGAATAGAAATAATTTGCACTCAGTGAAAAACACCTAGTTTCTAACTTATCGTATGTTTCAAATTATAAAAAATTCTAGCAGTTCAGTCTATGTGATCAAATTACCAGCAGAATATAAAGTGAAATTATATATCTTTATGTAACACACCTGATTATTTCCTATTATGTCCCAACACTGTTCAGAACTGGAGATTTTCTACAAAAAAAAAAATTCTTGAGAAAGTTTAGACATAACCCCATGGACAAAGGAAGAAGCAGAAAGGAACTGGGAAAATGACTGTGCCAATATAAATTTGCCATTTAAAAAGGGTTGGAGAGATTATCTGGTGTGAGGTGAAGATCATGGTCCAATTCTTGATAAATTGGGTTTGAGGTGCCACCAGTACATTCAAGTTACAGCTCTTCTTCCTACACATTTCAAAGGAAAGGTTAAACTGGTAACTTAATGAAATAGGTTGAACATAAACAAACAAAAACAAAAAACAAACCCATTGCCGGTCGAGTTGATTCCAACTCACAGGGACCCTGTATGACAGAGTAAAACTGCCCCATAGGGTTTCCAAGGAGCAGCTGGTGGGTTTGAACTGCTGACCTTTTGGTTAGCAGCTGAGCTCCTAACAATTACACCACCAGGGCTCCAATCCCTATTCAAAGGCAGAAAATTTAATAATTCCCAAGTCTTCTGACTCAGTGAATCATCTGATGTGTCATTTGCTTTGGAGATTAATTTATTTTAATTGGAAGAAAAGAATTAGAAGCCGCGCAAAAGCCTCTCTTCATAATTCCATGTGAAACTCAAAGACAAGCTGCAAATGCTAAAGCACTAACAATGAAACTATTATCTAGATAACCTAGTTGAAATGTTATATGCTTCAAATTGGGCCACTATTTATTTTTTCCCTAAGTTTTATGAAGGTCTCCAAAACCAACCCCTGGTTTCCTACAGACAATACCATATCCTCCGGAGCACTCAAGCTCTCCTCCTGTAAAGTCAGAGAACTGGTTCTCTGTAAAGTCCCTTCCACTTCTCAGTCTAAATCATTTCCCTACATAACATACATTTGTGTACACACATCAAAGAAGAAAGAAGGGAATGATTTTAAAACTATCTCTCGGAGTCATGAAGCATTTAAAAAAAAATTTTTAAAGATTTAAAATTGACTTTGTAGACTTAGAAAAGTCGTTGTTTCTTTGATTGCTAATTTCATCCAGCCTCTACCTAATTATTGAGTCACTGATGCTATTTCCTCCTTATGGTAAAATATCCCCTGCACACTGAGAAATCATGAGAAATAGATCATTGTCTGAAGCTCCCACATTCTACTTCTTCCAGTTGAATTGTACCAAATGAATTTGCCAAGTGCCAGTTGGTTTTGGTTCTAAACTCTTTAGGCCTTTTGTATTTGTTGTTGTAAATTATATATGTTAATATTATATCGATAAACCAGTGATATGCAAATAAAAAAAGAATTATTTCCTTAAAAACGAACTTGAATTCTTTGAATACTGTACATTTCATAAAGGTGAGGCCCGAAAATCAATTTGTATTGAATTAGGAAGGGGGGATACAACTGTAAGAATTCAAACAGAAAATCATATAATACTTGAAGGATTCTCAATTTAGAAAGCTTCCAAGTACCTAAGTCATTTCTACTCTAAAGAAACTGAAACTGGCAATTAGAAAGTGGCAATCATATAACAAAGTATGGGTGTTGTGTATGTAAGAACAACAGCTAAGAACTCCGATCAAAACAGTGGACACACACTCAAAGAAAAACATTCTTGGGACTTCATCAAAGGATATACAAAAGCCTGAATATTTATACATATTAAGTTAAAATGTATTATTGGAAGTATGGAAAACATATGTCATATTTTTTTATGATTCTGTGCTGTAAAAACCTTTTCAAAATAACAGACCAACTACTGGTCCTCAGATGAAGAAACTGGAGATTTTTACCAACTTCTGAAGTCTGAAATTGATTGAGTATGCAATCCAGATTCATTGATAATTACTGGTGATTGGATTGCAAAAGTTGGAAACTAAGAAAAAGGATCGGTAGTTGGAAAATATGGCCTTGGTGATAGAAACAATGGTAGAGATCATATGTTAGAATTTTACGAGACCAATGACTTCATTGAAAATACCTTTTTTCAACAACATAAATGGCGACTATACATGTGGACCTCGCTGGATGGAATACACAGGAATCAAATCGACCAAATTTGTGAAAAGAGATGATGGAAAAGCTCAATATCATCAATTAGAACAAGGCCAGGGGACAACTGTGGAACCGACCATCAATTGCTCATCTGCAAGTTCAAGTTGAGGCTGAAGAAAAACAAGTCCACAAGAGTCAAATTACAAACTTTAGTGTATCCCACCTGAATTTAGAGACCATCTCAAGAATAGATTTGATGCACTGAACACTAATGACTGAAGACCAGACAAGTTGTGGAACGACATCAAGGGCATCAGACATGAAGAAAGCAAGAGATCATCAAAAAGGCAAGAAAGAAAGAAAACACCAAAATGGATATTAGAAGAGACTCTGAAACATGCTCTTGAACGTAGAGTAGCTAAAGCGAAAGGAAGAAATGATGAAGCAAAAGAGCTGAAAAGAAGATTTCAAAGGGTGGCTCGAGAAGACAAAGTAAAATATTATAATGAAATCTGCAAAAACCTGGAGTTAGAAAACCAAAAGGCAACAATACGCTCAGCAGTTCTCAAGCTGTAAGAACTGAAGAAAAAAAATTCAAGCCTCAAGTTGCAATAGGGAAGGATTCTACAGGCAGAATACTTATCTGTGCAAGAAGCATCAATGTCGCAGTGGCGTCGAATGTCGGGGCGGCGGCTGAGACAGTAACCAATTCCACAACTCTTACAGAGAAGTGGGGCCAGGACGGTCACTCTGAGGAGTCGAACCCACTTCAGTCCCAGGAGTTTATTTCATAGTCAATACAGCAAGCAATAAAGCAATTAACAAAACAATGGGCTTTGGGTGTGGGCAAAGGAGAAGGAATTCAGGTAAACAAGCCAATCAGTAGAGGGACAATAGGTTTGGGAAAACAAATTGTGACAAGTCTCAACGTGCTGTGCAGCAGAGGCCTGTGGGGGCTGCAGTTGTCAATAGTGCAGCCATGTTTAAATGGCATATATCCCCACATTTCCCCCCTTTTGTTTAGTTAATGAAATAAGAATCAAGAGGGTTTTTACTGGTCCAACAAGTGTCTGGTAGGACAAAGTAAAATTTTCTCTACCAGATAAAGTCTAAGATTATCTCGGCTACTGTCTCTACACCTCAGGGCCTGGCGACTTAGTGAGTGCTTATGAGCCCAGCTACGGCTGGGGCACACTCCATATGTTTAAGGAGGAGAAGTAGCATAGCTATGAGTAACACCTGGACTTAGTCGCCTAGATGGCGGCTATGGCAAGCTCTTTAAACTCACGGGGCTGGTTTTCCACCAGATACCATCTGGTTCTTCACCAGGTTGTTACTTAATGCCTGGGCTTAAGTCTCCTAGATGGCAGCGTAGCAGGCTCTTTAAACTCACAGTGCTGGTTTTCCACCGGATACCATCTGGTTCTTCACCAGGTTACTAAATAAGAGCGATGCTCTTATCAATTGCATAGCCGGAGTGAGTGGACTCAATGTGCCTTTCAGGTGTGTAAGACAATAGAGGATGATCTTATGAGGATAATATAATCCTCTGCACTAGTAATATCCTGATTGTTGGACCCATGGGTTTCCTCTGACTCTTATTTTGTCAGATAAACACTAACTTTTAACATCCACTGAAATTATTATTCTTACAGGTTTAAAGAATTATAAAGGCTCCAAGAATCTATTAACAATCAAACAAGTAATGATTTACACAGCTTCACTATTACTTGGAAGGGAATCACTAGGAAGGACAATTTACACATCATAACAAATGTTCATTAGGAAATTAATTACACATCATAACAAATTTAACAACCAAACAAACACTGATTTACACAAATTCACTATTAATTGGAAAGGAATCATCTAACTTAGAAATCTGTCTATACAGAAGCATATAACTAGGAGAAGCAGAAAATATACAGGAATTTACACATAACAAATTTTCATCGGGAGCTTACTGATTAACAAAATACAGGTAATTACTGATTATCAAAATAATAGCATAGGAAGGGCCTTTTTCAGAGGAGGTCTTTATTTTTCCCATCTCCCGTTTAGGTAACTGGTAGCGAATGGTCCAGGCATAGAAGGCTGACTTCTGTTGGTGATGGGAGATCTTCAGGGAGTAGAGACATCGGATGGCTGTTGAGAGTTAAACGTCATGAGAGAGACCATGGCTAGAAACAGGTTTTCAGGTGTAAGTGGGGCACCGGTAGCTGAGAGAACATTTTCAGCTTTAGAGGAGAGGGCTTTCAGACCTCCCCATGTTACTGGCACAGCAGAGCCTTGTTGTTCAGTTTTCTTCTCCGGAGGAGGGGGCGTTGGTGTTGGCTGTGGCTCTGGAGTTGGAGCGGCCGGCGGCCCCGGTGGTGTCAGTGGATATAGCAGGTCCCAGCGGTAGCGGGGTGGCTGTCGCAGGAACATGATACGGTTTTACCGGTCAAGCAGGAATCCAAAGCGGACTTGTAGGAGACAAAACAGCCGCATACCCTCGCCCCCAGGTTAATAATTCTACAGGTCCTTGCCAGACAGAGATTTTGAGGATGTTTATAGAGGACCTGTGGGCGAGGTCAGGTGTCAGGGGGGATAAAATGTTGTTCTGCAGTGGTATGACCATCTTCGGCAACCGATAAAAAGTTAAAAGTAAAGAGAGCTTTGGCAAGTCTTTCATTCTGGTCACATACTCTAGACCCGCCATCTCTCCCCTTTTGCTTATTTAAGAGCTGTCTGAGAGTATGATGGGCACGTTCAATTATAGCCTGCCCTTGAGGGTTCTAAGGAATGCCAGTGGTATGAAGAATATCCCAAGTGGCACAAAATTGTTGGAACTTAGCAGAAGTATATGTAAGCCTATTATCAGTTTTAAGATGCCTGGGGACATCCCATAGTTGCAATGGCTTGCGTGAAATGACGACAGGCATGAGCAGAACGTTCTCCAGAAAGGGCTGTAGCATAGAGAAACCCAGAATATATTAGCCCAATGAAAGCCTTTACCACAGCGGGGACACTTTCGGGTTGGAAGTTTAGTGTTGGCATTTTTGTTTTTTTAACCTATGACAGTCCTTTTTAAAATGTCCAGGTTTACCACACCCAAAACAGGTGGCAGTGGATGGACGGAGAGCTGCTGCTAATACTTGTGCCTTATGAGTCTCTGTGCCAACATTTTGACATGCTCTAATCATTTCAGGTAAATTAGGATTCTGCGCCTTTAAGGGCGTCAGAAGGGCTGGCAGTCGGCATTAGCATTCTCCTAAGCAAGCTGGAGACAAAGAACCTCAACTGCCTGTTGATTGTCTACCTGTCGGGAGATTGCTGCTTGAAGGCGGTTTATAAAATCAATGTAAGGCTCGTTTGCTGTTTGTTGGATAGTGGCAAAGGCGCCTGTAGGTGTTTTAGAGTCAGAGACGTTACCCCATGCTTTAGTGGCAGCATTTGATGCTTGACTAAAGGTTTGTCTATTCATCTGGCTTTGGGCTTGGGGAGTAGAATAATTTCCACTACCCAGGAGCATATCAAGGCTGATAGGAATATTATGATTGAGGTTGTCTACGACATAAGGGTTACTATGTTCTTTATATTCTTGGCTCCATACACTAAATTGAGCAGGGGTTAAAACTGTTCGCATCAAAAGGTTCCAATCCCATGGGGTCATCTCATAGTTCTGTCCTATAGCTTCTACATATCCCCTTGTAAAGGAAGACTGTAAACCATTTTCTATCATACTTTTACGGAGTTCTTTAAAAACCTGAAAATCAAGGCCATCGTGACGGGGCAGTCCTGATCCCTGAATGACAGGATACACAGAAAGCCCCTCTTTCTCACGGCCCTCTTGCAAACATCTTTCCATAAGAGACTCATGTTGAGAGAAATCAGCCTTGGGAGGCGTGGAAAACGGGGGTCGTAAACATTTTCTTTACTAGGGGAGGGAGCAGAAGGAGCTGCCTGTAGGGACTGTAAAGTGAGGCGGCAGTGATGCCAAGCAATGAGAACTGAAGCTGGGATGTTCATGTCACGAATGATATTACCAATACGTTCCCATGCTTCTACATCAAGGTTTCCTAGTAGGGGATACCATGGACAGGCAGATTCAATTAAACGCAGAAGTTGGGTAAGAGCTTTTTCTGGCACCTTAAGCTTAGAGGCCTTTTACAATCCCAACAACTGGGTTTTGTGTTGACGCTGCTCAGGAGAAAGAGAATTCCCCATAGCGAGGAGGAAAAGGAAAAATGAAGAAAAGAAGGACAGGGAAGCTCCTGGCCTGAAGCCTGAAATCCCTTGAGAGAGCACAAGAAAGCCTCGTTGCTCTTGGGCTGTACACCCAGCCTAATTTGAGAGTGTCTGGATAGACCTCGTCGCTCTTGGGCTATAAACCTAGCCTGAGTTAAGAGTGTTCCGGAAAACTCCGCCGCTCTCGGGCTGTCACCCCAGCCTGATTAGGACGCCTCCGATACCCACCCCCTAAAGGGAGTTGAGTGTGAGGGCGTTTGCAGCTCCGATGAAGATCCCTCACAAGGGGCACCATCTGTCGCAGCAGCGAATGTCGGGACGGCGGAGACAATAACCAATTCCACAACTCTCACAGAGAAGTGGGGCCAGGAGGGTCACTCTGAGGAGTTGAACCGCTTCAGTCCCAGGAGTTTATTTTATAGTCAATACAGCACGCAATAAAGCAACTGATAAAACAATGGGCTTTGGGTGTGGGCAAAGGAGAAGGAATTCAGGTAAACAAGCCAATCAGTAAAGGGACAATAGGTTTGGAAAAACAAATCGTGACAAGTCTCAGCATGTTGGAGACAAGTCTCAACATGCTGTGCAGCATAGAGGCCTGTGGGGGCTGCAGTTGTCAATAGTGCAGCCATATATAAATGGCATATATCCCCACACATCAAAAGAAGTTGGAAAGAATACGCAAAGTCACTGTACCAAAAAGAACTGGTTGACATTCAATCTTTTCAGGAGGTAGCATATGATCAAGAACCAACGGTACTGAAGGAAGAAGTCCAAGCTGTACTGAAGACACTGGCGAAAAACAAGGCTCCAGGAATTGATGGAATACCAACTGAGATGTTTCACCAAATGGATGCAGCACTGGAAGTGCTCATTCGTATATCTAAGAAATTTGGAAGACAGTTACCTGGTCAACTGACTGGAAGAGATCCACATTTATGCCTATATCAAAGAAAGGTGATCCAACTGAATGCAGAAATTATCGAACAATATCATTAATATCACATGCAAGTAAAGTTTTGCCACAGATCATTCAAAAGTGGCTGCAGCAGTACATCAACAGGAAACTGCCAGAAATTCAAGCTGCATTCAGAAAACAATGTGGAATGAAGGGTATCATTGTTGATGTCAGATGGATCCTGGCTGAAAGCAGAGAATACTAGAAAGATGTTTACCTGTGTTTTATTGATTATGCAAAGGCATTAGACTGTGTGGATCATAACAAATTATGGATAACATTGCAAAGAATGGGAACTCCAGAACACTTAATTGGACACATGAGGAACCTGTATAGAGATCAAGAGGCAGTTGTTCAGACAGAACAAGGTGTGATTTAAAGTCAGGAAAGGTGTGCGTCAGGGTTGTATCCTTTTACATACCTATTCAATCTGTATGCTGAGCAAATAATTCGAGAAACTGGACTATATGAAGAAGAACAGGGCATCAGGATTGGAGGAAGACTCATTAACAACCTACGTCAAGCAGATGACACAACCCTGCTTGCTGAAAGTGAAGAGCCCTTACTGATGAAGCTGAAAGACTACAGGCTTCACTACAGATTACACCTCAACATAAAGAAAACAAAAATCCTCACAACTGGACCAATAAGCAACATTATGATAAACGGAAAAAAGACTGATGTTGTCAAGGGTTTCATTTTACTTAGATCCACAATCAACACTCATATAATCACCAGTCAAGAAATCAAAGGACACATTGCGTTGGGTAAGTGTACTGCAAAATACCTCCTTTAAGTGTTAAAAAGCAAAGATGTCACTTTAAGGACTAAGGTGCACCTGACCCAAGCCATGATGTTTTCAAATCACCTCATACGCATGGGAAAACTGGACAATGAATAAGGAAAACCGAAGAATTGATGCCTTTGAATTATGGTGTTGGCCAACAATATTGAATATACCACGGACTGCCAAAAGAACAAACAAATCTATCTTGGAAGAAGTACAACCCGTGTATTCCGTAGAAGCAAGGATAGTGAGACTTCGTCTTACATACTTTGGACATATTATCAGGAGGGATCAGTCCCTGAAGAAGGCATCATGCTTGGTATAATACAGGGTCGGAGTAAAAGAGGCAGACCCTCAACGAGATAGATTGACACAGTGGCTGCAATGATGGGATCAAGCTTAACAATGATCATGAGTATGGTGCAGGACCGGGCAAGCTTTGGTTCTGGTGTATATACGGTTGCTATGAGTCGGAACTGACTCAACTGCACCTAACAACAACTGGTCCTAATTATGTCTGTTAAGAGGGCTCCACAGTCCTTTAAACTCAACATTTCCTTTTACTTGAGATGAGACATGATATAATAGTTATGTCAATGATATCCATTATTCCTGGAATAACAGAAAGTAAAGTTTGATTTATGAATTAGCACACTGGGTATATAAGAATACAAATGCAAATTTTCAGCAGGTATAGCTTGGAGTGGGCCCTGGTGACACAGAGGTTAAAGCACTCAGATGCTTGCTAAGGGAAAGGTTGGTCGTTCGAACCCACCAGCCACTGTGAGGGAGACAGATGTGGCAGTCTGCTTCTGTAAAGATTTACAGCCTTGGAAACTCTGTGGGGCAGTTCAGCTCTGTCCTATAGGGTCACTATGTGTCGGAATCAACTTGATGGCAGTAGGTTTGTGTATAAAGTTTGGAAGGTTGTGTGTTTAAGAAGTTGGAAAGCAAAGTTGTGAAGAGTTGGGATGTTAAGAGAGAAGGTTTATTCATTCATTAATTTTAAATATTTATTTTATGAGGTAGTACATGGAGTGCTTAGAAGCACAGAATCTGAAGTCAGACTGCCAGTGTTCAAATTTCAGATTTGCTACTTGTTAGTTTTGGAATCTTGGGAAATTCACTCATTGCTTAACTCTTGTTTTCTCATCTTTGAAAAAGGGGTACTAATAATAATTATACCTATTATATAGCATTGCTGATGATTAAATGAGATTATGTAGATAAGGAGCCTCAGTAGAGTGCTTGGACTGCAGTATGTGTTTGATAAACTTGATTGACCACCACCATTATATTATTATTTCACAGGAAAAGATTGTGGAGGCAAAGGGGGGCATGCTGTGCATGTGGTGTTTGTCCCCTACCTGTACTGAGTCAGTAATCTCCTTGTAAATGAGGACGGCATGGAGCTGTGATTTCCTTACCAACAAAACTAAACAACAAAAACAAAAACTCAAGTCCTTCCATTTCTTATTCTGAGTAAAATACAGTCATAACAATTGTACTCCCCACTCCCATATACTCATCATAGTTCTAAGATTAATTTTAGGCCCTTAAAAAGCAATTGTACAAAGTCCTGGTTTCAGTTAATATGGTTGATTGCTCTGGTATGATTTATAACACAGTGTGTGAAAGGAATTCTGAAAGCTGGCCTCTTAGCTCCATTGTCGCACATGCTTTTTTCTTTCTATTTAGTCATCCTGGGAGGCACCCTGGGAGGCAAACACAGCATGGGAAGAACATTCTCAGGGTAAAAAGGGAGTTGGGATAAGAGAGGAATAAACAGTGTAGGGGATGACACATAAAAGGAAAGAGTCACTGGGACTCTTCTTACTCAACTTTGGCCCTCAATGCTGGGAAAAAGATGCCCGGTGGGTTTTTGGAAGCTGTGTCCTCCTACACCTCTATAGCAGAGTTTGCTGCCCCATCCCCTCCAAATCCTTCCCTGGGAAGCTATCGTGATACTAGGAAGCAGTATCTTGGTTTTAAATTTGCTAAATTGATTTACAAGATGAGCTGAATTTGATAAAATGATCTTTGCTTTATTACTGGTTCTGACCTCAGAGCCAGTAAAATTGCATATGTGTTTATACTTTCATAGGACCCATTTATAATTTTAGACTTGAAGTCAGTTGGGAGATTTTTAAAAAATGAAATCATGTGAAAATTTTGCAGTAACTCATTGTAGGCTGAACCTTGGCTCAATGCCATCCTAAGGAAACAGATGTTTGTTTAATTTTCCGGCAGGGAATAGGAGTTTACGTTTGGATTTTCTTCTTAAGATAACATATATGTACAGTAGGAGGAAAACATATAGGGCCCTTCATCACACCGTTTTCCAACAACATCTCTGTTGGCAGGCCCCATTTGAGACATGAGACACAGCAAATTGGAGCATTTACCAAGAATTTGTAACTTCCTTCCCTTTGGTTATTCAAAGAGCATTCCGAGTCACCAAATGGGATGTATTACATGACCTTATGGCCTTATATACTTCCCTGCAATCTCTCTCAAAATAAGCTAAAAATTGTTAAAACAGCCCTTCTGCTTATATTTTCTAAGTGCCTTTAGACACTAGCAAATTCACCCAACATCCTCAAAATAACAATTATCACAGAATACTGTTTTATTATTTGGGAACTAAAACATACTTATTAAATAGCTTATTCTAGCAAGCACCCATATTTAAGAAAACAACTTTAGTTGCCTTTGACTGCCAGGCTGGCACACACTGTCTCTCCTAATTAGAAAAGATGTGGTTGCTGGAAAGATAGGAGGCATTCAGGTAACGAGTGGTCATATGACTGCTCACAAAAGTGAAAGTTGGAAGGCTTGGCTAAATATAAGATGCTGTGTAAATCAAAATCACTATTATTTCTGTTAGTGGAAGAAACAAAGAGAACTTAACTGGATTTTCTGATGTCAGCATGAATTTGTAAATACTATAGGAAACATTAAGAATCTCAAGTATGAATTCAGGAAATAGATTCATTTTGGGTGATTTGTTTGTTAAAATTTAAGAATTGCTATTAGACTTGAACTGGAAGTTTCTATTTGCTTATAGCCTAAAAACCATTTCAGTGAACAACAGATGGCAGTATTCTACCTTTTTAAAGAGCTCTAATTGTCCCAACATCTCTTTTTGAATGAGTGTTACTCCCTCATTGACAAAGAAGTTTAGTTTCTTTTTTCACAGAAAACCAAAGTAAACTAAAAAAAAAGAATAACTTACATAGACTATTCGTAGACATCGATAAAAAGCAAAACTGTGCTATATCCCTTAAGATCACTGTTGAAGTGAAATTATAATTACATAATTAATAATTTATCTAAATTATAGACATTTTAGTTTTGTCACATTTCTCCATTTTTATAAGACACACCTTGTAAACATTACTCATTTTCATATACAATGTGATTTATCTTTTGCTTTAATTTTCTAGTGCAATTAAAATATTCATAATGCAAACAAATGAAAAACATAAAAAATATGCATGACAATACAATGGTTTTGTAAGCCTTCATTGGCATTGTTTTTAAAATCCACATTATCAGTAAACCAAAGAGAGAAAGAAAACCAAAACCCACTGCCATCAAGTTGATTCTGGTTTATAACGACCCTATAGGACAGAGTAGAACTGCCCCATAGGGTTTCTAAAGCTGTTGGTGGCACAGTGGTTTAAGAGCTTGGCTGCTAACCAAAAGGCTGGCAGTTCTCCACCAGCTGCTCTTTGGAAACTGTATGGGGCAGTTCTGCTCTATCCTATAGGGTCTCTATGGATGGGAATCTATTTGAAGGCAACCGGTTTTTTGTTTTTTTTTAAACCTTCATAGAAGCAGACTGCCACATCTTTCTCCTGCAGAGTGGCAGGTGGGTTCGAACTGCTGACCCTTTGGTTAGCAAGCAGCCAAGCGCTTTAACTACTGCACCACCAGGGCTCCCATGTTATCACTAGACTCTTTCATATCTTGTGTGTAGTAGGCACTTCTCTGTTGCTGATTTGCCTCTATCACTCTTGGTCCTTGATGCCCTCTGGACTGCTGTAATAGCATCTGAACTGATCTTCACATTAATGCCTGTTGGGGCATTCCTTAACTTCATAAACTGGATCAACAAAAACAAGAACAAAAAACCCTGGAAGCTGTAACTTCTGAGAAACCCTGCATCTTGACCAGTTCTCACCTGTACTCACAGAACCTCTCTGGCATAGTACATGCTATAGCTCTGATTCAACTTTTAGTGTGCAATTATTTGATGAAGGTCTATTTTCCTTGTTTAGGCTGAAAGTTCCATGAGGGCAAGGTCAACGCCAGCTTTCACTCACCAGTTTAGCCCTAAAGTATATGGCACTATGTAGGCACTCAATGACATTATGAGTGGTCGCAGGTATGCATGAGTAACATACTCTAAACCTCCTGTTATGGAATAAATTGTGTCCTGCCAAAATATGTGCTTGAATTCTAGCATCTATACCTGTGAATGTAATCCTGTTTGGAGAAAGGGTTTTCTTTGTTACATTAATTAGATCATACCTGAGTAGGGTGGGTTCTAAATCTAATCACTTCTGAATTATAAAAAGAGAAGATTAGACACAGAGACACATGCATGAGGGAAGACAGATGCCATGTAAGAATTGCCAAGGGACCTAGGAACTCAGGGGGATACCAGCAAGGAAGGAATCGACAAGGCCAATACCCTGATTTAGACTTTCAGTCTCTGGAACTGTGAGAAAATAAACTTCTGTTCTTTAAAGCCATCCACTTGTGATACTACTGTTATGGCAGCAGTAGGTAACTAAGACATTCCCTAAGATAACTAAATCCCCTCTACCAATTCTGCAAGTTAAAAAAATGTAAAACAAAAACAAATTGCAGTGTCTAAGACATTACCTTAAAGTAAATAACTAAATTATCTGGAGGCCATACCAAAACATTTAATCTTTTAACACAATTTCATGTTCTAATCTCAAACTTAAAATCAGAAAAAAAAGAGCATGGTTAGGATGGAATACTGGAGTCATGAATAAAAACAATACTTAAAAACAATCTGATTCTGGAATATCGACTATTCAAGGAGAAGAATTAGTACTGATAAAAGAAAGCAATTATACAAATTTTTCTAAAATCTGGTGCATACATGAAAAGAGTAAGCAGAGGATAAGGGTTTATGGGTAAGTAATTTCTAGGAAAAAAAAAGAAAATCTTATAAAAGGATCTGGAAGTAGAGAAAGGTTATGATAGGGATTTGAGCCACATTCAAGAGCTTTGACTAACTACTAAGGGCAGTGAGAAATTCCTGCAGAGCACAGGTAGTCCCTGACTTATGACGCATTCGACTTAAAATGAACCACACTTACAACCATCTGTTTTTTTTTCTTTCTTTTTTTTGTACATCTTATTGTTAGTAATATGTACCACAAACAATGTTGCAGTGTGCAATATTGCTGATATTATCATTCCCAGATGTTCACTCACAGATGTTCAAAGATGGGATTTATAAAGATAATGAAAACTAAAAAACAGAGGTATTTGACTTACATCACAACCAATCACTGTTATTGTTCTCCAAACCAACTGTTCTCCGAACCAACGGAGTTGTTGGAATGTAACCGCATCGTAAATCGGGGGCTACCTAGAGTGACATTATTAATATATTTGGAGGGAGGAGAGAGTCAAGGCTGACTTTCAGGTTTATGGCTTGGGCAGGTGGGTAGCTGAGAATCTTTCTCAGAATTAGGGATCAAAGGATGGGTAAGTTTTGAAGGAGATGCTGAGCTATTCATTTTTTAATAAACATGTTATGTCCACAGGATGAAAGCCTGGTGGTGCAGTGGTTAAGAGCTTGGATGCTAACCAAAAGGTCTGCAGTTCAAATCCTCCAGCCGCTCCTTAGAAACCCTATGGGGCAGTTCTACTCTGTCCTATAGGGTCGCTATGAGTTGGAATTGACTCAACAGCAATGGGTTTGGTTTGGTGGTTTGGTCCACAGGATGATTCAAACTACATATCAGAAGTGACATCCAAACTGGAAATACAAAGTTGAGTATCGATGACATATAGTTTGGCAATTTCAATAAGACGCTGTCAATGAAGTATATAAAGAGAAAGGAGAAGAGGACCAAGAGCAGAGCCATACTCAATCCCAACTTCTCAGGGCCAGGTAGAAGAGAGATCCACAAAGGAAAATGAGAAGGAACAAATGAAAACTAAAAGAGTATGATGTCAAAGGGCCTAAGAACATGTGTTTGTCAAGAAGAAGGCATGGTCAGCGGTGACCGATGCATTTGAGAGATGAATAATTTCTGAAAAACGCCCATTAGTTTAGTATTTGGAGGTCACTAGAAAGACTGGAGAGAAGAGTTTCAGTGTAGTTGTGAGGTTGCAAGGCAGACTGCAGTAAAGTGAACACTGAAAGGAAGATATGAAAACAGACTGTAAACAATAATTTCATGAAAAATAGCCACAAAATGGAGGTTAGAGATAGGACAATATTCAGAGGAAAAACAGGGTTTAAAGAGTTGTTGAACACTTGAGCAAGCATACAGGTTGAAGAAGGCAGACCACTAGTATGAGAGGTTTAAATTCAGTAAAGACAATGGGATGACAAATAGATAAAGGTCCATGAACAGTGGTGGAGAGGTTAGCCTTTTACAAAAGAGGGGTACATTTCCCATGATAACAGTAAGAGAGAAGGATATTCATAGATTTGCAGATGAGAGAGAAGTCGAAGTAGTTCTTATACTTTGGCTTTTATTTATTCTGTAAATTGGGCAATGAGTCCCTTTCAGAGAACATGATGTAGGTTTGGGGCTTAAAGGTAGGAAGGAAATGAAGAAAGTTTGAAAGAGGAATAAGAAAGAGCTGGCTAGATTTTCAGGCAATACTGAAGGCCCAGCTGAAGTAGGAGATCATGGACTCCAATGTACTCATTGTATACTTTCCAGTATTACTCAGTATAAAATTTCACATGAAAAGGTAACAAAGTGAAAACAGGAGAGGTCTAACAGGAAAGAAAAATACAGGCGATTGGACTGGGAGATCCTGGTGAAGTGGAAGAACAGGTGCAGAGAGAGTAGGTGAAGGACAGAGCCGAAAAGCTTGAAGAAACCTATAGTTAGAACGTGGGGCATCTGGATGAGAAAGACGGATGCAAGATTCCATCAGTAGATTAGCCACTCAGGCGTGGAAGGCTTCTGCTTTTTATTAGCAGAGAATGAGGTTGAAAAGGAAGTATGAGGCCAGATGTCAGATGCCCATGAATGAAAGACAAGGTTTTCTAATTCTGTAAGTTGGTAATTCAGTGATGAAAGAAGTCCGAGCAAGAAAATGATATAATCAAACAGGGTGCAGTACTTAAGGAAGATTAAGGTGTGGTACAGGAGAAGACACATTTGACCAAGGCTAGTGTAAGAATGTGTGAAACTAGGATGCGGGAAGCGTGAATGAGCAAGAAGAGAAGAATGAAAACATTAAAGAGGATCGACTGCACTTGTGAGCTGATTAGATATGGGGACATGAAAATGCAATGTATTTATCCCTGTAATATTCTTCTTTACTCTGTCCACAATATTCTCTCAGTTCCTTCTTTAAGTAATCTCTTAAACAGCCCCTGAGTGTATAAAAGTCATATTGCATCTGACCAGCTGTCTGAGAGAACATTCTCTTTTCGATTTCTTATGGTATCAACCTTCCACATTACAAATAATTGAGAGGCTGTGCGCTCTCAATGAGCCCTGGTGGAACAGTGGTTATGCACTTGACTGCAAACCTAAAGGTTGGCAGTTCGAACCCACCAGCCACTCCGCAGAAGAAAGATGTGGAAGTGTGCTTCCATAAAGATTACAGCTTTGGAAACCCTACGGGGCAGTTCTCCTGTAGGGTCACTATGAGTCAGAATGGATTTGACTGCAATGAGTTTTTGGTAAGCTCTCAATAGTCAAAATGTTTAATACAACACTATACACTTCATAAATGGATTAAAAAAAAAAAAAACACTAAATTCATGTTTCTTTAACCTACCAAAGATACCATGAATTCAGTAATAAGGTTTTTTAACTTATAAATAGAGTGTATTTCAAAAGTTTACTTGCATATCAACTTTTTTTGTTTTTAGAATTTAGGACACATTTTTATCACTAACAATCTTATAAAAGGAGATGAAGTTCCTGGGTTAGCTCACAAAATCTTATGTAACCATGTATAAGAGGGTATGATAGCATTTTTCTGTTTTCCATTTCAAATACACCCAATTTTAATTATATCACATTTTTTTTCCTTTTTTTAAAATTGTGCTTTAGGTGAAAGTTTACAGCTCAAGTTAATTTCTCATACGAAAATTTATACACATATTGTTATGTGACATTAGTTGCAATCCCTACTATGTGACAGCACACTCCCTTTTTCCACCCTGAGTTTCTTGAGTCCATTCAACTAGTTCCTGCCCCTTCCTGCCTTCGGAATATTTTTAAAAATAAAATATATCAATGGTGTGGATCAAAAATGAAATATGGAGACACGGGGAAAATACCCATTTCTGCCTCATTTATCCAACAAATATTAAATGAACACCTGTGGAAATGAACGAAATAGGGCTGCTGCCCTCAAGCAGAGGGATCACAGGACAAAACAGGGAACACAGGGAGCCCTGAGGATGTATTACCACTGCCCTCTGATTACAATGAGAATGAAAGCAGTTGTTTCTCAAAGTGAAAGCAGTTGTTTCTAAAGTGCAAGTCTCAAAACTCCTGCATCTGTCCCTGTGGTTTCCCCCCCACCCCCACCAAGTCATAAAATGGCTTCCCTGAAGGGCTGAGTCGTCATTATCATCCATAGCTCTCCTCAAAGTAGATAAAAAAAAATTAACATTCTTCAGAGAAGAGAATTGTGAGATTCTTTTTTAAGAAAACATGGGAGAGAGAGAAGGAACTAGAAACTAGCAAGAGGATCAGGGGAAACTTAAGATACTAAGAGGACTCCTCGGGTAGTGCAAATGGTTAATGCCCTTGGCTGCTAACGGAAAGGCGAGAAGTTCGAGTCTACCAAGAGGTGTCTCAGAAGAAAGGCCTAGTGATCTGCTTCCAAAAAATCAGCCACTGAAAACCCTAGGGAGCACAGTTCTACTCTGACACACATGAGGTTGCCATGAGTTGGAGTCGGCTCGATGGCATCTGAGTTTAATGTATATAAGAAGGGTGAGAGACAGACTGTGAGCATACTCATCATCCAAACATAAAAACATCTGGTATCTTGATGTTTCCCTCAAAATCTTGAGCTCCTAGAATTCTCATAGCCCCAGTACCCAAGTCTCACCTTTGAAACATGGATTTCAGGCCTCTCCAGCTTCCCCCTCACCTCCTTAATAAAGATTGATTAATGAGAGACGCTCCTCACCTCTCAGAGTACTTAAGGTTCTGCTTCTTGTTAGGTGGTTTTAAGGGATCCGTGAGATTATCTGTAAACAATTTTTCATATATAGAAGATATATGTAAAATATAGACAGTCTGTAATATTTCCTGATTTCTGGAATGTAACTCCCTAAAATATTAATTTATTGTTTTCTGTCTTCCTTGCTTTTAAAAAAACAGAACCTATTAAAAAAAAACCAAGCAAGGTTTATTTGAGAGCTATTTCCAGGGTAAACTTGAGGATACTTATACATGCTATATAATAACTTGCTTCAACAGACTCAGTGCTCTAGAGTGATAACTGACCCTCAAAGGACAAAATTCAAGAACCACAAGTCACTAAGTTAGCTCAATTGTGTTCCATATATTTCAGTCAATATGACAGGAAGGTGGGTGATTTCATTTTCAGAAGATCTTCAGTGAGGCTGAAATCAGAACAGGTTTACTGTAGTTTTACTCTACTCCTTCCAAATTGTTCTATTTTAAACTTTGAAAAAACAAGAGAAATAAGGGTTTACTAAGTACTATGACATTTCAATCTAGAAAAATACAATCTGAGAAGATATAGAGTTAAATTTCTAAGGGTAAAATTGGTTAGTGTAAAAGTAGACTTAAGATGGTTCTGAAGATTTGTATTTTAAAAACAATTACTTTTAAAGATTGAAACTGGTGCACAGAAGGTTAAGTAACATGCCCAATGTTATACGAATAGTACAAGACAGAGGCGGAATTCAAACCCAGGCAGTCTGGAAACAAAACCCCACACTATTAATCACAATGCCAAATACCCGTCAATATTTTGGGTTACTATTCCTACGTACAGTCACTTACTTCTGATGATATGAAAATATCTTGGCAAATTTGCTACACACTGCTAGTTTTGTAAACTCTTGCTCCAATTAATTTTTATCAACTTAGGCTCTCATAATCAACTTGTTAACGTCATCAGCAAACTCCACAATTTCATGGTACACTCCCTTCCTTCAGATCTTTTTGTAAATGTCAGATTAGACTTTCCCCAGAACTAAGTCTTAGGGAAGACTCAACTATTAGTATTTCTCCATCAAGAAGAATGCTACTTATTCTTTCTCCCTATTTTCTATATTTAAGCCAAATATAATATCCACCCCTGGAAGGAAAGAAACTAGTGGGCTCTCCTGGAGACTTCTGTTGCTAATTAGAAGGCATTTGTCTTCATTTTCCTTTTAGGTGGTAATGGATGAAAATAAAATTTTATAATCTATCTGTCTACAAGTCTGGGTTAGTTACTTCAATTTAAGAACCTGGTTTCAGGTATAATGTTATTATGTTCAGAATTTTATTAGACATTTAAAAAATGTGATTATCCTATTGTCAGCAGACCTGGTAGCTCATCAAAATATTTAGTAGGCAGATATTGGGCAGGATAGTCAAGGGTTTCTATGAGAAGCATTTCAAAGTGATACCCCACCCCTCATATTTAGCAATAATGTATTCCTGAGCAAAGGAGGCAATTAGGCAAGTAAATAAATCATAATAATGAGTCACTCAGGATTTATGACAAAGATTTGTTTTCTTCCTTGTGGTTGTAATTGCTGTTTAGGTCAATACCCCATATATTTTAGTACAGCAATAGTAACATGTTTAAGAAATACAAAGGGCCAATACTTTATAAAGTCAGCACAGATTGTTTAAGACAAAAATCTATGCGGAGACAAAATTATTTTAGGAATAATCTTTTAAAATCATAATCTTATAAGATTAATAAAATTGCTGATGAAAAATGGAGCCTCTTATATTTTTCTGTGGATCAGATGGAAGATTTAGGGAGAAACTGGTATTGAATTCTTCTTTAGCTATCATATCAGTTCAATGCAGTTTTATGTCATCTTAAAATAAGGAGATGAGAACTGAAGTTTAACTAAACGGGCAAAAATATCCCATAGAAACAAATAAGCAAAACTTTACTAAAAAAAAAGAAGCAGAGAGGCAATGAATTCTTTCAGGTGCTGTCTCTGAGACCAAACTAAGGACTAAAATTAATATAGAATAGGAGCTGGGGTGGCGCAAGTGGTTTGCAATTGGCTGCTAACCTAAAGGTTGGTGGTTCGAACCCACCTAGCGGCTCCGTGGAAGAGAGGCGTGGAAAACTGCTTCCAGAAAAATTATAGCCAAGGAAACCCTATGGAGCAGTTCTCCTCTGTTACACCCAGGGCCCACCACAAGTCAGGGGCCGATTCAATGGCAGCTAACGACAAGAACAACATATACTTGCGTATTCCCTGCTAAAAATAATACACAGTGAGGTCTAACTAAAAATAGTCTAAAAACGTCTCCCTGCTAGTTTCAATATTCCTAACAAATAATTTTAGCTTATTATATCAACTCTATCCTCAGTTACACCCTACAATGACACCCAAAAGATTACAACATTGAGCGTGTCTTGTGGCTGCTGGATCAAGTCACAGTCTCAACAGCTGTCCTATGGACTACAGTAGCATTTTGATATCAAGGCTAAAAGATCCATAAATAATCAGAAACACCTCAATTCTGAACTCTCTTCAAAGCAAATGCAGTGGATGTCATCATTGACTCTCTAGGCCAGTCATGGTAAGTCCAACCCTCAAGCCAGTGATTTGGTCAAAGATGAGTAGACCTGAGTCAATGCGGTTCCATGAGACATGACAAGAACTCTGTTCAGTGCTTCCAGGAAAGGAAAACCACCACTTCCCCTGTGTGAATAAGGAAGCACGTTGCTGCCAGCAGCCATCTTTTGATCAGAAGTGGTATCAGCTTGAGGATGAAGTCAATACTGTAGACAGTAGCAGAGCAGAGAGGATCAAAAAACCTAGGTTCTTAACATTGTTGAGCCATTGAATTCACTAACCATAAAGCCTTCCCTCCTTTGGGCTTCTTATTATGAGGCCATAAAAGTTCTTTACTGCTAAAGCTAGTCTGAGTAAAGCTTTCTTTTAGTTACAGTTGGAAATATCCCAACTAATACAGCATAAAATTTTACCAAATACGTATTTAACGAGTAGAGAACAAAGCCACCAAGAACTATGACTGCTGAGCACTGAGTGACTCACTTCTATATACTAGCACCCAGCACACCACTCATATTCATGCCTTAATTGCAAATTAATACATGCCATGGACCTTCAAGGTGACTCGTAGCAGTCAAAAAGCCGCTTATTAAATCTTCCTGTGCCAAGGTACTATATTAAACACGTGTGGGTTTTGTGAGCTTCTTAACGATACAAATAATTTTTATATTCATTTGCCATCTCCTACAGCACCTTTAACTATGCTCAGCAAGAAAGTGCCTAATTAGTTTTCAAAAGTTGTCCTTTCTCTAGTTCTTCTTGGGAGAAAATGTATGCAAAACAGTCATCCAGTCCTTTATTGGAAATGTTAAGTCCTCTTTATATACATTTCTGAATGTATATATCACTTCATAGTTCACTTTACTTACATCTGTATTGTTTTAGGAGAACAAACATTCTCTTTGATGTCAATCCCCTTACTCTGTGCTCTTAACCTCTTCATTCTAACATGGACAGCATATTTCTTCTTTAACTGGTGTTTTCCTTGTACTCTCTCTCTCTCTCTCTCTCTTCATCTCCTCTCCCTCCTGTCAAGTTAAAAACCTTCTTAGTATTTCCCAGGCTAACAAAACTGTTCCTTAACTCCACCTAAAGCTGCTATCAGTTCTTTAAAAGTTTTAACGTATTAAACCCCTTGAAAGAGAGCTCTTCTCTCACTTTATATCCTTTCTTGAAGTATTTAATCTTTCACCCACTGCAATCTGATTTCTGTCTCTTGCTGATCAAATAACATTCTCTATACAATGCAATCAATATCTTAATTCAAATATCTAATGCCAGTATTTCAGGGTTTGTCGTGTGTAGACACCGGGCATTGCTTGACGCCCAGCGTCTTCTCCTGTTTCCCCTTCCTTGGCTCTGACTCTGATCTGGCTCCTCTCCAGCCTCTCCAAGACAGTGATCTCTCTGTTTTGCTGGCTCCTCTTCCCTCCTTAACTGTCATGCCTTTTCATTATTTTTCCTCATCTTAACCTACGCCCTTTCCTCCCAGCTCCGACCAGCGTTGCAGTGCATACCAACTAATCTGCAGCCCTGAAAAGGACATTCCTCATAGCCTCAGATCGGAGTTCATACTTGCCCTCTGGGCAGTTCCACTCAGATATTCCATGGTTATTTCCTACCCAACTTTCCAAAAAAGAATACTTCATTTCCACCTTCTGAAATCTTTTCTTCCTCCTTTATTTCCTACCTTGGCTAACAATAAACTCACTCAACAAAACTGGACACCTTGACTTTTTTTTTTAATTGTTGTACTTTGAGTAAAACTTTACAATTAGTCTCTCATACAAAAATTTATGCATACATTGTTAGGAGACCCTAATTGCTTTCCCTATACTGTGACAGCACACTCCTCCTTTCCATCCCAGATTTCCCGGGCCCATTCAGCCAGCTCCTGACCCTGTCTGTCTTGTCATCTCATTTCCGGACAGGAGCTGCCGATTTAGTCTCATTCATCTACTTGAGCTAAGAAGCACACTCTTCAGGAGTGTCATCTTATGTTCCATAGTCCAGTCTAATCTTTGTCTGAACAGTTGGCCTAGGAAATGGTTTTAGCTCTGGGTTGACAGAGTCCAAGGGTCATGCCTTCTGAGGTTCCTCCAGTCTCAGTCGGACCATTAAGTTTGGTCTTTTTACTAGAATTTGAGTTCTGCACCCCACTTTGTATGGTACTTCTATTTCTAGCTTTTTAAGGAAGCGCCAAATCCATTTCCAAAGTGGTTGTACCATTTTACATTTCCACCAGCAGTATATAAGTGTTCCAGTCTCTCCACAACCTCTCCAACATTTATTTTGTGTTTTTTGGGTTAATGCTAGCCTTGTTGGGGTGAGACGGTATCTCATTGTAGTTTTGATCTGCATTTCTCTAATGGTTAATGGTCGTGACCATTTCTTCATGTGTCTGTTAGCTGCCTGAAAGTCTTCTTTGGCAAAGTGCCTGTTCAGATCCTTTGCCCGTTTTTTAATTGGGTTATTTGTCTTTTTGTTGTTGAGGTTTTACAGTATCTTGTAGATTTTAGAGATTAGGCCCTGATAGGATTTGTTGTAGCCAAAATTTTTTTCCCAGTCTGTAGGTTGTCTTTTGACTCTTTTGGTGAAGTCTTTTGATGAGCGTAAGTGTTCGATTTTTAGGAGCTCCCAGTTATCTAGTTTCTCTTTTGGTGTTTGTGCATTATTACTTATGGTTTTTATTGTGTTTATGCTATGTATTAGGGCTCCTAGCATTGTCCCTATATTTTCTTCCATGAACTTTATCATTTTTGATTTTATATTTAGGTCTGTGATCCATTTTGAGTTAGTTTTTGTGCATGGTGTGAGGTATGGGTCTTGTTTCAGTTTTTTGCAGATGTATATCCAGTTATGCCAACACCATTTGTTAAAAGAGACTGTCATTTCCCCAGTTAACAGACTTTGGGCCTTTGTCAAATATTAGCTGCTCATAGGTGGATGAATTTACATCTGAATTCTCAATTCTGTTCCTATTGTCTATGTATCTGTTGTTTTGACTACCATGACAGTGTAATAGGTTCTAAAATCAGGTAGCGTGAGGCCTCCCATTTTGTTCTTCTTCTTCAGTAATGCTTTACTTAGCCGGGGCCTCTTCCCTTTCCAGAAAAAGTTGGTGATTTGTTTCTCCATCTGATTAAATAATGCTGTTCGAATTTGGATTGGGATTGCATTGTATCTGTAGAGCGCTTTGGGTAGAATTGACATTTTCACAATGTTGAGTCTTCCTATCCATGAGTAAGGTATGTTTTTCTGCTTATGCAGGTCTCTTTTGGTTTCTTGCGGTAGCGTCTTGTAGTTTTCATTGTATAGGTCTTCTACGTCTCTGGTTAGATATATTCCTAAGTATTTTATCTTCTTGGGAGCTATTATAAATAGTATGGATTTGGTGATTTCCTCTTCGAAGTTCTCTTTCTTGGTGTAGAGGAATCCAGCTGATTTTAGTATGTTTATCTTGTATCCTGATACCTTGCTGAAATCTTCTGTTAGTTCCAATAGTTTTCTTGTGGATTCTTTGGGGTTTTCTGTGTACAGGATCATATCATCTGCAAACAGAGATATTTTTACTTATTCCTTACCAATTTGGATGCCTTTATTTCTATTTCTAGCCTAATTGCTCTGGCTAGGACCTCCTGCACAATGTTGAATAATAGTGGTGATAAAGGGCATCCTTGTCTGGTTCCTGTTCTCAAACAGAATGCTTTCAAACTCTCTCCATTTAAGATGATGTTGGCTATTGGCTTTGTATGAACACCCTTAATTATGTTAAGGAATTTCCCTTCAATTCCTATTTTGTTGAGAGTTTTTATCATGAATGGGTTTTGGACTTTCTCAAATGCCTTTTCTGCATCGATTGATAAGATCATGTGGTTCTTGTCTTTTTTTTTATTAATGTGATGGATTACATTGATTGTTTTTCTAATGTTGAACCATCCCTGCATACCTGGTATAAATCCTACTTGATCAAGGTGAATTATTTTTTTGATATGCTGCTGATTTCTATTGGGTAGAATTTTGTTGAGGATTTTTGCATCAATGTTCAAGAGGGATATTGGCCTGTAATTTTGGTTTTTTGTAGTGTCATTACCTGGTTTTGGTATTAGGATTATGCTGGCTTCATAGAATGAGTTTGGGAATAGTCCCTCCTTTTCTATGCTCTGAAATACGTTTAGTAGTAGTGGTGTTAACTCTTCTCTGAAAGTTTGGTAGAATTCTCCAGTGAAACCATCTGGGCCAGGGCTTTCTTTTTGTTGGGAATTTTTTAATTACCTATTCAATCTCTTCTTTTGTTATAGGTTGATTTAGTTGTTCTACCTCTGTTGGTGTTAGTTTAGGTAGGTAGGTAGTTTCTACAAATTTGTCCATTTCCCCTAGGCTTTTAAATTTGTTAGAGTACAATTTTTCATAGTATTCTGTTATGATTGTTTTAATTTCAGTTGTGTCTGTTGTGATATTACCCATCTCATTTCTTATATGGGTTGTTTGCTTCCTCTCCTGTTTTTCTTTTGTCAGTTTGGCCAGTGGTTTATTGATTTTGTTGATCTTTTCAGAGAACCAGCTTTTGGTCTTAACTCTTTTGATTGTTTTTCTATTCTCTATTTCATTTATTTCTGCTCTAATTTTTAATTCCTTTCTTCTGGAGCCCAAGGGCTTTTTTTTTGCTGCTCTCTCTCTACTTGTTCCAGTTGTAGGGTTAATGTTTTGATTTTGACCCTTTCTTCTTTTTGAATGTGTTCATTTATTGTTATAAACTGACCTCTTAACGCTACTTTTACTATGTCTCAAAGGTTCTGGTAGGATGTGTTTTCATTCTTGTTTGATTCTATGAACTTCTTTATTCCGTCCTTGATTTTTTTTTAAACCCAGTAGTTTTTGAGCAAGCTGTTGTTCAGTTTCCATGTGTTTGATTTTATTTCCTTGCTTTTTCTGTTATGGATTTCTACTTTTATACCTTTATAGTCAGAAAAGATGCTTTGTAATATTTCGATGCTTTGGATTCTATTAGGGCTTGCTTTATGGCCTAATATGTGGTCTATTCTGGAGAATGTTCCATGTGTATTGGAAAAGAAAGTATACTTGGCTGCTGTTGGGTGGAGCGTTCGGTATGTGTCCATGAGATTGAGTTGGTTGATCGTAGCATTTAGGTCCTCCGTGTCTTTATTGAGCTTCTTTCTGGATGTTCTGTCCTTCACCAAAAGTGGTCTGTTGAAGTCTCCTACTATTATTGTGGACCTGTCTATCTCTCTTTTCAATGCTATTAGAGTTTGTTTTATGTATTTTAGAGCCCTGCCATTGTGTGCATAAATATTTATTACAGTTATGGCCCCCTGGTGTATTGACGCTTTAATCATTATATAGTTTCCTTCCTTATCCTTTGTGGTGGATTTTACTTTAAAGCCTATTTTGTCAGAGATTAATATTGCCACTTCTGCTCTTTTCTGAGTGTTGTTTGCTTGATATGTTTTTTTCCATCCTTTGACTTTTAGTTTGTTTGTGTCTTTAAGTCTAAGGTGTGTCTCTTATAGGCAGCATATAGACAGATTGTGATTTTTATCCATTCTGTCACTCTCTGTCTCTTTTTTGGTGCATTTAGTCCAAGTACATTCCGTGTAATTATTGATAGGCATGAGTTTAGTTCTCTCATTTTAATGTCTTTTTTTGTGTGTTGACAGTTTCTTTGTTCCACTTAATTTTCTGTGCTGAGTCATTTTTCTTTACATATTTTCTTTTCATCTTATTCATTTGTTGATTTTGTGTTTGCTGAGTCTTTAAGTTTTTCTTGTTTTTTATTTTGATATGTAGGATTGTTAGCTTCCTTTGTGGTTGCCTTAATACTTACCCCTATTTTTCTAAGTTGAAATCAGTCTCTTATTTCTTTATATTACCTTGACTTCTTCTCCATATGAAAAATCTACATCTACATTTTTTATTCCCTCTTTTTTGTTTTAATGTTGTCATCTTTTACATATTGACACCTCTGCTTCCCTATTTTCAGTGTTTTAGCTTTGATTTATTTTTGTGATTTCCCTATCTGGGTTGATATCTGGTTGGTCTGTCCTGTGTTCTAGCCTTGGGTTGTTTTCTGATGTTATAGATTTTCTAAATGGAGGACTCCCTTTAGCATTTCTTGTCATTTTGGTTTGGTTTTTGCAAATTCCCTAAACTTCTGTTTATCTGGAAAGGCCCTAATTTTGCCATCATACTTGAGAGACAGTTTTGCTGGATATGTAATTCTTGGCTGGCAGTTTTTTTCCTTCAAGACTTTATATATGTCATCCCATTGCCTTCTTGCCTGTATGGTTTCAGCTGAGTAGTCCGAGCTTATTCTTATTGACTCTTCTTTTAGATGACTTTTTGTTTATCCCTAGCTGCTCTTCAAATTCTTTTTATCTGTCTTTGGTTTTTGACAAGTTTGATTATAATATGTGTTAGTGACTTTCTTTTGGGATCTACCTTATGTGGGGTTCGATGAGCATCTTGGATAAATATCTTCTCATCTTTCATGATATTAGGGAAGTTGTCTGCCAACAAATCTGCAACAATTCTTTCTGTATTTTCTGTTATCCTCCCCTGTTCTGGTACTCCAATCCCTCATAGGTTATTTCTCTGGATAGAATCCCACATAATTCTTAGGGTTTGTCCAGTTTTTTAAATCGTTGTATCTGATTTTTCTTCAAACAAATTGGTGTCAAGTGCTTTATCTTCGGTCTCACTAATTCTGACTTCCACTGCCTCAATGCTGCTCCTATGACTGTCTATTGAGTTGTCTAATTCTGAAATTTTATTATTAATCTTCTGGATTCCTGATCGCTGTCTCTCTATGGATTCTTGCAGTCTGTTAAATCTGTCATTATGCTCTTCTCTAATCTTTTTGAGTTCCTCTATTGCTTGGTCTCCGTTTTGCATGAACTGCTTCCTGACCTCTTGAAGAGTTCTGTATATTAATCTTTTATATTCTGCCTCCGGTAATTCCAAGAAATTCTCTTCCTCTCGAAAATGTCTTGATTCTTTAATTTGGGAGCTCGCTGAAGCCATCATAGTCTGCCTCTTTATGTGATTTGATATTGACTGTTGTCTCCAAGCCATCAATAATTTATTATATTTATTTATTTTAAGTTTGCTTTCTGTGTCCTAGCTTCTGGTTTTGTTTTGTTTTGATATGCCCAGATAGGCTGCTTGTGTGAGCTGGCCTGATCACCGGTGCCCCTGAAGCTCCAATGTTCTGCCACCAGGTGGCCAGACCTGCCACTAAGTATGTGAGCCCAGGAGTCTGCCCACTCCTCCTGTATGGATTCAGCTCAGGTGTCTAGGTAGTCAGCCACCAAGTGTGTGGTACAGGCTCTCACCTACAGTCCTAGACAGGCATGGGTGATTGGTGTAGGCACTGGCATCCAGCTGCAGCAGGGGGTCACACACTGAGGGAGGGGGGCGATGACCACCCTCGAGTGTCCAGGAGGAAAGCATGTCCCTCTTCCCTAGAGCTCGTAGGTGGGTTGGTTTTGCAGCCAGACTATGAGCACCCAATGCTGTTGGCTGTAAGGACTGGGAGGCACCACTTATTCTTGGGCCCCTATCACAGGTGACTAAGTGGAGTGGGTATAGCCACCAGTCCTCAGTCCTCTGATGTGGTTAGGTGAAGACCCTGCCTAATGGGCAGAGCAGTGTCAAATGTCACAAACCTGCCACTTCACAGCTGAAACAGTTGAAGTTAGACTTCAGGTATAGACCCTGCTATACTGTGGTAATGAGGGCCTACACTGTTGAAATGGGCCCACATAAGTCTCTGCAGGGGGAAAGGCACTGAAAGTCTGTGGACCCCTTATGCCTGTGCCTAGGCAAAGGATCTGTGCCTACCCTGAGTTCCTGGCTTAGGGGAGCCGGCAGATTATTTATTCCACTTGTTTGTTAATTTGTTCCCTCTCCACGGCTGGGAGAATGGCTCAGGGCTTGTGATGGGTCCTACTTCTGGCCCAGGGGACTTGGCAATCACTGAAGCCGTCCTGGACCCAGTGCAGAGCAGGCAGCGGGGAGGTAAATGGGAGAGAGATTTTTCCCAAAGGGGGTTGTTTTTGACCCACACAGTAGGCCAGACGCAAGTACTTATCTTTTTGCTGATCGACAGCTGCTTCTCACTGCTTGTGGATGTCTGAGTAGACTCTCTGCTGCTGGGTCTCTCCCAATGTGGAAAATGCCTCTGAAGCACCACTGCTTGCCTCACCATGCACCACAAACTGATTCGGCCCAGGGCTCCAGCTCCTGCCGGGTCAGATCTGGCAACTCCTCACTGCTTCCAAACCATCTCTCCCTCCCCATGCCACTCAGTCTGATTCCTCAACTTTGTCTTTAATGTGCAGGGCTCCTAGACTGTCATATATAATCGATTCACTTGTTTTTTTGGGTCTTTGTTGTAAGAGGGACCATTGGAAGCATCTGACTACTCCACCATCTTGGCCCTGTCTCCAGCTTGACTTTTTTTATTTTTTCATCATCAACATTTAATTGGTTAGTAAACCAGAAAACACCAAACCCATTGCCGTCGAAATGATTCCAACTCGTAGTAGCTCTGGATATTTCTACTTAAGAGTGTCTGTCATCTATTTCTTTAGTTAAAACCACTTAATCCCTACCTTAATCCATCTCTCATTACTTCACATGAGGATGGCTCCAGTTTCCTCCTGTTTCCAGTTTTTCCTACCACAAACTAGGTTTTTTTTTCTAATATAGGGATATTAACATGCTGTTCTATTAATTTTCTTTTAAGGTTTCCCAAAGTTACAAAATAAGATTCCATTTCTTAGCACGGCTTTCAGGATTTTAAAATTTAATCCTTAACACCCTTTTTCCAGTTACACCTCCAGCCTGTTTTCTCTTTCATGAGCCCTACTAATCTCTCTCCTTGCCAGCCAACCTTAATCATCTCCCCAAATGTGCTACTACAGCCCCTCTTATCCTTGTGTATGATGTTACTGCTGCTTGGCATGTCTTTTCTCTGGTATATTTGTAGTGATGACCAAGATTCAACTTGAAAACATAAAAACATTCATGTCTAGCCTCATTCCCAAATTGACATCAAATTAATCACTTCAGCCTGGAAGCCTCCATAGCATGTTTTTCTAACATCTATTATCATGTTGTGCTATTGCTAATTGTTTATGACTAAATTCCTTGCCAGACTGTGAATTTGAAGGCAAGAATAATTATTATTCATCTTTGTAATCTTAGTACTCAGCATACTGTAAGAACTCTAACCATGATTAAATAAATGAGTTCTAGTTGCCTTCTAACACAATGTGCTATTCTTACAAATGGTTCTCAAACATTTGCAGGATTGCACTCATTCTAATCAGTCTGAAAAGCGTGCCTCTGCCTGGTACTTGTAGTCCAGCAAGACCCCCTTCCAGTCCTCACAACCCCTTACTGAGTATCACGTTAGTTGAGGCAACTGCCTGCAATAAACACACTCAAGTCACTGGCAAACACAGATTCCCATGAACAATGGGTAAAAAGGGAGTGCTGGAGAAAGGAGAGGCAGAGTACACCAATTTCCTTTGGATGCTATCCCTGATTTTCATTAGTCCCCCACTATATGGGCCACTGTAGTTCCTGGGTGGTGCAAACTACTTGGGTGCTAACCAAAAGGTTGGTGGTTCAAGTCCACTGAGAGGCACCTCAGAAGAAAACTACTGACAAATCAGCCATTGAAAAGACTCTGAAGTGCAGTTCTATTCTGACACACCTGGGGTCCCCATAAGCCAGAATCTACTGGAAGAAGAAAGAACATGGGTCACTGCTTATTTTCATTGCTCCTATATAGGATTAGTACTCAAGCATGGGGGCACGCTTAACACACAGTGGCTTTCTTTGTAGTAATGACACCCTTACATTCTTGCAAAACACTAGGACATACAAGAAAAAAATAAGAGTGCATAAATTTGACCCACTGCTAAAATAGCAGTTTGATGCTATAGGTTTTTGTGAAATTATTATACAGTGTTTAAATTCCTTTTGCTTATTGCATGCTGATCATTTATACCTTTGAAAAAAGATAATTCTGGAGATGTATAGTCAATTTCCTTGCTTCCTCAAAACAAATATTACCTTTTATGTTTTCCACTGTAATCAGCATATAGGCATCCCCTATGGTCTTAAAACAGAATATTATTTCTTCCTTCAAATTTGGGAAATTTTTGAAAAGTCTCTTAAATCAAAGCTAACATCTTTACATCAGTAAGATTCACCATCTTTCTGCAATATAACCCGCAAAGATTGTGAATTATTGCCTTTCCACTTGGGAGACATACTGATATCTGTCCTGAGATTTCGGGCAACAACTAAAATCATCACATTGAAAATTATGTCTGTCACAGTACACAGTACAAGGGAAACTAACACAACCTGCACAAGGAAAGGTCATGGAGGTCCCATGGACACATCCAAACTCCCTAAGGGACTGAGTTGTTGGATGGAGGGCTCTGGGGACCATGGTCTTGGGGAACATCTAGCTCAATTGGCATGACACTACTTATAAAGATAATGCTCTACATTCTACCTTGGTGAGTAGTGTCTGGGGTCTTAAAAGCCTGTGAGCGGCCATCTAAGATACTACACCGGTCTCATCCCTTCGGGAGCAAGGGAGAACGAAGAGAACAGGATACAACGAAAAGATTAGTCCAAAGGACTAATTGTCCACAGCTACCAAGACCTCCACCGGACTGAGTCCAGTACAGCTAGATGGTGCCCGGCTACCACCGCTGACTGCTCTGACCAGGATCACAACAGAGGGTTCTGGACAGAGCTGGAGAAGGATGTAGAGCATAATTCTAACTCACCAAAAAAAAAAAAAAAGACCAGATTTACTGGCCTAAAGGAGACTGGAGAAACCTCAAGAGTATGGCCCCCAGACACCCTTTCAGCTCAGAGGTGAAGTTACCTTCGAGGTTCACTGTTCAGCCTGGGAGTGGACAGCCCAGTAAAACTAAATGAGACTAACGAGGTACAGGAGTCCAGTGACAAGGGCCAGAAGGCAGAGGGGGAGTAGGAAGCTGATGATAAGGAACACAAGTTGAGTAAGAATACTGTTGATGTGTTGTGAGATTGTTAACCATTGTTATAGGGCAACATTTGTAGTAACTGTTAAGTGGGTGGCTATTTTGTCCTGTAAGCCTTCATCTTGGGTGAGAATGGCAGCACAATTGGAAGAGCATGGTCAATGTCACTTAAATGTGTACGTAAAAAGTTTTGAAATGGTGTATCTTAGGCTATGTGTATTTTCACCAAAAAAAAAAAAAAAAAGCTGAGAATTCAGAGGGTTAAAATGTTGTGGGGTTGTTAACCAAAGTCATAAAACAGCACATGTACTACTGTTACATGAGAAACTGTTTGTTCTGTAAGCCTTCACCTGAAGTACAATAAAATATTTGTAAAAAAAAAAATCATATTAAACCAATAATAAAAAAAAAATCATGTCTGTCACGAAGAATTAATTATAGCAAATATTTTTGCTAACAAATAGAGAAAAGGAATATTAGAAAGGAACAGCTGGAAAGGAAGAGTTTGGTTCAGTGCAACTCGAGTACTTTTGACAGGCCAGCTTGAGTTTTCAAAAGAAGCTGGCAGATATAGCTTTGACATCAAGAAGGACATATGAAGCAAGATGAGAGTAACCATTACGATCATTTGAGTCTCTTTACTCTGAGATTGTTGTTGTTGTTAGCTGCTGTTGCGTAGGCCCCTGACTTATGGTTACCTCACGCACAACAGAACAAAATGCTGCCCGGTCCTGCACCATCCCCATGATCAGTTGGGGACTGCACTGTTGTGATCCATAAGGTTATTACTGGTTGGCTTTCAGAAGTAGACCACCAGGCCTTTCTTACTAGTCTATTTTAGTCTGGAAGTTCTGCTGAAACCTGTCCAGCATCTTAGCAATACACACGCCTCCACTGCCAGATGAGTGGTAGGTGCACATCAGGTACATTGGCCGTGAACTGAACCTGAATCTCCTGCATGGAAGGTGAGAATTCTACTGCTGAACCACCACTGCCCCCTCCTCTGAGATTATTTACCAGGGAATCTTCTGATACTAGTGAGTCCTCGGCCTATAAATTTACCCAATCCTATTCTTTTTAGATATACAAGTCTCTCCTTTTGCTAGGACATTCCTTCTTTAATTCCATATTGTTTCCCCAAACTCCATGCTTTTCTTAACTACCATCCAATTTCTCTCTTCTCTTTCTTACCCAAAGTTTTTGAAAGAATGCTTAAGACTCAGTGCCTCCATTTTCTCACTTTTCTTTCATATTCCAGGCCACTGAAGCCAGGCTTCTAGGACAAAGACTGTAATAGCTCTTGTTATTATCACCAATGCTTTTCACTTGCTAAATTCAAAGGATATTTTTCAGTCTCTAGGTAACAGAACTTCTTTGTAGCACTTTACCATATTAACCAAACCAAAGCAAATCCACCGCCTTCCAGTTGATTCCAACTTATGACAGCCCTATAGGACAGGGTAGAACTACCCCCATAGAGTTTTCAAGGAGCAACTGGTGGATTCGAACTGCTGAGCTTTTGGTTAGCAGCTGCAGCTCTTAACCATATTAGTGACATTTTTTTTTTTTTTCTGCAAACTTCTCTCTTCCCTCAGTTTATGTGATGTCATACCCTTCTAGTTCTTTTGCTATTTCTCTGAACACTATTTTCCTATCTCTTTTAGGAATTTACCTTACTTCCCGATCCCTCAACATCTGAAAACAGATTTCTACAGGTTTTCACTCTTAGCTATATATTCTGTATTCTGTATTTGTTCACATACTTTCTTAAGATCAACACCGTTCTTCCTGCTAACAACTCCTAAACCATTTTCTGCCTCAAACCTCTGGCCAGAGCCTTGCGCTGTTACCGGACTCCTTGGAGGAGGCATGCAGCGTGATTCCTCACTGTCTAATGTCCAAAGTAACTTCACTCGACTCACCCAATCTGCTTACCTCACTCTAGTAGCTTCGTCAGTGGCTCCAAATTCCACTGAATCACGCACACTAGAAACTCTCATCCTCCCTTCTCACTTGCTTCATTTCATCAATCACTGAGTCCTGCCATTTTTACCTCCTATATATCTAGCCTCTCTTTTTCACAATTATTGCTTTAATAACATCTCATTGCTTATGTTTCCCACTTGCTATTCTTCAGTCATACATATCTTGGTGAATGTAGTTACTTCTGCTTAGAAGGGCTAATTTCCTTGCTCTCTACCTCTTATGGCCACCTTCAATTATTTTATTCCTCCTTGTTGTTTGCCAGTGAGTCAATTCCAATTTACGGCGACTCCATGTGTGTCAGAGTAGAGCTATGCTCCATAGGCTTTTCAATGGCTGTGATTTTTCAGGAGTAGATCACCAGGTCTTTCTTTTGAGGTGCCTCTGTGTGGACTTGAACCTAGCATGTTAACAGCCTAGCACATTAACCTTTTGGGACTCCTACTACTCAGTTCATATTTAATTATTCTAAAAATATCCTTCTTGACGCCCCACTCTGCCGCAGGCTGGGACAGGTACCCATCATCTATTCTTCCAGAAGTCAGTCTTTATATCTCAATCATTTCACTTAAAATAAATGATGTTTGCATATCTGTCTTCATGGTTAGAATGCTTATTTTATTCAACTCTTTATCTCCAGTACTTAGCACAGTGTACGGTATCCATTAAGAGCGTAAAAATGTTTGCTGAATTAATAAATGCATTCATTTAGTCACTGATTTGTTTCTCAGGTAGATTTTACTACTTAGAAAACAGAATACTGAACAGCCATCATGAGTACTACAATCTGTTAGGCAATTATATTTCTGAGGAAAAATGAATACACTGACATTCTGGTTTATTCATCAGCCTCTCATGAGATCAGTTAAAATGCATGAGTTCTTAGCAACATGAATGCTCTGAGTGAAATTGGTATGCAGTTTTTGACTCTAGGGAAAAAAAAGTACCACCTTATACTAGCCCCTCCGTGACAGTCAGGAGGCTCAACACAGAACAGCCTGACATTTTCGTGATGTCTGATTCCTACCTTGGCAATTTGCCTTTGGCATGAGAAGGTTACATCTGTGTGTCAGGATGAAGTTGCTCCTGGGATTATTCCCTTGTAAAATGTAATTATATTTTGGATCATGGCATGGGTATGGAGATACCATCCTAGGAAACTGTATACTAACCGCTTCTGATTGAAAGTAGTGTTATCATAGTAAGGCTGGGTGGTGGTCTGACTCTAACGTAGTTTGAAAATTGTTAAATTTTATGTCATGACACTACATTCAAAATAGGGTGAAATATATATATGTATATATACATATATGTACATACATGGCTTTATATGATCTTTGAACTGCAGCAATGCCCAAATGCATGTAATCTACCATATTACCATATTACTGCACTATCAAAAACTTATTTCATGATTATGGGGGATAAGTTAACAGCATTATGTTTCTACAGCAGAGAAATAAATGACACATGGTCATGCTGTTCCATGACTTGGGGCTGGGGGAAGCGTTGTATGGCAAAAATGGTTTATGGCTGTAGTTACATTCAGTAACGTATTGTTTTAATTCTGGCAATGTTGAGGTAAACCTTAACATGTTAGAATGATGATAATGAATAATAACCACTATAATATCAACAATAACAACACTTACAAGAGCTCTGGACTGTCAAAGTAGATAGGGACCTAGAACATGCAAAGCAGGACACTGTGATATTCTCACTAGAGCACTCCTCAGGCTTACTCTTGGGAAAACACGAAACACGACACGTCACAAACCTATGATTACCTGCACACACAAGAGATTTGGGCCCTAGCATGCCCTGTGTGAACAAGCCCTGGTGGCACAATGGTTAAGTGCTCTGCTGCTAACGGAAAGGCTGGAGGTTTGAACCCACCCAGTGGCTCCACAGTAGAAAAACCTGGCAATCTGCTCCCTTAAAGATTACAGCCTAGAAAACCCTATGGGGGCAGTTCTACTCTGCATCATGGAGTTACCATGAGTCAAAAATCGACTCCACGCCAACTAACAACAACGTGTCCTGTGTGAAATGTTTATTTATGATTCTGTCTGCCTCCTGGGGTGGGAAAGGGTAATTTATATCTGTACCCCTCCTTTCACAATTCCTAGAACTCTGTGTATTTGGATTATGTTTCTTGATGCCTCCTTTTTCATAAGGTTTATTCCTTGATGTTGGTTATATGTCCTACAGACCTCATATCACCTCTTAGATCTGGAACTAGCTCATGAATACAAGATACTGATCTTGCCCCTACACTTATTTTTGAATCAGTTCAGAGCATTCTACAGTGGAGGGGATAAATGATCAGAGGAAGCTGAAAGGTACTGCTTGAAACTTTGATAATCTTCACCATTACCTCTTAAATTTCCGGAAACACTAAAGTCGAACCAGGAAGTAAAATTAGTACGACCTGAACATACTTCCCTGCAATGCCACTTTTGCTGTTTACATTTGGAAAATATTATATCGTAGAGGCTATGTATGCACTGGGAGCCTGAAATGGTCATAACTGTATTTGTTTGTTTCATTTGCAACATAATTGTTGTTAGGTGCCATCGAATCCATTTTTTACTCACAACGACACCATACGACAGACCAGAACTGCCCCACAGGGTTTTCTAGGCTGTAATCTTTATGGAAATTGGTTCACCAGGTCTTTCTCCTCCAGAGCCACTGGGTGGGTCTGAACTGCCAACCTTTCGGTTAGCAGCCAAGCCCTTAACCGTTGTGCCACCAGGGCTTCTCTGTAGCATAATACCAAACCAAAACCAAACCCATTGCTATCCAGTCACCTTCAACTCATAGCAACCCTACAGGACAGAGAAGAACTGCCCTATAGGGTTTCCAAGGCTTTGAACTCTGCGGAAGCAGACCGTCACATCTTTCTCTTGCGGAGCAGCTGGTGGGTTCAAACCGCCAACGTTTCAGTTAGTGACCAAGAATGGAGCATATCAAAAACTGCTCTAGGTTTATCCATCACTCAAGTCAGTGGTCTTAACATCTATGTTATGTGTTGGTTCTGACAAAATGGCATAAGATTTTTCACTAACTGAGATGATCAGTCTCACTGTTGTATCCACTATCGCCACCAGTGTAGGCATAGTTAATACAGATGAGCTAATTTTTATGCCGTACAAGTCCCCAGACTCCAATGTACTCAATAAACGTTATGCTGCTTATTTCAGTTCAACACACAGACCTATTGCCGTCAAAACTTCTCCCTCTGAATGTATCGTCAACCTCAGGTGAGGATCAGGAGGAAAAACAACCTAGGTTACACAGCTCCGGTCAGCCTTGATACATTAAATTATCTACCATGGATAATATGAGCTACAGTCACAACGACAAAAATTTACTCTGGTATAAGTACTTTATACTCTTTTTCATTTTCAAATTACATCTGGAACTCAATTCATCCAATTAGCTGTCCCAGGTATAGGTGCATTAGAAAAAGCTACATGATAACCCAGTAAATTCAGTTTGAGAAATTCCAGGTACTAAAGTCAAATGTGAAAATTTCTGGCTATGGGAAGGGTTGGAGAATGGAGAGGACCGGTCAGCCTGGGGCCTAGGAGGGTGGCTCTGAGGTCACTTTGTAAGAGAAACTCTCAGCATTTCAAAGTTCCTTTCTTTGTTCTATGTAAAGACACACAGATTTTCTAAATGTTTCATTTTTTTTCTTTTGGTCTTGTCCTCAAAAAGGGGGTTGGAGCTGACAAGGCAGCCCTAGACCGAGATGGGAAGGGTGAAGCTGTTTGTAGGTGTGCACAGGTCTGTTGTACATCAGGTCATTTTCAGTCCTGGAATGAAATCGCAGAACCTTTTTTTCTCTTTTTTTCGCTAGCCCGCTGCAGCCATTTTAGACCCTTCAGGTGCTACTGAGTGTGTTTCCATGGATGACAGGATCCACAAAAGGCCTTCTGGAGAGGATATTTTTTGAATGATCACATTATATTCCTAATTGGAGCTGAGTAGTGCATGGCCCTCTGAAGCTGACAGTGAAGCATACCGTTCTCTGAGCCTGTGTCCCTTATCACAGCCACTTAAGGTAACAACTCCTACAAAAGGCCCTCTGGGTCTCTGAAGGTACAGAGCCCTCATTACTCCTTCAGTTAGGAAAGCTTTAGACCACTTCTGGGAATGCAAATGAATGAAACCCCATGTGACAGCTGTAATAAAAGGCTCCTGTCTTTTTGCAAAGCATTCAAATGCCATCTGGCAATTTCGTTGACGTCAGCAGGCAGAGAAAAACAACTACCCCCACTGCCTTCTCCATCATTCCCCTCCACCCCCAACCTTGTTCTTCCCTCCTCGCTGGCAAAAAGCTCCAACTTTTAGTCATGGAGAAAGACAGGAGCAAAATGGCCTTTTAAAAGGATTTTCTCTATTTCTTGTCGGCTCCACTTTAAGAAACAGCTTTAACGTCAGAGCGGCAGTGGTATTTTGCTCCAGCTTTCTAAATTTCAGCTAGAGGTGTATAGATCGTGACATTAAAAAGACATTTTAAAGCCTGTTTTATTTGTGTTTTAGGGCTTGAAGTACATTTATTCTGAGTGGAGGTTTCAGAGAAAATTACTAATCTAACTTCTGATCCAACACATGCTCTGATCATTGTAAATAAACACCCAGCGTCACTCTGAGAATAAGTCTGCAGCCCCAGGCAGAGTGAATACATTGGCTTGAGACCTTACACATCATACATACTTCTTTCAACAGGTCACTAGAAGCTTAGATGGACATATTATTTTTTTCAGCGTTGAAGTCATATGATATAATTATCAAGCTATTTAGACTTAGATATATGCTCCATGAAAATCATATTTTTCTAAAATATTGAACAAAATGCAAATAGGTCAGTTGAATGTATCCCCTGTCAAAGAAACAGTAGAATTCTAGAAGAAACGCCATCAAATTCAAATACTTTACAAAAGTCTTGATTAAAAAAAAAAACAAAAAACTTCCACCCTAATATTTGTATGTAGTGTAGAAGTGCATAGTAATTTTAAGTAATTATTGCCGAAAAAAACAAAAAACAACCATTTGCCATCTGATCGATTCCAACTCACAGTGACCCTATAGGACAGAGTAGAACTGCTGCATAGGGTTTCCGAGGAGTGGCTGGTGGATTCCAACTGCTGACCTTTTGAACCACTGCGCCACCAGGGCTTCTATTACCGCCTACTATAGCTTTTTTATTTATAGGGAGGAAATTGAATACCCATAATACCTAGTCTGTTCACAGAAATGGTCAAGTGCAATTAATAGTAAAGAGTGAAATGACCTCATAAAAAGCCAACCACCAGGCCCATTCCAGGCTCCTCAAGGTAAATTAATAAGCATTTGAATGTGACCCTATCATATCATATCTGTATCACTGGTGCCTATTACTTAACTATTCAGACCATTATCAGGTGAAAATGATTTTTTGAAAAAAAAAAATATATGTATATTAAGGATAAGTCTATTTATTAAGTATTAACCAATCTTGGGAGTGTTTAGATATATCGTTGCAGACATAATTCTTTGCCTTTCCTAAAAGTTTTGCTCTCCCACATTTTTTATATATTAAACATTCTAATATTGAAGATAACTTATAGCACCATTGTTTTACAATTATAAGTTCTCATGAAAATTCATCCATCACATAAGTCAGGTGAGTGATTTTAAGGTACAGATACGACTATTCACTTGGAGACAATTTTTTTTTCTTCAGTAGCTCCCTCACGTCTTAATTGAGGAATATACAATAGTCCCATTAGTAGAAATGACTAACCAGTAAAGGATATGTGGGAGATTGGGCCTATGTGAGAAGAAATAATAAGCAGGTTGTATAATTTGAAAATTTGTTCTTTAATGGGTAGGATAGCATATCCACACTGAGCTCCGCGAATAAGCTCTCTTCTCTCCGCCATTTCCACTTCAACTCTGCTATTCTTTTTTTTTTAATGAAATAGTTGTGGCTGCTCCTCACCAGGCTGTTTCTTGTCTCTGTGCCTCTAGATCATGTCATTTCCTTTGCAAAGAAGAAGTTGCCTTCTTCCTACTCATCTTTTAAGGCTTAGCTCAGCCATTCCCCACCTCTTTCTGCCTTCACTGACCTATCTGTGCTCTGCTTTGCAAATGCCCTGTACATATACCCTCATTTTACTTTCTACATTTGACTGTGCACATCTGTTTTTCCCATTAGACTGTGAACTCCATTGATGTAGGGATAGTATTATTTATCTTTGTATCCTAAGTAGCTAGCACAGTATTAAGTACTCAACATACGGAGCCCTAATGGCACAGTGGTTTAGAGCCTGGCTGCTAACCAAAAGGTTGGCAGTTCAAATCCACCAGCTACTCCTTGGAAACCCTATGGGGCAGTTCTTCTCTGTCCTATAGGATTGCTAAGAGTAGGAATCGGTTTGACGGCAATTTGTCTTTTCTTTTTATGGTGATGGAAGAAAGGAAAGGAAAGAAGAAAAGAAAAGGCAAGGTAAGCACAACAAACAAATAGAAAAAGTGTCAAATAAACTCAAAATTGAAACCATTGATTACTCCATTACTAAAGCTACACACACACACACACATACACACACACACACACACACGAGATATATATATATTCGGAAGATAAATTATTATGGCTGAGAGAAAAAGCAAGGATTTATTGAGCATATTCTATATACCTAGTAGCATGCTAGGGATTTTCACACATTCTTCCATTTAATAGCCACAAAAATGCGAAAAGTGGGAACCGTATGAAATCATATTCAGAGTGGTTTTATTACTTATGGAAGGTTACCCAGCCGGCAAACAGTGGTGGCAAATGGAAGGCAGGATTGTCCACACTCTATCTTTACAAGATAGTCAGCGTCTATATTCTTTTGCTTAAGGCAGGGAAAGAGAATGGGAAAAGAAAGCAAGGCAATGAATAACCTAGGACTGAAGTTACAAGAAATCTTGAAATTTTAAAAATAAATCCATTACAGCATAAGTCAAAATCTTAACAAGGTACACTTGGAAAATACTAACTCAATGCTAAACCTAAACTATGCTTCACTTCTAAGACTTCATCTGAACTTCTAACAGCGCCCTGGAAAAAAAAGATCATTAGTAGCTGCTGATTTAGAGGCAATGTCTTCACTGAACATATAAACTAAGCGAGTCCTTCAAAAAACATCTGTCACTTGGTAACTATACTTTTTTTATGATCTATTTGTATTGTTTTAAAAAAAAAACAAAAACAACTAAACCCGTTGCCATCGAGCTGATTCTGACTCATAGTACTCATACTCAGAGTAGAACTGCCCCATAAGGTTTCCAAGGAGGGCCTGGCGGATTCGAGCTGCTGACCTGTCGGTTAGCAACGGAAGCCTTAATCACTATGCCACCAGGGTATCCATTTGTATTATTTAGGTATGGAAAATAAGAAATCCAGGAGGCCTGGCAACATCTGGCAAAGGAAAATGCCAATTTTGCAGTTGGATAGAATGATATCAAGGACCTACTAGATTTGTTCTTTTTTAAGCTTTTAATAATGAGCAAAAAAGTGTAACAGATAATTAATTATAAAGAGTATCAAATAAAACATAGAAGCGAAGAGTCTTCTGAGTGCCTTACTGAATCATAACTACCTTTAAGTGAAAACTGTTTTTCGTATATAACAGAGACATCAACAGGACAGACTAGAAACTTTCCAGAAAACAGTTAACAGGTTCTTAGGGGAGGGAAAACAAGGACACAGAAAATGAAAGTCCCCAGAAAAAAAAAGATGACTTTCAGAATTTTGACACCACACTTGGGTCATCCATTTGATAAAATGGACCTTATATTCTTGTCTTAGCTAAGAGCTAGTCTGAGTTTAAGGCAATGTAAAACATCTCGTATTTATAGTGGTGCTTTTCAGAGTTATTTCGAGGGACTGGAATGTACACTAGTTTGGAAGCGTGAAGCCCATCTAAACAGGACAAGTAAAATATATTTTAAAAATCCTACAATTCATGCCTGAATATTATAATGAAATTAATACATATCTCACACCATTTGTGCTTTCTCCCACTGTGTAGAGTATAAAAAGTATTTTTGTGGATACATTAGTAGCTTTCTAAAATAATTTTCATCTTTTCATAAAAAAGAAAACAAGAGTAAATTAAATAAAAACCAGAACTTATTAAGGGCTTATCTTGTGCCAGAGCCTAGTCTAAGTACTTTATATAGATTATACAATTCAGTATGCTACCACTCATCTGCTAGTTTGTCATACTTTGGTGCCTTGCGTGTTGTTGTGATGCTGGCAGCTATGCTACTGGTATTTCAAATACTAGGATCACTCATACTGGACAGGTTTCAGCAGAGCTTCCAGACTAAAACAGAAGAAAACTTGGGGATCTTCCAAAAATTAGCAAATAAAAATCTTACGGATCACAACAGAACACTGGCCGACTCACTTGCTTTGGACATGTCATCAGGAGGGATCAATCACTGGAGGAGATCATCAAGTGTGGTGAAAGCGGGGGCCAGCAAAGGTGAGGGAGACCTTCTGTGAGACGGACTCTGGCATAATAGCTACAATGATGGAGATGGACTCAGACATGCCAGCAATAGTGAGGACGATGCATGATTGGGCCACGTTTTGTTCTGTTGTACTTGGGGTTGCCATGAGTCAGAACCGACTCGATGGCAGCTATCTATCAATCAATTGATCAACTTATCGATCTATCTAATTTACTTCCCGTATCTTCCTGTGAAGTAGGTACCAATATTATCCGTATTTGGTAGATGAGCTTGTAGAGGTTAAATAACTTGCCTAAGGTCACACATCTAGTAAGTGAAGGAGTTTCAGACTCCACATTCCCTGCTCTCCCAACATTACTCTGTATGCTGTTTCCTTACTGAAATTCAATAGAGAAAAGCAATTCTTATCAATCCTCTCATTCTTAATGAAATCACTGCATTTAAGGTAACTCCTTGAGGACAGGCTAGAAATCACTGGAAAAATAATATATCTATACTTCATGTCCTTCTAATTCCAAATGATTTGTTTATTGAGAGTCCAAAAAATGTGGAATATTTAAATGATTAAAAAAAAAAAAAAAAGTTTCTAAGTCCCAGAATTGACACTGTGAATGAGGTCAGGTAGGATGAGAAAAGCGTTTGAGAATCTGAGTCCTGAGACACTAACAAAAACAGAAATGCCAACATTAGGGCAGATGCTTGACTGGTTGGAATACGGCGATATTACAAGCTAAAGCCAGTTCTCAGAAAGTGAGAGGGAAAGAGAAAGGGGGAGGATCAAAGAATAACCCTGCAATTTTTAAACTGTTCAGCAAAACTCAAGAGTTCCTTGGGGGGGTAGTTTCTCAAAAATACTTAAGTTTTTAGTGATTTCTAAAATTATCATTTTTTCCTCTACATAATCAAATTGTAGGAGAATATTTTTTCTAAATATATTTCCTTTTTCTCTTCTACATTTATATTCCACTATGAACTTCACTCTGCAACAGTATTTGTTTTCAAGCATAATCAAGGATCTCATCAGAATAAACATTTCCACTTATAGATTAACAAAAGCAAACATAAAAAAATGAAAAAAGTCTACAGTCTCAAATGTATTACTATAAATAACTATATGTACAGTTGCAATAAATATTGTTTCATATTTTATCTTGTAACACGGATCAATGATGACAAATTATTCTAAGGTTAGTTATTTACTATATAAGAATATTTATATCACTATAATGTTATTCAGTATTCTGCAAGGATTTTTCATTATAGTTTAACAATTAAAATTCCTCCTTAGATAACTCAAACTGTGGTATTTACAAACTGATTAAAATTATTTCCATCACAATAATTTAATTTGTATCCATTTCAGCGTGACAGATCATGGAAGGATATTTCCATTAGGTATTAATTTGGGGGGAAATGTAATCTGTTTTTAAAAACATGTCTTTAGAAGGCTCTGAATCAGAACACAGAGATTTGTCAAGAGTATGGAAAATAAAAAAAAAAAATTCCCCAAGTTAAATAATCCAAATACACGTTCTTTAAATGTAGAATCAACTTTTTAAAAGGAACTTCTCTTCTTTATCCTCCTAGTCAATGAAGCTGTGCCTATGATACAAATCCGTTTCTCTTGTTCTTTTTTTTTTTTTTTTCCTGTCCAAAGAACAAGTGAGAGTCAATATGTTTAACTAAACAGTGTGGCTTAAAAATCGTGCTATATTTATACTGCTACTTCAGGGTTCAATTCAATTTAAAAATTCCACATGATACAATTTCTCTATAGAGTTTACATTCAGAAATATGTGTGCATATATATACTGTATGCTCAGTTCCAAAGGGGATATACGTGTGTGTGTGTGTGTGTGTGTGTGTGTGTGTGTGTGTGTGGACTCACACATATATATAAGCTCTATTATTCTATTATGTTGCTCAAGGAGTCCTGGTGGTGCAATGGTTAAGCTCTCGGCTGCTAACCAAAAGTAGGCAGCTTGAACCCACCAGCCTCTCTGCAGGCGAAAAGGCCTGGTGATCTGCTCCAGAAAGATTTGCAGCCTAGGAAAATCTATGGGGCAGTTCTACTCTGTCCTATAAGATTGCAGTGGGTTGGAATCGAACTTATGGCACATAACAACAGCATTATGTTGCTCTGTTAGCAGTGTATTTGGTTGTATGTGCTTAATTTGTTTGTGGCAAATTCTAATACGGGGAAGAAAGGCAATAGGTGAGGTGGTAGTAGACGTTGGACTCTAAATTATGGTGCATGCTCTTTGTACCACGTAACTTTTTCATACCATGAACTATATCAATATAAAATATTTACTTGTTGCTTGATGTTCCTTTAGGGGAAAAAATTTAACTAGAATTTTCTATAAAATCCTGAGAGTCTAAATATATTCATCAATAAGCATTCTATTAAAAAATACAAGCCCGTTGCTGTTGAGTCGATTCTGACTCGTAGTGACCCTATAGGACGGAGTAGAACTGCCCCACAGGGTTTCCAAGGAGTGCCTGGTAGATTCAAACTGCCTACCTTTTGGTTAGCAGCAGTAGCTCTTAACCATTACGCCACCAGGGTTTCCAAGCCTTCTATTAGGCATTAAAATTTTACCTGCTATTCCCTTATTAAATTTAATATTTTGGTAATGCGGATAGATTATTTTTGGTTTGCCTTTATTCTGCCGGTGATGAAGTTTAACGTTCTGAGTGCCTTTCATAATTTTAAAAGAAAAATTTATAAAGAACCATCTTCTGATCTTTTTACCCAAGCCCAAAGGAGTTTACTGTAAGGAAAGTTGTTTAAAATATCTCAGTAATAAACAAACCTGGAGGCTATAATTTTCTTGATAGTGGAACCCTCCATTTTGCTTCTGAAAGCAGCAGAAGAGCATGTTGTTCTCCTTTCCATTTATTCCTCATATTTCACCGCTATCTTTTATGTGCTACAGTAGCTTTAAAAATGCCAGCACCAGATTCAAGAGGTAAATTTATACCATTAGCTGTCACTTTTCGGAAATGTTTGCATATTTGCATATGTTTGTCAGGAAAGCAAGGGATGAGTGTGTGGAGAGGGGGTGGAGGAACGTTACTTGAATACTAGGCTCTGCACTTAGTCGCCTGACTTAGCACACACTATTGCTGTTGGTGTCAGAAAAAATGAATAGCAAAACATAATTTGCAGTAATTTGCCTAGTCCCGTGATCAATACAAATAGCAACAGAAAAGAATCAGAAGGCCCTTGCCTGTCAACGTGTATACTCGCTCATTGATTGCTATGATGACAGTATTAAATTGACTAAATGCTTTTGGACCCTAGAATATTTTATTATTACCAATGTGGTTATAGAGATGAATTTTGAAATTATCCTTTCTCTCTCCTGCCCCAATCACATTTTATTCATCCATCAAAGCCATCAACTTCTGTGAAATTATTTGTGAACATTTCAGCCTCTACTGATTTTTTCTCTTCAACTTCCCACCACTATAGTTAATATTAGACCACTGAAATATTATATTATCTTCTTCCAAATTTTATGTGTATCTCATTTTTTATCCAAATTGTAAGTTTTGAGGAATGAAGCCATGTCTATGGAACCTACAGCAATTACCCAGCAAGCCTCTGTTTCTTCTCCATTATCCCCCTCCCCGAGTCATGAGATGGTTAAAGTTAGCTCAGAGGCTCCCAAGAAGAGGCTTATTACATGATAAATAAAACACGGGAACAATAAGTTTAATATGATTATACAGTTACTTAGTACCTACTATGTTTAACTGGTTATATCTTGTTTTTACATTTACTAAATTTTGATCTAATGTGCACGGTCTCATTTCCACCTCCCAAATAGTAGGGTGTTTCATAAAGCCTCTGTAATTTCCTTTATGAATGAATCAAAAGGCCAACCTTTTCAGTCAGTACCTGTCTTCCTGCCAAAGCAGACTTTGCTCAATCCATTTCTACTGGCTCTTCAGTTGCTTTCTCTGCACTATAGATCAAGTCTAAGATTCTGATTTTTAACAAAGTTATTACCTAAAGTGCAACTCAGAATCACTGGTTAAACTGCTTACTGCATCATAGGAAGACATTCAGAAACCAGCACCCAGAAGTGTTGCTTGGCTGATGGTGCTGTAAAAATTCAGTAATATATGAGGCAATGGGTTAGGAGACTTGTAGCAGGTGGTGAAGAACCTGCCATTAGAAGCTAGAAAGAGGTCATCCACATGATACAGAAAAGGAACATATGGTTAACACCATTGCCTACAATACCAAGAAACAGAGATGATGGACCTAATGAACTTGTAGCTCGAGCAGAGAAGTTGGAAAACAGGATGTTAGTAACATGTGTTGGTTACTGTTAGCTGTAATTAAAAGATATCACAAGAAACAGATGAATTCAGAAAAGACTGGATTGATTTTCAAGGAAGAAGAAAGAAAGGGCCAAGAACATGGAAGAGGCAGCTGCCTCCCATTCTCAAATGGCAAAAGAACAAACTGAGAAGAACACTGAGCTAAAAACGCCTCTTTCAACTCAGGCTTGGTCCGGATTAATTAATAATATGGCCATCACATCCATTGTTAAAACCTCTGAATGAATTGTTAAAACCTCCAAATGGAAAAATCAAACTGAAGTAGTAGTTTTATAAATCAGCCAAAGATGGCCTCTATGGATTGGCCCTTAGTTTGTTTATTTCTTCACAGCGGGCTGACAGCCATTAGCCCAAAAGCCCACCAGTGTCAAACTCAAAATTTACACATTCAATTGCTTTCAAAATAGCCCAAATAAGCTTATTTTTAGTCATTTAGAGTCTGTCTGCTTTGCATACACCATGAAACCACACTCAACATCTGCCAGCTGTAGATAAGATAAACCCCAGGGCTGTAATAGAGCTGCTGCTGCCCTTCTGAACTTCCTGACCCAGAGTCTCCCCACCTTGCAGCTGAGTGATATCACTTAGACACATAAGCTCTCTCTGATCCCCCTCTCCTCCAGGAGCTCCCTTGCTCTCCTCCTCTCTGGATGGAAGCCTTTGGAAAGTCTCATGCTGTGAGGAACTTCTCTATCATACAAACCCACAAAAATGTCATCTAAATAAAGCTCACAGTGTGTTACTGCCACCTCATGGTCATAGCCTTTTCCTTGATCACTCCTGAACTCCTTCAAACTCACTAAAACCCATTGCTGTCCAGTCAATTCTGACTCATGGCTACCCTATGTGTGCAGAGTAGAACTGTGCTCCATAGCGTGCTCAAGGCTATGATCTTCAGGAAGCAGACATCCAGGCCTTTAAGCAGCCACTGGGTGGTTTCAAACCACCAACCTTTCAGTTAGTAGTCCAGCGCTTAACCATTTGCCCCACTCAGACCCTTCAAACTCACTCGAAGTGATATATTGGGTAATATATCCTTTCAATTGGACGAATAACTCAGGGGAAAGAGACTAAAGATGATTTTCTCATGGAAAACCTGCTAGGCTCTCCCAATAAAACCTGATAGTCTCAAATTACCTGTATCTAAATTGGGAGTGAAAAACATAAGGACTAAAGGACAGGGAAATACAGCAAATCTAAGAAACATATCCAGAAAACAAAACAAAAATGTAGACGTAGTTATGAAGCCTACCGGCATCAGTAAAATAAGGAGTTATGTTTTTGAGTGGGTTGTACTACCAAAAGTACCACTGTTTACTACTTAATACAACCCTTAAACTCCTAAAGATCTGTGGGTAGGAAATGATCAAATAAGCTGCTCAGCCCCCATGGAGGGCATGATTCTTGATGCCTACTTTATAGATGGTCATGGAGAATAATTCGACCAGAAGGAACCCTTGAGGGTGGATCCAGGGGCCCCAAAGAACAACGGACAGGAGTCCACTTCCAGAAAGCAAAATCTGGGTCTAATAAAAATGTGTACCATCCCAGGATACCAAACCAAACCCAAAGCCATTGCCATTCAGTTGATTCCGCCTAATAGTGACCCTATAAGTCAGAGCAGAACTGCCCTATAGGGTTTCTGAGACTGAAATCTTTACAGAAGCAGACTGCTACATCTTTCTCCCGTGAGGCTAGCTTTTGGGTTCGATTCACCGACCTTTCAGCTAGCAGCCAAGTGCTTTAACCACTGCACCACCAGGGCTCCTTACCCTAGGATAAGGGACCTCAAGATAGTTGCCCAGTGATATTTTGGAATTACTTCCTACTAGTGATGCTATGTGACTTCTATTCCCCCTTTACAAATGGCAGCGTTTATTGTGGTGATCCTGCCAGTTATGAATTGAATTGTGTCCTCCAAAAAGATATGTTGAAGTCCTAACCCCTGTATCTGTGAATGTGACATTGTTTGGAAATAGGGTCTTTCTGATATAAGTTATATCAGAGTAGGGTGGGTCCTAGTCCTAATCCTTTCTGAGTAGTGCCTTATAAAAAGGTAGGACAGACACACAGAGAGTCACCCATAGGAGAAAGACAGCATGTGAAGATCCATCTATCAGCCAAGGATTGCTGAAAGACACAAGAAGCAAGGACAGAGGCAATGGAACAGTTCCTCTTCCCTCTGAAGTTACTGACATGACCAATACCCTGATTTGGACTTCTAGCCTCCAGAACTGTGAAAAATATATTTCTGTTCTTTGAAGCCATCTACTTTGTGGCATTTTGTTATAGCAGCCCTACAAAACTAACACACTGTCCACTTTCCACCTGTGTGTGTGTGTGCATGTGTGCAGGTGTGTATAGGTGCACATATGTGTATCGGTTTAAGGGGAGAGGCTTATTACCTACCTTTTTCATTTTGAGGTCTTTGGATCAATAGGAACCCCATATGAATCTCATCTAGAAATTACTGCATATAACTCTCTAATGAGGGCACTGTTGTGCATCATCTAGACATCGACATGGTGAGCAGCACATATATGGGTTCAGCTCATTTACGGGTTATAGATCAGTAGTGAGATAAATGAGTAAATAAAAATATATTACAAATTATAATAAATATTAAAAAGAAACAGAAGTCCATGATATGTGAGGGAAAGAGTTTGTAACTTAGACAAGGTTGTAGCAAAAGGCCTCTCTGAGCACATGTCATGACTTTCCTATGAATGTTTACAACAAGTCTTGGTTCAGCTCATAATTTATCTGGATTATGGTTGTAGTCTGCTAACTGGTCTGCCTCAAGTTTCTTGCCTTCAACTCATCTGTTACCTGAGTGACACCAGAATGTCTTTTCAAAATTATTGATCAAGCCATCTTTTACCTATATTGCTATCAGAATGATCTTTCTAAATTGGAGATCATGTTGGTTCCAGATGAATGATTCTTCAAAAACTTTAGGAAAGTGCCCCCTTAAAACACAAGGCCCTGCAAGATGTGACCTCTGTCAGCCTGAGGCTAGTTCGTAAACAACACTCTTTACCACATTTTACTGAACTATGCTGCCTCTAAGCTTTTACATACATTCCCCTTGAGAAAGTCCTCTACATCCCCTTCCCTTGGCTAACTTCTAATTAACTTTCAAAAATAAATTCAAATATAACCTCCTTTCTACCAAGCATCCTCTGTTTAGTCTATATATCCTTCCTATACCAAAAATCAATGTGTCTCTCAGTTTGTCATACTGTGGTATTGCTGGGATGCTAGAAGCTATGTCACCAGTATTTCAAATACCAGCAGGATCGCCCATGGTGGACAGGTTGTAGTGAAGCTTCCAGACTAAGACAGACTAGAACGAAGGACCTGGTGGTCTACTTTAGAAAAAACTGGCCAGGGAAAATCTTATGAATGGCAGCAGAACACTGTCTGATATAGTGCTAGAAGATGAGCCTTTCAGGTTGGAAGCACTCAAAATATGACTGGGAAAGAGCTGCCTCCTCAAAATAGAGTCGATCTTGATGACGTGAATGGAGTCAAGCTTTCAGGACCTTCATTTGCTGAGGTGGCACAACTCAAAATGAGAAGAAACAGCTGCAAACATCCATTAATAATCGAACATGGAATGTTCAAAGTATGAATCTAGGAAAATCGGAAGCCGTCAAAAATGAAATGGAACACACAAAGATCAATATCCTAGTCATTAGTGAGATCATATAGACTGGTACTGGCCGTTTAGAATCAGATAATCGTATGGTCTACTATGCTGAAATGACAAATTGAAGAGGAATGGCATCACATTCATCGTGAAAAAGAACATTTCAAGATTTATCCTGAAGTAGAACATTGCCAGTGATAAGATAACATCGATACATCTATAAGGAAGACCAATCAATACGACTATTATTCAAATTTATGCACCAACCACTAAGGCCAAAGATGTACAAATTGAAGACTTTTATCAACTTTTCCAACGTGAAATTGATCAAACATGCAATCAAGATGCATTGTTAATTACTGGTGATTGGAATGCAAAAGTTGGACACAAAGAAGGAACAGTTGGAAAATACGGCCTTGGTGTTATAAACAATGCTGGAGATTGCATGATAGAATTTTGCTAAACCAACGACTTATTCATTGCAAATACCATTTCTCAACAACACAAACAATGACTATACAAGTGGACCTCACTGGATGGAAAACAGAGGAATCAAAACAACTACATTTGTGGAAAGAGACAATGGACAAGCTCAATATCATCAGTTAGAATAAGGCTAGGGGCTGACTGTGGAACACACTACCAATTGCTCATATGCAGGTTTAAAGTGAAGCTGAAGAAAGTTAAAACAAATCCACGAGAACCAAAACACCATCTTGAGTATTTCCCACCTGAATTTGGAGACTATCTCAAGAATAGACTTGACGCATTGAACACTAATGACCGAAGACCCAATAAGTTGTGGGATGACATCAAGGACATTATACATGAAGAAAGTAATTAAAAAGACAGGAAAGAAAAGAAAGACCAAAACGGAGGTCAGAAGAGACTCTGAAACTTGCTCTTGAACATATAGTAGCTAACACAAATGAAAGAAATGATGAAGTAAAAGAGCTGAACAGAAGATTTCAAAGGGCAGCTCGAGAAGTCAAAGTAGAGTATTATAATGAAATGTGCAAAGACCTGGAGTTAGAAAACCAAAAGTGAAGAACATGTTCAGCATTTCTCAACCTGAAAAAACTGAAAAAAAAAAAAAAAAAAAAAAAAAAATCAAGCAACGAGTTGCAATATTGAAGGATTCTAGGGGCAAAATATTGAATGACCCAGGAAGCATCAAAAGAAGATGGAAGGAATACAAACAGTCACTGTGTGAAAAAAAAAACTGCTCAATGTTTAACCATTTCAAGAGGTAGCATATGATCAAGAACCAATGGTACTGAAGGAAGAAGTTGAAGCTGCACTGAAAGGAATGGCAAAAAACAAGGCTACAGGAATTGACGGAATAGCAATTGAGATGTTTCAACAAATGTAGCTCTGAAAGTGCTCACTTGTCTGTGCCAAGAAATTTGAAACACAGCTACCTGGCCAACCAACTAGAAGAGATCCATATTTGTGCCCATTACAAAGAAAGGTGATCCAACAGAATGTGGAAATTATCAAACAATATCATCATATCACACGCAAGTAAATTTTTGCTGAAGATAATTCAAAAGTGGTTCGGCAGTACATTGGCAGGGAACGGCCAGAAATTCAAGCCAGATTCAGAAGAGGATGTGGAATGAGGGATATCATTGCTGATGTTAGATGAAAGCAGAGAATACCAGAAAGATGTTTATCTGTATTTTATCGACTATGCAAAGGCATTCAACTGTGTGGACCATTACAGATTATGGATAACACTGTGACGAATGGGAATTCCAGAACACTTAATTGTGCTCATACAGAACCTGTACATAGACCACCAAGAGGCAGTTATTAAAACAGAACAAGGGAATATTATGTGTTTGAAAATCAGGAAAGGTGTGTGTCAGGGTTGTATACTGTCACCATACTTATTCAATCTGTATGCTGAGCAAATAATCTGAGAAGATGGACTGTATGAAGAAGAACATGGCATCAGGATTGGAGGAAAACTCATCAACAACCTGTAATATGTAGATGACACAACCTTGCTTGCTGAAAGCGAAGAGCACTTGAAGCACTTGCTGATGAAGATCAAAGACTATATTTCAGTATGGATTACACCTCAAAATAAAGAAAACAAAAATCCTCACAACTGGACCAATAAGCAACATCATGATAATGGAGAAAAGATTGAAGTTGTTAATGATATCATCTTACTTGGATCCACAATTAACACCCATGGAAATAGCAGTGAAGAAATCACTGCACTGGGCAAATCTGCTGCACAAGTCCTCTTTAAAGTATTCAAAAGCAAAGATGACACTTTGGGGACTAAGGTGCACCTGATCCAAGCCATGGTATTTTCAATCACCTCATATGCATGGGAAAGCTGAATAATGAATAAGGAAGACTGAAGAATTGATGCCTTTGAATTATGATGTTGGCAAAGAATATTGAATATACCATGGACTGCCAGAAGAACAAACAGGTCTGTCTTGGTAGAAGTACAGCTAGACTAGACTGCTCCTTGGAAGTGAAGATGGTGAGACTTCGTGTCATGTACTTTGGATGTGTTATCAAGAGGGACCAGTTCCTGTAGAAGGACATCATGCTTGGTAAGGTAGAGGATCAGTGAAAAGAGGAGGAGCCTCAATGAGATGGACTGACACAGTGGCTGTAACAATGGGCTCAAACATAGCAACGACTGTGAGGATAGCGCAGGACCAGGCATTATTTTGTTCTGTTGTACATAGAGTTGCTGTGAGTTGGAACCAACTGGATGGCACCTAACAACAACACCCCCCCCCCCAAAAAAGAACCCTTGCTGTCGAGTTGATTCCGACTCATAGATACCCTATAGTACAGAGTAGAACTGCACCTCAAAGGGTTTCCAAGAGTATAATCTTTACAGAAACAGATTGCCACATCTCTCTCCCAGAGTGCCTGAAAGGTGAGTTTGAATGCTGACCTATCAGTTAGCAGCCAAGCACTTTAACCACTGTACCACCAGGGCTCCATATTTTTCTTATGCGTTCCTGTAATTCTCAGAGCATGCTGCCAACACAGTTACCAAACATACTGCATTGTATGTCTCATCCATTAGACTAAGATGAAGGCACGTTCTTCTGCGTGTGTTTGTGTCTATCTCTAATGCCTAGTACAGTGTCTGTCATGTAGAAGGGGTGTCATTAATGTTGAATGGATGACTTAATGAATTAATGATGTATACCTGGTGTCATGGATTGAACCCCAAAAATATCTGTCAACTTGGCTAGGTCATTTTTCCCAGTATTGTATGATTGTGTACCATTTTTAAATCTGATGTGATTTCCTTATGTGTTGTAAACTCTATCTCTATGACGAGGTTATACTGATGAAGTTTACAGGATTAGTGTCTTAATCCAAACTCTTTCGAGATATAAGAGAGAGAAGCAAGCAGAGAGACGTGGGAAACTCATACCACCAAGAAAGCAGTGTCAGCAGCAGAGCGCGTCCTTTGGATCTGAGGTTCCTGTGCAGAGAAGCTCCCAGACCAGGCTCCCAGACTGATGCACCACAAGGACCTTTCTCCAGAGCCAACAGAGAGAAAAAGCCTTCTGCTGGAGCTGATGCCCTGAATTTGGACTTGTAGCCTACTGGACTTGAGAAAATAAACTTCTCTTTGATAAAGCCATCCGCTTGTGGTATTTCTATTAGAGCAGCACTAGATGACTAAGACACCTGGGTTTTTTTCTAGTGTGCAAGAATTATGCTTAGTTTATCTTTGTGTTTATAGAATTCAGCACAAGATAGACACTCACAGAATGTTTTCTGAATGAACACTTTCTAGAAAATTGATAGCTATGTCACAATGATAGTGTATAAGATATGTGTAACATAAAATACAAATAATTGACTGTAAATTTATGTATAGTTCTGAAAGTCAAAGATCTAAAAGTAGAAATTTTTTATCAATTCCTCCTTCTCTTTTATTTCTTTGTATAATTTCAAGCTACTCTTTTTGGGTTACTGAATCTTGTCTTCTAAAACTGGACACATTTCATTTGAAAAATGAGAAAGCTGATCTGGGCATATAAGAGCACAAGGCTAACGAAGGATATATAACATTTTCATTATATCTTAAGGTAATAGGCATGAAAATTGTTCTCTACTTATAAATTTGTTTTTTATGAATTTTTGTAAATTGAGTAGACTTACAATGAAGACTGTCTAATCTCATTTCCATTGGTAAATGACTGCTTAAATACTAAAGAGTTGGTTCCTCTTTTCTGTTTTTGCTAGTAGAGAATTCAATTCTTTTACATTATGTAAGATAAAGGCAATTCTTATTTCCTGTTTCCCAGATATCCTATTCCTTCTGCCAAATACTCATCCCTCTGTTTTTAATTAGCTGGTATACAGTATCGCCTTTATTTCAGGATGTTCAAATCTTTATTTTAGCCAATTTTACTATTTCCTGCTAATCTAACATTCAGTGGATTTAACTAAATCTATAACATATGAAATAGTGCTCACAATTCAATTAATATTTGAGACTATTCTTTTTCTCAATATTTCTTGCTTGAGAATGTGTAAAGTAATATTTTACTCCAAAACCATATTTAGAAAACCTTAAGACACTTAATGCTAAAATTTAAGCAATTCTCCCAGTAGCAATCATTTAATAGATTAGCTTAGTTTAAAAAAAAAAACAAAAAGTTCAAGGTAAGATGTGGCAATATTTTCTTGACTAACATTCTTTAACATATGGGATATATGAAAATGTTGACCTAATTTCTATTAACTAGTTTTATGAGTTTAAATATACTTGTATGTTTTAAAAAAAAAATCTTTAGTCACATATATATAAGAAGCTAAGTGAAATTATCAGATTAATCTGTAATTATTAGAGCTCATTTGTCAGGTCAAATAAAGTACTTTGTGATTAAAAAAAAGACAGAAGGGTAAAAAGGAACAAACTCTCAGTGATTTAGAAAATTGTGAAAACAACTAAATTTAATAATATTGAAAAATTTTTGAAGTTGCCTGGTTAATCAGCTAATATCAAAACTGTACATCAAAACCAATTTTTAAGGCTGCCATAAATTCATCTCTCTACAGTTAGATTAACACTCATTTTTCTGTAATTACTTATTTAATAAGTGTTATGGATTGAATTGTGTCCCCTGAAAATATATGTCAACTTGGCTAGACCATGATTCCCAGTATTGTGTGATGGTCCACCATTTTGTCATCTGATGTGATTGTCCTATGTGCTGTAAATCCTAGCTCTATGATGTTAACGAGGTGGGATTAGTGGCAGTTATGTTAATGAGGCAGGACTTAAGCTACAAGATTAGGTTGTGTCTTAAATCAATCTCTTTTGAGGTATAAAAGAGTAAAGTGAACGGAGAGACATGGGGACCTCACACCACCAGGAAACAAGAGCCAAGAGAAGAGCGCATCCTTTGGACCCTGGGTCCCTGAGCAGAGAAGCTCCTCGACTGGGAAGATTGATAACAAGGACATTTCCCCAGAGCTGACAGAGAGACAGAAAGCCTTCCCCTGGAGCTGGCACCGTGAATTCAGACGTCTAGCCTCTAGACTGTGAAAGAATACTTTCCTCTTTGTTAAAGCCTTCCATTTGTGGTATTTCTGTTATAGCAGCACTAGGTAACTAAGACAATCAGTGTTATTTTTCTCTCCTGCCTTTAATCAGAGCTTTATTACAGCATAATCATAATTAATTTTATAATTTAATGTTAAATAATAAATAATAGTTAGATAACTATTAAGTAAGCTGAAATTTACTTAATGTAAGTTCACATTTTTGCTTGGTACCAACTAAAAAGAATGTTAGTTTAAAAAGTTAAATCCAAGTTCAGCAAGGACTTGACTTAATTTGTTTGGCAAAATATAGGACATATAAATTAGCATTCCCTTTGAATTTACCTGAGAAATACTTTATGGATAATATTATATTCATCCTCATAAATAACTTGAGAAGCAGGCATTCCAAATCAGACAAATAATTTATCTTACGCATGTAGTCACTGATAAGTCAATAAATAATACGTTAAATAACATTTATAGAAACTTGGAAGAAAGACAGTTCCATTCTGGCACTCATTTAAGATGCCATCTCTCATATATCAAAGAAATCAGTGTAGTGATTCTCACGAATCATCTTTTCAGTGGAAGAGTTAACCTCTCATTAGGCAGAAAGAGGATTCTGAGATATCTTGGTCTTTGGAAAAGAAAAGAAGGAAAGAAATTTGTTACTAATTGATGTCTTAGGGATATTTGGGAAAAGGTGACCTCGTAAATTGGTTCTCTGTGGGCCTAGGGAAGATGAACAGCACATGTTCTGGAGATCAAATGAGACAGAAGGCCCAGGGTCATCTTGTATGGCATCTACTGCTCGTACAGAGAGGTGGTAGTGATAAAAGCATGATGAGAATGTTAAAGGCAATCCTTTAAATGAGAGCATTTACTTTATTCCAGATACTCTTTTTGATTTGATGCTTTTCAACGTGTTTTATCCACAGAACAACCCCACAAAGTAGATATTGCATTTTCCAAATGAGAAATCATGACTTTCTGAGGTTAAATATCTCATTAAGATCACATACACATTTAATGTTAGAGATGGAAACTTGATTACTTCAAAGACCATTGTCTTAACCACTCTACTGACCTGACTTTATTGCAGAGTGGAATCTTGCAGGACTATATTCTGAAATTTGTAGTTTCATGAAATTCCAGGGAAACTTAATTATAACCCCTTGCTTTGACAGATGTGCAGCTTTAAGAAATGAGACATTGTAAATTTTACTTCAGTGGGATGTTGCTGGTTAAATTAGAGGTTGTAGCACTCTTAGAGGTCTTCCAAAGTTCATGTTCAGAGGTAATTTCTGCTCCATCATAAATAAACTAACCTCCTACTGCATATGTGGTAAAGTGGAAAGGTTAGAGAGCTGTACAGGTTTGGAATGGAACTTCTTTATACACTGCACATAATAAATCAAATTATGTAAGTCGGGCTTGGCAGCAGAAAATGCCATGGTATATTTCTGTTGGCTGAAACTACCATCTTTGTTAGAAAAGTTCACACATAGGAGGCGCTCAAAACCTTACTTGAATAAAGGTTTATTTCCTGCACATTGATAAGACTGTGTGGAAAATTTGCTATGCAAAACTGACCATGCAGTTATTTAAATTTCTAAGACTCTAAAGTTATTACCTTCAGTACAATATAGGGCTTATGTTTCTAATTAAAATTAAGTTTTAATAACTCATTAAGTAAAAATGAATTTATTTTAAATGATGGCAATTAGCATCAGTATAAGAATATTAATTTCTACTTTATTTAATAAAATGCTTTAATAGCTAGGTGATAAATGAGATCTTAAAAGTATTTTGGTGAGAGGGTAGTTATAGCATAAAAAAGCAAAACCAAAAAAAAAAACCATGCCGTTGAGTCGCTTCTAACTCACAGTGACCCTATAGGACAGAATAGAGCTGCCCCATAGGGTTTCCAAGGCTGTAAATCTTTACAGAAGCAGACTATAATATTTTTCTCCTGCAAAGCAGGTGGTGGGTTTGAACCATTAACCTTTCAGTTAGCAGCCCAGCACTTAACCACAACACCACAAGGGCTCCTTATAGTATAGCATAAACCAAAACCAAACTGGTTGCCATCGAGTCAATTTCTACTCATAGTGACGCTATAGGACCGAGTAGAACTGCCCCATAGGGTTTCCAAGGAGCAGCTGGTGGATTCAAACTGCTGCCCTTTTGATTAGCCTCCAAGCTCTCAACCTCTGCACCACCAGGGCTCACAGTATAACACGGTAGAGGCAAAAGCAGCATTTTGGAGTCAAGCAGACAGGTTTCACCGTAGCCTTAACGCTTTCTAGCTCTGTGACATTGGCAAGTCATAAAAACTGTCCAGGTTTGTCTCTTCATTTGTAAATATGTAATAACATTACCTAGAAGTCTAGAATATGATCTTCGTGAAAGGAATAAGTTCATCTGTCCCATTTTCCATAAACTGTGTCACCACTAGCACTGTGCTCATGCACAGGAGGTGCTAACAACCTTAGCTGAATAAATAATTATTTACCCTCCAGAACTGCTTTGTAGATTAAAATAAATTATGTGAATAATGTAGCTACCACAATATTTGGCAAGAAATACATATTCGGTGAATGTCAGTTATTTGCAGATAGATTTTTTAAAATTCTATTTTAAATCATTTAGCTTTTGTTACAGGAAGCGAAGAGAAATTAGTTAACAAAAGGCAAAAAAAAAAATTACCACTGAAATCAATGAAAATAAGAGCCACGAGGAATATTCAGTTCAGCGCTTTAGTCCAACATGAACTAATGTGCAAGCTTAGAAAGTTCAATAAGGTCAGAGATGTAGGAGGTTCATTTAGACTGTTAATGATTGATTAGCACCAACAAACACAATACAGGTGAAAGATATTACATATTGACACTTCTGATTTCTTACTGCATATATTTTACAAAGATAACTGCTAAGTAAAATATAAAATGTATGCCTGGACAACAGAATTCGAGTGGGCATGGTGGTGAGTTATCTTGTCTGAAAAATTAAAATCACTTGCAAATCTTACATATAAATGACTTGTCTGTTCAAATGGTTATTCCTTCAACAGATATTTGTTATTCCCTGCTACCATGGCAGGGCATTATATATTTTTATATCCTTCCACAAATTTTACTATAGAACCTTAAAAATTCTAAGTCTGCAATCAGTGCAGAAGAAAAGAGGAAAGAAAAAAAAAGGGGGGGGCTAAGGAAGACATTGTCAATCTTTAGATAAATGTAGATTTGTTTCCAGGCAAAAGATTATAAAGTTTCATGACACTTTAATCTTTTACTTTGGGGTGGAAAGATTGGAGTCATCATGAGTTGGAATTGACTCGACAACAACAACATGAATTTAGAAGTAGAATTGAAGAGCCAAATACAGCCATGTCTACAGCTGTTCACATTGTACACTATACATCACTAGGGACATCATTCATATAGATTACAATATGAATCTCTCTCAATGTAGTTATGCAACATTACTGCCCTGGAGCCAGAGGTTGGAAAAGGGAAACCATTATCAATCTTCAAAGCTGTTTCCCTGTTTTTCACTTCCAGTACTCAGTAATTTCATTTATTTGCCCTCATACTGTATTTAGACTTTATTGTTAGTCTCATTATTCTTCACCCATACTAATGAATAAATGATATCAATCTAAAATGCAAGCTTTCCAAATTTGTAGATTCACAAGCATGGAATAGTAAAGAAATTTAATTCTAACCCTAGAGTTTCAGGCATGAGTAAGACAAAGGAGAATTATTTTGGGCACTGAAATCCATTCATCATCCATTCCGTTAATAAATGGAACATTTTTAAAATAAAGACTTCCTGGCTCCATCTAGAATCTTGTCAGTCAGAAGCTCTGGTATGTAGAACCCAAGAATCTGTATGGGCAAGCTCCCTAGGTGATACTGAATGGATATCACCAGTCCGTGGGAACAGGTGCTATAATGCTTTAAAATTCCCTGTGGGCGACTGACTATTCTACTCTGTACTGAGTAGGGTCCACAGCTGAACTTAAAATTTATGGTTTGCTTAGATTTGGAAACATCCATCAAATGAAGGGCACAGTAACAGGCCTTTTCTCTGAGTCACATTAAGATATACACTAATTTAGGGGATTAAGTTTTCAGTATCTTGAACAGTTTGTCACTATTCATAGACAAGAAGAAGTTAGCTCATCTAGTCTAATATATCACAGGAAACTATTCTATACAGCAATCACTTAAACTATTTCATATTTAGGAAAATCACTGTCTTATTTTATTTTTCCCCCAATTTACCTTTTATTTCTAAATCAGTTTAAATGCCCAGAAATGTCTTCCTCATATTCTGTCAAAATCTGACTGTCTTTGTGTTCTATCCATGTGTTCAAATACTATCTCATGAGACTATGAAAAAAAACACCCCTTTCTATATCATAACATTTTGATAATGTGAGAGAGCACATGTTTTTGTCCCACTCTTGCCTTTCATCCTTTCTATCGGTTAAGCTTCTACTTCTCTTAGAACCTAGTTTCTAGAAATGTTGATCTCCTTTGTGAGTTCGTCAGCTTTTTAATACTCTTCATGAAATCCGTATTCAGAATTGAAGGCAACACTTCTTCCTTCAATTGCTTATGCAGGCAGGTATTATCTACTTTCTAAACTGAAACTTTTATTAAAATGGCATCTCCCACTCTTCAGTCTCATCTTGTACTTTAGCACTTTAACTGGAGTTTAAAGAGAATGTCCTAAATCCTCATTCTGTCATTCACACATTAGCTACACATCCATCACGTTAATCTCAGAGTGTATGTATTCTTTTCTCTCTCTCTGTCATTGAGAAAAGTATTAAGTAGGATGGTGCCTTAACATGGTAAGGCTTTACAATCCTTATTTCATTCTGTGATTTTATTCTGTAAGAAATATTCTAAGCGGGCCTACAAATGTGACAGTCCTTACAAGGTTATGAAGGAAAAGATAAATTACTAACTATTCTATCAATCTTCTATCAATTACAAAAAAAAAAAACTGAATTAAATATAGCAAAATGTTAATATTTATTAAATCTAAGTGGTGAATATATACTTTTTGTACATTATTCACCATACTTTGTAGTATGTTTGAAATATTTCATAATGCAAAACACTGGTCTCAAACATTTGATATTTATTATAACAAATGTGAATATCTCTTATGTTTCTATGCACATATATGTATAAATATACTGTTCATCCTGGAAAAATTGTTTAATTCCTATACTGTGTCTATTGATTATGTACCAACAGTACATAAGACGAGGAAAACAGAACTTCCCTTAAACATTTGGAAGTCATAGACATTGTTTACATTCTTATTTTTTCCTTTAATATTTGGAAGAGATTCACTTTGATAAAAGCAGTTAATGTTTTAAATTAGATAACAATGTCTACAAAGCACTTATAAGAGAGCTTAACCATGTGATAGCTATCGTTTTTATTAAGGGTAAGTCTAAATGCTTTTTCATTATGCTATGAGAATTTATCAAGAGGAAATAACATCCATAATACAATGAAAGGCTTCCATTATTCATGCATGGATACAAATTGGCTGAGTGAGTTCTAAGGGAATACATCTTTCTTTATAAACTACTAATCTTTGTGGCGCATTTAAATATATAACTTTATTTTTGAAAAAGAGAATTGACAATTTTTTTTTGATTAAAGTTTGTACTGAATTTGTAGCGATCTGCATTGTAATAAGAAAAAAAAAATCCCAATTTTTTTTTTAAGAAAATTTCAGTTTGGTTTGATTATTTATCATGTGAAGTTAAAATCATGCTTTTTCCTCTCCTGTTTTTTTCCGTAAACAAAAGTCACAGTGCCAAGGTCAAATTATAAGAAATAGTAAAATTATATATTTTTCTTCTTTTTTGAACAGAAATAGCAATGCCAAGTTCAGTTTGTTCCATTGGTTTTAAGCCAAATAAATAGAAAAAATAGTGACAAGCCCGGTCACATCATGTGTCATAAGTTTCTATTAAAGTCCTTCTGTAAATTTCAGATCCCTGAAGCTGTACGAGACAAGATTGCTCCTGAGCTTTAAAAGTCCATATGATAACGGAAAAGGGAAGAAGGGCAAAGGCAGGAAGGAGTCCCAGTGGCCTTAAGAATGAAAACATATGTGCCTATACAGAAAAGTACGTAGTCAGATACTATCTTCTCTCAATTAATACCAACATGCGAAATTCTTTCTCTTAGCTCATTGTAATAAAATATCATCTTACAATATGACATAATGGGTGTTAAAATGAGGGAATCTCACCTTCCTGTATGGCTTAGAAACACAGAAGTCAGAAAGTAGAAGAATAGAATAAAAAGAAAGAAAACATTTTTGGCCTTAATATTTGTGCTTTACAAATAATATTACTAAATCTTAGATGGTTGCTCTACTTTCTTATGGATTAAATGTTTTTTTCTTAGTGATCCACTGGTTCAGCAAAACTTACTTGAATAAATTAAACTCTAAGTTCACAAATTGTATCATATTTTCATTTATTTTAGAAATATTTATTGAAAATCCACCATGTTCTGGGTTGCTATCATCAATATAAAATAAAATTGACTGTTGGAATAATGCTGTTTAGCAGAGCTTATTTAAAGTCATGCTATATATTTCTACATCAAGAGGAAAATTATTTGTTGAATTGGAATACTTAAAAAAAATATAGACAGGCCTAAAAATAGAACAGATATGCAGCACACTGCCAAATTTTTGATGTACTTACAGAGAATTGGTAATAAGTTATGGCACCAAGTCACCATAAACCTGAGTAGGGACCCTGAATAGTTAACCTGGGTTTAAGACATGGCAAATTCCCAAATCATGATTCTCAGACTCACAGGCCTTTCATATACACTTCTAACCTTCTCGGCATAAGTCATCTGCAATAACTGTGTCCTTAATCATGCTTCATGAGATGGTCTTTTCTCTGTTTACCAGTCACTTTTCCCTTGGGTTCCTTTGCAATCATCTTTGATATATAACTTCTTTCCATTCCTCTCCCACCAATCCTTTGAGAACTAGAAGCTTTTACATCTGTTTGCACTTCTTTATCTTCCTGCCTGATCATCTTGGTTTACTTTTGAAATGTCTACACCATCTCTGATGGGTCATCCAAAATCTCATTCTGAGATTGTTTTTCTCTTCCAAACATTTTTTTTATTAAATGTTTAAGGGTGTATCAGTGGTACTGTATAAACAACTTTCTGTAGACTCGGGGTTAAAATGAAGCGAAAAGAATGTGGTTACAAAATTCTAAAATGGAAATAGTTGTGGAGATCCAAGTGTGAACTGTCACCCAGAAGTATTTAACCATAGTACCACAGAATGCGGCAAGTAAACTATTTTGATTCAAGTTTGATACAATAAGAACAAACTTTAATCTGTTTAACTCTCGGAGTTTTCCAGGAACTGGTCCTGGCATAATGCAGCACCACAAAAAAAAAAAAAAAAAAATACATACATACATATATATATATATATATATATATATATATATATATATATATATATATATATATATATATATGATCTAGAAAATCAGATCCGACAAGAAGCCCCATTTTCATGACTCTTGAGATAATTTCAGTTCACTAACATCTCTAATGTCAATCCAGGGTTTTGCTTTGTAATTATTAGTACCAGTTTCTTGGACTTACTTAAGTTTATGTGATAGCTGCAGTCAATACAAAATGGGAAATCACTCAATGCCAAAAACAGAACTTCCAAACAACCATTGTTTTCCCCATATGAAACTTAAAAAAAAAAATTATCTCCAATGGCAACATAAAATATTTCAAAGAATACTATTAGACAATATTTTACTTCATCCTCTACAACAGAGTTAAAAACTCCTGTACCGTAAATAAAATTATAATGCTAAATTAGAAATAAATATTTATAAATATAACCTGGATATGCATTAATAAGCAACTAAACAAAAATATTCACTCTTCCCGAAGTTCTAGAAATTGTACCATCTTTTTTTGTTGTTGTTGTTGTTGCTAGTGCACCAAAATAGATATCCAGATTCATCTGGAAAAATAAATCATTTCCCACAGTCCTTTCCAGTTGAATAGCCTTCTAACTGCACTATGACCTTCTTCACTTCACCTCATCTCACCTTTACCTATCTGATGGTTTGTTCTAGTCAATATATCCTAGGCTTTGATTTTTGTTTCCTACAAGTATCTGACTATATTCAGCACAATTGCTTTTCATCAGTTTTATCTGGAAGTAGAGTAAAAATAAAAATCTACCTCAACATTTTCCATGTAGAGTATGTTTTCATAACTGATGAAGAAAGAACAAGATCTTATTCTATGCCACAGATTAACAGCATGCAATTAAAAATCATTTCCCTTTATCAGAGATTGCAAATCAAACACAAAGTTAATAACCCTAAAATGAGCCTATCTTTCTCCTGTTATTCTAGCAAGTGGGAGGCAAAACTTCGGAGTTCCAAAACTGTTTTACAAGTTGCATGCATTTACTTTATAGGAACATACATGCAAAATACCTTCATTATTTAATTAATTTTCCTAATGTTTACGTCAAGATATCTAAAAAAGAAATATAATAAAAGCTGCAACTGCAAAAGTGGCCAGAAACTGTCTGTGGCTTAAAGTAATAGGTATTACTATTGCTTTTGTTTCTCTCAAAATATGCTTCTGTAAACTTGGTAAATTTGGTTATTGCTTAATTAAGCTATTTACAGCTCCTGCAATCAATGGCTGCTTATTTCCTTGCTTTGTTTTGATTAATATAATGAACTACAAGGTTCTGATTGGGCAAAAACAAGCATAAGGCAGTGCACGTCATGTGAGTGATGTCCACAGTCCCCAAGACAAGTGGGTCATTCAATAAGTATTAAACACCATGCCTGCTAATCTATAAACATGGTTGGGGGGAAGCATAAATGCCAGTGGCAATTTTCCCTTTTATTTTTGTGGACTTGCTTGATTCCTGTTCATCGACGTTTTTTAAAGAGACCAGGACCTTTAATAAAGAGTGACATACTCAAGGTCATCCACCAGTTCACTGATAAACACATGATCCACGCAACCACTGTGTGGAGAGAGCCACGTTCTCTCGCTGGCTACCCCTCTGAATCACTTAAGTGTGGAAAGACGGCATTTCTTCCCCTAATTTTCTATGACATGATTCTACTGTGAGTAAACTACCTTACAATGAAATAAATACACTTTTTACAGCTGCTACTTAGTAGGCTGAAAAATGAAATCTGAAAGCCTGGAAGAATAAATCGTTGTAGAAGCATTGTCCCATTTTCCTAAATGAAGTGTCATAATTAGTCAATAAATACTTATTTACTATCTTCTACATGCATAGCAAAGGATCCCTGGTGGCACAGTTGTTAAGAGCTCAGCTGCTAGTCATAAGGTCAGTGGTTCGCACCCACCAGTGGCTCCACAGGAGAAAGATGTATCATTTTGCTTCAGTAAAGATTACAGCCTTGGAAACCCTATGAGGCAGTTCTACTCTGTCCTATAGGGTTGCTGTAAATTCAAATCATCTCAAGAGCACGCAACAACATGTATAGCAAAGAGATTAGGCTGTAATCACAGTTGTCTGCCCCCCAGGGGACACTGTGCGATATCTGGAGACTTCTTTGGTTATCACAACCCAGGGAATGAAGGTGTTCTACTGGATCTAGTGGGTAGAGGCAGGGATGCTGGAGAAGTAATCAACCAGTGGGTTCAGTTACTAAAGAGAAGCACAGCTTCCGCTGGTTTGAGGATGGACAAAGACAAATTTCTCTGAGTCCTTTTGATACTGTGGATGTTGTGCACATTGCTAATAACATCGCTACAAGGACAAATTTTGTCAGAGTGTTTCTTGTAAAGTTTTTTAATGCAAATGAAAGATGTAACACTAAACTGTAACTAGAGAAAAGCAATTCCACAGGGAGGGTGTTGAAAAAGATTGTAGAAAGTATAGATCTGACTAAAGGTTGAAATTTAAAACACTAAAGAGGACTTAATGGACAAAATGGGTATGATATTTAGGTCTCTTCCTGCCACTATTTTATGAGATGGCAAAGCCACTCCTAGGATGTGTGCAGCCCAGGCAAATATTTGGTGTGGGGTCCCTGTCCATATAAACAAAACTCAAACAGATTTCACAACACACACACACACAACACACACGCACACACACACTTTACATGAAGAAATATCAAAATGAAACAAATATTGGAACAATTTCTAAAGCAGTACTAACAGTTGTTAGGTTGATATATGATCAGTGAAAAATGGAGAAGGAAGTGCAAGTAAAAGCCATTATGTTTTCAGAAAAAGTAACACTATCAGCTCCATGCAGGGCATACATTATTCCCCGGTAATACGTTAGGCATTTCAGAAGATGTAATAATGGGCCCCCAATCCCCTCAAATTAATCCTTTGGAATAAATTCCTGGGAAATATGGCTAGCTATCTTTCTAAAATGTATTAAACTGAGTTCATTTTAATAAATTTATCTGGTATTATTCCAAGTAAGTCTAGAAGGCATTTAAATTACTCTCCACACACTCTCTTATCAAAAAATAAATTATTTAACCCAGAAAAGAATTTTTCTGACACCAGGTTAGACAACTAGCAAATGCTTAGGTTAGTCAAATTCAGTTGCTATTATTAACAGATCTTTAATTATTGCTTTAATATAAGATAGTAAAATGACTTCCCATCACAATTCACCCTTGAGATTTCAAACAGTGCCACGAAGCTAACTGATCTAAGTAGATGCTTGTTACTCTGTAAGTTTTACAGTCTGAAACCTCCAGTACTTGGCAGATAACTAAAGGCATAGTACTAAATAGGTCACAGGTCATTTTTAAGCATACTGATTGTCTAGTGCATTTAATAACTCTTTTCCCCCCTGAATATTCAGAACTTTCTTTCACACATATATCAATTATTTAGGAATATACACACAAGAATTTCATTATCTAAAGAAAAGCGTCAATCATTTGAGGACTAGATGGATCACACAAAAAGTTGTTCCTTCAGTAAGTAGTCTATTGGTTTAAAAAAAAAAAAAAAAAAGGACTACTGGTTCCTAGTACATTAAAATCTTAGGAAGTTCATAAACTCAAAAATGAAATTTTTTTCCTGCAATATATTCAACTAAATGATAAACTATCTACTCCCTGGAATCCCCTCCTACCACTTTTAAGCATTTCAAAAGAGAACAATTTTCTAATGCCTCTCTTAACTTCTCATTGGAAAACTTTCCTCTAAGAATTTAAAGGAAAAAAAAAAAAAAAGACAAATTGCCTTGTGAGAATATCATCCTGGACTTTTATTCAGTATTGCTGGGGACACTGCCCGATAGAGTTCTGCATGCTGTCGAAGTTTATTTATCATTTAGCATCTTTCCTGTATTTGGATGGTCTACTCTTTGAGAGTATACACCTAAAAAAAAGAACAATCAGCTAGGAAGCTGTGAGGGAAATGACAAATGATGTAAGAAAGTTACTGACAGTAGAGTAGAATTAATAAATCTAAATGAAATTCTTGCTTAGTCTGACAAGTCATATGCGATTAAGAGTTGGAATGGTATAAGTGAAGCATGGTATGCATTTTTCTATACAAGTATTTGATGTGAAATATGCGCCTTGTTATCTGTGATAATGCACAGATGATATAGATTTGGAGGACTAAGGCAAATCTGAGAAAAGCCCATATTTAGTAAGCGCCTAGGGGGAAAGCCTAGAGGAGCTTAACTGTCTTCTGTACTGATTAATACTCAATACTTGCTTCCTTTTTTCTTTTTTTGATCCTCTGACCTAAGGCTGCCTTTAGATAAAACTATATACTGCTTGAAGGTTAGATTGGTTGTGTTCATGTCTGACTCTTCAAAGGCCAAAAAGAGCCCGACATATATTCGTATTTTTTGAATCAAAGCAAAATAGGTTCGATTTTGTCTTGTAGGAAGCTCGCTCACATCTGCGACGGCTCTCCGCTTTTCGCTAGATATGTCTTATTGCTCAGACAACAAGGCAGCCCCCTTTTTTGGATACTTAAAAACAAAACCAAAAACCTTTTAATCCATTATCTTTTCCACCGTTCAAAATTTTCCATTATTGTATCTCCGAATTTATACATCCTTTCTTTACTGAAAAAGTTGAAGCCATTAGGCTCATGGGGTATCTCTTTGTAGTATCTGCCTCTATTTCTTTCTTCTCCCTTGTTCTCATTGCAGTGTCTCCATTTTCTTCCCAAAGCTTCTTCACCTCTACTTTTTGTTGGATTTATCCAGTGGTCTGTTTCAGAATGGAGTCCCCGGCTGGTGCAAATGATTAACATGCTCGGCTGCTAACTGAATGGTTGGAGGTTCCAGTTCACCCAGAGGGTGCCTCAAAAGAAAGGACTGGTAATCTACTTTTGAAAAATCACCCACAGAAAATCCTACGGTTCACAGTTCCACTCTGACACACATACGGTCACCATGAGTCAGAGTCAATTAGACGGCAACAGGTACTGGTTTTGTTTCAGTACAAGGCCAGTTTTTCTGAACTGGGGTAAACCGCAGTAGGGGACTGGTAGAGGGAAAACACATAAACAGATGAAAACGGGGCTACTGAGGAAGAATGAGGATTCCCTTTCCTTGAACCACATTATTGTCTCTCTCAGTCCTCAATCAGCCATCTCAGGAATTTTCAGTATGTTCCTCCCTACACTGATTCCTCTCCTCTGGCATTATTAAGACACACGTCTCACTTTAGCATATAAAGAAATTTCACTCCCTTCTGCTGCAAATCCCTTCTTCAATCCTAAACTTTTTGGGAAAAAAAAGAAAACAAAACTCCTCCAAGAGAACTCTATTTAGTATCTTACACTATTTCTCAATTCCTGTAGTCTGCCTTCCACCACTTCCTAGCTGTGAAAACTGCACTCTCAAAGCTCACTGATGTCCTCCTAACAGTTTTAAATTCAAAGGTACCTTTATTTTCTTTTCTTTCCCTGAACATTGGTCTCAGCCCTCTCCTTAGTGTAACTTTACAGTACTCTACTTTTGATTCTCCACGTCTCTCCTCTAACTGGTCTCACTAGTATACAGTAATTCTCTCTCTCCAGGTTCCTTTCAGATCTTTCTGTGAGTATTCTCCAAGAATTAGTCTTTCTTCTCTGCTTTTTTTTTTTTCTTTTTCTTTTAATATTCCTCTCTGGAGAGTCTATAGTTCAATAATCATACGTGTAATTGTTTTGTTAGGTACCATCGAGTCCATTCCAACACATAGCGACACTGTGTATAACAGAACAAAACACTGTCTGGTCCTGCACCATCCTCACAATCATTGCTATGTCTGAGCATATTGTAGCCACTGTGTCACTCCATCTCCTTGAGGGTCTTGCTCTTTTTCACTGACCCTCTACTTTACCAAGCATGATGTCCTTCTCCAGGGACTGGTCCCTCCTGATAACGTGAACAAAGTACATGAGACAAAGTCTCACCATCCTCGCTTCCAAGGAGCACTCTGGCTGTACTTCTTCCAAGAAAGATTTATTCATTCTTCTGGCATTCCATGGTATATCCGATACTCTTTGCTAACACCGTAATTCAAAGGCATAAATTCTTCTTTGGTCTTCCTTGTTCATTGTCCAGCTTTTGCATTCATATGAGGAGATCAAAAATACCATAGCTTGTGTCAGGCATAACTTAGTTCTCAAGGTAACATCCAAATTGACATATTCTACTCTGCTCTGGCTACAATGCATCACACAAACATCACAACCATTTGCCTGAAACTCCCTTTTGGAACTGTCATCATCGCTTCTCACTTAACGTTGCTAAAACTGAACTCTTCATCTTCCCTCTAAACTGGTCTGTTTTAATGGCACTAATCCTTCAAGTATTCAGTTTTAAACTTTTGACTCTCTTTAACTTCCTCCCTTTTATTACTCATTTATTGATGACATTATCTGGATTCTTCCTTCACAGAAGCTCCTGCAACAGTTTCCGTCCAATAAGTGTTAAGAAAGCAGTTATAAAGAAAATCCACACACATCCAAACACGTCTCACACTCTTTCCAGTTTGGGCTTTTACTCAAAGCTTTTCTGCCCACTTTTCCTTCTATTTGTACTTCTGAAACCTTAATCATTCTTGAAAGCTCATCTCAGACATCACCACCTGTAAGAAGTGTTTCTGAGATCTGCAAGGGAGAAATAAATATTCTCTTCCACCTAAACTCCTATCAGACTTTGTTTATATATTTAATATTGCATCTAACCATCTGCCTCATATGTGAATTATATATAAAGCATTGCTCTGTTTCCAACCATAATTAACAAGCTCTTAGAAAGCCGTGACTTGTCATTTAGTCTCTCTTCCATGTAAGAAGACAGTGCTCTACACATAGTCAGTGCTTAAAAGCCTGTCCTAAATTAAATTAAACGGGGATGGGATTTAAGCGAGAACTTGGAGTATATTAATAAAATATTAAAAGATCTGTGTTCAAACGCAGCCTGTCTGAAATTCTCTTTGAAATGCTGAAAGGCTTTAGACACATTATTCAAGGAAATGAGAGCAATATAAGAAGGGATCAATTATCTAAAACATAAATACTGTCTTTTTTTTTTTTTTAAAGTGAGGAATGGATATTAGATAAACCCAAACAAATCATTACCTTCAAGTCGATTCCAATTTGTAGCGACCCTATAGGACAGAGAAGAACTGCCCCATAGGGTTTCCAAGACTGCAGTCTTTACGGAAGTAGACTACTACATCTTTCTCTCACGGCTGGTAGGTTTGAAACACTGACCTTTTGGGTAGCAGTCGTGAGCTTAACCATAGCGCCACCAGGGCTCATTAGATAAGACGTCATAACTTAATGCTTAATTTATCTACCTGGAGTTTCCAAAGAATAATCTTTTTTGTTGCTGTTGAGTATTGTTTTGTATGGGTGCGTGTTCCACTTTTTACCTCAACAATTTTATCTAAGTTGAGGAAATAAAGTGGGACAAAGTTATACTACATTTAGAATAGTTATCCTGCTAGTTGAGAGATCCAAGAAAGACTGTGATGCTTATAATGGTAAGTCAAGCAAGAATCTTCTAATTCCTTTGCATCTGAGAACCACTTCAGATTTTCAAATATAATCAAATTTTATTTATGAAAAATTTTCTTGTGTGTGTATGTGGACTTTTGAAGCTTTCTAACTACGTGCAATATCTGGAAAATTTTTCTTATTTGTTCTGCATTTTTCGTGATTATAGTTATCACAAGCAATGCTGAATTTTTGTGAGATTTGTTTTTCAATTTATATTGACAGAATATCCAATCCAAAACTGAAGATAAATGATATTTGGTGAATAAACAATAAATATTTTCAACAATTTTTTGTAACATAACACTACGTTACTTTGAAGGGGCGTGTCTTCAACATATTACTTGGCGTGTTTTAGATACCAAAATGCCTTTGGTGGCAATAATCAGAATCCATGGAATTCTGTGGCTCCTTACTTGTGCTCATCTTTACTTTTATTAGTTTAGGATCACAAAGCATTTACGGTACATTAATTTCACACTTGATACCTACCTAGCAGCATAAAAGCATTCAAATTCTGATTTAAAATGTTGTACATGTGGGCAGAGGGAGAGTTGCCAGAGAAACTGGGGAAGTAGAACTGGGAGTAAGAGAAAGAAAGCAAGTTGTAAATTCTTTTTGGATACTCCTAATTTAATTGGATTTGTTTATATGGTAGCACAGTGGTTAAGTGCTTGGCTGCTGACTGAAAGGTCGATGGTTCCAACTCACCAGCCGCTCCGTGGAAGAAAGATGTGGCAATCTGCTTCTGTAAAGATTACAGCGTTGGAAACCCCATGGGGCAGTTCTCCTCTGTCCTATAGTGTCACCACGAGTCAGAATCAACCCGACAGCAACAAGGTTAAGTATCAATTTACTAATCAAATTGATAATGGACAGAAATAAAACCTTAGCTATTAAAATCTTCATTAAAAATTATTCATTCACTTGGTTTCATTTTCCAGGGACCTAAATTAAATACAGTTACCCATGCAAACTTAATAACAGCTCAAGTACATGCAAGCTTTGTGAAACACTTGGGAGAAGCATACACTTCATAATAAACTTCCATATACAGTATTGAACAACCAACTCTACTTCTTTCAACAATACTGTTTAGTGTCAAATACAAAATGAGAGCAGCAGAGGTAAAAAAACGTTCCACCGTTTAATTTTTATTTGGCCTGTTTACAGTCAGGTAAGCATAGGCTGTTATGAAATAAATTATTTTTATATTTCTTCACAAAATACCCTAGCAGAAGAGATAATTTTCTGAATTTAAAACTCAGCCTTTATTCTGTCCAGCAAAGTAATTATGGCAGCAAAACAAATCCACATTGTCTAATTAGGTCATTAAAAAGCATAAATGCGTCATGGAAGCTTTTCTCCTTGCCTAAGACATAAAGTCAGACAATGAAAGCAGTCTGGTAATATAGGAAGGTTTAGAATTTGTTTGTTTTTTTTTTTTTTTTTTTTTTTTTCAAAAATAATAGGTTCTTTCATCTTTCTATTTCCCTAAGACTGAGACAGTTAATTTAGAGACAAAACTCTAATTAGTTCAGGGTTTTGTCCGATTATATTTCAAAATATTTAACCAAAAGCAGGAAGACAGAGAAAAGGAGAAAATACATAGAGAAATTATCAAAGGAAGTGAATAAAATCAAGAGAGTGGGCTGTTGATCCAAAATGTATTCTGCAGAGACAAGATGAATATAAAATCAACATTCATATAAACACAACCAGTCTGGGATACCAGAAAGTTCTTAGGAGGAATATGCTGGCATCTGCCTTTGGGGTTTGAAATCTAGACTCTAATTACAGCTAACCTAAATAAAAACAAATGGCATGATTATTTTGTCTGTTCTTCTCTCTACTTCTCATTATTTCTTGAGTTTTAGAAAACTCACGGCTCATTCAAAATGTTAAGAAACAAAATGAATCAAAGAAAAGGAAAAGAAACGTACCTGGGATCCTCTTGGCCCTCGCTTGTGGTCCCATTCCGAATGCCCCATGAGCTGTAAAGATAATATAATAATTACAGGAAATTTAATGATACTTATTTTACATGGCAAATGTTTTTTTTTTTCTCTTTCTTTTAAAGAATAATTAGGCTTTTGAAATCTATATTTTAATAGTAAGGCCTTGAATAACCATTATGAGTAAATTACTTACCTGAAGTAATAAACCATGGGTTTGATAGCTAACATTTCAACCTCTAGTTATTTTGAGAGTGCTTTAATGCTACTGTGCATCAAAAGGCATTCGATAAGGTACTGTTTTGTTGTTCTTTGTCAGAAACATCCTACACAGATGCTAAGGTGTGTAAAGCTTTATTTGCATATCATTAAGCCTCTAGTTTTATTAGGAAAATATGCTGAAGTCATCTGCTAGTGCAGCTTAATCCACTGTCATGACAATAACCAGAAGGGCCAAAATACCTTAGTATTTTTAAGCTCTGTACAGATAATATCACAAAAATACGAGCATTCTAAGCAGTGAAATTATTTAATATGAAATATGTCCTTAAAGTCACAAAATGTAGATTTGCATAAAACAGAGACTGCTTATGAAGTCTAATATTTATTTATTGAAAAAGTACATTTAAACCAGAAGGATTTTAAGGACATACAACGTATCAAATGAGAGGAACGAGACTCCATTCATCTATCTAGCAACTCACTACTCATGAATACCAACTGAAGAACTAATTACAATTACTAAACTAGCACACCAACATGGTGGGCTACCCAACAGGTTTATACAAATTATAAGCTTTTCTACATAACAGCAATGACTCCTTAGTAGATAATTTTTTTTAAAAGTTCACAATAAAACAAAAAAAAAGATGATATACATTTGAATAGCATAATGAAGAAATGTGTGATAACCATATACAGATATGATATAATTTTACTGATGGACATATAATGCTTCCGGCTATGAAGACTGAATTCTATAAAACCTTTAAGGGTTAGATTTTACTTAAAATATCTTACAGATTTAACTCAATTGTTATCAAAAGGTAATGTAAAATACCCTAAGCGTTATTAAAAAAAAAAAAAAAAAAAACTTTTCTAATCCTAATTATGTGATAATGGATTAAGAATCAAAATATAAATTAATGAGATGTAGTAGACAATTTTGGGAAAAAAAACTCAAATACATGTAGGAATAAAATATGGAAAATAAAATATCAAACATCAAAGGATATTTGATGAGTTACTCAACAAAGGAAAATAAGAAATTTATTCTGGGAAAAAATAGATCTGAACATTATAACATACACTAATACAAATTTTAGATATATTTGAGAGACTTAAATTTTTAAAAAATGAAAGCATAAGTATAAAATGAAATAAAATCAAAGTAAATATTGAACCTATCTTGGGATTTTCCAACTTAAAAGAAAAATATCACAGAAGGGAAGATCAATTGATCTGGCTACATAAAAACTTAGAATATCTGTGCAAACGTCACATTGGTAAAATATCTGCAGCAAATGGTTGTTATTAGTTGTCTTCTAGTCAATTCTGATTCACTAGCAACCACCCTCCCCTACCTATCCTCCCACCCCCTGTGCAGATAAAGGATAAATAATATCCTCAGTACACTAAAAATAATCACAAATTACAAAAAAAAAAAATCCACAATCCTAGTAGGAAGTTGGGGAAAAGACAGGAAAGGCTATAAATAGTTTACAGAAGAAATAACGATAGTCCATAGATTTATGGGGAAAAAATTTTAACCTCCCTGAAAATGAAGGGGCCCTGGTGGCGTAGTGGTTAAGAGCTCGGCTGCTAACAAAAACGGTGGGCAGTTCAACACCTTGGTGAGCGGCATCTGGGATCTTAAAAGCTAGCGAGCAGCCATCTAAGGTGCATCAATTTGTCCCAACCCACCAGGAGCAAAGGAGAATGAAGAATACCAAAGACACAAGGACAATATTAGCCACATAAACCAGAGATTCCATCAGCCTGAGACCTGAAGAACTAAACGATGCCTGGCTACCACCAATGACCGCCCTGACAGGGAACACAACAGAGAGTCCCCGACAGAGCAGGAGAAAATTAGGGTGCAGAATTCAAATTCTAGTAAAAAAAAAAAAAAAAAATACTTAATGGTCTAAGACTGGAGGAACCCCAGAAGAGATGGCCCCCCGGACCCTCTGTTAACACAGAACTAAAACCATTCCCGAAGCCAACTCTTCAGACAAAGATTAGATTGGACTATGGGACATAAAATGATACTCGTGAACAGTGTGCTTCTTAGTTTAAGTAGATACACGAGACTAAATGGGCAGCTATTTGAAGAGCATGAGTTGAATGAACATGTGTTAATAGTTTTTAATGTACCTTATTACTACTTTTTTCAAAGTAATAAAAAGTTACAGAAATCTGCATGCTATATGAAATATAATCTAAAAAGAAATGAACTCTGCGTATGACAAAAGAGATACAAGAATGTTCTCTAATAAGAACAGAGAGTCAAAAGAAATCAATAGGAATTTTTCCCCCTCTATGGACTTGAAGAAATCTTATAAGGGTTTTACCATAGATAGGTAGTCCCTGACTTACAGGAGGGTTCTGTTCCGATGACTCTGTTGTAAGTCAGTTCTGATTTAAGTTGAGTACTTTATTTTGTTTGATTATTTTAGTTTTCATTATTACTGTCTTTTTTATCAGTATCTTTATAAATCATAACACCGAGCAGCTGTGAGTGAACATCTGAGATGATAACATCAGCAAATTACTTGCTGCAACATTGTATGTAGTACATATTACTAATGAGAAGATGTAAGTGTGGTTCCCTGTAGCTCGAATATGTCCTAAGTTGGGAACTACCTATACGCTTCTCCGTGATGAGAGCACACCTGGTACTAGATGAGAGGTGAGACAGAGGGTGAGGAAGGGAGGAGAGGTGCCTGAGAGCACATGACTTGTCATCATATTTGCACATAAAATTTATTCTACTGTGTTAGGAGCACTGACCACAGATCATAGACCAAGGACTACAAGAAGCCAAATGGTTTCAGCATGCTTTTAAAAAAACATCTATAGTGTGATAGAGTGACTGAATATATTCATTTAATATTACAGACTATTTAAATGAAAGGATTAGAGTACTAGTATGCATTTGTTTTAAAGCGGAACCATAGGCTAAACTTTTTAGGAAGTTCAGAGACACCTCCCTCTTCCCACTCCCCTGACCAATGATTATATCAGGACAAATAAAAAATATCTATCAGTTTAACCCTGAAGAGAATTTTCACAATGAAGTCAATGAATTTCCATATTAGGTAAAAACCGATGTTGACGTTGTACCAATGAGAAAGTCAAAACATCCTTTGACTCTAACAGGTAAGAAAAGTGTTAAATTCCAGATGACCAAAGCAAGTCCTTTGATATTATCATGGGATTAGATAAATGACATAAATGGGTCACAGGTAATAAGGAGTAGAAGTAGAGACGGATCTAGGATGGAATTATTTTTTCTTTTTGCAATTTAATTCATCTGGCCTAAACTTTCAAGAGAAGTGAATAGCAGCGGAATTCTGAGAAAAGAGTCAGGAAATTTATTAACATGATACAGTACCTTCTTTGGAGGAGGAATGTCTGTGATATTGAGAGAGAAAGAGACGTACATACACACACACAGATTAAATATGCGAATTACAAATACGAAATTCAAATATTCTAGTTGACAAAAAGTGTGAGGCTACTTAATTCAAGACAAAAAAAAAGTTTGTCTCTCACCTTCTATCATTAACACTCTCTGGGCCACTTGATCATGATTGCTCCTCCTCCGGGTAATGACATTTTTTATAAGCATCTTAACAGAAGGTCTGGGGTTATATAGGTCACCAAGGTCACATCTACACATAGCAAACAAAATGCTCCTATCTGCATGAAGTAGCCCTCAAAAAAGAATACCCATCCTCCCTTATCAGCTCGAGATAACTGGATAGGCAAAATGAAGACCCTTGAATTCATTCCTTGGAAACCAAGTATGCTTCCTTGAAAAGAAACCCGATCTGTTGCAAGAAGTAGTTTGTAAATCTTAACTTCTTGACACTGTCTAAGCCATTTTCACCCTTATGGCATAAATTCTTCCCTCACTCTCTCTTTTATTTTTAATAATAAATTTCTACATCACAGCCTTCGGCTAACAGTATGCTACACAGTACTTGGTTCCAGCAAAAACAAAACTGCTGCCAAACACAGAATTTAAAAAGTTCACAGGAGAAGCAGACAAGTCAGCATGGAAACAAAAAGGTTCGATCCAAGCAGAGAGATTTTTAATCATAGCATGAGAAATGAAGATGATTGAAAGTATATTTCGAAGGTAAAATATTTTCCTCTAATGTTTATATATTTTTCCTAGTACTATTTTCTCCTATTGTTTTCTTGTTTGTATAAACATTAATGCCTTTTTAGAGACTTCTCGGGAGAAAAAAAATAATCACCATAACTAAGGCTGAAGGGGTAAAAGCTACAGGATCTAGATATGAAACCAAGCGTGTTTCTTTGCACGGGCATAATGACGCGAGGGGGTTTAGATATGAAAAGGCAGTGATGAAGAGTAAGGAGCACCATTGTTATCCTTACACTTCTCTCAAGAAAACTATTCTTCTCTTTCACTTGTTGAGAATTTCTAAAACATATTTTTGAAAACATAAAAATAATATACATACTACTACACAGATCCTGTTTTCATCATTTATTTATTAAGCAAATATGTATTATGTGTCTACTATGTGCTAAGCACTGTTCTTGTTGTTAGGTGCCATGGAGTCAATTCCAACTCATAGAGACCCATGTGACAGAGTAGAACTGTTCCATGGGTTTTTCCAAGCTATAATCTTTACAGGAGCAGATCGCCAGAGCCCCTGGATGGGTTTGAACTACCAACCTTCCAGTTAGCAGCCCAGTGCTTAACTGTTGCACCACCAGGGCTCTTTAGGCACCGTTCTAGGCACACATTATACATTGGTGAACAAAACAAGATGCAGCTCTGTTCTCCTGGCTCTCACATTCTGGTGAAAAGAGAGAGAAGTTAAACCAGTAAACATCTAACACACCAAGAAGAAGCTTAGAGCAGAGTCGAAGGATGGAAAGTGAGTGGGTGACGGAGGGTGTGGGCTAGGAGCAGGGCTAATTTTATATAAGTAATTCGGGGAATTGCTTTCTAATAAAGTGGTATTTTATCAGACAATTTCATGATACAAGACAGACATACAGCTCTCTGGGGGTAGAGCATCACAGACAGAGCAGACGAGGCAAAGACCCTGAGTCAGAAGTAGGAATGCTACGTTTGAAGAACAGTAAAATGTCCCTAAACTGAAATTGTAAAAAAGGATTGGATCTTTTTAATCATATATACATATATATATATATATATATATATATATATATATATATATATATATATATATATATAATTATTTACTCCTTTCTGTTCATATAAAATTGTTCCAAAATTTAATCATTAGCTCTATTAATTAAAAATTACAAAGTACTTTCTCTAGAGAAATACTGATGGACCAGGAATTTCCCTTTCCCCAAACTCTTAATTTTATTTCATACCACAAGAGTTTATGGAGCGTGTACACTCCAAAAAGTCACCCTTATATCAGTCATAGTGCATACCATGGTCTGTACAATTTTACTGTTTTTTTATGTACATGTTTCGATTTTCAAGAGAGTCATAAAATGCATAAGAATGGGGGCTTGTCTTCAAACTCCACATTTACTATGATGAGCCTGAACTTTTCAATCTGATAAGTAAATTGAAAGCTCTTCTTTAAACTTGGCAGGCTCCCTTTGGATTCTTCCTTTAACCTACTGTGTTCTTTAATCCATTTACTGCTTATCTCTTCTCTCTTTTAAGAATTCCATGTGAGAACATAGGCCTAGGACTCCTTACTGCCCCTGCCCACAGGGTCTGTTAGAGGACAGTCCACTGTATTGGGACTATCTGTTGTGAGCAGTGTAGGCCAGCTCAGATCTTGTCTAGTCCTTTAGGGGAATTGCTCTTACTCCTTGGTATTCCTGTCCTTCGCCTCGTCTTATCAATGGAGTAAGATGGTCAAGACTGCATCATTGTGCTCCTTAAAAAAGGACAGTTGAGGTCTGCATTTGGTCTAGGGTCCTAGGCTGAAAGGGCAAATGAAATCTCTGAGGCTCCTACACATTGTCACCCAGCTCTCCAGGTTTCTACACTGGGGCTTAGGGCCTAGCAAAGGCCTACCACTAGCAGTACTGAAGGAAATTTACCCTCCTTTGTAATTTACTTCAGAAACTGGTAGAGTACATCACCCTCTTTTGGCTAAACCAGATGAGGGCAGAAGCCTCAGTTTTTACCCACAGTCTACCTTAAAGCAAGGCTGGGCACTTCACATTTCCCCATCCCTCTAATGAATCCCACTCTACAAAGCACTGTCGAGTGATGCTGATTTTATTGAAGATTTCATGGGGAGAAAGAACATGCTCACATCATACAGAATATAACAGGGAGCCATGAAAATATTCTTTTAGGTATCTCCAAAGGCCACAGAGCTTTCTTGTTCTCTTTCTCCTTCTCAGTTATTTATTTGTTGGTTTGTTTATTTATTTTTGCAGCCAGTCACCATTTCTTGCCTTTTACCTTGCAGAGAAGCAGGTGAAGGAAGCAGGTCTTTTTTCAGCTTATTGGCCCCAGTCATTCCTTCCTCAAGGATCTTTCCCAGGATCTAAAACTCCTCATCTTTTCCAGAATAATGTAGTTTTCTCTTATGCTCTCTATCTTGGATCTTGAGACAAACTAGCAGAAAAAAAGGTACCTTAGAATCTACCCTCCTTAGAAATTGTGGTTGTTGTTGTTAGTTGCCGTCAAGTCAGCTCCGACTCATGGCAACCCCGTGTGTGCAGAGTAGAACTGCTCCATAGGGTTTTGAAGGCAGCGATCTTTTGGAAGCAGATTGCCAGGCGTGTCTTCTGAGGCACCACTGAGAGAGTTAAACCACCAACCTTTTGGCTAGTAGCCGAGCGCTTAACCATTTGTGCCATCTAGGAACAACCTTAGCATTGAGAGAGTCCGAAAATAGAAAGGCACTGAATGACTGAAATTAAGATACTTTTTTCCTGTCTCCTGGGTTGATAACAAACTAAATTCCATCCATTTGGCAGAGAAAAAATTCCTAATCTTGATTCCTAGGATTCCAACGTAGCAGTCAGTATAAATTTTATAAGTACTATTTTAGATTTCAAAATTCCATCTCTCTACTATAAATTCTATATCTATTTGTGATAATGATGGCAATGATGTTCCCACACTCTGGTTGAGAATATTTCCATAGCTCTATTTCTGTCTCTGTTACTGTAATAACAAGCATTATCCTAAACCTATATGTTGCCAGTGATCCTACAAAATATATTAGCTTCTGTTATTTTTACTTACTACATCTTGCCAATCTTGATTACATGGATTTTTGGGAACTTTTATTGCTTGTTTATACTTTTAGCAATACTACGACTCCATCTACTCCTACTAATGTAATCACATCAGTCTCCTGCTTTATTCAGTGTTTTCCTGTGAGACAGTCTATGAAAAAATAGCCATAAAGTAAAATAAACTTGAAAAATTCTGCATAATATAATTTATGCATGGATATGCCCAATGCATACTAGCATGTTAAACTTTAAGAAGTCTTAAAGCAAAGGAACTTCAACATTTCCGAAAGTATTTGATCATAGAATCCTTTTGTTTCAGGAGAGATTAACAGTGTTCCATGGAACATATTTTTTTAAAAATTCCAACAGTTTTACAGATACTTTTCTTATACATTATTCCCTCTCATAACAAAAAAAATAAAAAGTAGAGGCATATGATCCCTATCGTGTGAAGTGGAAATGAGTTAATAGAGGTAAAATAGCATAACTAGCCAATGGCTAAGAGAAATTGAAATGTAGGTGTCCTAACTGCAAATCATACACATTTTTCCTCCTGCACCACTTTTAACAGTACTATAATAATTGAATCCAACCTAAATACCAGGTTTTTGATGCTGGAGCATATTGGTAAGAGGAAAAAAAAGACATGGGATTTGATTTGTCATCATGGAAGTCATGGCTGTAGTTAATGTGACGGATTTATTTCTCCAAAATTCATTTTCCACTTTTAGTCTCCAACTCCTTCAAGATTGTGGAATAAGAATGAATTTATAAATAGGAGTAAATTTAGTTTCTCAGAAAATCCTTTGCAGATCCTGTGAATTTAACATTGTAAAATGTTGGCATTATCTCAAAATATCTAGTATATTATATGTTAGCCCAAATTCTCTATTAACACATCTCATTAGTACAAATTATTCATTCCTGTACTCACCTGTTCACTCATCATTTATACATTCTTACAACTAATATTTATTAGCCACCTATTATATACTAGTTCAGTGTTCTACATGAACACTGCAAAATGTCAACATTGACAACTTGGAGGAACTATAGGATCTTGACTCATAGCTACCCTATAGGACAGAGTAGAATTGCCCCATAGGATTTCCTAGGCTGTAATGTTTACAGGAGCAGACTGCCACCATCTCTCTCCCTTGGGGTGGCTGATGGGTTTGAACCACCGACCTTTCTGTTAGTAGCCGAGTGCTTAACCATTGCTCCACCAGGGCAATGTGAATTGGAATCGACTGGATGGTACACAACAACATAGGATACTGAAGTACCTTAGGAATCATTAGTTAAGAAAAATTTAGTGGTTAAGCCTGAGGGCTCTGGAGACCAGACTCCCTGGTTCAAATCCCACTTTTGACATGATACTGAGTCTTACTAGACACATGATCTTGGGCAGATTACTTAATACCTCTGTACCACAGTTTCCTTATCTCTAGAATTTAGACAATAATAGCATCTAACTCATGTGGGTTTTAGGAGTATTAAATGAGTCATATTAAAAAGGCCTAGTATAGTGTCTGGCACACAGTAGGAGCTCAATAAGTGTTAGCAGTTATTTTTAATCATTATTAATGATTGTATGTATTATTTAGGTATTATTGAATTCCAATTATTTGATAAACGTATAGTGCACATGACATATATTGTTACTTTCTATTAAAGTAGAATATTTTATTAAACTAAAAAACTCATTGCTTGACGATGCCACACACAATTTTAAATATTTGACCAAATATTACAATTAAAAAACAAAATTTCATACATTGTCACTCATAGTAACATACAACACATGTGCATATTCAGAGAGTCTACTGAATATACTGAATACTATTCTAATTTATTTTCTACATAACAATTGGAAAACCCAGATTTTAACATTACCAAGTCCCCTTGGAGATGAGAGGCATGCAGTAATGAGAACCTGGATGGCTTTATCTTCCTGAGACATAAAGAGTAGCAAAAGGCTGACAGAGTCACAAATCAGAAATGCTTGAAAATATCAGCAGGAGCAAAAGCTATAAAATAGTTTGTTCAATACGGAAAGGACTTGCACCTTCAGGTATACCTAACCAAAAAACCAAACCATTATCAATTCGTTTAGTAAATTAATACTTTAACCCCACTGCCGTCCAGTCGTTTCTGACTCATAGCTACCCTATAGGACAGAGCAGAACTGCCCCATAGGGTTTCCAAGGAGCAGCCGGTGGATTCAAACTGCTGACTTTTTGTTAGCAGCCACTGCTCTTAACCACTGTGCCACCAGGGCTAAATTTCTAATTCAAAAGGTACCTAGGCCTGAAAGTCCCGGTTTAAAACAACAAACAAGTAGAGCGAACAAACAAAAATCAATATAAATATTATGTAAAAAAAAGTTTTTAAATTCTGAGCAGACAAAACAAAATGCACTTTTCTTGTGAAATGTTAAACAAGGCATTCTGATTTTAATTTATTAATCTTATCAACTTCACTTCAGGTGAAACCCAAATCTCTAAGCAACTTGAATATGACTATAAATCTGTATTCTACAGTTTATTAAACCACCTCTGGTATTATTTCTGCCAATTTGGATAAGTGAGTAGAAATCATAAATGAATGAATGAATAAATACAGGCCTCATTTATAATTTCTGGAAATCCTGGTGGTGTAGTGGTGGGCAGTTTGAATCCACCAGCTGCTCCCTGGAAACCCTACAGGGCAGTTTTACTCTGTCTTACAGGGTTGCAAGAGTCAGAATCAACTCGATGGCAACAGGTTTTGTTGTTTTTGATTTGGTTTATTATTTCTAACTATTCAACTATTCTTTCCCTATATATTCAGATTCGGTTTGTACAATACTTCACAAAAGGCACTTATTCAAGGCTATTTCCCCCAGAAAGTCAGTAAAACTTGGTCAAAACCACTCACGCAACTTCATGACGCTAATCTATAAAATTGATCTCTTTTCTCAGAAGAGAAAATTATGAAATCTCATGGAAAATAACAAAATTCAGACAGTCTCAGCTATAATGCTTTAACTCAACAAGATCTATGAGGTCTTACATTTGGATAGGTTTACTTTTTTTCTTTTTATTAATCAAACATTCTGATACATTGTATTCAGTGAAAACAAAGCAAAATCTTAGATTGCAGCTTTAAAATTAATAATGTATGCTGAACAAATGGAAAAATCATTACTTTGATCCCCAAATAGTTTACACTGGTGAACCTATAAAAATACAGATCGATTTTTATTTAGTTATTAAGCTGTTACATATACCAACAAACTAACTAAATTAGAGGAGAATTCTCTATTTAAATCATCCTTTTGAGAAACAATCTTAAAAAATTAATAGGGTAACTAAAAAATAAATCTGAATCATTCAAGTGATTTAAACAACTGAACTCATTTTTAGTCTTATAAATGACATATAAGACTGAATTCATTTTTATACAATTTTCTTGTATTGTGAAAGTTATATTTTATCAAAAAAAGGCCTTTTAAAAAATTCTTAAAGTCTCCTTTCATTCAGCGCTTAGCCACACCTTGCATCAGTGCCATAAAAATTTCAGCAAAATGACAAAATTTCAAGCATTTCCACTCTACTTCCTCCTCCCAAAACAACTTCACTTTGGGGAGTTACTGAGAAAAGGATAGACTAAGTGGCAGAGAACAACATGTGCCAACACCATTACATATTCCTTGGGCTTCTTCTTTTTCCTCTGAACTTGGTATTGCCAAAATTACTTCGGTTCCACTTCCTACAATTAGTAGATTTTAACAAGACATGCAAATTCTATCCTCAGCTTCTTAAATGTTGCTGGAAATAATTTACTACAAGGCCTTAAGGTATTTTTTTTGGACTGAGTTTAAGGTAGAGCGTTTCCATGATCCAAAATGTGACCTTACTGTGCAATTCTCCTTCATGCCTCCAGGATACATTTGATAAGTTGCAAAATAATGTCATGGATTTGTTTACACTAAAATCAATATTCTTCTGAGGAAAGAAATTAATAACATCAAAAAAGTTTTCTTGAAGATTTATTCCTTTTTGGAACATATTATGTGACTCTCCATTTAGGGATGAGGAATTCAAGATAATGTAGCAAGGAAAAAGGAGAAAGCAGGAAGGACACAGTATGATCTAACATTATACTTAATTAACTGACGTGGGTAGAATGAGCAGAATTACAGCTGCAGAAAGGATTATCATGCTCTTCTGTATCTCTGTTCCTACTTCAAGTACAAGAGTTGAGAGATTACTCACTCTTTTCTCTCTCTCTCTCTCTGTCCTTCCTTCTTTCCCTCCTTCTACTTCCCTCCTTCTCTCTCTTTGTTTTCTTTTTAAGCAACTACCATATACCAGAGCCTGTGTTAAAGCAAAACATAAAAATTGAGTCTGGAGAGAAGAAACACAAGGAAGCAGACAAATAACTCATGCTACTTACTGATGGCTATTAAAAACATCATTCTGGGTTGTACACAAGGAAGATTTGTTGATGTATTAGTTTATCACTGACCTTGTCAGTTTGTATCAGTAACCTACAGTGGATAGGATTCACAGTTCATTTACTTATATATCTAAATTAAAATTTTCTGGATTTTTTTTTTTTTTTGGCATAAGAGAAGTATCTGATTTAAAAAAAAAAATCTATTAAACACATTGGTTCCAACCATGCATGATCTGGAATATTAAATTTTTCACCAAAAACACTGAAACATGTTAAAGCACATAAATCGTAATCTGGAAATGGGAGGAGAGATAAAACTCAACAAGCAAAATATTTGTACATCATTGTCGTGCCAAAGCCAAAATTATTTAGTGTGATAGTCACATAAATTCTTCATTTCTCATCCTTTGTTGAAGGAATTTAAGAATTATTTATAGGATGAACAAAAATCACATTTGAAAAGTGAAAATTATTGTCAGCTATGGAAGTTTTAGGGTGATTTTCCTAATAGTCTACATTTCTCCTTTTTTTAGAAGTGGCCATGGGTCAACGGTTGTCCTATGCTGCTTCCGTGCAAAAAATTGCCAAAAATAGCATTCTTAGAGGATGGCCAATTCAGTTTTCCAGAATTAATAAATTACACCAGGTATAGTCACACTTTAAATGTACAGCCTAATTTCTTTCAAGCTATTGTCATTCTACCTACATTTAAATAAAAATATATTTTTTCAAGTTCCATATATCCAAAAATTTCATTAGAACCATAAGATAGTTTCCTTAGACTAACCTGGTTTATAATTTATCACACAAAGATAATTGTAAATCAGAGGAGGCTCTGACAGACTGTGCTAAATATTCAATTCAGAAGTCACTAAAGGAAATGTTTCAAAAACGGAATCCTTTAAACAGGCAGAGGTCTTATTTTCAGTCTCTTTCATGCTGAAATAATCACCTAGATCCTGTTACACAAGCTACTATACATCTTATAGTATATTTATTGAATCTTCACAGTGTTCATAGTGGTTAATCATCACTCTTATGTCAGTTTGCCATACAGTAGTGGCTTGCGTATTGCTGTGATACTGGAAGCTGTGCCACCAGTATTTCAAACAGCGGCAGAGTTGCCCTTGGTGGACAGGTTTCAGCAGAGCTTCCAGACTAAGACAGACTAGGAAGAAGGACCTGGTGATCTACTTCTGAAAAAACTGGCCAGTGAAAATCTTATAAATAGCAGCGAAATATTGTCTGATAGAGTGCTGGAAGATGAGCCCCTCAGGTTGGAAGGCACACAAAATATGACTGGGGAAGAGCTGCCTCCTCAAAGTAGAGTCAACCTTTATAACATGGATTGACTACAGCTTCCAGGACCTTCATTTGCTGATGTGGCATGACTCAAAATGAGAAGAAGTAGCTGCAAACAGCTATGAATAATCAGAATGTGAAATGTATGAAATATGATTCTAGAAAAATGGAAGTTGTCAAAAACGAAAGGGAATGCTTAAAGATAGAGATCCTAGGCATCAGTGAGCTAAAACAGACCATTATTGTTCATTTAGAATTGGACAATCATATGGTCTACGTCATGGATTGAATTATGTCCCCCAAAAAATGTGTGTGGCAACTTGGCTGGGTCATGATTACCAGTGTTGTATGATTGTGTAATCTGATGTGATTTCCTTATGTGTTGTAAATTCTGTCACTGTGATGAGGTTATACAGTTGAGGTTGACAAAATTAGTGTCTTAATGCTATCTCTTTTGAGATATAAAAGAGAGAAGTGAGCACATGGGAACCTCATACCACCAAGAAAGCAGTGCCAGGAGCAGAGCGCATCCTTTGGACCTGAGGTTCCCGTGCAGAGAAACTCCCAGACCAAAGGAAGACTGATGACATGGACTTTCCTCCGGAGCCGACAGAGAAAGCGTTCCCCTGGAGCTGATGACCTGAATTTGGACTTGTAGCCTATTGGACTGTCAAAGAATAAACTTCTCCTTGTTAAAACTATCCACTTGTGGTATTTCTGTTACAGCAGCACTAGATGACTAAGACAGTCTACGATGCCAGGAATGACAGATTGGAGAGGAACGGTGTCACATTCATCATCAAAAAGAATATTTCAAGGTCTATCCTGAAGTACAATGTTGTCAGTGATAGGATAATATCCATACTCCTAACAAGGAAGACCAGCTAGTAAGAATACTATTCAAATGTACCACCAATACTAATATCAAAGATGAAAAAATTGAAGATTTTTATCAACTTCTGCAATCTGAAATTAATAAAATGCACAATCAAGATGCAATGATAATTACTGCTGATTGGAATGCAAAAGTTGGAAATGAAGAAGAAGGATCAGTAGCTGGAATATAGAACCTTGGTGATAGAAACTATGCCAGAGATCGCATGATAGAATTTTGCAAAATCTATGACCTAGAGGAGGCGTGGTCAACATGGCAGAGTAGTTAGACGCTTCCTATATCCCTCTTACAACAAAGACCTGGAAAAACAAGTGATTTGATTTTATGTGAATATCTGGGTAGCCCTGAACAAGGCAAGGTTAAGAAATCCGTCTGAGTGATATGGGAGAGGGAGACCATTTGGAAGAGGTGAGAAGGCCCAGAACCGCGGTGGCGAAACTACAGTGCTGCACCCAAGCTGGTCCGCGGTGAAGCAGGCAAACAGCTGTGCTGTGCGCACGCTGGGGAGGCAGTTTCCACATCGAGAGAGACCCGGCAGCAGAGATTCTGCTTGGACACTCCGAACCAGTGAAGAGTAGCTCCCAAGAGGCTAAGATAACTACATGCATGCACCCTTTCATGGGGATTAAAAAAAAACCCATTTGGGAAAAACCTCCCTCCCTTTTACCTCCTCCCACCATGCTCTGCACCGGAAGTCCGCTGGGCCAGAAATAGATCCCAAAAGGCACCCTGACCCATTCTCCTGGCCTTGGAGAGGGAACAAATAAGCTGCTGGCTCCCATAGGCCAGGAACACAGGGTCGGCACAGCTCCGCAAACTCTGAGTGCCTTACACCCCTGTATAGACTTGTGGGGGCCCATCTCAACAGCGTTAGTCTTCACTGCCACAGTACAACAGGGTAATCATCTGAAGTTTAACTTCAGCTGCTTCAACTGTGAACTGGCAGATTTGTGACCCTCGAAACAGCCCTGCCCCTTAAGTAGGCACTTTTATTGATCTGCAGCAGGGGCCTGAGGACTGGTAGTAGCACCTAAAGCGCCTAGTCACCTGCTACAGAAGTCCAAGAAAAAGTGGTACCCTCAAGTCTTTATATCCAACAGAGTGGGGTGATCACAGTCCGGCCACAAAACTCACCTACCTACTCACCCTAGAGAATAGGGACACACTTTCCTTTCAGACTCTCAGGGGCAGCCGTCAGCCCCCTGCCTGGCTCAGTGTGTAATCCCCTACCACAGGCAGAGTCCAGTACCTGCACCAATCACCCATGCCTCTCTAGGACTGGGGGTGAGAGCCTGCATCACACACTTGGTGACTGACTGCCTGAACACCCAAGCTGAACCCATATAGGAGAATTTAACGGACTCTTGCGTGCACATACTTAGTTACAGAACTAACTACCTGGTGACAGGACGTTAGAGATCCGAAGGTGTCAAAAATCAAACTACTGCCCACGAGCAGCCTATTTGGGCATATCAAAGCAAAACAAAATAAGAAGCTAGGTCTCACTAAGCAAATACAAAATAAAATTATAATAAATTATTGATGGCTCGGGGACAACAGTCAATATCAAGTCACATAAAAAGACAGTCCCTGATGGCTTCAGCAAGCTCCCCAAAAAAAGAATCAATAAATTCTCTGAAGGAAAGGAATTACCAGAGGCAGAATACAAAAGATTAATATACAGAACTCTTCTAGAAATAAGAAAGGAAATTCGACAAAATGCAAAAACAGCCAGGGGACATACACAGTAGTAGCAGAACTTAAAAAAGTTATTCAAGAACATAATGCCAAATTTAATAGGCAGCAAGAATCCATAGAGAGACAGCAATCAGGAATCCAGAAGATGAACAATAAAATTTCAGAATTAGACAACTCAATAGAAAGTGATAGGAGCAGAATTGAGGCAGTAGAAGTTAGAATTCGTGACATTGAAGATAAAGCTCTTGACTCCAACTTATTTGAGGAAAGATCAGATAAAAGAATTAAAAAGAGTGGAAAAACTCTTAGAGTCATGTGGGACTCTATCAAGAGAAATAACCTACGAGTGATTGGAGTACCAGACGGGGGGAATAACAGAAGATACAGAGAAAATTGTTGAGGATTTGTTGACAGAAAACTTCCCTGATATCATGAAAGGTGAGAAGATATCTATCCAAGATGCTCATCGAACTCCACATAAGGTCGATCCCAAAAGAAAGTCACCAAGACATATTATAATCAAACTTACCAAAACCAAAGATAAAGAAAGAATTTTAAGAGCAGCTAGGGATAAAAGAAAAGTCATCTACAAAGGGGAGTCAATTAGAATAAGCTCGGACTACTCAACAAAAACCATGTAGGCTAGAAGGCAATGGGATGACATATTTAAAGCCTTGAAGGAAAATAACTGGCAGCCAAGAATTATATATCCAACAAAACTGTCTCTCAAATATGATGGCAAAATTAGGGCATTTCCAGATAAACAGAAATTCAGGGAATTTGCAAAAGCCAAACCAAAATTACAAGAAATACTAAAGGGAGTCCTACGGTTAGATAATCAATAACACCAGCTAACAACACAAGACGAGAACACAGGACAGAGCAACCAGATATTGATTCAGACACAGAAATCAAAAATACATCAAAGCTAAAACACTGAAAATAGGGAAAAGATATCAATATGTAAAAAAAAGACAATATTAAAACAAAAAAAGAGGGACTTAAAAAATGGAGACATTGATTTTCTATATGGAGGGGAAGCTAAGATGATATAAAGTAATAAAAGACTGGTATAAACTTAGAAAAATAGGGGTAAATATTAAGATAACCACAAAGGAATCTAAGAATGCTACAAATCAAAACAAAAAAAGTAGAAAAACATAAAGACCGAGCAAACACAAAATCTACAACAAAGAAAAAGATGAAAACAATACATAAAAATGACTCAGCACAGAAAACTGAGGAGAACAAAGAAGCTGTGAACAACACACAAAAAGAGATATCAGGATGACAGCACTAAATTCATACCTATCAATAATTACGTTGAATGTAAACGGACTTAATGCACCAATAAAGAGATGGAGAGTGGCCGATTGGATAAAAAAGCATGATCCATCTATATGCTGCCTACGAGAGACACACCTTAGACTTAAAGACACAAACAGGCTAAAACTCAAAGGACAGAAAAAAATATATCAAGCAAACAACACTCAAAAAAGAGCAGAAGTGGCAATATTAATCTCTGACAAAATAGACTTTAAAGTAAAATCCACCACAAAGGATAAGGAAGGGCACTATATAATGATTAAAGGGTCAATAGACCAGGAGGACATAACTATAATAAATATTTATGCACCCAACGACAGGGCTCCAAAATACATAAAACAAACTCTAACAGCTCTGAAGAGACAGATAGACAGCTCCACAATTGTGGTAGGAGACTTCAACACACCACTATCGGTGAAGGACAGAACACCCAGAAAGAAGCTCAACGAAGACAGGAATAGCTAAATGCTACAATCAACCAACTTGATCTCATAGACATATACGGAACACTGCTCCCAACAGCAGCCAAGTATACTTTCTTTTCCACACACATGGAACATTCTCCAGAATAGACCATGTATTAGGCCAGAAAGCAAGCCGTGACAAAATCCAAAACATCGAAATATTACAAAACATCTTTTCTGACCATAAAGCCATAAAAGTGGAAATCAACAACACAAAAAGCAAACAAAAAAAATCAAACACATGGAAACTGAACAACGCCTTGCTCAAAAACTACTGGGTTATAGAATAAATTAAGGATGGAATAAAGAAATTCATAGAATCAAACAAGAATGAAAACACATCCTACCAGAACCTTAGGGACACAGCAAAAGCAGTGCTCAGAGGTCAGTTTATTGCAATAAATGCACATGTCCAAAAAGAAGAAAGGCTCATAATCAAAGCATTAACCCTACAACTGGAACAAGTAGAATAAGAGCAGCAAAAGAAGCCCACAGGTGCCAGAAGGAAGGAAATAATAAGAATTAGAGCAGAATTAAATGAACTAGAGAACAGAAAAAAAAATTGAAAGAGTTAACAAGGCCAAAAGCTGGTTCTTTCAAAAGATCAACAAAATTGATAAACCATTGGCCAAACTGACAAAAGAAAAACTGGAGAGGAAGCAGCTAACCCATATAAGAAATGAGATGGGTGATATCACAACAGACCCAACTGAAATTAAAAGAATCATAACAGATTACTATGAAAAAATGTACTCTGACAAATTTGAAAACCTAGAGGAAATGGACAAATTTCTAGAAACTCACTACCTACCTAAATTAACACAAACAGAGGTAGAACAACTAAATAAACCCGTAACAAAAGAATAGATAGGAAAGGTTATGAAAAAACTGCCAACAAAAAAAAGCCTTGGCCCGGATGGCTTCACTGGAGAATTCTACCAAACTTTCGGAGAAGAGATAACACCACCTCTACTAAAGGTATTTCAGAACATAGAAGAGGATGGAATACTCCCAAACTCATTCTATGAAGCCAGCATAACCCTGATACCAAAACCAGGTAAAGACGCCACTAAAAAAGAAAATTACAGACCGATATCCCTCATGAACATTGACACAAAAATCCTCAACAAAATTTTAGCCAATAGAATTCAGAAATATATCAAAAAAAAAAAAATTCACCATGACCAGATATGTAGGGATGGTTCAACATTAGAAAAACAATCAACGTAATCCATCACATACATAAAACAAAAGACAAGAACCACATGATCTTATCAGTCGATGCAGAAAAGGCATTCGACGAAGTCCAACACCCATTCATCATAAAAACTCTCAACAAAATAGGAATAGAAGGGAAATTCCTCAATATACTTAAGGGCATTTATACAAAACCAACAGCCAACAACATCCTGAATGAAGAGACTTTGAAAGCATTCCCCTTGAGAACAGGAACCAGACAAGGATGCCCTTTATCACCACTATTATTCAACACTGTGCTGGAGGTCCTAGCCAGAGCAGTTAGGCTAGAAAAAGAAATAAAGGGCATCCAAATAGGTAGGGAAGAAGTCAAAGTATCTCTGTTTGCAGATTATGTGATCTTATATACAGAAAACCCCAAAGAATCTACAAGAAAACTACTGGAACTAACAGAAGATTTCAGCAAAGTTTCAGGATACAAGATAAACATACAAAAATCAATTGGATTCCTTTACACCAACAAAGAGAACCTTGAAGAGGAAATCACTAAATCAATACCATTTACAATAGTCCCCAAGAAGATAAAATACTTAGGAATAAATCTAACCGGAGATGTAAAAGATCTTTACGTAGAAAACTACAAGACACTACTGCAAGAAACTAAAAGAGATCTGCATAAGTGGAAAAATATACCTTGCTCGTGGATAGGTAGACTCAACATAGTGAAAATGTCAATTCTACCCAAAGCAGTCTACAGATACAATGCAATCCCGATCCAAATTCCAGCAGCATTTTTTAATGACATGGAGAAACAAATCACCAACTTCATATGGAAAGGGAAGAGGCCCTGAATAAATAAAGCATTACTCAAAAAGAAGAACAAAGTGGGAGGCCTTACGCTACCTGATTTTAGGACCTATTATACTGCCACAGTAGTCAAGACAGCCTGGTACTGGTACATAGACCAATGGAACACAGTTGAGAATCCAGATATAAGCTCATCCACCTATGAGCTGTTGATATTTGACAAAGGCCCAAAGGCCATTAATTGGGGAAAAGACAGTCTCTTTAACAAATGGTGCTGGCATAACTGGATATCTATATGCAAAAAACTGAAACAAGACCCATATCTCACACCATGTAGAAAAACTAACTCAAAATGGATCAAAGACTTAAATATAAAATAAAAAATGATAAAGATCATGGAAGAAAAAATAGGGACAATGCTAGGAGCCATAATACATGGCATAAACACAATATGAACCATAAGTAACAATGCACAAGCACCAGAAGAGAGACTAGATAAATGGGAGCTCCTAAAAATCAAATAATTATGCTCATCAAAAGGCTTCACCAAAAGAGTAAAAAAACAACCTACAGACTGGGAAAAAATTTTTGGCTATGACAAATCCGATCAGTGTTTAATCTCTGAAATCTACAAGGTACTGCAAAACCTCAACAACAAAAAGACAAATAACCCAATTAAAAAATGAGCAAAGGATGTGAACAGGCACTTCACCAAAGAAAATATTCAGGCAGCTAACAGACACATGAAGAAATGCTCACGATCATTAGCCATTAGAGAATTGCAGATCAAAACTACAATGAGATATCATCTCACCCCAACAAGGCTAGCATTAATCCAAAAAACACAAAATAACAAACGCTGGAGAGGTTGTGGGGAGACTGGAACACTTATACACTGTCGGTGGGAATGTAAAATGGTACAACCACTTTGGAAATCAATTTGGCGCTTCCTTAAAAAGCTAGAAATAGAAGCACCATACGATCCAGCTATCCCGCTCCTTGGAATATATCCTAGAGAAATAAGAGCCGTCACACAAATAGATATGCACGCCCATGTTCATCACAGCACTGTTCACAATAGCAAAAAGATGGAAGCAACCTAAGTGCCCATCAATGGAAGAATGGATAAACAAACTATGGTATATCCACACAATGGAATATTATGCAATGATAAAGAACAAAGATGAAGCTGTGAAACATCGTATAACTTGGTGGAAGCTGGAACTTATTACGCTGAGTGAATTTAGTCAGCCACAGAAGAATAAATACTGTATAAGAGCACTATTATAAGAACTAAAGAAAAGGTTTAAACACAGAAGAAAACATTCTTTGATGGTTACGGGGGTGGGGAGGGAGGATGAGGGTTATTCACTAACTAGATAGTAGATAAGAATCATCTTAGGTGAAGGGAAGGACAGCACACACTACAGGGGAAGCCAGCACAACTGGACTAAACCAAAGCTAAGAAGTTTCCTCAATACAATCAGGGATGCGGGGTCTGGGGACCATGCTTTCAGGGGACATCTATGTCAATTGGCATAACAAAGCTTATTAAGAAAATGTTCTGCATCCTACTTTGGTGAGTGGTGTCTGGGGTCTTAAAAGCCAGCGAGCAGCCATCTAAGATGCATCAATTGGTCCCAGCCACTTGGAGTAAAGGAGAATGAAGAACACCAAAGACACAAGGAAAGTATGAGACAGAATGGGCCACATTAACCAGAGACTTCATCAGCCTGAGACCAGAAGAACTAGATGGTGCCCAGCTACCACCAATGAACGTCCTGACAGGGAACATAACAGAGGGTCCCTGATGGAGCAGTAGAATAATGGGATGCAGAACTCAAATTCTAGTAAGAAGTCCAGACTTAATGGTCTGACTGAGACTGGAGGCATGCTGGAAAGCATGGCCACTGTTTCTCTATCACCCCAGAACCAAAACAATTTCTGAGGCCAACTCTTCAGACAGGGATTGGACTGGATTACGGGACATAAAGTGATATTTTTGAAGGATGTGCCTCTTAGTCAAGTAGATACAAGAGACCAAAGGGGCAGCTTCTGTCCAGAGGTGAGATGGGAAGGCAAAGAGAGTTAGGAGCTGGTTGAATGTTCATGGGCAATCAGGGGCAGAGGGGAGGAGTGTGCTGTTGCAGAATGGGGTGAGCAGTTGGGGTCTCATAACAGTGTATGCAAAAAAAAAATTCTGTACGGGAGACTAACTTGAAATGTAAACTTCATTTAATTACAACAATAAAAAAAATTTTTTTTAAAAGATCTATGACCTAATCATTGGAAATACCTGTTTTTCAACAACATAAATGGCAACTATATACATGGACATTGCCAGATGGAATACACAGGAATCAAAATTGACTAAGTCTGTGGAAAAAGAAGATGAAGCAGCTCAATATCATGAGTGAGAATATGGACAGGGGATTTCTACAGCACAAACCATCAATTACTCCTATGGAAGTTCAAGTTGAGGCTGAAGAAAATTAAAACAAGTCCATGAGAGCCACAGTATGACCTTCAATATATCCCACCAGAATTTAGGGCCAAATCTCAAGATGGATTTGAATTATTGAACACAAATGACCAAAGACCAGACGAGTTGTGGAATGACATCAAGGACATCATACAGAAAGAAAACAAAAGGTCATTAAAAAGACAGAAAAGAAAAAAAAAGACCAAAACGGATGTCAGAAGACTCTGAAAGTTGCTCTAGAACACAGAGTAGCTAAAATGAATGGAAGAAATGATGAAGTAAAAGAGTTGAACAGAATATTTCAAGGTGCGGCTCGAGAAGACAAAGTAAAGCATTGTAATGAAATATCAAAGACCTGGAGTTAAAAAACAAAAGGGAAGAACACATTCATCATTTCTCAAGCTGAAAGAACTGAAGAAAAAATTTATGCCTGAAGTTGACAATACTGAAGGATTCTATGGGCAAAATATTGAAAGACACAGGAAGCATCAAAAGAAAATAGAAGGAATACTCAGACTCCCTGTACCAAAAAGAACTGGTCGATATTCAGTCATTTCAGGAAACAGCATATGATCAAGAGCCGACGGTATTGACAGAAGAAGTCCAAGTTGCCCAGAAGGCATTGGAAAAAACAAGGCTTCAAGAACTGACGGAATATCAAATAAGATATTTCAACAAACAGATGCAACACTAGAAGTGCTCACTCGTCTATGCCAAAAAATTTGGAAGACACCTACCTGGCTAACCACCTGGAAGAGATTCACATTTGTGCCCATTCCATAGAAAGGTGATCCAACAGAATGCAGAAGTTATCAGACAAAATCAGTATATCACATGCAAGTAAAATTTTGCTGAAGATCATTCAAAAGTTGCTGCAGCAGTACATCAACAGGGAACTGCCAGAAATTCAAGCCAGATTTAGAAGAAGACATGGAACATAGGATATCAGTGCTGATTTCAGATGATCTTGGCTGAAAGCAGAGAATACCAGAAAGCTGTTTGTCTATGTTTTATTGACTATACAAAGGCAGTTGAATGGATCATAACAAATGATGGACAACATTGCAAAGAACAGGAATTCCAGAACACTTAATTGTGTACATGCAGACCAAAAGGTAGTCATTTGAACAGAACAAGGGGATAGGTGTGTGGTTTAAAACCAGGAAATGTGTAGGTCAGGGCTGTATCTGTTCACCATACTTATTCAATCTGTACGCTGAACAAATAATCCAAGAAGATGGACTATATGAACAAGAACATGGCATTAGGATTGGAGGAAAATTCATTAACAACCTGCAATATGCAGATGAGCCAACCTTGCTTGCTGAAAGTGAAGCAGGCTCAAAGCACTTGCTGATGAAGATCAAAGACTACAGCCTTCAGTATGGATTACACCTCAACATAAAGAAAACAAAAATCCTCACAACCGGACCAATAAGGAACACCGTGATAAACAGAGAAAATACGGAAGTTGTCAAGGATTTCATTTTACCTGGATACACAATCAACGCCCATGGAAACAGCAGTCAAGAAATCAAACGATGGATTGCATTGGGTAAAGCTGCTGCAAAAGACCTCTTTAAAGTGTTAATAAGCAGAGACATCACTCTGAGGACTAAGGTGTGCCTGAGCAGAACCATGGTATTCTCAATCATCTCATATGCCTTCAAAAGCTGGACAATAAATAAGGAAGACCAAAGAAGGATTGATGACTTTGAACTATAGTGTTGGTGAAGAATATTGAATGGACTGCCAGAAAAAGGAACAAGTCTGTCTTGTAAGAAGTACAGCCAGAACACTCCTTAGAAGCGAGGATGGCAAGAGTTCATCTCACGTACTTTGAACACTTTATCAGGAGGGACAAGTCCCTGGAGTAGGACACCATGCTTGGCAAGTAGAGGGTCAGTGAAAAAGGGAAAGACCTTCGAGGAGATGGATTGAGACAGTGGATGTAACAATGGTCTCAAACATAACAATGATTGTGAGGACGGTACAGGACTGGGCGATGTTTTGTTCTGTTGTATATAGGGTTGTTATGAGTCAGAACTGACTCAAAGGCACCTAATGACAACAACAGAGTGATTAAGGATAGACTCTTCAATTGAATTTACTCAAATTGAATCCCAGTTTCATTCTTACTAACTCCATGAATCTGGGTGAATTACTCTATCATTTCCAGGTTCATTTTCCTTGTTTATAAAATGGAGATAATAAGATTTCCTACTTCACATAATTTTTATTAAGATTAGAGGAAATAATCAATGTAAAATCATTCAGTGTCTTCTCATTTCATTTAGAATTAAATTTGAGCTCACTGCTATAATCTACAAGGCTTGGAATGCTGTTTATCTTGCCTGAAATGAATTTTCCCATTTCTTAGCACTCTTGGCTTATGCTCATCTTTTAGGTTTCATTTCAAATAACAACCCCTAGAGACAATTTCCATGACTGATCAATGATCCACTCATCCATCCTTCCATCTATGCATCCAACTATCCATCCACCCATTCATCCGATACCAGCAAGTATATTCTGATCACCTCATCAGGTCCAGGCTTGGTACTAGGTGCTGAGGTTAGGTAGGAAAAAAAGGAAGTGAACCTTGCCTTCATCTTCCTCCCTTTACTCCTCAGCACATGATCATGTGTGTTTCCTGTACTTATTGCAATCCGAAATAATCTTATTATTTCTTTACTTACTTACAGTCTGCCCTCCATTCTAGAAACAAGCTTTCAGAATAACAGAAACTTGTTAGGCTGCGTGTACTGTGCCTGGCACCAATTAAGGGACTTAATAAATATTTGTTTAAAGAATGATTGAAAGGTTTGCCCAGGAGAAAATAAAATAAGGGAAGTCAACTATTCAGGAATTTAAATAATGAGGAATTGATCCCAAAATTCTATAGTTTTGAAAATATTTCTTGTTCCTCAGTTTTATTTTTCATACAGCCCTTTTGCCATAAAAGCATCTTGTAAAATATATCAGTTTGTAAAATTATAATGAATAAAACACCTACTGTTTTAGTTTTAAAATTCTATGGCACCTCCTGATAGAAATGTTGGTGTTCTGAAATTCTGCCAGCACGGGGATGCAAGCAAGAGTACAGAAGCAGGAAAGAAGCTTTGTCCCTTCGCTTTAATTCAGAATTGTCAGTCTGTCATTCCTTGTCTTATGTGGCATACACCACTAGTTACCTACAACATGTACATCCCACACTTCTTTTTTTCACAGTAATTGGGTAGGGATGGCAATGTGCCCAACTAAGGAACTACACGTCCCAATCTCCCTTCCCTTATAGATCAGAAGGCTACAGGACACAGCCCTAGACAACAAGATGTAATCGGAAGTCACTATGTAAATGTGCCAAGAAAATTATTTAAAAGGAGACAGACTTGGTTAGCTTGTCTTTGTAGGCTTACTGTCTTTGTATTCTTTTGGCCTGTCAGGGGTATAGGATTCTAGAGATGGAGCAATGATTGTATGTAATGAAGTGACCATGAAGGAAGGATAATTGCCTCTGCCCCAACATCCTAAAGCTATGAAAATGTCATCGTTGAGTTCTATTTGGCAGGACATGTACAAATGCAAGCACACACAGACTCGCAATTTCTTAGGAAAAAGTACTTACAATGGTGGGGAAAAAATACATCCTAGAAATGGAAGAGATATAGACCCACACACATAGCCGACTTTGAATTCACCCTGGTAAAAGCATAACATTCTGACTATATGATTGTACACAGAGGAACAATTTATGTTATTAGTTTGATTTCCACTACACATGTGACACATTGATCAATTCAACCTCATGAATCTAACAAACATTCTTCGCCAACACCACAACTCAAAGGCATCAATTCTTCTTTGATCTTCCTTATTCATTGTCCAGCATTTGCATGCATAGGAGGCGATTGAAAACAACATGGCTTGGGTCAGGCGCACCTTAGTCCTCTATGTGATACCTTTGCTTTTTAACAGTCTAAAGAGGTCTTTTGCAGCAGATTTCCCCAATGCAATGCATTGTTTGATTTCTCGACTGCCGCTTCCATGGGTGTTGATTGTGGATCCACATAAAATGAAATCCTTGATGACTTCAAAAAACAAGGGATTATTATTGTACATAGGGATCATTATTCCTGTAACTAGATACTCTGGAATTATTTGGTAATCTTTCTATTTATACTAGGTCCACCTGCAGAATCTGAACCAAATGAGAATTTTGTAAGTAGTTACATATTTTTACTTCTAAATTAGCTCCAGGTATAGCTCTCATCTGAAGAGATGCAATTTTAACATTTTTGGGTTTATTATTTTCAGCTGTGGTTCATACAGCATCTTTCATCTTCCTTTTCTCTGTGAGCAACATCTCAAAATATTTCAGGATTATTGTGGGTATCTAAAACTTATTTTAATAATCTTTTTAATTAATATTTTGACCAATATGTGACTGCGAGGTATAGAATCCCTTTGCAGTGAATGATTTGGCCTTTTGGTCCTGGTTCTGAGAGTAGGATCACACTTGAGTTTTGTGCTGAAGCACACACCCCACTTCCACCCATGATTCTCGCCCCAGATGGAGATGTCAGTCCAGGGAATAAGACATTGGAAGATTCATCAGAAGGGAGTGGCACCAGAAGCAGCAGAAACCCAGGACCTGATAGAAGGCAGAACTGGGAGAAAACAATAGCAGAGACCAGATGAAGCAGAAGCCAGCGTCAGTTGAGCAGGGAAGTGGCATCAAAGTGGTCTAAGTGGGCCAAGAACTGTAACACACTTGGCGCTGCAGCAGCACTGGAGGTACCTCATGAGCAGCAGAAACCCCAGCTGAGAGCAAGAGGCCCAGAGGAGGCTCAGGGGGTTGCCTGTGAGGCACTAGGGAGCCTGTCCGGGGTGTACAGGTCTATCCAAGGTGCTAGAGGGCCTGTCCGAGGTGCTAGGAGTCTTGTGCAAGGCACTAGGGAGCCTGTCTGGAGTGTACGGGTCTGTCCGAGGTGCTAAGGGGCCTGTCCAATGTGCTAGGGGGTCTATTAGAGGCACTAGAGATCTACCAGCCATGCCTGGGTACACCCTTTAGTAGCTGTTGTCAGAGAAGTTCTGCTTTGAGAGATGCGGTCCAGGACTGTCTTGAGGCTGCTGGTTGAGAGCTGAACCAGAGTGAAGGGGACAGAGCCATCCCAGTGACATGAGAGTAAACATCAATTCCTCACCATGGAACTGTTAAAAGTGAGCATTGATTTCTACATATTGTTTGCTATCTTTATGTATTGTTTGCTATCTACTTTCCATGTACTAATGCTCTGGGAGTGTCTTGTGTGTTCAGCTCTGATCTGATGGATATGATATTTATGAACGACCTGTGAGTGCATCACAGATATGATGTGTGTGTACTGCAGTGACTTTCCATATATGTTAGCATCAATAAACATATGAGACAATATTATGTAGCCAGAGTTGTTGAATACTGTGTGTACAAAGAAAACCCATTCCTACTGCCGTCACGTCAATTCTGACTCATAGTGACGCTGTGGGGTTTCCAAGCAGCAGCTGGCGGATTCAAACTGCTGACCTTTTGATTAGCAGCTGAACTCTTAACCAGTGTGCAACCAGGGCTCCGTACAAAGAAAAGGGAGAGAAAATTCTGACTTTTTAAAGGCAACAGAGACACATAAGCAAATTAAGGTACAAATGTGACCACAGAGTTTGAGTCCTTATTGTGTTCCATGCATGCGTAAGTATTTTCTACATATTATTTCAAAAATATTCAATATAATCCTCTGGAGTAATATTCTCTCCTCTCTTTTATAAATAATAAAAACTGTGACTATGATGAGCTCTTTACTATGTAGAATTTGCCAGAGGTCTCCTAGTCAAAATGTGTACAGCACGGTTTGCATTTGAAACACTGGCTCTTTTACTCTACATTTTCTTCCTCCACATATCACAAATAATTAAGGGGTTATTCAATCACCTATATGGAAACAGTACATATTTGTGCTTTCGAAAGGCAAATCTATCAACAGAATAGCAGTTCGTGGGATGGGAGACTTGTGGGAAGGAAACTGATGGCAAGGGGATCATGTGGGTTTCCATTTAACTGCATTGCTAAATATAGAGTTAAAATAGCACTGTTTCTTAAAGTTCAGACTCATTCTCTTCTTATTCCCACAAGGAACAATCTACTCAATTCAAGACATATATAAATTGGGATACAAGCATTTCACCTTTTCACATTCATTGATTAATTTCATAAGATATTCATGATCTCATCCGGGTTTTTGCATGAGGTTGCAACTGTGTCAACAGGTATAATTAACCATAGAAAATCAAATCCAATAAATTAAAACATCTAACAAAAGCAGAGAGAGGGTTGACCTCTCAAAGGGGGAAAAAAAGACTCTTACCCTTCTATTCCTTTAAATAGGTAATTTAAATCTCAATTGCAACCTGAGCAACCTTAAAGGATCCCTAAGCAAGAAATGTGTATCAATGAGCCAAGCACTCAGATTTCCCATTCTTTAATTGCACAGATTAGTATAAGGGCTTGTCTCACTGAGGACATTGCACTTCACATATAAATATGAATATGGGTGAGGAGATTAAAAACCAATCTCATCACATAGATTCTTTCAAGGATATCAATATGAGTATTTTGCCATTGAGGCCATTGTTACACATCAGAGGTAGATCATAACCTCCCTCATCAATTGAAGAGGAACAAAAAAGTTCACTCTGGGAAGAGTTGAAAAAGCAAAGGATGAAGGCCTTCAGAAAGACAAGCATATAAATATACTTTGATGAGGAGATTCAGATTATTCACTTATCAATCATCTACTAATCCAACAATTATTGAGTACTTACTACCTGCCAGATATTGGGGTAAGTAAGAAAGAAAAAAGCTGAATGAGCCTGCACCTAGAAGGAACTCTCATTTTCTGAATGGAAACATATGAATGAAGAATCACAATGTAATACTATAACCCTTAAAATATCTGTTTATCAAGGTCAGGAAAGTCTACTTAAGAAGGTATTTAAAATGTGTTTTGGAGGTCGAAAAGAGCTTTATCAGAAAGAAATGGAGGAAGGTAGAGGGGTTTGGAGGAATATTCCAGGTGGATGAAACACCTCTGGCAGATGCTAAGATGTAAAGATATATGGATGAGTTGCCCAGGAAACACAGACTAGTTCACTGATATCCTGTACTTAAGATTCACTGTAAAAGAAGTTGGGTATGTCAAGGAGTAGGTTAGTGAGACCAATGTATCTGGAAAGGTTGGTTGGACTCAAATTTTAAAGGGCTTGATATGGCAAGCTAAGAACTCGAGACATTTATACCATGAGTTTAAGAGTCATTGAGATTTCCATAGATGGAAAGGTACCATCTAAGAAAGTGTGCTTAATAGACTGGGGCAGGTGAATGTGGGAGCCTGGAAGTAGACAGACCAGTTAAGAAATGATCATATAGTCTGGACAAGAGATAAGAAAAACCTGAGTCAAGGTAGAGACAACAGGAATGAAGGAGATAGGGGAGAAGGAGGGACATTTCTGAGGTGGAGTTTTATTTACATAAAGAAGACAAGGGTAGCCTCAGAAAGAGGAAAATATTACAATTTGGGCACTTTTTATACTTTGCTATCTACCTTTAGCTATCTATCTTGAAAGACTGCACACTCTTGATGGCAGGTCTATCTTCCTTTCACTGAGTCTAGCATTGTGTCTTGTATCTAGTAGGAGCTCAGGAACTAGTGAGTTAATTAATTAACTAGTTAAATGCTAAAATCTCAAATGACTGTCAGAGCATGGACCAAAGGGTTACAACTCAGTGAAACAGTGGTACAGCTTGAGTTGTAATGTCTTGTTAATACCATAATTGTGTTATGTTTGGAAGTTTCCTCAATACAGTATGAGACTTTTAACACCCTTGTAGATTGATTTGAGTAAGCTCCTATAAAAAGGAAACTAATACACAGACACTTGACATAAATGTGCCTTTTCAATCCAAAGGTCTGTCTCTCATGTCAAGATTGCTAACATTCACAATGAATGCTAGTCATTTGCTTGTCATATCTAACCACATCATTGTTGTCCATCTTAATTTGTAACTCAGGAAATTAGGGACTATGTCTAACTCATTTTATACACAAAACATCACTGTTAGGCTCTTAACAAATTCTTCTGGTTATGGTGATTTAAAATAATTTCCAAAAGTTTCCAAATACATGTACAGTATATCCTCTAATTATTTCATCGTAAATAAGGATGTGACAAATTCCTAGCATCTATATCTTCATATTCCTCATCACAGATTTTACCAAAGTTTGTCTTTTAAATGGTCCGATAGGTTTGCTATGTAACTCAATGGCAATGAGTTTGATTTGTTTGGTTATGCATCTATCACTAATTTTATTTATAGTTCTTTGTATATCTTTTGTTAAAAGATGACTGTACGTGTGTAATTACTTTCTTTTCAGATAATATATTAGTAAATAAAAATAAATTAATTGAAAAATTCTTTAGTTTTCAATGTATTTGCTTCATATTATGTTGTTAGTTACTTGTATCTCTAAAGGCATATATTGGACATTTAAGGTATGAATCTATCCATTTAGCAACCTCAGAAAGCATAAGATATTTTAAAAAATATTTATTTCATAGTGTCTAGAACTGAATCAAAATAGAAGCCAACTAGATGGAATAAACAATTTACTCAAACTTATCACTATAAAAACAAATCTGATAATAGTCTGAGTGTTCGGATAACTTCTTTGGTATTTTAGAAAGTACTACACTTGTCAAAGCAGGCATTGTTATTTATTAATAAGTTCACAAAGTCTTCACTGACTTTATAATTCTCTAATGAGCCTATACCACTCAAAGTTCAAATAAATTGTTAAAGTGCAATTTTTTTTTTCCCAGCAGAATTAATTTCACACTAAGATTTAAGTTTGGAGCCTACTATGCAAGCAACCTTCAGAACTGCATTTAACCTCCCTGAGCCTGGTTTGTAAGTCAAATGTAACACGACTTATCTCAATCATCTCAAAGGGATTCTATGATGGAGCAAACGAGAAAATGAATGTAAAAGTGCTTTCGTATGTTATGTAATGGATTATGAATAGAATAAGCCTACTTAAGTTGGGAAGCAATTCTTAAAACCGTTGGATATGTGTTCTGTAAATTTTATGAGGCTGGGCATCAGAAATACAGAATTATCTTTAATTTTAAAATTATTCCTCTTCATATCAAATAGATATCATTTTGTCCTGTAAGGATGACATGAAAAAATAGTTGCTCATAATATGTTACAAATCATCCTGCAAGAACAAATATGGAGAATGTGTTCCCATAGACACAATTTCTCTGAACACAAGGGACATGATTTACTGAGGTTAATAGAGCAAAAAAGAGCAGGATGGTTCTGTGAGGTCAAAATAAATAGAAACTGGTCTAATAAGATGAAGCTAAGAGGAGAGAGTTGTATGGATATCATAAACATGTCCTGATGAGAAGAACCCTATTAGCCTCTGGGAATTTCAAGCAGCCTGGTTTGGGGTGACATTTCAACAGAGCAAACCTCTGGATTATCATGGGGAAGTGCTGTTTTCTTGGCTGAAACATGAACCTGGCAACCTGAAATCTCTTTCAGTGCTCAGGATCTCAACTTTTATTCACTATTTAAGATTTTAATGAAACATAGTCAGAGCTTACACTGCATGAAGGTATTTAAAAACATGGTCACCCTCTACAAAATGAGCAAAGCATTATTCCAATTAATGTGCACAGATGGAAAGACGTGGGAGAGGACTTGATTGATCCATGTTCCATTTTTTAATTTGTTAAGCTTAGTGAGGCATGCACGTTTCTCTTTTTAATTTACTAATTAATTTTAACTTGAAAAATGAGGAGGGATTTTTTAAAAAGAGATTTTCCCATAATGCCGATTCTTAATATAGCATATTTTAAAGTAATCAATATTAATTTATAGACTCATACTCAATCCTTGAAAAAAAAATTATATTTGAATTTATTATTTGGCACTCATATCAGCTTTGTCTTATGAAATGTACACTTTGAGTCTTATTTCTACTCTCTGCAGAAGGGTGTACCCATGAGGTGCTCTAAAAAGGTCTAGTTTAGCTGACTTGGATTCCTTGACTAGTGGATTGTGACACATTTTATAAGCTATGATTTAAGTGTTCACTCCAAGCAAAGGAAGAGAAATAGTGGTTGTGGTGTTCTCTAGATCTCATTGATCGATTGTGACAAGTGAAAGAAATGATTGTAGAACTTTTACTTCCTCAAGTTTGATTCTTTAATGTAATAAATGGTGTCTGAGCCTAAAGTTACTAGATTTCAGGAACTTGTTATATATAAAATAGCTCATGTATAAGGAGGACAAAAAACATAAAAAGTGGGCAATAGCAAGTGACAGTCCCATATTTGTTATATATGATGTATTTACTTTTACAGGAAAACAAATGAAGCAGTTTAATTTCTAGAGGCAGGTACTGAGCACTGAACCTGGGAATCAGATAAACAGGCTTCCAGGCCTGGTTACCCGAATAATTGCCTGCGAGACCATAACAGCTAATATCCACAGTTCTCAATTTTCTCCGCTATAAAACTGGGAGGATACACTACCTAAAGGGGCTTTTAAGCATTTGTGGGTAAAGCAGTTCTCGTTTCTCCAAAAAAAAAACCTTCATCAGCGGTATTGGTAGTACTTGCTGAATGACAGATTCTGATGAGAACCATACTGTCTTCTGCATTTTCTAGAAAAATTTGAGTGGTATGCGTTATGTATAGCAATTGACCATGCAAGTCTTGTAGTATATCTAATTTAGAAATTTTAGATTTCTGAATAGATGATTTCCAAGGCCTTTCTAGCCATGAACTTTGATGATTCTATAACAATTTTTAGACCTGCGTTCTTATTATATAGATGAAATCAACAAAAGAAACATATCTGTCCTTCCCAAGAATTTTTAACATGAAAATTTAAGAATCAGAAAAAATCTCTTTTATAACTCATAATACTTCCAATATTATTCTCAGTAACACTTTTAGTAACGTTCTTCAATTTCTCAAAACTGAAGTCTATTCTCCGTAAACACTATATTTCTTCTATAAATTTACACTTCTCTGGTAAATCATAGTTTTCTTAAGAATCTCAGCAAGCACTTATTTACTAGGTGTTAAAATCCCAGCTCAGCCTGGCTTCTGCTGTGATGTGTGTCTCAGTTGCCTCAGCTGTCAAATGGGGATGCTCATTAAAATCCTATAAGGTATGTACGGTGAACATAGCTCAGTTTGCAATAACGTGTTGCTAAGTTATCACAGATACAATAAAGAGTAGGAAGATAGTGACCACATCAAAGATTCTGAACATTCTGTATATCATCAAGATTACAAAGAAAGAAATAATCACAGTAGATGCAGCAGCTCTTATTCATGTCCTTTGGCTAGCCACTAGACTTAACATATCTGTTCCCGTGCTTGTGATTCAAAGCGTCATCTGTCCTCCTGGGGCGATTACCCAACTGCCATCATCAGAATATTTCACAATATATTATTCAACACCAGTGTTGAAATACAACCGTGTTCCCTTAATGCTAGTAGCTGGAGTTTGAGAAAGAAAATGAAATGAAAGCAGGGCCGCTTTGAAAAGACTGAAAAAAAGGCAAAAATGTAAATCAGCATAGCAACCTCCTAGACTGCAAATTATTCCCAACCTAATTTTTCCACCGTTGAGAGTTCCTACTCCTGATACAAAGAATAATGACAATAACCAAAAGAACCTATTAAAGTGGTCAGGGCATTACACAGTCTATGGGCCCTTTGATCATAATCTTTAACCCTGTTCAAAAGGACTTGGCCCATTCTCAAAAACTCCCTCACTGTAAATCTGAGCCTGGGCCTCAGTATCCAGCACTTCCAACTGGATAGGCAGAGCCTTTAGTGGGTTTTTGTTTGTTTTTTTCCCTTTTCAAGTTATACAGACACACATAAAATGTCTGCTACGACATTTTAGCCACTTCAACATACAAAACGATGGGGTTTAAACAGTAAAATAACAATATAACGGGGGAAAAAAGCCTTGCCCCGGCATAGGGTATTATAAACATCAAGGAGTGCCAGTGTAAACCTTTATTCAAGAGACTGGGTTCTTTGTCAAGCGATGCCTTTCTTCCAAAACATCCTTGCTGCCATACGTCTGCATGCAGCCAGCTGCAGATCTAATAAGAAAGTTCTTATTCATGCTGTATAATGTTTTACAGGTTTGCCATGGGGGTCACTCACTGTGAGTCCTTTATGTCAGAGCTCTAAAAAACTGAAAGCAGAAAGATGCCAAGAAATGTAGGTTGGAAGGAGGGAGGACCAAAGAAAAAAGAAAGAAAAGGCTCATCAGCTCATAATCCTTTCTGTTTATCCTGTACTCACTTAATTTCAGAAGCAAAATTTTTATTATTAGAGGTAAAAAAAAAGAGAGGAAAGGAAGCAACTATTAGGTTACATAAACATTATCGTCATATATAAGATTAAAATGCTTAACTAACTTCCCTATCTATTTAGAAAGGGGAGAGGCATTAATCCTTTCAGATATTTGGCAACTATTTATTCTTCTGCTGTGGTATTAATCATGTTAAAATATATCAAAAAAAATCATTCTGAGTAGTTTTAAAACATTAATATGTCTTATTAGGTTCATAATTTACTTCTATGAAGGGATTGGCTATGTCATCAATAACAGATATTAGATTATCAATATAAACTTGTGTTTATATAAAATGGACTCAGCAAATAAAAAATAAATTCGTTTCAGACTAGCATTACAGGAAATGGCACAGTTTTCAAAACAGAATGGAGAGATATTACTTAGTCTTCACTACCCCAAGTACCATGTGCCTTGGCATGAACTGATTAAGTCAGTTTACAGAACATTCATGGAACATGGATCTCCACTTCCAAACACTTAGAGGTTCTGAAGACACGTCACACATGTCCGTATCCTTTCGTCTCCTGTGTTAGCTTGCTTTCACTGCAATGCTTTTTTTTTCTTTGACAAATTTGATATGGAAAGTGAATTTTCAAGTAAAATTTTAGATCCTGAATCCAGTTGAAAAGCTTATTCACAAGCAAAATGAATTTTAAAAGAAACAACGCAACAGGGGAAAAAAAGGAAACATTTCTAGCTCACTAAAATACAGAACCAAAACCCAACAGGATTCTATAGAGTTGCTGACTAGAAACAAATTTAAGAATAATATCTAAAGAGAGGAAAATAATTTTATTAGGAAAAAATAGCACCAACTAAATGAAAGATGAGAAATTTCTACCGAGTGCCAAAGTCAATGTGTAAAGGAGGTGGGAGGCAAAGGTATGTCTAACCATCCAGTGCGAGCTCCATATTGCAATAGCAGTCAAAGACAACAATCTCTGCATAAATTAAGAAAAGGAGGAAATATGACATCTAGGGTTACACAATACCTTTTTGATGAATTTACATTAATGATCGAAGCCTTGCCAACTTCAAAACAAAGTCCTAGAGTAGAAGGTATTTTCTTTTACTCAGAAAACTTTTTTTATTGCTTTTTCATCCCTCCTTTAAAATTCTCACAGAAAGAACAAAAATCTACAAATGAGGACTTTTTCCGTGGCTCTCAGCAGTGATATGATAGCAGTTTTTGGCAATTTCTTGCCTCGTTTTATAGTTTTTCTTCTAATTTTGCCATCTCTCCTCGTCTCTCTTTCAAACATTTATCCTCTCATACTCTTAGAAGTATTCTTTAATAAACTCACCAGACAGCCCCAAACCCAAAAAACAAAAGTGACATTTTGCAAAGCCTGTCAAATTTTAGTACCACAGTTCACTGTAGTCAAATGCAATAATGTTACATAACAGAACAGCAAAATCCTTCTAAGACTAAATCTGATACGGCCAGTGACAGGTGATATATTCTGAAATAGAGACTCTGACATTAAAAAGTCTGTGTGTAAATGAAAGTCCATGCTGCTTCAATGGAAGTATCTTAGAAAGATAGTTTGAAAGTACACAGTAACAAAGGGAAGCAGTTGATGTAAAAGAAAAAAAAAAAAAAAAGGCCCAGCAGAGGGTTCTGGACAGAGCTGGAAAAGGATGTAGAGCATAATTCTAACCCACAAAAAAGACCAGATTTACTGGCCTAAAGGAGACTGGAGAAGCCCCGAGAGTGTGGCCCCCAGACACCCTTTTAGCTCAGTGGTGAAGTTATCTCTGAGGTTCACTGTTCAGCCTGGGAGTGGACAGCCCTGTAAAACCAAATGAGACTAACGAGGTACAGGAGTCCAGTGACAAGGGCCAGAAAGCAGAAGGGGACAAGGAAGCTGGTGATAGTGAACCCAAGGTTGAGTAACGATATTGTTGATGTGTCGTGAGATTGTTAACCATTGTCATAGGGCAACGTTTGTAGTAACTGTTAAATGAGAAACTTTTGATCTGTAAGCCTTCATCTTAAGCAAGAATAACAGCACAATTCGAAGAGCGTAGTCAATGTCACTGAACTGTGCATGTAGAAATTTTTGAAATGGTGTATCTTTGGCTATGTGTATTTTCATCAAAAAAAAAAAAAAAAGGTTGAGAAGTTAGAGGGTTGATATGTTGTTGGGTTGTTAACCAATGTCATAAAACAACATGTGTACTTCTGTTTCATGAGAAACTATTTGTTCTGTAAGCCTTCACCTAAAGTACAATAAATAAATAAATAAAGGCCCAAGAGAAATCAGGGTGTTTCCCCTCTGAAAGACCTGAAAAAGGATCAGTAAAATTATCATTCTTAAAATCAATTTATAGTCCTTCAAATTCCGTCTTGTGGGAACATTAAAGGTCTCTCAAATATAAAATCCAGCACGATGACAATAATAAAAGTAGTAAATACTTAAACAGTGGTTGCTACATAATGCACTTTTCTGAGTATGTCACATAGGTGACCTCACTGAGTCCTCACAACAACCCTGTGAGGTAGGGGTATATTATTTTCCCTTTATAGAGATAAAGAAACTAAGGTACAGAGAGGTTAATAACTTGCCAGTGGTCCATGGCTGCTATTTGGCTCCATCCTCCTAACCGCTAGGTGTGCTACACAGTGGTCACTTCTGAGGACCAGGAAGGCGGGGAGATAGATTAGGGACTCAAAGAGGATTTACAAGTCTCTGAAATGTTTATTTTTTACACCCAGTGGTTGGTGCATGGCTGTTCCTTTTGTATTTTATTATTTCTGTTATTGTTATTATTAGTAGTTTACATATATGAATGTTTCATATATTTTTTAATATATTTTATATATGCTATACTTCATAATTAAAAATTAAAAAATAAGATGGCTATCATACAAGTTTCAAAAATTGGCATAAGCAGCATCCTGATTGAATTTGAGATGTAGACAATGAAGTTTTATTGAACTCACACCATGACCTTAACAATCTTTTGTCACATTTTAAAAGATCCCTAAAGAGTCCCCTCTTGGCAATAAACCTAGATTACTGCAAAGCTTCCTTACAGGTATTTTCACAGCTTGTTCGTCACATCGTCCTCCTCAGTGACGCCTCCCCTGACCACTCAATCTAAATTTGCGCTCTTAACTTTCGATGTTCTTTCTCTGCTTTATTTTCTTCAGGCACTCAGTAATTCCTGGTGTCTTTAGTCATTTATTTATACTTTGTGTTTTGCAATACTTCTCAAACTCTTTCAATCACCTGGAGGGCTTATTAAAACACACACTGTTAGCCCACATTCCCAGAGATCCTGATTCAGTAGATCTGGGAAGCAACCTGAGAATTTGCATTTCTAGCAATTCCCAGATGATGGTGATGCTGATGCTGCTGGTCCACAGATCACACTCTGTAAAAGACCGTCTTATAAGCTCCATGGGAGTCGGGCTAGTTTCTTAACGTACACTGTTTCTTCAGCACATGGGAGAGCAACTGGCATAGTAGACATGGGTGATGGTCAATAATATTGTTTGAACAAATGAATGAATACTTTTAGAATAACCCTGTTATTCTAAATGTCTAAATGTAATAGGCAGCTCCATGGCCATCAGATTTTAAATAATTTATCTCAAAACATTTCTGAAACAAGTGTTGTATAAATACACACAAACATATTGTTTTTAATGGGCTACCCATCAAATAAAGGCCCTGGTGGTGCAAAGGTGAAGTGCTTGGCTGTCAACCGAAAGTTTGGTGGTTTGAACCCACCCAGCAGTTCCTCAGGAGAAAGACCTGGTGTTCTGCTTCTGTAAAGACTACAGCCAAGAAAACCCTATAGGGCAGTTCTACGGTCATATGGGGTTGCTGTGTATTGAAATCAATTCAGAGGCACAAAACAACAACTCATTTAATTGGTAAGCTAGGCATGACCAGTCATTACCAAATGCATCAATAAACAAGACAGTGGCTATGCAATATGCAGAACACTTCCCTGAATGGTCCATGTTCAATAATGGTTAATTTACAACTGAGTATTCAGTTTATTTAAACTCACTTAACTCTCAAAATGACTAGCTAAAACTCTTGGTTGCTTTCCCAACATCTATGGTTTCCTGGACTTTTTTTCTTTTTCATTCCTCTATTACTCATGAAGGAACCTTGGTAGCACAGCGGTCAAGCTCTTGACCGCTAACCAAAAGGTCAGCAGTTTGAACCTACCAGCCACTCTGTGGCAGAAAGATGTGACGGTCTGCTTCTGTAAAGATTACAGCCTTGGAAACCCTACTGGGCAGTTCTGTTCTGTTGTATGGGTCACTATGAGTCGGAATCGACTGGAGCAATGAGTTTGTTTTGCTTTTTTTTTTTTAATTGCTCGTGTCACTACTGCTCTTTCTTAACATAAATTCTTATAGCATAGCAGCAGTCCCTGGCTCCCAACGACATATGCCTGCCTGCTTCTGTCTTGTGCAAACAGCCTGTCTCTGGACACCTGAATGTTAATCTGACACTTAACTGACCCAAGATTAGGGGGAAGATGTTAGACAGCCAAAAGTTGGGCAAGGAATGTATCTGAGGCAGGAATGGAAGGAATACGCCAAATAAAAAGGAGAGAAAAAATGTGTTGCTACACTTGGACTAAAACATGCTTTCATCCCCTTGAAGAGCCGCGGCCATGCTTTAGTCTGAGCTGTGAGTGGATGTGAAGGATGTGTCATCGGAGAGGTGGGAAAGGGGGCATGCTAGGTGTCGAGGTTTCCACTCCAGTGCTATTCCTTCAATCTCAGATCATCATGCCCTTCGTAGCATGAGGCCCACGTGGGTTGCCAAGTACAGACCAGAGAATTGCTCACTCCATTAAAAATCCACACTAGCATGAATAACACTTGTCTCTGGTTTCAACTTGCCTGACTTGGATCCCATTCCTCACTGTGCCACAGGGCTGAGAGCTGATGGCGAGTTCGTTGGAGTGCTTGGAGCCAGGTGGCAGAAGAAGGATCACTACTTGCAGAGCCAGGAAGGGATAAAAGTGTTTATGGAGCGAAGATGGGGCTCATATTTAAAACGGAGCAAGATAAGAAGAGTTGAAAATGTAGATACCCTGTTAAAACTTGGGCCAAATCCTAGAAATGATTTGGCAGTTTGTTCAGATACCCTTGCCCTGTTATTTTAAGCTCTCATGATTAAAATGAACCAACAATTAAATAATACAAGATTGCAAAACCTTCCCGTTCCATTGGCTGACATGTGGAAAACTGTTATAATGATTTCTTATGCATCCACATGTGTCTCTGGGCTAATTATTCATGGTGAATTTTTACTCTTACGTTGATTGATACCCAGCACATGCTAGGGTAGAACTCAAGCACTTCCTAGCAACTGTGCATTCAGGAAATAATAAAACAAATTTTTTAAAAAATTCAAGTAAACAATTAGCTAAATCTGTGTTGATTTTAGCTCCTGAATTTCTTTAAGACTTATTACGTCATTGCCTTGCCTAAAACTAACCCTCCACAACTCCATGTTATTTACAGAATAAATAAATAAATGTGTCTACCAAGGTACAGATGGTTTTTCATTACACATGCCTCTACCGTACTCTGGGAGCCTGGTGGCAAAGTGGCTAGGAACTCAGGCTGCTAACCAAAAGGTCAGCAGTTCGAATCCACCAGCCACTCCTTGGAAACCCTATGGAGCAGTTCTCGCCTGTGCTGTAGGGTTGTTATCAGTCGGAATCAACTCGATGACAAGGGGTTTGTTTGTTTTGTTGCTACTCTAGTCTTCAATCACTTCTCTTTGTATCCTGTGCTTCAGTGATACAGCACTACCAGAAATTCTCCAGGTATGTTGGGTTGTTCACTACCAATACCATGGCCTTACGGTGCAGCACACAGGCTTTGGTGTAAAACAGACCTGGGTTTAAAGTTGTGCTCCCTCAATGAACGTTGAAGTTACTTAGAGCAAGTTTCGTCTTCGTTGCATCATCACTGAAATGAGGGTAAGGACACTTACCTCCAGGCAGTACGGAGAGAAGTGAAGCGAGCTAAGGTCTCTGAAGTTCTTAGCAAACCACCTGGAGCACAGCAGACCTCACCTTCCTTAAACAACCCTAGGCCAGCTCCTACTCATCTTTCAAAACCTGCCTCAAGGTGTAGCCTTTCCTGCCTGTGCCTTCAGCCAGACAAAAATCACTTCGTCTCTTCCTATTCAAAACTATACCTTGTGTATACATCAATTTTTGCACGGTTTCTTTTTTACGACATAGGACATTCGTACTTACATTCCCATCTTGATTAATCAACAGTAAGCTCCAAAAGACCTGTGCTCTATCTAAATTATCTTTGTATCCCAAATACTTAAATCAATACTTGCTACAAAGTAGGTACTCCATAAATGTAGAACAAATAAATGAATACAAAGATCAAAGAAAAATTTATACCATGTGTTCTATTAGCACATAGTAAAAGTTGATTTTGAAAAGTCACTATCCTTCATTAGGAGCCCCAGTAGTGCCAACAAGCGCTTGGCTGCTAAGCAAAAGGATGAAGGTTTGAACCCATGCAGCGGCTCCATGGGAGAAAGACCTGGAAATCTGCTCCTGTAACTATTACAGCCTAGAAAACCCTGTGGAGAATTTCTACTCTGTCACATGGGGTCACTTTGAGTTGGAATAAACTTGACAGCACCCAACAACAACAACATCCTTCATTATTGTAGATATTAAAAATTGATATATACCTTCCCTATTTCATTCAACAAAGATTTTTATTAAGAACCGACTGCATCCTGACTGAGATATAAAAATAAATAGGACATTCTCTCAAAGGGTGACACAGCTTACAGGGTTGCCAGGGCTGATGCAAGCCCAACTCCAGGAGGTACCATTCATAACGTGGTTACTCCTGGAGCCTTTAGACTCCGGGAGTCTTCAGACTCACTCCATGACATTTGCTCTGTTTCAAAGACGGACTCTCAAAATAAAAGCAGGGAGAGAAATAATAACCAGCTCTGTAAGTATGACAAAGTCGGAGGACTGCTCCATAAGAAGCCACTTTTATTCACATAAACTACAATGCTAAGCAATCATATAACTTTCTACTCTCATAAAGAAGTCAGCTATTACTCTGAAAGTTATGAAAAAGTGTTTTTACACATTCTTTTAAAGCTACAGTATCCAATATAATAGCCACTTGCCACATGTGGTAATTTATATTAAAACTAAATAAAATTAAAAATCTAATTCCTCAGTTGCATTAGCTATATTTCATGTGCTCAATAGTCCGATGTAGCTAGCGACTACAGAACTGGGCAACAAAGACACAGAACATTTCATCATCAGAGAAAGTTCTATTAGACAGTGCTGCATCTAGAAAATTGAAATAAAAATCTGTTTTTAAGGCATCTGTCTATGACCCTCTGTTCAATTAAACCCGCTATTAGTTGGGTCATTAACTGTCTGATACCAAATAATAAAATTGGTCACCCTTGTCCTTTACATGGAAGAGAAAAAAGATTAAGCAAGCAAACAAAAAAACCTTCAGGTCTGAAACATCTGTTAATCTAGATTTACAAATACAAAATCACTTAGAAAGGATTTTCCGGATGATAGAGCAGTTTATTTAATTTTAAAAAGGAGCTTTCTATGCGTGTTCTCTATTTTTATTGTTGTTGTTGTTTTTTAAGTTGGTTATTTCCTGTCAGAAACAGGCAAAAAGCTGAAGGTAGTTATACTTGGAGATATTCTCCCAAGGAGACCCTTTTTTTTTTTTTTTTTCACTATTAAACATCACTGGAAGCTTTAACTCCAAAATATCTGCAAGTTCAGTCAATGTCATATCAAGGATTAGAAATCTTTCAAAAAATTTCCTCTTCAGCTATAAAAATGAACTGATTCTTAGTCCTTATTTATGCATGCTAAAAAGTTCTGCCTCCAAAGTACATTTGAATATTGAGAAGATTTCTCTCAGTCCTTTCTGAGGTGCCATGGAGAATTCTAGGTCTGTAGTTTACCCTTGGGGCAGGGGAGGGGGAGGATTTACTGTGTCTCTCAATTCTTAGGGATATATAAACAATCAAATATTCAAAAACTGTACAGGAGTTGCCCGTGCCAGAATAGCTGTTATGAAGCAGGGAGAGATGGGTCCTGCCTATTTACAGAAAAAAACATGGTATAGTCAGCATTTCTCAGAGTGTGGTCTTAAACCACCTATGTTAGGACTCCCTATGTCTGGAGTGTATTACTGTCGATCACTGTCCAAAATTCCAGGTTTATTAAACCATAATCCTAAGAGAGGGTCTGGGAATCTGCATTTGACAAGCAGATTTGAAGTACATTCTAGTTTGACAACCACTGTCACAGTGACAGGGCCAAGGAAAAGGATCTTACATTCTGATGACTCTTTATTGTACGTATATTCAAGGAATATGAAGTAGACTTAGGTCATAAGATTCAGTCAGCTACACAAGGGAGCTGTAAGAAACACAGCAGAATGGCAGTAAAGAAGCTTATTTATATCATCATGGTACCCATTATATGATGGAGAAAAACATTCCACATTGTGAGTTATTGTAGTCATACAACATTTGTAAAACCAAGCCAACGAAATATACTCAAGAGTTAAAGTTTACTCTTTTCTCCACACTGTTCAAAGAACAAAAGTAACCCCATTCTCCAACCTCCACTTTGTACTATAAATTGACCAGGAACACAGGCCATGTTTTTTCATTAATTTGTTTTATTTCTGGTGCCTGGATCGCTATAGTTGTTAAACTAAACTTTGTCAAACGGATAGCTGGATGGATCAATCAATGATAACAAGAACAATAAATGATACCTTCTGTTCTCAAAGAAACCAAACAACTTCCAAAATCACTTGTCATTTAGCAGTACTGCATTAGAAAGGATGGAATGGAAGAACTCCTGACTGGTAGTCAAATGACATAGCTTTACTCACAACTTTGCCATTCACTAAATGCCTCTGAGACACTGAGCCAATCATGTGCTCTTTCTGAGATTCTGTTTCCCGTCTATAAAAGGAGTGAGACAAGATGATCTTCCTGCTTTAAAATTCTATCATTTGTATTGGGGAAAAAGAACTCCTCATCCTAGAGACAACTTTCAGCTATTTATTTATTTTCTTCTCAGAATAAAACAATCTCTCCTTTTAGCTACGTTCTTTTGAATAAGACGCATCTCCATGCAATTTGCCTTGGAGATTTATTGAAATCCTACGGGTCATTGTAATTAGTTAAGCTTAACTACACAAAGCAAAATATAACTAAAAAACTTAGAAAATAAAAACAAATGTGATTTTGTAACCATCTTCACTATTAATCACAGTGAAGACAACTTGAACTTTAAAGAAACCTCATCTGAAAATAACTTGAAAGCCCCATATCCTGAAAGAAATGACTCAGTGTAAACAAAAGACATTTGAGGTTTAATTGTTCACATATGTAAATATATAGATAGTCTACATTGTGAGTAATTATTTTGTTGATTATAATACATTTGAAATGCATTGGAAGTAAAACTCGGCATATACGTTACATGGTTATTTCATTAGCACTTTGAAAGATACAAATCAGGAGAATCATAATTTAGTTGTACATTTCCACTTATTTTAAGTGCTTCTCTATTAAACAGGAAATAAATGAATTTCATCAACGGCTCACTGACTTCACATTAAGTAAGACCTGGGGGTGTTACTACCTGGTCAAGGCAAAGGCTGAACTAAAAGGAATACTGATGTTAAACAGAATGCTCAGTATTCAAATATTTTCAAAGTCTGAATAAAATCCATGCAAAAGATAACGAAGTATCTTTTTTTCCTATTTTCATAATCATTGTTATCACTTGTTCTACGACCACCCTAGCTGATCACAGGTCAAAAACTTTCCTTGCCCAGAGATCACTAAGTAAGCCAGAGCTACAACAAGGTATGGGATCCCACATTACCCTTTTAGGGTACTCTCTTCTGCTTTGGACTCCTGTGTTAGCTAGAACACACCAACGGAAGATCACAGCTTATTTTAAACTCTCCCCAATGCAATCCCATATTTTCCAGGGTTATAGTCCTAGATGGCTAGCACCTCCAATCTGCAGTTATATAACACAACATACTGGTTGTCCACTAGGAACTTCTCAAATTACCACCTAGTATGCAGATGTAATAGACAGAGTTTTTATTTAACAAGTCTTATACAACCATCAATAGGAGCCCTGGTGGTGCAGTGGTTACAGTGCTGGCTGCTAACCGAAAGGTCAGCGGTTCGAACCCACCAGCCTCTTCTCAGGAGAAAGTTGTGGCAGTCTCCTTCCGTAAATGTTTACAGCCTTGGAAACCCTATGGGGCACGTCTCCTCTGTCCTATACGGTAGCTATGAGTCAGAATCGACTTGACGGCAGTGGGTTTGGTCTTGGTTTTATACAACCATCACAACTTGGTTTCTGAAAAAAGGAACCAAAAGATTGCATGTTTGACACATATTCTGAGGTCGCATTCCAAAGCACATTTAACATGGTAGTATAGGTGAATTATAGTCATCATCTGTGGGTATCTATGTGCCAATGTACTAGGTCCTTAACACATACTGTCTCTTTAAATTCTTACAACAACCATTAAGCTAGGTATTATTGATACCATTTTATAGAAAATTAGGTTAGATCATATGCCAATGTCACACAGCTAATAAGACACTGAGCTAGAGTTTCAGCCAGGTCCACCTCGAAAATCTATGTTCTTTCTACCATGCTTCATTGCCTCTCCAGCTTTGCCATGATGCTTAAGTCTCACCAAGCTTATAACTTATACAAATGAAGTTAACACTAAATAAATCCATAACTGAAAAGGTAAAATAACAATTACATACCTGGATACTGAGGATCAGAAAGTTGAAATGACTTTTTCAAGTTCACACAGCTACAAATGTGGTAGATGCAGGACTGAGACACAAGTGTGGTGTGTGGATTTCTTGGTGATTTTTAGAAAATTTTAACCAATTGGAATGTTCGTGTGTAGTTTATAGGAAAGAGACTATTCCTTCCAAAGCACATCATTTCTCAACCTATGTTAATTAGCTCAGTAATCGAAGATAATATCCTAGGATGATTTGAAAATAAAAAAGATAGCCAAGTTAGTATGTGGTTGGTATAAACTATGTTATTTACTTGTTTAATTATGCCTTGTAATTTTTTATTTCCTCTCTGAAAATTTAAATGCAAGAAATAAACATAAAGAACTTGACAGCCGTATTCAACAGAGTATTAGAATATGACTAGAATAATACTAAAATAATAGAAAAAGAGTAAAAATCGTATAGTCTAACTCAGACTTCCTACAGATGGGAAAACTGGTGATCAGAGACATGAAATAATCCGCTATAAGATAGTTCTCAAACTTGGTTGCATACTGGAATCACCTGGGGAACACTGAAAATACTGATGCCTGGGTTCCACCCCCAGAGATTCTGACTTAATTGGCTTCGGGTTCATCCTGGACATTGGGATTTTCACATCGCCCACAGTGATTCTAATGTGTAGCCAAGGGTGGGAACCACTGCAAGTATAAAGGGCTGCAGATGGTTAGTGGAAGATGAGTGATGAACAAATTAGTTCTCCCACTCCCAGTTGTGTGCTTTAATCACTACCTATTTTTCCACTCAATTAACACAAAAGAACACAGTAGCAGTACTTTGAAACTTATTGTTGTTCGGTGCCATCAAGTCTGTTCTGACTCATAGCAACCATATGTACAACAGCACAAAACACTGCCCAGTCTGGTGCCATCCTCACAATTGTTGTTATGTTTGAGCCCATCTCCTTGAGGGTCTTCCTGTTTTTCGTTGACCCTCTACTTTATTAAGCATGGTTTTCTTCTCCAGAGACGTTGACCCTCTACTTTATTAAGCATGGTTTTCTTCTCCAGAGACGTTGACCCTCTACTTTATTAAGCATGGTTTTCTTCTCCAGAGACTGGTCCCTACTGATAACATGTCCAAGGTACATAAGACGAAGTCTCGCCACCTTTGCATCTAAGGAGTATTTTGGCTGTACTTCTTTCCAGATAGATTTGTTCATTAATCTGGCAGTCCATGGTATATTCAGTGTTCCTCACCAATACTGTAATTCAAATGCATAGGTTTTGTTCAGTCTTTCTTATTCATTGTCCAGCTTTTGCGTGTCTATGAGGCGATTGAAAATATCACGGCTTGGGTCAGCCTCACCTTAGTCCTCAAGGTGACATCTTTGCTTTTTAACACTTTAAAGAGGTCTTTTGCAGGAGATTTGCCAAATATAATATGTCGTCTGATTTACTGACTGTTATCTTTGTGGATATTGATTGTGGATCCAAGTAAAATGAAATCCTTGACAACTTCAATATTTTCTCTGTTGCTTATTAGTCCGGTTGTGAGGATTTTTGTTTTCTTTATGTTAAGGTGTAAATCGTACTGGGGCTGTAGTCTTTGATCTTCATCAATAAGCTCTTCATCTTCACTTTCAGCAAGAAAGGTTGTGTCATCTTCATATCGCAGGTTGTCAAAGAGTCTTCCTCCATTCCTGATGCCATATTCTTCTTCATACAGTCTAGCTTCTTGGTTCATTTGCTCAGCATACAGATTGAATAAGTATGGTGAAAGGATATAATCCTGACACAAACCTTTCCTGACTTTAAGCCATGCAGTATCCCCTTGTTCTGTTGGAACAACTGCCTCTTGGTGTATATAATGATTATGCATGAGCACAATTAAAGGCTCTGGAATTCCCATTTTTTGCAATGTTATCTATAATTTGTCATGATCCACACAGTCAAATGACTTTGCATAGTCAATAAAACATAGGTAGACATCTTTCTGGTATTCTCTGCTTTCAGCAAAGATCCATGTGACATCAGCAATGATATCCCTCATCCATTTCCTCTTCTGAATCCAGCTTGAATTTCTGGCAGTTTCCTGTCAATGTACTGCTGCAACTGTTTACCTTCAGCATAATTTTACTTGTGTGCGATATTAATGATACTGTTCTACAATTTCCACCTTGTTAGATCACCTTTCTTTTGAATAGGCATGCATATGGATCTCCTCCAGTCAGAGGGCCAGGTAGCTATCTTTCAAATCTTGGCATAGATGAGTGAGCACTACCAGTGTCCCATCTGTTTGCTGAAATATTTCATATGGTGTTCCATCAACTATTGGAGCCTTGTTTTCACCAATGTCTTCAGTGCAGCTTGGACTTCTTCCTTCAGTACCATCAGTTCTTGATCATATATTACCTCCTGAAATGGTTGGAAGTTGATCAGTTCTTTTTGGTACAGTGACTCTGTGTATTCCTTCCAACTTCTTTTGATGCTTCGCTTCACTGTCCAAAGTTTTGCCCATAAAATCCTTCAGTATTGCAACTCGAGGCTTGAATTTTTTCTTCAGTCTTTCAGCTTGAGAAATGCCAAGCATGTTCTTCCCCTTTGGTTTTCTATTTCCAGGTCTTTGCACATTTCATTATAACACTTTACTTTGTCTTCTCAAGTCACCCTTTAAAGTCTTCTGTTCAGCTCTTTTACTTCATCATTTCTTCCATTTTTTTTTTTAGTTACTCTATGTTCAAGAGCAAGTTTCAAAATCTCTTCTGACATTTGTTTTGGTCTTTTCTTTCTTTCCTGTCTTTTTAACGATCTTTTGCTTTCTTCATGTATGATGTCCTCAATGTCACCCCACAACTAATCTGGTCTTCTATCATTAGTATTCACTGCATCAGATCTACTCGAGATGGTCTCTAAATTCAGGTGTGATATATTCAAGGTTGTACTTTGGCTCTGGCGGACTTGTTTTAATCTTCTTCAGCTTCAACTTGAACTTGCATATGAGCAATTGATGGTCTGTTCCACAGGCAGCCCCTGGCCTTATTCTGACTGATGATATTGAGCTGCTACATGGTCTCTTTCCACAGATGTAGTCGATTTGATTCCTGTGTATTCCATCTGGTGAGGTTCATATGTATGGTCACCATTTATGTTGTTGAAAAAAGGTATTTGCAGTGAATACGTCATTGGTCTTACTAAATTCTAATCATGCAATCTCCTGTGTTGTTTCTATCACCAAGGCCATATTTTCCAAATACTGATCCTTCTTCTTTGTTTTCCAAACTTTTGCATTCCCATCACAGTAATTATCAAGGCATCACTTGTCTGTTAGTTGTACTGTGGTGGCTTGCATGTTGCTGTGATGCTGGAAGCTATGTCACCAATATTTCAAATACTTTCAGGGTCACCCATGGTAGATTGGTTTCAGTGGAGCTTCCAGACTAAGACAGAGTAGGATGAAAAACCTTACAATCTACTTCTGAAAAAATTAGCCAGTGAAAACCTTATGAATAGCTGTGGAACTCTGTCTGACAGAGTGCCAGAAGATGAGCCCCTCAGGTTAGGAGGAGCTCAAAACACAACTGGGGGAGAGCTGCCTCCTCAAAGTAGAGTCAATCTTAATGATGTGGATGGAAGCCTTCGGGACCTTAATTTGCTGATGTAGCACAACTCAAAATGAGAAGAAACAGCTGCAAACATTCACTAACAACTGGAATATGGCATGTACAAAGTATGAATCTAGGAAAATTGAAAGTTGCAAAAAATGAAATGGAACACATTTCGATTGATATCCTAGGCATTAGTGAGCTGAAATGGACTGGTATTGGCCATTTTGAACTGGACTATCATATGGTCAACTACGCCAGAAATGACAAATTGAAGAGGAACAGCATCACATTCATTGTCAAAAGAACATTTCAAGATCTATCCTGAAATACAATGCTGTCAGAGATAGGAAAATATCCATATGTCTACATAAGACCAGTTAATATGACTATTATTCAAATTTACACATGAACCACTAATGCCAAAGTTGAAGAAACTGAAGAATTTTACCAACTTCTGCAGTCTGAAATTGATCAAACATACAATCAAGATGCATTGATAATTACTTTGACACTACTGTATGGTAATTAAAAAATATTTCAACCTCATTTTAATCATACTATTTAAAGTCATATTGACTACTAAGTTGACTATAGCTTGTCTAAATTGTTTGAATCATCTCATTAAAATCTCAGTGAAATCTGTATCTAACTGCTTTTTGTAGTCAAAATGGGCTACCCTTCCTAAAACACAATTCAAGACAATGTCAATTCCTCAAACAGCTTTTCAGGCCCTCCTCTATTTCAAGACTACAACTATTCAAAACACCATGTACTTACTTTTATTATTACACTAAAAACAAAAACAACAATATCTATCAGCATTATTTGCTTAGATGCCTAGCTCCCTTACTTGGCTATGAGCTCCTTGAGGGCACAAATCACAAATACATATCAACACTATCTGGTGATATAGGAGACAGGCTAGAGGCTCATCACAATCTGGGATACTTGAAAACTCTAAAGTAACTTGTTAGTGGATATTTTTATAAATTCCATGAGAAACTAATACAGCTCAGGAAAAATACAGTCCAGGAGTTGGTAAACTAAGGAAAATAATACAAAACCCATATATAAAGTAAACTAGCTCCACCTTGCAACTATTCCGAGAGCTAGAACCTTTATCTAGAGATAGTAAATGTCATTGATCGATTTTTAGCTGTTAAAAAATTTTAAGAGGTCTTTACTAATACATAGTTTTAGTTTTTGACCTTCAAAATGAGTTTACTGCTAAAATTATATAAATTTATAAGATATAAATATAATTATGGAATGCCTATATACATATATATATTTTATATATATATATATATATATATATATATAAACAAATGGACTCAAATTTTTAGTAAAGTGGTAAGATGTAAAACATGAAAGACTCAGGAACACTGCTCAAGGGTGTATATCTCATGTGAAAAGAGAAATTAATAGACAATAGAGGAACAGGCCCTCACAACATCCTTTGGTAACGTGGAAATGTCTCTATAGAATTAATTCTGCAAAAAGAACAAAACACATTATTCAAAAGAAGCCCTAAGCACTAAGAGTGAAGAAGAATCCAGTGCCTCCTACCATGAATAACGCTTCAATTTTAAATGTATATATTAATGTCAAGATAGGTATACCCAAAACAATGATAAATAATAAGCCTTGCATTAAGCCCATTCCTCCCAGTAAACAATTTCCTTAAAGCCTGGCACTTATAAATCTGTCACCACTCTCAGGGTACCAGAGCACTACCTAGTGTGATAAGAGTAGCAGATTACTAAACTGTACTCTGAGTTCCCAGATAATGTTAAATGTAGGACTTAATGTGCTCAGAAGTTCTTAGACAGTCATTTTGTTCATATCATAAAATATGCTACATTCTCCCGGATATTGCATTTTGTAATTAAAAACGTGCTTCTGGAGCCCTTCTGCGAGATGTAATTTCCTAAGCTCCAAATATTAACATTATCAAGTATTGACTATTCTGTCTGCTTCTTCTGTTGACAGATATGATAGAAACACTAGATAACATTCCATTAACTTTTTGGGTCTCTACAAAGGGGACACTCAATAGATATAATTAGTACTAATTGGATTTGTCTTCATCTCTTGTTGTAAGAATAGTTTTATAATTACCAAAGAGTATATGGCCAGTAGTGTGGTTTTTTCATTTAATTTTTATTTTTTTTTTTAAGAATAATTTTGGATTTACAGAAAAGTTGTGAAGATAGTACAGAACATTCCATATATGCACCAGTTTTTCCTATTATTGTTTTACATTAGTATGGTCAATTTGTCACAAATAAATGAACCAGTACACTATTATTAATTAAAGTTCACAATTATTTAGATATGCTTAATTTTTATCTAATGTCTTTCTTCTGTTCCCAGATCCTATCCAGGATACCACAAGATATTTAGTTGTTAGGTCCCTTTAGGCTGCTCTTGGTTATGATAGTTTTTCTCACTTTTCTTGTTTTTGATGATTTTGACAGTTTTGAGGAATACTGGTCATATATTTTTTAGAATAACCCTCGATTGAGATTTGTCTGATGTTTTCTCATGAGTACACTGGAGTTATGAGTTTGGGGGAGGAAGACCAAGATGTTAACTGGTATTCTCATCACATCACATTAAGGGTATATACTGTCAACATGACTCACAGTTGTTGATTTTAACCTTGATCACTTGCTGAGGCATTGTTTGCAAGTTTTCTCCACTTCTAATTACTCTTTTTCAGGGCTTCAACCCAGTTCTTTCTGACTCAATCCTGGCCGAGAAAGTGACGCCAGAATAGACCCAAATTTTTAAAATTTGGATGAATCAGAACCATCGCCAAAATGGGAAAAATAATGCATCAAAGCCCTGCTAGAAACTTAATCTCCCTCTTAGAAAACAAGAGCAGTGTACGCATTTCATAGCAACCAAATCTCTTAAGCACTGGACTTTTCGCAGTCGGAAACGGTGCCCAGCTCAAACATGGTGGCTGACCATGCTGCTTTGAATGTCTGTTGCTCTCCTCAGTCCTGGAAACATTCCAGTCAAAAGCATCAGTCTCCTGAAAGGGCTCACTACGCCTCTTCTGAGTCTCTCATTCTAGGGCTTCAACCTGTGATTTTTCCCATTCCAGTTATGGTTCTGGATCACCCAAATTTAAAAAATTAGGGTCTCTTCCAGCTTAGCTTCATCAGCCATGACCAAACTGGTTCAAACTGATTCAAAGCCCTGCTCCTTTTTCCCCTTTCCACACTGGACTCTTAGGAAGGAATTATCATGCACAGTCCACACTTAAGGAGTGAGGAGTTGAGTCCCACATCTTTGAGGGGGATGTAACCACATAAATTATTTGGAATTCTTTTGCATAGGACTTATTTAATCATTTATATCACAATGGACTCATGGATATTTATTTCATACTTTGGGATATAATCCAATACTACAGTAATTTTGTTGCTTAAATTGTTCCAGCTTTAGCCATTGTATCCCTTTCAGTTGACATTCATGTCCCATTGGCATACCTCCATTGGAGAGTGTGTGCATGGGGCAGAGGGGGCAGTGTCACTTCTTAACTTACTAGTACTAAAATATGTTCCAGACCTTTCTTGCATATTCCCCGCCCCAGCCACTAGAATAAGCCATTTCTCCAAAGAACTCTGGTTCCTTTTACCAGAAATTGTATTAGAAACCAAGATCTGGGTGCTGGATATGCTCATTACTATTGGGGGCATCATTGCTTCTAGGCCCTTTCAGCTGATAGAGCAAGGAAATATATGTGTCTATACTAACCTGAAAGAAACCTTGGTGGTGCAGTGGTTAAGCGGCTCAACTGTTAACCAAAAGGTCAGTGGTTCGAACCCACCGGCCACTCTGTGGGAGAAGGACATGGCAGTCCGCTTCTGTAAAGATTACAGCCTTGGAAACCCTATGGGGCAGTTCTACTTTGTCCTATAGGGTCACTACAAGTTGGAGTTGGCTCAATGACAACAGGGTTTTTTTTTTGTTTTTTTTTTTTAAACCTGAGGGACCCCTGGTGATGCAATGGTCAATCGCTCAGCTGCTAAACAAAAAGTTCAAATCCACCAGCAGTTTTGCAGGAGAAAAGACCTGGCAATCTGCTCCCATAAAAATTTCGCCTAGGAAACCCTATGGGGCAGTTCTACTTCTGTCATATAGGGTGCTATGATTTGTAATCAACCCGCCAGCACACAACAATGTACTAACCTGTGTTTATACTCAAAATGATAAAATATTTCTTATGTATCCACCTGTATCTGTATTAAGCTTTTCTAATTTGATGTCATCAACCAAACTGAAAATGTTCTTCTCCTTAACTACCACCCAGGCAAGCAGATTGCATTTTTTAATTGATGGTGGTTTAGATGTTGCAGTGCAGAAGTTACAGAGTCTTTTCCTCTTTGTGGCTCCCTGGTCAACTCATGGCTGGAGTAGTTTGACAGACTCAAATGTACAACTCATTTTTTGTCACTTTCCTTGGTCCTAACACAAGGTTTGGCATATGACAACACTGAGTAAGTGCTTGTTGAACAAATGTATGAAGGAGTGCATGCATTAAAAACATCTATCACCTTCCCTTTCACTCTCAGAGCATGCTACCTTCTTACTTCACAGAAGAAATACAAGTCATGTTATGGCAACCGCCTCAACCATAGGCTCTTCTTCCTACAAACACACTTAAATCACAGCTATCTTTATCTTCCATTACACATCTCAGTGCAAAATCGTAAGTTCAGGGCCAATTATGTAACAATGGAGTAGGCTAAGATACCTGTTGGAATTTTTGTAGTGCCAAAAATGTTCCCTCAAAATAGTTTTCCCACCAACTTACCTATATCTAGTTTTTTAATGGAAAAAAAAAAAAGAGAGAGACTTTATGTCTTCAATTTGAAATTAAGCAAATATTTCCAGAATAAGTAGTTCACAGTAGGACATAATGATAGATGGTTTCTGGAAAAGAAGTTTTGATTAGGGAAACAGAAGGTAATGCAGTGGATACTCAAAAGAAACAAAGTTGACATCCTGTAAGGGGAAAACGGATGGTAAACGAGAGGCCTGGAACACTAAAGACATGCTTTGGCTGATACTTAAAACTATGTTTTATGTATAAACTCTTTAAAAGGCTCTTTTTGAAAATATTATGCTATGGTTCCTACCTAAAAGGATGCAGCTGTGGACACAGATGTTGTCTTGCTCTGTTATTCAAAACCAAGGGCCCACAGGATAGACAGTTAATACAGCTTTAATGGTGGCAGGTTAGATATTTGGCCTGTTTGTTAGGAATAATTGAATCTGCATTTTTGAGAACAGCTCTTGATGATGCACCGTGTCACAGATCCAACATAACAGGGGCAGTTTAAGATCTGATGACAGAATACACGTGTTAGCGGGTGAAAAATCCTGGGTCTATATGAGAAAGACATAAGTATATGACTTTGGAATTTTATGTTTTGATTTGGAGATATGATTCTTAATCTTGAAAGGATGACCTTTCTAAAGAATAACATGATTGACCATATTTATGGATTTGAGATGCTTAAGAAAAACAAGTACTGGGGAGAAAAATGGGAAAGTCAAAAAAATATTTTTTATGGTATCAAATACATGGATAATTATTTCAAGTATTCAGGCTGACAAAAGAATCAGAGAGATGATGATTTCAATGATTTTCTTAAATGGCAGAAATAAGAATCAACCCCAAATAGTTCAATTCAAAACCACCACCCTATCTTAATGGCTTAATCTATATTGCTTCCAAGTTGTTTTCCAAATTGCAAATTGGCTACTCTAAGGGATATTTTGGCTAAATGGGTTCCTTTTAAATAAATAGTATATAGGATGAAATGTAAAAAAAAATTCTAGGAATGAAGTTTTCTGATCTAATTCTTGTTGTTTACCCAGTTCATTCCACAAACATTTACTGAGTGCCTATTATGTGCCAGACAATGTTCTAGATGTTTAGGAAATATCTGGGAACAAAACCAAAAAAATAAGTAGTTATCATTGTGGAGCTTAAGTTATAGTGAAAGAGATGGAAAACAGATAATGAATATAATAAACAATTCTGTCATGTATTAGAAGGTGCTAAGCCACCTATAATAAGCGAGTAAGGTAAGGAAGATTGGGAGTGCAGGGAATAGGATTCTATTTAAAATGGGGGATTCAGGATATGCCACATAGACAAGGTGACATTTGATGGAAGACTTAAATGCACTGGCACAGCAGAAATGAGCCACGAGGATACCGGGGGAGAAAGTGTTCTGGGCTGAGGGAATGTTGTTGTTGTTGTTAGTTTCCATTAAGTTGATTCCAACTCATGGCGACCCATGTGTGTCAAAGTAGAACTGCTCAAGAGTGTTTTCAAGGCTGTGACCTTTCAGAAGCTAATCACCAGGCGTATCTTCTGAGGCATCGCTAGTAGATGTGAATCATCAACCTTTTGACCAATCATCAAGCACTTATCCATTTGTGCCACCCAGGGACTCCTAGGCTGAGGGATTAGCCAGTGCAAATATCCTCAGGGAGAGTGTGTGAGGAGGAAAGTAATAATAACAAAGATAAAGGGGCCCAATTACATAGGGCCCTGTTGCAGGTTATAAGGATTTCAACTTTTACTGACTGAAAAGGAGGCTATTGAAGGGTTTCAATCAGAGGACATTAAGTAACTTATGTTCTTAAAGGATTACTCGGGTTACTCTGCTGTAAACAGACAGCAGAGAAGGAAGGGGGAAGCAGAGAAAATGCTGAAAGGTTTTTACAGCAATAGAGGCTAAATATGAGCTTGACAAGAGTTGGAACAGTAGAAGTAGTGAAAAGTCGTCAGGTTCTGTACTATTTTGCAAGCGAAGACAATTGGATTTGCTGGTAGATTGGATGGATGTGTAAGAGGAAGAGAGAGTCGGGGGTGACTCCAGGGGTTTTGGTCAAAACAACTGGAAGGTTGGAGTGGCCATCAGCTAAGATTAGGAAAGCTGCAAATGGAGCAGGTTTGGAAGCAACAATTGGGAATTCTGTCTTGGACCCGTGGAGTTTGAGGTGTCTGTTAGACACACACAGATACATACACACACTCTACGTATTGTACCCACTTTATGGATTTACGATATAACTTTCAAGAAAATAATTTTAAATGTGAATATTCATATGTGGCTCTATTTTCGTAGGAGAGGTTAACTCAAAGAACAAACACTGACTTAGCAGCAGCATTAATAAAATAAATTTGTGGAGAATTCATATTCCTTTACCTGCTCTATACACACACACATCTTTATAGTCCCAAATCACCTTGAACTGTAACCAGTGTATTTTATCTTGCACACAGTTTAAAAAAAAAAAAAAAAAAAATTACCATTGAGTCTATTCTGACTCATAGCGACCCTACAGGGCAGAATAGAACTGACCCATAGGATTTCCAAGGCTGTAATCTGCTCCAATCTTTACAGAAGCAGACTATCGTATCTTTCTCCTGTGGCACGGCTGGTGGGTTCATACTACAGACCTTTCGGTTAGCTGCCGAGTGCTTAACCACGGCATCACCAGGGCTTCTTCTTGCACATAGCAGTACTTCTTAAATGCACCTCAAATAAGTAATCTTTGCTCATTGAAACCCTAAGATTCGCTGGATTCACTGGGGTGCTTTAGCAGGCATTGGAATGTGTTTGTGGGGCACTAACCAATGTACTTGATACCTCCCATTTTCCTGTCCAACCAGAACAATTCCACTTATACTTGTGTTGTATATAACAGTTCCATGTAATAAATGTTATAAAAAGGCTTCTGTTGCTTAAATAATAACTTGGAAAACCACTGTCCTGGAGATTTCCTAATTAAACAAATATTTAGAATTGTTGAGGCATCAAAGTTTCACATTTATCTAACAGAACAGTAGAAAGAAAAGAGGGGCCAGCAAAAGACACCTGGAATGAACGTTACATATTCTACATAAACTAGGGCAACATAAATACGCTTTGTATAATTTACTAGAAGATTTCACTTTTGAAACAGTTAAGTATTAATGTTACAAAACACTGAGTTATTTTCAGTAGTGTGCAAAGATTCGCTATGGTGCATGTTCACATCAGAGTACATAAAACAGTTCAGAACAAAAAGACACTTTAATAAGGTCTAGAGAAATGCCATATACAGAAAGAGAGAGCTTTACACTTTATGGGTTACTTTCACTGAGATCTCACTAGTTCTGGGAGTTGAGTAGGATGGATTTAGTTATCATACACAATCTACACACGAGCAATGACAAAAAAATGACTAAACTGGTGTTCTGATATTTCCTCAATGTCTAGCTATGCAATCTATGAGAAATGAATTGACCATTTTTTAGCTTAGTTTCCTTTCTGTAAATTAGAAAGGTTAGATTTGATGATGTCAAAAGTTGTTTTCGTTCTATATTTATCTGTTCTTTCGTTCATTCATTCCATAGATACATACTGAGTGCTTTCTATTTGCCAGGCCTCCTCTAGGCATTAAGGATAACCCCAGTGAACAAAGCAGAAAAAAGCTTTGACTTCATTCTAGTGAAGAAGAGAAAGAATACACAAAATGAGGGATTAAGCTATGAGCATATCCTAGAGGAAGAGATTTCCAGGCAGAGGGACTCATTCTAATGGTTCTTTCAAAGTTTAACCATGTTGGCCACCTTTTTGACTAGATTTTTTTTTTCCTGTATGATTGCTGGACTCACACTTTAAGTGATAAATCTAAGATGATAAAAAATATTAAAAGCAATTAGTAGCATTCAGTTGATCCTTACCATTTCCTAGACTCTTTCATCTATAAACTGAAAATCTAGCATTTGGATGTAGAAGGACTTGTATAATACAGTAAGAAACACCAAACTTGTAATAGTAATTCCCACAAAATTTATATGAGGTATTATCCTCACATATAACCTCACAAAATATATGTGAAGATAATCTTCTAAATTAACATTACTTACTTTGTGAATTATCATTTACATGAATTAACAAATATTTTTATTCCCCAGTTTTGCAAAATTAAGTCCATACAAATTGGAAATCTTGACTAAGTTTATTGAAATCAGAATAGAGTCTTACTATTACAAGAGGATAAACTGCATAAAGTTAGGTGACTTATTTAGCATAAGATTGGAATGATAGCTTAATGCACTAACTTTGATAAGTCAAAAACAATATTGCAGTGATTTCAATTACCACCAAGTTCTGAAAATTTAGCATCTTTTCAGTTTTATTACCATGACATCATACTAACTTATATTTTGTAAAATAGTCTGGAATAATCAGAATATTTAAGATCACTACAAAGTAGCTTCGTTTTTTTATAACAAACCCACAATTTTATTTATTTGCTTTTCAATAAATTTAAATCCTTAAGGGATACAGCCTTACACAGATTCTGTGTCTAATGGCCTTAGCAGGAAGGTTGCTTCGGAATTTGGCATGGACTATGCCACTCTTTCCATGGGGACGAGTTACCTTTCACCAGATTACTCTGGTTTTGTTAGGTTTGCGGCCAGCAGTCACTGCGTTGTTCTTTGCTTTGTACACATAAGCATATCTCTTGCCTAAATAGAATTTGGTTTCTTCTCAAGCACAAACATCTTCAATTTCAAGAAGAGCTGTGTGCTTCCTCTGGTTCCGAAGACCCCGTTTATAGCCGATAAAAATGACCTTGGTCCAAAGCCTTCCAGATACGTTTGCCGGTTTAGATGTCCTGTTTCCAACAGGCCCCCACAGGCTCCAAGATGGTGAAAAGAGGATAGCTTCATTTTTAAAAGTGCTCATTAGATGAATAGAAAGAGGCTCTTTTGGTATAATTCATTAGCAAAATAAGAATGGTAAAATTTAACTGCTTCATTCTATGGATAATTTCAAAGCATTTCTAATGAACTAAAGGAGAATTCTTCCTCCATTTAAATAACCAAAAAGTTGATGCAAACAGACTATGGGAATCATTTTACTATTTAGCATAGTAATATTGTTCATAGCTTGTCAGAATACTAAATCATTTATTCCTTCATTTATTTAATTTTATATATATTTATGTAGCACTTTCTAGGCAATAAACATGCCCTAAGCTTGGTGCTGGGGTTACACAGGTTATAGCCATATAGAGGCTTACCTTTAAATTGATCAGGAAAATATTATTTTGGTTCAATGAATATTTTCTCTTTTCTGATTTAGTTATTCTAGCTTACAGTTTCAGAATGTTTACAAGCTAAATACCAAAGAAAAGCAGTGCAATTCCTTGCTCCCAGAACTGTGAGAATATAGTATTAAAGGGGAAAATTTCTAATTTGAGCCAAGAATCCAAGCTAATATTTTATTTTCTCTTTTTACCTGTAACACTTGTGATTGCACTACAGTAAAAGAATTAAAGCCTTTTTTACATTAACCAAACACACTTAAGAATTAGAGAAGTAAAACCCTCCAGAAAAAATACAATATACATAGTTTTAAAAAGAATATGAGGAAACCCATTTGAACAAACAACCTCATTACAGATTTCTGCCTAGCAACCTGACTGAAGAATGTTTCAGATAATAAACATGGAAAAAATTCCAGAAAAAAGAAAGAATTTTAGATCACACCAAAACAAACAAAAGTTTTAGAGTCTAGCTTAAAATTGGTTAAGGGATCAAGCTTAGATTTATGAACACTTTTTCAGTAATTCAGACAAGTACTCTCTTCAGAGTGGAAAGATTAACCATTTTCTTCTTTGAGCAATGTATAAATTAATTGCTTCCTCCTATCTGAATATCAAAACGTATCACCATCAGTTAAAAAACAACAGATACTACATATTCCAAATAAAATAGAAGGCACTAAATTCTAAGTAGAACTTTTGTTCATGATGTATGCCACTTTATTATGTATCATATATAATATCGTTTCTATGGTCTGTATTTTCAAGATCCCTTTTCACTTACAGGAAAACCATTAAATGTCTCTATATTAATTTGAATCCCGTTTTGATTTAAATATTATCACAAAGAAGAATATACCAAGACAAATTGGACTAAGAAAATGTGCATCAATTTCATCAGAGTGAAAAGAAACTGTGGAAATTTTGGTGAAAGGTGCAGATTCTTGCTTCTAGAGTAGCGACAGAGAGACAATATAGTATGGTAGTTCAGGGAACAAGCTTGTGTTCTAAGCCAGGCTCTGCCACTTGCCAGGGAGGTGACCTTAAGCAAATCCCTTAATCTTGCAAACTCAGTTCTTACATGTAAAATGGGAATACTAGCAATATGAAACAAATAGGATTGCTGTGAGGATTAATGAGCACATGGGTAAAATGCTCAATACAGTACTTGATATTGATTATCACTCAGCAAGTGTTCCATGTTGTTAATGATGGTGAAGGAACTAGCAGCTTGAGGAGAGAGAATATAAAATGGATGCGTTTGTCAAACTCACTGAACTGTGTACTTTAGATCTAAGCATTTCACTGTATATAAGTTGTACCTCAATATAATAACTAAATGAAGAATACATACACAGGTGGAAAAAGAGAAGTGGTGAGACAGAAGAGAAAGAGAGATGAGTTTTTCCATTAAACTAAACAAGGCTTAGAGTGATTTGTGTGAAAATGTTGGTTGTAGAATTGTTAGTCTAATTATACGAACAGTTGATACAAATCTATTTTGTATATTTATAAAAAATCATTTTATTCATCTCTTTTTTTGTCATTGTAAATTCTAAAACAGACATAAGGGACAACCTCAAGAATATTCCACAGTCAATTTGTAATTGCCATCCTTGTATCTTCATTGTCATCTCCAATCATTTAGTCAAGTTCCGCTGAAATGACATAGTAACAAAGATGACTAAGGAACAATAATTTCAAACAAGTCTAAAGTCAATCATGAGAAGCTACTACACATTCAGGCACAGTGTTTGGCACTTTGCATAGTTCCCGCCCCCCCCCCCCCCCAAATAATATTCCCAACAATTCTACAGAAGTATGTTTTGGAACCTAGCATGTGAATAGAATTATAGAACAATTAGGCTAAATAAGGTATTCCAGATCACAGAGTTAATGGTGTCAGAGCATGGATTGGGACCCATGTCTGACCCCATAGACTGTAATTTTAATCATTATTTGCAAAAACGCATGCATGTGCCAATTTCCTGCCTATAAGTCAAACATACAATGCCATCTTTGGCCCATCTCCTTCATGCCTCAATGTAAGGTACCAGTCTACTTTAGATTCCTGCCTTTCTTGCCATTCTTATATATATATCATATATATATATATATATATATATAAAAGAAATATATATATATAGATACATAAAGGAAAAACACATTGTTTTCCATCATTATATTCTATATTAGAGATACAAAGTTCAGTTTTCTAGGTTTTAAGTACAAGATGTTAGTAGTTGCCATTGAGTTGATTCTGACTCATGGCGACCCCATATATAAGATATCAAAAGAAAATTAAGACAGTTTGAAGAAGTCAGGTAAAAGCGGACTTAAAAATCTTATATTAAAAAAAAAAAACTTTTAAATTTAAAAATAGCTTACAGAGACAAGCGTGTCTAAGACAGTAGAGTTGATATAGATCTTTCACTCAAGGAAGCCTTTTATCTTAATCTACATACTGTACAGTATCCACCAATCTAGGTTACTTGGGATTTTTAATAATTTAACAGCATGGGTATAGTTATCATTTTACATAACAGATATTGGAGTGGCAAACACATGTTTCTGTACAGGTAATTAGCTGAAACAATTGGTAAAGACTGGGATACCAAAGGATGCCTTGGTTTATGCATGTTTTTTTTTCCTAAGCTGGTTAACGTTTAACCACTAAGTTACACAGCAGAATACAAAGTATACATACACAATTGAACAGAACAAGGCATAAAGTAATACTGTACTGATGTAGATGATGCCCACTCATCCCCATCCCATACTTCTTTGTTCAGTTGGACTAATTATTCTCTATTGGAAGTGATCATTATATATGCTCCCTGATTTTGATCAATTTTGCGCTTGCTTCCACCCCTCAGAAGACGCAACTATTCCAACATCTCTTTCCAACAATCTATCTTTGCCTTTTTTTTTTTTGGGTAAGGTAAATTATATATTTAATATGGTATTTATCTGTATTAACGTATCTTTCTAACACTAACAGCGTGTTGTTTCAGATTACACTCTCTTCTCACGTATTGATATGGTTAGGCTCCAAAGAACAGGTCGTTATGCAAAATTGGCATTATGTGAAAATGAAGGATGATCGCATCAGATCACAAAAGGGAGGATGACCATATCATTACAAACTGCCAAATTACATCATTACATAACCGACAAACCACTGAGAATCATGGCCCACCCAAACTGACACATAATCTTAATCATCAAAGCCAGGGTTACTCTCGCCTTGCACCTTGGTGTTCATTACTGCCAGATGATGTCGTTAACGCACAAAATACTCATATAGTAGAATTTTTAATATTGTTGTAAACATGAAATATCAGATAACAAGACAGTTGGTAAATGAGAAGAAGGTGTGTTTGTTACTACTTTAGTTACCGAGTTGTACAGGCTTAAATGGTCTGTCCCAATCCTATTTTTCTTATGGTCCTATTTTTTAGTGCATAATTTTCAGAATCTAGGTTTTTCAGGGGCTCATATACTACTTTATTGTAGAAACCCGGGTCCATGCTTGTACTTTGTTAACAGTAAAGTAGAGCAGACTCTCTTGTTCAAGGGAGCTTTCAGGTCACTATAACGGAACTCCCCCAAAACAAACAAACAAACTTAAAGATCAGACATCTGAAATAATGGCTCAGATTCTTGAAGTCAAGGTTCTAGCAAACATAACCTAACTAATCGAGTAAGCCTTCATACATGGCAAAGGGGTTGCCCATCTATACCACAAATGCCAAAGGGCAGCTTTGGGCCTTGAATATCAGCAGAATGTTTGTGAGTTTATCAGTCTATCCTTCTTCCATCCATCCACGCAGCCAGCCAGCCAGCCATCTATTTAAACATATCAAGCATGAAGTGCCTGGTACTAAGCTATAACTTCCTTCCTCATCGACAAGGAAGCCACTGAGGGCCAACATAGCACATGCTTTCTTCAGTAACTAACACAGAATCAGTCTCCACTGGTTACCACTAATACCACTCCAAAGGAAAGGGGTCACAAGCCTGGCACAATTTTCTTTAATCTCTGCTTATTCCTACTGACATAACGAATGCAAAAGAGGGGAAATATTAATCAAATTCAAGGTATTATTGTAATCTGATAACTTAAAGGTGATAAAATTATATAGGACAATTTATTTTAATATGCTAAATTCTTTTAGAACAGTAACAGAAATTCAACAGACCAGCATTTTCATCTTGACAGCAAAATGTTTACTGAGTTAAGCTCTTATCTTTGTTTTAATTATTAGTTAAATGTTGTCCATTTGAAGCCTCATCAAATAAATCCAATTAAGAAATTACTAGGCACTCTCCTACATTGCTGGTGGGAGCGTAAATTGGTACAACCTTCCTGGAAAGCAATTTGGCAATATGTACGGGAAGCTTAAATTATTTATACCATTTGGCCTAGTAATTCTACTTATTAGGAATATTTTGTGAAGAGATCTTCTGTAAAATGAAAAGACGATCATTGTCATTTGTAACAGAAAATGTTAAGAAACAACATAAATGCCTAACAAGAGAGTAAGTTGTACCATAGCCATAGCTGAATTGGCACATTGCCATTAAAAACGTTTTTGAACATTTAATACAAGGAAAAATGCTTGTAGACTAGAATTAATTTTATTTCTTTTATTATGGTGATTTAGGTGAAAGTTTATAGAATTAGTTTCTCATTCAAAAATTTATACACAAATTGTTTGTGACATTAGTTGCAATCCCCTCAATGTGTCAGCACTCTCCCACTTTCCCTTTACACTACAGATTCCCCACGTCCATTCTTCCAGTTTTCCTGTCCCTTCCTGCCTTCTCATCTTTGCTTTTGGGCAGGTGTTGTCCATTTGGTCTCGTAAACTTGCCTGAACTAAGAAGCACGTTCGTTACATGTGTTATTGTTTGTTTTATGGGCCTGTCTAATCTTTGGCTGAAAGTTGGACTTTAAGAATGGCTTCAGTTCTGAGTTAGCAGTGTGTCCAGGGGCCATAGTCTCCAGGGTTCTTCCAGTGTCTGTCAGACCAGTAAGTCTGGTCTTTTTGTGAATTTGAATTTTGTTCTGTATTTTTCTCCTTCCTTGTCGGAAACCCTCTATTGTGATCCCTGACAGAGTGGTCGGTGGTGGTAGCCAGGCACCATGTAGTTCTGGGCTCAGGCTGGTGGAGGCCATGGCTCATATGGTTCATTAGTCCTTGTGTCTTTGATTTTCTTCATTCTCCTTTGCTCCTGTCGTGATGGGACCAATAGATGAATCTTTGATGGCTGCTTACAAGCTTTTAAGACTTCAGACAATGCTCACCAAAGTAGGATGCAGAACATTTTCTTTACAAACTACGTTATGCCAATTGACCTAGATGTCCCCCAAGACCATGGTCCCCAGCCTCAGTCCCAGTACCTCAGTCCCTCATGTTCAGATGTGTCTAGGAAGCTTCTAAGACTAGGCCTTGGTCAAGTTGTGCTGACTTCCCCTATACTTTGTGTTGTCTTTCCCTTTGCTGCAACAATGGGCTCACGCATAACAACAATCATGAGGATGGCGCAGGACTGGGCAATGTTTTGTTCTATTGTACATAGGGTGGCTATGAGTTGGAACTGACACAATGGCACCTAACAACTACTATCTAGTTAGTGATTTCCCCTCCTCACCCCTCCTCTCCCTCGTAACCAGCAAAGATTGTTTTGTTTTGTTTTGTCCCTGTGTGTTAACTTGTTCTCTCATTTTTATAATAGTGGTCTCATATAATATTTGTCCTTTTGTGATTGACTTATTTCATTCACATAATGCCCTCCAGATTCACCCATGTTCTGAGATGTTTTGTGTATTCACCATTGTTTTTTATAGCTGCACAGTATTCCATTGTGTGTATGTGGGATATATGCCATTTAAACATGGCTGTACTATTGACAACTGCAGCCCCCACAGGCCTCTATGCTGTATACGACATGTTGGAGACTTGTCAGCAATAAGAAAGAGATTAGGCACGACTTGTTTTCCCAAACCTATTGTCCTGTTACTGATTGGCTTGTTTACCTGAATTCCTTCTCTCTTGCCCGAAACTTATTGTTACTCACCCAAAGCCCATTGTCCTGTTATTTGCTTCACTGCTTGCTGTATTGACTATAAATAAACTCCTGGGACTGGAGCTGGGGGTCGACTCCTCAGAGTGACCCTCCTGGCCCCACTTCTCTGTAAGAGTTGTGTTTGGCTACTGTCTTCGCCACCCCGACAACCGTTACCGCTGTGACAGATGGTGCCCAGTGTGAGGGTGCTATAGACATCCTCGCATTCAATCCCTGAAGGTGGTAAGTACAGGATGCGTCCATTTCGGGCTGCTCTTACAGCCCCGGGAGCGGCGGAGTTTTTCCACAGGTGGAACTTTCCCAGACGTTCTCATCTCAGGCTGCTATAGCCTGGGAGCGGCGAGGCTTTCTCATACGCTCCCTCAAGGGATTTCAGGCTTCGGGCCAGGAGCTTTCCTAACACTCTTTCCTTCATTTTCCTATTCCTCCTTGCTATGGGGAATTCTCTTTCTCCTGAGCAGTGTCAGCACAAAACCCAGTTGTTGGGATTGTTAGAAGCCTCTAAGCTTAAGGTGTCAGAAGAAGCTCTTACCCAACTCCTGCTTTTAATTGAATCTGCCATTTCCCGACAGGTAGACAATCAACAGGCAGCTGAAGTTCTTTGTCTCCAGCTTGCTTGTGAAAATGCTTATGCTAACTGTCGGGCTGTTTTAGCTCCCTTAAAGGTACAGGATCTTAACCTAGCTAAAATGATTAGAGCATATCAAAATGTTGGCACAGAAACTCATAAGGCACAAGTATTAGCAGCAGTTCTCCGTCCATCCACTGCCACCTGTTTTGGGTGTGGTAAACCTGGACATTTTAAAAAGGACTGTCATAGGTTAAAAAACAAAAATGCCAACACTAAACTTCCAACCCGAAAGTGTCCCCGCTGTGGCAAAGGCTTTCATTGGGCTAATATGTTCTGGGCTTCTCTATGCTACAGCCCGTTTTGGGGAATGCCTGTCGTCATTTCACCCAAGCCATTGCAACTATGGGATGTCCCCAAGCCCTTAAAACTGATAATGGGCCTACATATACTTCTGCTAAGTTCCAACAATTTTGTGCCACTTGGAATATTCTTCATACTACTGGCATTCCTTATAAACCTCAAGGGCAAGCCATAATTGAACGTGCCCATCATACTCTCAAACAGCTCTTAAATAAACAAAAGGGGAGAGATGACGGGTCTAGAGTATGTGACCAGAATGAAAGACTTGCCAAAGCTCTCTTTATTTTTAACTTTTTATCAGTTGCTAAAGATGGTCGTATTGCTGCAGAACGACATTTTATCCCCTCTGGCACCCGACCTCACCCACAGGTCCTCTATAAAGATCCTCACAAGATCTCTCTGTCTGGCAAGGACCTGTAGAATTACTAATCTGGGGGCGAGGGTATGCCACTGTTTTGTCTCCTACAGGTCCACTTTGGATTCCCGCTCCAGCTGCGGTGCCACCCGTGCTCCATCCCTCCTGTGGCGCTCCGAGCCGAGTCCCGGGTTGCTGCTGCCCGGGCTCGCTGGCCTGGTCACCTGGGGTGTCGACACCGGGGACGGCCCCGCCTGGAGGCTCTGGGCAGGGGAGAGCGGGCTCTGTGCTCCGGATGTGACTGGGAGTCCTGGACGCGCCCCACGCTGCAGCTCCCCAGCGCGCAGGCACACTCTGCCCTGCGCCTCCGCCCCTTCCCTTCTCTGATCCACAGCCACCACCCCTTCGGCAGCCGCCATCTGACCCGACTCCAAAGCTACAACTGACACCGGCACCCCTTCCCCCGGGGATGAACACTGAAGTGCTGCCATCCAACCCAAAATCACCCCTTCCCCCGGGGATGGACACTGAACAACAGAGATCTGCAATACCGGTAACATGGGGAGGCCTGAAAGCCCTCTCCTCCAAAGCTGAGCGTATCCTCTCAACTACAGGTGCCCCACTTACACCTGAAAACCTGTTTCTAGCTATGGTTTCCCTCATGATAATCAATCCTCAATAGTCATCCTATATTATCTTGTTAATCAGTAATTTGTTAATCAGTAAGTTCCCAATAAAAATTTGTTATGTGTAAATTCCTCTATATTTTCTGCTTCTCCTAGTTAGATGCTTCTGTATGGATAGATTTCTAAGCTAGATGATTCCTTTCCAATTGATAGTAAATTTGTGTAAATCAGTGTTTGTTTGATTGTTAAATCTGTTATGATGTGTAAATTACCCTTCCTGGTGATTTCCTTCCAAGTAATGGCAAAGCTGTGTAAATCATTGCTTGTTTGATTATTAATGAATCTTTGAGCCTTTATAAATCTTTAAGCCTTTAAGAATAATAATTTCAGTGGATGTTAAAAGTTAGTGTTTACCTGACAAAATGAGAGTCAGAGGAAACCCATGGGTCCAATAATCAGGATATTACTAGTGCAAAGGATTACATTATCCTCATAAGATCATCCTCTATTGTCTTACACACCTGAAAGGCACATTGAGTCCGCTCACTCCGGCTATGCAATTGATAAGAGCATCACTCTTACTTAGTAACCTGGTGAAGAACCAGATGGAATCCAGTGGAAAACCAGCACCGTGAGTTTAAAGAGCCTGCAATGGCCGCCATCTAAGAGTACTAAGCCCAGGCATTAAGTAACAACCTGGTGAAAAACCAGATGGTGTCCGGTGGAAAACTAGCACTGTGAGTTTAAAGAGCCTGCTATGGCCGCCATCTAGGCAACTAAATCCAGGTGTTACTCATAGCTATGCTACTTCTCCTCCTTAAATATATGGAGTGTGCCCCAGCTGTAGCTGGGCTCACGAGGTCTCACTAAGTCGCCAGGCCCTGAGGTGTAGAGACAGTAGCAGAGATAATCTTAGACTTTATCTCGTAGAGAAAATTTTACTTTGTCCTAACGGACACTTGTTGGACCAGTAAAAACCCTCTTGATTCTTATTCCATTAACTAAACAAAAGGGGGGAAATGTGGGGATATATGCCATTTAAACATGGCTGCACTATTAACAACTGCAGCCCCCACAGGCCTCTATGCTGTATACGACATGTTGGAGACTTGTCAGCAATAAGAAAGAGATTAGACACGACTTGTTTTCCCAAACCTATTGTCCTGTTACTGATTGGCTTGTTTACCTGAATTCCTTCTCTCTTGCCCGAAACTTATTGTTACTCACCCAAAGCCCATTGTTCTGTTATTTGCTTCACTGCTTGCTGTATTGACTATAAATAAACTCCTGGGACTGGAGCCGGGGGTCAGCTCCTCAGAGTGACCCTCCTGGCCCCACTTCTCTGTCAGAGTTGTGTTTGGCTACTGTCTTTGTCGCCCCGACAACCGTCACTGCTGCGACATGTATGTACCATAATTTGTTTATCAGTTGATGAGCACTTAGTTTGTTTCCTTCTTTTCATGATTGTGAATGCTGCTGCAGTGAACATGGGTGTGCATATGGCTATTCATGTGACAGATCTTATTTTTCTAGGATACATTCCTAGGAATGGGATTGTTGGATCATATGGTATTTCTATTTCTAGTTTTTTAAGGAAGCACCACATCATTTTCCGTAGTGGTTATACCATTTTACATTCCCACCAGCAATGCAGAAGAGTTCCAATCTCCCGGCAGCCTCTCTGACATTTGTTATTTTGTTTGTTTGTTTGTTTTTTGTACTAGTGCTAGTAATGTCAGGATGAGATGATATCTCATTGTAGTTTTGATTTGCATTTCTGTAATGGCTAATGGCTAATACCATGGAAGCAGAAGTCAAGAAATGAAACGATGTACTGCATTGGGCAAATCTGCTGCAAAAGATCTCTTTAAAGTGTTAAAAAGCAAGGATGTCACTTTGAGGACTTAGGTGCACCTGACCCAAGCTATCATATTTACAGTTGCCTCATATGCATGGGAGAGCTGGACCAAAGATGATTATGGTGTTGGCAAAGAATATTGAATATACAATGGACTGCCAGAAGAATGAACAAATCTGTACTGGAAGAAGTACAGCCAGAATGCTCCTTAGAAGCGAGGATGATGAGACTTTGGCTCACAAACTCTGGACATGTCATCATGAGGGACCAGTTCCTGGAGAAGAACATGATACTTGGTAAAATAGAGGGTCAGTGAAAAAGAGGAAGACTCACAAGGAAATGGATTGACACAGTGGCTGCAATGATGGACTCAAGCATAACAACAATGGTGAGGATGGCACAGGACCAGGTGGCATTCCGTTCTGTTGTACACAGAGTCACTATAAGTCAGAGCCATTTTGGCAGCACCTAACAACAACAACAATGGCTAATAATTGGGAGCATTTCCTCATGTGTCTGTTAGGCACCTAAATGTCTTCTTTGGTGAAGTGCCTGTTCATATCTTTTGACCATTTTTTAATTGGGTTATTTGTCTTTTTGTTGTTGAGGTGTTGAAGTATTTTATAGATTTTAGAGATTAGGCCCTTGTTGGATATGTTGTAGTCAAAAAATTTTTCCCAGTCTGCGGATTCTCTTTTTACTCTTTTGGCAAAGTCTTTTGATGAGCATAAGTGTTTAATTTTTAGGAGCTCCCAGTTATCTAGTTTATCATCTGGTGTTTGTGCATTTTTAGTTATGGGTTCTATACTCTTTATGCCACATATCGGGGCCCTTAGCATCCCTAATTTTTCTTCCGTGATCTTTACAGTTTTAGGTTTTATATTCAGGTCTTTGATCCATCTTGAGTTAGTTTTTGTGTATGGTGTGAGGTATGAGTCCTGTTTCATTTTTTTTTACACATGGACATCCAGTTTTGCCAGTACCATTTGCTAAAGAGACTGTCTTTTCCCCTGTTTAATGTTTAATGAACTTTAGCCCTTTGTCAAATATCAAGGGACTATAGTTGGATGGATTTATGTCTGGGTTCTTGCTTCTGTTCCATTAGTCTATGTGTCTGTCTTTGTAAAAGTACCAGGCTGTTTTAACTATCGTGGCTGTACTGTTGGTTCTGAGATCAGGTAGTCTGATGCCTCCTACTTTGTTCTTCTTCAGTAAGGCTTTGTTATTCGGGGTCTCCTTCCTTTCCATATAAGGTTAGTGATTAGTTCTTCCATCTCGTTAAAGAATGTGTGTTGGACAGTATGCTGGGTGCCTGGTACCAAGCATAAAGGTTCAAGCCTGAGTCCAGAAACGCAGATTATCAGAACATGAAATAGCAGAATTCCAAGCAGGAATTGAGTAAACACATTTCAAACAGGTAGGCTTAGGGCAAAAGATAACTAGGTGAAAATTCATGTAATGGTCTCTTCTCTACTATCCATATTAAATAATTCTCAAATTGAATGATTTTAGACTGAAGGTATGTTTAAGTAAATAAAAAATGTAGAATTTGTCCCTTTATGTCAATCATGTTGGTGCTAAAGCACTGATTTGATGAAATAGAATGGTATTGCATTTAGTAAAGACTGTCATCAATGTCACCAAAATATAGTTTTTTGCAGTATTGTTTAAAACATTATTTCATTCCGTTTGCTTTAGTTTATCTTTAATAAACACTAGGTAAACACTTTTTTCCCTTCAGTCTAAATTCTCTACTCTAGGGCAAAATATTCTTAACTATTTCAGTACAGAACGACATGAATTGCTTTCTAACCCAATTCTGTACAAAAGTATGACAGAGGTAAAAAATTACCATTTTTTTTTCATACTTGGTCAACTGAGTTTTGTGAAACTTACTTCATACTAAAGGGAAAATTTATTTCATAATTCTTCATGTAAGGCCAGAAAACATCTAAGGTCAAAATAACATACACTAGAAACGAAACATAATCACAAGACACAGTCTTCTATTAAAAAATACAGACAGACAGACAGACAGACACACACACACACACACACACACACAGAGAGAGAACATGAGATACCAATCAATTACCCATAATTATGTTTCTTTGGCCTCATTACATTGAAATCAGCTATTCAAATATTTGCCCCTGAATTTGTTTTCATAATTATCAATACAGTAATAAACTCTATAAAGTCTAAGTACAAGGCATCTGTGATACCAAGAAAATAATGTTTAAAAAATAAAAAGCTGTCCTTTAACGAAGTGAAAGGTCATGGAAAAAAGTCTATAAAACTTTTCTTTCTCTATAAAAGTAAACGGGGTTAGGACCTAGAAAATAAAGGCCTAGGCCACTCCCTGAACAGTTGTACCAATGTCACTCATTTACATTCCTTCTCGTAAGACAGTGGTCTGAGGATGACTTAACATAGTTGACTCAAAGCACACAAAATACACTTGCTTCTCTAGAATAGCATTGTGTAACACAGCCCAAATCCCATTTCAACAGAAATGTTTAAATGTGTTATTGTATTTCATACAATGGAATACACTAAAGTCATTAAAAAGTGGAGCATGTGTACATGTGAGTGTGTAGAGAGAGGTGTCTGTTTGTGTGTATGTATATAAATATATGTATACAAAAAAAAAAACAATCAATCCCGTTGCCATCGAGTTAATTCCGACCTATAGCGACCCTATAGAACAGAATAGAACTGCCCCATAGGGTTTCCAAGGAGCAGGTGGTGGATTCAAACTGTGGACCTTTTGGTTAGCAGCCGAGGTCTTAACCACTGCGCCAACAGGGCTCCCACATGTGTATATGTGTGTATAAAAATCAAACAAACCCTTTGCCATGGAGTCATTTCCGACTCATAGCCATCTTACGGGACTGAGCAGAACTGCCCAATAGAGTTTCCAAGGCTATAATCTTTACAGAAGCAGACTGCCACATCTTTCTCCAACTGAGCAGCTGGTGGGTTCAAACTGCTTACCCTTTGGTTAGCAGCTGAGTGCTTAACAACTGAGTCCTTAACAAGTGTACCACCAGGGCTCCTTTGTATATACATACATAAATTATATATATATATATATATATATATATATATATATATATATATATATATGTACGTACAAAAGATTATCAAGATATTGTATGCCAAGTAAAAATCACAAATTTTTGTAAAAAAAAAAAAAAAATCAAAACTGTTGCCATCAAGTCGATTCCGACTCACAGAGACCCTATAGGACAGAGTAGAACTGCCCTATAGGGTTTCCAAGTAGCGGCTGGTGGATTCAAACTGCTGACATTTTGTTAGCAGGGGAGCTCTTAACTTCTAAGCCACCAGGGCTCCTAATTGTTGTATACCCCCACCCAAAAAAAAAAAAAAAATGCGTTGCCGTGGAGTCGATTCCGACTCCTAGAGACCCTATAGGATGAAGTAGAACTTGCCCCAGAGAGTTTCCAAGGAGAGCCTGGTAGATTCCAACTGCTGACCTTTTGGTTAGCAGCCATAGCCCTTAACCAGTACGCCACCAAGGTTTCCAAATGTTGTATACTGCATATAAAATTAATTAATAAAGTAATAATGATACTATTAATAATATTTGTTGACCGATTTCTACCCAGGAAGCATTTGCCACGAAATTGGTATACACACTCATTTAAGCTTCACAGCAACCCTATATTATTAGTTCTGTTAATCTCCCTATGAACAAATGAGGAAACTGACATACAGAGTAACTTATAAGCAATGTGCCTTCGGTCACCCAGCTTGTTTGTGCTTGTAGTTCTCCATGTGTTTCCTCTCCTCTTGCTCCGCCCTAAGGAGGCAGATTTCTAGAAACAACACCTAGTTTCCAGAGTTCACGGATCCGGTTTGGGTTCAGCTGAAGGGAACAACCATTAAGGGATGGGGGATAGAGGGAAGGAGGTTGAGGTGGCGTGTTTATAACCACACCCTGCTGCCGTACTCCCACCTGCTCACTGCACGCAGTGATCCAACAGTGAGTGCATTTCTCTACCCACGTCTACAATCCTGGTCAGTAACCCTTTCTCTAGTCACTGCTTTCACTGCATTTCAGTAATGGCTGATTCTAATCCTGCCATCAGGCCTAGGGTGATAAGAACCTCCCCCTCTTGCTGACTCCAAGTTGCCTCACCATCCCTTGTTTCCCTGAATGCTTCCTGGATTACTTGAGCTATTTCCTGCCAGGACCTTGGCTCATACAGCTCTAGCCACCATGTAACACTGCCTCTTCACTCTTTCAGGATCAAAAGCTACGTACCAAATTACTGATAGGAGTTTTATCTGGGAAGAAGGATTACAGGAGAGAATTTAAACTTCTACATTTTACATTTCTACAATATTTGAATTTTATTATTTTGTATTTTCCTAATAAAATGCAGTAAAGTGTTATAGATTAAATACTAATTGGATGTGTACAATGGGATTTGATGCCATTTATTACTTCTGACTACTTCTTTAAAGAAATCTGATAGACCTATGAAATAACCCTTATAGAAAAGGTATTCCACTTTGTATTTAAAATTTTATTTCACAATTTTAACTACAAGGTTTTCTTATTAATTATGGATAATTATTCTTTAAAATAAAGGTCGAGCTGGTTGAATGGACACGGGAAATCTGGGGTGGAAAGGAGAAGTGTGTGCTGTCACAATATAGGGGGTGCAACTAGGGTCACATAGCGGTGTGTATACAAAGTTCTCTATGAGAAACTAACTTGAACTGTTAACTTTCACTTAAAGCACAATTTAAAAAAAGGTTAAAATAAAGGTTGAGACAATGTGCTGTATTTTGACACTGGATTGCAAAAAAGTGCCTTAAGTAGAAAAATATTAAAAGATTAAATTCTTATCCCTCCTATTGTTGATAGTGGGTACTAGCTCTTCTGATGGAATAAGAACCAACACAAAGAAATGTTTAATATTATACTCCAGAATTTAATAATTATGGAATGTTCCACTTTCTTTGGGACATTACTGATGTACAATAGAGTAAATTTGTTTCAGATTTCATCAGATCTGCTTGATCAAACTATATGAGCAATATTTTATAGGGAACTGGAGTCTAAGTAAAGGAACCCTGGTGGCACAGTGATTAAGTTCTCAGCTGCTAACTGAAAGGTTAGCGGTTGGAACCCACCAGGCACTCCACTGGAGAAAGATATGGCAGTCTGCTTCCACAAACACTACAGCCTTAGAAACCCTACAGGGCAGTTCTACTCTGTCCTATAGGGTCACTAGTAGTCAGAATCGACTTGACAGCAATGAGTTTGGTGGAAACTAAGTCACATCCCAACCACATTAAGCATGCACTGCTCTGCTTAGCTACAATAGGAAGCTTTCTATTTCCCCTTTTCTATGCTGCAAACGTAACACTTCCACACTCCACCACTCACAGTGAGTTTCCCGTATTTATAATGGCACATAACAAGAAAATGGAATTCAACGTTAACAATTCTGTCTCACAGCTAGATACTTTGAAATGTTTGCTTTTGAAATACTCAAGGATAACTGTTGTAATTTTTCTTTATAGGTAAGGAAGATTTCAATCTTCATTTTAAAATGGTAATTAATAATGGATACGTATCCCTGAAGTCTACACAGCTCAAATAATTTTTATATTAGCACCCAGCACCAAATTAATGAAAACAAACATAAAGATCAATCTTTCTCCTTCAATTATTTCAATCTTTCAGTGCTTCTCAATGTGAAATGTTAAATCCATCCATTGCAAATGTGTTATTTCCTAAAAGCCAAATCTAGCTTACCAGAAAAAATAGCAAACCCAGAATTCCCCCACCCCTAGGCCTCCAGATGTCACTCACATCCAACTCTCCTACCAAGGATTTACTAATGAATGACTGCCAGCAGCAAATATACTACGGCCCCAAATCTTTTGGGCTCTATGACGTCAAAGTCTCCACAGCCCTGTATTTCCTGAGCAAACATGTGGGAAAAAATTCAGGTCATTCATTATTGGAGCGTAAATGTTAACAATCAATGTCTCCAAGCCATAGGCATTATCCTGGCCTAAGACCCATCTGTCATCACTCTCTAAATCAGAGAACATTATTTTCAGACTTGTTTTTATTGGAATAAAGCTATTAAGTTTGAAGGTGAGGCCAGAATATAAATTAACTATAAATTTTAATTAAATGATTTACCTCTCAATCACATATTGCTGTATATAAGACAGTTCAGTTAAACATTAATATATTTAGGCATAAATTATTCACCTTCCTCTATAGAGATGGGCAGTGAGCTGCACATGGATTTTTTGCTCTTTCTTATAAATATATGGAATACATACTGAATAATACTAATGGTTAGTTTGTCTTATTTTCATAGCTGCAGTAGTTTACTTACACCCAAAAGAACATTTTTTGTCCATCAAAACGGTAATAAGACACAAGGGAGGCCATCATTTTTCATGCCCACCTCAAGATTAGTTCATATTGGCAGGGGTCGACTGCCAAGCCTGCAAGCTATGTTACCCTGACTGTAGATAACAGCTAAGCTAAATCTTCAGTAGGAATTTTCTATATTCATCACTAAAAAAGACATAAATGAAGGCATGCCTCCTCTTGCCCATGCACTCAAATGTAAATGAAATTCTAAATCCTTAATGAAGGAAAGAAATAACCCTACGAAAATAACCATGAGTAAAAATCTATATTTAAAAGTGAACAGAAAGGAGCTCATTGAATAGCCATGTTCAGGTTCCAAATGTGTTACATTTGACAAAGAAACTCTTTGATGAATCCTGAAGAATTTACTAGTTAAAAATATGTATGAAAATATAAAATATCACCTTGACGTTGGACACTTTGGGCAAAATACTGGGATTAAACACTGGAAATGCATTTTGAATTCAGAGCTTAAAAAGCCAATTCTCTTAACCCTGTTCATTTAAAAAAGTGACATTTTCTCATAGGGATGAATCTTAAAAAGGTGAATGAAGATCCGACTAATTTGGCAAAATACTGTAATTAGCAGTTAAATAGAAGCTTTATAGATAAATGTCAAGAATTCTTGTTCACCAACACTGAACACCATACTTGCATTTCTGAGATGGTGTTTCTGGCTTCATAAACTGAGCTTGATAATCAGGATTAGTCTGACTGGGGTAGGGGTGGGGACTGCGGGAGGAATAGGAGTTTAGGGATAGGTGATGGTAAGAGCACTTGAAGGAGAAGGGTAACTGGGAGGGAGGAAGGTGAAGGGGTGATAATTGCCCTCTCCCAGAATAAAGGAAAGAGAGCGCAAGACAGGAGTACATTTTTGTTTTATTTCTGTTTTGTTTTGTAGTATTTGTTTACACATTTCATGATGCTTAAGAGTAACTATGTGGGTAGCAGTAATGTCAAGGGGAAGGAATACAAATTATTGTTTTATTTTCAATTATATTATGTTTAGGTAGAAAAAATGTAAAAGCATATTTCCAACTGGTAAATATAAAATAAATATTAACACAAAACTGCTGCATGGAAAATTTGTCAAAGACATTGAACAAAATAAAACAAAACAAATTAATGGCTGCCTTAATCAGAAAACTGATAGTAATAGAAATGTATGTTGTATCCACTGGAATGCAACTGATTATTGCCCTGTTGATATTGACCAGACTTGTATCTATCTGTAAATTAGGTATTATGACATTCAGCATTCCTTATCTGATAGCAAATGTGTACTACTTTGACTTCTCCTTTGAATCATTTGTAACATCTTATCAGTTCCCTCATTAATTAATCAATTAAATAAAATCAGTGTCATGTTTTCACTTTATATTTGTATGACTCTTGATTTACTTTTTTAAAAATTATTCTTTACACATACGCACATGCGCACTCACAGACAGACACATACATTAATAAAATTTATGATTAACTATATGGTATTATGCATCCCTATGGCACAGTGGTTAAAAGCTTGGCTGCTAATCAAAAGGTCAGCAGTTCTAATCTACCAGCTGCTCCTTGGAAACCCTATGGGGCAGTTCTATTCTATCCTACAGGGTCACTGTGAGTCGGAGTAGACTCGATAGCAGTGGATTTCATATTGTGGTTGGATTGAAAGTATTATTTCCTATATATTTTCGTGTATTTTCCGTATTTTGTTTAATAAGCATGCATTGCTTCCACAGGGGGAAAAGTTAAAACCAAACCAAACCAAACCAGAAACCTAAAGTAATCCTTTGAGAGTCTCTACACTTACATCTAGATCTCAAACAAATATGCTTTTAATATCTGTGATTGGGTGAACCACTAAAAAGCAGTCACTTTCTAAAACGCCGTATCTGTCATATTTTCATTTTCAAAAACATGAAGAACACATCCACTAGGAACTGGAATTGTTAATCCCCATGAATCGATCACTGTTTCAATATAAACATCAAGACAATAGATTCTTAAAGGCTTATTAGAAATAGGCCAAAATGAATTAAGAATTCAAACTTAGATTTTATTTGAAAATAGTGAAATACCAATTAAACCTCAAGCAGTGGTGTCCAAGCAATAGCAAAGTAAAATACTTAATTTAGTTAGTCAGGCCACAGTCTCCTCAGTTATTCCAAAGTACTCACCTAAATTTCTTAGATTTACAGCATTTTTTTTCTAGTCCAGAAAAAATTTAAATAAATAAATAAATCTTTGCACTCCATAGTCTGCCATATTGAAAAGGAGAACAAATGCACTGAAATTAGCATAGTAATAAATAATAATACTTTAAAATAAATGGTAATAAGTACAAAAAGGGAAGCATACATTACAGGTTATAAAGAAAGTGAAAGACAACAATTCCATGTAAATGTAGTCAGACAAATACTTATGACTTACTCAAAAAAACTCAAAAAACAAACCCATTGCTGTCGAGTCTATTCCAACTCATAGTGACCCTATAGGACAAAGCAGAACTGCCCCATAGGGTTTCCAAGGATGGCTGGTGGATTTGAACTGCTGACCTTCTGGTTAGCAGCCAGTGCTTAACCACTGTGCCACCAGGGCTCCATACTGCACCACCAGGGCTTCTATGACTTAATAAGTGTTCATAAAATACCAGTATCAACACATAGCTGACAGAAAATAGACTTTATTATGTATTACTATGAAATCTCTGTCCATTTTCCTACTGAATAAATTTAATGTAATTTATAAATAGAATTTTGTTCCTTTTTATTCTTATCGCTCAGAATAATAAAAGCCACCTTGAAAATCAATTACATTGAGATAAAGCAGTGTTTTAGAATTGCCATTTCATTGTGTAATTTCATATGCTACTTAAGATCTCAATATAATATGCTAAATCTTTAATATTGCTTAAGTACATTAATAATGACTGACCAAAATATATTCTTAAAATTCATTTCTTTCTTCCTTAATTCACCCTCAATCAATGCACACACACACACACACACAACATACACACACACCAGGAAAAAAGAGCAAAAATAAAGAAATAAATCTTTGAAGGTGGGACAGTGATTTTTTAAACACAAATCACAACTAACTGTTCTGGTCATCAATGTATCAATTACTGTTATTAATGGTACTTCCATAACACCAGTGGTTTCACATTGTACTGTCATACTTTTAAATCATAAGATTATTTAAAAACTCATGTCTTATCTTAGATATCATACAAATAAAACAGGACCATGGAATAAAGAACAAAAGGTAAAAGATCAAAATTTAAACAAAATTCAAGCCAAAAGTTTTCTGAACTGCTAATTACTTAACAGAGGAGCTTACTATCCACCAATTGATACTAATGTTAATGTGAGAAAGAACAAGCACTGAGTTAGAGAGAAAACCCTTTCCTGCAGATACCAGAGGTAAAATAAAAACTACATTTCCCCTTACACAAAAAGTTTAGAAACTGTTTAAAAAAAAAAAAAAAAAAGGCTTCATTAGCTTTGGTGATGATACGGAGCTATACCTATACCTATCTCATTTTATTATGGCTGGGTTATAGTTTTAATAAGCAACAATTAAAATCAAATGTTGAAGAAAAATCTTACATAAAAATTAGAACAGACTACATAGACTATTAAATTATATACCATGTCCCTACCTTTAAGCATAAAAAACTTTTGAGAAATGAAAAGCCACAATGTAATCTTAGTAACTATTTCTTTGTTAGTTTTAATCCTGAGTAATAACCAGATAAGTATAAAAGGGACTAGGGTTTGAGAGCAGAGATACAAATCTACATTGATTTTAGAATTCTACCTTCATTATCTACTATATAAGGAATCAAAGAAGTACCTAGGTAACAGTTGACAAACCTCTAGTACATGCATGGAGATCTAAGAAAACACTCCACAGAGAAATAAAAACTTAAAAAAAAAAAAAAAAAAACCCTCACTCCCCCCACCAAAAAAAAAACCCCTCATAGCTGAACTTACCTATCTATACCAACAAGTTTGGAAGACAGCTACCTGGCCAACCAACTGGAAGAGATCCATATTTGTGCTCATTCCAAAGAAAGGTGAGCCAATAGAATATGGAAATTATCAAACAATGTCATTAATATCATACGCAAGTAAAATTTTGCTGAAGAGCATTCAAAAATGGTTGCAGCAGTCCATCAACAGGGAACTGCCAGAAATTCAAGTCATATTCAGAAGAGGACATGGAATAAGAGATATCATAGCTGATGTCAGATGAATCTTGGCTGACAGTAGAAGATACCAGAAAATATTTACCTGAGTTTTATTGACTATGCAAATGCATTCGACTGTGTGGATCACAACAAATTACGGATAACGTTGAGAAGAATGGGAATTCTAGAACACTTAATTGTGCTCATGAGGAACCTGTACATAGATCGAGAGGCAGTCGTTCAAACAGAACAAGGGGATACTGCCTGGTTTCAAATCAGGAAAGGTGTGCATCAGGGTTGTTTCCTTTTTCAGCATAGTCAATCTGTATGCTGAGCAAATAAACTGAGAAGCTGAACTATATGAAAAGGAATGTGGCATCAGGATTGGTGGAAGACTTATTAACAGCCTGAGATATGCAGATGCTTGCTGAAACTGAAGAGGACTTTATGAAGCACTTACTGATAAAGATCATAGACTACAGCCTTCAGTATAGATTGCACCTCAACATAAAGAAAAAAAATCCTCACAACTGGACCAATAAGCAACATCATGATCAACGGAGAAAAGATTGAAGTTGTCAAGGATTTCATTTTACTTTGATCCACAATCAATGCCCATCGAAGCACCAGTCAAGAAATCAAATGATGTACTGCACTGGATAAATCTGCTGCAAGAAACCTCTTTAAAATGTTAAAAAGCAAAGATAGAACTTTGAGGACTAAGGTGCAGCTGACCCAAGCCATAGTGTGTTTTCAATCATCTTATGTGCATGTGAAAGCTGGACAATGAATAAGGAAAAGAAGAATTGATGCCTTTGAATTATGGTGCTAGCAAAGAACATTGAATGTACCATGGACTGCCAGAAGAATGAACAAATCTGTCTTGGAAGAAGTACAGCCAGAGTGCTCCTTGGAAGTGAGGATGGCGAGCCTTCATCTCACATACTTTGGACATGTTATCTGGAGGGACCAGTCCCTGGAGAAGGACATCATGCTTAGTAGAGGGTCAGTGAAAAAAAGGAAGCCACTCAGTGAGATGAACTGACACGGTGGCTGCAACAATGGGCTCAAACATAGCAACGATTGTGAGGATAGTGCAGGACCAGGCAATGTTTCATTCTTTTGTACATAGGGTCACTTTGAGTGGAACTGACTTGACAGCACCTAACAACAACAACAATCTGTGAGTCAAGTGGATATGGGAAGAGCGAAGGAACAATTAAGCCAGGAAGTTTCATTTGGCCTAACCACACATTTAGATTTAGAGCATGTTAGCAGGAGCGATCAGTCCCTGAAGAAGGACATCATGCTTGCCAAAAGGGCAACAAAAGAGAGGAAAACCTTCAGTGAGATGGACTGACACAGTGGCTGCAATGATGGATGGGCAAAAGCATAACAACCATTGTGAGGATGGCACAGGACTGGACAGTGTTTTGTTCTGTTGAACGTCGGGTTGCTAGGAGTTGGAACCAACTCCACAGCACCTAACAACGACAAGTCTTACAGGAAGAAAGATTAAGAGTACTACTTAGTTTTTATATCAAGTTTTAAATTTCTGTGCATCTATATTCACCGTTTTATTTGGAGGATGAAAGGCTATGAGAAGTAAAATATATTAAAGCTGGGATAATTATTAGATACTATGACATTAATGGTTATCGTCCCTCCAAATTTTTTTTCCTGAGTTTAAAAATGATCGAAGTTAAGGGATGTAAAAAAATGACTTCTCCGTATCAGCTAATTAAAAGAGCAGATTTTTAAATACTAGAGTAGAAACAGAGTAATAAAAAGAGATGGAGGACAACATGTGCTTTATAATTTAATCAAATACATTAAGATACAGGTATCTTTGTGTGTTAAAAAGTCAACAAAGACCTGATATGCTGGGTTATCCTCAAAGCAAAGAACTTTTAAAATTAACAGGCAAGATTTTTTTTTCTCATAATTTTTAGGTCATTTAACAGAATTTTTTTTTTAGTTCACAATATTTTAGGAGATTTGAGATTAAGACTCTGATATAGTATGGGCATCAAATCCCTTCGTTAGTGTAATTTTAAATGGATGTCTAGGAAAGTAGTGTTATAAAGAGGGGAAGTATTATTTTTGTGTTTTAAAAAATCAGGCAGAAACTTTTATTTGCCTAATTCCTGCTTCACAGTATACTTTTCACTTTCTAGGAAAAAGGAATCAAGACTTTCCCTTCCACAGACACATGAAACATTGCTTCTGAAAGACTGGAAGCAACAGATTAAAATTAAGCAATTGTTGCCAATTAAATCTGTAGTACAGCTGCACCCATTTAAAAAGAGCAGCTGTTGAGGAAATAAAAGTACATTCTCTGCATCAAACTATAAAACATTAAAAAAGCATAGCAACATTTGATTAAATGGATATTTGTTAGAGACAGCTCCACATGGCTTTTCCACAGATTCTTTTACATAAATACCAGCTTCTCCTTTTACACTAGAAGTTGAGGTGTGCTTATCTCTAAAACGGCCAGACGTACTTAGCTCCAATTTTATCCTTTGAGAAACAAGTTTTATTTTATTTTGATATGTCTTATATCCAGGCCAGCTTACATGTAACTGGGCTTCCATGTTTGCATTTTTTAACTTTTGTATGTCAGAATATGCTCCTCTTCATTGAAAACACGTTCTCTCAGCCTCAACTTGTACATGCTTCTTTCTTGTCCATATGCTCCCTGATAATGCATTATCTGCTCATTTAAAACACACACACACGCATCTATAGGAACAGAGAGAATTCCTCTATGCCACAGCTGTCTGGTTGGCTACATTGGAACAAAAATATTTGTTTCAATATGGGTTAAAGGCATTCTTCTACCTTAGGTTTCTTTAGAATGCAGAAAAAAGCACACGTGTGCAATCAATAATTTCAGACACTAAAATTACAAAATATTTTCCATTTTTCAGTTAAATAGCCAATTATGTAATCATGAAAGTCAAAGAGACAATGAAAAATAATCTAGTGCTTTCCGTACTTGCCTCAGGAAAACAAAAAATATTTGGAGAGCTTGTTAAAAATATATGCTTACCAGATCACTTTCCAGGAGACGCTGGATCAATTGTTGAAACCAAGAATCTGGGTAGAGTTTGGGGACTTTGAGAAGAGATACTATGTGCAATAAATAGTATTCATTTTAATGTTCTTTAAAAATACAGATAAAGATTATAATGTTTCTTTTACTTACATACCTTTTTTTGGCTGTTGCATTGTATTACTTTACATGCAGCTAGAAAAGACAAGGAGGTCCCAGAGGACCCCAAATATGGTTATGGTTAAACTTAATATGGCAGGAGTCTTCTGATCCACATGACCAGAACTGGTAGTTCATTAACAAAACATCAATTCGTGAAGTTCAAAGAGTCACTTAAAGCAGACAACTATTTAAACAAATTAAACGTACATATAATAAGCATTCAATTTTAACTTGAAACAGTCACTATTACATTCATCACTAATCTGTTGATGAAGGGCTAAGACCCTTCAGAGTAGAGGTCTCCTAGTTTGATATCCCACATCACCACTTGTTGCACGTAAACTATGCCAATACTGCATCATCTCTAATTTCAATTTGTTTCTTTAAAAGGAAGGTAGCTTAAACATCTGTAATGCTGCAGAGTTCTCAGATCTCTACAGTTCTCTAAATATTTTATCATTATATCTCCTACATCTAATTTACCATAAGTCTTATATTCACCTTGCCTTCATCAAACTTTTCAAAACATTCGACCAAGTTTTCATAGAAACAGTGACAATATTTTCCTGTTCATATTTCAACAGTTTATGCAGTTTGGAATTAAGCTATGTAATTACAGTGGTATTAGTGGCATAAACTGGACTGGGAACAAATATACGGATGAACATCAGTCGGTGTTTTTAACAGTGAGAAGAGAGAGCATTAGTTTACTCAAGTAAGCTGGTTAAGGTGCAGTGAAGAGAACATCTCTTATGGTTTCAAAGCATAACCTGAATGCGGTTCTGCCTTAACCACCAATACTAATTTTGTTTCTTTGTTGGCTTGGGAGCTTTTTACCCCTAGAACTTATCTTTGTGAGATGATGATGGAAAGAGGTCTTCATAAATATCCCACCCTTCATTGCCCTGCTATAGTTTTTTAAGCTGGAGGGAACAGCTTCTGGGAATATCATTGCTAAAAAAAATGGGAAGTAACATAATCCAAAGCAGATATCAGAGAAAGGAAACTTCTTTCCAGGAGATGGAAATGGCCAAGAGACAAAGTTAAGGAAGTTTAGTCGTAATAGAATTGCACATAAACAAGGCTTTTATTTAATAATTAAGATTCTCAATGTCTTAATTTTGCAAATACTGTATCTTATTTGTTTTAGAAATAATGCTTTTAGAAGACATGAATGAGCATGCTAAGTTATACAATGCCTAGTACAGACAGCAAATCGTCCATAACCAAAGTATTTTTAAAATCCTGAATGCTATTGTAAATTAATGATAAAGACATTAAGGAAATAATTGCAAATGACCTCTTACGTGGTTAAAATAATATTATGTGAGAAAGACGTTCTACTGCTTTGACTTGAAGTTTTACCCTGTGATTTTCTACAATTAACTGTATCATTTTATAGCAGTGACATTAATTGCCTGATCCCTCTTATTGCTTGGCCATTAATGCATCTCAAAGAAGACCCAAGCTCTGCATGTTCTCTTAAAGGCAGTAGAGAATTTGGCCTCACAGCTGTTAAGTGAGGCCATAGACAACAGCAAGAGCTTCGTAGACAGATGAACTCATCTTCACTGGCCTCCCAATAGCCAAGAGAAAAATTACCAAAAATATTTATTTTTGGCAACTGTGATGAAAAGGATGCAGAAAATGACGATTACATCTTAACAAACTAAGCTTTTTAATCATTTAGTGACTTCAGGTTTAGATGATCAACTAGTTTTGGTTTGGCGTCTTGTGTACCTATCAATTGCTTTGTGGCACCAGTCAACTTAAAATCAACAATCTTCAACTATTAATATGCAAAAAGACTTCAAGCACTGGTGAAAATCTCCTAAACTACTCCAGCTGCAGAAGTCTTTGGTCCAACCATCCTCAGTGCAATCTGAACAATTTTCCAACCACAATTTTTGCCATGCTGGCCCCCAAACAGCATTTTATAAATGTGCTCATGTTTGATCATAAGTTCAAGAATCAAGATTTAAACAATATGATCAGCAATCAAAATATTTTTCTGCAGTGAGCTCCTTTTCCTTAATTTCCTTTTAACTCCTAACATTTGCTACATCCAGAGTAATTCTTCAGTTCTTGCCCTCAAAAACAGAGACATGAGATGTGCTCATGGTATACCACAGAAGAATAAAATGAAAAGAATTTAGGTACAAAGATATATGAACTTGGGCACTGATGTAAGAGGAATAGCAGCAAAAGGTCCCTTGGGCTTGCCAGTACAATTACAGTATAACCAGCGGATGTTTAGCTCTGATGATACCTTTTAGGGTGACTGTATTTGACACAGCTCACATAAAGGGAAAAAAAATTATTCAATTTTTTCAATTTCTATTAAAATGTATTGGTTATTTTTTTGAAGCCTACTGCCACTTTTAATCTTTTTTAACAGAAATAGTCACAAGAAAATCAAGTGCAGACTGTAGATGAGTAACGCACAAATTTTTCAACAGTATCTGTATCTTTTCAAATTACATTCTCAAAGTAAAAAAAAAAATTTATTATTTTTTATTTTGGTGAAACTATACACAGACAAATATATACCATTTCAACAATCTTCCTACGAAAAACTCAGCAACATTGATTACATTCCCTAAGCTGTGCCACCATTCTCACTACCCCTCTCCAAATCATTCTACCATGATTATCTTAAACTCACTGCCCGCTAAGCTTCCCATCCAACCCCCAGAGCTGCCTCTGTCAGTCCAATCCCAAGAAGACAATTCTTTAAAAGAGCATAATGCTCAAGGTAGACGCAGTTTACCAATTAAGATAAACTACAATTTGGTTCAAAGAGGGCCTCAGGGAACAGTCTTGGTTCAAGGTTTAAAGGTTTAAGAGTACCTTGGCAACAGTTTTGGGGGTTCATCCAGCCTCAATAGCTTGAGAATTTTAAATTCTATTTCACATATTCCCCCCCCCTTCTGATCAGGTTTCCTTTATAGAATCTTTGATCAAAACGTTCAGTAATGGTAGCCATGCATCATCTAGTCCCCCTGGTTTCACGGTAAAGGAGGTCTGGAGGTAACCAGACATACATTCAATTTCCTACTCTGATTCCTGACCCTACTTCCTCCACTGCTCCTCCAAAAAACCAACCTAATGCCGTTGAATTGATTCTGACTCATAGTGACCCTAAGCGATCCTATAGCGACCCTATAGGACAGAGTAGAACTGCCCTGTAGGGTTTCCAAAGCTGTAAATCTTTACAGAATCAGACTGCCACATCTTTCTCCCGTGGAGCCACTGGTGGGTTCGAACCAACGACCCTTTGGTTGGCAGCTGAGCGCTTTAACAACTGCACCACCAGGGCTCCTCTCTGCTGCTCCAGGTGGATGGTAACACATTGTTGTAACTTGGATGGCCACTTGCTAGCTTTTAAAACCCAGGCACTACACAACAAACCAGGAGGTAGAACAGAAGAACTGAGAAACAATATGAAAGTATTGGCTATCTTTTCAGACAATAACTCAAATCTTTCTAAAAGGAAAGAATATGTAAAAGTAACAGACATCATAACTGTTTCTCCTGAGAAGTATTACAGCACTACCTGAAAAATCACAAAACAACCCAAGTTAACTGACATTTTTCTAACAAATAGTATAGAAAAGAAATCTGGCCATCAGAAATTGTAAGATTTAATAAATGCTGAAAATGCTACAAAGTATACATTTTCAAATTAGTATAAGTACGTTCAACTGTTTTATCAAGATGGTGAGGAAAAGGCAAGAGAAGATTCACAAAGCTGGCAGACTTTCCAACTATCAAAAAATCTAGGCAAAAATGTACATATCAAAATTTTGACCTGGAAATGATTTCGGATTCAGATTACTCTGAGGGACTTTCTACATCAATATTAATACTACTGAAACATATCTCACTGAAGGCAGTATGTGTAGTGGTTAAAGTTATGGGCTCTGTATCTAGTATTCACTAACTATATGAAATAACCTAAGTTCTTCCAGAAGCTTGATCTGATGAGAGTGTATAAATGCAAATGGCTGCCTGTACTGTTTGTCTGGTCAGAACTATCAGTATATTTATTTTCTCAGTATTCTCTTTTGAATCACTGCTCTTCTCAGTTTCACGTGCTGGACTCCAAATATGGTCCCATGTTTATTCAACATGGACCAAGCTGTCAACAGGAATAAACCATCCTTATCCCTAACAGCACTTTAAAACAAAAACGCAGATGAAGAGCAATTCCTTAAGTTAATGATCTCTCTCTCACACAGTCATTATTACAAACACTGCTATTGTTGACAGACTATTTTGGAAGAACATGAGTCATCAGCAGAACCTTAAAGGCTTACACATTTTATTTATTTTTAATTAATTATTTGAGAAATGAGTACTTCCGAGATTCCAAGAAGCCAAAGTTGTGGCTTCTGGCAGAAGATTAACTTTGGAGAGAACAGCTTACTCTGGTAACAAGGAGAAAGGAAGCTGTTGAAACAGATGAATCATGAAGGACTTTTCAGGCACCATTTTTGGTTGTTGAAAAGGAAGTGGAGGTTAAGATATTTTCCAAAAAGGATTCAGTTCAAGTTGCTTAAGGTTCTCGTTCCCAAGGCCAATACCCTCAATGGCAGAGAAAAAGAAATCTTTCAATCAAGAAAATTTTAATTACCATATTTTTCCACAAATAACGCATGTCTTCCACATTTGTTTGCCAACTTCGCCCTCTCCCTGCAAGGTATTTTCATAAGCACCAATACGCCAATTTTTTTTACAGGTTGCTATAAAAAAATTAGCAAAGTGCACTTACAAAAATACTTCTCGAGGGGAGGGCACCATGGGCAAACTAACATAGAAGGCACACGTTATTTGCGTAAAAAGATGTTTTTTAAAATAGACAATCTTTCACTCCCTTCAAAGTCTTCAGCATACTGAGTACGTATGGATGGATACACGAGATATGCACAGGACTGTAAATCCTGACATGAGCACAGGTTCTAGTGTAGGGCAGACATGAGAATGAAGGAATATATATTGTCTCGGTGTGCAACAAAAGCATACATTTGTTTATTCTTAGCAAAATACTAAAAAATGAGGCCTTTGACTTATTCAAAAGTGTATGTCATCTCTTCTTATAGGACTTAGTTGACATTACTCCATTTGGCACTTTAATTCATAATACATTCAAGGAAATCAGCTCAACAATCATAATTATATATTACTGGGTTAGCACTGGAACCCTGGTGTCATAGTGGTTAAGAGCTCAGCTGCTAACCAAAAGGTCGGCAGTTCGAATCCACCAGTTGCTCCTTGGAAACCCTTTGGGGCAGTTCTACTCTGTCCTATAGGGTCTCTATGAGTCAGAATTGAGTCCACTACAACGAGTTTGTATTGGCACTAGCTCCTCCTATCCCCACCAAAAAATAGCCTTAAGCTGTTTTAGAAGCCTCTTTGCTAGAATTCAATAGAAAAAAGCTTCCATATTAAATAAATTCCCTCAGTATAAATTACATTGTTCCTCCTTCTCCTCTTAAACCTCAGAGTCAGTAAAGGAAATGCTGATAAAACAAATGAATACTCTAAAAAAAAATTTAATACTCAAAAAAATTTTTTTTATTGTAATGTGAGCAAATTTGCCCCAGGAATATTTATGGCTAAAAAAAGGGATATTAAGTTAGTATTTATAACAATACTGTAACTCACAAATCCCAACCACAAATTTTGAACTGTTTTAAAAACATAAAACTAATGTTTTTAATCTCTCATATATCAGATCAACGAGGAAAATATTAAGATATTAGAAATAAATATTATTCTGAACAATAGATTTTATACTTGAAATAATCCCACTAAGATGACTCTCAGTTTCTACATCAATAGTAAAGACTAAATTTATTTAATATCAAATACTTTGGTATCAGTCTATAGACAAAAACAAAGAAAACATAAATTAATTGGGTTGTACTATTTCTATCTAAGGAGCCCTAGTGGCACAGTGGTTAAGCACTCAGCCGCTAACCAAAAGGTCAGTGCTTCGAACCCACCAGCCGCTCCATGGGAAAAAGATGTGGCAGTTGGCCTCTGTAAAGATTACAGTCTTGGAAACCCTGTGAGGCAGTTCTGCTCTGTCTTATTGGTTCACTTGAGTCGGAATCAACTCAATAGCAGCAGGTTTGCTTTTGGGTTTTTACACTGCATGATGAAGGAGAAGCTTGTAATAAAACCTTTCTGAGAGCCACATCCAGAACTGTAAGAAAATGAAGGTTATCACTAGGTAATTTTGAAAGCATGATACATATCTCAAAAATATTTTTAAACAAACAAGAGAAATACTCCTTTTTTTTTTTTTTTTTTTTCATTATCTTGATGCTGGTTTAAAAAAAAAAAAAAAAAGATTTAAAGTCCAACACATGTGATGTGAACTTGAGCTTGCTGTACACCCTGGGCAAGTGATTTAACCTCTCTAAACCTCCATTTCCTTATGAGTAAAGTGAAGGTTAAAAAAAAAAAAAAAAATTTACAGAGTTGTTGTAAGGATCAGATCAAATAGTGTACTTAAAGTGTTCAGCATTATAAAAATAATGAAAGCTATTGTTAATCTAGGAGGCTTGGTGGTGTAGTGGTTAAGAGCTCAGCTGCTAAGCAAAAGGTTGGCTGTTTGAATCCACCAGCCACTCCTTGGAAACCCTATGGGGCAGTTCTACTCTGTCCTAAGGGGTCGCAATGAGTTGGAATAGACTGATGGTAATGGGTTTTTTGTTGTTGTTGTTTATTATTAATCTAAGAAGAAACTACTTATTTCAAGTCAATCCTCAATGATTTCTACATTTGGCAGCTTATTATGGATTGAATTGTGTCCTCCAAAAATATGTGTTGTAAATCTTAACCTCTATACCTGTGGTTGGAGCCCTAGTAGCACAGTGGTTCAGACCTTGGCTGCTACCAAAAGGTCAGAAGTTCGAATCCACCAACCGCTCTTTGGAAACCCTATGGAGTAGTTCTACTCTGTGCTACAGGCTCCCTATGAGTTGGAATCCACTCAACAGTTTGGTTTTCTTTTTTAAAAAGTGGTTATAGTCCTACTTGGGAATGGGTTTTCTTTATTATGTTAAGGATGTAGTAGTAGTGTAGTGTGTATCTTAAATGAATCTCTTTAGAGATATAAAAGAGCAGATTAAGCAAGCAAGCAAGCAAGCATAAACAGAAGGGAAGATACAGAAACGTGGCACTATAGACAGAAGCACCATGCTGTCCATCCACAGCATAGATCCGAAAAACTAAGTCAAATAGACACAAACATCAATCCTGAAACCGTAAGTATCAAATGAAGAGATAAAGAACTCAGCCAAGCACAGAATGGAATGAGAAACTGACAGAGAACATAGAGCAATGAGAGATACACACAGAGGTCCCCTATCAGCTAAAGAAGCATGGATTCACCACCTTGGACTCCTGTTGGACATTGGTGAACAAAGGGTACAAGATAGCAGCTTCACACAGCTTCCAGCAGAAGACAGAACAACCAGTAACCAGCAATATATGCTTTCCCACCCCTCATGCTTCTTCACCCCAACTCGGCATCCTCTGCTTCCTGTGACCACAGTTTCTTGGCTGGGAAGCACGGGCTTCACCCGGTGCCACTTGGATTCCACCTGCCCACACTGGCTGGCTCCTTGAGTGCCATATGTTGGCTGCTGGTGTTGCTTTTGAAGGTTCTTTAGATTTCTTCCTTACCCCTCACCATCTCCCCCTTCTTTCCCCAAATACCTGGCTCCCTGTACCATTTTTGTTAATTCCTGAAAGGCTGCAAAATACTGTTTCACTGTGAAACTGCTTCCTGGTCCATATCACCACACTGGAGGGATTCCTGGGGCTTATTGTTTGTTTGTTTGTTTTGATTTGTTTGTTTGTTTTCTTTTTCTTTTCTTGGATTGGGAACCCCTTCTAGCCAGGCAGTACTGTGTGGCTTGAGAGCTACTCCATTACTCTGTGTAGATGTGCAGTGGGATCCCTGGGAGCATTACTTTTTTCTTGTTTTGTTTTTTGTTTTTTTTCTTCTCTCTCTTTTTCCCTTTTTGTCCTTCTTCATTTCTCAGTTTCCTTGTCTCTGTATACTTACCTTCCATTCCTGTCTCCTGAATATCTGGCACTATGTGACAACTCTACCCTTTATAACCAGGCTGTACTTCATGGCCTGGGAGCAACTACCGCAGTCCTCGCATCCGCAACAGTGGGATCCCTGGATGCTTTTTTTTTTTTTTTTTTTAATTTTTATTTATTCATTTTTTTCCTTTACACTTTTTCTTTTCTTTTTTTTTTCCCTGCTTGTTTTTCTCCATTTCACAGTCTCTCATCTCTCCACTCCAATGGCAAGCTCCCTTAGCACTCTTTTTTGTTTGTTTGTATGTTTTTGCTCCTGTTCCTCTCCTCTCTCTCCTCTTTCCCATACCCATCTTAGCTCCACACATCACAATCTCCCTCCTCCTTCCTGCCTACTTCACCATGCACTGAACTTCACAACCCCAATCAGCACAGGCACATCTACTAGAACCTGCCCTGCGCTGATTCCTGGCCCGCCCTATCGGCCTTAGTACATGCCACAAACAACCCATCCCTGCAACTCCCCTTCAGCTGGACCTGCCCTGCTGTACCATACCTGAATGACTGACCCTGCCCATTGGAGAAGGAGGTGAAAAGTATCATGCCTTTAGATGAGCAAACAATGAAGAACACACACTCTGCCTGCTCAGACATAATCAAATAAAACAAAAAAGCAGGATAAAACAAACAAATATACAGTCAATAAACGAGAGAAATAACTACTGAATGTCACAAAGGCAGCAGACAATATCAAAACATATACAAAAACAGGGCAGGATGGTTCCACTAGGTGTTCAAAATAAAACACCAGATGACTCCAGTAGAAGAAAATGCACTAGAACTACCTAATAGGGAATTCAAATTTTTAATATTGAGAGCAATCCAAGAGTTGAAGCAAAGAGCAGACAAAAATGAGTAAAAAAAGACAAATTCATGGAACATACAGACAAAAAAAATGGAAGATTTCAGGAAAATACAGGGAAAAGATGCTAAAATAAATTTACAACTAGAAATCAGACAAAAACAACAATTAGAAATCCAAAAGATAAACAAGATTTCAGAAATGGACAGTGTCACAGAAGGGCTGAGGAGCAGGTTTGAAACAATGGAAGACAGGATCAGCAAAATTGAAGACAAACACTTGGCTACAACTCTGAAATCAAAAAAAGAAGAAAAATGAAGAAAGCTGGAGAATTACATGGGATACAATCAAAAGCAAAAATTTTTGAGTGATCGTACTTCAAGAATAGGGGAGAAAACAGAAAACACAGAGAGGATCATTGAAGAACTGCTGACAGAAAACTTCCCCAATATCATCAAAGATGAAAAGCTGACCATCCAAGAATCTCAACAGACCCCATATAGGATACACCCCAAAAGAAAATCACCAAGGCATATCATAATCACACTCGCTAAAACCAAAGACAAACAAAGAATCCCGAGAGCAGCTTGAGAAAAACAAAAAGTCACATACAGAGGAGAAACAATAAGACAAAGCTCAGATTACTCAGCAGAAACCATTCAAGCAAGAAGGCAATGGGATGACATATATAAAAACCTTGAAAGAAAAAAATTGCCAGCCAAGAATAATATATCCTGCAAAACTCTTGTTCAAATATGATGGTAAAATTAGGACATTTCTAGGTAAACAGAAATTAAGGGAATATGTAAAAACCAAACCAAACTTACAAGAATTATTAAATGGAGTCCTTTGATGTGGGAACAAACAACATCAGACCACACGCTGAATCTATGATGCAAAATTGTACAGCCAGATACCAAGCTAAGAAATGAATTCTCAAGGACTATCCAAGACCAAAAGAATTATAACAGGGAACCAGAGAGGTTAATCTGTAAAAGACAACAACATCAGAACATAAAAAAAAACATGGAATAAGCAATGTAGGTATAGAACCTTCTAAACTAAATTTCTGCTCATTTAAGCCACCCATTAGAGTATTTCTGTTATAGCAACACTAGATAATGAAAACACAGCTTTTTCTCCTTATAGGTACTTTTCCAGCTAAGCAGCTCTAGACTAGTTATGTTCAAAATGTAGTTACAAATATTGAACACAAGTTAATGATATGCAAGCTGATTGATTTTAGTAAAGTATATTAATGTCTGTTGTTATTGTTACTAGGTGCCGTCAAATCAGTTCCGACTCATAGCGACCCTATGGTCCTGCACCTGGGCCATACTCACAGTTGGTGCTATGTTTCAACCCACGGTTGTAGCCGCTGTGTCAATCCATCTCCTTGAGGGTTGTCTTCTTTTTTGCTGATGCTCTATTTTACCAAGCATGATGCCCTTCTGCAGGGACTGGTCCCTCCTGATAACATGTCCAAAGTATGTGAGACTTGTTTTAATTTTCTTCACCTTCAACTCAAACTTCCATATGAGCAGCTGATGGTCTGTCCCACCCCTGGCCTTGTTTTGATGGATGATGTTGAGCTTCTCCATCTTTTCTTTCCATAGATTTAGTCAATTTGATTCCTGTGTATACCATCTGGTGAGGTCCATGTGTATGGTCACTGTTTATATTGCTCAAAAAAGATATTTCCAATAAATAGGTCATTGGTCTTGCAAAATTGTATCACGCTGCCATGGACTGAATTGTGTCCCTCCAAAATATGTGTCAATTTGGCTAGGCCATGATTCTCAATGTTGTGTGGTTATCCTCCATTTTGTAATTGATGTAATTTTCCTATGTGTTGTAAATCCTAATCTCTGCCTGTGGTTAATGAAGCAAGACTGGATTATGTTGAAGAGGATTAGGGCGGGCTGTAACACTTTTGCACAGATCACATCCCTGATTCAATGTAAAGGGAGTTTCTCTGGGGTGTGGCCTGCACCAACTTTTATCTTACAAAAGATAAAAGGAAAGGGAAGTGTGAAGAGAGTTGGGGACCACACACCACCAATAAAGCAGTGGTGGGAGCAGAGCATGTCCTTTGGACCTGCGGTTCCTGTGCAAAGAAGCTCCTAGACCAAGGGAAGATCGATGACAAGGACCTTCCTCCAGAGCCGACAGAGAGAGAAAGCTTTCCCCTGGAGCTGGTGCCTGAATTCAGACTTCTAGCCTACTAGACTGTGAGAGAATAAATTTCTCTCTGTTAAAGCCATCCACTTTAGCAGCACTGGATAACTAAGACACGTGCAGTTTCCGGCATTGTTTCTATCAACAAGGCCATGTTTTCCAGCTACTTGTCCTTCTTTGTTTTCAGCTTTTGCATTCCCAATCACCAGTAATTTTCAGTGCATCTTGATTGCATGTTTGATCCATTTCAGACTGCAGAAGTAGGTAAAATCTTCAACTTCTTCACCTTTGGCAGCAGTGGTTGGTGCATAAGTTTGAATAATGGTCCTATTGACTGGTCTTCTTTGTAGGCGTATGGACATTATCCTATCACTGATAGCGTTGTACTTCAGGATAGATCTTGAAATGTTTTCCTGACAATGAATGTGAAGCCATTCCTCTCCAATTTGTCATTCCTAGAACAGTAGACCATATGTTTGTCCCATTCAAAATGGCCAATACCAGTCCATTTCAGCTCACTGATGCCTAGGGTATCTATCTTCAAGCATTCCATTTCATTTTTGACAACTCCCAATTTTCCCAGATTCACAGAAAATTCCACATTCCAATTATTAATAGATGTTTGCAGTTGTTTCTTTTCATTTTCAGCTGTGCCACATCAGCAAATGAAGGTCCATCCACATCATTAAGGTCAACTGTACTTTGAGGAGGCAGATCTTCCCCAGTCATATTTTTAGTACCTTCCAACCTGAGAGGCTCATCTTCTGGCACTATATCAGACAATGTTCTAATGCTACTCATAAGGTTTTCACTTGCCAATTTTTTTAGAAGTACGTCATCAGGTCCTTCTTCCCAGTCTGTCTTAATGTGGAAGCTTCACTGAAACCTGTCAATCATGAGTGACCCTGCTGGTATTTGAAATACTGGTGGAATAGTTTCCAGCATCACAGCAACACGCAAGGCACCACAGTACAACAAACTGACAGACAAGTGGTGGAATGTTCAGTTCTAGATAAGCAGAATTAGGGGGAGGCTGAATTGCATTCTTCTTAATGTCAAAAATAATGCTTGGAAGGTATTGCTAAGATATTTGGAATTTTAACGAAAACACAGGAAGCCTGATTTTCTAGCTAATACATGAATCATACAGATGAAACCAACAATATTTTCTTTCTCTCATGATGTAAAACAATTCAGTAGGCCATGAGAATTCCTCTACCTTAAACTGACCCTCTTGAAAAACAAACCAATACTTGATGGCACTGGTGAGTGTGTTACAGAAAAGTACATCTTCGCGTCCTACATACTAACATTTAAGAAGCAGGCCATATGTGTCTATCACTCTCAAATCTCAAAATCATGTCCTCACAGTCCTCACAAGTCTATCCAACAAAACTCAAAACGCATTCCCCTTCCTCTAAGCCCAAGCCAGCAGGTGGCCACCATGACATGTTTTATGTTCAGGAGATAAGACTAGCAGAAACTCAGGATTAATTTTTTTTATATATATTCCCAATTTATCTAGCTAGATATTGAATTATTCCTTTGACTTGTGGCCTTGATAGTTTGCATCTAACTAAAGTGCTGTTCTTTATGACTGTTAAAATACTTGTTCAACAATGGAGTATAGGAACATTATATCTGCTCAGAAATTAGAAGGCTATAATTCCTTCTTTCTTGCAAATTGCATGATGATCGTCATGGTAATTAAGGGTAGGCATCTGCAATGATCATGAAGATGGCACGGACCAGGCAATGTTTCATTCCGTTATATATAAGGTCACCACGAGTCAGAGCCAACTCAACAGCAAAAACAAAATTTGCTGACATCTACCACCCATCTGTCAGTCTGTCATACTGTAGTGGCTTGTGTGTTGCTGTGATGCTGGAAGTTATACCACCAGTATTTCAAATACCAGCAGGGTTACCCATGGTGGCCAGATTTCAGCAGAGCTTCCAGATTAAGACAAACCACAAAGAAAAGTCCGATAATCTATCCCCAAAAATTAGCCAGTGAAAACCTATGGACCACAACAGAATATTGACCGATGTGCTTGCTTTAGAAACATCATCAGGAGGATCAGTCATTGGATGAGGATATCATGTTTGGTGAAGCTGAAGACCAGTGAAGACAAGGGAGATCCTCAGTGAGGTGGATTGGCACAATAGCCACAATGATGGACTCAAACATTTTGGTGATTGTGAGGATGATGCAGGACCAGACAACATTTCATTCTGTTGTACATAAGGTTGCCATGAGCCAGAGCTGACTTAATGGCAACTATCTATTTGCTGGCATATAGTATTTTTTTTTAATGGTATTTTTAGAAATGGGAAAGAGAGTTATTTGTGGTGAAATATTTCATTCCTACTTCTGTTGTAGCAGCTCCAGATATCGTATCACAGGCTATCCCTATTTAAGTGTATAATACTTCTTTGCTCCAAAAGGTTATTCAATGGACTTTGAAAACCTTGGAATTGTCATTAACTTGCCTTTCCTTTTTTGTACTTCAGTTTCTAGGAAGTGCTCACTAAGTGTTGGAAAGAAGAATACCCTCAAAATATGTCCCAACTGAGCCATCTGCACTAAATTCCAGGGCAGCATTAGTAGGAGATGAAGGTAATTTCTCTGTGCTCTGATTTTTCCTCATAATCAACAGTAGCTTTGTTAGACCAGACCAACGAATGTTCAGCGGCTACTTCATTGCTATTGACAGAAAGGACCACAGGATGTTCAGTAATTATAGTTTTTAATAAGTTTCAATGTATAGTTTAATAAGTACTGACATTTTTAGCCCACAGATTCAAAGCAATTTTATGGAATTTGCCAAGGGTTATAATTTTGTTGACATATCTTTTTGCTCTTTGGGGAAGGACTTTTCATCCAAACCCCAAAGCTTTGGTTTAAATCTCTATGGACCTAAGCATATGTTCAAGATACTCACAGTCTATCCTTCTTAGACAATTTAGATAACCACATGGGACGAATTCCCCTCTCAGTGCTGACTGTGGTCTCCTGCAATAGGTTTTAAGAATATATAATGTTACATGATAGAACAGGGCAGGCAATGATCAAGACGGACTCGTGAAATGACACTTTGCTTTTAAGTTCCCTTCTTTAAAGCAGAAATATTGACTTACTCATTTTGTTCAAACAATAAAGTTTCTTTGAATGGTTATTAAACTTTTTTATATTAAATATTTGTATATGTCAGTCACAGAAGACAAAACAATATACACTTATTGGGTTCAAAACACCAATCAAGTCTATCCAACAAAAATGAAATATCATAAAATTAAACATTATCTAGAGCACAATACAAATATGACTCTTGTCTCCTCTTCAGCACCTGGCATAGACAGTACCAACAAAATTATTTCCTCAGTCTACAGACATTGTAAATCGAGTATAACTTTGTGGCATTAGCATTTTTCTTGTCAATAATAGCAACACTGTGCTAATACTTTTCTAAGTATTGCCACAATCCTCAAAATAAGAATGAAAGTCAGAACACAATCTTACTATCTTTATATCACAAAACAACAATAAATTCTTAAATACATATGATAAAAGAAAAGAGCATTTAGTTTAAGAAAAAATACTTGATTTTAAATTTCATAATAACTTCTAGCATGAACACAAACACAAACTGAAGCATTTAAACAATTCTTGTGCCTATGACTTCTTGGCTCTTATTCACTCTACTCCTGTTTCTACTTCCCTGCTTATTTAGCACCAGCCTCTTGCATTCCCTAACGATGGCTCCAAGAATGTCTGATTTTCACTTTCTTCATTTCTTAGGACTAGAGTCTGCATCTTCAGCCCATTTAAATCCCAATTTATTTGCAGACACAAACTAAAAGCATTTTCTTTCTTCATTATATATCAAGTATGTCTAAAGTTAATCAGTTAACTAGGCAATAGGGCTACAAAAGACCTTCATATCATTTCTTTCTTTTTACTTAGATTTTGCCACAGATCAAAGTATACCTAGAAAAACAACTATGAGCTCACTGAGGATACTCAGCACAAGGATTTGGACAATCTACTGATTGCAAGAAAGCTCCTTAGAAGTGAAGATAGTGAGACTGTCTCATTCACTTTGGACCTGTTATCAGAAAGTAACCAGTCCCTGGAGAAGGACATCACGCTTGGTAAAGTACAGGGTCCGCAAAAAAGAGGAAGATCCTCAGTGAGGTGAATCGACACAGTGGTTGCAAACAACGGACTCAAACATAGTAATGACCGTAAGGATTGCACAGGACTAGGCAGTGTCTTGTTCTGTTGTGCATGGAGTCGCTATGAGTTAGAACCGACTTGACAGCACCTAACAATGATTTCAAGGTGGGAGAAAGAAGACCCAGGAAATTTAAAAAATATATATATGTATTTTTTACATTTTTATAATACACATTTATAACAAATATACATATATATTTTTTCCTACATTTGGCTTAAGTGGCAGATGGTAAAGAAAGAGGAATATCCCCTCATCTTTAAGTGGTCAGGACATTTTTGTCACTCATTTTTGATCAATAGTAACCTAAATAAATTACTTAACAAATCATTTGACTAATCTGGCCTGTAACAATTCAACAATCACAGTGCCCTCTTACCTACTTCAAAAAAAAAAAAAAAAAAAAAAAACCATAAGCAAAAGATAAATTTATCTACTGTAGTAGGCTGAACAATGGCCCCCAAAGATACCCACACCTAATCCCTGGAACTTGGGTAAGTATTTCTGTATATGGCAAATGGGACTTTGCAGATATGATTAAATTAAGGATTTTGACATGGGGAGATTATCCTGGATTATCTGGGTGGGCCCTAAATGCCATCACAAATGTCTTTATAATAGAGGCAGAGGGGGATCTGAAGACAGCAGAGACAGAAGGCAATGTGAGGCCTGAACAAGATGCTACACTGTGGCTTTGAAGAGGGAGGAAGAGTACGTGAGCCAAGGAATGCAAGGAATGCAGCTCTAGAAATTGAAAAAGGAAACAAGTTCTCCCCTAGAGCCTCCAGAGAGACCAACACATTGACTGCAGGCCAGTAAAACTGATTTCGTACTTCTGACCACCAGAACTATGACGAAAATAAATATGTGATGTTTTAAGCTACTAACTTTGTAGCATTTTGTTATAGCAGCCATAAGAAATGAACACTTATATTAAAATTTATAAACATTCTGTTCATTTAAATCACATTAAAAAGAGAGAAAATGCAAGAAAAACATTTACAATGTATATACCTGACAAAATGTAAATATCCAAAATATATTTTAAAATTTTATGAAATAATAAAGGAGCATACCACCAATAATAAATTGGGCAAAAAACACAAAGAGTGAAAGCAAAAAACAAATAAAAACCCACAAAAAAATTTTTGTAAATGGCTCCCAAACATATGAAAAAAGGCTCAGCCTCACTATTAATCACAGATATGAAAATTAAAACCACAGTAAATTTCATTTTACAACCATCAGATTTATTGTTAAACGCAACAGCTCGAATGCAGACACCCTGATGGGGAGACTATATCATTACAACCACTTTGGGGTATAGTTTGGTTCTATCCAGGAAAGTTGAACATACACAGATCCTGTGACTCTGTAATTTCATTCCCAGGTGTACACTTTGGAGAAACACATTTGTGCACCAGAGTCACATAAAATTTTATTCATATTGTTAGACATTAATATCCAAAAACATTGGGAACTACTCAAAAGTCTATCAATACTAGAATGGACAAATATGTTGTAGTATGGTACAGCTGAAAATAATTCACTAGTAATCAGAATGTGGAATGTAAAAAGCATGATTCAAGGAAAATTGGGAGTTGTCATAAATGAAAGAGAACTCTTGAAGATTAATATCCTAGGCATCAGTGAGCTGAAATGGACTGGTATTGGCCATTTTGCATCAGACAATCATATGTTCTACTACGCCTAGAATAACAAATTGAAGAGGTACAGCATCTCATTTATTGTCAAAAAAAATATTTCAATATCTATCTTGAAGGACACAACACTGTCAGTGACAGGATAATAACCACATGTCTACAAGGAAGACCAGTTAATACAACTATTATTCTAATTTATGCACCAACCACTAAAGCCAAAGTTGAAGAAATTAAAGATGTTTACAAATGTCTGCCGTCTGGAATTGTTCAAACATAATCAAGATGCATTCATAATTACTGGTAATTGGAATTCAAAAGTTGGAAATAAAGAAGAAAGATCAGTACTTGGAAAATATGGCCTTGGTGACAGAAGATGGCATGATAGAATTTTGCAAGATCAACAACTTATTCACCAGAAATAGTTTTTTTCAACAACATAAAAGGTGACTCTGCATTTCAACAACATAAAAGGTGACTCTGCACGTAAACCTCACTGGATGGAAAAGACAGGAATCGAATTGAATACGTCTGTGCAAAGAGACAATGAGAAGCTCAATATCATCAGTCATAACAAAGCCAGGGGCTGACTACAGAACAGACCATCAATTGCTAATATGCAAGTTCAAGTTGAAATTGAACAAAATTAAAACAAGTCCACAGGTTCCACTGAACACTAATGACCAAAGAGTAGATAAGATATGGAATGACATCAAGGATATTACACACAAAGAAAGCAAAAAGGCATTAAAAAGATAGGAAAGAAATAAAAGAAAAAATGGATGCCAGAAGAGACTCTGAAACTTGCTCTTGAACGTAGAATAGCTAAAGTAAATGGAGTAAGTGATGAAGTAAAACAGCTGAAAAGAAGATCTCAAAGGGCAGCTCAAGAAGACAAAGTCAAGTATTATAATGAAACGTGCAAAGACCTGGAGTTAGAAAACCAAAAGGGAAGAACACACTCAGCAATTCTCAATCTGAAAGAACTGAAGAAAAAATTCAAGCCTCAAGTTGTAATATTGAAGAATTCTGCGGGTAAAATTCCAAAGAAAGGTGATACAACAGAATGTAGAAATTATTGGACAATATCATTAATATCACACACAAGTAAAATTTTGCTGAACATCATTCAAAAGCAGTTACAGCAGTACATCAACAGAGAACTGCCAGAAATTCAAGCCAGATTCAGAAGAGGACATGGAACAAGGGATATCATTGCTGATGTCAGGTGGATCTTGGCTGAAAGCAGAGAATATCAGAAAGATGTTTACCTGTGTTTTATTGACCATGCAAAGACATTGGACTTTGTAGGCCATAATAAATTTTGGATAATATTTCAAAGAATAGAAATTCCAGAACACTTAATCGTCCTTATAAGGAACTTGTACATAGACCAAGAAGCAGTTGTTTGAACAGAACAAGGGGATAATGCATGGTTTAAAATCAGGAAAGTACTAAAAGCTAAGAAGTTTCTTGTATACAGCCAAACACTTTGAGGGACAGAGTAGCAGGGGTGGGGGGTCTGGGGACTATGGTTTCAGGGGACATGTAGGTCAATTGGCATAATAAAGTTTATTAAGAAAAGGTTCTGCATCCCACTTTGATGAGTGGCATCTGGGCTCTTAAAAGCTAGTGAGTGACCATCTAAGATTCATCAATTTGTCCCCATCCACCTGGAACAAAGGAGAAGGAAGAACACCAAAGACACAAGGAAAATACTAGTCCAAGAGACAGAAAGGAGTACATAAACCAGAGACTCCATCAGCCTGAGACCAGAAGAACTAGATGGTGCCTGGCTACCACCACTGACTGCCCTGACAGGGAACACAACAGAGAGTCCCTAACAGCAGGAGAAAAGTAGGGTGCGGAACTCAAATTCTAGTAAAAAGAGCAGACTTAATGGTCTGACTGAGACTGGTGGGACCCTGGAAGACCTGACCCCTGGACTCTCTGTTAGCCCAAAACTAAAACCATTCCCGAAGCCAACTCTTCAAAGATTAGACTGGACTGTAAGACATAAAACGATACTCGTGAAGAGTGTGCTTCTTAGCTCAAGTAGATACACGAGTCTAAATGGGCAGCTCCTGTCTGGAGGCAAGATGAGAAGGCAGAAAGGGACAGGAGCTGGTTGAATGGACACGGGAAATCCGGGGTGGAAAGGAGGAGTGTGCTGTCACAGTACGGGGAGAGCAACTAGGGTCACATAGCAATGTGGGTATAAATTTTTGTATGAGAAACTAACTTGAGCTGTAAACTTTCATTTAAAGCACAATAAAAAAAAAATCAGGTAAGTTATGTGTCAGGGTTGTATCCCTTCACCATACTTATTAAATCTGTATGCTGAGCAAATATTCTGAGAAGCTGGACTATATGAAGAAGAAAGTGGCATCAGGATTAGAGGAAGACACATTAACAACCTGTGATATGCAGATGACACAACCCTCCTTGCTGAAAAGGTCTTGAAGCACTTACTGATGAAAATCAAAGACTACAGCCTTCAACATAAAGAAAAAATCCTCACAACTGGCCCAATAAGCAACTTCATGACAAAAGGAGAAAACATTGACATTGTCAAGGATTTCATTTTACTTGGATCCACAATCAAGGCCCATGGAAGCAGCAGCCAAGAAATCAAAAGACACATTACATTCAGCAAATCTGCTGCAAAAGACCTCTTTAAAATGTTAAAAAGCAATGACGTCACCTTGAGGACTAAGGTGTGTCTGATCTAAGCCATGGTATTTTTAGTCACCTCATACACATGTGAAAGCTGGACAATAAGTAAGGAAGACAGAAGAAGAATTGATGTCTTTGAATTATGGTGTTGGCAAAGAATATTGAATATATACATATAATGGTGTGCCATAAGAAAGAATAAATCTATCTTGGAAGAAGTACAGCCAGAATGCTCCTTAAACACAAGGATGGTGAGACTTCATCTCACATACTTTGGACATGTTATCAGGAGGGACCAGTTCCTGGGCAATGTTTCATTCTGTTGTACAGATGGTCACTATGAGTTCAAACCGTCTCGATGGCACCTAACAACATGGTAATGTCATACAATGAATTAATATACAGTAGAAAAATTAATAAACTATAGTTATCCAAAGGAAAGTAGAAGGTCAATGAAAAAGAGGAAGATCCTCAACAAGATGGACTGACACAGTGGCTGCAACAATGGCTCAAGCATAACAGTGATTGTGAGGATGGCACAGGACCAGGCAGTGTTTCGTTCTGTTGTAGATAGGTTTGCTATGAGTCGGAACTGACTCGGTGGCACCTAACAACAACGACATCCAAAGGAACCCTGGTGGCTCAGTCGTTAAGCCCTTGGCTGCTAATCGAAAGGTCAGTGGTTCAAACCCACCATCCACTCTACAAGAGAAAGATGCAGCGGTCTTCTTCCATAAAGCCTTTGAAACTCTATGGGACAGTTCTACTCTGTCACATACAGTCACTATGAGTTAGAGTTGACTCGACGGCAAGGAGTTTGGTTTTTTGGTAGTTATACAAATCAACATGGTTGAGTTTCAAAAGCCATGCTGGTGAAAAGAGCAAGTCATAGAAGAATACAGACAATATGACTCGATCTTATAATATTCAAAAATAGATAAAACCAAACATCATATTTTTAAGGGATTCATACTATGAACAAAAGCAGGAGAAAGGTTTTCACAAAACTCAGTATATGGATTAACTGTGCAAGAGAGAGATACAGGATCAGGGCAGAGCACCCAAGGGAGATTTAAAGTATCTGATAATGTTCTATTTCTTAACATGAATGGAATAAGAGTGTTATTCTTTAAACTGTACATATATTGTACGCAATATATCTTTTGTATATCTTTTCTCTTTTGTGTACATGATATTCACAATTACAAGTTTTTTTTTTTAACTTTATTGTCCTTTAGATGAAAGTTAACAGAGCAAATTAGTTTCTCTTTCAAAAATTTATACACAAATTGTTTGTGACGTTGGTTGCAATCCCCACAATGTGTCAGCACTCTCCCACTTTCCCTTTACACTATGGGTTCCCCATGTCCATTCTTCCAGTTTTCCTGTCCCTTCCTGCCTTCTCATCTTTGCTTTTGGGCAGGAGTTGGCCATTTGGTCTCGTAAACTTGATTGAACTAAGAAGCATGCTCCTTACATGTGTTATTGTTTGTTTTATGGGCCTGTCTAATCTTTGGCTGAAGGTTGAACTTTAAGAGTAGCTTCAGTTCTGAGTTAGCAGGGTGTCCAGGATCCATAGTCTCAGGGGTTCCTCCAGTCTCTGTCAGACCAGTTAAGTCTGGTCTTTTTTTGTGAATTTGAATTTTGTTCTTCATTTTTCTCCCACTCTGTCTGGGACCCTCTATTATAATCCCTGTTAGAGCCACTGGTGGTGGTACACGTAGTTTTTAACTACAAAAATTCAATGATAAAACTCACCAGAGCTGTTATAATTGCAAATGACATATCATTTCTAAGGTCTACCTATCTAATAGTTCATTACTGATTAAAGAGCTATGGATCTCACAAGAGCTTATATGTAAGATCACATACAATACGCTTGCATAGAGTATCACTTAAAATATGTTCACAGAAACACGTCTAAAATATATACCATGTTGGTAAACATTTTAATTTATTTAAAACATGAATGTGAAAATATACTTTCTTCGATTTTTTAAAATATTTAATGTTGTTAGTCATTAAGCTGTTTATATTTTCAAATATTTTGCCCTTTAATCAAAGTCAAATTAAAAAGTTCCCAAATAAGATTAAGAGCTACACATTCCAACAACATCTAAAACAATTTTTAAGAGAAAGCCTGATAAGATTTAAAATTTAAAGTGTTGTTTTTTCTCAGTACATAGAAGAGTCACTGGCTACTGAGTTTTTCTGAGAAATAGTTGTTAAGATGAGTTGCAGCTGTGATAATGTGGTCATTAGAATAATAAAACCCCTGAGGGATTACTAGATTCAGAGGGACATTTAACAATTGAAGAGTGTGGGATTTTATGTCTACCCGAGTAGTTGTACCTTTAGGAGAAAAAAAAACAGTATCTCTCTTCAAGTTTCCAGAATTTCCTACTGACTGGGGTTTGCAGTGGGAGTAAAAGAAGGAACTGAAATTGTACAAAAGCTAAACTTCAAAAAATTAACTTCAAAGATGTCAACGATCAGACAGTAGAGATTTTCCATAAAAATTCTGAAAGGAGTGACAGGGAAGTACATGGAGTTGGCTAGAATTTGCTAACGACACTCTGAACTGCTTACTGAGGAATCCCTTTCTGATTGTCTTTCCTCCTTGAAACTCCCAGGAAATATGTTAAAAATGAAGATTTCTGGGCCCAATTCCAATCTACTGAATCAGAATCTCTGCAAGTGACACACAAGAATGGCCTAGATAATGCTAACGTAAATTAAAATTTAAAACTCTGCAAGAGACTACTGGCCTCAAGGGGGTAGAGATATAAGTGTCTTTTTCGGTACAGGCAGTCACCAGATTACAAACAAGTTCCATTCCTAAATCTGTCTTTAAGTCCAATTTGTATGTAAGTCGGAACAGTTAGGTAGGGTTCATACCTACCATCAGTTAGTCAAATATTTGTCTTAGTATATAGGATACAGTGTACATTTCTATGCATAAAAAACATTAAAGAAACATTTCCAGATATACTAAAACATCTTTAACATAACAATGCAGTAATAATAATAATAAATTTTGATGTGTGTCACGAGGTAGCACTCCTTTGTTATCATAAACCATTGTATGTACCCCAAAGTTTTTTACAGGGGTTGGTTTGTAACTACGGGTTGTATGTAAGTTGGATGTTCATAACCGGGGGGCTGCATGTATTAAATTCAGGGCTAACATGCACCAGTATGAACATAAGGCTGTTTATAATCTGTTTAAAATGCCCTGGCAGCACAGTGGTTAAGTGCTTGGCTGCTAATCGAAAGATCCATCGTTCAAACCCACCAACCACTATGTGGGAGAAAGATGTAGTAGTCTGCTTCCATAAAGATTACAGCCTTAGAAACCTTATGGGGCAGTTCTACTCTTCCCTATAGGGTCGCTATGAGTCGGAATCAACTCAAGAGCAATGGATTTTATAATCTGCCTCCTATCTGACTGACTTTGTCAGTGACACCAAAAACCAAGCCAGTTGCCATAGAGTTGATTCTGACTCATAGCAACCCTATCGGACAGAGTAGAACTGCACTAAGGTTTCTAAGACTATCTCTCACAGAGCAGCCAGTGGGTTCAAAATGTTGACCTTTCAGTTAGCAGCCAAGCACTTAACCACTGCAGCTCATAGGCTCACTTATAAGTGCCATACTGGTTGTTAAATATTCTAAGCATTACCTTCCCCCTTCCATCCGTAGTGCGAAATACAGTAGCCAACAAGCATATAAAAGGTATGCAATAAATATTTTTTGGAAAAAAAGCCAGAAAAATAAGCTTGAGAAGAATACATATCATAAATCAAATATTACTTTGGTATGAAATCTAAAATTCATTACTTCTTTACCATATGTAGTTTTAAATAAATAATACCGATTTACCTAGAATCCATAAATCTAAAAAATGCACACATACTTTTTCAATCTTGATTCTGGGATTTTAAGTACTGAAGAAATTGAAACAGTAGCAAAAAGATGGTTTATAAAACTGAATTTGCTGTTCAGAAAATAATAGCAAGCTTGCTCTGAGATGTGGGTAAGGGAACCCAAAAGAAAGATTACAACCAGATTCCAGATCTCCAAAACCTGGGTTTATGGAGCAGAAGCACTGAGGAAAAAGGGATGAAATTAAGCCAGTTGTTCTCTCCTCTGTCTGCGTGTTACAATTACCTGGGGACCCATTAAAAACACCAACGCCCTGGTCCTACCCTCAATTTAATTGATATGGGATGAATCCTCACAGCAATCATTTTTCAAGCGCCTAAGGAAGTTCTAATGTGCAGCCAGGGTTGAAAACCACCTGTAGGCTAATCAAAATTTAGATGGTTTTTTACCCTAAATGTGCATTAGAAAATCCTATGGAGATTTTGAAGAGTTCAATGCCAGCTCCACTGAAGATCTGTTGACTCAATCCTCAAGGATAAAACCTATAAATCTAAATTTTGCAAGTTTCAAAAGTGTTGTGATGAAGTCATTCAAGGCTCATATTTGTTGTTGTTAGATGCCATCGAGTCAGTTCCAACTCATAGTGAACCTGTGTACAACAGAATGAAACACTGTCTGGTCCTGCGCCATCCTCACAACTGTTGCTGTAATTTAGCCCATTGTTGCAGCCACTATGTCAATCCATCTCATTGAGGGTCTTCCTCTTTTTTGATGACCCTCTATCAAGCATGATGTCCTTCTCCAAGGACTGGTCCTTCCTGATAACATGTCCAAAGTACGTGAGATGAAGTCTACCATCCTCATTTCTAAGGAGCATTCTGGCTGTACTTCTTCCAAGACAGATTTGCTTGTGCTCCTGGCAGTCTATAATTCAAAAGCATCAATTATTCTTTGGCCTTTCTTATTCATTGTCCAGCTTTCGCTTGCATATGAGGCAACTGAAGATAACATGGCTTGGGTCAGGCGCACCTTAGGCCTCAAGGCAATTTATCTTTGCTTTTTAACACTTTAAAGATGTCTTCTGCAACAGATTTTCCCAATGCAATGTGTTGTTTGATTTCTGGACTGCTGTTTCCATGGGCATTGGTTGTGGATTCAAGTAAAATGAAATTCTTATAACAACTTCCATCTTTTCTCCATTTATCATGGTGTTGCTTATTGGTCCAGTTGTGAGATTTTTGTTTTCTTTGTAATCTTTGATCTTCCTCAGTAAGTGCTTCAAGTCCCCTTCACTTTCAGCAAGCAAAGTTATGTTATCTGCACACTGAGGGTTGTTAGTGAGTCTTCCTCCAATCCTGATGCTTTATTCTTCTTCATATAGTCCAGCTTCTCAGATTATTTGCTCAGCATACAGACTGTATAAATTTGGTGAAAGGATACTATACTGACACACACTTTTCTTGATTTTATACCATGCAGTATCCCCTTGCGCTGTTTGAACAACTGTCTCTTGGTCTACGCATGGGTTCCTCATGAACCCAATTAAGTGTTCTGGAATTCCCATTCTTTGCAATGTTGTCCATAATGTGTTATGATCCACACAGCTGAATGGCTTTTCATTGTAAGTGATATTAAAGATATCATTCAATAATTTCCACATTCTGATGGATCACTTGGATCTCTTCCAGTCATTTGTCCAGGTAGCTGTCTTCCAAATTTCTTGGCATATACTAGTGAGCAATTTCCAGCATTGCATCCATTTGTTGAAACTTCTCAATTGGTATTCCGTCATTTCCTGGAGCCTTGATTTTTGCCAATACCTTCAATGCAGCTTGGACTTCTTCCTTCAGTACCATCAGTTCTTGATCGTATGCCACTTGCCGAAATGTCTGAATGTCGACCAATTCTTTTTGATACAGTGACTCTGTGTATTCCTTTCATCTTCTTTTGATGCTTCCTGTGTCAATCAATATTTTGCCCATAGAATCCTTCAATATTGCAACCCGAGGCTTGAATTTTTTCTTCAATTCTTTCAACTTGAGAAATGCTGAGCGTGTTCTTCCCTTTTGGTTTTCTAACTCCAGGTCTTTGCACATTATCATTACAATATTTTGTCTTCTCTAGCCACCCTTTGAAATCTTCTGTTCAGCTCTTTCACTAAATCATTTCTTCCTTTTGCTTTAGCTGCTCTACTTTCAAGAGCAAATTTCAGTGTCTCTTCTGACATCCATTTTGGTCTTTTTTTTTCCTGTCTTTTTAATGACATTTTGCTTTCTTCATGTATGATGTCCTTGATATCATCCCATAATTCGTCTGGTCTTCGGTCTTTAGCATTCAATGTGTCAAATCTATTCTTGAGATGGTCTCTAAATTCAGATGGGATACACTCAAGGCTGTACTTTGGCTCTCATGGACTTGTTTTAATTTTCTTCAGCTTCAACATGCACTTGCATATGAGCAATTGATGGTCTGTTCCATAGTCAGCCTCTGGCCTTGTTCTGACTGATGATATTGAGCTTCTCCATCGTCTCTTTCCACACTGTGGATTTGATTTCTGCGTATTCCATCTGACGAGGTTCACATATATAGTCATTTATGTTGTCAAGGCTCATATTTACAGATCCAAAATCAGCAACTGATATTTAAGGACAAAAGAAAATAACCACTTCTCCACCATTTCCACAGTCACATAATATGTCTAAAATACTCTCCCACTCCTGTTTAAAACACTTTAACTGTAAACTCTAACACTTTCTTGACAATTCATACATTTTTTGAAAGGCAATATAGCATGGTTATCTGAGAATTTGTGCTTTATAATCAGATAGTTCTAGGTTCAAATCCCTAATAACATACTTGAAAGCAGCAGGCCTCCGGGACTTCACCTCCTCCCTCAATATGTCCCCAGGTAACAACAATAACAACAAAAACCAGTTGTTGATTCAGACTCATGATGACCCCATGTGTTTCAGAGTAGAACTGTGCTTTACAGCGTTTTCAGTCCTGTGATCTTTGGATATAAATCACCATGCCTTTCTTCCGAGGTGCCTTTGGGTTGACTCAAACCAACCTTTAGTAGCTGTGCACTTAACCATTTGCGCCATCCAGGAACTCCATGTCCCCGGGTAGAACATCACTAATTCTTATTTCTTCTTTTCCACTGAGCCCAGATATAGCCTCAGAGTCCTTCTGAACATAGCATTCTAGATCAAGTAGGAACAACCTTCAAGATGAAATCACTTTCCATCCCTACTCTAAAAACTCCTGTTTTATGCCAGGAAGTCTAGCAACAAAATTATTGATTTCATAATACAAAGCTTTGAGATATAGGTATATATTATATATATATACGTATATACACACACACACATATACACGTACTATATATATATATATATATATATATATATATAGGTACATACGTACATATAAACACACATACATACAACCCTAAAAGTTAAGAAAAATAATAGATGATATTGAATGATTACTGCTATGCAACTCAGAAAAAAACAATCTGAGTTTTGTTAACACACATGGCAGAGATAAAACAAACCAGGAAAGAAAGATTAAATTTAAGATAGGATTTCCAAGAAGAGGTGGAGATGGAGGGAAATTCAGAAAAGAAGAGACAATTTTCTGGAGTCATTATTGGCACAGACCATCATTTCGAGTTTTCTGAAAGCCCATAAAAGAACAGCTCTATCATGGCAATAACTATCTTGTCTGCTTTCATTCTCCACACTGACCTTTAACTTCTGAACTTTGGAGTTATTTACAATCACAGCTCTGTAAAGCTGTGTTAAATAATTTACTGTTTTTATCTCCTAAATAACTTTTTTCCTAATTCATCTAACATTTCAAGTGTTATAAAAAATATAATAGGATGTGCCTAAAAATATTATACTTCTCAAACATGATTCAATATGTAATGTCTTTAAAAAATTGTATAGAAGTATCTGTGTTTATTCAAAGGGAATTTTAGATGTTTTTATGACAGAAATAATTTCTAAATAATTATTATCAACAACATAGGATTTCAATTAACCTATCAAACTCAGAAAGACTCCATCGGTTTCTATGCTGAATGAGTACCCTGTAGATGTATGTTTTGTTTGTTTGCTTGTTTGTTTTAGATGTATGTTTCAGGAAAGTAACTCTGAAGGCAATGTGAAAGATTGATGTGTGTGGTGGTAAGAGGCTAGAAACAGGAAAACTGTTAGGGGGCCACGGCAAACAATTAGGTGGGAAATGACTAAGATGAACTAAGTCTGGAGGAATAGAGAAGAATTGACAAATACAACACTGACAGGCTCATGATGTTACAACATATTAAAAGTGAAGGATGAAGTTTGGAATGCAGGCAAAAATGGACCTTGCCCATCACACCCCAGTAATTAAAAGGACACTGACTCTTCGGGTAGCTAGGAAAATATGAAAATTACAGTCACTCCCAGGATTGAAGAATGGCTTGGAAATTTTTCAGGAGAAACATCAAAAAAGATGCTGCAAAAATCTGTCAGTAAGTAAAAAGTAATAATGATAGTGATGTTGGGTGATTTCTTGAACATTTCTGACTTCTCATATTTCATGATTACTGATTTTCAAGCATACCATTAACTAGGTTCCAAAGAGGCAGTGAGCTCCAAGGCTTTGGAATCCACTTTCCAGTTCAATGTGGAATTCTGAGGGCTAAAAATTAGATCGCATTAATGATACATTTATTGACAAAATGGCAGTCTCATGATGTACAAAATAAGCTGTTTAGTATCCTCTCCTCAAGAGTTATTTAACAACATAACTCCTGCCAGAAAAGACTTTTGAAACTTTGAGAGGATGCTTAGTGGTTCTTCGATCCTTTGTGTACAGAAGTCTTAGAAAATTCAATTACATTTCTTGCCAATCCACAACTAACATGCAGAGAACAAACACTTCTTAAGTGTTCATTTTTAATTCCTCTCAACAGTAGTTAGGTTAAAAGTCATAATAACAGCAACAGTGAAATAATTCTCTTAAGTCTGGCGTGCTAAAAGCTACAGAATGTTGGAAAGGGAAGTACAGAGTGAGATAATCAGTGGAACCTGAAACACTAAGCAGACCTTGCTGCCAGTATAATTTGAATTCCTTTTTTTTTTTAAGTTTTCACCATGTAGAATGCACTTTTTGTCTTTTTTTAAAATAACTTATTTTATTATTGTTGTTGAGAATGTACAATCAGAACATACATCAATTCAACAATTTCTACATGTACAATTCAACAATTCAGTGACATTGATTATATTCTCTGAGTTGTGCAACCATTCTCACCCTCTCTTTCTGAATTGTTCCTCCCCCATTAACATAACCTCACTCCCTCTAAATTTCCTATCTTATCTTTTGAGTTACTGTTGTCAGTTTGATCTCATATAGGTAGTCCTTAAAAGACTACAATGCTCAAGGCAGACATTCTTTACTAGTTAAGCTAAATTAGTGTCTGGTTTTAAGAAGACTTCAGGGGATATTTCTGGTTTACAGTTTAAGGATTAGCTCAGGGCAATAGTTTCAGGGGTGTACCAGCCTCCACGGCTCCAGAAAGTATGGATTCCACGTGAATTTGATATTCTGTTCTGTATCTTATCCCTTTTGATCAGAATTCTTCTAGAGAAACTTTGACCAAAATATTCAGTAATGGTAGCCAGGCATCATCCAGTTCTTCTGATCTCATGGCTAAGGGAACAGTTGTTCATGGAGGCAATTAGCCACAAATTCCATTTCCTCCTCCTATTTCTGACTCTCCTTCTTCTTCTGTTGCTCCAGACAAATAGAAATCAGTTGTTGTACCTTGGCATCTTTCCATAACTGTGATTAGCAGGTACTTACTGAGTTCCTGACACCATGCCAGGCAATTTATCTTTATCATTTCATTTAATCTTTACAATCAATCTTATAGATCAGTATTACTGGGGCAATTTTACACATGAGAAAATGAGATCCAGAGGGATTAAATAACTGTCCCAAGTCCACAGGCTAGTACAGACCATAATCATCTCTCTATCTGATCTCCAGACAAATTACTACTAATAATAAACAACAGATACATCACGTACGAAATACATAATTTGCAAAATGTTATTAAAATGAACAAATACAAGATTTTGAGGCAGCTCCCAGTATAAAAAGCAATACTCAGAAATAACTGTCAAATGGAAAAATAAATGCCATAATGACTTAGGAATAGAGTTCAATCCTAGTAGAACAATGTTGCTATTTTAAAATCTAAACAATGCAATTTTTTTGCATGAGCCTGAGGGACAAAATCACAAAGCTGGCTAGAAAAGGCAGACTTGCTATTAATTTAAACGAGTATTTCAAGAAATGTTCGTATCCATTGACCAACATTCCACTGTTTAATTAGCACATATATTCAGAATAAATTGGATTTTCTAACAATGTGTGTAAGGAATAATGCCTGAAATCAAGTAAGAGAAGTCAGAAGATGTATTTTTAACACCTCTAAAAGAGTATCGCAGACTTAGAAAAAATAAATAAAAGAGATTTTAATGTTACAATTTTTTAAAATTGTTTTATATAATCAATTGGGATATCATATAATTTATTTTTACAGAACATTTAATGCTTAAATATCTATGGCTATATGGTAAAAGAAAGAGTACCAGAGAGGAATACAGGAAATTACCATGCAAAGCTTTGGATGCATGGGTGCCCCGAATTATTTAAACAAGGAAGTGGAGTACATCATCTCTATAGGTCATTTAAGAAGGAACTATTCCTAAATACACAGATTTAAAAAAAAAAAAAAAATAGCAGCATTACCATGGATCTTTCTTTTGTCTTCTTCCTTAAAGAATTGCTTTCAGAAAATTAACATATTTATAAATGATCATTTTAAAAAGTCTCTCTGCCATTACTCAAATCAGAACATTTTAAAGGATGAAAACAACCAATAATGCAGAATTTATACTTCGCAGCTGTGCTTGTTTACTCCCAGTTAGATAAAAATTGAGTGTACTTATTAAAATAACACATAGGTCAAGTAGTTCAACAACTCCCCTCCCCACCCCCTCAAAAAAAAAAACAAAAAAAACACACACACACTTAGGAAAGCGTATTTAACAAAGGCTGCCCACCCAATACCTAGAAAAACAAGGAAGATGAACAGCATAGTCACCAAAAAGCTAATGAAATTTGTGCTTATTTCTAAAAACTTTGAGCTCTAATCTGGAGTTCAAATGACAATTTATTTTCCCCTTATAACCATAAGACGGGAAGCACAAACTTAAGATCTCATTCTGCCTTTCAGACTGAAAATCGGTGCTAGGGGTAAGACAGGTGCCTTCAGTAACTGGAGCAGGTTGGTGATAGCAAAGGAAAATAAAGAGGAAGAAATATTTATGCTAAAATTCAAACTTCTATCATCTAGAAAACCACAATCAGGTAGTCATAATTATTAACAGAGTATAAGTGGTTTCTATAATCAGGATGCACCACCCATCTGTCAGTTTGTAGTACTGTGATGCTGGAAGCTATGTTACCAGTATTTCAAATACCATCAGGGTCACCCATGGTGGGAAGGTTTCAGCACAGCCTCCAGACTAAGAAAGACTAGAAAGAAAGAGCTGGCTATCTACTCGTGAAAACTAGCCAATGAAAACATTGTCTAACTCACTTTCTTTGGGCACATTATCAGGAGAGATCAACCACTGTAGAAGGACATTATGTCTGATGAAGAAGAGGGTCGGTACGGGAGAGCCTTGGTAAAACATATTGGCACAATAGCCACAAGGATGGAATTGAAATCTCAGTAATTGTGAGGACAACACAGGACTAGGCAGTGTTTCAATCGGATGTGCAACGGGTCACCATGAGTCAAAGTTGTCTCGGTGGCAGCTAAAAGTGACAGTTTTTTTAGATTGGCTCTATCTAGAACATTACCTACAGGGAAAACAGAGCCGAAAACACAAAAACAGACAAAATGGCTTCTTACGATATCTTAAGATACTTCATTAGTCATTATTTAGTCTTAAAATAATTTAAAAGTACACTGAAAATTAAGGAAAGAATTGTAATTCAAAGTATTACTCATAATCATCCATCGTGTCTCATCACAGTTACCTAAACACAACCTCAGTGCACCTTGTTAGATGGTTCACCAGTCGGAAGCCTTTTCACCTCATTCACCACTTCTTCATTTTAAATAAATGAAATGCAAGAGAACTGCTGCTTCCCATTCAGGAAGAACTCTTCGCTATTATAGCTGCTTTTCAGTTTATGTGCTTTCTAAAATTTAATTTAAAAAAAATTTTAAAACATATTTGCCCATAAAAGAAAAATTAGTTGTATTCACAGATCATAAATGTCAGTGCAAAGTGTTGTGCATCACAGAAGCATCCTGTTCCTTTGCTTGACTTCCAAGAGTTTGGCTGTCAGGAATTGGAATGGGAACAGCTTCCATGTTGCATAACACAGTTCAGTGTACTGGACAAAGGGTGGGGATTCAGGACTCACAGTGACTATTTGGATAGGTCTCTAGGGAACATGCTTTTTAATAGTCAAAGAGAGGGAAAAAAATGGGCCAGAGGGTCAGGTTTTAACCTGCTGACTTAGTTCCTAAGCTCTTCGCACTCCACCATAGCCTCTGCAGCACATCCATTTAAACATGGTTGCTTACTGAGCCAAAATTTCCAAAAGAGAGATCCAAGATGAGTAATAGTTTTGACACAAATCTGTATCATTTATAATACTTTCTTCTTCTAGAACATTCCTGTAGATAAAGTCTCTCAAGTTCTAAGAAGTAGGAACCATTTGTCATGTCTGCTTTCCCCATTTTAACCACCTCCAGGAGCTTCAACTTTTTTTAATTTTCTGTTATCCAGGACATGCTGCCATTTTAAAACTTTAAAAGATAAGTACTTAAGATCTTTACTACTATAGAACAAATAAGTTTGCTTAGCTTAGGAAGTTGAGTCAGAGTTGTATAATGTCATAACTTAATAAGAACTAACATAAGGTCTACTCTGTTCTTGGAATGTCTAAACTGTAGAAATGCAAAATGACATACTAGTGAAGAGAAGAGACTGTGTTACAGCAACCTCCAATTTCATCCACTTCTATACTCAGAGAGGAAGTTTTGATGAGCTAAGAAAAACATGCAGAGTTTTTATAAGCAATATGCTAACTTCAATTTTTTTTAAAAAAAAGATAAATAATAAATATGTTATCACAAATCTAAAAGAACAGAAGTAAACAGTTATGTGCAACAAGCTTCTGTGCATCATGGCAAAGCTTCTAATTTCACTCTCAGGTTTCTTTTATACTCCTATATATCATTAACTGCTTCTTAATTCATAACGCTGGGATTTTCTTAGTGGTATAGCTAGAGTGAAATATTGAATCAGTTTATAACATGGTGAGAGCGTTTCTCCTAAAATATTGTTTCCCTCCTATAAGGTTTGGTGCTAACTAATTGGATACATCTGGAAAGCTTCAGATAAAGCATTTCAAAGATGAACATTTATTCACAGACGACAAACTAATATCTCCCATATGTCTCATTTCATTCAATTCCAGGTCACCCATGTATAGTTCTGCAGAGTCAGTCTTTACAGAGAAAGAACATTTGAATGACACACTGGCTTGGTCATAGAAATTAGCATGAGTTTAGGGCCTACAGAAAACAACTAGGCTTTGAAGTAATGATGATTTGGCCCATAGTAAAACATCGTACCGTAATAACCATTCAGAATAAAATCTACGTATAGATAGTACATTTCATGGCCCTGCAGAGTGATAAGTGGTCACCACTATCAAACGCAGAAGGGAGCCATGAAGTTTGGGTGCACCCTTGAAACTATTGCCCTGAGATAATCCTTAAACCTCAAACCAAAATTATCCCCTGAAGTCTTCTTAAAACCAACAACAGTTTAGCTTAACTAGTAAAAAAATGGCTGCCTTGAGCATTAGGCTCTTTTAAGAACTATCTATATGGGATCAAATGGACAATAGCAACTCACAAGATTAGATAGAAACCTTAGGGGGCAGTGAATTTATGTTAATGGAGGAGGAACAACTCAGAAAAGAGAATGAGAATGGTTGCACACATCAAAGAATATAATCAAGTCACTAAATGGTACATGTAGAAACTGTTGAATTGGTATACTTTTTGCCATGTATATTCTCAACAAGAAGCAAATAAATAAAATTATACGAAAAATGCAGAAGCAAAAATTACAGTGAAAATTAGCTGACTACTGGAACAAATGATGATATACTCAATATCATAGTTATCAATTTAAAAAGCATGACCCGGAAAAATTATTAAGGTACTTGTTTACCAATTGGCAGTGGGCTTTGTTAGGTGAATATATTGCTTTCTAAGTACATTGTACCCCGAGCCCTAGTAGCACACTGGTTAAGGGCTCAGCTGCTAACGGAAAAGTCGACAGTTTGAACCCATCAGCATTCTGTAGGAGAAAGATGTGGCAGACTGCTTCCATAAAGATTACAGCTTTGGGAACCTTATGAAGCAGTTCTACTTTATCTTACAGGATTGCTATGAGTCATAATTGACTTGATGGCAATGGGTTTGGGTTTTTATTTTTGGTATATTATATTTTGGATCTACTTCAATATTACTTAAAATAATACGGGCCTACTTTAGTGAATTATTATGCAATTGTGTTTGTCTATTTTTAATATAATGCCGATAAGGCCAATAAAATTTCTCATCATTTCAACATAATTAATGATGCCACGGTAGTTAAGAGATCAGTTGCTAACAAAAAGGTTGGCAGCTCAAATCCACCAGCGGCTCCTTGGGAGTCCTATGGGTAGTTCCACTCTGTCCTACAGAGTCGCTATAAGTTGGAATCGACTCAACGGCAACAGGTTTGCTTTGTTTTTAACATAAGTCAAGCTTTTAGGAAAAAGTCACTCGAAGAACAGAGCCATCAAGTGGTAAGAGCAAAAGGATGATTAAGTCATCAAATTAACAGTACACATATCAATAGCATAAGTAAATATCATCATTAACCACCTAATCGAGGCAGAAACTTAAAATGGTTCTTCTTTTCAGAATAAAGAAATCAAAACAGTATATCAAGAAAAAAAAAAAACAAGCAAGCAATAACAAACATGTATATATTCTTTATACAGAATGGCCCCCATTTCTCAAAATCAAAAAAGACTAAAATGCCACCACACAGGTGCACATGCATACACCACGCACACAGACACACTCACAAGACGGAAGGAACCATGACAAGGTATTAACGGTGCCCGGGCCTGGGGCGTGGAATGAAGAGTGGCGTTTTGTCCCCTTCTTGATGCCTTTCTGCTTTTTCTTCAGAGAATGCATATTGCTTTCATAATTAGAAAATACACTATTTCAAAATGCTCTGGGAGAGTATGAAAACAAATAGGAAACATAAAAACGAGAGTAAAGCCGGTAAGCTTTCAGGATAAAGGATGCTTCTAATTTCCTAGTTGTAGATCTGTATAGATCTAGAGGTCATTTGCTTTGATATAAATGCAAATCATACCTCTTAAGACATTTATCATAGGTAGGCCTAAATGATTTCTCATCTAGGAAGAAACACTAATATCTTAGCTATTAGGTTTAGCGCATTAAGATAAGATTTGGTTAAGCAACAAATAACATGTAGAACATTTTATGTGAAGTTTTAAAAAATACATACAAATTATTTTTATTTCTCAACATGCTTAATATAACAAATAGCACACTGAGGTAAGAAAGGAAAAGATAATTATTCCCATTTTAAAGAAGAGAAATGGAGATTTAGAGAGATCCTGTATCTATTTCCAGCTCTGCCAGTGATAAGCTAAAAGTCTTTTGGCAACTAGTCTATTGATTTTTGCACTGTAACAATTTAAATTACCTGTAAACTATTTTAATATTTATTCTTACAAGGTCTCCTCGTGGTGGTAACAGCAACTGTTGTTATTTCTGTTTTTAGATGGACATAAGCAATGCACTGTAGTTGAGACAATTCACCTTGGGCCTAACCAGAGTGTAGGTCTCATTCTCCTAAAGTGTGTTGATATTTTACAAGAGCTTTTTAACTAAAGGCATAGTAGTATCAAATTGAGACTTGCTCCCCTTACTTTAAGCAGAACTGAAAAGCAAAGAACTTGTTATTAAACATTTATATTGTCTGTAAACATCTGTGGTTGCATTTAAAATAATTTTTTAAACCACCACTGATCTGGACTCTACATTTCAAGAAACACTGTAGTATTTATACCAGGCATCCGCTGAAAACCCATTGCCATCGAGTGGATTCTGACTCATAGCAACCTTATAGTAAAAAAGTAATGTTTTATTCAGAATGATGGTAGTTAAGCTAATCAGAGTGGCATTTCTCTACGGTCTGAATGACTGAGGGAGGGTAGTGTTTGACTGTGTGAATGGAAACCGTGAGCCAAGAAAGAATGGAAACTGCAGAACAGCTCTGAGATCACCAAGTCTCATCTCCCTACATAAACACTCACTGATAAACGATGCAATCTTTAAAATCATCTGGCTGAAACCTTTTTAAAATAGCGTATGTTTTCAAGAGATGTTGCTAATAATCCCAAGAAGACTATTTACATTTTTTTCATACTAATAAAATGATATTGTCTTTAACTAATTACGTGAATTCTACAGTAACATTAGCAAAAAGGACATCAATTTTCATATTATTCCAAATGCTTAAAGATCTAATTTACCATAATTTGTATTGTTTATATATTGCATTCGTATAAACTATGTAAGAGGTGCTACATAGGAGTACACAGAGCTTGCTTGCTCTCACCCCATTTCTCCAACCATTCACTTTCTAACAATATTAAGCTTTAATAAATTACAGTTTATGCTCTAAGCAATTAATTGCCATTACTGTGGATTATTCACTTGCAGGGAAGTTATTAAAACAAGCAGTGTGGAATAAGGAAATTATTAAAAGAAATTAAAGAACAAATACATATGCAGATTGCCTACTGGCTCTCAACTCCATTCCCATCTTCTGTTTCACAGGAGGCTGGAAGACTCTAAACTCTATTTTCTTAATCCTTGGCTACCTGACTTTCTGTCCGATTCTGCCAAAGACACTGGTTAGAAATTCAAAGGCGGAAGGAAGAGAAAGTTTTATTTTTCTGCTTCTGGCAGAGGCAACGGCAGCAGAGGGTTACTGAGAACCATTGCAGGTGACTGGCATCCAGCCATGTAGTTTTAGAAGTATTAGCCTTGTTGGCTCATGGGGGACTGTTTGGCAGCAGTGCTTTGTTCCAAAAGCAGCAGCAGAAGCAGTAGCCCTGAACACCCCACCACCCAATAACTCAGCGTGAGTGCAGTTTTGTGGCCTCCAGCCCTGGGTCATAGCAACTAGTCCTTCTGAGACCTTTGCAATGCCTAGTTCCTTTGTGATCCAGATTTTCTGACATGTCAGCCACATCACTGATACAAATTTCTACAAAGTTAGTTTTGATCTTTATTGGTAAAATGTAATTTTTCTTTTTATTTTCTTCAGAATTTTTTTTCTAAATTTGACTCATCTCTTCTTTCATCTCAGTCTATCCTATTCATATTAGATTTCTGTTCCTATTTTAGAGATAAGGACATCTACTTTTACACCCGAATCAGAATACCACATTTTTTTTTCACCCAGAAATAATGTTCTATCTTGTATGACAAATTATTATCCAAATACCTTCTTCTTTGAAGTCATTAGGATAATCTGTCCTTTCACTTCTAGTACTTTTAGCACAAATATTTCAAAAGGAATTTTTTTTTTTTTTTACTTTGCATATTCATTTACAAGTAGGGAATGATCTATACAGGTCAAATTGGTTGCCTATCAAAAATACAGGTGAGTAGGATAGTCTTCCCCAAACCATATTTTCAGTCCAATTCAGAATAATCAGTTCATCATCATGTATCTACATAGATAGAAAATGAGTTGAAATTTATAATTCATATTTCCTATAACTATAGCATTTTTATGTGTATATATCTGATGGCATAAAAGTATTTTTGTTCTATTTCCATTGCCTCGTTCTATAAAAACCTAAAGAGACAGAATAAATGTAAATCTATAATCTCTACATGCAATCCGAGAGCAGACCTATTGGTACCTCGTTTATGTTTGAGAACTCTAGCCCCTGACTTGATACTTTAAAATCAGGAAGTAAATAATTGAGTGGTGCAGTGGTTAAGAGTTATGGCTACTAACTAAAAGATCAGCAGTTCAAATGCACCCATCTCTTAGAAACCTGTGAGGCAGTTCTACTCTGTCCCATATGGTCCCTATGAGTCAGAATTGACTTGACGGCAATGGGTTTGGTTTTTGTTGTGGGATAGGAGATAACATCTTTATTGCCTCAAAAAACTGTATCCATGCAAAAGATGGATGTCAGCCTAACTCCTTTGCTTTTTATTGCAACAGCTTTATGTTTCTGAATCTTTGGAAAGACAGCTGACTTCCTACTTACTTCCAGACAAGTATAGCAAAGTTGGGGGACTGGTTATGTTGTTTCATTCCAGTTCTATCTACCTTACAGTTAGTAAAATTTCTTCTCAGGTTCAGGCAATAGGTTGAATATCATAGTTTTCTGCATATATCTTTTCCTGTATTTCTAGGGGCACGTTAGTAGGAAGGTGGGAAAGAGCTACTCACCTGATGCCATTTTTAAACTATAATCCAGTTCACTCACAAACCTATAAAAAATAGTCTCCTAACATTATATATTCATCCCAATGTAGGTTTTTGGAAGCTTATATTCACACAAATTGATGACATTCAGGATAAACAAAACGACTATTACTGAAAAAATTGGAAACAGTGGCAAAAAAATGTAAATCATGGATTGAAAAGCAATGAAATGGCAGTGATGAAATGTGGAAACACATATGAGGCAATCAATAGAGGGGCTGTAGAGAAATATATTAACAAACTTGAGGAGGAGCTACCAGACACTACCCTTTGTACTTTTTGTGATAGCACAGCTTTTAAATAATACATCCATGTGAAAATGAATACGTATGGAAAGATGAAAATTCACCACCATATTGAAAAACCGTGCGTTTCTGAAATCCAGAAGAAAAAATATCTGGAAATATGTTTGAAGAAAAAAGATGTCGAAGATCACATCTGCTAGTCAGGAACATTAATATCTAATGGAATCATCTGAATAATCATAATATCTGACTATATAAAGAACATTATGAAAACTTGCAGAGAAGATAGACTCAGGATGCAGAAATTTTATAGAAATGAAAAAAGCCATTCTAAATGGTAATTTATTTGACATGTTTATTAATTTAACCAGGGCATAATTTAGAAGTTCTTTTTAAAAATATTACATCATTGCTATAAACCAACTATGACAAATTTAATTATATTGTAAATTATTTTTCTAACTGATATAATAACTCAGATAAGAAAATGTTCTAACTTCTACCCTGTCAAAAGTAGATTAACTCTTATAATACCTTTGAATACAGACTTATACCATTTTCTACCGGTTAGGTTGAGAGTTTAGGAAACTTGTATTCTATTCTGGATCTAGTACTCAGATATTATATGAGACAACATTATATAATAATTTACATATAAAACATACTTATATAGAATTTTAATATCCCACATATGGATAAAATAAAACACACATGAATTAAGGCATATATACATGCATGTGTGTTTAGTGTGTGTGGGTTGTATCCACTTACGGACACACACAAAAACACATATATACATACATACCATATTTTTATGCAAATATCGCTCACCTTGTATGCTTGTTTGCCAACTGAGCCCTCCCCACATGAGGTATTTTTGTAAGTGTGCCATAGCATGGGGGAGGGCTCGGTTGGCAAACAAATGCAGAAGGTATGGGTTTACAGTACACCTTAATTTACATATGCTTTATTTTATTCATAAGTGAAATACTATAATACTATTAGGAGTCCTATATAAATACAAGGCACATACAAATCTACAGTCTAAGTATAAAATGATTATTATTAAAAACAAAATTAAATAAATAAATACCTTTTTAGAACAATATATTTCTCAGCTTACATTAGAAATATATTGTTATAGAATCATTTTTCTATATTGCTCTTAATATTAGGAGAGACAGTCCTTCTCCACTGAATCTCATTTCTCAAAATGTGCTTGAAATGTTATCTCTATCTATGAGAATTTCCAGTTTTTTTCTTTTTTAAAATAGATGCATTTCTGGAAATGAAGTCCCTGATTAGCCTTTTATAAAAGGGGGTTAAAAGGATGCCCTGGGAAGTAGGTTTTGGCATAACTCAGACCAAGGGAGGACAAAACAGAAATAAAGGCTAGTTGACAACAGCATCTCTGTGTTTTGTCTGAGAGATAGCACTTATTGCCAGGATATGGTCCTCAGCCCAGAGACCACGAGGTCTTTCCAATGGAACACGATACTTACCCCAAAACATAAGCCCTTTGTTTGATTCTTGTGGGTAGGTCCATGGAATTTAATGTTTTTACCTGTGACTAAGTGCTCCTCAGAAAAGAACCAAAAAGCTGGAAAGGATTATTAAAATGTTATATCCATAAACTGAAATAACCAAATCACTATTATCTACTGAGTCTAATTTAGCATTTTACTAAGCTTACTATCATGCAATGCTTCGCAACTCTGCCCATAGACGCACATATACCTAACTGGATTTCCAGAAATTTTGTTTGGTAAAAATTCTGTATTATCAATGTATCAAAAGTATTGTACTGAGTTGGTCATGTTTTTTAACTGCTCCAACTCTAGCCTGTTATTTGTAAATTAGTAGTTTAGCTCCATAACTATCAGTTTAAGCCATGTGGGGTTTGGTCAACCCTACAAATCAGAAAGATGCATATATCTATCAACATTTTGGGGTTATAGCTTCCAAGAAGTAGACTTTAAGGTATAGACATTACAGTTCAAATGTGAAATATTCATATTTGTTTTATTAAATCCTTCCCAAATTTGCTTATATAATGTCTTTTCTTTGGTGACAGGATATATAACATAAGCAAACAAACTTCCAGAGAAGATATTACCAAGTACAATGTTTAGAAATTCAATTTGCTTCTGTATTTTAGTAAGGTTAGATTATATTACTTACTGTCAGTCTGCAAACTTACATAGATGGAACATGGTAAACCCCTCCAATTCCCTCCGTTTTAATATGGCAGACTCTCTTGACCTGTAGGAGTAGCACTGCCACAGGAGAAAATCACTTCATGTGAAAACCTACAAATGGTTTTTCAGTATGTCCTGGATATAATCATTAAGACAGGCAGTTAATTTTTAGTTAGCCCATATTTTACTTCATGCGTTTTTTATGAAGAAAACAATTTTGTGTTCAAGAGCCAATTTCTTTATCCTTAAAAACACTACATTAACAGAAACGTTCTAGATGATCTATGATGCTCGGATTTAGGAAAGCTTTAGATATATCAGAGAGTAATAATTTCCAAAATTTGCTCAGGCAGATTCAAGAGGAGGTATCTGAATGGATTATTCTACCTTATATCTGCTAGACCTTTTCCCAACACTGTCAACCACATTTTTAAACACTCACCTGCCTCTCACACTACCAAAGAGAGAAATAAGAAAGCAGCAATTAATAACATGTGTTTATCTATATGTTTACAATTAGGAAGCTTACCAATTTTAGCATAAATATGCAGAGATGACAAGGACTTACAGAAAAGCAGCTTACTAGTTCTTAGCAAATGTTGCATATTACAACTAACAAGAAAGGTTACTCATATATTATTTCATCTTCATTTATTTGGCAATATCTGTTGCTTGCCTACTATATGCCAGGAATCCTGTTACAAGCACTGTTCTTACCAAGGGATAAAAGAAAATCTTCTTGTTAAGCTTACTTTCTAGCAGGAGGAAACATACAATAAGGAAATAAAACACATGGCATGTTATGATATGGACAATGCCAAATATGGACAATGCCAAAACAAAAATACCATCAGGTGAAGACAAAGAGAGAGATGAGGGTAAGCATGTATGACCTACTTCAAATAAGCTAATATGGGATAGGGAAAATAGGGATCGGGAAAATCTGAGTAGAGTTTACAAAAAAAGGATAAAACATGTGACTACTGAAAGTATATTCTAGGCACTGCAAATGAAAATTGCCAGAAGTCAGTGATCGAATAACTCAGTGAGATCGAATAACTCAGTGAGGGAGAATGAGATATCAAAGATGACTAAAATTTTAATGCTGGGATAGGAATGGGAATAAAGTATATATTAAAACAATCGATTCATAATGATAAAAGTATCTTTGGTTTCAATTATACTCATCAGGCACTTATGTATTTGTTTCTATGTTCTGTACACTAAACCAGGCACAAGAATAAGACTAAGGAACATAAAGGAGACCATCCTTGCCCTTGTACAACTTAGTATATGTGAGCAATTACATCCCAGCATGAGAACTATGCTGATAAGCTCAGAGGAGCGCCATGATTTGGGAGCACTAATGTTTAACTTGGATTTGGGAATGTGAGGAACATTATTCAGGAAAGCCTTCCAAGAGGAAGTAACATCTAAGCTGAGACTTAAAGAAACATATTAACCAAGTGTAAGAGAGAAGATTGTTCAGATGCAGAGATAAGACAGACTGAGCAGGTAAAGAGCCGGTGAGTGAATCAGATCTAAGCACTGTAACAGAAAGAAATTTGTTAGGGTGAGTGTAGCACTAAAGCTCAAAGACAGTAAAACACAAAGTTAAAGAGTTAACAATTGCCTGTTACATTCAACTACTAATATATTATTGACTTATATTTTCTGTATAAACTGTTATGCCAACTGAGCTAGATGTTCCCAGAGACTATGGGCTGAGGGCTGTGGGGACCATGTAACAAATACAGCTATTTCCAAAAAAAAAAAAAAAAAAAAAAAAGCCCATCACGGTAGTCTCATGCATGAGGAAGTACTCCTAGACACCAGGGTGCCCTGGGATCAATTAATTAATTAACTTTCAAAAGGGTTAGTCACTGGTCCTACCTCACCCTCAAAATTTAAAACTATAGTTGAGTAAAAGAGCACTGAATAGTGTCTGGGAGCATTGTTGGTGCACTGAAGTCTGAAAGGTTTCTGGATTGGAAGTTTGAACCACTTTCTAAAATAACAGATATTTTATATTTACTTTCCTCTACAGTCTTTTCCAACTGCTCAAGACATCCAAACACTAGAATTTTTGCTAACATATTGGAAGGGATTAAAAGGTAAATACTACATTTAAACAGCAAGCTTTGTAAAACTAAATACCTTTCAGCAAGTAACTGTGCTTTACACTTGATCACCCTTGACTCTCCAACTTTACTTTAGTTAAAAACTGCTTACTGCCTTGAAGCTGCTCTTGGCCAGAGTCATAAGGCAGAGTTCTCATATACCCAAGTAAACCCTCCATCTTTGTTTATTAGCACCAGCTTGTTGTTAATCCTACACTTCTCACCCTTTAGCATTACCTGATCAGCTTAAAATTCTGACAAGCGTTGCCATGATATTATCATGATTTGTAACAAAAATACATTTTTTTCCTCTGTTCAGGTATTTTGCCCATTTATTTTTTTATTATTGTACTTTAGATGAAGGTTTACAGAACAAACTAGCTTCTCATTAAACAATTAGTACATATATTGTTTTGTGACATTGGTTACCAACTCCACAACATGTCAACACTCTCCCTTCTCAACCTTGGGTTCCCAATCACCAGCTTTCCTGTCCCCTCCTGCCTTCTAGTCCTCACCCCTGGGCTAGTGTGCCTGTTTAGTCTCGTTTTGTTTTATTGGCCTGTCTAATCTTTGGCTGAAGGGTGAACTTCAGGAGTGACTTCACTACTGAGCTAAAACGGTGTCCAGGGGCCGTACTCTCGCGGTTTCTCTAGTCTCTTTCAGGCCAGTAATTCTGGTCTTTTTTGTGAGTTAGAATTTTGTTCTAAATTTTTCTCCAGCTCTGTCCGGGACCCTCTATTGTGATCCCTGTCAGTGGTGGTAGCCGGGCACCATCTAGTTGTGATGGACTCCGTCTGGTGGAGACTGTGGTAGTGGTGGTCCTTCAGTCCTTTGGACTAGTCTTTCCCTTGTGTGCTTGGTTTTCTTCATTTTCCCTTGCTCCTGACGGGGTGAGATCTATGGAGTATCTTAGATGGCCGCTCATAAGCTTTTAAGACCCCAGATGCTACTCACCAAAGTAGAATGTAGAACATTTTCTTTATAAACTGTTATGACAATTGAGCTAGATGTTCCCCGAGACTATGGGCTGAGGGCTGTGGGGACCATGTAACAAAAGTACATTTAATACATTCATCAACAAGTAACCAAATACCTGTGAAGGATCTTTAATGCACCACAGTACAGAGGAATTTAAGATGGCTGTTTGTTGAAGATAACTTGAACTGCTGCTAACACTTTTAGCCAATTCTCCATTAGGATAGCACTGTCTCAAACATAAAAACACTATGTAAAGAACTATTCACCATTCAAAGTTTCCAATTTTTCACATGCACCTTTTGTAATATTCTATGAATCTGTCTTTCACTTTCTTCAAATAAAAGACAGTTTCAAAATGAAGGTGTTTTCACATTTCAAACACAACTCTTAAAATATATTGGTGTGGCACTGGCTCTGTAGAAACATGGGCAAAATGTAATCAATGTCACTAAATGGTACATAAAGAAACTGTTGAATTGGGGTATGTTTTGTTGTGTATATTCTCATCAACAACAATAAAATAAATAAAACTTAGAAAAAGATATTAAAAATATTAAGCTCATAATCTACTAGCAGAAATTATGCACAAGCTATCTTTGTTTTGTAATTTAAACGAAAATAAAAAGACGTAAATAACAACAACAAAAATTTATTGAACTTTTGATGCCTTTGAGCTGTCGATGCTGGATAAACCCCCAAAACTACCGCCCGGAGATAATCTTTAGAGCTTAGAACTTAAACCAAAAATATCCCCTGAAGTCTTCTTTAAACCAAACAATAGTTTAGCTTAACTAGTAAAGAATGTCTGCCTTGAGCATTGTGCTGTTTTAAGATCTATTTATATGGAATCAAATTGACAAGGCAACTTTAAAGGAAACTTAGGGAGGAGTAAGTTTATGTTAATAGGGGAGGAATAATTTATAAAAGGAGGATAAGAACAGTTGCACAACCTGAATAATGTAATCAATGTCACTGAATTGTACATGTAGAAATTGTTAAATTGGTTAATGTTCTGCTGTGTATAGTTTCATCAACAAAAATAAATTATTTAAAAAATAAAACATTTATGGAGCATCAGGAAAAAAAAAAAAGGCTAAGCCCTAAGCAGTTTAATTGTAACTGCCCTGTCAAAAGCCCTAAGCAGTTTTAGTTGTAATAAAATGCTGCTTTCTTGAAAAAAAAAAGAAATATGGGCAAATTTATTCTGATTGGATTGAGTATTAAGAATATGGCATTGTCTCATCTACAACCCCTTTAAAATTAGAATTACCAAAAGTCAGGAAGAGTGATTGCTTCATGTCCCTGACTATCAGGAATTATGTCTCCTTCTCTGCCCTTTTCCCTTTATGTAGCATAAACCTCACAGTGTTTGACAACTTAGTAACTAGGCAACTCTGGAAGGCACTCAATAAATAGCTGTTGAATTAATAAGCATACAAACATAAATCTTCAAGTATACCCAACAAAATAAAGCATAATAATTGATAATGTATGAATGAAATAAAACCCTTTAGTTAGAGAAAGCAAAATGTGGTATTAGACTCTTTAGCTACATTTTACCTAATAAAATTTTATTTTCTAAAGCAACTATTAAATTAATGATTATCTAGCATTAAAAAAAAATGGAAAGTTAGGAGAATGAAAAGAAACCACAGACTTAGAGAAAATATTTGCAAAACAAATCTCTGATAAATGACTTGTATCCAAAATATACAAAAACTTCCTAAAACTCAACAATAAGAAAACAAACAACCCAATTACAAAATGAGCAAAAGATCTAAACAGACACCTCACCAAAGAAGATACACAGACAGCAAATAAGCCCGTAAGAAGATGCTCATCATCATGTGTCATTAACCCGTTGCTGTCGAGTGAATTCTGACTCATAAAGACCCTATAGGACAGAGTAGAACTGCCCCATGGGGTTTCCAAGGCGCAGATGATGGATTTAAACTGCTGGCCCTTTGGTTAGCAGGGCCCTTTGATTAGCAGCCGGGTTCTAAACCACTGCGCCACCAGGGCTCATATGCCATTAGGGAATTGTAAATTAAAATAACAATGAGATACTACTATATACCTATTAGAATGGCTAAAATCCAGAACTCTGGTAACACCAAATGCTACTGAGAATGTGGAACTCTCATTCACTGCTGGTGGGAATGCAAAATGGCACAGCCACTTTGGAAGACAGTTGGACCGTTTCTTACAAAGCTAAACATATGCTTACCATAAATCCAGCAATCACACTTCTAGGAATTTACTCAAATGAGTTGAAAGCTCATGTACACACATAAAAATCTGCCCACAAATGTTTATAGAAGTTTTGTTCATAATTGTCTAAAGTTGGAAGCAACTAAGATTCTCCAAGTGTCGTACGCTCACACAATGGAGTATTAATCAGTGATAAAAATAAATGAACTACCAAGCTACGATAAGACATGGAAGAAACTTAAATATGTATTTCTAGGAGAAAGAAGCTGGTTTGAAAAAGTTACATCTGTATGATTCCAATTATATGACATTCTGGAAAAATCTAAACTATAGTGACAGTAGAAAGATCAGTGGTTGCCAGGAATCGAGGGGGAAAGGGAGAAGGATGAAAAGGTAAATTAAGCACAGGGTATTTTACGGGCAGCGAAACTGTCCATTAGAAAATTCAGTAGACTCTACCTTTAAAATATCTCCAAAATCTTTCACTACTTTCATTGCCACCTCCCATCCAAGTCACCATTTCTTCCCACCTGGCTGGTGTGCATCTCAGGCTTCCTCCTGTATCCATATAGTCTATGTTCCACATTACTCTTCTGAAGAGTAAGTCAGATCTTGCCCCTCCTCAGTGATGTCACATCGTGGTCAGAATAAAATCCAAGATCCTCAACACGCCCTAAAAGGGTCTCCATGATGTGTTCCCATGCTGCCTTTAGAGCTTCTTGTCATGATACTATTGGCCCTATACCTCTGCTCTGCCCTTACCTGTGGGATTTAAGCTGGTAGTTTTCTCTTCCTGGAATTTATTTCTCCCAGACGTGCACACAGCCCACTCTCTTGCTTTTTTCAGGCAAAGAAGCAATTGTCCCTTTATCAGTTGAGTCTTCCCAGAACAACCTATACAAAATAGCACACATGCTCCATATCTACCATAAATAACACTCAGCCTGCCTGAATTTTCTTCACAGCACTTATTCTATCTGACATCGTATATTAGAATGAAATTCAAAGTGAATAGGGAATTTATCTATTTGTTAACTGGTAACCTAAATGCCTATAGTAGGCACTTAACAAATGTTTACTAAAAGAGAGAATTAATGGTCCCTTAAAAGTATTGACTACCACCCATCTGTCAGCTTGTGTGTTGTTATGATGCTGGAAGCTATGCCACTAGTATTTCAAATACCAGCAAGGACACCCATGGTGGACAGGTTTCAGCACAGCTTCCAGACTAAGACAGACCAGGAAAAAAGACCTGGTGATTTACTTCTGAAAATTAGCCAATGAAAACCAATATCACTGCATAATATTTGTCTGACTTGCTTGCTTTGGACATGTCATCATGAGGGATCAGTTACTGGAGGAGGACATCAGGTTAGTAAAGCAGAGGGCCAGCGAGGGTGAGGGAAGACCCTTGGTGAGACGGATTGCTACAATAGCCACAGTGATGAACACGAACATACCGACAATTGTGAGGATGGCTCAGGACCAGGCAATGTTTTGTTTTGTTGTACGTAAGATTGCCATGACTCAGAGTCAACTCGATGGTACCTATCTATCTAAAACGTATTGACAGACCAAGAAGAGAACAACAGGATATACCTGGGACCCAGGACAAAAACTCAAATAACGACAAGGGCACTGCCCCTGCCACTCACCAGTCTTGCTCCCAGCCTTACCTAAATGAGAGATTAACTCTGACAGTTTAACTTCTTGCGAAGTGTTGGATTCGCTATCATGGTTTACAAACATAGTGAATAAGTCAGAAGAGAGCAGAGAACTTACGTTCCTCACTTGCATCATCTCAAAGCACATATTACATGGTTCCTCATGCAGTAGACACTCAATAATAAAAGTCTGGAAGCAAAAGCATTTTTATTTTAATGGAGAGAAAAGAGGAATAAGGAAGACATTTTCTCATAATTTGAGCTTATGCAATTGGACAAACAGTGAAGGCAGACATTTGTTGAAGCAGGAGAGGTAAGCTCTTGAAACGTTCACAAAACACAAATTCCTAGTTATGCTTTGGATGGGAATGGCTTCATTCAGGCATGTGGGGGAGAAAGGGTGGAGGGAAAAATGCTCAGACTATGCTATTTTTAAGTTATTTGTTAAGAATTGCTATTTTGCCCTCTGATATTCTTGAACTGCCTAAATGTCAGGTTTCCATGTACTGCTGTCTGGATGCTATCAAAGGCACTGCTATGAGGTGAGAGGAAGAGGTCATACGTTCATCTTACATGCTGCTACCACGGCTGATTTTTTTAAAAGCTTTGTGACCTAGAAAGGAGATGTACGGAATGAATGATGCATGGACTGCAGAGAGCATAGGGCGTCATCAGTCTATTTATACCTCCAGGAAGGAAAAAATGAGCATGGGCAATGACTCTATACTCCATGGACTGAGTATGAAAAGATCATCTGGAAGAAACAATAAACAACACAGCGAGGGAAATATTTATGCTGCCAGTGCAGAATAGAAGGTGAAGCCATATTCTCATTTTCCTTGGTCTTTTCAAAATTCTATTTCTTTTTAAAGAATTTTAAGTTGATCCTCTGCTGTTTCCTACCCCCATGGAAAGCATCCTGAGTCTGAGTTAAAGACACTGCCACCCATATTTCCAAAACTGGCTTCACGCCATATGTGCATGCATACTCACATTTGGCTGTAGTCTGCAACCATTTGGACACACTGTAAGTTTTGAGCAGAGGTTTTTGAGGCTTAAGAAAGTATTTGGAAAAGCCTTCACAGATACTTGTGTGACTTCAACTCCAAAAGGGAAAATAAAAAAATCAGAAGGTTTACACAGATTTGTACAATATGGTAGAGAAATGGTTTCCCCAAGGTATGTAGTGAACTTCTCTTAAGTGGTGAAATATTTCCAGGACAGAGCAGAGAAAAAGCACTAGCGCCAGCTGTTGACACTTATTTCTTCATCTCTAGAAAATTTAATGTTGGCCTTTACCTGTGTTTCTAATGTATACAGTATTATATGGAGCCCGACAGAAAAGAGTTTCTGAAACTTACCCACTTTGCTCCTTCATAACCTATTTATTTGTGCCATTTCTGCCAGGCTGCTTTGCTCTTGATTTGTCCTTGGAAGTGTTTTACCAGCCATGGTGATAGGTATGCTGACAATCGGCCAGAGTATGAGGCGTTTTCTAAGGCTATAAATCAGGTGTTTTTTAGTGTAAAACTTACTGAGCCACATGGGGCTCAAACCTAGAGCCTGGATTCTTTAACACAAAATTATTTAATTTGAATATATGCAATGTTCACTCTATAAACACTTTTCGTTTCTATTACTGCCCAAGTCTTCTCATCATTTCTAAAGCTGACAATCTAAGGGCATGCTGCACCCTTTGCCTGCATCTGCTGAAATCATGTTTGGTTTTAATTCGCTGAGCACACCTCAGACTTCATCTTCAATCATTTCGTCACATTTCACTCCTTCCGCCTCTGTAAAAAGGGTAAGGTTGACTCTTAAATTATTCACGTCAGAGAGAATGAATGATCTTAATTCTTTACTTTTGCAAACTCACAAGGTAACTTTTGAGCTTGTAAATGTTGATGATTTGTTGTCAAAACGATGATGATATTCCTAAAACACAATTGTGACTGATGGATAAAGTCAAGGTACCTGGAATAATAAACTTCACTGACTAATTAGACTTCTCAGGTTGTAAATGAATTGATAAAAACCATTACAACCCATTTGTTTTTTGTGTTTGTTTTGCATGGGCTTATGAATTGAAGAGGAATGTTATATATTGTTCACATGTACTAAGCACCAGAAAGGAAAAATGAGGGTGTGTGAAGGCTTACTAGAGGAAAAAGAGATTTAATGCTTGATAAAGAGGTTAGGAGCTGGGGAAGGGGGACAAGGAAAGCAGGACAGATATGAAAAATCAGACACAGGTATCTTGAATTAATAATAGGTACTCTGTAAGTACCGATGACATATTGCATTGGGCAAAACTGCTTCAAAAGACCTCCTTAAAGTGTTAAAAAAGCAAAGATGCCACCTTGGGGACTGAGGTATGCCCAACCCAAACCATGGTATTTTCAGTCACCTCATAGGCATGTGAAAGCTGGACGATGAACAAGGAAGACTGAAGAAGAATTGATGCCTTTGAATTACGGTGTTTGCAAAGAATATTGAATATACCATGGACTGCCAGAAGAATGAACAAATCTGTCTTGGAAGAAGTACAGCCAAAATGCTCCTTAGAAGTGAGGATGGCGAGACTTCTTCTCACGTACATTGGACGTGTTATCAGGAAGAACCAGTCCCTGGAGACAGAATCATGCTTGGTAAAGGAGAGGGTCAATGAAAAAGAGGAAAACCCTCAGTGAGATGGACTGACACAGCGGCTGAAATGATGAGCTCAAACACAGCAACAATTGTACAGATGGTTCAGGACCAGACAGTGTTTCATTCTGTTGTACACAGGATCACTATGAGTCAGAATTGACTCAACAGAACCTATCAAAACCAACTATAAGTATTTGTTGATTAATCATACAACAGAAGGGAAATGAAATATGTTGCTATATCATCTTTGAAACCTCCACTACATACAAGAATAGGAACTTAATTTTCATAGGCTCAACAATTTTAAAGCTCTCTTGTCCTTTAACCTTCTACTACATAAACCAGTACTGCAAGGTTATCCCTCTTCCTGTTCTTTTCTTCCCTCATACTGCCACAGAGAAGCTAACTAAATGAACCTGCCTTTTAATGGAGATAAACCCAGCATATACAAAGTCAGTTGTTGTTTGGGAAGGTTGTAGAAGTATAAGCATTCAAGGAGGGGTGGCTGAGGCTTGAGCAACTTGGCAAATTTTCTAAGGGGCAAGAAAATAATTTTCCGTACCAAAATCCGCTAAACTAAAAGGCAGACCAAAAATTAATACTTTTTTCTTTTTTAAAAAGAAATTTCATCTTCATAGAATAACATTTTTGTGATTTCTATGTTCAATTTTTAACTTATGCTAATGCATCTCTTTATAATTGTCAACAAATTACTAAGAGGCAAAAGAAAGCTGAGAGACCTTCTTAGACATATTTAACTAACATATATAAAATGGAAGGAGATATTCTTATTGCACAATAGAAACAAAACACAGGCAAAAACCATGTACTTGTGAAAATGTTTGGATCAAACAGGCACTTCTGTTAGATCTCCTCATTTTTTATCTATATACTTGATCATGTTGACAGCCATGATTCATTTGAGAAAATAATGAGGTTTTTCTAAATAATTTATGTTCACTAATAATTCTGGCATATCTATGTCCTTAATTTATCTCATCCAAAACCAAACCCACTGCTGTTGAGTTGACTCCAACTCATAGAGACTCTACAGGACAGAGAAGAACTGCCCCATAGGGTTTCCAAGGCTGTAATCTTTACGGAAGCACACGGCCACATCTTTCTTCCATGGAGCAGCTGGTGGGTTTGAACCAATGACCTTTTGCCTTTTTTGTTGTTGTAGTAGTTTAAATGAAGTTTACATTTCAAGTTAGTCTCTCATGCAAAAATTTACACACACATTGCTATGTGACCCCAATTGCCCTCCCCATACTGTGACAGCACACTCCTCCTTTCCACCCGATTCCCCATGTCCATTCAACCAGCTCCTAACCCTCTCTGCCTTCTCATCTCCCCTCCAGAGAGAAGCTGCCCATTTAGTCTCATGTATCTACTTGAGCTAAGGGGCACGCTCCTCACGAGTATCACTTTTTGTCCCACAGTCCAGTCCAATCCATCTGAAGAGTTGGCCTGGGAAATAGTTTTAGTTCTGGGCTGATAAAGATTCCAGGGGCCAAGCCTTCTGAGGTTCTTCCAGTCTCAGTCAGACCATTAAGTCTGGTCTTCTTACTAGAATTTGAGTTCTGTATCCCACCTTTCTCCTGCTCCATCAGGGACTCTCTGTTTCATTCCCTGTCAGGGCACTCATTGGCTATAGCCAGGCACCATCTAGTTCATCTGGTCTCAGACTGATGAAGTCTCTGGTTTATGTGGCCCTTTCTTTCTCTTGGGCTAATACTTTCCTTGTGTCTTTGGTGTTCTTCATTCTCCTTTACTCCAGGTGGTTGGGACCAATTGATGCATTTTAGATGGCCAATTGCAAGCTGTTAAGACCCCAGACACCAATCACCAAAGTAGGATACAGAACATTTTCTTAATAAGCTTTGTTGTGCCAACTGACCTAGATGTCCCCTGAAACCATGGTCCCCAGACCCCTACTCCTGCTACTCTGTCCCTCAAAGTGTTTGATTTTATTCAGGAAACTTCTTAGCTTTGGTTTAGTCCAGTTGTGCTGACCTCCCCTGTAGCATGTGCTGTCCTTCCCTTCACCTAAGGTAATTCTTGTCTACTATCTAGTTAGTGAATAACCCTCACCCTCCCTCCCCACCCTTGTAACCATCAAAGAATGTTTTCTTCTGTGTTTAAACCTTTTCTTGGGTTCTTATAATAGTGGGCTTATACAATTGAACCACTGACCTTTTGGTTAGCAGCTGAGTGCTTAACCACTGTGCAACCATGGCTCCTTACTTACATCCTCTTAAATACCAGGTAGTCAAGCACCTATATCCAAGCTAGGGGTGAGGACTACAGTGATACAGTTTAATAATGTCCATACAAGGAATAGAATAAGATATTTTCTTCATTGCTACATTGACACCAAATGTCCTTCCTCAAATCAATTTCAATATAACTTCTTGCAAAAGTAAAGAAAAACTGCAATTATTGCTGACATACCCAAATTAAAGATGAATGAATTAAGAAAAACATTATGTTTTTATGAAATTGTGTAGTCCTATAAATCAGCACTTCAATGCGGAATTTTGATTCATCCAAACTCTGCTCACTACCATTGACTAATGAATTCTGAACAATGTCCATGATACATTGCAAAGATAACCTATTTTCTGTGACACTTCTTTTTTCTTCAACATTATCAATGGACAAGAGAGTTTTAACACATATTTGTGCCCCAGCCACTAAATGCTTACATTTATTGAGTTAAGTTGAAATATGCGTTTCAATATTTAATGTTTTAAAATGAAATTGAAAAGTCACATAATCACACATCTTAAGGCTTTTTTAGTTTGTTTTAATTTCTGAACTACTATATTTGACCACATTTTTACAAACTGTGAAATTGTACTATATGAAGAAGAACGGGGCATCAGGATTGGTGGAAGACTCGTTAACAACCTGCGTTATGCAAATAATACGACCTTGCTTGCTGAAAGTGAAGAGGACTTGAAGCACTTATTGATGAAGATCAGGAACTACAGCCTTCAGTATGAATTACACCTCAACATTAAGAAAACAAAAATCTTCACAACTGGACCAATAAGCTGTATCGTGATAAACAGAGAAAAGATCAAAGTTGTCAAGAATTTCATTTTACTTGGATCTGTAATCAATGCCCATGGAAGCAGCAGCCAAGAAATCAAATGATGTAGGGCATTGGGCAAATCTGCTGCAAAAGTCGTCTTTAAAGTGTTAAAAAGAAAAGACGCCACTTTGAGGACTAAGGTGCACCTGACCCAAGCCATGGTGTTTTCAATTGCCTCATATGCATGCGAAAGCTGGACAATGAATAAGGAAGACCAAAGAAGAATTGACACCTTTAAATTATGGTGTTGGCGAAGAATACTGAATATACCATGAACTGCCAAAAAGAACGAACAAATCTGTCTTGGAAGATGTGCAGCCACAATGCTCCTTAGAGGCAAGGATGGAAAGACTTTGCCTCATACTCTCTGGACATGTTATCAGGAGGGACCAGTCCCTGAAGAAGGACATCATGCTCGGTAGAGGGTCAAGGAAAGAGGAAGATCCTCAATAAGATGGACTGACACAGTGGCTGCAACAATGGGCTCAAGCATAACAACCATCGTGAGGATGGTGCAGGATCGGACAGTGTTTCCTTTTGCTGTACATAGGGTTGCTGTCAGTCGGAAATGACTCAACGGCACCTAACAACAACAGGAATGATCATAAACTCCAAGAGATTCAGTAAAGAGCTAGCCGTCAATTTCTGATCTTGTACGCACTGCAGTGCTATTCACTAAATATTTCTAGTCGTGCCCCACTTTCTTGCACTTCCCAGCCCCCTTGATGTTTAGTGAGTTTACTGAAATGTGTATGTCACTATCAGGCTGAACTGCAAAAGAGCCAGTAAGTCATTTACTATGCTCTCTTCCTTCTGCTTAGGTGATTGTAGAAGCATGTGTTAAAGGGAACTTCCTTCAGCTGGGTCTCAGAGTAACTGTGATGAGCACAGTCTTCCTACCAGCCTACCCAGACATAAGGTATAAACAAGAGACTTCTTTTTTGTTATAAGCCATTAAGGTTTTTGTGGTTACTGCAACCAAACTTAGCCTAAGCTGACTAATACACAAATTTAGTTGTGATTACATATCATAGACTGGATGTTTGGGAAAAAAAAACAAACTTTCATTAAATTTAAAATGCCATTTTAATATAGAATATGTCATGCAGATGACAAATTCCATTTTGATGTAGAATTGCATGTCTGGTAATGAATTTTTAAATTTTGTATGAAATAAAAGGGTCAACAAGTGCTTCAATATTTAACAGTAAATGAGAATAGTGGAAGGGGTTTGAGGGAAACCAGAGGTGAAGAAGGATACTCCAGAAGTAGGCACTTATCTAAGAAAATGCAGAAAGAAATGAGAGGTCAAGATGATTTCAGAAAATGACAAGTAGTTCCAAACGAAACCACAGAATCAGTATCACTTCTTATTTATCCATGTATATCCCCACTACAGTACTTAGTATACTGTCTTCTTGGACTTACTGATCCCTAATATTAAATAATTCAAGAAATCAGATCTGATTTAACATATAATAGTCTGTAATTTATTAGTATAATACTTTCTCTTATAATATTGTATATTCATAAAGTGTCAGAAACAACAACTAATCTCACACAGCTGGTAGTTTTCTCCTTTCTATTACCTATAAATATTCAAATGTTTAGATAGGGTAAATCATTCTGACATGGCATGACATGTTCATGAGCAATCCTAAAGGAAAATGTACACTTTCTGATTAAAAACCCCTAGCTCCTCTATTTCAGGACAGAAAAAGAAAGCTAATCTTCCACAATTAGTCAAATATCATTCTTCACTCCCATAGCTATAAAAATGTCACAAGGTAGATAAGAATCCATATAAACAACTGACTGTTTTCTTTTTTCCCAATCTATACCACCAAGTAAATCTAATGTTCTTTGATACCCCTTGTTTATGCTGCAGTAGACAAGCATTCAAAAAGTGTTATGTAAGTGATGGGACTTATTGAGAAATAGATTTGCACTTGAAAAGCAACTAGCCCAGAAGTGTAATCATTACAACCTGAAAAACATTTGAACCAGCTCAGGCTTCTTTTTTCTAAGTGATCAAATAAAATCAAAAGAGACTTATAAAATAGTCTTGCTTACCAACCTGATTGCAACTTTTTCGAAATAGGCTTTGACCTTTAATCTTCTCCCCATGAAATTTTCAGTAGAGCCAACCCCAAGGAACCCACAAGATATTGAAGTCATCCCACCAATTTCTTTTTCATTTTAAGCTACTTTGGATTTTAAGGTTTTTTGGAGGGTAAAACTTAAAAGATTAAATCCTTTTAAAATAACTGTCTTAAACATGCTCAAAGAGCTAAAACAAAACACAAAGAATTCAAAGGTGACTAGGGTGTACTCAAAGAGATCCACACCAAGATCCTTTATAATCAAACTGTCAAAAGCCAAAGACAGAGAGAACCATGAAAGCAGTGACAGAAGCAACTCATCACACACAAGGGATCCTCAATACGATTAAATGTCGATTCCTTCTAGAAACCATGGAGGCTGGAGGACAGTGGGATGATACTTCTAAAGGTGCTGAAATTAAAAAAAAAAAAAAAAAAAAAAAAAAAACCTGCTAACCAAGAATTTTATATCCCACAAAACTATTCTTCAAAAATGAGGGTGAAGTTAAGATATTCTGAGATAAACAAAAACTGAGGGAGTTACGACTAGACCTACCCTACAAGAAAAGCTAAAAAGAGTCCTTCAGGTTAAAATGAAAGGACACTAAACAGTAACTTGAAGCCCATATGAAGAAATAAAGATCTTTGGTAAGGCAATCACATGGGCAAATAAGAAATCTAGTATTGTTGTACTTTTAGTTTGTAACTGTCTTAGTCATCTAGTGCTGCTGTAACAGAAATACCACAAGTGGATGACTTTAACAAACACAGGTTTATTCTCTCAGTCTAGTAGGCTAGAATTTCAAATTCAGGGCATCAGCACCAGGAGAAGGCTTTCTCTGTTGACTCTGGAGGAAGGTCCTTGTCATCAATCTTTCCCTGGACTAGGAGCTTCTCTGAGCAGGAACCCTAGGTCCAAAGGATGCCCTGTGCTCCAGGCGCCGCTTTCTTGGTGGTATAAGGTCCCCATGTCTCTCTGCTGGCTTCTCTCTTTTATATCTTAAAATAAATTGGCTTAAGATACAATCTAATCTTGTAGATCTCATCAATATAACTGCTGCTAATCTATCTCATTAACATCATAACGATAGGATTTACAACACATAGGAAAACCACCCTGGATGACAAAATGATGGACAATCACACACGACTGGGAATCATGGCCCAGCCAAGTTGACAGGTATTCTGGGGGGGAACGAGTCAATCCATGACAGTAACTCCATTTTATATGTCCCACTTGATTCAAAAGACAAATGCATAAAAAATAATTGTAAGTCTATGTTATTGGGCACACAACACGCAAAGATGTAATTTTTGAAAACAACAAAGGCTCTGTCCTCCCCCTACCCTGTTCTGTACACTATTGAAATTAAGTAGTTATAATTTGGAAATTTATTTTTTAAATAAAAACTAACTATCCCTTGTAAAACATAAAAGCAGGGCAGAATAGACAAAACAAGTCACTTTAACTTTTCATATCTCATCAAAAATATTAACTCTTTCCATAAATATCCATTGCATAGGCTTTCTCTCACACTTATGAGAGTCACAGCTTAGTTAAATTTCTTTGACTCATGTCATGCTATAATTTTTTAAATCCTTATTTTTATAGAATGCACAAATAAAAAACAATCAGAAACAATGTAAGTAAAAAATGTAATGATCGATTTTGAAAATATACCCAAATACAGAAATTACAAATTTATGTATAATTCACTTAACAAAACAAAACAAAACAAAAGTTGTTGCAAAAGTAAAGTTCTATTAGGTAGCTCTAGCTGTCTGTTCCTACTTTTTTCCGGACCAACTTATGCAACATCCTGATGTTTAAAACTCTTTTGTCATGAAAAGTTTGTCTCTAGGGTGAGGGGAGGGGGTATGTCTCATTTTCTTTTTAAAGTTATAATTCAAAACAGATAGTTAAAAAATATAATAAACTTCCTGTGCTTTGCAAACATTTTGAATTATGCAACACTTAACTACAAGGTAAAGACAGAAATGCACATTTAAAGTAAAAACTTAGCAAACGCCCTTTACCCACAGCATTTACTATACTGTCAGATCAAAACATTTTGCCCTGTAACATAAGCAGTCAGCAATATTCAATGATCTGAACGGTTTCGAGTGCAAAAAATCATGCATCAAATAGAGTTCTTATTTGGTTCTTTTCAAATGCTACCGTAGTAATTTAAAGATTATTAAGAGATGATGATAATGATGTTCCCTTTCATTAAGTATAAAGAATCAATACTATGGATCATTATAAAATTTTATTCATGTTTCTTTTTTTCTATGTTGAGTAGGAGATAAGTTGATATAAATTTTTTAAAAACCTCATAATCAACGTTATATGTGAATATTAGAATAAAAATAAGTTTATATTATTTTTCTAACTTAGTCTTGGCCTCTCCAACAATAAAATCTCCTTATTGTACCCAACCTATTCCTTCCAAACCTACTTGAGATGGATGAGGTTTTTAAAGCTCTGTTGTCATTTATGGAGAGTTATCCATTACCATTAGAAAACACATTATAAGGAGCCCTAGTGGTGGAGTGATTAAGCCCTTGATTGCTAACTAAAAAAGGTCAGCAGTTCAAATCTACCAGCTGAGCTCCTTGGGAACCCTATGGGGGCAGTTTTACTCTGTCCCATCGGGTCACTATGAGTCAGAATCTACTCAACAGAAACAGGTTGTTCTTTTTTTAACACGGTATATAGAAAAATTATATTTTGAAACATTTTAAGATTTAATTTTTCTCATTTTTGAAGCCAACTTAAAAACAACACATTAAGTGACAAGAGAATCCAAGAACCAGGGGTCTGGCTCACCAATTAAAAGAGGTTACTTGACTAGAAACAAGGCACATCATCTACAGACTTCAGTCATGTTACAGGAAATATGCTAACTCTGTACATGGAACAGTCATATACTATGTTATAAAGATATTAGGACAGAAAGCTAATTATTCCAACATATTTCTACATTATGGAATATGTCTAAATGCACACCATATTTATCTGTACTATAGTTCGCTTTGCTTTTTAGATGAATGACTTTTGAACAATATTTTCTCATATTACTGAAGTGCTAAGTGCAATGGCAACATCTGAGAATAATTATTTCTGTGAATTCACATAACTTTGGAATGCCGAGAAATGTATTTGGCTTAAGACACATCATGACAGTCATGAGAACTCCGCCTTAACATTATACACAGCGGAGAAATGACTGTGTGGTTAAAGCCTTAGAGTAAATACTCAAAAACTGGTTGTGCCGAACATACATTGAAATTTTAGGAGGCTGAGTTCCAGTGGGTAGTTAGGGGCTTCCTTAAAAAAGAAATTGGGGTAACTTGATGAACTCTGAGGAAAATGAAACTAATTCTTTCTAGCAATATGCTCTACATCTAAGAACAGGGAGGCTTTTTTTCTAGAAGGAGTCAGATATAGGACATCCCAAAATAGTCTTAAAGTTTTCAAAAGCCTTGGATGATCCTGCTTTGGAAGACAGTTGTAATGAAATGATTACCTGCCTTGATGGGTAGCCTTATCTGGGAAAAACTTTTTTTTTTTTTTTTTTTTTTAAATAGAGGTTTAGCTAAAACTGGAAAAAAAAAAAACAAAAACAAAAAATAATATGAGTAGCAGGGTGCTAACTCTCAATTTAGGTCATTTCAAATTTTTGAGCTATGGACTCAAAAGGAAGTCTATCATCATAAAATGTAAGCTGAATGAGCGCAAGTCTCTAGCTTCCACCTTTTCCCAGGCATCTATACTAACACTAGCACATGGTAGGGGCACATTTAATATTTGTTGAATAAATAAATGAATGAAGGCTGAGTCAAGTACAACACTGGCTTCCAAATGCTGGTCGTGACAAAGTTATCACTAATCTGCAGCAAAATCAGAATAATTAAGAAGTAAAACTTTGTCATAATCCATCTACTAATTCTAGTCTTGAAGTAGAACATTAATAGCATAGTCCAGATGTGAAGTTAATACTCAAAGGAATCACACAGCGTGGAGTGCAGGCATTCCCCTATCCAAATAGTGGGCACAAGAGAAAATGATCTTAAATTTTACCCAGGACCCCAGGCAAGAGGGAAAGAGAAAGGAGTTACAATAGTTGTAATGGCAACGGAGGAAAGACTACATAAATTACTTCACCTGTTCAACAATGTTCTAAAGGGAAAGTTAGTTCAGTTCTAATACTGAACTTTGCTAAGGCTAGAAATTAGGACTAATTTGCTATTGCATAGAAAAAGTTTGGTTCTTAGATGCAGTACTAATTCCTACTCTCAAATATGCATGTGGTCTTTCTTAAGAATTTAAGTCTCTCTTGGTATCAGTTGGAGCCCTGCTGGCCACAGTTGTTAAGGGCTCAGCTGCTAACCAAAAGGTTGGCAGTTCAAATCCACCAGCTGCTCCTTGGAAATCCTATGCGGCAGTTCTCCTCTGTCCTATAGGGTCGCTATGAGTTAGGATTGACTTGACAGCAATGGGTTTGGTTGGTCTCAATTAAATCCATTCTTGCCCTCTACAAGTGAAAACAACAAGGTATTTTTATAAAATACCCTGAAGTCCTGAGATTGTATGTCTCAAGGAATTTAGAACAAGCAGAGTAAAGCAGCATTATTCACTATCTCAGAGCAAAGGTGACTAGAAACCAGAATCCTAGAGATGAAATCAGACATATCTCCTGATAAATTCCCAGTTCTTCTGACTATCTGCCCCTCCCCCCTAATCCCAGGCACTATAACTGTCAGTCATTTTTGGTCTGTTATTGCAATATGAAAAAGTCTGACTTAAACACCATAAAAGTCTTGGGAAAAAAACATTTTTGTTCACTGGTGGGCTCAGGGGACTGATAGTGGAATATGAACCTTTCACCCCTGAAATGGTTCCTTGGGAACAGAGAGCAGCCTGTTTTTATCACTATAAACGCCCCTCCCGGCCCTGCCCCCCCAAAACCACCACTATTGACCACAGGTGGTGCTAAAACACCTAGCAGGCAGCTGTGGTGAGTGTTATCGCAACAGGAAAGAGCCCCTTGAAATGACTGGGGCAATTTTAGATATCCGTCGTCGACTCTAGTAAGGAGGAAACTTTGCATATAAATCACACTGGGATTGTGTTTAAATGCAGATTTTAGTAGTCTGGAGTGGGGCCTGAAATTCTACATTTCTAAAAGCTCCTAGGTGATGCTGAATCTGTTGGTTCACAGACTTCACTTTGAGGAACAAGGATTTATTCCACCTCTATTTACATAATTTGAGGAATACAACAGAACTTCCTCCCCACCCAAAAATCTCACTCTTGCCCACCTAGTACAATACCAGAAATACCCAAAGAAAACAGGAGTTGAGGAAGAAGAAAGTAAACTCCAGTTTCCCTTATTTTAACTTGTTTGCCCCGATACAACACTGTATTGTACCAAGAGTGGTTAGAACATGGTTGCAGTCTCAGATCTGACCAGTTGAAGCTTTGTACTTACACTACAGTCACTTCTCATGGGATCCTTACAATCATTGCGAGCTAAGTAGAACAGATATAATCACTATTTTAGAAAAGGAGAAAACAGATTGATGGAGTTAAGCAACTTACTCACGGACTTGTAACTGGTGGGAGTCAGATCCAGGAATCATACTTGTTCCCTAACCCCTAAATCTAGAGTCTGTCCACCGAAACAGTGCATTTTACATCACTCATCTCTCCCGACCTCCCAGATGAGTATTCTTTGATATTGCTACACCAGTGTTCTAGCAGTTGTACAACTGAAAAAAAAGGGAATATGGAGTTGTTGGGTTCAACATTTAGTATACGCCCTAAATGAGTTGCGGTTTTTTTGTTGGTTTGTTTGTTTTTTAATCTGGAAGATAAGCCTAAAGTCAGCTGAATGGCATACAGCTGAACAGAATAATTAGGATTCTGAAGATCTGATTCAACAGTAGAGAGGTGTTTTTGATCAGACTGAATACAAACGCTAGTCATAGAGCAACAACGTTACCACTCCGGTGAAAATACTTCAACATCAAGAATCCCAGAGTGATTCCACAGCAACAAGGAAAGTGACGACAGAGTGAGAAGTAAGAAGTACTGCCTATCCTAGCCATTCTCAAAAACAGGCTGTTTCTGGAGCGCTAGTATAAGAGCCCCCATGTCGTTAAGGTTTTCTTTCCTGCTACTTCCCCAGCACCCAGAAAAATTCCTGGTATATAAAGGTACCCATTTCCGTCGAGTCGATTCCAACTCATAGCAACTTTGTAGGACAGAGTCTAACTGCCCCATAGGGTTTCCGAGGAGCAGCTGGTGGACTCCAACTGCTGACCTTTTGGTTAGCGGCCGTAGCTCTTAACCACTGCATCATGAGGGCTCCAGTCTGGTGGAGTAGTGGTTAAGAGCTGTGTCTAATAACCAAAAGGTCAGCAGTTCGAATCCACCAGGCTCTCCTTGGAAACCCTGTGGGGCTGTTCGACTCTGTCCTATAGGTTTCGCTATGAGTCAGAATCGACTCGACAACGGGTTGGGTTTGGTTTGGTTTGGTTTTGGTTTCATGGGTTTTATATAGAAGGTGCTGCATAAATATTTTTTTAAATTGAATGAATAATTTGAATCTAATTATAATAACAATACACAATGTGATAAATGTAAACATTTATTTAAATATGTGATACCCTCCTATCTTTTATAAGTAGATTGTTTTCACATTAAATGTTGTTTTGAAATGTTTAATCTTTGGCAGAACTAGAGACACTTGACTCTTTCCAAACTAACTAAAAATTACTCTTTTGAATCTCTTCTGTCTTCCCAACGCAATAAATCCTGCTCTGCATAAAATCTTTATCGAATCAAATAAGAGAAAGAGCAATGGCTCAAGTTTATTTCAAGCCTACTCTTCATGGTACTGTGGGAATATAATTTGTGATTTTCTTTCAGATCTTGGCTCAAGCAGCATTTCATGGGAGAAATCTTTTATAGGCTTTATAGCATCATGCACCTCCCTTTCATAGACCTAATAGACTTCATATACATATAGACATAGGCATACTTTACCTGACTCTCCTCTAGACTATACTCTTTCTGAGGGCTGGTATCCAGTCTTCTTTTCTTCACAGGTGTATCCATTGCACCTGCCGGGTCATGATCTTTATCAGGTCTAGGAGTTACTGAAAAACTTTAAATTAACTGCATTGCAAATGCATGCACCCATCCAGGTCCACAGAAAATTTAGCACACGTGTGGTAGCCATCAGCAAGAACAGGTAACAGACAAAGCTATAGTAAGAGACAGAAACTAAGCCGAGGTGCATAAAAAAGAAAAGGTGGCCTTCAATAGTCAAATCTTGATTTAATAAATCAACAAAGAACAAGTACTGTAGTGATATTTAAAAATAGCATCAACGTTATACATTATTTTTAACAATGTGAGAGCCTCATACCACCTGCATCATGAACACTGAGACTCAGGTAGAACAAATCAAATACAAGGTAAGAACTGATCCCAGAATGAAAAAAAAAACAAAAAACAAAAACATTTCACCCAATTTTGCTACTAGCAATTTCTTAAGAATTCAATATTCGTCAAAGAAGAGGTTTAGGATCATGTAGCAATTTCATCTATGCATGCTCTTTCCCCAAACCATTTATGACAATTTTCACTTTATGGAGCCTGTAAACAGGAAACAGTCTATGAACAATGAATTTGAAGGCAAAATTGTGACAGAGAAGGCATGAATTTCATCTATGGAGGCACATAAATGCCTTCCCAATGGCACATACTTTTCTCAACCTCACTAAAATTACCACTTTGTCTGTTTTTAAAGTTTTGTTTTTGTTTTTTTAATGCTGTTCTTACAATTCTGATACTGAAATGTGGTACAATATTTACAAAAGGTTTTATTAATTGGGTTTTGGATTTATTAAAAATATACTGCAGGGTGAATAAACTGGAAATAATGAACAGCTGTCCTGACGGAGTATTAAATAACCCAAACACCCACTGCTGTCGAGTCAATTTCGACTCATAGCGACCCTACAGGACAGAACAGAACGGCCCCATAGGGTTTCCAAGGAGAGCCTGGTGGATTCAAACTGCCGATCTTTTGGTTAGCAGCCAGACTCTTAATCACTACGCCACCAGGGTTTCCAAGAGTATTATTAAGTGTTAAAATTTTGTTGTTGTTGAGAATTATACAGCAGAGCACACACCAATTCAACTATTTCGACATGTTCAATTCAGTGACATCGATTAAATTCTTCAAGCTGTAACCATTTTCACTCTCCTTTTCCAAACTGTTCCTCCCCAGTTAGCATAAACTCACTGGCCCCTAAATTTCCTACCTATTCTTTTGAGTTGATGTTGTCAATTCGATTCCATATAGATAGCTCTTAACAGAGCACAATGCTCAAGGCAGACATTCCTTACTGATTAAGCTATTGTTTGGTTTAAAAACTTCAAAGGATATTTTTGGTTTAAGGTTTAAAGATTATCTCAGGGCAATAGTTTCAGGGGTTCATCCAGACCCTCCTGACTCTTGTTATTGAAACCTGTTACCAATGATTGTTAAGAAAGACAATTAAAATGTAGGATCACAGTTTCTGGCCAATCTGAAAAGGCTAAGCTTTCAATGGTTTTATCCATTTGTAATGTTAATATATACCGATGACTCTGTAATGGTCTTTGGACTCGGGCAGACATAGCTCTAGCAGCTTGCTTGTCCGTTTTCCCATTTTTATCTGTTCTGTGATATTTCCCTGGACTGGGGTAGACATGGCTCTGGCAGCTTGGTTGTCTGTTTCCCACTTCTGCCTTTTTGAATATATGCCGAATAAAACTTTATTTTTGCTTTACTAAACTTTATGGTGTTTTTCCTCTACAACAGGCTCCAAAAAGTCGGGGTTCCAAGAGAATTTGAAATTCTATTCTGCATTTTTTCCCTTTTGATCAGGATTCTTCTGTAGAATCTTTGATCAAAATGCCGGCCACCATCCAGTTCTTCTGGTCTCATGGCAAAGGAGGTAGATTGTTCAAAAATTCACCCTCCATATAGAGACCCCAAGCAGAACCAGAAGGTAATAATGTACATGACCGTCAACTCATATAATGCCCATGGCTCTGTGCTGCATATGTATCCTATATATTTCAATATTTTAACTTCTTTTCTACTTTATAATGAACCATCAAATTTGCAGTTAACACTTGTCTTTTCTAATATTAGGAATGCAAAATCTACAGTTTTTCCAAGGGACATTGTTTCCTGTCTGCTCGTCACCTTTCCTCTGCTTCTCCTTCTTAATGCCAAAGAAACCAAACCCGTTGCCGCCAAGTCGATTCAGACTCATAGCGATCCTATAGGACAGAGTATAACTGCCCATAGGGCTTCCAAGGAACAGCTGGTGGATTCGAACTGCTGACTCTTTAGTTAGCAGCCTGAGCTCTTAAGTACTGCACCACCAGGGCTCCTCTCCTTAATGGAATCCCAGTTTGTTGAGGTGTCTTTCTCCCACTAACTCCAGTGTTACAGGTCGACTGTCTCCTGCCATATAGGTCAGTTTGGTCAGGGGGGTGATCCCATTGCCCCTCCCAGGAGATGGTTGAGAAAAGGTCATTCAGTCTAATGAGGGGATTTCTGGCGGCTGCTGGGAAAGTTCTTCCCGACTCTTCATCTAATTGTCATTACGCTTGGATATGTGGCTCAGAAGTATTTCAGCTATATTGCTACTCACTAAAGGAGGGTAAAGTCAAAAGAATTCAAGGTAAGTGGAGTCAGAACTCCTTGATGAAGTCAACTCTGAGACTTCTTGACTTCCACTTGCAAGAGGATAAACTTTTGTTATTATCATACCTATCATTTTCAGTTGGGTTTTCTACACCCGGTACAGAAAAGCATATTAAAAGATACATTTTCATTATTTAAAACTATTCACCTAAATGTCAAGAACAATTTTAAGTAGCAAATGGCATGGTACCAAATTGAATATTGCTTTTGAAATATAATGTGGATTTTTTTTAAATGTGGTTTAGAAAGCAGGATAAGTAAACTGAGGAATCAACCCTCCAAATTTTTATAATTATGTGGGGGAAAGGAAGAAAAACATTACTGAAACTTTTAATTTTTTTTTCCTTAAGAAACTTCCCAGTACATTATATAATCCCAGAAACTCAGTGAAAACTCAGTGAATGTTTAAAGAGTAAATTCTTAACTTTTATCATAGAAAGAGTACCTAAGTATCTTACGAACTAGGAAACAGATTTAATTCTGTGTGACTTTGAGCAAATAATTTAACCACCTTAGGCCTTGGGTTGTTCACCTGTAAATAAAAATGTATCTTTTAGTTCAAAATTTCATCATCATTGGCTTTTTGCAAAAAAATTACAAAGAGAGAAGGAAATGTGTTCCTGAATAGTTGTGCATTTTTAAAGTGCTTACAGATTAATATTTGAATCAGGTCACCAGGCCACTCAATCTCATGCTTTGAAAACTTTGTTTCAATTCTCAGCAATCAGAAACTTATGAACCCTACAGCAGTGGCATAATGTGTTATTAAAATAATGTATTAAATGAACACATTTTCTTTCAAAAGGTTTATATATGTACAACTGAAAAGATAAGACACATATAAATTATCTTTGATTTCTCTTAATTTATGCTGTCTTCTTTAACTGAATTTCAAAGAATTAAGATCTCATCTAATATAATGTCTAAATAGCAGTTTTGTTTTGTTTTGTTTTTTTCTGACCAATCACTGTTTAACAGGCACAGTGTCCTAACATTTTACTTATCTGATTCAATTTAATCCTCACTGCAACTCAAACATAAAAAAAAAGTCTCAGAAAGGCTAAGGAAATTACTCAAGGTCATGAAGCTAACAAAATCATCCATCTCTACCATCATATTTATTATACAGCATCCCAATCCTCTCCAATAAGAACTTTTTTCCCCATATAAACCTAAATGGCAGAATATTCCAATGAACAAAAAATTAATTTTACACCTTTATGCAGAAACTGTTTTCAGAACTCACAATAAACAATAAAACTTTTTTGTTTTTGTTCACTCATTATTGCTTGTATAAACCTAGTGCCTTGTATTATGTGTCAAGAGACAGTGTTAGTTAGCTTACAGAGAATCTCCCTGTAGCCTTATATCATTCAACCTTCAGTGGCTTGAATAATGTCCCCTAAAATTCATGTCCACCTATACCCTCAGAATGTGACCTTCTTAGAAAAAGCATCTTTGCAAATACAATTAAATGATTGAGATGAGATCATACTGGACAAGAGTGGGCCTAAATCCAATGAGAATATCCTTATAAGAGACAGAAAGGACACATACAGAGACGCAGAGAAAACGCAATGTGCAGATGTAGGCAGAGATTGAAGTGATCCATTTGCAAGTCAAGAAATGCCAAGGATTGCTGGCAAATGCCAGAAGCTAGGAGGGGAGTACGGGAGGATTTCTCCCTAGAGGCTCCAGAAGGAAACAACCCTACAACACCTTGATTTTGGACATCTGGCCTCCTGAATTGTGATGGAATACATTTCTGTTGTATTAAGCTGTCTCGTTTGAGGTAATTTGTTAAAGCAGCCACAGGAAACTAATACATAACCTAATGGCTGCAGACATATTTATAGAATGACAAAAAAGAAAAAAAGGCCAGCTATGCAAACTTTATATTGGAGTAGTAATGACAATGGGAAAATAATGTTTCTTCTACTAATGAGACAATCTGAGGGGTCATTGCTATTCTCTGAAAACTAGAAGGGTAAAAAAGATATATTAAAAAAAAAAAATCTTCCAATGAATCTAGACTGTTAAGCATCGAGTCAGTAGCTGCAGCACAGAAAAAGCTACTTGCCTGGAGATGAGGAATGAATCAGCTCAGCCCCGGACAAGAATGTGGATTTAAGGCAGTTTCCCCACTAAACCTATCCCTCTCTACAGGGCAGCAAAACAACTATAGAAAGAGGCCATAAATATTACCTACAACAAAAGTCTTTCAAGTTCAATGAAACTATGCTTATATATATTAAAAGTAGGGAACGGAAGTACCCAGGAACTCAGGCAGTAACCAAAGCTTATATACGCGACAGGGACCAATTTGTGGTAAAGCACAATATTGGTAGGATAAAATGCTAAACTTCTATGCAGTAGCTCATTTCAGTTTCGCTTATCTACATGGTTTTGCAGATCTTTCTTTCAGTATAGTTTGTTCCTTTTGTTCTCATGTAGTAAAATAATGCACCCCCCGCCCCCAACTTACAAACAAGAATGAGAAATTTGGGCAATCATCTCCAAAACAAAATGGAAAATTTTCATTCAGACAAAAGAAAATAATATTAGACTACACAGGCCTCATCAAGAACTAGAGGGTTATATCAAGTTATTACTATCAGTAAAAACTTACTTGATATAAAAAAAAAAAAAAAAGTCTCCTAAAGGATGTAAACCAGTTGCCATTAAGTGAATTCTGACTCATGGCAACCCTACGTGTGTCGGGGTAGAACTGTGCTCCACAGGGTTTTCAACAGCTGATTTTTCAAAAGTAGATGGCCAGGCCTTTCTTCCAAGTTGCCTTGGGTGGTCTCAAACCTCCAACCATTCAATTAGCAGCTGAGCACATTAACTGTTTGCACTACCCAGGGACTCCTCTTAAAGGATATAGTTTGCAAATTTGCTATACCAAGAACCACGAGTACTCCTTCCTCCCTGGAAAAGGTCCCTTTATGGTACAGAAGAGAACAAAGTGAAACATTCGTTTGTCGCATTCCAAGTTTTATTGAAAAGAGACATCTTTGTAGGTGTCTCTGTGTGTGTATGCATGCACTGTAATGTATTAGGAGAGGCAGCAATAAACACAATATAATTTTCTCAGGATTTATCACTCAAATTTTAATTGTAAAGTTTTTTCAATCCTATCCTCTTTACTCAATAATCTTTGGTATGAATATTACCTTTTCGTTTTTGAGCAAGATCATCCTCTCCTACTTTATAGTGTTTAAAACAGTTTTTCAGAACCGCTACCCAAGTAATAGATTAGACAAACCACATCACTGTAGGGTTTGCCTTCAGCCCATTTCCCCAGCATCAGGATATCAGGTCTCCAAAAAGTCTTCTCATTGTATGTTTGCAATCCATTAAACTAAAATACATGTGTGTTTTCTGCTCTTTTCAGATAATTTGCTCTATTCATAAAGAAAAATAAAAGCAGGGATGAAGAGTGCACTTAACCACACTTTAAATTAACTGGCCCTGTTATTGTTTGTCTCTGAGATAACACATGGAAATTTCCAAGACTGTAACATCTGCTGGGCCCATTAGAGGGAGCTACAGGGAAAATTAGCTTCATGACATAGGGTATTCAGATAAAACACTGACAGAAAAATACAAATGTCCTAAGGGTATTAACGCAGGGCACGGAAAGCCCAAGCCACCAGAATCTTGACTCTACTGCACCCTGTACTGCATCCAGAGCAATCTCTCCACTAACCTTTGTCAGTGCTTAGACATGGGGAGGCTACTGGGGCACCCATTCCTATGAAAGCAGCACACTATAAATCACTCACAAGATTGAGAACACCTGGATGTGCACTGATAGTTTCTTGGCAGCTTTCGATGCTTTTCAAACCAATCCAGATGATGTGCCAAATGCATGAAATAACTTATATGACCATGCACAGAAGAAATCCAGAGTGATACAGAAATGGGAACTTGTAGTAGTTGAAATCTAGAAATACAGAAATCATTATTAATTTTGTCCTATATTATTTAGTATTTCATCTTGTATGAAATCCCTAAGCATCTAGAAAACAAATTTCTTAAAGTAGTAGCTTTTTTTTTTTAAGTTTCCTTCTTTGAAATGATTTAACCATGTTCTGATTTCTAAATCTTGAAATTAGACCTTGTGTTAAATTAAAGATTAAACGCTCACATCTTCCTCCAAAGCAATCAGTATCTGCCTTCTCCTGAATACATTTACTGGTGTGTAAGCAAAAGAAGGCCTTCCTAAATATTATATAAACATTGTACATTTAAGAAAAAAAACAGATTCTTGAAAGTAGCTAATGAATTGTATTGACAAATGTCAAAGTGAATCACACTACCACTTCTCTGAACTTTTTAGTAATTTTGTGTTTTTGTTTGTTTCTTTGATTTTCTTGGAGGTGGAAGTTGTTTCGCTTAAAATATAGGTAGTAGGAGGACTAATAAATTATCTATGGATTCCTAATTGTCATGTATACCAAACCAAATCCACTGCTGTCGAGTCGATTCCAACTAATGGTGACCCCGTGTGTTACACTAGAACTAAGCTCCATAGGGTTTTCTAAACTGTAGTCTTTATGGAAGAAGATAACCAGACCCTTCTCCTGCAGCTCTGTTGGGTGACTTCAAACCACCAATCCTTCAATTGGTAGTATAGTGTAGTATAGTGCAAACAGTTGGCGCCACCCAGAGACCTGATTATCATATATAACCAGAACAAACCCGTAGCCATCGTGTCGATTCTAACTCATAGCAACCCTATAGTAGCTAAGTTAAAATTCTGTAGAAATTTTATCAGACCTTTAACAAATGACTTAAAAACACTGAGATGATTTACATAACAATTTCCTTTTACCTGTTTAGCAGAAGTTATTGTTGGGACCCTTTTGTTTGTATCTATCTTGTACCACACATAAAGCTTGGGGCTTTACGTATATTATCCTTAATTATCACAAAACTTTGCAATAAGGACATTATAACCATTTTATAAAGAAACCAGAACTACCGGAGTTTGAATGACTTGTCCAACACCACAATGCTAACAACTGGTAGGGCCAAGATTTGAGGTCAGTTCTGTCTAAATCCAAAGCCTACATGAAAACCATACTCTAGTCACCCTACCATTTTACCTTTATCATGTAAGGGTACAAACATTACTTGTGAACACATTAAATGTAAAATGTAGACACTATTCATAATGATATTTCTTTTGCCAAGCATTGAAAATTTTGTTTTACAGACTTTCTGTGGTTGCAAGACCAGAACTTGCAAACTTGTTTTATTACTGCACTTTTGGTATGATCAGCTGACTTCTAGGAGAAAAAGCACTGAACCACAGTACTAGAAATCCTGGGCAGTGATCATGATTCAGCCACTGATTATGTGATTCGGAGCAAGTCTCCAAACTATTATGCCACAAACATCTCTGATTTACAAATTCACACCTATAATCACCCTGTAAATGTCTGCAGCTGTGTTTATGATTTAGCTAACATGCCTAACACACAATAACACTCTCATAAGCTGAGTTAGAATAGTAAATACGGGTCCCAGTATTAGTGTGAATTTGTTGTTTCAAGACTAGCAGAGTTGAAACATGCTAAATCATTTTTCTTTGTGATAATCTGGACAAGGTGAATGACGTGAGAATTCGCTGGACTATCCAAAAAGAAAAAGAAAAATGTCATTATGGGCACAATTCATGGGAAGCAATTGATACTCCATTAGGTCAGAAAATTCTAATCTTAGATTTATGTTTGGTTATATTTTCAAACTGCATGCAATAGATGGCTTTTCAAAGTGCAGGGTCAATAATTGTTGACTAAAATGTCAAGAGAATGACTTGATTCTCTTCTGTTAGAGGCAAATATTTGTGGATGAAAGTAAAAAGAAAGTTATTTTGGCTTCAGAAATTTTAAATGCTTATTCTTTCCCAAAGGTTAAATATTATAATGACGTTTGAAAGATAATGGAAAAATATGCTAAGCCATATATATTCAATTTTAAAATCTATATTTAAGCAGTAAGGTCACCTTAAAGGAGGTTCTCCTAAGTGCACTGCTCACTTGAAATGCCTTTGTAGAAATATGTTTATTTGAAAAAGCAACACTAGCAAACAGTTAAATACCATATGCTAGAAGTCATGGAAAAAAAGAGTTTAACTACAGTTCACATAAAACTGAGAACTCAAAGGAAGGTTATTTTGAAAATGTACACAAATAAATTTTAAAAACATTTGGGGGCATTTTGGAGTTCAAGCCTACAACTATAAGGCTAAAAACAGCAGATGTTGGCATTTGGGTGCTGGGCGGATGCCAAAATAACATAAGGAACCAGCATCTAGGATATATGGAACATGGATCTGATACTTCAATATTTGAAACGAAATGAGAAACTGAAATGAAGATAAAAACAAAACATCAGTGTTGTTGCTGTCCGTTACCACCAGGCCCTTTCTGACTCATGACGACCCATGTATACAGAGTAGAACTGCTCTGTAGGCTTTTCATGGCTATGACCTTTCGGAAGGTGCCTCTGGGTGGGTGGGTTCAAACCACCAATCTTTTGGCTAGTAGTAGAGCACTAATTGTTTGTGCCATCCAGGGACTCCTAAACATCAATGTTGTTGTTGTTTTTCAGTGCCATCCAGTTGACTTTGACTCATAGCAACCCCATGTGACAGAGCCGAACTGCCCCATAGGGTTTTCTCGGCTGTAATCTTTAAAGAAGCAGATCACCAGGTCTTTCTCCTGCGGAACTGCTGGGTAGGTCCGACCTGCCAATTTTTCAGTTAGCACTCTAGAGGTTACCCATTATACCACCAGGGCTCCTTCCTAAATATCAATAACAGCCTCTCAAAAAATTAAACTTGCCCTATCTGTTGGCCAAATCTAAATATATCTACTTTCCCTTTTATAATCCCTTTGTCCTAAAGTATTTTGCATGTAGTAGGTGCTCAGTAAAGAGTTCATTCGACAATATTTATCTTTTCATTCAAAATGAGCACATTATATCACTTAGGATTGTCATCCCACCCTGCAGGGTTCATTGAGTGAAAACTGTTCTTTGCTTAGGAAAGCATCTCACTGAACCTCAAACATACAGAAGCAACCAACACCGTATTCATATCTAAAAAGTCTAGATCTTCAAAATGGTCTTCATCTCTGAAGGCCCATGGCTCTATTCTCTAAAATTTATAATCATTTGTAAAAGGACTGTCAGTTGTAGCACTCTACCAGGCAACAGCTGGAAGCAAGGGTTAAAAACAAGATAAAACAGCCAAAAAAGTAACCATCTGAAGAAAACAGAAAGAAATCAGAAGTCAAACCCATGGATGTTATATTTCTGGCCTATATTCACTGATGGCAATATTAATGAAATAATTATTTAGTAAAATGATTATTTATATTATCAACTAAAGTCATTTTCCTCAGATGACCTAATGGAAAACTCGTGTGGTAGGATTATAATAAGAGAATAAGAAACGGTCTGTAACAAGAAATGTCATTTGGAACCAACATCTTCCACAAGTTCCAGTTACAGCATTTGGCTGACAATCTTTTCATCTTACAGATGAAATTATGTTAAAAAAAATTGGTTTTTTAGAAAATATTCTTGTAATTAAACTGCTTTTGATGACACTCATAAAATGACTTTTAAAGTAGAAGTACAAAGGAGTTTGTAATCTGAACATTTGAAGGCATGGTAATGCCATTACTTCTGCATATATCCAGCCCCATGGACTGAAACATCAAACAAATAAAAACTACAAAATTCAGGATGGCAATTCACATGCATATCAATTTTATCTTCCTCTATCTTCTCATTTACACTGAATTTTTTTTTTTTTTACCAAATATTGAAATGAAAAACATACGAGATGTTTTGATTTGTTATGTTTCTTCACAATTTGACAGATTGCAGAGGAAATAGAAAAAAATCTGTGTGGAGGGACATGGATTAGATAATTCATCACCAAATCCTAACAATTCAGACATTAGGATAAAAGGTGATGGGACCTAGCCAACCAGAACCACCTAAATGAATGGGTAGAAAAAATTCCTGAAATGTATTGATTTCTCTTTCAAAGAAGAGTAAGAAATTCATTATTAGCTTCAATAATTTGGCAAGATTGCATTGTAGTCTAGATTATCCAACATTGCAGAAGAAAATAATTATGAATGTGCCTTTTCAATTCTAGATTTAGATCATCTCTTTTTATTTTTCATATAGGAATATATACAGTATATAGGAATATATATAGTATATAGGAATATTTACAGTATATAGGAATATAGATAGTATATGGTTAAATTTGCTAAATGAACAAAAAAAGGGCAAATATCTGTCTTCTATGAAAAAAACATGAAATTACCAAGTTCATTTCATTGTTCTTTCAAAGAAATTATAACAAATAGCTAAAACTGAATATAAACTAATGCCTGAAATTTGGTAATATTAATACAATAAAGTACATTAAAAAAATAAATAATAGATAATAGATAATAAAGTACATTATATTAATACATTTTGACAGAATGAGTTTAAAGGAATTCCATGATTTAGCGTACACCTAACAATAAGAAGAACTTATATTTGAAGACACAAGAATGAAACACCAAAAGAGAAACATGTCTATGAAACACAAAGTCAGTTCCTAAGGTCATATTAGCACTTTCTTCTATAATATTCCCCAGTAATGCACTTTCATTTGATTCAATCCTTAAAGCCAACTCTTGGTATACTAGTATGAACCTCAAATACTGTCCATATATAAAATTCAAAGGCCAACAACATTTCTGCCCATCTTAGATTGTAAGCAACTAGAGATCAAGGAAGAGAACCATGGGTTTTCTCTGATCATATCCCAACATCATGCAACACTCAATTACTCCTGTACGAAACTATTTTTGCTGACATATATATAAATAATTCTTAATAACCTTCTGAACCTAAGTTAGAAGAATTTCTCAAAGCTGGGAAAACATATATCACCCTACGTTCCTTGATCCACCCTTAAATAAGATTTCAAACCAGACTAAATAAAAGTGATTGTACAGTCTTTTTCCTCTTTTGATTATGAGGAAAAGCCAACAGTGTCATCAAGTCTAATCTAACCATCCATGAAATCATCATATAAGAGTCTTAAAATTTTAATGAATTTTCTAGGGATGTAATTTCTTTACTGTCCAAGCCCAGTGAGAATATGAGTGTATAAATCTGATTCAAGTGACCGTGAGTCATCGAATCCAAGCTTCAACAATATACGGGAATTCTTCTTATCAGATTCCTGCAAGACCCAGCTCAGTACTGATTGTTAAGACGAACATAATCATATAAAGCAGTCACTATCTTTAGTGGTTACAAAGTTTCTCCCCCTCATATTATGCTAAAATATGCGTGTGACTTTGATTATAGTGATTTTTTACTTTTGCTTTCGAGTGTGATACACAAATCTGCCCATTTTTTTTAATGGCAACCCTGTAAATAACTGGAGACAGGTGCTATATAGTTCCTGTTAATCTTCTCTTCTCGAGGCTATACACATTCCCACTTCCTCTGTTTTTCACATGACTTCCAGACTTCTGGATCTCCAGTCTGTCAATGTTCTTCCTAAAAATATGGTGTCCTGGAGAGAACACAGTATTCCAACTGCGATCTGACCGGTGTGAAGTACGTCAAAGATATTACTTCCTATCATGTGGACACTATTTCTATTTATACTGCCTAAGGGAGTCTTAAGGGTTTTTCCTTTTTCTTTTCTTTTTTCTTTTAAGCAGCTGCATCATACAGTTGGCTCATATTAAGTCTGTAGTCAAGTAAAGCCTCCAGATGTTTTTCACAAACTGAAAATTTTCATATTCAGCCCTTGCTTGAAGCCAACAACCATTTGCTTTAGTGACAGAGAATTCAAATGTGTAGCTGCCCGAGAGAGAGATAAATAGCTGAAAAATACTCCTTTATTTTGATATAAAAAAAAAATTTTAGTTGCCATTCTCATTGCTGAAAATTTCATCAAAAGAAGTTATTTTCCCTTTGGTGATATCTGTATGTTCAAATACTTATGTGTTTATTTTATTACTTATGTAGTATTTAGTAAGTGCCAGTAACTGTTTTAACTCACTTAATCTTGATAACAACCCTATTAAGAAGGTACTATATTATGTGCTTAACAAATGAGGAAATTTAAGCACAGACAAGTTAATTTTCCATAAATCACACAGTCAATAAGAAGCAGAGCCAAAATTCAAAACCAGATAGTCTAACTCCAAAATTAGGACTTATAATAATTATACGATGCTGTCTCTTGTCCCTAAGATCAAGATGATCGGTGAAATAAGCATTCTGCCAGAAACTTGGAAAGCAAAATAATAATAATATTTATACATGTTTACCTTAGTCCCATTTCATAGAACCATGATAAGCAACACAGAAATAAGCCACAGACAGTCTGAGCATGACTTTAAATTGAATCCTAATATAAAGCTTACCTTTAGGGTTGTTGAAAGGAGTAAATCAATTGCTCTCTGTAGAGCACTTAACATAATGTCTCATCCAACATAAGTGTTATATAAATCTTACAAACCAAACCTGGTGCCGTCAAGTCGATTCCAACTCATAGCGACCCTACATGACCGAGTAGAAACTGCCCCATAGCGGTTCCAAGGTTGTAATCTTTATGGAAGCGGATTGTCACAATTTTCTCCTACAGAGTGGCTGGTGGGTTCGAACCTCCAACCTTTCAGTTAACAGCCGAGTGCTTAACCAGTGTACCACCAGTGCTCCTTATATAAGTGTTAGCTCTTATTAAATACCAATTTTATAAGTGTATTATGTAGGCAGAGTCCTTGGGTGGCGCAAACGGTTAAATGCTCAACTACTAGCCAATAGGTTGGCAGTTTGAACCATCCAGAGGTGCTGCAGAAGATAGGCCTGGTGATCAACTTCTGAAGGTCACAGCCTTAAAAACCTTATGAAGACATAATGCTAAGGGAAATAAGTCGATCACGTAAGGACAAATATTGTATGATCCCACTTTTATAAGAAGACAAGAATAGATGTGTATACAGAGACCAATGTTCATTGTTAGTTACCAAGGATGGGTGGGAGGGCAAGGGGATCACTCTCTAGATTGTAGATACGTGTTATTTTTGGTGATGGGAAAAGTAGCACCAAATGTGGGTGTAATGAGCCACATGGTAGTAAAACTAAAAGCATCTCATCCCGAGCACACTAAGTCGTCATTTGGCTGGGAAGTGTGGTTGCTGTGCCACCAACCTGCATGGAGACAAAGCAGACCTTCTTGAGTGCTGGAAGGATGGAATTCAAGATGGGATCCTACTGTCACTGTATCATGACTGTGCTGAGAGGGCTGTGCTTTCCTATTGTTAATATTCTGGGATTTAAAATTGGAATTATTAAGATGTATTAGAGTTTATTAGCTGTTTGGTTTACTCTACAGTGTGTAGGGATAGAAACTTGCATGTTTTTTACTATAATTGTTCAATTAAGTAGATATTCTGACATATATGCCTAGAAGTTCCAATGTAAACCTTCCTTAAGGTGGCTGTAAATATTCTTCCACACCACCTCCCCTGAACAATTTTTTGTTTTGCACAGAGAAGGGCACATCATTGTTGATTCATCTTTGAGTTTATGCTAAGAATTTGAAAAAAAAAAAAAAAAAAAGGATTTTTTTTTTTTTTAAGTAAAATCTTGAGTATATTTTCAAATTCTTAGCTTATAGTCAGCATTTCATATATGCTCCTCTAAATCTATTTGTCTCTATTGAATTATTTCCTTATAAAAATGGAAACGTAATCTAAGCGAAGTAGTTTAAAAGAGAGGAGGGAGAAAAAGTAGGAGGTCTAACTGATAAGGATTATTCCCCCCTTGCTCCAGCTCATGTTTCCATTAATCACTACTTTTTACTTTCTCATCCTCACCTTTCCCTTCCTGACAACTAATTGACCCTTTGTTTTACAGTCATTCTATAATACAAGAACTAATATGATACTAATCAATACTAAGAAATTTCAAGCTAAAAATATATTCTTTAAGAGTTACTTCTGGTAATACCTACATATTTTTAATACTATATTTATTATCATGCTAAAACCGTACAAAAATACAATACTTTCTACTTCTACTTTGCTCCACTTCTCAAGTACTTCCACCTCACTGAAAGACTCTGACTTTATCAACCATGTATAAACTGACATAAAAAATTTATATAAATTACTCTATTCACACACTCAGTTATTACTATATATACTATCTACTCTTTCCAGATTGCTAGCGCCAATAGGAATAAAAAACTCCCCTTCTACACTCAGTTTTACCATCGCTAGTCATACCTTGGAATCTGCTTGAGTCAAAGTGTGTATCATTTCAGTCAACAGGCCCTCCACACCACCAGGAGACTACAAAAGCTGGAGGGCTGTATTTGGCCTACTTGTTACGATAAAAATCAAGCTTAAAAGAGGAGGCGCTGTAATGTAAGTAACACAGGGATGATGAAAACAAGAGGGAAGCAAAACACAGACCAGCCTCTCACCAACGTTGAAACGTTACGCATGAGAGTCCACTTAACCTTTATAATTATTTCTAAACCAGAATTAATGATTCTGAAAGTCTGTTTTTGAACGAACACCTTTGTTTGTCCAGGTGCATGAAGTTGTTTCCCTCCACCACGAGAAAACAAGTTCAAGGCATTATGAAAAGTGTGAACTTAAAAAGGACACTTTAATCTGAGCTTTATGTGTGGTATGAGCATTTCAGGATAAAAGTTTCAAAAAAGTCAACCAAGGCAGATATGAACACATATGCGTGAGTGAGAGAGAAAGAGCTAGACTGAGAGATTTGGGAGGAAAAGTGACTTCCTAACAGAGATACCTAATTGCCATTATTTTTTGTAGCTTTAATATTTATGAAGATAACTAGGATTTATAAACCTCTATTTTACATCTGTGTATCCTCTGTGTAATTTACAAATGCTATACATTTATAGAAAATGGCAGTATAACTTGGTCCTATGTAAAACTAGACATAACTAAAACCAACCCAAACATCCCTTACTACATATTCCAGTGATTTTCTAGTATTGAGTCTATTATCATACAATTGAAATAGTGAACTATTACTGTAACATAATCATTATAGCAACTAAATAAGGATATCCATGTTGCAAAATTATATTTTCCAAAAAATATAAAACAGGTTTTACATCCTGCTAGTCATGACTATAAAAGACATGAAATTTTAGGAAGGCGAATACTTGTAATCTTAAACCAAATTTCAAAGTCCCTAGTAATTCTACCAGAATAATCTTTATAGTTTTAACAATTGTCTCCAAGACAGGAGATAAATATTCTAATAATTCAGATTGCCTTTTAAAATTCATATATTCCTAAGTATATAAAAACATATATATATATATATATATATATATGTCTTTCCTTTGTGATTATTTACTGAAATTTGCCTGTTTTTGTTTTATATTGTATTGGAGGGGGAAGACTTTCTAGTATTCACCTGAGTCTAGATGAAGCTACTGTCATGTCCTTCTGTATTTTCCTTAGAACGTAACCTTGGTGGAAATAAGTCTTCATTAAATTATGGGGGTTTTTCCTGACAGAGAATAGCATTTTCTAAAACAAGTCACTGTATATATTAGAATGGTGGCTTCAATGATAACATGAGAGAACAAAAGATTTCTTTTTATTCAAAAGCTAAATTAACAATATGCTAAATATTAGATCCACTATATAACCTAAAATTATATAGGAATTATTATTACTTAAATTAAGTCTTTATTAACTTATTTAATTTATTAAATCTATATTATAAATACATTAGAATTAAAAATTATATTAGAATCCTTTCTTCTGATACCATTTCTAATCATAAAAAAGACAATTCAGGGGCTGTGTTCTCATTTCAGTACACTAAACAGCAGTTAATGCTTTCCTAAAATTTAAAAATAAATACAGTCAGAGCTCTATCTAAAAATACAAGTGAAGTTGTGACATTTCAATTATTATTATACAGGAAATGTATACTATTAGTGAAACTTCATAATCTAGGTGGAAATAGAAAATAGAGTTATAATACAGTGTAAGTCAAATCATCCTGGACTGGCTATTCTCAGAGCTTGGGTTTTCCAAATATTTACCCACTCTTCACTGTACGTTGCTCATTACCAATCTATGTTTTTTGGACTTCAAAGACCAGCTATTCAAAAGAGCAAGAAGCTAGACAGACGTAAAACCTGAAAACCACTCTTAGGAACACAGAGTGCTCTGGCCCAGCCACAAAACCAGGCCTCATTTCACCTCTCCCACTTCCTGTTAATAGCAAAGGTTAGAAACAGATTCTGTTCCCAAGCACAAAAGTCAGCATGTCTTTTTTTTTTTTATTACCAATAAAACTTTGAGCAGTGCACACAGGTACAAGTGTTTTACACTATTTGCTGATTCTATACAAGAGTTATAAACCCTTACGACAGATGGCAGTATAATTGTTAAATTCTACAGATTAACTTGGCTACAATTAAAGCAACAAACCTCATTGCCAATAGAATATTCTCACAGCCTCGGGTTGTGTTACCTGGGGCGACACAAATTCAAGTCTGACAAAGGCATTTATAAAAGCATTACCTAAGTTGATCATCAGTTAGAGCTACTGTTAGTATAAAACATGACCTGAACACCAAAATACTAAAATTATATTTACAAAAGTATAAATGGCAGAAAAGTCAGCTTTTGAAGAAAGAAAAGTTCAAAAGGTTTGGGAAAAATACCTTACAAGTATATTGTGGGTAAAAACGAATGCCATATTTTAAGGTGGTTAATTTGGCACTTTAACAGCTTTGGAACTCATGAAACATACGAGTTTATCTAACATAAAACTTTGCCACTCAGTCGATTCCCACTCATAGCAACCCTATAGGGCAGAGTAGAACTGCCTCATAGGGTTTCCAAGGCTGTAATCTTTATGGAAGCCAACTGCCACATCTTTCTCCTTCAAAGCAGCTGGGGGGTCTGAACCACCAACCTTTCAGTTAGCCACTGAGTGCTTTAGCCACTGTACCACCTGTACCACCAGGGCTCCCTCTTACCTATTATGGAAACCCTGGTGGCGTAGTAGTTAAGAGCTATGGCTGCTAACCAAGAGTTTGGCAGTTCAAATCCACGAGGTGCTCAGTGGAAACCCTATGGGGCAGTTCTACTCTGTCCTATAGGGTCGCTATGAGTCAGAATTGACTCAATGGCAATTTTTTTTTTATTATTATGATTTTACATGTCAATGTTATCTTTTATCCCCACCAAACCATTCAGCTCATCATTAAACACCATCAATGATAAAAAAAAAAAAAAAAACATTTATTTTTTGGTTCTATTTCTACTCCTTGGGGTAGTATTGAGTAAGTCTAATATCCTTCATCCATACTCCTGCTTTTCCCCTAGTCCTAGTAAAGTCTAAATGTCTGCCTGATTTGGGACATATGAATAAAGGAGGATACATATACCTTTCTCATGGCCTAGTAACTTGCCTGGTATCAGACAGCAAACTGAAATGACTAAACAAATCTTAACTCAAAAATAGTTTCAAAGCCATTAGGTACTTCTCAAACATGAGTAATCTTGAGAATAAACTGGAGAGACTTTTTTCTTTTACCACAGATTTACCAAACCAGCATCTCTATGAGCAGTGTCCAGAAATCTCTGCTTTCTAGAGAGAAGCCCAGTGTACATACAGCGTGGGGAATTTATTTAGCCTGGTAGGCCCATCCGTCTGGGACTGCTCTGTACAAAAATGAGAGGTAGAGCTTGTGCCTCCCATGCACCGCTCTGAGAAAAAAAAAAAGTAACTCACCTGGGGCCTTTCCTGTCCCTTGAGGTACAATACAAGTAGAATTGCCTAGAATGTCGTAAAATCTGGAGTCGGTGAAAGTTCCTGACCCAACCTTTACTCTCGACAAAGTTTACTGCTACTTGTAACCACGAAGTCAGCTCTCATTCTTCTTTCATGCTAGATTACTCTAGGGTTGGCTCTCTCTCATATGGCATCAACCTCAGCATGAGGTTTAGATCCTTCTCATACATTAATAATGATGTAATACTTGGAAGCAAACATTTATAAATTTATGAGACTTGACTGAGGACACAGGACGGAAGTATGGAGGGATCGTCAGGTAGAAGTCACATTGCAGTTTTCCGCCAGTCACTGGTCCCTTGTGCATTCTCCTCCCCCACCTCCTCTACCAGCTGCCAGGCAGATTCCAAAATATTCTCTCTCTGTCATGCAGTTATTTTCTCTCTTCTCTGAAACCCTGGTTCCATCTGACACCCAAACCCTTTTGAAATGAGTAGCGAGTGAGAAGGGAATGGTGTTCTTGCCATACCTGCACCAGTATCTAAATATTTTTCCATACCTTTTCCAAAATAAATTTTGGTGACAGCTATCAAGTCAGTAAAATATTCTTCACCTGATTAAAACAATAAATAAAAGCTCCTGAAACTATCCCATGCCAGATTTTTATTTGTTAATATAAAGTTAATCAGAGCTCGTATTTAATTTTAAAGAAATTATTTGTTAAAATATAATTCTTTGTGGTATTTAGTATTTATTAATGAGTGTTCAAAATATAGAAACATATAAGATTTATATTTAATTATTATAAAGTGAAACAAAAAGCATTAGCTACATGAAGAAACAAAGCTTGACTTTGTTATTTTGTCACAATCTGAGGTTTTGAGATGGACTGTTGTTATTAAATAACAAAGTTTCACGTGCTATAAGAATTGGACATGAAAAAAAAAAAGTTATTCAACATATAGCTCTCACCTCTCAATAGCAACCCCAAAGGAGATGCCAGAGAGGACTTAAAAAATTACTACTCTAGGATTTTTAAATGAAGTTCTCTTTTCCAATTTCAATTATTAAATTTTAATCTATTATTTTAAAGCAGAAACCCTTAGTTTCTCTAACTCTGTACTCATAAGCCAACATATAGAAATGTATCTGGAAGAAATAATCATAAATGCAAGCAACAATCTACAAAAAAAAATATTTCAGTATTATTATACAAAACCTGGAAATAATCGACAAGCCCAACAATAGAGAAATCCTCAAATAAAATATGACACACTTATACACAGACTATTAATAAGCATACAAATGATGTCTGCAGACTTTTAATACTGTAGAAAATGGTTATAAAATAATGTTAATTTTAAAAGATATGAAATCAATGAATATGAACACTATAATCCTAATCACGTAAAATATAAAACATTGAAAAAAGTACTAGAAGAAAATGGACCTAAATATTAATGATAAATTAGTTTCATTCATTTTTTAGTCTCTTATTTCAGAAACGATTTGAGCTAATGCATTTTTTTTTAACATAACTATATGAAATTTAAAAGAAATGGATGAGAAAGTGGATTACCAGATAAATAGGAAGAGGATACAGCCAGGAGTGAGGTTAGTTCACAAAATCCTACCCGCAAGTTGGTGCACATGATCCTGTCAGGCCACAAGATGAGCACTAACAGACAAAGCAATCAGTCACATGATCCATAGTCATTGATTGAGTACCTACTAAATGCCATGCCTTGTGCTCAACAATTTCCATTCATTATCTCATTTAATCCTCCCAAAACATCAGAAGTTGCTAATATTATTATCCCCATTTTACAAAAGGAGAAATTCAGACCATTTAAGTAACTTGATCTAAGCCCAACAACTAGTGAGAGGCAGTCTACTAAGCAGTCCGTCGTAAGTCAGCTTCTGTTCCAACAGTCAAAGGTTTCGTGTGGAAGACCACTTACAAGGAGGTTCTAGGGACCACTTAGGACCGTCTTAGATTCTTTACATGGAAGAACTATAATGGTTTAGTGAAAAACAGAACGGGCTTATGGGTCAGGCAGTCTGGGGTTCAAATTCAGGATCTCCCAACTATTACTATTATTTTAATAATAATGATAATAACTATTAATAACAGTGAATAATACTTGATATTATTATTGTTGTTATTACAAATAACTGACATTATATAACATTTATGTGCAAAGCACATATATGTGCTTTAGTTTAACTCATTCAATCTTCGTAACAGCCCTAAGAGATGATGTAGGTAAATTGCCTAATAGATATAGTAGATACTCTACAAATAACAGCTTTATTATCCTATCATATTTTCATACAAAATATGTTTTATAAATCTTAACTACTATTCCTCCTTATAACACTTGTGGGAAAATGCATACTTTCAGACTTTTAACAGAGCAATCACAATATTTTCACTGCTTTAATGAGCCATAGGATCATTAGGAAGTAGTTCTGGCTGTAACTGAGCAAATGACCTCAGAAATTTCTTGATGTCTCTTCAGATTTAAATAGCCTTTGCCAGACAAAAGTCATGTTCTTAGGATTTACACAATACTTTTTGTCTGTAAATTGCTACCATAGGAAATTAAAAATAAGGATAAGTTTACCTCTCAAGACTTATGGTTGATACCGTAATTTCATAAAATATTCTTAAATATATCAGTATCTGTAGATATAATTTGTAGTTTACTAACCAGTTTTCAAATAAACCAATTTTTAAAATCCAAAGCACAACAAAAAAGGAAGCTGTATCATTCTACTATCAGACTTACAATGTAGTTTTCATATAACAATACTTTTGTGAATAATTTGTTTTTCAAAAGTAAACCAGTTCTAAAAATTTAAGGACTGCCACATGAATGTCACATAAGTAACTCTATTAGCTAATAACATATTAGCTACAAGGGAAAGTTTAAATTAAAAGTATTTACTCACAGAACAGCAATGTCTAACATAAATTCTAGTTCCAGGAACAAAGTTCTCTATCATTTACTCACATTACTTACACTTTGGCTGAGGCTTCCACTATCATTTATGGAACTCTTATTTCTGCTTTAAATAAAAATAATCAACTGTATCCCCTTAATAGGATAAATTTATAAGGAAAAAATCACAACATCTCACTTTAAATACTTTGAATATATAATTAAGATGGTATTCCTTTGACCTTAAATTAATTTACAACTACAAAGTATCTATTCCTTTTAAACTAAAAGTGACTAAATATAGCCCACAGTTGTCTATTCATGTCCATATATGTATGAGGTACCTGAGTAAAGAGGAATTTTTCATATAATATAGAAAAATTGCCTAGAAAATTTAAATGTAAGGAATCAGATAAGGTGTCTTCTGATTCTTTCATAATTTTTTGAGGGCTTTAGGAAGTGATGAGGGAAGCCAGGAAGTTTAAAAAAAGATACAACTGAAATATACACCAATAAAGAACGAAGTTGTTTTACATAGCATGTGCAAATGTATTCCTAAATTTGGAGGAAAATCTGTAACTTTAGAAAATGTTATTTATTCTGCTCTTCCTGGCATACAGTGGCTGCTTAATAAATGTTTTTTGAATGGTTAATTCTTCTTAGTCTAAATAGTGGCCACTTAGTGACACACATACATACACACACATACAGAGATGGGTTGCCTTCACTTTCTTTACATCTTTATTTCATTTATTATTTCACTTATCTTTTCTTGCACACATAAAATGTATTGAATAGCTCTGGGGAATAACAAGGACAATAAAGACACCTCTCAAGAAAACTTCATTTTGTTGTAAATTACTCTAAGTAGGAAAAAAACCTAACACTATTTTTTTTTAGTAAGTTAGGCCACTTACCATCAGACCCCTAAATCCAAGCAAGCTGCAATTCACACATGAGGATTTTAGTCTGCTTTAAGTCCTTATTCCTTCTACATTCATCCACAATTTCACATACATACATAGGCTTGGGAAAGGTTTCTATAACTAAAGTTCATGCTGTGCTATGGATGGATATTGTTGAGCCATGGTGTACCATCTTAGAATTAACCACCTTGATTTTATAATTCTAAATGAAACAGTGATGGAGCTCATCATGTGTTAGTTTCCAATTTACCACATTGACTCCTTTCAGATAAAAATTTCAAAAGGCACAGGGATAGTAACTGGTACAAGTGCAGTGGGGGAAAATTCAGAGCATTTGGGTTAAAACTTCTTTCCACAGCTAACTAGCTGGGAAGCCTCTGGCAAGCCACCATCTGGGCCTCAATTACTTTGTAGAGAAAATAAAGTGTTAGACTAGAAGATGTTAATATTGTTGTTAGGTGCTATCGAGTAGGTTCTGACTCATAGCAATCCTATAGGACAGAGTAGAACTGTCCCAGAGGGTTTCCAAGGAGTGGCTGGTGGATTTGAACTGCCAACCTTTTGGTTAGCAGCCGAGCTCTTAATCACTGCACCACCAGGGCTCCAATGTTAATACTAGTTACCGTTTATTGTTTTCTTTTAAGACATGCTCTTTAGTGCTTAATATAAGGAAACATAAATCTCGCAACAACTCTGTTAAAATGAGGTAATAACTATCTCATTTTATACACAAGGAGGCTAAAATCCATAGAAATTGAATGTCACATTCAGTGTCACATAGCTAGTGTGCACTGAATTTGGACTGAACCCCTTTCCTGTCTAACTCTGAAGCTAATGCTGCTATTTTGTCTCTATCCCCAATTCTGTAATCTGTCAGCATGTTACCAAGGAATGAGGAATTAAATAGGAGGAGGCTGAAGAAGTATTCAAAGTGAACTGCATGTTTCATCATAAAATGATCACCTTGTTTTTGGGGTAAAATGAGCAAAATAACCCTGATGGGAAACCTGACGGATTGTAGCTTGGCCATAACTGTAATTCAGAGACGTGTTTTCTCTGTCAACCTAAGGATCAGTGCCAAACGAGGGCCAAAAAAGGAGCGTGGGAAAGTCTGTGGGTTGGGGTAAGGGTTAGGGAAACAGCTGCTATGGGCAAGATACATAAAGAAAAGAAAAAATAGAAAGTAAGAAATCAGCAATAAATATAGCATATAACTATCTCTACATGCTGTGGTTTAAAAGGTCTTTAAATAAAAGATATTTTGGAGGGTTAAAAAAAAAGTGTCATTAACCCTATCAGTAATACTGTAAGGTTTGATCTTTAGGTTCAAAATAACAATTTATCATCAGAGTATTAGTATGTTTGACATACTTTTATGTCTAATAATGGTTTATGTTTGCTCATGAAGCTTATCTTTTTAAAAAACCAACTATTTGCTCTTAAAAAATACTAATTTTACTGCCCTTAGTTTCAACATGAGAAAAGGCAAGCTCTAGAAAGAAATACAATAACTCAGCACAATTTCGTGTCTACTCTATGCAAATATCTGTACTCAGAGAATTAAAAAAAGACAAAGAAGTGAGTCTCTGTCTGTAAAGAATTTCATGCTCAGCAGCTAATTAAAAGGTTGGAGGTTCGAGTCCACTGAGAAGCACCTCGGAAGAAAGACCTTATTGATTTCAGAAACATCAATCATTGGAAACCCTATGGAGCACAGTTCCAGTCTGACACACCTAGAGTCGCCATGAGTTGGAACTGATTCAAGGACAACTGGGTTTTTATAGTCTCATAAATCTGCATGTTCCTTTTATTCAGCAAATATTATTCTACTTTTTTTCCAGGCACCACGTTTCTCTGGAATCAGAATGATTAGACAGAAAAGAACGGCTACCCTTAGGCAACTTGGATTCTCATGAGAGACCAATAAGGACAATGAATAGAAAGTACATTGTCATGCTTTGAATTATGTCCCCCAAAAATGTGTGTATCAGTTTGGCTGGGCCATGATTCCCAGAATTATGTAGTTGTCCTCCATTTTGTGATTGTAATTTTATGTTAAAGAGGATTAGGGTGGGATTGTAACAACACCCTTTACCCAGGTCACATCCCTGATCTAATCTAAAGGGAGTTTCCCTGGGGTGTGGCCTGCACCACCTTTTATCTCTCAAGAGATACAAGGCAAAGGAAGCGAGCAGAGAGTCGGGGACCTCATATGACCAAGAAAGAAGCACCAGGAGCAGACTGCATCCTTTGGACCTGAGGTTCCTGTGCAGAGAAGCTCCTAGTCCAAAGGAAGACTGATGAATCACAAGGACCTTTCTCCAGAGCCGACAGGAAGAGAAAGCCTTCTCCTGGAGCTGATGCCCTGAATTTGGACTTGAAACCTACTAGACTGTGAGAAAGTAAATTTCTCTTTGTTAAAACTTGTGGTATTTCTGTTAGAGCCATACTAGATGACTAAGACATACATGATACTCTGAGCATACAGAAGTATCATCTTGATCAATCATGGAAACCATCCTGGATGCAATGTCTAGGAATTATTTTATTTTTTTATAAGACGCAACATGTATACTTTCACAAATTACTTGATAGATAACTTAAATTTTGCTCCACCAAAGGGTGTTGAGTATAAACATAGAAAAAAAAATTCTTACACCACCACAATTTATAATTCAATGCGGACAGAATACCATTAAGAGGCTGAGTTCATTTTATATATATATATATATATATATTAGAAGGGTAGCTTTGGAGATTTTCCATGTTCTGACTTGTAGAAAGTCACTTATTCTGATAGGACCTCAGCTTCCTCATTGTTTTTGACTACCAGATTTTTTTTTTTTTTCCCACAAATAACACCCACGCAAATAACACACTCACACATAAAACACGCATAGCATGTCTAGGAAGACAACGTGCAAGAGGTTGCACAGTTAGCAAAAAATGTATAATGTGCATGTTATTTGTGTAAAAATACAGGATATCAAACTGGATGATGTACAAGAAATGCTGCAGCCTTCAAAGTACCTCTACACTATTGCTAACTATTCATGTTCTCAAGAGCTCTTCCTTTTCTACAAACTTCCCAGGGGTTCTTGTCTACTTCTATGGCTTTACTGGCCATCTTTGGAGGGATGATTTCAAAATCTGTACCTTCAGACCAGGCTGCACTTCCCATCTCCAAAACATACCCCACCAGATATTTGCAGAACCTTACTTAGAGTTCTTGTGGGTGTATTTGATTCAGCAGACCTACTACACAATTCCTTGTTTTCTCCCCAGAATCTGCTCTTCTATCAGTTTTCCTTATCTCAGGAACCATATTCCATCATTTTCAACCTAACTTTTCAAAGCAGAAACGTGGAAGCTATTTTTGCCTCCTGTATTTCTATCTTTAAATCTAACCTAATATATAAGAAGTGTTTTTTAATCTGCTAAACATCTTTAAAACACTTCCATTTTCCCTATCCCTACTCCTGTCACCCTGGTGAAAGGTACTATCATCTGTTGTCCAGGCTGCTGGTCTTTCCACATCCACAATCGGCCCCTCCAATTCCCTTCTCCATAATACAAGTGAATGACCATTTTAAAATACAAATTCAATCATGATAATCCCCTGACTAAACATTCATGTAGCTACCTTTAGGTTTCATTTCAAAATCTTTCAGAAGTAGAACTAGGTGCTGCATCAATAGGCCCACACCTATTGGTCACATGTCAGATTCGCTCTTCACCTCCCCCAAGCTCTCCATCCAGCGATCATTCTCTCTCTTCTCTGCTCCAGCCATGCCACCTGCCTTTCAGCTCCTCCAGCATTCTACAGTACTCTCTTTTATCCTAGAGCCTTCACACACGCTATTTCCTCCTCTTGAAAAATTTTTTGAGTTCCTTCTTGACTGGCTACCTCCTATCAACCTTCAGGTCTCAGCTTAAAGGACACTTCCTTGGAAGGCTTTCACTAACCCCCTAGACAAGGTAAAATTCCCTTGCTATCCTCTCCCACAGCAGTCGCTATTCTACATGCCTTCAATCATATTCAACATCCTTGTAATTACTTAATATATTCCTACTAAACTATAACATTTACAAAGGCAGAACAATGTTACTTTATCACTTTATTCCCAGCACAGGATACAATTGGTGTCCAATGCATTGTTACTGATCTGAATTGTATAATATCTACTTTATGCCACATATGTGGTATGAGCTAATAGATCTACAATGACTTTAAACATGCTCTCCTTCACTCATTAGTATGTACTTTGTACAGTTAATATAATGTTGTTCGATATTAATAAAAAGAAGGGAAATCATGGCCAAGTTGAAAAGTACCATCCACCTGAGTTGGAGGAAATGGATGTGTAAGAATCATCCTTCCCACTCAACAATAACCTTGAGTTTAAGTGTCAGGAAAGCACCAGAAGAGTTAAAAGAAGACTGAGTAGTTCAAAGAAATTTAAAAAAAAGAAATCCAAGACAATATTCTTTACACAGTGCCCATATTCCACCTGTACAGGACATTCAGCACCTCAAAGCAACAACAGCAATTCATATCCTGTGGCTAATGTTACTAACTCTTTTTTTTTTTTTTTTTTTTGTTTTTTGTTTTTTGCATTTCTTGGATATTTAACAAATGATAATTATCTATAGATTTATCAAATTCTTCTAACATTGGGAAAATGCTGTGCTAAAAATAGATCAAATGAAATAAGTTGCCTAAGTGCTTCTCAGGAGGAAAAAGAACACTGATAATTTTCTCAAATATTTTGAAACTTAAAAGCACTTTTAAGGAAATTAAGAGTGGGTGGTTAGAAACAATAGTGAAATAGTAAATGATAATCATGTCATGAAAGCTTTTACCGTACATCTATATTTTATTCTATCATTGTACTCAACTAGTATTACCCACTTGATGTATATTTGCACCATGCTCATTAATATGGAGCTATAAGAAAGGCAAGCATAGGTTTCCAAGAAACTGGAATCTAGTTAGTAAACTAACAACCAGTACAATGCAATCTATAGTAATAGCCTTTAAAATTAAGAGTATAACTAAGAACTATGAAAAGGGACTGTGGCAGTTCTAAAGAAAGTAAGCTAAGCAGAAGAAATATTATTTGGATGGGTCATGAGAAATTAAAATTTTCATCTGACAGGAATTAAAGGCAAAAAGAAGAGACAAGTATAAACACTGGATTCTGTAGAGACTGTTAAATGACTATCTGATTGAAATAAAGGCCCTTGACTAATAACAGTGGCACATAAATTTAAGTACATGGTAATAAGATAATTAAAAATCACACTAGATTATGAAGGGCTCAAAACTTAAACAGAAGGGACTAGACCATACTGGGAGTATCAGCCAAGAAATATTTTTCACAAGAAGGGGGTTCTTCAGGTATATTGCTATGATGCTGGAAGCTATGTCTCAGTTATTTCAAATACCAGCAAGATCACCCATAGCAGACAGGTCTCAGCAGAGCTTCAAGACTAAAAAGAAAGGGCTGGTGATCTACTCCCAAAAATTAGCCAATGAAAACACTATGGATCACAACAGAACATTGTCCAATATAGTGCTGGAAGATGAACCCCCTAAGTTGGACACTCAAAATACACAGTGGCTGCAACAATAGACTTGAGCATATTAACAATCATGAAGATGGTACAGGACAGGGTAACATTTTGTTCTATTGTACTGGGGCTGCCATGAGTTGTAGCCGACTCAATGATAACTAACAATAACAACAACTTATTGTAACAACTCATAGTAGTCCTGGGGTCAATAATCAGATTAAAGCCATGATTTTAAAGATTACCGTATGCATTATAGATTAAGCCTATAGGAAGGGAGAGAATTGCCAGACACCTTAAGACATAATTTTAGTAACTCGGGCTAAAAGTGATAAAGGCTTAGACCCTGTGGTTGTAAAGAGAGAATAAAGAAAGAAAAAGAGTAAACTGTAAAATAATATCAACACAAGAAATGCCAAAATTTAGTATCAGAGTGGGATTAAGGGAAGAAAGAGAAAAAAAATTCAAAATTATTCTTAAATTATACTAATTTAGAAGATGGGAGAAATGGAGTTATTGTTGAAATAAAGTAAGGAGATCCAGCCTGACAGGGAAGAAGAGTATGAACCGTCAAATATCTTTGATGGAAACATCTAAATGGAAATGCTTCCTAGGCAGTTGGAGACACTAGATAAGGGGTTTGTGGATAGAACAGGAAATAACGCTGGTTTTTAGTGCTGCCATTTGGGATGGGGGAGGGGAGAGCCAATCATCATGCTTAATTCTGAGCCATAGACTTAAACAAAAATATTTTTAAAATAGATTGCTATATTACAGGGTTTTTTTTTCATACTTTGATATCTCTGAATTGAGATGGTCTTAACAATGAATGGCATCTTTTGATGGAAAACAGTAGTTGAAATTAATAGAAACTAAACCTACATAGCTTAAGTCAGGATTATCTCACAGAACCAGGGGCAGGAACACAGTGCAACCTTAGAGTAAAAGTAGAACCAGAATTATGAAAGTCATGGTGCTGGTTGAGCTCTCTCTCTAATTCATATATTCTCCTTCTCCCCACCCTCCCACCATATCTCCTTCATTTTCTCTGCAAATTGATTTTCTCTGTTCCTGAGCCCTACAGATTTTGTATTTTTAAAAAGACCGGTTGAATTCACACTTGATCCCAATATTAAATTTTTGAATCAGAATCTCATTGCTCAACTCAGGTTCAATTGGATACAGACAAGACAACTGGGTAATTCCATACAAGTGTTGGCTAACAGGGAGCCCTGGTGGCACAGTGGTTAAGCATTTGGCTGCTAACCAAAAGGTCAGCAGCTCGAATCCACCAGCTGCTCCTTGGAAACACTATGGGGCAGTTCTACTGTGTCCTATAGAGTCACTATGAGTCAGAATCCACCCGAACGCAACAGGTTTGGTTTGGTGGCTAACAGAGGACAGTTATAATAGGTATAGCCCGATATCCCAATAAGAATTGACTACAAGTGCATCCAAGGGAAGAGAAAACACGTTGAGAGAAGCGACAACCAGACCAAGCATAGAACAATTACATTAAATGGACATCTTTAGCCTGGGGAGAAGAGTTGGAAGTCCTCAGAGGCAAATAAAAGTGGTATCCAATTATTTGAATCTATCATATAGCACAGAAAATATCAGGAGAAAGAGTCAAAGTTACAACAAGGCAGAGTTTGACTCAACACCACAATCATTCTATAGCACTGTTTTATAAAATAACTTTGTATGTGAGATAATCTACTTGTTATCTACCAACAAACCTGTAGAACTGAAGTTTTATTTAACAGACAGAAATACCAAGGCTAACAAATTCACTGAATGCCCAGTATCTAATAGCCAATAAATAGCAGAACCATAATTTGCACCGAAGTCCATTTGGATCTAAAGTCCTTCTCTTTCTAATATGCCCTCTTTTCCTGAGGCCTACTCTTCAGACAAAGAGCAGACTGGACTGTGGGACATAACATGATACTCGTGAAGACTGGCTTTCTTAGCTCAAGTAGATACATGAGACTAAATGGGCAGCTTCTGTCCGGAGGTGAGATGAGAAGGCAGAGAGGATTAGGAGCCGGTTGAATGGACATGAGAAATCAGGGGTGGAAGGGAGGAGCGTGCTGTCACAGTATAGGGAGAGCAATTAGGATCACACAACAATGTACGTATAAGTTTTTGTATAAGAGACTAACTTGAATTGTAAACTTTCACTTAAACTACAACATTAAGAAAATAAGTAAAGAATATGCCCACTGCTTTGCTGTATTGATTTTATTAGACATATTCAAGTAGTGGTCAAATAAACATTTGATACAAAAATACTCTAGGAATAATTACTGCTTTGGATGGGAGACATTGTCTCACTTCTCTGATGATTTCCAACTATACTATTCCATAAGTTTACTATTTTGCATTAAGTGACTTCATTTTGAAAGCATTTATCATAAGCAAAAAGGAATACGTTTTCCATCTGTCAAAGATTTTGCAATCTTGATATTGTCGAAAAAGAAAATACTCTCCACCTATAGCATCAAAATTGTTGGGAAGAAATCTAGTTTTGTTTTGTTTCCTTTATTTTGTTTTTAAGGAAAAGTGCTCCAGTCCATCTTTAAATAAGAAAATTACTAACAGTAAATATACTCATCTCTGAGAAAAACTGTTTTCTAGGAAGAACTGTAGGAGTGACCTCAGTTGGTGAAAACAGCTAAAAGAGAATAAAGTAAAATATATTGAAAGTGGAATGTTGCTTGTGGCTTCAATCTGTGTCATTAACTTACAAACATAACAACAATTAAGAACACAAATGATCTAAAAAAAAAAACAAAAAAAAAACTTAATTTTAAGCTCCAGATTTAAGATGTGTATCAGTCCAGGAACCTGGAGGAGGGGAAGAGGAATTCAGGTGCAGATGATGAAACGGCTGAAGCTCTGGGCTCCCCCCTACTGCCTTCATCCAGCTTGGGTAAGATTGTTTTTTAGCCTATTAACTCATTGGGATTTGCACAGCATTTTATTTGAAATCAATGTTCCATTTCTAGGGGAAAAAAAAGGAAGGAAAGGAGGGAAGAAGAAATATGTATTGCTCTTCTAGAGCTTTCCAGAGTCCTCACTATCAATGGATTCATCATTATACATTGAGAAACTAGGCAGCAGAAATAATATACGTACACATAATTAATGTCATAGATTTTAAAGTTTTCATGGCACTCAGAAAAGTCTGTTGAAAGACTTGAGAATTGTCTTTAATGAAATGAAAATTATAAGAAAAAGAATGGCAGAGAATTATATAATCTTTCAGGATTACATGTTTTCCCTTAAAACTCATTTGCATATCTTAGAGAATATAAGGGAGTAAGGAAAAAAGACCAGATGCTATGTTAAAGCAATTATTTACGAGCCCATTTATTCTTATGAATAAAAACAAAAAATGATCCTTATGGAAAAAACCTCTCTAATGAAAGCTATCTGTAATTTAAAGGAACATCATCTTGAGTCAATTTTTCACAAAGAAAAATGTTGCCCTTAATAATAGTGTTTTCAAACATCTATAGAGCCAAACTATAGTGTAAATACCAGTGTAAAATAATATCATGAAGAAAAAGATATCAATTTTTGTAATGATAATATAAGCTTTCAGTTAAGGTATATAGGCCCTACACCAATATTTTATGAAGGAAGGCTGATATGTGTATTTAAAATTTTTACCTTTATAAATATTCTTTTATAGATTCTTAAAATATTAATTTATTCAGGTGACTTTTCTGATAAAGTTTTATTTGTAAGAAAATGTATTTTGTCATATTTTGGTTTAAGAGTAGTCTGAAACATAATGAAATTCTACCAAAAATAAAGATCGCTTTTCATACCCTAGTTGCTTTTCTTCTCATAGAGCTCTGATGGCGTAGTGGTTAAGAGCTCGGCTGCTAACCAAAAGGTCGGCAATTTGAATCCACCAGGCGCTCCTTGGAAACCCTATGGGGCAGTTCTGCTCTGTCAGATAAGGTTCCTATGAGTCGGAGTCGACTCGATAGCAACGGGTTTGGTTTTAGTTTTTTTCTTCTTGTAGTCAATATGAGTGTAGATATAATGCCAGAGACGTGGAAGTCAACCTGAAGTGCTTTTTAAAACAATAATCACAAATTTATAAAAATTAACTTGAAACTCTAAAATATTCCATGATCAATAAAAAATGTAATTCTAAGCAACAGAATTTTTGAATTGGGGGATAAGGAATTGGGGTTGCTGCTCTATCCTCCTGTGAGATTCACAAACTAGGCCCAATAATATCATCACCATGAGAGTCAGTCACTATCCTGGAACCTTGATAACTAGCTACAGTACATGACAACAGACCTCATTTTGCTAGATTTCAAGTAACTACCTTTATAAACCAAGAATACCTCATGTAGACAAATGAACTCCATCTCTCCTCATTTGCTTTTCTAAAAATTCAGTCATTCAGTTGGAATATAAGTACTTAGTTGCTCAATAAAAGAACGTGTTTAATAAACACCTATTCAGAACTCAACCATGTATTTATGAAGAAGTGGAAATAATATTAAGTGCCTTCGGTAAGCCTGGCACTGTGCTAGTTGCTATAAGCAAACTATTTTAAGATTAAATAATAACCTTATGAGATAGAAGTTGTTATGCCCATTAAACAGATGAAGAAAAAGGCCCAGAGATGCTAAGCAACAATGAAACGACATCTACCTTGATTCCAACTGACAAGTTATCCCACTGACTTCAGACTCCAATAGGCAGAGAAGAAATTTAAGACAGAATGTCTATGATGTGGTTAGGGAAATAAGACCACACAAAAAGAATAAGGAAATGCTAAACTTCCTTATGAGGTGCAATGTATAAGGAGTTCAGGTTAATGTGAATGAGCTGTAGTGGGAAGGCTTTGTGAAAGAGAAATACGTCTGGAAATAGAGCGTGAAGAATGAACATGATTTTAGTAAGTACAGAAGAGAAATTAGGTCATTCCAAAGAACAGAATGGAGGGGGAAAGGAACATGGTAGACTTATAAGAAAAAGAGTGTACCAATCTGAGTAAGGAGAATGTGTATATAAACAAACCCAGATTGGCGTGGGTAATCCCTAGGAGTCACACAATAGAATCATGATAGGCACTCATTATACAATAGAATCAACAAAATATATACAACAAAGATGTAGAGAAAATTGCTGAGGGAAGCCACAGAAGAATTAATACAAAACTATGGCTTAAATTAGCATGGCTCACACCTTCTAGTCTATTTATACTTTTCCATTTTTTTCTGTCACTCTCCCTCCTTCACACCAAATTAAAAGCTTTACTCAGAGAAGGCGATCTGATATTCTCTGAATACAACAGTTTGTTTGTTTGTTTGTTTTTGCCAGAATAAATGTTAGAAAACGAGAGGATAAAGGAGACCAGGTAGAAAATGTGTTTGAGTTACTAAGCAGTAGAGAGGTACTATTGGTTCTTCATCTGGCATTAGCCAGTAGACAAAGATTTCTGTGCTAGTACCTGCTCAGAACAACAGCTGTTATAAGCTTCTCAGATGCAGATGGACAACACTGAATGACAGCTCGAAGAATATGAATCATGCCTCGTAAGGAAAATAACTTGGATATACACAAATATGGTGGTCTGAGGCTGACAGGTCCAAGAGTTAAATGCTTAACAACTGCTCTTTCCATAAGAGAATTACTAGGTAAAGCTTGATCTGGAAACAAAAGAAAAAGCTGGAATTGCTAATACTGTTCAATATGTTTATTTTCTAACCTATTTAAAAAAATTAATGAGTGTCTACCATATAGATGGAACTGTGTTAGGTTCAGTTCAGGGTAAAGGAAAAAATTAAGAGATGTGGTTCCCTGACCTCAAGGAACTTACAGTATTATATTTTTAAATTGGAAATTACCAAAGTTGTCCCTTCCCTTTTTTATACCTGCAGTTATATGGCTTTCTGCGTAAGTGTGATTTTATTAAAATAATCCAGTTAGTTTTATACAAGATGCAGCTCCAAATTTATAATGAAAGTCACTATTACTAAAATTTAACTCAGAAAAAGAGGGAGATAAAAGTAATATTCTACCTCTGAGTTAAGTTATAAATCTAACTAATTTATTTTATAAAACAAAAAACTTTATTAAAAATACCATTAGGCTCTTAAAAAGCAGTACATATTTCTAATAAAAATGGTACATGATTTTTCTATTTTAGTTTCTTTCAATTTTTAACACAAGAAAGCTCAAAAGCCACACTACATTTTTGTGTCTTTTAAATTATACTTTTTCAGAAATCTGGCCAAATGATGTCACTTTAGATATGCAAACTATTGCCGAAAAAGAGAGAAATTCCAGGAAAGAGCCTTTTGAAAGGAAATAATTCATTAGGTAGTTTAAGCAGAAGACTAAAGATTAAACTTTGATTAAAACATTAAGTTTTAGAGATAAAAAATTTTAAAAAAATTAATGAGTGCCTACCATGTACATAGTCTCAAGATAGATATATCGATATGCATGTTTATATATCTCCATATATAAACCAAATCCAAACCCACTGCTGTAGAGTTGATTCTGACTCAGAGCAACCCTATAGGACAGAGTAGAACTGCCCACGAGGTTTCCAAGGCTGTAAATTTTTACAGAAGCAGACTGCCACATCTTTCTCCCGCAGAGCCTCTGGTGGTGCAGTGGTTAAAGTACTCAGCTGCTAACGAAAGGTCAGAAGTTTGAACCCATCAGCTGCTCTGCAAGATAAAGATGTGGCAGTCTGCTTCTGTAGAGATTACACTCTTGGAAACCCTGTGGGGCACTTCTACTGTTCTGTAGGGTCGCTATGAGTCAGAACTGAATCGACAGCAACTGGCTTAGTATCAACATATATAGACATACAGTATTTTTATGCAAATAACGTGTGCCTTCTATGTTTGTTTGCCAACCGTGCCCTCCCACTACAAGGTATTTTCATAAGCGCCCCTATGTCAATTTTGTTTTTACACGTTGCTGTAAAAAAAAAAATAGCATAGCGTGCTAATGAAAATGCCTTGTGGGGGGAGGGCATGGTTGGCAAACATAGAAGACACGCATTATTTGAAAAAAAAAATGGTAGATAAAATCTAGATTAAATTTCTGACTTCCCCAGAAAAATGTAACAAAAACGTGTTATCATTGATAGTCCTTACTTTCTGTTTGTTTTTTATTTACAGCTCAATTTTTAAATACCTCTGGAATAAAAATAAGTAATATTACGATTTTTGTCTTATTGAAAAAGACAAAATTTAAGTTGTAGTATTTCCAAATTTCCTTCTTTATCGTGGAATTACCATTTTGAGCATTATGATGTAAAGCATCTTCATTTCCTTTAGGAAGCAATTCAAACAAACTCTTCTATTCACAGCCCAGTTGTAAATCTAGTTGTAATGGAGAAAAGGCCTCTGAATGGTAAGAGTAATTATGGTCACAAATCCTAAACCCTGTCCTACGTAAGAAAGATATATTGTTACCCTCAGGCCTCTACCTAGAGCCCACTGACCTATGACCGTGAATAAAAAAGACTAATAATTTAACAAATCTGGTGAAGTGCTCTTCTGTGCAAACTTCTTCTTTGCAACAGAAGCAAAAATGTCTGTTAAACACACTGAACAGCTAACTATGAGGAAGGGAATAGAAGTTTAAGGAGTCACATATAATAACACAGAAGTGCATAAGGTTGAGCCTTTCAGCATCGGGAAAATATTTCTAAATACTATAATGGTCTCTGAGGATGTTATTGTACATTTTAAAATAATTTAAAAATAATAATTCCACTTGGTAATGAAGACCATGAGCTGGCAAGAAAAACTGAAGAGTTAGTGTGAGCTATGCACATGCCCACACATGAAGAAAATGAAATAGGTATGTTTGGATTATCAATTTAACAACAATAATAAAAATCCATATGATGACATTCCTCAAGGAGAGAGAAAACTAAGATGTTACTATACAATGAGGCCCTGGTGGCACAGTGGCTAAGAGCGTGGCTGCTAACCAAAAGATTGGCAGTTCAAATCCACTAGCTGCTCTTTGGAAACCCTATGGGCAGTTCTACTCGGCCCTATGGGGTCGCTATGAGTCGGAATCGACCCGATGGCAACGGGTTTGTTTGGTTTCGTTTGGTTTTTATACAATGAGTGTTGCTGTTGTGTGACTTTGTGTCGATTCTGACTCCTAGTGACCCTATAAAACAAAATAGAACTGCCTTATAGGGTTTCCTAGACTGTAATCTTTATGGGAACAGATCCTGGGGTCTTTTCTCCTAAGGAGTGGCTGGTGGGTTCAAACATTTTCATTAGCAGCTGACCACTTAATCATTGCGCCACCAAGGCTCCATCCATACAATGAGTAGGAGTTATATATTATTTCTCTATTCTTATATAACTTTCTCTCATCGAATACTTCCCACTCACATATAAAACTTTTTTTTTTCTTTTTTGAGTTTCAAACGTAATCTTTACTAGTACCCAAGCTTGAATTTCCCAGAAAAGTGTGCTGACCCACAGCACCACCTCAAAAAATGTTTAACTCTTGAGAGCTCAGGTTTAGGTTTCTGTTAACATATTCCTGTGCCTCTGAAGGGTTACTTATTCTATTACAAAAAGTATACAAACCTGTCTTTCTACCCAGCATCAGAAAATAATGAATTTCCGACAATAATGCAGAAATAAAGGGGAAAAATGGAATTTCCATTTTACGGACAAAAGAGTCTAATCGTTAATGATTTGCTCAAAATTTTTGAGTGTATTATAATAAACATAGTCTTCCATAAATTCAGAGTACTAAAATATTTTTTCAAAATTGTTATATTTTTCTTAGTATAACAAGATCCCTTTGTCATTTTAATAAGGTAAAAAAAATCTGTTAGAGCTGAATTCAGTTGTGTACAGAATCATCACACATTTGTTAGCTGATCGTGAAATGTGTATAATGAAAATATAATTTTAAGATCAATTATCAACATAACAACACCACGTGGGTGCTATACAGGATAACGACAATAAACCTAGAGAAATACTCTACCACCAGTTTTCTTAATGGTTGCAAATAATCACAATGCCATGGAATATTTCTCAACACTTATAAAAGGGGCCCTGGTGGTGCAATGGTTAACAGCTCAGGCTGCTAACCAAAAGGTCAGCAGTTCGAATCCACCAGCTGCTCCTTGGAAACCCTATGGGGTCGTTCTACTCTGTACTATAGGGTTACTATGAGTCAGAATGGACTCGAGGGCATACTACTTATAAGTATTTAAAGAACTGAAATTTGCTAGGAAGATAATGATGGCAGCTACACCATTCAACAAGACTTTGGTGAAAAGTATCCTAGCTGGTTGCTAGATGGGGAGAAAGTTGGTAGTTAGACAGAAGAGCTTTCTTTCATCCCCTGTAACAGGAAATTTTATTTCCCATCACAGAAGAAGAAAATCCGTAAAATATTAATTAAATCTAAAGACCTTAAAATGATACTTTCTCAGGAAAATAGGTACCAAATTCAAATTAATTGTAAAGTAACTCTCAAGTATTTAAGTAATAACTATCATAGTAAAGTGTTCATTGAGACCACCTTACCAGCTAATGCTTTTGCTTCTCAATGACTATTTCAGAGTTAAAATATTACATGTCAAGATTTATATGGACATTTAAAAGAATACTGATGCCATAAGCCATTTTTTATTAAAATATTTTCTTAAATCATTAAAAAGCTGTCATTATTTAACCTGAAAATCCATACGTATTTGAAGCTATTTTAGTTAACTACCCTCCATCTTAGCTTACTACTACTCAAAATTCTAAGAAGGAAAGAGAATGTCTATCATTTAAACTAAAAAAACAAAAAACAAAAAACACTTAATTCCAGTGTTGAATTAGGTTGAAGTTCAAGAAGACTGTTAATACCAAACATTCAGAAGGTCATCTTTTATACAATAAGTCTTTCAATAAATTCATCAGATCATTTTCTTTTTTTCGGGGGGGGGGGGAATACATCTAATTAATAGTGTTATTTTTAAATCCCACTGGTTATTAGCAGAAAAAAAAATCACAAGGAATATGGAGATCTTGATTCTGCTTTCACCTGTCACAAGTCACTTACATTACCCTGCTTTTCAATATTAAAAAAGTGGACTATATCAGTAATACCTCAACCTAGCTATGTCTCAGAATCATCGAAGCACTTAAATAAAAATACCAATGTCTGGATCCCATCTCAGACCATGAAATCTAAATCCTTGGAGTTGGAGCTTGGTAAACGATTTTTTTTTTTTTTTAATTCCTACAGATGATTCTAAGGTTTGACTAAGGTTAAGTTCCCCTAAATTCTATTGCCCTGGAAATCCTTTATAGCTCCATACTACTTAGCTTGGGAGTCCCATCTCGTACTTAACCAGGGGCAGAACTGCCTACAACTTCCATATACATTTCCTGACACTATCTGTGACCTTGCATGTGTCGTCTATAAGATAGGGATGGCCATCAAATTCTACATTATTGTTGTCAGATTTAATGAGATACTGTATATTGAAGATATTCTCTAAATTTCTGAGCACCATCTACAGGTAAGTTATGATGCTATCCCATTTACTCAAGAACATTTGTTGGCCACCTACATGCACTGTAATGAGCAATGTGGGGCACAGGAGATGAGGTCGCAATTATACACTGATAATGTATGATTATCAAGGCTCTCACTCTCACTTGTAAAAATATTCACAATCAAATACAGAAAATATAAACGTTTAAGAGAGTAATACAGTGCTAGGTAGACTTTAAAAAAAAAAACAAACCCATTGCCCATGAGTAGATTCTGACTCACAGCGGCCCTATAGGACAGAGTAGAACTGCTCCATAGGGTCTCCAAGGAGCACCTGGTGGATTTGAACTTCCAGCCTTTTGGTCAATAGCTGTAGCTCTTAACCACTACGCCACCAGGGTTTCCATGGAGACTAAGGAAGAAGAAACTTCTAATTGGATGATCAGAAAATGGATCATGAAACAGATAGAAGATGGGTAGATTTTGGATTAAGTTGGTTGGAGATCAGGATAGAGAGTTCGGAATCATGGGCAGGAGGCAACAATGTAGTAACTACATAAATAGGAAATCAAGGGATAGAGATCCCCCCACCTTATATATAGAGAGAGTTACTGTAAGCAATTCAAATTAGCTAGAAAATACACTGCGACAAGGGACAAAGCAATTTGAAAAGATCGAAAACATAGGAAAGGTAGATAAGGGTGGGTCATGAATTCTAAACTAAGAGGTGTTCGTTTTATTTGGAAAGCAACAAAGAACTACTAATTACTTTTTATCAGAAGATTGAGATGATTTTTTATTAACATTCAACAAAACTGCTGTCACGATGAGAGCTGTTCAACATGAAGATGTAGTGCAATAGTACAGGCAATTAATCAATATTAAAAAAGCATAGCAACAGGAATACCAATTGAGAAGCTACCACAATAGCCCATTCAAGTATGATATGATGAGACCATGAACTAGGACAAGGAGAGCATAAATGGAAGGGTAAGCACTGATATAATGATCATCACTCGGAAAAATATCGATATCCTGAAAATTCTGGCAATGCTTTTGCTGTCTAGTGTAATGGAAACAGGAAGTCTTTCAAACCTGTCAGACCTAAACTCAAATCCAGTCTCTGCATCTGATAAACAATGAGATCTTTGGTAAATTACTGAACCTCTTTAAGCTTCAGAGAGAAATAATAATACCAGTTGCCGACAAGTCAACTTTGACTCATGGCGACCCCCATGTGTGCCACGTATCTCGATTTTTTTGTCATGAGAATTAATTGGGATGATATCTGTAAGATGCTTCGTCTATTAGATGGAAATTAGCAATAGGGAAAAGAACAAACAAGGGAAAAAAGTGGATAAAATATTAACAATACAAAGGAACCAAAATAAGCTTCTGTAAGGAAGAACTCAGCTACTCTACTCCACCATCATCAGCATCTGCTGTGCTGTTCCTTCAGACAGTAGGAGTCTCGAGGCTTTTCATTCTCCAGCATCTATCTGGCTTCAGGTACCAAATCCTTAGTTTTAAAAATAGAGCTTAGTCAGGAGTGTGCCAGAACACAGAAATAGACCTCCAGAAGGTAAAATGACACCTGCAGTCCTGACTCCCGGACTCACACAGTGTTTGGGGCAGAAAAAAGGATCCATGTTAAAGTATCTACGGAAGTCTCAAAGTGGATGTGGGCATGCAGGGCTAGTGGAGGACTGTGCAAACAGAGCAAGCCGAGGATTCTTACAAAGCTTTTAGACTAGAAAAAAATTGACGTGCTCTTCCTTCTGCCCAATTCAGTATTCTCACACACAATTTTGCCCCATTTGGAATTATTAGCTTGAAAATTAATAAGAATATATAATTGAGTGTTTAAGGCAACATTCAAAAAAAAAATTCATAAGAGGCTTGCTAAATATGGTTATACCATCCTTGCAATAGTCTCATGAGTGAGAATATTGCTGTACTGATCTTATAGGTGAAAAAAATTAATCTATATCCTCCTTGGTGAAAAAAATAATATAGTGAAAAGCAAAGCATTGAATGCTCTTGAAACAAGTGTGTTATTTACGTCCACATACTACTGTGTTATGTTAGGAGCGGTTTCTTTGCTTTTGTAGTAGAAAACAATTAAAAATCATACTACTTTTCAGATTTTCCTATCAGTTCAATAGTCTGTATCCCATATGTAATGACCAGCTGAACAATAAATATTAAGATTTAACCCAAACTTTGCAGGTCCTAATTAATGTGCTAGAGACGTCTTGTGTATACCTTTTATTTGCTTCCTATAATCTCTCATTTTTCCATGAGTGCATGGTTGATTAGGATCAGTTTGGGCAACTGTCCAGATTAAATAAATGTAGTTAAAGAATTTCACCTGTATGTGCTACATCTCCTTTGTCAACTTGATGGTTTTATATTAGAGGTATTCATTACTACCATTTTTAAGCAATACAAAAATCTTCCTCCAGCACTGAAACTCCTCGGAGATACTGGAGTTGTAGGAATGAATCAGTAAACCGAAGTTTTGATTCAAGAATACTATATTAAATCATGGGTGAGAAACAAACTTGTCCACACTTCTGTTTTCATTTATTTAATTCATCTCATGGATTTAAGTTTTTTTTTTTTTTTCCTCACATAGACTAGAATGGAAGTCACTGAGATAACACTTGTTTAGCAGGCTCCATCATTTTAGGAAATGCAGAAAAATCAAGACTAGAAAATTAGTACAATTTTTAGATGGCTATTTCTCTTCCAGAATAACACTAACTTCTCTTCTCCCATGCTCATCCTCCAAAAGCCACCAGCATTTTCCCACTTTTCCCTAAGTTGGTTTAGTCCTATTAGCTACTCATTTGTAAATAAAAGTCAGAGTTCCTGCTCTGGTCAAAAAACAGATGTTAGGCTCAATTGGAAAGAGATTGCCGGCACTCAAGAAAAAAAAATAAAGCATTCTCATTGACAGATGATATCAATAAGTTTCTGTACAATGAATTAAATTTTCAATTAGAATATTATTGAATTCTACTTGTTCTAAGTCTCCTCAAATTTAATCAATACTGTTAAGAAGAATCCTTCCTTTATTTTCATCCATTTGCAGCTTCCTCTTTACCAGAGTTCTTATAATTAGCTTTGGCAACTAGGAAAATGGGCTGATTCGCCTTTTGACTGAAGTGCCGATTTTAATAATTTCAAATTAATGAATATAGTTTCTAGTCCAACTTTAAAATATGAATCCAGCAGGCAATTATTTACAAATTTAAAATAAATCTTTTGTTCAAGGTCAATGACCCAGTATAATAGCATCTGGGAAATATTTTAAAATCTCATTCAACCATATTAACTAAATATTTGAGCCTGAATATGCCTTGCTAATTATGCCTTTTACTATATAACTTGGTAAATCATTGTTAGCATACCTACAGGAAATAAACTCTGCCTTGAGATATATCATAAATATAATTCTACAAATCTTTATAGGTACCAATGGGACTCAGAACATTTCTTGAAATGAGTCAATTTTCTAACCTTGACCAAAGGTCACAAAAGTATACAGAACACAGGACAGTGCCTGGCATTTTCTATGTTCAACAACGTTAAACTGTGATTTACTGGTAGAATGTATGGAGGTATTAATCTCGCTGTGCCTCAGTTTCCTCAGCTGTAAAATGGGAGTGATGGTACCAACCTCAAAAAGTATTAATGAGGATTAAATGACTTCAAATATACGAAGTGCTGAGACTTTAGCCAGGCTTAGAGTAAGCAATACACAAGGGCTAACACTGGTTGTTATTATTACCACCGTCATCCTCAATCAATCCTTAAAACATCTCCATAAGGTAGTAGTTGGTGGTGGTGGTGTTGTTACATCTTTTTTGTATAAGAAAAGCTAAGCTCTGAGAGTTTACGCATTATAATTTACCCAAAGCCACGCAGTTAATATGCGGCAGAACAGGGATTTGACTTAATTCTAGGCTTTCTGACCGCTTTATACTAGTCGGTATTCCTCTTGAAATGTGGCAAGCAGAAATGGTCACTATGCTGCAAATGCAGGAGAGGAATTCTGAAATTTATGCTGCCAAAACCTAGTCTAAAAGGCAGCCAATTGATTGAACTTGGAGTCATCCAACTTTTAGGTATTATTCTTTATTTAAACAGAAGTTAGATAATGGCCCACCCTCTCTCTTCATCAGGAAATTATACAGTTCATATTTCTAAAACTAAATTTATAGGACTTTACATTTTCTACTATTAAATTATATATTCTTAGTCTTTGTCCACTGTTCAAATTTATCTGCATTTTGAAATTTGTATTCAATCATCCAAAGTATTACCTGGGCCTCTCAGTTTTTTTGTGAATTGGAAATCTAATAAGTATGCTTTCTATACTTTCATTTTAGTTCTTGATAAACTGATGAAGATGACCAGGTCAAGGACAGAGTTCTGGCTTTGAATATTCAGGTTATAAATTCTCTTGTCCTCTTCCTCTACTGGCCCCCAAGACCAAATTTCACTGGCTTCAGTGACAGCACCACATGCCAGCCAAGAGATAAAGGCATCAGTATGACCAGCTTTATCATTCCAGTAAAATTTTAATGGCTCCCACAACTTAACCACTTTTAGAAAGGTGACTAAAGAGGGAAATCAAATAATAGAGATAAACTAGCAAAAAAAGGAATCTTACAAATTAGAAGAATGTTTTAACAAGTATCATACTTTTCAACATTTGTACTGGAAAACTATAAGGGGTTTTTTGGGTTTTTTTTTTTTTTTTTTTTAATTATAAAAAGAAAAAATATTTAAACAATATAGAAGAATGTAAAATTAAAAAAAAAAAAAAAAGATCTCTCAAACTCAATCCCCCATTGGTAACTACTGTTAATAATTTGGCATTTTTAAATGCTAGTTTCCTGTTTCGAAGGTTGCATTCCTATAGATGTTCCTAGGATGTCAGATATCTTTTTCTAGTTCTTCACACAAATGCACACTTAACATATACATACACACACACAAACACATATGCACACACACATAAATGTGTATACATATATATAGAGAGAGAGAGAGAGACTGAAAGTATATGAATGAGTGAGTCCTTCATAGTTCAAATGGTTAAAAATGGTTCATACACTTGGCCGTTAACCAAAAGATGGAGATTGGAGTCTACCCATAGGTGCTTTGGAAGAAAGGCCTGGTTATCTACTTCCAAAAAATCAGCCAGTGAAAATCCTATGGAACACAGTTCTACTCTGACACACTTGGGGTTGCAATGATTTGGAACTGACTAGACAGCAAGTAGTGTATATAGTTGTTGTTAGTTGTTATCAAGTCAAATAAATATGTACATATGTGTGTATTTTTTTAATACAACATCTCTTCATTCACTAAATTTCAGAGAAACCCTTCTGATTCATTCAAGAAATTCATCTCTACTGATAATATTTCTCCTATCTTACTTCCTATGTAACTATATAAATACTACGTTACCAAACCCAAGTTTCATTCTGAATATAACAGTGGCTACCATTTATTGACCATGTAAACTCTTCCAGGTTGCAAACAGCATCTTATTTAATTATCAAAGCAAGCCTGTAAGGTAGAATTTATTATCCACATTTTTACAAACACACTCAAAGTCGGAGGGATTAACTGTTTTGCCCAAGAACAGACAGCTAATAAGTTGCTTGAGTGAGGATCAGAACACAATCTAACAACAAATCCTGTGTCTTAATCATAATCACTGCACTATACTTGAATCCCTCCCTCAACGGATCCTACTATTTCTATTTTCACACTTAGAATAAGGAAAATTCCACTTCCATTTATTCATTCTCTTATGCATATAGAATATTAATCAAAATAAATATACAATATTCTAAGGTTTCTCAGCCTTGCCACTGTTGACATTTTGGCTCAGATAATTCTGTGTTGTGGGAAGCTGTCCTTTGCATTGCAGAGTGTTTAACAGCATTCCTGGCCTCTACCAACTAAGTGCCAGTAGCACCCCCTAAGACTTGACAACAAAGAGTATCTTTAGACACTGCCAATTGTCCCATGGGGGTAATATTAACTCCTGTTAATAACTAATACAATACTCTAGTTGAAATACTGGGAACACAGAGTAAGCAGAATAACGGACTCAAGTTCTTGTGGTACTTCTTATCTATATTTTCAAATCATATATTCTTATGTAGAGATTATAACTATACAATTTGATAATTCTGGAACAATATGTAAGCTTATAAGATTGTGCACAATTAGAATGCTTTCCTAATAGCTCATTTATTATATATAAAAAAAAAAAAAAACCCATTGTCATCGAGTCGATTCTGACTCAAAGCAACCCTACCAATATTTAACTTCATTAAATAAAAATATTTAAAGTGTAAATGTTTAATTTAGTAATCCATATCATTGCAATGTTAAATAAAGTATACCTCTTTCACCACCCAAAGTGCCACAAAGAGGTTTCTTATTTATGTCAACTCATGAAAAAGTAATTCATGCCATCTTTAATGCAAATACGTCTTTTTAGAACATTCAGTGCTCCAGTTACTCTTTGTCTCATTTTTTTATGATTTCTCTGTAGGTTACAAACATGAACCCATAAACTATAGAAAATAAATAAGGAAACATAATTTTATAAGAAGAATTATGAAATAGTCTGCCATTCAATAATGTTAGAAAACCAGTAATTAAAGCCAAAAGCAAAATCCAAATGACCTGTGAAAATACAGAGCTAAATACTGCCTCTTGCAAGAATATTTGGCTGGTGTCAAATGAAACTCCTGAAAAGGTCCCTCCTCTAAGCTATATTTATTTAAACCTCTCCTTACAGGAACTTTGTACGGGAAGGTGAATGCTTATTTGGTCCACAAATTAGGTTCACACCCTTCTTGGATCAAGTTTATAGAGCTGCGATTTGCAAACTTTTTTTTTTTTTTCTCTCACTTCAACATACCTCATGGATCTGACACACACACCAGTAACTGTGGTTCACTCACTACAGCACTGATCCAGGAGGTCTGAAGGTCTGCCAAGAGAGAACATATCAGAATCGGGGACAGATTAGAGTTTGACAAAGCCTACCTGGTGGTCCAACAGTTAAGCAGTTGGCTGCTGACTGAAAGATTGGCAAGTTCAACCCACCCAGCAGCTCTGCAAGAGAAAGACCTGGCAATCTGCTCCTGTAAAGACTGCAGCCTAGAAAACCCCATGGGGCAGTTCTACTCTGTCACACAGGGTCGCTATGAGTTGAAATCAACTTGATGGTATCTAACAACAACCATGTGAGAATCACCCCTGAAAAGGACAAAGACTCACTGTAACTGCCGTCTCAAAAAGCTTACCTAGAATGAAAAGTGCATTCCACCATTGACAGTGCTATCTTATGCTAAGAATATTTCCAAAAGCACCCATGATTTGGTACACCTAATCCAAACCATCCTCTTCCAGCCATATTTTACACATATATCAAGAAGATAAATTATCAAATTGTTTTAAAAGTTGTATTAAATATTATGTCTAAAATCATAGACAAAATGTCATACTGCCATGCCGGTTCTTTTCCTATCTATGGTGTTATATCTTGGAGAACCCACGGCATTATTAAACTCCCTTCAGACTTCTATTGTGTTAAAGGTCCACACTGAATAAAAAGAAAGTGGATAAATGGAACTATTTTTTAATTCCCTAAAACTTGCCCAGCTTTAACATGGATTGTGTTTCTTCCGCATACCTTTCACTATTTGAGCAATGCATATGTCACCAGAAGATATTTAAGACAGTAAAAAACTTGGCCATCTTCCTGTTTTCATATGAATCAAACATAGGAATATGCCAAGTGACAATAATAAATTCAAGAACATAAGGTCCAAAGTACTGGCACAATATAGGTAGAGCTTAGACTAACTGGTGTGAAGTTCTGCAGAGTTTTACGTGTCTGAAAACTAAATATAAACCAATAAATTACTATTCTGACCAAAATAGGCAGAGCAGTCATAATATGCATTCAGGGTCTCTCTATCTAGAATACTGGTTCTTCATGAAGTGTGTGTCATAATCACATGTCCTCCTGCCTGTTCACCCACATTTTGATATAGTGTAGTTCTAGAATTGGGGCTCAGGTAATCATATGTTGAGCACAGGTCCATAAGTTATTTTAGTACAAAAAAAAAGGTGATAATCACACTCTGCTCTATTCCAATCAGACCGCGTCTAGTCTACTGCGCCAGGTTCTGGACTTGCCAATTTCAAAAGGCCACAATGAGGAGAGGAGAGCATCAGGAAGGGGAGGGGGGAGGGAGAATGGAAATGGTGTGGAAGGGAACTCAGTTCCCTACTGTGGTAGTAATTAAGCAAAAGATTAATGAGGATCACTTGTTAAGGATTTCATAAATTTGGCTCTACTTTTAATTTCCCTTCCAACGCTAACAGCAGTAATGCTGTCCAAAAAAAGTAACACAGACACATGAACAAGAAAAAAAAAAGTCCTTTAACACTTCACTATGATATATAAAGATAAGTCTAGAAAAGTACTGAAAGCAATGAAGATTTTACCAGGTGGAAAACTTCACTAAATGGGCAGAGAATAGTAATTGCATTGTAATGTATGGAAACTTGACAAAGAGTCCTAGCATCACTGAATATAGCCTAATTTATAAAATTAGCAGTAGTAAGCGTCTAGGATGGCCCAAGAAAAATAGCAAAGCAGAACTCAACCTGATTATTTTACAAGGTTAACTGCTCTTGACTGCCTAGATTGTCTCAATTGATAAAATAATTCTTTAACTAGTCATATGATTCAGCATGTATTTGTTCCAGGATAAGAACCTGGCCTTGAAGATTAGGAGTTATTGCAGTATATCACCCCCATGGATTATCACAGGGTTACACAGAAGCTGTAGTCTTTACTGACTTGGTAGTCTACTTCATTGCGAAGGTTCAGTATCTATAATACAAAGTCACCTGACTTTCAGAATTTATGACTCTTTTAAATCTAATCTTAAATAGGGTGATAATTTTGTACTTATTAAAATGATCAAAGCTTATACCTTACTGTATTTGCAGTTAGAAACAGCAAAAGAGGCTTCCAGCTCTAAAATTCTTGTACGTACTGAGCAGGGAACATGGTGAGCAAATGTGACTCTCGTAGTAAAATATTTTGTGTGAACAAATTGGGCACTTTCAAGCAAACAGGGTCACATGAGATCGTAAAAGTAACACACATTGAATATGTCTGCACCAATCACTCAAACACCAAACACATCACCTTCCCTCCCTAACCCTTGAGACTAAAACTATCAAAAGCTGATCTTCTGATGGTTTTCTTCTCAATGAGCAGGATCACCATCTTTCTAGTTTCACAGGTTCACAACTTTAAGTGATCTGTATGCACTCTGTTAACACCTTCATCAATCATGGCTTAACCATTGCCCTTAAGTCGATTCCTACTCATAGTGACCCTATAAGACAGAGTAGAACTGCCCCACAGGGTTTCCAAGGTTGTAAATCTTTACAGAAGCAGACTGCCACATCTTTCTCCTGCAGAGTGGCTGGTGGGTTCAAATCGCTGACCCTTTGGTTAGCAGCTGAGCACTTAACCACTGTGCCACCAGGGCACCTGTAATCATGGCCCAATCCTGCCAATTACAGGTCTAATTTTTTTTTCTTAAATCATTTCTCATTTCCACAACCATGGCTTTAGCAAATGTTCAATGTCTCTAACCAGGAGTATTGCAATTGCCTTTTAAATTGTCCATTTGATCACTGTGATTAATATTATTTTAATCTGTTCACATCACTCTCTGGTTAAAAAGCCTTCAGTAACTTTTGGTGAAAACACAATCTTTAAATTCCTCAGCTTACTCTTTAAACACTGCATTTTGTATTCCCACTATGACCCCTACCTTACTTCTTATTAAAATTTATCATCACCCCACTCCCCCCGCCCCCCACCACCCGGACAATCTGTTCCATGTGTCATTTACAAACACAACAATGGCTCCACACCATGCAGCTCCACAACACAATGTTGTATACCTTTTCCCTCCCTCACACTGTCGAGGCCACAAGCCCACTGGGGAAATACAAATAGTCTTTTACAGATACATTCTTCATATTGTACCAGAGATGATTACAGTCAGCTTTCTATTAACATAAACACATGAAAAAGTTAAACATAAGTCAAAAAGAGAAGAAAGGAAGAGAAGGCAGAATTTTAACACAAATCCATGTTAAGAGGGTGATGATATTTGAGCATTAAATTTAGCTATGACCTTTCTGGACAGCAAAGCTCTCAGGAGTTTCTGTACTTCATAGTATTTATCATTTGGCATTCTGATAATTTGTTAATGTAGTAACTAAACTATGAGCTGGAGGTGGGTGGACGGGAGGGCAGGGACAGCCCGTCTCTGAATCCCCTCCACCCTCCAACATTCCCCACACTTTCTGGCATATTGTGGGCACACTTCAAATGTTGTTCTGATTTAAAAAAAAAAAAAAAATACACAGTGTAAGTTTTCCAAGTAGAATTACAAATCCGAGATTCCCCTGTCACCATCTGGGAGACAACCATGCTAAAGGTTACTTCCCTCTAGAAAACAAGAGGTGGTTTACTAGTAAGTACTGGCACCCAGGTCTTTCTTACAGTTAAATTTCCCAGCTTAAATTAACAACCTGATATTCTGACTGATGAGCTATAGCTTTATTATTAGTGTGCCGCAGCAGTGGATAACCTCTGGTTCTGTGGAAAAAGTACATCTCTGACCTGCAGGCAGGGATCTGGATTCTGGCCAAATGCTGGTTTCAGTCGCCCACCTCACCCCCAAGACACACACTCTCAGCAAGGAGCTACCTACCAGTCTACTCAACCATAATCATCTAGCCCTCACCTGCCAACTCTCCTTGGATAGAACAGTAAAAGCAGGCAGTATGCTTGAGTAAAAGTTTTTGTTCTGATGCTGACAAAGATATCTGATATCCCTAGAAGCAAAGATGGCAATACTTCTGCTTGCTCACTTCGGGCAAGTCATCAGGAAAGACCAGTCCCCAGAAAAGGACATCATGTTTGGTAAAGTAGAAGGCCAACAGCAGTGAGGGAAACCTTCAGTGAAATGGATTGACATGATAGTCACAACAATGGACTCAAACATACCAATGATCATGAAGATGGCACAGAACCGGGCAACATTTCATTCTGTTATACATAGGTTGCAATGAGCTGAAGCCAAGTCGATGACAACTAACAGTAACGACTGATTCTATTCTGTTTATTTCTGGAAAGATTTTCAAGACCACAGTGCCTTTATTTTTTGAGGTAACAGAAACTGGTTTAATAATCTCAAAGGTATTTCCACAGACATTTACAGCTCTTCAAATGAGAAAGTGTGTTAATAATACCAGATGTGCAAATATTTTTTAAAATATTACATACACACAGCTTTCATTCCCTATTCATTTATTTAAACAAAATAATAGTAAATGGAAATGTACAAAGTTCCTTAGTCTTAAGCAAGAAATGGAGGGAATAGTCAACAAAATCCTGACAAGCAAAACAGAAATCAATCAGTTATTACATATGGTGTAACTGAGACATAGAAATAACTCATAATATTTCTGTATATGAGTTACGGCCAAAATTTTAAAATATGATAAGATAAAAAGTTTATATCTTTTATATAATCTATGCATGAAATATTAGAAAATACCACACTATGTATTTTATAAGTGTCCTAGTACACAGAATTCTTCCAGACAAAGAACATTTTTAAAAAATGTTCATTACTATGAAAAACAATTATTATGAAGTGTTTTATTTGCAACCTAGCTGGCTGGGAAATCAGGGAGGTGGGTTCAGTGCTCTCCTTATATGTAAAACCGTATTTGTTTTCATGTTCGTTTTAATATATCACAGCTGTGGTCTTAGATTTTTGTTTCCACCATTTAACCTAAAATAGATCAAAAAGCCTTTGTAAAAATTGAATCATATTTCAATTTATGTGTACGTATATCAGCACACGTGTATGTGTATTTTTACACAAAACTATACCTTTAGATGATGTTAAGGAAATCCTCTATATGTCAATCCATAGTTTCAGGAACCCACTTTGGAGGATCATATGTCAGTTTGACCTCCAAACTTATAAGAAGCTATAAGCCTGTCCAGTCATCTGGGTTAAAAATCAGGAATACAAAAGGATTTTACTTCCAAATGTCTTTTACCCAGTATTGAATGTCACATTACCAGCCCCAAAGCACCTGAAGGTGCTAATTTCATGTTTGTAAGTCAAACAACTAAGGAACCCTGGAGGCGCAGTGATTAAGTGCTCAGCTGCAAACCAAAAGGTACATGATTCAAACCCACCAGCTGCTCCCAGGGAGAAAGATATGGCAGTATGCTTCCGTAAAGATCTACAGCCTTGGAAACTCTATGGTGCAGTTCTAACTCTGTCCTTTAGGGTCGCTATGAGTCAGCATCGGCTCGACTGGACAGCAATGATTTCTTGTTTTTGTTTTTTAAGTCAAATAACTGTTAGCCATATGAGCCCAGTAAATGTTCTGTGAACACATCAAAGTGACCTCAAATGACTATATTTCTTTATAAAGTTTTAATTGTTTTTACGCATATAAAATATGTGTGCGGGGTGAAAGAAAATACTGGAAAAAATAATGAAATAAATAAAAATAACCCATGATTCCACCATACAAACAAAAATTAACATTTTTGTAAGTTTCCCTCCTGCTATGTATTTGGTTGTTGTAGGCGATAGCATGCTGTAGCCTCAATTTTATTTCCTGATTTGCCTTCCCATTCATCAAAAGTATTTTCCATGTGATTAAAAACTCTTCATTTCACAAATTTTAAATTTCCTTATCTTTGGTTGCTCCCAAGCAGTGTGTAAAATATTTTGTAATCAGAAATTAACCACAGTGTAGACTTAGCAAGCTCTGAAAAGTTGTAATACAATCAAGCTATCATAATTTAAATATTTATATAGCACCTATCACTGAAGTGCTCTGCAGGTTGACAAATGTTATGGATTAATATGAAAACAAAATAGAAGCATTTCCTCTGTAGAAAGGTCTGGAATGTTTTGGCACCATGCCTTTAGATGGAAATAGGATTTGTCAGACTATTCAAAGACTAATAAAGACAGAAAGTCTTGAATTTTGTTTGAACAGTCTAATGTTTTTGCTATATTTGAACTTAAGATATTAAAGCACCAACTACAAATACATCTGTATTTAAGAGGGAGAGAATGGCAATGACACTTATAATTTATTTAAAAATATAAAGAACATTTATATAAAGTCAAAATTTCAAAACCAACTTGTATTATACCAAATGTTATAATACCGCAACAATCTAATAACTTTTGAAGAGTTTGAGATGATTGATTAGAATTTATTTCAATATATGGTGACGGCTTTCCTGAAAGTCAAGTCCATAGTTTGTACATCTTCACAAAGGCGTAGACAGAAGATAAATTGAAAGAAACAGTCATCCCAATCAGATTTTAAAGACAGGAAATGAAGATATATCTTCCCTTATTATTAAAACCAACTCATTGTTGTCGAGTAGATTCCAACTCATGGTGACCTCATGTGTTACAGAGTACAACTGCTCCATAGGGCTTTCTTGGATTTATGGAAGCCAATCGCTGGGTCTTTTTTGCAAGGTGCCACTGGGTAGGTTCAGAATGCATACCTTTAAGTTAGTAATCAAGCGCAAACCATCTGCGCCACCCAGGGCCTCCCATAATATTAGGTCCCTAAACAAAAGGGAAAACATTAATGGAACTCACTCTCTACCCTCAACAAGAAGACCAACCAATCACCACCAATCTTGGTGTTACTACCTTTAATATATACTTAGAATCTATCCACTAACACTACCACTTTGGCCTAATTCCCTATCATCTCTGGCTTATTGCAAGAGGCCTCTAACTGGTCTCCCTTCTTCCATCGTAACACCTATTTTCACTCAGAGTAGACAGCCTGAGAGATCCTATTAAACATAAATCTGATCACATGCTTTCTCCACTCAAAACCCTCAATGGCTTCCCTTCCTACTCCAAACCAGTCTCGCAACGACCTCACGGCCTATGTGATCTGCTAGTCCCCTCCCTTCACCTCTCTGACATGTCCATTTATATCAGAGAAAACCCCAGAGGATGTACTATGACCATAGTGGAGAAAAAGATGACTAGCCGAGGCAGAACTTCTAAATTGAAACCAACGGTAGGTGGAGTCAATCTATACAGGACCCCTAATCCTGCTGGGGGTCAACCCAAAATTACCTCCTCAGACTACACTAAAACTTCATTCAATACAGGGAAGAAAAGTGGTCTAAGGATTAAGGTCTACAGTAGGGCCCTGTGGATGCTGGTAAAAAGGGAACATCTTGAGGAACACGTTTATGTGAGAAAATAATCACTCCCTTGTACTGAGGGCCATCTCTGAGTGAGTGCTGCATTACTTTCTTTACACGAATCATAAGCAGAACATCCCTGTTATTTGAAAATGATGATACAAGTGGTAAATAATGAGGAAAAAAAAAGTCTCAGGTATGCCTGGGACTTTACTGTGGAAAATGAAACTGAAAATAATTTTGTTTTGCAAAACAAAACATGGGTTATAAAGGCAAGAACAGCAATTCTTAAAGCATACAAATCAAGCTTCTATAAGATTGGGATATATGACACATTACTATACAAGAGACTCTCAGCAGCAGCAGCCATTTTTTCGAAAATGCTCAAGGACTCCATCAGTTTTCAAAAATGTCTCTCAATTATTTCTCAGTCAGCTCATTTTCTTCTGAAGCACCCACCACCATCCATGTCAGATTTATCTCCATCCATTGTTAACTTGTCTGGCTCTCCAGGGTCCTCATTTATCGATGACTTTGGCTGCCATTGAAGCAACTCTCTAACATCTAACACTAACATTTTAATGAACTTCCAGGAAACCTATGTCTTTCCCACAACTTTCAATTCCATTTTTGTAATCAGTCTGCGTTGTTTTAAATTGTATTTTCTGGTATTTAGCCTACAACCTGCAATAATATGGCCTTAATGGGCTGGAAAAGATATTTTTCTTTACTATTCTTGTTCAGCTAGGAGGGGTGTTTAACAAGAGCCACTATTCATTATCTCCATTAATTTTGCCTTCACAACTTTAAAAAGGTAGGTATTATAATTCCTATATTATAGGTTAAAAAACAAAAAATACCAGTTGCATTCAAGCTGATTCCATGACTCATGGCAACCCCACATGTTGCAGAGTAGAACTGTGCTCCGTAGGGTTTTCAAGGCTGTGAGCTTTTGGAAGCAAATTTCTAGGCCTTTCTTCCGAGGCCATTTCTGGGTGCGTAGGAAGCCTTTAGGTTAGTAGTCCAGCACTTAACCCTTTGCACCACCCAGGGACTCCCTGTGTTATAGACAGGGATCAAGAAAGTTCAGAAAGTTTAAGAAACTTGTACACGTTAAAAAGCCTTGGCTTATTTCAGTCCTGTGTATACATTCTTTCTACTTAACATTTGTATAGCAATTTATTTTTATTTAGGCTTTATAACAGTCATATGAGACAGGTACAGAAACTATTAATTCCTTTTTACAGATGAGGAAACATATGCAGAGAGGTCAAGAAACTTCTCTGAGGTATCATCAAAGGAGAAAACAAAGTGAAAAAAAATTATGAATGTTATACGTTCAAAAACGACAATCTCTACATAGATAGATGTATATAGAAAGAGATCGATATAATTAGTTTTCCCCATGATACTGAGCCCTCTCGCCTAAGCCAAGTACTTTTTAACTATTTGTTAAATCTGATTGCAAAAGTCAGAGATTCTTGCACAGTTTTAGCAGAGAGAAGGTTGTAGCCCTATGTCTCTCAACTGGGGCACGTGGGATCCTACTTAAGACTGTAGATTCCTGGATCCCACATGACACTTAACTAAGTCAGGCTATCTGAGGTTAGATATAGGAATATGCATTTTCATAGATTTCCTAGATGATGTGTATGCACACTGAAATTTGTGAATTACAACACGTAGCTCAATTTAAAAAGTGCCAGGTGATGTGAAGGTCAGGCAATCTCCTCACAGACTTAGGAAGTATCTAAAGGAAGTCTATTAATCTATAAAACTGAGGCATCAGAGGCATTAACTGTTCTAATTCATAAGCAATTGTTTGATTAACATGGTATTATAATTACATAAGGTCAACTACCACCAGGGAAAAAGTCAAGGAAGGAAGATAAAAATCTTAAAATACTTAGAATGTAACAAATATGCAATGTAAAACAAAGAGACTCCTGAGATCTTAAATAAGACAGAAATGCTGGCTTCTTTAATCAATTCTGGTCATATAAGGGGTAAGAGTTCACACAAGATTGTCATGAGGGTACATTTATAAGACAAAGTGATAAATGTGCTAAAGAACTAATGGGTAAGAATCAGTATCATGGAAAGTAATGTATGTCAGGCAAGTTCATGAATAGCATTAACGGCCTATTACACAGTCCATCCCCTAAGTGTTTCTGGTCTAAGGACAAATCTTAAGCCAATGCATAGCTAGACTTCCTACCCACTGTCCAGGAGTGACTCTCTCAGGCTCTTCCACTTTTTCCAAATCATAAGGAGTTCTAGATTTTAAGTGCACCAACATTATGTCTTTAAAAGACCATTACAATAATTAAAAAAGAAAAAAAAAACCTGAAGAATTATTCATTTGATATTGATCTGATCTTCTCTACACAAATGAAATATTGGCATTGAATTTTCCCCTCATTTATTATAGGTAGTTTCCATTTATGAATGCCACCATATTTTTTTATAACTTACTTAATCAGCGTTCAGTTATATCTGTATCCAACACTTCCAACCTAATTCATTTAGAACTAGTTAATTGCTTGCAGAAGTTCCACTGAAAACATTTAAAAGCTCTAGTCATAGTTCTTTAAAGGGGTGAAGCATCAATCCAATTATTATGCAAGTAAAAAAAAGGAAGAGAAGCAGGCAAAATGAGGCTACTGCTTTAATAATTGTACTTCAATTTAGGTCCTATTTATTAGCAAAAACAATTCCAATTATAGCAAAAACAAATCACTAAATGTAAAAACAGACAATACTCAAGATGGAAAAGACACACTGTTAGCTCCCTCTTGCCAGTCAAAAGATTTTACATATAACATTTTAATTAAAATATCAAATAAATTTAGAAATGGCTTGTTTACAAGAATATATTTTGATGACCTCAAAATATGGATTATTTTTATAACTAACTTCACCGTGTCAATTTTTTTTCAAATACAACCTATATTCAAAGAAATTTCAAACTCTGAAAGTTGCCAGTAATGGAACTATTTCTAAAAAAATCTACCTATGAGGCCATTTAACATCCACAGACTAAAAGAAACTTGTCACTAAAAAACAAAATCAGAAATACCTTTGTTTTCTAAACATTGTACTTCTAGTTTATCTAAGGCCACGATAATGTCTACCATACTCAAAACAGATGCCACTGATTTTGTGAGTGGATATGACAATATTTCTATTAAGTATTAAAATTGTAACAACAAACTGTTTTTATTTGACTTATAATTTTCTATTTCAACAAGTCAAATTCTACTAAAAACTAGGCAAGTCAAAGAAAAATGACTGGATCATCTAAAACTTATCATTTCAGTAGAAGCTTATAAAATGTTTTTTTGTTCATTTTGACGCTGACATTATGCTACCAAACTCCTAGATTATTCAGCATGATTAAACCAGCACTACATTTGGATGACATTTTAAACAAGCCAATGTCACAAAATCATCCCTGGAAGCACCGGGCTCAAAATATATTTTATAATAGAACACACATGAAAAAAAACAGTATTTACTTTACATTAGACTTCTCAGGAAATACAACCACTCAATAAGAATCTCTAACAACAATATGGATTAATCAATTGTAAAATGCATGTATATCTGTCTTCTGATTATTGAAGAACACCTGTCAGCTCTTTGTAAAAAGTGATGGAGTAGATATAGTCAAAGTTAATTCTTTCTTGATTTACTAGTTGATCATAAAAATGACTTGAATTTTTACTTTTCTAAAAATGTACCCAAATTTCAGAGTTCTTTTTTTTTTTAGGTTTATATGCAATGATCTGGGTAGTAACTTTGGTTATTTTCAGTTGAGAGTGAGTTAAAAATAAATATCTAGGACTCTTGCTGAATATGGGTTTTCCCCACCACTAAGGGCATGGGCAAATTCAGCCCCTTATGTGACATGTACCTGAGGGAACATAAAAAGATAACATGCAAAAAAGGTAATAAATATAAAAATACAAAAACCAAGTATTAAAAATGCTAACTTAATAGACTTGTTAATAAATCAAAAAAATACCAAACCTGTTGCTGTCAAGTCGATCCCGACCCATAGCAACACTATAGGACAAAATAGAACTGCCCCATAGGGCTTCCAAGGAGCAGCTGGTGGATTCGAACTGCCAACCTTTTGGTTAGCAACCAAGTTTTTAACCACTGTGTCACTAGGGTTCCAAACTTGTCAATAGACCATTTCTTTTCTTCTTTCTACAGAAGTTGACTTAAATCAATTCAATCACTAGAACAGTCGCAGGAGGGGATAAAAATTTCAGTCATTTGTTTCTTTCCCATTCATTTACTTGCCAGTCAGCCAGCACCTACAATAGGCAAGGCACTGGGCCAGAATTTTTAAAGGAAATGTTTACGGCTGAGACAGTGAGGCAAAGAAGTTTGATTCCTTTTATAACAAAAACCGTCATGGGCCTAGAAAGCAAATTTTCAATGCAACATAAGCAGGTCAATAGCCTTTCTCCTTTCAGTGTTTCTGAGAAACTGTTGCTGAGGCAGGACCCCGAAGTACTAAGTCCCAAACAAGGGGTGTTTCAAATCACAAGAAGGAACACATCCTCCTAAGAGCATCTCTTAAGTGTTGTTGTTGTTGGGATGTACCATCAAGTCAGTTTGGACTCATAGCCACCCTAGACACAGAGTAGAACTGTCTCACAGGGTTTCCAAGGAGCAGCTGGTGGATTTGAAATACTGACCTTTTGGTTAGCAGCTGAGCTCTTAACTACTGTGCCTTCTAAAGTACTTAGGGTAAAAATAAGAAGTATTTCATTTATTTTGTTCACACTAGTTTAAAAATGTGCTGAGGATGCTGATTCCACATAACCGGACATCAGTTGGCATAAAAAGAAACACTCCCCCCAAAATAATATTTCTGACTTCAAACTTTCATCTAATAGGTTTATTTTAGTGGATTATTATCTAGAGGAGGAAACACTTGCCACAGACATAGCATAAATATTTAGTTATTTACACTCACTTCAGAAGATGGAAAAATTTTATTAAAATCCTATTAAATCAAAACCACAAGCTTCTTACATAAAATTATTTCAATATTCTGACAAGGTACTGCGTAGGATATAAGGGTATTCCTTAAAATTTTAAACACACTTTGGAAGGAAGAACCTATTAGGTAAAACAAACGTGAAAATAAGATGTATTTCCTTTATTTGATATATATGTATCAGAAAAAAGAAGTTTGGCAAAAAAATTTACAAGATCGAATTCTCCACTCATTTTAAATGACTTCAAAATTAGCCAGGGCAAATGACTACTTAAATTCAAATGCAAACTTTTTCAAGTAACAAAATGTGTACCACAAAAGTGTTTTTATTCTTCAGCTAGCTCTTCAAGAAGTCTAAATTAAGCTAGCTTCACCAGGAGTGAATCTGAGTCCACATAATTTCATTTTAGCCAAATGTGCTTTTTTGTATACCCTAATTCTATTATTGTCTTTCACTCTTTTTAAGATTATTTCCTATGTGACATATGAAAATCTATGTTACTCATGATTTTTTTCTCAAATGCAAAGAAAAATAACATTTGTTTTAAAAAACGGAAATTTATAAGTCATAAAAATCATCATAAGCATCACACACAGATACAAACCATGATACTCAAAATAAATACGTCCTTTAAAAAATCATTCTATATATCTCTCTGTGTAAAGGAACATGCCACATTTTAAGAAATAATAACATTAATTCTCCGTGTAACATTGGAGCTACGCCTCAAGCAAATGAGTTCACAGCATTTGTGGAGAGGAGATGAAAGGAAGGCTCCAGTTAAAAGTTATTGTCTTTTTCATCTGCACATTTTCTTGAGTTGACCCTGTAGTTTGAAATCAAGTAGCGCCGCAAAGGCCACCTCATCTCAAATCTTAGTTTAGAAATGCTACACTATCAAGATCTCCAATCCTCCCTACACAAAATGGAGACATTTTCATTTTGTATCCAAGAAAGTGGTATTTACATAAGAAGTAGTGAGAAGTCAGAAGCTGTTATAATTTTCATCCATTAAAGCTACTAGCAGGTTTGCCACTTAGGTTCCTAAGTTACAAAGATAATGACCTGCACTATAAACATAAGCACTTTCATTTCTAAAGAGACATTAGATAATCCAATTACAGATTAATCAGCATTAACATGCATTCACACTAGATACATAAGCAATTCCTGTTACATATAAATCAGAATTTGAAAGACAAATTCATAATGAACTAGAAATCTTGATACGGTGTTATAAATCAGGTAAATATAGAGGTTCTTTTTTAAGGACCCTGTTAAACACCCCCTCCAATTAAAGTAATCATGTTTTAAAATATGTGCAATAATGTGAAAGGAAGTAAAGCTCAAAAAAACAGACTTGCCAACTATTACAGTAGTTAGTGGTATAAAAATGAGCTATCAAGATTACATATAAAATTTGAGCCCCATGGACACATCCAAACTCCCCAAGGGACTGAGTTGCTGGACGGAGGGCTCTGGGGACCGTGGTCTCGGGGAACATCTAGCTCAATCGGCATGACACTACTTATAAAGATAATGCTCTACATTCTACCCTGGTGAGTAGTGTCTGGGGTCTTAAAAGCCTGTGAGCAGCCATCTAAGATATTACACTGGTCTCATCCCTTCAGGAGCAAGGGAGAATGAAGAGAACAGGATACAACAAAAAGATTAGTCCAAAGGACTAATTGTCCACAGCTACCAAGACCTCCACCAGACTGAGTCCAGTGCAGCTAGATGGTGCCCGGCTACCACCGCTGACTGCTCTGACCAGGATCACAACAGAGGGTTCTGGACAGAGCTGGAGAAGGATGTAGAGCATAATTCTAACTCACAAAAAAAAAAGACCAGATTTACAGGCCTAAAGGAGACTGGAAAAACCTCAAGAGTATGGCCCCCAGACACCCTTTCAGCTCAGAGGTGAAGTTACCTTCGAGGTTCACTGTTCAGCCTGGGAGTGGACAGCCCAGTAAAACCAAATGAGACTAACGAGGTACAGAAGTCCAGTGACAAGGGCCAGAAGGCAGAGGGGGAGTAGGAAGCTGATGATAGGGAACACAAAGTTGAGTAAGGATACTGTTGATGTGTTGTGAGATTGTTAACCATTGTTATAGGGCAACATTTGTAGTAACTGTTAAATGGGAGGCTATTTTGTCCTGTAAGCCTTCATCTTGGGTGAGAATGGCAGCACAATTGAAAGAGCGTAGTCAATGTCACTTAAATGTGTACATAAAAAGTTTGGAAATGGTGTATCTTTGGCTATGTGTATTTTCACACACACACACAAAAAAAAGCTGAGAATTTAGAGGGTTAAAATGTTGTGGGGTTGTTAACCAAAGTCATAAAACAGCATGTGTACTACTGTTACATGAGAAACTGTTCTGTAAGCTTTCACCTGAAGTACAATAAAATATTAAAAAAAAAAAAAAGATTACATATAAAATTTGAAAGATTGTATATTAAATGCTATCATTAAATCTACATAGATTTCCCATTATAAATGAAAAGGTGATATTAGTATTCTAGTGTTTCATCTCTTTAAAAATCTATAGCTGCACTGTCCAATATGGTAGCCATTAGCCACATACGTCTATTGGGTATTTGAAATGTGGCTAGACCAAACTGAGATGTGTTGTAAGTATAAAACAAACAAAAAACCCAAACTCATGGCCATCAAGTCGATTCCAGCTCATAGTGACCCTACAGGACAGAGCAGAACTGCCCCACTGGGTTTCCAAGGAGAGGCTGGTGGATTTGAACTAACAGTCTTTCAGTTAGCAGCCAAGCTCTTAACCACTGCACCATCAGGTCTCCAAGTATAAAATACACACCAGATACTTATACTTAGTAAAAAAAAAAAAGACTGCAAAATACTTTGCTTACTCTTTATGTTGATTACATGTTAACATAATATAATGGGTTAAATAGAGCATATTGTTATTATTATGAATTTCACATTTCCTTTTAATTTTGTTCTGTAGTTACTATAAACTGTATGTAGAATTTAATATGTGGCTTTTGTTTATTTCTATTGGGTAGCGCCTATCTACAGTGTTTACAGAACTGTTTTTCTTCAAAGCCACTGGGTGACACTGTTTCTCCACTAACTTGATACAACCAAAGCAATTTCCTGGCAGGGGAAAAACACAAACACACACATAATGACCAACAAACAAAATGTGCCCCTTATAACTACTCTTAGGATTTAAAAGAAAAAAAAAAAAAAGATTAACACACTGGTAAGTAATTATATTAGCATGTCAGCAAAACTGGCTATACTAGAAAACTTTAATACTCATTCGCAAATTCCTTAATAATAAATGACAGTTTTAATCATATCAAATGGGCAGAAGATGTTTGTGACTTTTCTCAAATAGCTTTCCATCTTCTAAATGGTAATGTTCTTCATGACTTCCTCTAATATTACATGCTATTTGCTAACATTTTATTGGATTAGGGAACTGTGCAAAATGATTTAGGTGAACAAAAATAATAAGTACTGTTTTTGCTAACAAATGCATTACTGATTCAAAGTCTGAAAAATTTTAAATAGATTTATTGAAAAAGTAAAACAAAAACACAAATTATTATTTAATATTAAATATTCACTGAATATTCATTGAATATTGTTTGATGAGATATACCTTACAAAGTTAAGACTTTACAATGCAATTAACATTCACTTATGAGACAAACTAAAGTCCAGAATAATACAATCCAGAGGCTTCCTAGAACTATTTGAGGACAAGAAATTTCATTGTAAGGGCTCAGAAAAGTTTTGTGTTATCCGTACACCTGCTAGGCATTACTCAGTCTTCTAATTCTGAATGAGAATTCAGAGTTGGCGCTAAGTGTAAAATCACAAATGACACCCAGGTTTAAAATTACCAGTCTGACTCCTTTCCTACTCTGTTGCCCCAGCCCCATATTCAAGTCCAAGAGAGAACTGGATACAGGTCAACATTTTGCCTCGGGCTGTTTACATACATTTAGCTATCTCTCCCTTAGTCTTACTCTATGTAAAAACCACCAGTCTCCTAACTAATACTATACTAATATTAGTCTCCTAACTGTATCCTGGTACAGAATTAGGCATTTGAACACAAGGTTACAACAAGCTACTTGCAGCCATAAACTACCACAAGATATAATTCAGCTACTATATTGAAGTGTAACTTGTTCTGAATCCTATAATATTCTACCTGTATTTCAGAACGTCCTATAAACTGATACTAATTTCCATTTCAAAGAAAAAAATTCTCCATGTCTTCAAAATGTAAAGCTGCTCAACATTCAAACCATTTATGTTTGACCATTTTGTGTTAAAGACTGTCTGAAAACTATGAATTTTCTCCCCACAAAAATGAACAAATGAAGTTTTGCATATAAGTTCAGAGAACAGGTTAATGGGTCCTGGACCCAGGTTAAAAACCTTCTCTAAGATGTTATCTGCATTCCTTCAACTATTATCTAAGAAGTTATTTAGATATTTTACTAAGATTTCCCCTTTTCTTGTGTTGATATCTCAGTATCCTAACTAGTCTCTAAGCTCTGGAGAGACAGGTGCTGTGTCATACTGTCTTTGTATAACTTGTATGATTTTTAGCACAAGGGCTAATGATAGATAAAACACGTTGATTTGACATTTGATGTGTTGACTGACCAAAGGCCTTTATGGATGATATGAACTAAGGGTAGCATCTCCTTTTAAAACAGTGTTATATATTCATGTAATGATCAAATCTGTCTATTTTATATCAATAAGAGCGCAAACATATATTCTTGGTTTAAAGTTGAAACAATCTGCAAGGGTAGTCTTACTCAAAACCTCTTCAAAAAATACTAGCAAAGGCAGGAAGGGACAAGAACCGGGTGAATGGACACAGGGAACCCAGGGTGGAAAGGGGGAGCATGCTGTCACATTGTGGGGATTGCAACCAACGTCACAAAACAATATGTGTATACATTTTTGAATGAGAAATTAAAAAAAAAAAAAACTAGCAATAGTAAAAGTATATATAAGTAATTACTAAAAGGATTTAAATTTCTATGTAAAGGAAATTATATTCATTTGCATGTTAACAGAGCACATATTTAGATACAAGAATACGGGGATTTCTGGACTTTCTGGGATTCCTTCTGAATTATTTGATAGAACTTCATTAAACCCATGCAGAAAATAAGCATAAAATGGGTTGTCAATAACAGACATTTGAGTTTCTTGTAGAGAAAGTACATTTATAAACATAACACAAAAAAGTTGAAGAGGAAGACTCCATGCAACGAGAGACACATGGCAATTAAGTAAATAATTTACCATAAACGTGTAGGCTTCTGCATAATTTCACAAAGCTAAAGCAACTTTCCCTATGGCCTAATGCAAAGGTACTACTCCACCATCCCGAAATCTCTTAGGATGCTATGTGATACAATTGTTGAACTGATTGTGTTCCTATATCCATGAGGTTACATCTTACAACCATAATGCTTTCTGAAAAATAAAACTCCTACCCAACACCCAAGATAAACTCATTCGACTGATCCACTAAATAAATAATACAAGTTTTCTATGACATCTACAAAGACTCTATTGAACTGTTACTTACACAAAACCGTATTAATTGAAACCCTTGATGTGTTATATATAGGCATATTTCTAATTTTGAGGTTTATAAATACCTTAATTCCTAATAGAATACAACAAATTCACACAAATGTCACTACAGACATAATGAATGTTTTTTCATGCCAGTATCACTCACCCTTGCCTGCCTGCACCCCCTCCCCCCAAGGCTTTTCAAAATGTATTTCATACACAGAGTCACTGTTCTGGTTGTTTATTTAATTAACATGACAGCCCAGCATACACAGCATTTCTTTCAGTTCTACAGTTTTAACTTTTTACACTTTAGACTCAATACAGAAAGAATAAGATTACTGTTTTGACTCCTTCAACCTCTATAAATTTATATAGATTCACTGACTATTTCTGTCAGTTAAAACCGTTTTTCAGGATGCTTTAAATATCTGTATTCACAAAGTAAAATCACAATTTTGTTCCCATTTAAAAAAAAAAAAAATTAATTGGCCTCACCTTTCCCAAAGGACAAGAAAATCTTGTTTTTTTATTTTTTAGTGCTTTCATAAGTTGACATTAATTAATTTTAATTCTGTCACCACATCATAAATAATCAGTATTGCTGTCCATATCACTATAAGCTGAATAATACTACTGAAATGTGATATAAGTTACAATTTAATTTAAAAATCCATGCCTGCTTCTGAAATGTATTCATTTGAGAAATATGTTATACTAAAACATACTTAGGAGTTTAAATGACAATATAGTCCATATTTCTATACTTCTGTATTTTGTATCTGTACTACATTAGCAAGCAAGTTATGCCTTTTATCAAACACATCACAAAGTCACATCCAATGCGTATCGTAAAAGATGATGCCCATTTCTCCTATTTTTGTTTTGTTGTCATTGTTGCTTTGTTTTTTTGTTTGAACATATCTTTCTGACATCAGTGATGAAAACTCGATTCTAATTTTGATAACAAGCCTCCACATTACACTGAATTCCTATTAAAAAAAATGCCTTCATTTTTGCTAAAGATGTTTAATGGAGACTAGGGAAATAGTCATGGGAAATAATTTTAATTTTTGAATTACATATGTACCATATTTTCCACAAATTAACACATCCACATAAATAATGCACCCACACATATAACACGCATAGCTTGCCTAGGAAATAATGCACGAAGGGGTTGCATGGTTGGCAAATATGTATAATGTGCATGTTATTTGCATAAAAATATGGTATCTGCACATTTTTGACTGATACTGTATCCATCACGAAGAGTTTTCTCATTAAGTGCTAAAAATGCATTAATGGAGAGGGGCATATGCCTTGTAATTATTCTGTGTGAAACCATAGGCAAATACACTGAATTAAAATATGTAACTAAAGTAAAATGGCATTGGTTTGGAAGCATTCAAAAATGAATGTAGAAGGTGGCCACAATAATTAGAGGGGAATGAGTAATCACCAGTGTTATCTGGTGTGTAAAGAGAATAGAAAGACATTCCTTTAAATATGACTTCAAAATGTTAAAAATCCCCAATTAAAATTTTCTGTTTGAAAAATAACATTTATATCATGCACAATATCAAATAATTCAATAAATTCTAGGTACCTTTGTGTGTGTATTCCAGTGCTTGGTGGTACAGTGGTAACTTGAGGGAAATACAACTCCTCGTAGATCTGAATGTTCACTTAGAAAAGACACATATACCTTAATGGAAACACTTGCCTTCTTAACAGTGCCAACCAAAAAAGTACAATGATAGGCCCATCGACAAAATCATCCTCAATCTGAGGACACTGGGATGGCAGGACTGAACTAAAAACCACCCAGATGCTATGCAGTTTATCTGTTCTTTATTGAGAGTAAAGATATCTTCACTTGCCCTCACAGACACACCCAGTGTCTGATTAATTCTTAATAGGTCAGTAGACCTATTTCTCCTTTCTTTGTCTAAAGTCATCCTTACCATCTGCAATGCAAAATTAAACTCGATATGCAATATCCAATCTGTAGACTTAAGATTCTACAAGGAAGAGAGGAAGGGAGGAGAAAATATGTCTCTGTTGGTTTGTCCTGTGAGAACTTTAATATATATTCTCCTTACCCTTTGAGAATTGCTAGCCATTGAAGAGAGAGAGTTTATATAAGTGGCCACTGTCATTTATATGCCAAAGAAAATACTGAAATTCCCTCACCTTTAAACCTCATGATGAGCAAGATTCAAATAAATTGAACCTCAAGACGCCTTTGCCAGATTTGCTGTGCTTTCTTACACTATTCCTTAAAATTCACTTGTTACCGATGAATATTATCTTGAGTTGAGAGTAGACTTTTTTTCACAAAAGTACTCATAGTCAGTTAGCACTCAGGGAAGTGTTATATACTTGTTTTATAATTATTTTGATTGTTGATGTCATAAGGTATATAGATGACGGTGGTACACTTTGCACCCTTAATCAAAAGTTTGTTTCCTTATGATAAAACAGATAAGCCATTTACTATATTGCTCCAGAACTTTTCACACAGTTAGGCTAACATATGAGATATTACCCTATTTTATAAGATACTATTTTGTTAGTACCCACGGCCCCTCCCCCAACCCAACAATTACACTCAACAAAAACTTTAATGGGTCATAACTAAAAACTAGTCTTAAGTGACACACATTCACCAAAATACATTACAACTATGAATTTTCAACAGCATTCACCTGCAAAACGTTTTTAAAAATGCAATGCTCAGTTATTTTCTTATAGAAGTTCACAGATTATTCAAATTCTCCATTTATTAATTCACACCAGAGAAAACCAATAAAAATCTGTGAGTTAATTAACAATGCTGCTTAATTCATATAAACTCCTTACCTTAAATCTATTCTTAACTCTTTAATTCCTAAATACCAATACAAAATTTCAGAAATTTAGTATCAGTGACTAAATGAAATTAATTTGGTGTCAAATGATTTATTATTAAATCACGGAAATAAGAGTTTTTCCTTTAGAAGCTATGGTTCAATTTTGCAATGATCACATCACATTTCCCTATAGATTAAAGAAGAGTGTGTTCTAAACATTTAAACTAGTGGTGTTTTCATTTAAAAGACGTTCATGTCACTGTGAAAATCAATTAAAGCATATTTCCTCTTTAATCGCTTTACCCTTAAGTAGATATTTTATTATGATGATTTCCAAATTTCTACCAAAAGTAAGCATCAAATTAGTGGCTTGTCTTCTCCTGCATGCTTAGAGTAAGCTTAAACCCAAGAAATATTTGTTTTATCTAAACAAAAAGCTAAATAAGTACGTTTGTTTTAAAATAAACAGAGACTATGATGCTGTCATCCATTCTGCTAAATAATGTCAAACAACCACAGATCTGTGTAATCAACTCCATTTCAGAAACAAACTAGCCACCCACACCATACGGTGACTGCAATTTCTTAGAAATACCTCAGTGATTATTTACAGAATAAAATGAGAAAAAAACCTTACTATATCTTAAGATGTTCTTCTGTTCCCTAAAGTTGTCAAAATCTTAGCATAAATAAGCATAAATTTAAAGGGAAAAGTGTAAATTTCCACTTGCTTTGCATAACCAGCTCTCCAGCCACCCTTATCAAGTGTCAAGTTAGCTTCATGTAGAGAGGTGAACACTTAAATGAGCCTTTTCAGATACATTTTGTGTTTAAAATTGGGGTTTGTTTCTTTTATACCCGCTATAGCAACTATATTCTATCATCTTAAAGCAATTATAACAAAGGGATTTTCCCCTCCCCCCAAATTTCACGAAATTTTCATTTACAACAACTTAATTCCAGGTTTCTCTTCCTTCTTTCTGAAAGAGATGTATCTCCAGCAATCTTAAAAATACTCTCCTGAATTACTATATCCTGAATGATCTGTATAAATCCATTTGAACTTCCAAATATCCACTTACAAATGCAAGTACTCAGATACATTTTATCTTTCCAATTGATACTAGTAGCATATTTCACACGATTTTAACAAATTCTCAAGCTCATAAATATTGTTCCTCAAATTAATATTTAGGATTATTATACAAAGCACACTAGCATGTAATAACATATACTCCCAAATTACATCTAAAAACAAACTGGGCACCATCAGATGCAATCTCTCCAAGTAAGACTTGCTGCAAAATTGGAAAGTAAATATTAATACCTCATCTTCAAGGATGCCTTGCTTTGCTCTAGAATTATTTTTCTGATTCTCGTAAACGTTTACCTGTCACTTTATGAGAAAGATATTTTATAAAAAGAAAAGAAATCTAGTGAAATCCACCAGCTGAAAAATCACTCACTACTAAAAACTAAACTTAATTCTAAAATTTCTGCTAAAAGAGGAAAAGTGTGAGAGTACTTAAAAGCGTAGTAAAGTCACACGCCAGGTGTTAACAGATCTAAAAATTTGGCCCAGCTGTGGTGACCCTGAAAATGCCATCTATTTTGTTGCTTGTTTCTGTTGTTCAGGTTATAAAATACTTTGTGAGAGGGGAAGAAAAACCCGCTAGTTTCCTAAATCGCAAGTTACACCACTTTTCTAGGCTATCTTCCTTTTAGTTCCCCAGCGCTGGATTCCCTCCCACCCCGCACGGGTTCCCAAGTATTTCAAGCTTTTCCCAGAGGTGAGAGAGGTACCGCCAGAGCCTACCTGTTCCCTCGGTATGCAGGGTAAGGAGGTCCTCCGATGGGACTTGCTGCTGCAGCCCGACATCTCGGCGGACACCACGGAGCTGGACCGCCTCCTCCTCTTAAACACCGGGATATCTTCCTTGGTCCCAGCAATTAGCTGGGACCCAAAATGTTCCCTCGGAGCTGCCCCCGCCGACTGCGGCAAGATTTGCTCCACGTACCTGGCCAGTAGGATCCCCAGTACGCCGGCCAAGTACGCCAGGTAAGGTCTCCAGGCGACCTTGAACCTCTCTAAGGAAATGAGAGACACGGTCCTGACTGCGCTAGTCAAGGCGATCATGAGGACGCCCAGCCTCAGCCTCAGCACCAGCCATGTCGCGGCGGCCAAACAGCTGAGCACCACCCCCGCGGCGGGGAGCGAGAGTAAGTGATCCTCCCCGACGCCCAGCCCAATCTGGACGAGCGCTTCTCCCCCGCAGCAGGCGGCCAGCAGCGCGACGGCCAGAGGCAGGCTTACCCCGGCGCGCAGGAGGTACAAGCCCATCCAGAAGAAGGCACACAGGAGACTGAAGAGCAGCGCCGAGGGCTGCAGCCAGGGGCTAAGCGGCGCGCCGCCCCCGGGAGCACCTCCCCGAGGCCCTGGGAAGACGCCCCCTTCTGCTCCCCGGGCCGCTTCCTCCACCGCCGCCTCCTCACTACTCTGCTCCAGGTCACAGCCGATCTCCCCGCGGACCAGCCTCACCAGCAGCGCCAACAGAAAGGACAGAGAGCCCGCGCACAGAGCGGAGGAAAGTTTCCGGGAGCGCCGGAGCGGCTGCAACACCAGGTCTCCCCAGCAGCCGCTGCAGCCCGAGTCCCGCGGTGACGCGGGGCCGGCACGACGGTGGAAGTCTGGGCCCGCCGCGGGGGCTTGACTCGCCCCACCGTGGCCGGGCTTGTCACTGACTGGGGCGGCCTTGCCGGGCACTGCCATCGTGTGCCCTCTTCACGGACTCCCAAGGCCGCCCCGACGCCCCCACCCCGACACACACAAGCACACACACGCTCTTCCCAATCCCACCCTCTGAATCCCTCCTTCTTTCCAGGCCCAAGAGTCACAGAAAGTTTCAGCTTTCGAATAACTCCTGGACAATACTAGATGCTCCAAAAGAGACTCCTCCAAGTTAAAAGCTAGCAGAGGCTGAAAAGATCAGACTTCTCCCTTTTCTCTGTTTGAAAAGCTTCTTAAAATTCTCTGCTTCACCCCACCCCCAAATTATACCCTCCGGGGCCTCTTCCTACTTCAGGATATTAAAAATTGCCCACTGCGTCCTGCGCACCCGGGCCGCAGGCGCTGGAGGAGTCGGGGGCGCAGGGCGAGTTCGGGGCCATCCCCTGCGCCGCTCGGCGCTGCGGGGCCGCGCGCCGGGCCCGCGGCAGATGGAGGTCCCCCTTCTCTTCCTTCCAGCAGCTCTTTCTCTATCACTCTTTCTTTCTCCTCGGCGGATCCTCCCCGGAGCGGCCCCAGGACGCGTACTGCCATTCCCTGGGGCTGAACGCAAAGCCTCCCCCGCGTCTGTATGTCCAGTTCATGGCAAAAGGTGGAAAAAATGGAAAACGGACTGAGAAATTATCAAGAAGTTGCTAAGTCCCGTCGGAGAGAGACACACTCCGGGACCTGAGCGGCTGCCTCAGGAGGTGGGAGGGAGGGAGAAAGGGAGAGAGCTGGAAAGGAAGGGAGGGTGAGGGGAAAGGGAGGGTGAGAAAGAGTGAGATTTGCTTTTCTCTCTCTCTCTCTCCTTCTTTTTAGTGCAAGGTTGGTGCTGATTTGCAGTTTTGCAGAAGAGAAGCGAGTGGAGACTATTGCTTAAAACTGTATAAAAGGGCAGGCGACTGGAGTGATCAACAATTCCTTGTTTTTTTTGTTTTTTTTTTTTTTTTCCTTTCTTTAAGGCAACTCCCTAGGACAGATTTCTCAGTCGAGCTCCCACCCCCTCCCCCGGAGGAGGCGCTGCTCTCAGCTCGACTGCTCCTTTTCCCGTAGCGGGGCCCGCGCAAGGAGCACGCTAGACAGGGGGCGGCTTCGACCAGTCCACGGCCCAGCTTGCTGGAGCCCAGAGGCGCGGGGGTCTGCGGCGAATGGTCGGAGTGAGCTTCCTAGGATTTTGGAGGAAAAAAAAAAGGTTTGTATTTGGCTGCTTGGCAGGAGCTGGGAGCCAACACACTTCCTACAGTCGTTAGAAATGACAGCCACATCTACTGGCTGAGTGATTCAAAGATGCTCATAGGTTCTTAAGTCAGTTACAATAGCAAACCAATCTCTGGTGGCATTGTAATGCTTTGGCTGCCCCTGCTGGAAGGTCTGTTTTCAAGAGACAACCCAAGCCTTTCCCGCTGGTCCAAATCTCAATAAATTCCCCAGACCACAATAGCATTATTAGTCAGAAGGAGGAGGGGAGTCATCTGTTTTGAAAAAAAAATTTGTAACTTTAAAAATCCAGTTTATGAATGTTAGTGAACAAGTGTTGAGATTACATTGGGATTAGGTGACTATAGAGTGCTAGTAAAATTACATTGGGATTAGGTGTACATAGACTTAAGGTTTACAAAGTTAAGAAACCCACAGTCATCAGGAAAAACAAAAAAAACATTGCCCTTGAGTTGATTCCAACTCATAGCAACCCTATAGGATAGAGTAGAACTGCCCTATAGTCATCAGAAAGTAATATAAAAGACCATCCCAAGGGGAGGTGAAGACAGGTGGGTTACACTACAAAAGAATTTAGGAGACTGTCCTGTGACTGTTAAATACTGCGTCTACAATGAAGAAAGATTATGAGAAAAAAAAAAATGAGGACCCTAGATATTCATGAATACAGGGTACACTGTTTATGTGCTGTATCAGTGGGGTACTGGAGAAACTAAGGGAAATTTTTAGAACTACTTTTTTTTTTTTTGGCAGATACAAAAAATAATATTTTTTTTAAATTTGTTTATGTCCATTAATATTCCCTTTTAAAATACACGGTTACCTTACATGTCATTTGCCCTAATAATAATATTAATAATATCGATTTTTGTCTTAATTATCATGACATATCAGGTTAAGGTATGTTTATAGCTGACAGTATTTGGATAATTGGTTCAGTGTGCCCCTGTATTTTGTGTGTAGAAATGAAACAATATAAAGAAAAGCCAAAAGAAGATACTTGAGATAAAATTAATTCCTGGTAGGGGTGCAGGGGCTAGAGAGGGAGGTTGGAGAAGAGAAGATGGCTTAAGTCGTAGATTTAGACTCAGCTTCATGGGAAACAGCCTGCTCTAGTTAGGGCAGGTATTAATATTAATGTCATGACATAAATGGATATGAGGCACTGTGACAGTACAGCTTCTCTCTGTCGGATGTCAAAACTGTGCTACCACATGGAGAACAAGTTGGGCAGCTAGTCAGTGGCAGGGGGCACCATCTGTTTAATAATTAAGGAAACTGGAGCAGCAATGTCTTTGCCAAAGACAAATGAGTCCCCTAGCTTGCACACATACTTCCATGAGTTTCCGTTTTAGACATATGATTCATATACCAGGTCTTACCTGGGACACTTCAGGGTGAAAAACCTTGATTGGAAAATCATGCTAATGTTCACTGGCATCAAAAATAGCATATTAAAAAAGAAAAAACTTAAAATCTCTTGCATATATCAAGGTTAGAATGAAGGGCATAATGAGAGGAATTTTAGACTGTTTCAACTTTCTCTGGCCCCTCCCCTCACAATTATCTCAGTTCTTTAGAAAAGATGATATGACATCATTATAAAAACTGAAATTTTTTAAAATTTGTAACAGAAAAGAAACACAAAGAGAAGAATGGTCTTTGCTAATGGCAGCAAAGCAAGAATACTAGACCCTTATGTTAAACAATGACATCCTTGAGCTGTTCAACAGCCTAATGGGCAATGTTCTGGTATCCAGATTTCTGCCAATATTCAACAAAAAATCACAGTCAGAAAATTATTTATCCCATCAAAAGGAAAGAAGGTAGATTTTTCCCTCATTACCATCCAGAAGATGGAGTAAGGTGAGCAAAAAACAGCAGACAGTCATACTAGAGAGAGGCAAAAAGCTGCAGGGGTGTAAAAACTGAAAGAAGTGACTAGCGTTGTACATTGTAAATAAGACCCAATACATAAAGTGAACATTGAGCAATCACATATAAACTGCTCATTTTCTACAGATAGTTTTGAGTCCTTATTTAAGAAAGTGACAATTCAGTCTTGTTGTTAGGTGCCGTCTCGTAGGTTCCGACCCATAGCGACCATACGTACAACAGAACAAAACACTGCTCGGTCCTGTGCAATCCTCACAATCACTGTTATGCTTGAACCCATTGTTGCAGTCACTGTGTCAATCCATCTCACTGAGGGTCTTCCTCTTTTTTGCTGACCCTCCACCTTATCAAGCATGATGTCCTTCTCCAGGGACTGTCCCTCCTGAAAACATGTCCAAAATATGTGAGATGTAGTCTCGCCATACTTGCTTCTAAGGAGCATTCTGGCTGTACTTCTTCCAAGACAGATTTGTTCCTTCTTTTGGCAGTCCATGGTATATTCAATATTCTTCACCAACACCAAAATTCAAAAGCATCAATTCTTCTTCAATCTTCCTTATTCGTTGCCCAGCTTTCACATGCATATGAGGCAATTGAAAACACCATGGCTTGGGTCAGACACACCTTAGTCCTCAAAGTGGTATCTTTGCTTTTTACACTTTAAAGAGGTCTTTTGCAGCAGATTTGCCCAATGCAATGCATTGTTTGATTTCTTGACTGCTGCTTCCATAGGTGTTCATCGTGGATCCAAGTAAAATGAAATCCTCGACAACTTCAATCTTTTCTCCATTTATCATGATGTTGCTTATTGGTCCAGTTGTGAGGATTTTTGTTTTCTTTATGTTGAGGTGTAATCCATACTTAAGGCTGTGGTCTTTGATCTTCATCAATAAGTGCTTCAAGTCCTCTTGACTTTCAGCAAGCAAGATTGTGTCATCTGCATATCAAAGGTTGTCTATGAGTCTTCCAATTCTGATGCCATGTTCTTCTTCATACAGTCCAGTTTCTTGGATTATTTGCTCAGCATACAGATTGAATATGGTGAAAGGATATAGTGATTGGAATGTAAAAGTTGGAAATTTAATCACAAGTTAAGGAAAATGTGGTACATAGAAAAATAGTAGAACTTAGATAACAGAAAGACAAATTCAAATTTGACTTGACAAAGCTCTCCACTTTGACAAATGTAGCTAATGTGTTTTCACTAGCTCTTTGTGAAGAGGATCTAGAAATTAACTGTTTATCATTTGCAGTTTGCCAATTATAATTATGCTTAAAGGAAATTTATTGTAAAACAAAAAGTTTACACTCCGTAATATGAGTTCACTCATTCTCCACCACCTACCTGACCTCTAAGTCTACGTACCAATAGGTGTTTAAAGTACAGTGTATCCAAAACAGAATTCTTACTTTCAACTCTCCCCACTCCGTCCCCACCTCCCAAACACCCAAACTATTCCTCCTCAGTCTTACCCCAACCCAGTAAAGAACATACCTAGTTTCTTAGACCTCCGAAAGAGGTCATCAGTCTTGATTCCATCCTCTGTTTACTTTGCTTTACTTCCAATCTACTATCAAATCCACCTGATTCTATCTCTAAATTAAGTCCTGAATCGATCTACTTTTCACCATCCCTCTTATAATAACAACCAAAGTCCAGGGCCAGGACGGTTGTAATAGCCTCTTAACTGGTATTGCCCTTTTAAAATTTATTTTCTACGTAGCAGCCAGAGTGATACTTAAAAAATGTAGATCAGGTGATGTCATTCCCCTGCTTAAAACTATCCAAAGGTTTCCCATTGTACTCGCAGAATCCAAAGTCCTTACCTACAACAACATTCATGATCCTCTTCAGGCCGCTGTCTCTAACCTCTCTTCTCATCCCAATTTTTCTACTTCACTAGCCCAGCACTGTCCATTGGAACTTTTTCAGTCATAGAAATGTGTTTTCAAGTGTCCAATATGGTAGCCACTAGCCACATATGGCTGCTGAGCATTTGAAACATGGCTAGTGTCACTGAGGAACTCAGTTTTTGTTTTTTGTTTTACTTAATTTAAATTTTAATAGCCTCATGCAGCTAATGGCTACTGTAATGGAGAGAGTGTCTGTCTCCCCTCAAGGCATCTTTCTGTTCTTTATACATGCTAAACCTAAAACCCTGTTTGGGACCTTGGTATCTAGATTTGCCTCTGATTGGAATGCTTTTCTCCCTGATCTTCACGTGGCTGGCTCCTTCTGTTCCATCAGTTGTCACCTCAAAGACTGTCTTTTTAGAAGGGCCTTTCCCAATAATCTTATCATTAAGTGTGGGGACAACCCACATGTACACACAGACAATTTATCATTCATTGTCATACCATCCCATTTCATTGCATTTATAGCACTTATCACTACACAAAATGGTCTTGTTCATTTATTTTTCTTGTTTATTATCTATCTCCATTCACTAGAGTCTAAGTGTCATGTGAACAAAGACCACGAGTGTCTTGCTTGCTGTGTATCTCCAGTGACCAGAACAGTGTCTGGCACATGGTAGAAGCTCAACACACACTGGATGAATAAATAAAGGAGTGAATTAATGAATGAAGTCAACGAGTAAATGAATGAACGCTGAAAGAATGAAAAAAATGTATTACCTTTATAAATGCTAAGTTAAAGATCATTTCCAGATATTTTTATAAATGATTACTAAGGTAGATAGTCTGTTTAAACCTCACATTGAAGAGTTGCTGTGGGCCAGTGGGCAAAATCATGCAAACAGTGCCTTTTACAAAATGTTGCTTTTGAAAAATATCTATATATAAATTACTCATCTCTTAAATAAATAATAGTCAATGTATTTGAAAACTTTTTATGGATTCTCTGATGACATTTACATAATCCACAGTAGTTTTCTGGTTGGCACCGGGGGAAAAATTAAATATGTGCTTTTGGGTAGCAAGTAAACTGAGAAATCTAGAATTAGGAGATTGCCATATTTTGTCTAAATATAAATGCCTGACTGAAGAGTTTATTTCACAACATGATCTGTGTCTTTAACTATTCCAGTTAACAGCACTACCTTAGGGATTGCATTAAGCAAAAAATTAAACATTTTGCTAAAATAGATTGTATTAATATGTATTATTTCACATATAGTCAAGGAAACATGCAGAAAACTTGTATTTTTTTAATTCATCATCTCCCTTCCCCCTCTTTTATTTGCTGCCCTCTTTTTACTTCCAAAGAATTTAAGTAACTGCTTTGCATATACAATTGTAAACCAACATTAAAACACACCAGAACTGCTATCAACAAAGAATCCCAGTGCCCGTGGCACAGACCACCAGGAGACCTTCCATATCCTCTATACCCATGTTGTCTGGCACAAAGGTGGCACTCCCTGTATCATCTCTTGCGTGTTGCTAATGACAGGCCCCAACTTTTCTAATGAAATCAGAGTGCTTTATGTGTACGGCTTCCAACCTTGTTTACCTTGTGGGAGTTGCAGAAAATGACGAATTTTGTTGTCACACTGGGTTAAAGGAGCAAAGCTGTTTATAGCCAAAGGCTTCAGGCACAGGGCTTGAGGAGATCAAAATCTCAGGCAACCTGTAGCCTGTGGGGATTTTGGAAACATCTAATATTTGCCTCACTAAGAAAATATAAAACCTTCCTCTAAAGGCTGCTTAAATAAACATAGGGCCAATTCTAAGATCTTAGTACCCTGTTGACTACAAATTCACAGTTCTCTGCCATCACTTTCACATAAAATCCCTCATTTTTTTGGCAAAACAAATACATGATTTTCACCTAGTCTTAAAATGTTAAATCCTAGTTTTAAAGTTAAAATTACCTCATTTTGAAATTAAGAAATGAAACACTCAGAGCTTGATTTATAAAAATAGATGCTATCGTGGCCTAGAACCCAAACCCTTCTTACTATGTACATATTTAGATAGGTTCTCCATGACAGCACGGACTCTCAATGGCAGCATCAGTAACTCATCAACAACGTCAGTAGCTCTCTCCTCCACTCCTGCAAGTAATGTAACTCTTGGAAAACTAAATTCTTGTGCAATTATACAAATATTATATATCTAGTTTAAGTCCCTAAAACAATGATAGATTGTTTTGTTTTTGTGAAATCAGCATGGTTTTCACTTAGTAACCTCATGTACATATATATCTAAAGGTGATGTTCAAGGTAAAAGTAAAGAGTTATATTTTCTATTCTAGAATTCTTTACACCCTCTATCTCTCAATCTCAGTGGACAAGCCCTGTTAAGAAGGCAGGAAATCATGGGCCCTAAGAACAGAGCACAGAGTACCTGATTCAAAGAAAAAAACCTTGAACGATGCACGCACAAGTGAATTTGCCTTTTTTTGTGTGTGTGTCTGTATAACAATATACTACAAATAGTATGAGTAATGATAAGAGCATTAAAAATTGCTTATAATACTATTTTAAATTCTTATTAAATTATGCCAATTCCTTGCTTTAGCAAGAACAGCATGACAAGTTTAACTGAATCTTTCTGTGGTAAATCAAAATCATGTGGTATCTCAGACCTACCGTTGTGAATCAGTTTACAATGTATAGAGGTAAATGGTGGTGGAAGGTTGGGAGTTAGACTGAACATACTGATTTCTGAATGTACAGTAATAATTACTTTTAAAATAATCCAAATCTCAAAATATAAGCAGTATATTGACAAAAACATGAGAGTAAAAAAGATTTACCTTTGTATCTTATTCTTTAAGACCATTAACTTTTTTTTAAAAAAATAAAACAAATATATTTTTCCCACCAGAATCTAGATTGAGCCATACAATATACTGTAAGAAAACAAAGAAAAGAAATATTCCATTGTTAAGGGAGAGTAGAGAGCATGCAATAGGGGAAGAGTGGGCAGGGATTTTCAGTTGTATTATCTTCCTGAATGAATACAGCTCATATTTACCATCATCTACAAAAATGGGCCTCTCTATTAAAGGAACACACCTCAAGTACAATTTTATGAAGAGGAATGAATTTTACTAAAATTAAAAAAAATGTAAGTGTATAAACAATATCTACTCTTTCGGAAGAAGTAGAAGGGAAAAAAAATGCCGTTGCAGACAAATAAAGGGTCTAAAGCCCCCAGGCTGAGCTGTTACTGATTTCATGAGTCAAGACTTCAGTTCTCTGGCTGCCACTGATGTGCAGACCATTTGAAAATGTTAGAACTTAAAAATGGTTTGTGTCTTTAACTGGAGCATATTTATTACAAAAAAAAAAAAAAGTTTGAGGGCTACTTGGTAGAAGGAAACTATGTTGTTGTTGTTGTTAGTTGCCTTTGAGTCTATTCCAACTCATGGAGACCTCGTGTGTGTGGAGTTGAACTGCTCCATACACAGGGTTTTCAAAGCTGTGACCTTTCGGAAGCAGATCACCAGGCCTGTCTTTGGAGGCACCTCTGGATGGGTTTGAACTGCCGACCTTTTGGTTAGTGGCCCAGCACTTAACCATTTGTACCATCCAGGGACTCCAAAGAAACTATAAGTATAGCCTGTTTCTTTTTATACTCCAACACCACTGGATTTTAAAGTTAGTTTTTACTTTACCTGCAGGAGTTATAACAGCACCTAAACTATTACTTTTTGTATACATGTTAGTGGGATGCCAGGAATAAAATTCACATGTAGCCCCAAAATATCATCTTAGTGTATAAATTTAAACCTCTTTTTATATGAAAACCACGTGTAAATTGGGTTATCTTTTTAGTGTTGAGTTTTTTCTAAGGATTAATGATTTGAACTTCCTTATAATTTTTGGAGGAAATTTAATAATGTATAGGATGTCTAGAATTTGGCAGTTGATAGAAGATAGAAAGGAAGAATTTACTAATGGAAAAATCTACCCTGAATAATCAACCACCCAGTATTATTTTCCTTTACCTAAGGAGAAAGCATAATTAAAATTGGAATGAAATTATAAATGTGGATTCAAAATCACTCATAAAAAGAATGTATTACACAGTTCTGAAAATATTCTAATAAAAGTATCTCTTGTGCTTTGCAGCTTTTAAAGTAATTTTATGTTTATTATCCTAATTAATCTTTACAGTGTGTATGACATCAGTGAAGCGTATATTATCATCCCTGTTTTACACAAAAGGAAACCAAGACCCAGAGAGATTGAGATCTGAGTAAGCTAATGAAGCCACAAAGACAGCAAAACCCAAATCTTCTGACTCCTGACTCTAGTGTTTATCTTTAACTGATGTAACATATTCCCCAATTTAATGTAAACCTTAGATTTGAAAGAGAATTTAGAGGCTACCCATCTCTGCCTCTCATCTAATTAGAATTCCTATACCTTGAACATTTCCAAAGATGAGAAATCTCACTACTTCTTAACTTTTAATTGAGGTATAATTCACATTCACCCTTTAAAGTGTACCATTCCGTGGTTTTTAGTATAGTCACAAAGCTGTGCAACCAACACCTCTAATTCTAGAATGTGTTCATCACCCCAAGAGAAACTCTGTCCCCGTCAGCAGTCAATTTTCATTCCCCTCTCCACCCAGTCCCTGGCAACCACTAATCTATTTTCTGTCTCTCTGGACATTTCATGTAAATGGAATCATGCAGTATATGGCCTTTGCATCTGGCTTATTTTACTTAGCATAATGTTTTCAAGGTTCATCCAGTTTGTAGCATGTATCAGTATTCATTCCTTTTTATGGCTGATTAATATTCTCTTGAATGCATGTAACACATGCTGTTTATTCGTCAATTGATGGGCCTTTGAGTGTATCTTCAGAAATGTCTATTCAAGTCCTTTGCCCATTTTCGAATCGAGTTTTTTGTCTTTTTATTGTTTAGTTGTAAGACTTCTTTACATATTCTGGATACAAGGTCCTTATCAGACATATAATTTGCAAATATTTTCTCCCATTCTGTGGGCTTTCTTTCCCTTTTCTTGTTGATGCCTTTATTTTTGATAAACTCTATTTTTTCTGTTGTTGCTTGTGCTTTTTGTGTCATAATCTAAGAAACCATTGCCTAATCCAAGTTCAGGAAGATTTATACTATATTTTCTAATAAGAGTTTTAGTTTTAACACTTACATTTAGAATAACTTTAATTCTGGATTTCACAGATAAAGAGGAATTTTAAAGAATATTAGATTTTGGACTTGGAGTTGATTTAAGATTTTTAAGATGATTATGACAGGGTGAATGTGTTTCACATGTGCAAGGACATGAATTTGGGGGGAGGCAAAATGTAGAATGTCATGGATGGAACTGTGTCCCCAAAAAATATGTATCAACTGATTCCCAGTATTGTGTAGTTGTCCTCCATTTTGTGATCTCATGCGATTGTCCTATGTGTTGTAAACCATAACTTCTATGATGTTAATGAGGCAGGATTAGAGGCAGTTTTGTTAATGAGGCAGGACTCAATCTACAGAATTAGGCTGTATCTTGAGTTAATCTCTTTTGAGATATAAAAGAGAAAGGAGCAGAGAGGAGTGGGACCTCATACCACCAAGAAAGAAGAACTGGGAGCGGAGTGTGTCCTTTGGACCTAGAATCCCTGCACTGAGAAGCTCCTAGACCAAGGGAAGAGTGATGACAAGGACCTTTCCCCAGAGGTGAGAGAGAAAGCCTTGACCTGGAGCTGGTACCCTGAATTCAGACTTCTGGCCTCCTGAACTATGAAAGAATAAATTTGTTTGTTAAAGCCATCTGCTTGTGGTATTTCTGTTATAGCAGCACTAGATAATTAAGACTCTGTGTTTTCCAGCTATGAGTTTTTTAAAATATAGCAAAAAAATAACTCTTATTACGTGTCTTGATTCTTTCATCTGCACTTCAGTCAAAAACAAGCATCTCCTAGGTAAAGCAGAACTACCTGTAAGATGTATTTAGAGTTTAAAAAGTAGATTTTGTGAAATGCTATTCAGCACTAGAAAGAAACAAACTATTGTTATACATGAAAACTTGAAAAAATCTCCAGGAAACTATACTGAGTAAAAAAAAAAAAAAAAAAAAAATCCCAAAGGGGTCATGTATAGTACAATCCCACTTATATAACATTCTTGAAATGAAAAAAAAAAAAATTATGGAAGTGGTGAAGAAGGGTAAAACTAGGTAAAGGATTCATGGATTTCTTTGAATTCTTATAACTGCATGTGAATCTAAAATAAAGAGGAAAAAAGTTTATTTTGCATTATCTCTGATACTAATAAAAGGGAAATCACTATTTCAATGTTTATGTCATTTTAAAAACTTGTTGGTTTTCTCTATACTGTTCACACATTGAAATTCTTTTCATGTTTGGTTAATTTATTTAAAAATAATATTTATATATCATGTAGAGTAAAATAAATGGGAAAATAAATGTATAACTAAAAAAATTAAAAATACAGTGTTAGTCATTTGACTATTATAAGGCATTTTGTCCTAAAAGGAAATGCTTACAACTATTTAATTATATTTTTATTCTTTGCTTTCAGAGATGATTTATTAATACTGTTCACTCTAAAATATATGAAATGGATAGGGCAGATCATAGCATATTAATGGAATAAACGCGGAAACAGAGGCACAGGTCTATCAGGTGTCTCAAGGTAACGCCCAAGTTCAGTCTGGATGTCAGGTCTATTGACTCCATGATCCAGCAATTACATATTTTGCATCTTTAAGTGAAGGTAGCTAAAGAAAATTAGTACTTGACTAGTTATCCTACGCTACTTACAATATTCTTTTGATTTGTAGCTACATTGGATCTTACAGAATATAGGGCTATTTGTTACACTGACTCTTAAATTCTTGCCTCTTTCAAAGCATTAGCCCCCAAAAGTGCAATCACATTTATGATTACAGTACACTTAGTTGACCTGAACCTAATCACTATGTTGTAAGAGTATTTTTTAAATGTCAAAAAACAGCAATTCTTTAACAATTATCTTTTAAAACTGTGGGGGGAAAAAAGTAATCAGTGTCTATAACTAACTACCTTAAAGTCTTAAACGCAAATAGAAAAAGCAAAATGCTAAATGACTGTGATTTCTCCCACTAATATGGAGTTCAGGAAAGAAGGCATTTTCTGGGCTTCTCAATATAATCAGTATCTCACGTTCAGGGACAGCAAGTGAAGTGTTCATATTAGTTAACCTGAGTTGTTCTCCACCTGTAACTGTTATTTATTTATTTATTTAGTTATTTTCATTCTACTGGAAACATGGAGCCATGGTAACTTGGCACAGAAATGGCAAATTACATACAGAGCTTAGACGCAAGGATATCCTTTAGCCAAAATCCAGAAACAATTAATTTAACATTATTGCTCTGATTTTTGTTATTATAATTATTACATTACATATAAAGTTATGGGTGACACATAACTAAAAGTTCTGGATGTTATCGGTGACACATAGCTATAAGAGGTTAGGAAAAGTTTTTATTATTCATCACGCATCTTATTCCATTTCGTATCCCAAATATCAACTATTCAAGGAGCTGAAGAGAAGCTCAGGAGAAACCTTCAAAGTACAAGTCATCTAATCCTCATGTATAAATACTGGCTCTCCGATTAAATTAAGACTTATTATATAAGTTTGTTGAGAAAGAGGATTTAATTTCTCTCTGAAAATAGGAAAGTCATTAGCAAATACATGCATGCTGCACCAAGAAAGTTACTCAAACAGGTGTTGTGTTTTACTACTTTGTAAAATATATTTTGAGATAAAATTTTGAATTAATGTGTCTGAATTTTATCCCATAAAAATGTTCATCATTATTCTGAAATTTGCACACATCTTCTTTCATCTAGGCCTCACTAAGAAGGAATATTGCTACCCAACTGGAACCAGATTGTAGAACACAAGGATACATCCTTAACCTTATAAAAATTTCATGTGATTTTTAACGGGCAGAAGTAGTCAGACCTCAGTCTGACACCTCACCCTGTAGATGGGTCTCCTGTCACACAGTGCTCCATAACCCAGATCTGGAAGTTGGCTCTGGACCACCCTGGGATGGAAGAGGGCCACCTGCTGAATCACCACCCCCACATCCTGCAGCATCTTCCATCCAAGTCTTCCCTGGGCCCACCCCTGCTGAACTCAGGAGGTCTGGAGAGATCACAGCTTTATAGAATTTCATTACAAATTGAAAATTTCCAGCCTCTGGTTTTCATATTGCATTTCAAAAGCAACATCTTTATTAGTAACAGTATTTTTTTTTTTAATTAAAAAATTTTATAACACCTTTCCCACTGGTAAACTCAAAGCAGGCCACTGAACTTCATTACCACACAGGCAGCAATGCTTACAACACCCCTATGAAGGAGGTGTTAAGAGAGGAAGCATTAAAGAGGCATCCCTATCACCTCTTTTTAGAAAAGCCTAATCCTTAATAATTAATGAATGAAAAGACATCCTGAGTCCAGTGATCACTGGGAGCAATTAGCACATATTTTCTCAGCTGCCTCTAAATGAAAACGGTGGTAATTTAACCAATGTATTTGAGTTGATGGCTAAAATAAGACCCCTGTTGCTTCCTAGCAGTTGCACTAAGTGGGATCTGAACAGACTACTCTCTGTTACCACTTGGTTGTGGAAAACTCACATGTTGTGCTTGGTTACAGAGGACTTCAAGTCCTGTTAACATTTACAGTCGCCTTTCTCTGTCATTCAAAAGGTCCTGAAAATTGGGAGAACACCAGGCTATGTTTGCTTTGCTTTATTTCCTTTTCTCTATCTTCAGTCATGTTCTCGTGTAAAGATTCTTGGTGTCCAAATGATATAACATGAAGTAAGAGAAGGATAATTTAAGTTATAAAACAAATAGAGTCCAACACTCAAGATGAAATTAAATGAGATAAATGTATAATTCATAGTACAGCACAGTGGGTCTCAGTCCCACATCTAATCCCTCCTTTTATAACAAGTATTTTGTATATGAGGATAGCAGATGCTACCCCCAGGCACTCTGATACACACCAGTGACTTCCTGCTACTGCCCTCTGCCTGGGGACTTTTTCTGGCTCACACACATTGTGGCAGTCTAGTGCCCAGGGCCTCAGTGTTATAGGTCTGTGTTACCTCACCAGGCAAGCCACTTTGGCCAGCAGACGTGACGGCTGAGAGTGAGGAGACTCTATAATGCATGGTAGAAGAGGGAGCACTGAATATCAGTTATAACCTCGGGGCTTTCTGAGGTAGATGGAATTGTAACTTATCCCACTAACCTCCCTGTTGTCTTTGTTTTAGAAAGTGTGTGTGAGTGTGTGTGTGTGTGTGTGTGTGTGTGTGTGTGTGTGTGTGTGTGTGTGTGTGTGTGTGTGTGTGTGTGTGTGTGTGTGTGTGTGTGTGTGTGGAGAGAGAGAGAAGCCACCACTTTGAAGAATCACAGAATGGAATGACTTAATGCAGGGCACGAGCGGATCTGGGTGGTGCAAGGGGATAGACTACAGCAGATGCTGTCAATGTCCCACTCATTGGCATTCACCTTCCCTGTGGAAAATTTGAACATGTGCCTATAGCTTCTTTCTGCAAACACTTGTGCCTCCCTGGCTGGGATCTTTCTTTAGTCACAGGTTCATGATTGGTTCACATGTGAGACAGGCCTGGAGTGCTAGGGAGCTAAGGTCCCTGGGACCAGCCTTCTGTCAATGACCAGTGGCAACCGATCGATAAACATTCCACCTGTCTCACACCTCAGGTGAGGTAGCCAAGAACAGCGCTGTACATTGTCTCTCAGAAGTTCCCAGTGAGGTTGTGCACCAGTTGCCCAATAGACTAAAGTGTTTTTTAATGAACCTTTATTGTTGACTTTTACTTTCTTGTCTCCCTTTCTCATTCCCTTTCCCAGTGTGTCCTGGGAATTGTCTCCCGAATAAACTGATTGTACTCACATCCTTGTTTCAGGGTCTACTTCTTGGGGATCCTAAACTAAAATAAAATTTAGAGATAATATAGCCTTCCCACTTATGTAATTTCAAAAATCTATATAATATCCCAGTTTTAATATAAAGTAGAAATTAAAGGAGAATGATTTATAATAAATTGATATGTATTTCAATATGTAAATTACTGGCATCACTACATAAGAAGACATAACAGAGTGGTTAAACACTTTCAACTTTAATATCAATTGCTATGAATCCCAAGGCAATAAATCCAGCCTGACACAGATGTGATTTATTGGTTGCTCAAGTACCCTGAAAACATTTCCTTTATGGTGGATAACTTCATAACTACACAAAACAAAGCACAGCCATACCTGAATGTGCACAGTATTTGCAGTTAGGAAAATCTAGTTTATGTTAAACCAGGAATATAAAGGGAGAAAGGGAATTTTAATACACCTTTAGTATATTAATGAAGAAAGTCTAGAGGGCTCAGATCACAGATAATACCATAGCAAACTTGCTGCTTCTCTTTATGGCCCCTACACCATGAGCAGTAGTATGCTGGGGTCCTCTGGTACTGGCTTCCAAGAGTCAACCGTACACATCTTTTTCTTCTACTCATTTAGTGACAATGAGTTGGTAGCTTGAAATTGGCTGTGGTGGAGTATATACCCCATGAAACCCTTCACACACTACAACTCAGGTTTTTTTCCCCCTGAAGTGCCAGTTGTAAACATTTACAGCACATCACTGGCCATATGGCTTGATAACATAGTATGGAGGAAGGATATTAAGTAGAGAAAGAAAATTCTTTCTCTCACGGGATTATAGGAAGAAAGGAGACAAAGTAGGCAAGTGGGCCAGACACCAGCTTCTCCTTCTCTTCCCACTGTGTTGCTGAACTTAAGTGAGCGAGTGAGAATGAATGAGAATGCCAGCAATAGGGACAGTTTTCCTCTCAGTTAACAGTGGGAGGCTGCAGGCCTAGAGAGGGGTGGCAGGCTTCAGCTCAGAGCTTTGCCCAACATGGCTAAGAAGAGATATCTTGGAGGCATCTGTGGATACTGGGTATATCTATCAAACTGAGACCATGCTCCCGGTCCCGCTTGACTTGTACCTGGTGTTTAAGGACCCTAGTAGTTCCCACATGCCCCAGTGAGGGGCTGCAGACATGCTGAAAGCACTGGTAGATGAACAGAGACCTGAGATCAAATTGATGAGGTTGCCATGGGTAGGAACTGCCACACCGGGGGTAAAACTGCCAGGTCCATTTAACATAGTGTTGAGTGCTTTCCTGTCTTTTGAAAATACCACACGGGAACATTCACCTCTCAGAATTCACAAGTCCAAAAAGTAAACCGGGCAGCACTTTCACATCAGATGCCAGATGATCCAGAGGACACTGTGTGGATCTGAGGAATCTTCTTCCCTAATCACAGAAGAAAATAGTAACTGGCCTTATAGACCTAGACACCACTGTGAGGGAACAAAGACAGGGGTAAAATCTGAAAGACTGAGTAATTACTTAAGGGGAATGCAATTATCAAAAATAACTTCAATTATAAAAAAGGGCAAATACAGAGAGAGAACAAAGTTTATTAGTGCTTACCAGGGGTGGGAGGACAGGGGAAAGGAGAAGTTAATGGTGATGGAAATATTGCAATGATTAAGGGTAGGGTGGCACAGCTGATTAATGTAATTGCTGTCAATAAGTTGTACACCTGTTAAATTGGAAAAAGTTATACGATGGATATATTTGTAACAACAACAACAAAAAAAAAAGAGTAGTTGCTGAGGTTGCTTATGTACAGCCAAAAACCTCATGGGATTTGGTTCCTTGGTTTGGAGTTTTAGGGTCATGGTTTCCTGTGATATCCCAGTTAATTGGCCTAATAACACGTTAGTGCTTCTGTTCTACCTCCTAGTTCGTTGCATAGTGCCTGGGGTCTTAAAAACTTGCAAGTGGACATCCACAGCATAAAAATTAGCCTCTATTCACCTGCAGCAACAGAGGAAGAAGGAGAGTCAAGAATAGGAGAAGGATATGGAATGTGTGGCTAATTATCTCCCTGAACAACTGCCTCCTTTGTCATGAGACCAGAAGAATTGGATGGTGCCTGGCTACCATTACTGAACATTCTGATCAAAGAGTCTATAGAAAAATCCTGATCAAAAGGGGAAAATTTTAGAACACAATTTCAAATTCTTATGGACTTCCTGGAGCCATAAGGTTGATGAACCCCTAAAACTATTGCCCTGAGATAATCTTTAAACCATAAACCAAAAATATCCCCTGAAGTATTCTTAAAACCAAATAATAGTTTAGCTTAACTAGTAAAAAATGTCTGCCTTGAGCATTATGCCCTTTTAAGAACTATCTGTATGGGATCCAATTGATAATATCAACTCTAAAGAATAGATGGAAACCTTAGAAGGCAGTGAATTTATGTTAATGGAGGAGAAGCAGCTCAGAAAAGGAGGGTGAGAATGGTTGCACAACTCAAAGAATGTAATCAATGTCACTAAATGGCACATGTAGAAACTGTTGAACTGGTCTATGTTTTGCTGTGTATATTCTCAACAACAACAACAAAGTAATTTTTTTTATTGTACTTCAGATGAAGGTTTACAGAGCAAATAAGTTCCTCATTAAACAATTAATACAAGTATTGTTTTGTGACATTGGTTGCCAACCCCATGACACGTCAACACTTTCCCCTTCTCGACCGTGGGTTCCCCATTACCAGCTTTCCTGCCTCCTCCTGCCTTCTTGTCCTTCTCCCTGGACTGGTGTGCCCATTTAGTCTCGTTTTGTTTTATGGACCTATCTAAACTTTGGCTGAAGGTTGAAGCTCAGGAGTGACTTCATTACTGAGCTAAAAGGGTGGCCAGGGGCCATACTCTAGGGGTTTCTCCAGTCTCTGCCAGGCCAGTAAGTCTGGTCTTTTTGTCAGTTAGAATTTTGTTATACATTTTTCTCCAGCTCTATCTGGGACCCTCTACTGTGATCCCTGGCAGAGCAGTTGGTGGTAGTAGCTGGGTACCATCTAGTTGTGCTGGACTCAGCCTGGTGGAGGCTGTGGTAGTTGTGGTCCATTACTCCTTTGGACTAATCTTTCCCTTGTGTCTTTGGTTTTCTTCTTTCTTCCTTGCTCCAGATGGGGTGAGACCAGTGGAGTACATTAGATGGCTGCTCACTGGATTTTAAGACTCCAGATGCTACTCACCAAAGTACAACGTAGAACATTCTCTTTATAACTATGTTATGCCACTTAAGCTAGATGTTCCCCAAGACCATAGTCCCCAGAACCCTCAGCCAAGTGATTTAAAAAAAAAAAAAGAAAGGTATTGTTGAAATCAGGCATGAAAAGGAGTTATAATTTGGAAAGAAGGAAAGTTATGCTTTAAATTGAAAGAGACAGAAATATATATATATATTTTATTGTATGTTAGGTGAAGGTTTACAGAACAAATGGTATCTCATTAAACAGTCAGTACACATACTGTTTTATGACATTGGTTAACAACTCCATGACATGTCAACCCTCTCCCTTTTCGACCTTTATTTATTTTTTTTGTGTGTGAAAATATACATAGCCAAAGATACACCATTTCAAAAATTTCTACATGCACAGTTCAGTGACATCGATTACGTTCTTCCAGTTGTGTTGCTGTTCTCACTTTAGATGAAAGTTTACAGAACAAAATAGTTTCTCATTTAAGAGTTAGTACACACGTTGTCCTATGGCAATGGTTAACAACCCCACTCCATGTCAACACTGTGCTTACTCAACCTTGGGTTCCCTATCACCAGCTTTCCTGTCCCCTTCTGCCTTCTAGTCCTTGTCCCTGGACTACTCTGCCTCGTTAGTCCCATTTTGTTTTATGGGGCTGTCCAATACCCGGCTGAAGGGTGAACCTCGGAAGTGACTTCACCACTGAGCTAGACAGGTTTCTGGGGGTCATGTTCTTGGGGTTTCTCCAGTCTGAAAGAAACAGAAATATTGTTCTTTGGTAACTCTGAGTTGTCCTCACTATCTGGTGTCTGTGTGTGTTGGGTCTATATGACAAGGATCAGTACAGTTACTGATACAGTAAAGAAGCTACCCTTTTCCTTGCACAATCAAATTGTAGAGTGAATGCATTTGTGACAGGGCCACAGACATCAGAACTAGCTAACAAACCATTTGAAAATGAAAAGATTAACAATTCAGGGAATTAGTGACATTCCTTACCCAAGGGTGTTTGAGCAGAAGATTGGCAATAATTTAGTAAGGTTTAGCAGAGAGTCAGTCATTAAAAGTACTTAAGATGAAGACTGGGGGTGAAGGTTGAAGAGGGAAGCATCCAACAGACAAAAGAAAGTAGATGAGAATAAAACATACGTAAATATTTATGTTCAGTGATGATCAAAGTGGAATTCAATGGACAAAGCACGCTAACCCCCAAAGTAAAGTCTAAGGAAGCTCTGAAAATTCAGATAATGGAAAGTAAATTGTGGTGCAATGGTTAAAAGCTTGGCTGCTAACCAAAAGTTGGCAATCCAAACATACCCAGCAACTTGGCTGGAGAAAGATCTGGTGATCGATCTCCTGAAAAGATTACAGCCTAGAAAACCCCAGTGGCCTTACTAGGGGGAGTCAGTGGTGTGGACATCACCGGGTGACATTGTCAGAGGGGGCGACACCAAAATGAGTGTCTATAAAATTTTTGTGCAGTGTTTCAGCAAAAATTTATTCTTTTTTATAAAAATATCCCTGTAGTTAGTTATAACAAACAACTTCTTTTTCTTAAGACCAGCTTACATGTATCGCTATACCAACAAGGCTGAAACGCTATGCTAACTTACTTTTTGAACCTTCTAAAGAAGCCCTGGTGGCAAAGTGGTTAAGCGTTCGGCTGCTAACCAAGAAAGCCTGGCAGTTCGAATCCACCAGCTGCTCCTTGGAAACCCTGTGGGGCGGTTCTACTCTGTCACATGGGGTCACTATGAGTCAGAATCGACTTCACGGTACCTAACAACAGCAACAACAAAGCAAAGCTATTGCTTACGTGTGTCACTGTGTTAGGCTGTTTACTTCTGGAATATATTCCTGAACTTCTCTTTGAGCCACTGGTCTCTTTAATGTCTACCATCCCATTCTCCAACCGGTGTCTCCCGATCTTTCCTCACTGCAGTGCTTCATTCGATAAAATATTTCACCTACTGTCTTGAATCTTGATCTTCTTATTTAAGTCTCTGCATTTTGGTCACTTTGCTCCTCCCTGGTACAGCATTTCTGAGTACTGATAATTACTCCCAAAACCAACTTACCCTCGTCCTTCTCTGGGCCCCAGGAGGGCTTGCCTAGATAATGACTGTTTATATAATACAAATGATATTTTCTAAAACAAGAACTATTTCTTTTATATATACATATGTATATATAGTTGTAATTAAATGAAGTTTACATTTCAAGTTAGTCTCCCATACAATTTTTTTTTTTTACATACATTGTTATGAGACCCCAACCGCTCGCCTCATTCTGCGACAGCACACTCCTCCCTTCCGCCCCTGATTCCCCATGAACATTCAGCCAGCTCCTAACTCTCTATGCCTTCCCATCTCACCTCTGGACAGAAGCTGCCCATTTAGTCTCATGTATCTACTTGAGCTAAGGGGCACGCTCCTCACAAGTATCACTTTTTGTCCCACAGTCCAGTCCAATCCCTGTCTGAAGAGTTGGCCTCAGAAATTGTTTTAGTTCTGGAGTGATAGAGTCCAGGGGCCATGCCTTCTGGGGCACCTCCAGTCTCAGTCAGACCATTAAGTCTGGTCTTCTTACTAGAATTTGAGTTTGGCATCCCGTCGCTCTACTGCTCCATCAGGGACCCTCTGTTGTGTTCCCTGTCAGGACATTCATTGGTAGTAGCTGGGCACCATCTAGTTCTTCTGGTCTCAGGCTATTGAAGTCTCTGGTTTACATGGCCCAGAAACTGTATTTCTAAATATGTTCTTAGATCCACAATGGAACGGCCTAAATTTACTAAAATTGGGTCATCTCTAGCTACATTTATGACGGTTGAACAGGATTATATTTTGAAAAGGCATAATCCTCAGGAGAATAGCAGTGGTAGAATGCATTAGGTTCTCAGCTTTTAGAAAAAGCATTTAGGCAATAATGATGACCTCTTTACCTCTCAGGCATTATTATGTAAGATGGAAAAGGGACTCATACTTGGTGGTAATTTTTTTTTTTTTTAGATTTGGGTTGGGACACATTGGGAATCAGAGAGCAAGAAAGAAGCAAAATAATATGTCACACAAATTATCTTCTGGAACAGCCCTTAGGAAACCAGTGCCAGATTCTTTAGGAAAAGGAGGCTGTAAGAGACTGAATCAGTAAGTCAATCGGAAAATAAAAAGTACCACTGTGGGAAGAAAAAAAGGAACAAGTCCACACAGTTTAATCTAATAGTGAAAAGTGTTTCTCTTCATTTCACCATAAACAACATTGAAACTGAAATGTAGGCGAGGCTATATGGTTATAAGGGTGATGTCACAGGCGAAACGCCAACACATAGAGATGTGAACAGAGAGTAACTAAGCAAGACAGAGAGAGATGCTGTGAGATACTGCAGCAGCTATGATAGTTACTAGAAATTACTTTTTTTTTTATTGGTATCATTATTTTGATCCATATTCTTTGATTGTAGTACCCTGTCCATCTCTGCCCCCAGAATGATGTGTCCTGGGAAAATAGGTTTGTAAACATGAACTTAAAAAATATCCTTTATTGCTTTTCCACTGTCTTAGGCTGGGTTCTCTACAGGAGCAAAACCAGTGAAGTGTATATATAAAAAATACAGAGAGAGATTTATTTCGAGGAAATGGCTCACGCAGTTGTGTAAGGTGGCACGTCCCAAATCCATGGGTCAGGCATGAGACTGGAGGCTTCTCCTGACTCATGTGGTTGCAGGGCCTGGCGAGCCCAAAATCAGCAGGTAAAATGGTAGGCTGCTGGCTCATGGGGCTGTGAGAGCTGGCAAACCCCAAAATCTGCAAGTCAAATGGTAGGCTGCTGGATGAGGTCCCAAGAACCAGAGGTCAGATGATGATGAGTCAGATACAAGATCAAGAGAGATAGAGCTTTGCCAGAAAATCCGTGTATATTGGATGCAGTCCACTCTCCAAAGGAAACTCCCCTTAAAATCAGCTCGCAAAATGGAGGATAATTACACAATACTGAGAATCATGGCCTAGCCGAGTTGACACATAACATTAACCACCGCATTCACTTACACTCTAACTGCTAATATACTACCATATCTTTATGCCCTGCTTCAGGGTAGTGCTTTACGCTGAAGGAATACATTGTGTAAAATATTACAGTAACTCAGCAAAAACCTGGCAAACACCTAATTGCATGAATTGTGAACACTTCAAAGAGGAAAGAACAAAACATGGCACCAAATTTTCAGTTGCAGAAAAGAAGCCATCTTCCTTATTTAGACAATAATATGATCTAAAAATAGACAAAAGGAGTTTTGCTTCAGAAATCTACAGAAATGCCCAAATTATATTAACGCATATTCATCGAAGTAACAACAATGGCAATTTGATAGGTTGAGTATATATCTGAGCTAGAGTAAGTTAAGAACTGTTGTTTTTTGTTTTGTTAGGTGTTGTAGAGTCAGTTCTAACTCATAGTGAGCCTATGTACAACAGAATGAAACACTGCCCATCCTGTGCCACACTCACAATAGTTGTTATGCTTGAGCCCATTGTTGCAGCCACTGTGTCAATCCATCTCGTTGAGGGTCTTCCTCTTTTTCGCTGACTTTCTATTTTACCAAGCATGATGTCCTTCTCCAGAGACCCGTCCCTCCTGTTAACATGTCCAAAGTAGATAAGACAAAGTCTTGCCATCCTCCTTTCTAAGCAGCATTCTGGCAGTACTTCTTCTAAGACATTTGTTCATTCTTTTGGCAGTATATGGTATATTCAACATTCTCTGCCAACACCATAATTCAAAGGCATCAATTCTTCTTCGGTCTTCTTTATTCGTTATTCAGCTTTTGCGTGCATACAACATGATTGAAAATACCGTGGCCAAAGTCCAACCTTGAGTATATCTCACCTGAATTTTAGAGACCGTCTCAAGGATAGATTTGATGCATTGAACGCTAATGACCGACGACCACACAAGATGTGCAATGATGTCAAAGACATCAAGTAAAGAAATATAGGTTACTAAACAAGTATTACCCCAAACTGATCTGAAGATTTCAAACAATATGGAAATGAAGTACTATCTAACCCAAATTTTGAGCTTACTAATTCCCAGTAAAGCTTTGCGTTTATTCATATTTATCTGATCTCCAAATCGAGTATCCTTAGGAAAGATCTTTTAAATATTCCAGGAAAAAAAAAACTATAGTAATCTTCACCTTGGGCTCAACATAGCAACCATTGTGAGGATGGTGCAGGACCGGGCAGTGTTTCATTCTGTTGTACATAGGGTCGTTATGAGTTGGAATTGACCTGATGACACCTAACAACAATAACAACAATATTCACCTGAGTGTTTATTTCTCTCTTCTTGCACTGTGACCTGAATTCGGTTTGGAAAAGAGTCACAGTTCAAATTTTTCCACAGCCCTATTTGACCTACACAAGTTGTCCTGCTATAAACCCAACTCCTCCAGCTTTCTTATCCTGGCAAAGCTGGGAAAATAATAAATATTTTTGGCAAAGTAGAGCCCTAAAATAAGACAAGTTTTTATTTCAAGATCACATAACATTGGTCAAAGTGGCGTACAGAGGCAAATAGCTAAAACATATTTTTAAAGCAAATATGTGGTGATGTAGAAGTATTTCTCACACTAATCTGTGTCAAAAATTTAGTTGAGATTTTAGAACACTAGGCTGTATAGGGTATGTTATTTCAGATGGAGATTACAAATGGTGCTATATTCTATTACATGAAAGGGAAAGATGCTGATGTTCCATTAGCTACTCAGAAACAGAGCTGTCATCTACTCAAGCTTGGAGTCCCAGAGACTTAAGAATACTCAGACCAGTGGTTTTCAAACTTCAGTGCATTTCAGAATCACGTGGAGGGTTTGGCTGAGCCTTAGTCCTGAAATTTCTGATTCAGAAGGTGGACTGTGGGCCTGCAAAGTCTGCATTTCTAACAGATTCCATGGTGCTGTTGATTCCAATGACTCTAGGGCCACACTGTGAGAACTACTGCAAGCATTCAGAAGAAAGAGAACCTCAGGCTCCATCAATACTCCATCAATTTTCATATAATGTTTACTTGTGCTAAAGCCATTAAACTTTTGCTGCAATTCTTTACTTGATGAATATTCATTATTCAGTTTGTTGAGGGTTAATCAGTTGTACTACCCAAGTTTAGAATTTGAAAAGATAATTGTCAGAAGTCACAGTAAAGGGTAAGTCCCAGACCCAGGGCTCCTATTTGTTTCCCCTCTCCACAGGTTTCATCATTACCCAAAATCTCCTGAACTGCAAGAAACCACAAGCGACTGTTAGTTTGCATTGAGAAAACTTGGTCCTTGTTAATATTTTTTTCCCTCAAAGCAGTCCCATTGGGCCTATTATAAATGTAGTGCTCTAAAATACTATAATGTATTTTTAAATATCCTGTTATTTCACATAAGAAGGCAACATAATATATGACAACTTAATTTTAGTTTTTAATGTACTTTGACAGTGAGTACCATGATAGTTTTTGTTTTCCCCAAGTCCTCCCTGCCCTTCCCTATGACAAGAATACATATCCCAGCTCTTTGCCATATGTTTGCCCTTCCAGGTGAGACTAGTTCACTACCTACCACACTGACTCTTGCCTTGATCATGTGACTTGATTTGGCCAATGGAACACAAACAGTTGTGATCTATACAGGGTTATGGGTTCCACTATTACCCTTTCCCTCTGCCATAAAACTCTCACATTTCCTAAGTACAGGCTGCTCTGTCAGCCTTGTTCTTGAATGAAGAAGATGTGGAGCATAGCCTCAGCTAACATGCAGCATGAGTGAGAAACAAAAGTGTTTTTCTAACCCATGGAGATTTAGGGTTTATTTGATACCACATGATAACTTAGCAAACGCACAACATGAATATATATAATATGTAAAATAACAGAGACTCTTAATGACTTCCTTTATTGATAAATTGCCATGGAGAATCTGGAAGGTTGCAAGGAATTTACATACTCTATTACTCTACCACTTGTCCGTCAGTTTGTTGTACTGTGGTGGCTTGCATGTTGTTGTGATACTGGAAGCCACACTGTTGGTAATCCAAATACCAGCAGTGTCACCCATGGTGGACAGATTTCAGCACAGCTTCCAGACTAGGACAGATTAGGAAGAAAGGGCCTAGAAATCTACTTTCAAAAATTAGCCCTTGAAAACCTTATGGATCACAACAGAACATTGTCCATCTCACTTGATTTTAGCCTCTTGTGAATGCAGAAAATGCAAGTTAGCAACAATGGACTCGAACATATCAGTGGTCTGCAATAATGCAGAGCCGAGTTTGGACGATGCATTGTTTCATTCTGTTGTACATAAAGTCACCATGAGTCGGAGTCAACATAATGGCAGCTATTTATCTGTATCTGTCTATCTATCTCATCATCTCACTTTACAAATGATAAATCTGAGATCCAGAGAGGCTAAATGATTTGCCTAAGGTTATGCACTTAGTGAATGGACTCACTAATATTTTCAAGAAAATTGAAGAGAAATAACAATAGTCGAGTGTCATGTTCCAAGCAGTGTGCCAGTCTATATAGTTCACTGAGGTCTAACATACAGAGATTAGGGTTCTGTCTTTGAGCTCTAAGATTCATCTCTGTTGGAAACTGTCTACTTCAAATCTGAAACTGAGTTTGCTTCACCAGCTAGAATTTTCATTATACAACTGGTGTTGGAGATGATACACGGGAGCAGCAGCGAGGCCTCTGACAAGCGAATTCCCAGATCATTTAACAGATGTATGCTTTGTATGAAGATGAATGCAACGGTTGCTGCCACATAATATTTAAACCATGTAACTAACTTCCCTTAATCTAACTCCTTATCTACTAAAAAAAATTCAATATTTCATATCATCATTTTTAGTTTGCATAGGGTAAAAGAGGAATCTCTGGGTGGTACAAATGATTTAAGGCACTTGTTGCCATCCCAGAGGTGGTTTGAGCCCACGCAGGGGTGCTTCAGAAGAAAAGCCTTGCGATCTATTTCAAAAAATCAGCCACTGAAAACCCTATGGAACACAGTTCTACTCTGACACACATGGGATCACCATGAGTCTGAGTCAACTCAACAGTAACTGGTAGGGTAAAAGAATGTGTGGGTCAGGCTGAGGTGACTATCCTGTTCAGTTACATGTCTTATTGTATGGTGGAATTCCGCCTCCCCCTACCCACCACCCACCCGCTAGTATCTTTCTTACTTTCTAATAGTACCTTGTTTTTCCTTCAAAAAATATCTGATCCCTCCTCTCAGCCCAAAAATCAACATGGAATTGACTTTATCTTCAGCTTCAGGAGTGACTAACAAGAATCAGCACATCCTGTCTTCCTAGGGTGGTGATTAGTTCAGGCAAGGGTATGTGACTCAATCAGAGCCGTAGCAACAACTTCTAGGGCTGTCGGGAAAGAGAGTTTCTCTCTTCCACACTGGATGTGAAGCCTGGAGCTGCAGTGGTAAGTTTTTAATTAAGAAGGGAGAGCGTGTCTACAAATTAATCCAACATGTGGAGGGGAATCAATTCAAGATGGAGAACCAGGTAACTGTGATGTTGTTTGAGCCTCAACATCAAGCTAGCCAAACCTCCAAACATTTTGGTTATTTGGAACAATAAATTCCTTTTTTACATAAGCCAGTTTGACGTTGGAGTTTCTGTCACTCGAAACCAAAAGTGCTAAGTTACAACATAGTTATAATTAACAAAGCTGGCATTTTTCAGCCTCTTATGAGTGTAGAAAATGCAAGTTTCTCTCCATGACATTCGTAAACTCTGGGTGACTGACAAGATTATTTTGGCTGGGATGTCAAATTCTGAGCCCAGGTAAACTGACCAAGGTAAATGTCACCCTCTACGGCTTATTAAGAGCCAGAAACATGCTTATTCTTTTCATTCTGAGGTTATCAAGCATCCAACCTCACCCTGCTTTTTTCCTCTCAGATATATACAGATCATGTGGTAGCTTTATCCTGCTATATTTTAGAGATGAGCTCAAAAGAAGAAATTATTATATTCATGATATTAGGGGTTGTTAACCAAAACAAGAGGAAGTTATTGAACAATCACGTGTGACTTTCCCAGCGTTACTGTATCATATCCTGGTAAGAATAGCTTTCTTATCACAATACTCTATAAAGAATGCTTTCCCTGCTATATCTAACGCAGGGGCCAGAATCATGGCTGCAAATTACTAGGCTCAGATTTCTGTCACTAATAATACCTAGATGGGTTCTTTAACTCAAGTCTCCATGAAGAAAAGTATTAAATAATTATTATTTATATTTGTTTAAGTATACTTAATATGTAATTAAATTAATAATTTCTTTTATAAGGATCGGCACAAGGCTGGGTCCTATGAGGTGGAGGTTAAAAGACATCCCAAATACCCAACTTTTCCAAACTGCTGATCTACTCCATCATCTCTAACATCAGCTACTCCTTCTCCCCTCAGTACTCTCCATCCTGTCTTGGGTTCCGTAATTCACTGCAACATCTCACAAAACTCACAAATCTTATTTCAAGGAAATAACTCACATGGTTGTGGAGGCTGGCAAGTCCCCAAATCCATGGGTCAGGTGTCAGGCTGGAGGCTTTTCCCAACCCACGTGACTGCAGGGGCTAAGGAACCCAGATCAGCAGGTCAGACAACAGGCTGCTGGCTCAAGGGGCCAGGGAAGCCGGCGAATCCCAGAATCAGCAGACTACTGGCTCAAGCTTTAAGAACCGGAAGTCAGACAACCATGAATCGGGTGCCAGCTTGTTGTACTATGGTGGCTTGCGTGTTGCTGTGATGCTAGAATCTATGCCACCAGTATTTCAAATACCAGCAGTGTCACCCATGATGGACAGGTTTCAGTGGAGCTTCCAGATTAAAAGAGAAAAGAAAGAAGGATCGGGTGGTCTACTTCTGGAAAAAATTGGCCAGTGAAAATCTCACAAATAGCAGCAGAACATTGACTGATAGAGTGCCAGAGGATGAACCCCTCAGGTTGGAACACACTCAAAATATGACTGGGGAAGAGCTACCTCCACAAAGTAGAGTTGACCTTAATGAGACAAACGGAGTAAAGCTTTTGGGACCCACATTTGCTGATGTGGCATGGCTCAAAATGAGAAGAAACAGCTGTGAACATCCATTAATAATAGGAACACGGAATGTATGAAGTATGGATCTAGGAAAATTAGAAGTCATCAAAAATGAAACGCAATGCATAAAGATTGATATCCTAGGCAATAGTGAGCTGAAATGGACTGGCAATAGCCATTTTGAATCGGACGATCATATGGTCTACTATGCCAGAAATGACAAATTAAAGAGGAATGGAGTCACGTTCATCATCAAAAAGAACATTTTAAGATCTATTCTGAAGTACAACACCATCAATGATAGTATAATATCCATAAGCCTATAAGGAAGACCAGTTAACACAACTGTTATTCAAATTTATGTACCAATCACTAATGCTAAAGATGAGAAAATAGAAGGTTTTTACCAATTTATGCAGTCTGAAATTGATCAAACATGCAATCAAAATGCACTGATAATTACTGGTGATGGAATATGAAAGTTGGAAACAAATGAGAACAATTGGTAGTTGGAAAATATGGCCTTGGTGATAGAAATGACACTGGAGATCCCATGACAGAGTTTTGCAAGATCGACAGCTTATTCATTGGAAATACCCTTTACCAACAACATAAACGGTGACTGTAGATGTGAACCTTGCCAGATAGAATACAAAAGAATCAAATCGACTACCTTTGTAGAAAGAGACAATAGAGAAGCTCAATAACATCAGTGAGAATAAGGCCAGGGGCCGAATGCAGAGAAGACCACCAACTGCTCATAGGCAAGTTGACGTTGAAGCTGAAGAAAATTAAAACAAGTCCATGAGAGCCAAAGTGTGACCCTGAGTATATCCCACCTGAATTTAGAGACCATCTCAAGAATAGATTTGATGCATTGAACACAAATGACTGAAGAGTAGACAAATTATGATATGACACTAAGGACATCATACATGAAGAAAGCAAAAGGTCATTTAAAAAGACAGGAAATAATAATTTAAAAAAAAGAGAGACCATAATGGATGTCAGAAAAGTCTCTGAAACTTGCTGTTGAACACAGAGTAGCTAAAGTGGATGGAAGAAATGAGGAAGCAAAAAAGCTGAACAGAAGATTTCAAAGGGCAGCTCGAGAAGACAAAGTAAAGTATTATAATGAAATGTGCAAAGACCTGGAGTTAGAAAACTAAAAAGAAAGAATACACTCAGCATTTCTCAAACTGAAAGAACTGAAGAAAAACTTCAAGCCTCGGGTTGCAATATTGAAGGATTCTATGGGCAAAATATTGAACAATGTAGGAAGCATCAAAAGAAGATGGAAGGAGTACCTAGAGCCACTGTACAAAAAAGAATTGGTTGATGTTCAACCATTTTGGGAGGTAGTATATGGTCAAGCACTGATGATACTGAAGGAGGAAGTTCAAGCTGCACTGAAAGCACTGGAGAAAAACTAGGGTCTGGAATTGACAGAATACCAATTGAGATGTCTCAACAAACAGTTGCAGTGCTGGGGATACTCAGTCATCTATGCTAAGAAATTTGGAAGACAGCTACCTGACCAAATGACTAGAAGAGATCCATGTTTGTGCCCATTTCAAAGAAAGGTGATCCAACAGAATTCAGAAATTATTAAATAATATCATTAATATTACACACACGTAAAATTTTGGTGATGGTAATTCAAAAGTAATTGCAGCAGTACTTCGACAGGGAACTGCCAGAAATTCAAGCTGGATGCAGAAGATGACATGGAATGAGGGATATCTTTGCTGATGTCAGCTAGATCTTGGCTGAAAGTAGAGAATACCAGAAAGATGTTTACCTGTGTTTTATTGACTATGGAAAGGCATTCGACTGTGTGGCTCATAACAAATTATGGACAACATTGCGAAGAATGGGAATTCCAGGACACTTAATTGTGCTCATGGAGAACCTGTACATAGATCAAGAGGCAGCCTTTCAAACAGAACATGGTTTAAAATAAGGAAAGGTGTGTGTCAGGGCTGTATCCTTTCACTATACTTATTCAATCTGTATGTTGAGCAAATAATTCGATAAACTGGACTATATGAAGAAGAACAGGGCATCAGGATTGGAGGAAGACTCATAATCAACTCACGATATGCAGATGACATAACATTTCTTACTGAAAGTGAAGAGGACTTGGAGCACTTACCGATGAAGATCAAAGTCTTCAGTATGGATTACACTCAACATAAAGAAAACAAAAATCCTCATAACTGGATCAATAAGTGGCATCGTGATAAATGGAGAAAAGACTGAAGTTGTCAAGGATTTCATTTTATTTGGATCCACAACCAACACCCATGGAAGCAGCAGTCAAGAAATCATATGACATATTGCATTAGCTATATCTTCTGCAAAAGATCTCTTGAAAGTGTCAAAAAGCAAAGATATCACTTTGAGGATTAAGTGCACCTGACCCAAGCCATGGTATTTTCAATTGTCTCATACACATGCGAAAGCTGGACAATGAATAAGCAAAACGAAAGAGGAATTGGTGCCTTTGAATTATAGTGTTGGTGAAGAATATTGAATATACCATGGACTGTCAGAAGAACGGATAAATCTGTTTTGGAAGAAGTACAGCCAGAACGCTCCTTAGAAGCAAGAATGGCGAGACTTCATCTCACATACTTTGGACATGTTATCAGGAGGGACCAGTTCCTGGAGAAGGACATCATGCTTGTTGAGGGTCATCAGAAAAGAGGAAAATCCTCAATGAGATAGATTGACACAGTGGTTGCAAAGATGGGCTTAAACATAGCAAGGATTGTGAGTATGGCATACCATGGAGCACTGTTTCGTTCCGTTGTACGTAAGGTCACTATGAGCTGGAACTGACTTAATGGCATCTAACAAGAACAATACTTAATTTAAGCAATCATTTAATATACTTTAATATATTTATTTAGTAAATATTCATTTAAGTATAATTATTTAAGAATACTTAATACTTAAGTATTACATTATATTCAAGGATAAGCGTATTTATCAAATTAGAAATAATATTGCGTATAGAGTTTGGAGGAGCCCTGATGGCGCGGTGGTTAAGAGCTCAGCTGCTAACGAAAAGTTTGGCAGTTTGAATCCACCAAACGCTCCTTGGAAACCCTATGGAGCAGCTCTACTCTGTCTTGTAGGGTCACTCTGAGTCAGAATCAACTTGATGGCAATGAGTTTCTTTTGGTTTTTGGTTTAGAATTTTGAAATTGTTTTCCAATTTTTGTATTCTTAGCTCAGTGAGACTGGTGAACTGTCTCTGTTCAGGTGCAGCACAGATTTATTTTCTTCATCTGTTGTCAATTTGTCATCCATATCCTCCTCTTTACACCCCTAGCTCTTCTTTGCTGGGATAAGCCTTTCTTTGTACCAAATTCCTCGTTACTAACAGTAGAAAAATCTTAGTTTCAACCTGTTGCTGCTTTTCAGATTTTTCTCCATAGTCTTAACAAGCTATATATATATGAATATGAAGGCTGTTGCTCTCCTTGCTGTCAGCTAAATAGCTACTGGTTGTATTTATTATAAAGGGACTGGCTTCTGTCTTCATTTGAATAGCCTGGCAACTTTCTGTCTCCTCTGAGCGCTCTTTGTCTGCTGCTTCTGTGTTTTGCCAGCACCGTAGTACTTGCAAGGAGGGGGGTGTATATTCTACTGCTTTTGGCGAGGGGAAAAAATTCCATCTTAGGTCCAAGCTGAAAATGAATCCCCTACTAGGCAAAAACATGGACTCTAATATACTTGCTGTGTACCCCATTAAAAATCTCTTTGGCTGCAACAGTCTGAAGTTTTACGTTGGAGTCATTTCATGCTTAATAACATATTGTATACTAAGCACCGTGGAAATACAAAGGCACAGGCCATGCTCCCTGCACTGAGAAATGTAAACTCTTGCATGTGGACAAGGTCTGCGTGCACAGAGAGACATGCATGCGCACATGCACGCACGCAGACGTACAATTTAATACTAATACAACACAGTATAGAGTTAAGCGCAAAATTTATGACACTGAATGTAGGCTTATTGATGAGAAGAAATCAAGGTAAGTTTAATTCTTCAGCTAAGACGTCACGGAGAAAGTGGAACTTGAATAGTAGTTTGGAGGTCAGAGAGGATTTGAAAACTGAAGTCCGGGCTGGCCAAAGTAAAGAATCTCTCAGTGGGTTAAGTCCAAATATCGATTTAATTAAAAAATCTGGTTCAACAATTGCTTGTCATAATGTAGGCCACATGTGTATACACTGAATTCTGTACCTTTTAATTGCTTATTTTGGCCCCATTGAGCTCCAGGCTATATCTTTTTGGCTTTCATTTGATGATATATGTTTAAATAACTTTCTAAAGTAGTATTTGTTCAAATCTAACAGATTCTTTTAGACTAGTGACATGTATTTTAAACCTGATTGTCTTTATGTAATAACCACGAACACTGTTTAAAACCTTCATAGAATATTTCGTGTTTAAGAGGAAGCAACTAAGCAACTCTATTGGTTTGCCTAAGTGAATTCATAAGGGTGCAGTTCTCTTGGTTTACGAAGTGATCTATGTCTGTTAGAAGCCCGTATTATAAATCCAGTCATTCTGCAAATATTTCTCTAATGCTTTTAAAATAAATAAAATCCAAACTTTGCCTTTAAGCAGTAATAAAATCAGGAATTCATCAAAGCAAGAAATTCAAAGTAAACCTCCATGTGGCCGTTGAGAGCTCCACTGTTCAAAAGCATTGGAAAATGATCCTGGAAAGGTGTAACATTTATATGTCAAGTCTATCTTACCACAGCTTTAGATCATACTTGAAAAAAAATTTTCCCAACCAGTTGCCATTGATTTTTAGAATGTGTTCATTCACTTTATTTGTTCCTTGGGTTTATTTATAAATACTTTCGGCATCATAGTAGGACACTTTTAAGTGTGAAAAATATCTCAAGGGTTTGTTTTACAGTAATGCAAATGAAACATACACCATTCTCACAATTTACTTACACAGAAGTGTTCTACTTGTAAAGTCTGAAAGCAGCACTTTGTCCTTCATGGTTTTAACACAACAGCCAGATCATACTTGGCCAAATGCCTTTAACCAAACAGTATGGTGAGAGGGGTTAAGGGTGAACTTGCTACTCACTGAAGCTAGATGACTAATTATTCGTCATGTTGAAGGCAATCTCCCTCAAGTCTATAACATAAGTTTATGTTACCCATTTAGTACTGAGTTCACTGGTAGCCTCTTTCTCCTTTCTCACATATGCAAAGCTGTAAATGAGTCACGGTAGGAGATTCCTATGAGAATTATTTTTCTCAGTAAGAATGAAGGCCAAGTATAGTCTCATGATTTCCTTCTAAAGTTCACAAAGTTTTTAACTCTGTTACTCTTACTGAACAAGTTACTTTCATTGACTCTAAGACATTTTTTAAAAACATACTTTCCTGAAAACATCTGGTATATTACTTCCTGCATCTAATAACAGAATATAAAGATAAAAACAAGGTAAAGCAAATTTAACTACTTCTGTCCCTTTTCTTTCCACAATAAACAGATTTTTTAATAATCACATCTACCTAATTAGTGCATTATTTTTTGAAAACTAAAATATTGGCTTTGGGTACTATTAGCATTTAAACAAACAGACAAAAAAACTTTTCTATATTTTATCATTGCAGCTCATCATAAGCTGTGATATCCTGAAATGAATGTAACAAACAATGGTCCAAAACTTATTTCATTCAGAATGCCAGGTGTACCATAACTTGGACGTGTAATCAGTTGCCTAGTAGGTCTGGATGTCCATTCAGGGATGACTCCCATTCATTCAGGAATACGTGAAAATATGTCAATCATTTCTGTTCTTTTTCTCTTCAAAAAATTAGTTAATTGATGGGTCTGTTCTTTTTTACATTTATTTTGAAGATTAGTACCTATATTTGTTTTATACTCAGTGCATACGAGTTACCTAATTCATACCAAACTACCCCAAAATACTGCTTAATGACAGAGTTGATAGCAAACATCAGTGTTTAGGTGATGATTATCAAATGAAATGCAACTGCAAGTTTTTCAATAATGGTTGACTATTGGTCACTGAGCCTTACAGTTATAAATGATAAGGTGGTATGGAACAAAGGGACAGATTCATAAATAGTCCCAGTCACTTGCTCAGTTTAATGAGCAAGTCAAGATCAATTCTTCTACCTCCCTGGGCTCTCTGTCAGTAAGTGCTCCTACCTGATAGCTTTCCTCCATTTAGGGAAAGCTCAATAGGGCTATTCTTGTGTTAATATTACTAAATATATGTACTCAATATTGTCTCCTTAAGAAAAAAAAATGATGACTAAGTTGTTCATGAAATTAAGGCTCATGAGTCTTTCCACATAATATTAGCAGAAAATTTCACCAAGTGTTAACAGAGAACTTCACTTGAAATAGTAACATCATTTCCACTCAATTGCACACTTTGTGTCCAGGAGACTTTTCAACTTTCAAAAGACTAAGTTTCTTATGATCCCATATACATAAGATTGTGTCTTTGTATAGTAATTTAACTACTAAAGTGACTGACATATAAAAAATATTGTTAAATGATTAATTTAAGTGTATAATTATAACTCATACAAATATAAAATGAACACATGCCAAATATTTTATTTAATTCATTACTTGATGAGGAAACTAGTAAGTTATTACAACTAATTTAAATGAGGATTTAAAAAACCGTACATACATAGGCAATAAGAAACGCTGAAGTAAATTTACAAATAGATGCAAAACTGGTCTATCCATACAGGGCAATAATGAATTGTATTCTACCATACACATTTCACTTACGTTTCTATGAATAAGAATGATTTACAATCTTATCAGTTTTTTGGAACTTTGAGTTTTAAAACAGCTCTAAGACAATGAAAAGTTGAGATGACCTGGAGGAGTACACTAGACAGGACACCAGTATGGTAGGCAGAATTGTAAGATGATCTCATGGTCTCCACCTCCTGGTGTTATTCCCGTGATTATGTTACATACATGGCAACAGAGATTTTGCAGATGTCATTAAGGTTGCTAATCAGTTGACCTTAAGATAGATTATCCTGATGACTCTAACCGAATCACACAGACCCTTTAAAAACAGAGTTTTCTCTGGCTGGTAGCAGAAGTGGAAGTCAGAGATTTGAGGCACAAGAATGACTGGACATGCCTTTGCTGGCTTGAAGTTAGAGGGTTGTCATGCAGAAGGGATCGGAGAGTTACCTCTACTTGCTGAAGGGGACCCCCCAGCCAACTGCCAGAAAGAAATTGGGACCTCAGCCACACAACTCCAAAAAATTGGATTCTGTCACAACCCAGATTAGCTGGGCAGTAGACTTCCCCCCAGAGCTTTCAGGTGAGAACTCAGTCTAATGGATGGATACCTTGATTTCAGCCTTGTGATACCCTGAACAGAGGACTAGCCCCACCGTGCCAGATACAAGACCTAGAGAATTTGAGCTAATAAGTGGGTATCATTTTAAGCTGCTAATTTTGTAGTAATTTGTTAAACACCAATAGAAAACTAATACACCCATTAATACTTTTTGTCTATTTCACAAATAGTTAGCACAATATTAATAAGTATTTACTAAGTATATAAAAAGAAAACAATCATTGACCATATCTTGAAGACCTTCCCCCTGAAGGTGGTATTGAGATTTTCTATCCGAAAGCTTCAAAGAATTGGGGACACAGGGTCATATTTAGAGTGCTAAGTTGAAAGTGCAAAAACCTCAATTTATTAGATTGATTGTTTAAGTAATCCACAAAGGAAGTCATTTCCAGAGTCCTCGTCCCTCTTTACTCTCTGATCAGTTGTCTTAGTCATCTAGTGCTGCTATAAAAGAAATACCACAAGCGGATGGCTTTAGCAAGAGAAGTTTATTCTCTCACGGCCCAGTAGGCTAGAATTCCAAATTCAGGGCGCTGGCTCCAGGGGAAGGCTTTATCTCTCTGTCAGCTCTGGAGGAAGGTCCTTGTGATGCATCAGTCTTCCCCTGATCTGGGAGCTTCTCAGCGGAGGAAGCTCAGGTCCAAAGGACACGCCCTGCTCCCAGCACTGCTTTCTAGGTGGTATGAGGTCCTCATGTCTCTCTGCTTGCTTCTCTCTTTTCTATCTCAAAGGAGATTGGCTTAAGGCACTATTTAATCTTGTAGAGCTCATCAATATAACTGCCACTAATCCAGCTCATTACATCACAGGGATAGCATTTACAACACATAGGGAAATCACATCAGATGGCAAAATGGTAGACAATCATACAATACTGGGAATCATGACCTAGACAAGTTGACAGATATTTTGGGGGGACACAATTCAATCCATAACACCAGGATTTAAAACTTAATAAGCACTGCTTTTAAGAGTAGCTGACTATCAGTTTTTCTTAACACTACCCTTCATTGATAAATACTTTTCTTCATAAAAGAAAAACACTTGTGAACATATTGACTGCAGTCTACCCCTGGAGAGAAGGCAGCTTCCTTTCTATCACCTGTAGAGGGGTTGGAATGAAAGCATAATCATTTGAATTGAGATTCTGAATCAAATGCGCCAGATCTGAGGTTTTTCACTCTTGATTGGCTGGCCTCTGGGAGCAGGAAAATAGAAAGAGGAAATGACCATGTTTGAGCTGGCGTGGGCCACGAAGTCTTTATCCAGCACTGACAAGTCCCTGCTGTTGAAAATCTGCAGCAGTTGTACAGTTTGTCTTTGAGCATTACCATAGGCCAAATAAGTAAGCCTTATACACAAAGAATATTAAAGAACTGGAGAAAAGGCAAAACTTTTACACATACACATAGAAACATTCTCAATGAATGTCTCATTCTGGTTTGACTCCTGAAACTACCATATAATACACGTCAAAAAAGCAAGTGGGCATTTTAAATTCATCTTTAAGTTTTTATTATCAGATGTAATAAAAGTTAGTATTATGTGGGGGCATTATTCAGTGTCTATTAAAGTAGATTATCTGTTTTTCTTTTACTTTTTCCTTTAGGAAAAGAGAATGAAATAAAACAAATTTATTTTACTAACGGATCAAAGCTTCTCCTTCTTTCTCTTCTTGATTTTTTTTTAAGGTCTGAAAATATCACTTTTAATTTCCTCTAAGTGTATAAAGCAAGGCGCATGAGATAGAAATGCTTATGAGTAAGCATTCGGTGCCTCAACACAGAAGTTTCCGCCTTCCAAAACAAACGTAGAGGCTTGCTCTACTTTTTAATGGCATGTTTTTAAATGCATACACTATGGCCAACGTATGGAAACATACCCAGTTACAGACACTATATACACACAGGTGCGCCTCACTTTTTGCAATAACTGAGATCAAAAAGCTGTGTATATAAATCACGTTAATAAAATCAAAACATTTAAAAATGTACTAGGGGAGGTTCTAATTTTAAGAAACCTTGTATTGATCCATTTTATAATGCAAATAATTATTCCCGGATATTATCTCTTTTCAAAGTACTATACCCAAAAACCCCATTGCCGTTGAGTTGATTCCAACTCATAGCAACCCCATAAGGGTTTCCAAGGCTGTAAATCTCTATGGAAGGTAATTGCCACACCTTTCTCCTGCTGGTAGTTTCAAACCTCGGACCTTTCAGTTTGCAGTCGATCACTTTGATAACTGCACCACCAGGGCTCCTTTGAAAGTATATCTGGCATATAATAAGTATTAAATCAGTATTGAGTAATAAAATCAAATTTAAGAAACAAGGCTTTGGAAACGAGAATTTTCAGCTTTTTTTTTTTTTTTTTTTTTAATATTTTGGGAATAAGTATACTCATTAAAATTACAATAATGTAACTATTTTTCTCCTTTATTCAAGGCTATACATATATGTTCCTTTACTGACCTATCTCTCTACTTCAGTATATCCAATTTAAAACTTTGGAATCCTTAGCAAGAACACCCAGTTCCTGTCAGTTACAATGATGCTGAGTTAGAAGATAAGCAAGGAAGAAGGTTTACTATGTTGATCTGCTGTAACCAGAGAGTTAAAGCAGAAAGTTTCTATGATCCTTGCTCATGTGATGCAGACCAAAATTAACTCTACGCTTTCTTGGAAAAGTATGTGCAATAAATATTTGTATATTAAATTATATCTGTCCATTTTAATTTTAGAAATTTGCCTTCCCTGGGGAAAAAAACTAAGCCAACCCAAGTATATTAGTTTCCTATTGCTGCTATAGCCATTACCACAAATTCAGAGGCTTAAAACAACACAAATTTATTATCTTACAGTTCTAGAAGTCAGATGTTCAAAATTAGACTCACTACGTTAAAGTCAAGGTGTGGGCAGAACTGGTTCCTTCTGGTGATTCGGGGAGAATCTGTTTCCTTGACTTTTCCAGCTTCAAGAGGCGGCCTGCATTCCGTGGCTTGTGGCCTCCTTTCAAAAATCTCGTTGCTCCAACCTCTGCTTCTGTGGTTACATCTTCTTTTCTCTGTTCTAAGGACCCTTTCACTACAATGAATTCACTTTGATAATCCAGGATAATCTGCATCTCAAGATCCTTAACTTAATCTATCTGCAAAGCCTCTTTTGCTATGTAAGATAACATATTCACAGGTTTCGGGAATTAGGAAGTGGACATCTTTGGGGAGCCATTATTCTGTCTACCACACTGTGCTAGAAGCTCATTTGAGGATATCAAATTAATATCAGATTCATTACATTGTCTCTTCTCAATGCACAGTCTACATGATTTAATTCTTACCCTTGAAAGAAAAACTAGTCTATAAAAATTCGTACCTAGTATTTATTGACTGCATTCTATCTGCTCTGTACTATGCCAAGAGCTTTATGTGTATCAACATATTTATTCCTTACAACAAACCTATACTATTAATTTTATCTCACCGAGCAAGTGAAGAGACTGAAACAACACAGAGATATTAATTCACTTGTCCAGGGTTTCAAACCTAGCAAGTGACAGGGCCAGACTGAACCAAAGCAGTCTAACGCCAGAGCTGGTGCCCTTAATCATGTTGTACTTGATCTCCCAAGAGATCAGCAAACAAAAAGCAAAAAAATGATTCCCATATGCAAATTAAAAGTACACTTAAAATACATTAAACTATATCAACTAAGATGTGGCCAGACCTAAACTAGGCACTGGAGTTAAGGTGATACCTCTCTTTAGAAGGCTGATGATGTCTGTTTGAAACCTAGAGAGAGCACATCAGGAGTGAATGTTACTGAACCAATTCTCTGCACTTTAAATAGAATATTAACATATGAAAAGTAAAGATTTTCAAAGCCCCTTTTGCTTTTATTTGTGTGTATGTGTGTGTAGTGTTGGGGGTGAGGAGAAGTTGGTAGAACTTCAATAGCTAAATATCAATTAGTTTAATCAGATTACTTTCTTTCGATGGCTACTCAGACAAATTGAAGTAAAGTGTACTTGTGAAGCAAAGATCAGAAGGAAGATTTCCTTTAATCAGGACTTGCCTGGAGGGCAGTAGCACTCCTAGGGAATAGATCTCTGCCAACCGTCTTCCAAAAGCTACCCACAGCTTTAAATTCCTATGAATTTCATTATCAAGAGTCACTTTTTCCTTTTTTTTTTTTAATTTTACCAGTGTTATAGTTAAATAATTAATTGTGTAATTACTTATTTCATATTTGTCCCTTGGTATATTCTTAAGCTTCATTAAAACAGAACCATATCTGCCTTGTTTACCACTCTACCACAGCAATTACAGAGTGTAAGGTAAATAGTATGTACTCAGTATTTGTTGACAGAAGGTGGGAAGGTGGGGAGAAGATAAGGAAGGCAGGTAGACAGGAAGGAACGAAGGAAGGAAGAAAAGAAAGGATGGTGAGAGAGAAGGAAGCAGGAAGAAAGGGCAGAAGAAGAGAGGATCCAATGACTATTTTAGGCATGGATAAGAAATACTGATTCCTACGTACAAGTGAAAACCAAAAATGAGACAAAAGCTGTCAGGATGCCCACCAAGTTTAGCGGCATAAGAGATAGGATCCTGTGTCCAGATAAAAGGTTGATACAAAGTTCTATAGTGAAGCCTGTGCTGAGGTTGCCTGTTGGAAGAGCCGAAAACAATACCATGAGAAGTCTGATACACAGCAGGCAAGGCAGAGAAGTCAAAAATTCGTTAATTTAGCTCTTTTTATATGGAGCCTGGCTTATCTTGATCAGAGGTAGGGGTTACTTTGTGAAACATTTTGGTGTCTTGGATGGAAGAGTGAGAAATAATTTTTGGAAATGGAGTCCTTGAGGAAAAAAGAATTGTGGGGAAGTTGGGCAGACCAGAACTTGAGGTCCTTACATCAGCATCAAATCAGGCTTACTTTTGACATAACATTTATCACATTATATCGTAACTTGTCTATTTAGCTTTTTTCTCATTGAACTGCAAGCAAATCGAGGGCAGAATTATATCTTTTATCTTTGATATTCAGCGTTCAATAGTATTTAATAAATGAATCATGATGCAAATGAATGAAGGCCATACTGAAAATAAGCCAGGGCAAGATGGGCACAGAACCTAGGAGGGGCAGCCAACCCAGATGGGGTCTCAGGGTAATCATCTCAGAGGAAGCAATGCCTGGGCCAAGTATTGGAATATAAGTATAAGATACCCAGGCTAAGAAAGAGGAGTATTCTTCCCTGATGAGGTAGGCTGTGCCATGGTGGGAAGGCTTGAGAGAAGAGAGTTTGTTCTGAGAACTACATGTAATTTGGTAGGGAGGGAATACACAGTAGCAGGATGTGGTTGGGCTAGTGAGGAGTGAGTGACAAGGCTGAGGTTGAGGGGAGAGTTTTGGTCTTATCCTAAAACTATTGAGGGGAGGTGGGGCCAAGATGACCGAGTAGTCAGACACTTCTGGTATACCCTCAGTCATTGATTGAATTGTGTCCCCCCAAAAATGCGTGTAGCACCTTGGCTAGGTCATGATTCCCAGTATTGTATGATTGTGTTATCTGATGTGATTTCCTTATGTGTTGTAAACTCTACCACTATGATGAGATTATATGTGATCTCCTCAAGTGTTGTAAATTCTATCGCTGTGACGAGGTTATACTAATGAGGTTGACAAGATCAGTGTCTTAATGAAATCTCTTTTGAGATATAAAAGAGACAAGCGAGCAGAGACACCTAGGAACCTCATACCACCAAGAGAGCAGTGCCGGGAGCAGAGTGTGTCCTTTGGACCTGAGGTTCCTGTGCAGAGAAGCTCTCAGATCAAAGGAAGACTGATGACATGGACTTACCTCCAGAGCCGATGGAGAAAGCGTTCCCCTGGAGCTGATGCCCTGAATTTGGACTTTTAGCCTACTGGACTGTGAGAGAATAAATTTCTCTTTGTAAAGCCATCCACTTGTGGTGTTTCTGTTGGAGCAGTACTAGATGATGAAGACACCCTCTTACAACAAAGACCCAAAAAAACAAGTGATTCTATTATATTTGACAATCTAGGAGCCCTGAACATTAAAGGCAAAGTTGAGGAACCAGACTGAGTGGCAGCAGGAGGGCGAGACAGTTCAGATGTAACAAGGAAGTGTCAGACCTGACCTGGCAACAGCCTGAGCCCTTCAGGCCTGATCATCTTGGGGGTGAGCAGTGAGGCAGGCAAGCAGCTTGTTCGGGAGGCGCATTTTCCGCACCGGAAGAGACCCAGCCACTGAGAGTCTACTTGGCCACGTAGAACCAGTGATAAGCAGCCCTCGATTGCCAAAGGACAAGTATTTGTGTCCGGCCAACCGTGCAGATCAAAAACACGCCCCTAGGGAAAAAAATCGTTCCCATTTACCTCGCCACTCCCTGCTCTGCACTGGGTCCCGGACAGACTTCAGCAACTGCTGAGTCCCCTGGGCCAGAAGTAGGATCTGTCACACACCCTGAGCCATTTTCCCGGCCTTGGAGAGTGAACAAATTAATAAACAGGAGAAAAAATACTGCCAGCTCCCCTAAGCCAGGAACTCAGAGTAGGCACAGATCCTTTGCCTAGACTCAGGCATAAGAGATCCGTGGACTTTGAGTGCCGTTACCTCTACATAGATTTGTGTGGGCCCATTTCAACAGCGTAAGCCCTCATTACTGCAGTACAACAGGGTATATACCTGAAACCTAACTTCAACTGTTTCAGCTGTGAAGTGGCAGGTTCATGACATTTGACTGTGCTCTGCCCATTAAGCAGGGTCTTCACCTACCCACATCAGGGGCCTGAGGACTGGTGGCTCCACCCATACCACCTAGCCACCTGCGATAGGGGCCCAAGAATAAGAGATGCCCCCAGTCTTTACAGTCAACAGTACTGGGTTTTCATAGTCTGGCTGCAAAACCCACCCACCTACATGCTCTAGGGAACAGGGACATGCCTTCCTCCTAGACCCTTGGGAGTGGCCATCAGCCCCCTGCCTTGCTCAGAGTGTGCCCCCCTGCTGCAGCCAGATGCCTGTGACTACACTAATCACCCATGCCTGTCTAGGACTGTAGGTGAGAGCCTGCACCACACACTTGGTGGCTATCTACCAGGGCACCTGAGCTAAATCTATACAGGAGGAGTAGGCAGACTCCTGAACTCACATACCTAGTAACTGATCTAACCACCTGGTGATGGGACATTAGAGCTTCAAAGTTGTCAGTAATCAAACTAGCTCACAGGAGCAGCCTATTTGGGCATATCAAAACAAAATAAGAAGCTAGGACACAGTAAGCAAACATAAATTAAATAAATATAATAACTTATTGATGGCTCGGAGACAACAGTCAATGTGAAATCACATAAAGAGGCAGTCCGTGATGGATTCAGCAAGCTCCCAAAATAAAGAATCAAGAAATTTTCCAGAGGAAGAGAATTTCTTGGAATTACCGGAGGCAGAATACAAAAGATTAATATACAGAACTCTTCAAGAGGTTAGGAAGGAAATTAAATAAAATGCAGAACACGCAATAGAGGAAATTAAAAAGATTACAGAAGAGCATAATGACGAATTTAACAGGCTGCAAGAATCCATAGAGAGACAGCAAACAGAAATCCAGAAGACTAATAATAAAATGTCAGAATTAGATAACTCTATAGAAAGTCATAGGAGCAGAACTGAGGCAATGGAAGTCAGAATTAGTGAGACTGAAGATAAAGCACTTGACACCAACTTATTTGAGGAAAAAATCAGATTAAAGGATTTTAAAAAAATGAAGAAACCCTAAGAATTATATGGGATTCTATCAAGAGGAATAATCTACGTGTGATTAGAGTACCAGAACGGGGGGGATAACAGAAAATACAGAGCGAATTGTTGAAGATTGTTTGACAGAAAACTTCCCTGATGTTGTGAAAGATGAGAAGATATCTATCCAAGATTCTCTTTGAACCCCACATAAGGTAGGTCCCAAAAGAAAGTCACCAAGACATATTATAATTAAACTTGCCAAAACCAAAGACAAAGAGAATTTTAAGAGCAGCTAGGGATAAAAGAAAAGTCATCTACAAAGGAGAGTCAATAAGAATAAGTTTGGATTACGCAGCAGAAACCATGTAGGCAAGAAGGCAATGGGATGACGTATATAAAGCCTTGAAGAAAAAAAATTGGCAGCGAAGAATTATATATCCAGCAAAACTGTCTCTCAAATATGACGGTGAAATTAGGGCGTTTCAGATAAACAGAAGTTTAGGGAATTTGCAAAAACCAAAACCAAATTACAAGACATACTAAAGGGAGTCCTCCAGTAGAAAATCAATAACACCAGATAACCTCCCAATACTAGAACACAGGACAGAGCAATCAGATATCAACCCACATAGGGAAGTCACAAAAATAAACCAAAACTAAAACACCGAAAATAAAGAAACAGATGTCAATACGTAAAAGATGACAATATTAAAACAAAAAAGAAGGACTTAAAAAATGTGGATATCGATTTTTCATATGGAGAGGAACTCAAGGAGACAAAAAGAAATAAAAGACTGGTATAAACTTAGAAAAATAGGGGAAAATATTAAGGTAACCACAAAGGAAACTAACAAACCTACACATGAAAGAAAAACATGAAAAATATAAAGACTCAGCAAATACAAAATCAACATCAATGAAAGGGATGAAAATAAAACACATAAATAAAAACGACTCAGCACAGAAAATGAAGTGGAACAAAGAAACTGTGAACAGCATGCAAAAAAGACATCAAAATGACAGCACTAAATTCTTACCTATCAATAATTAGGCTGAATGTAAATGGACTAAATGCACCTGTAAAGAGAGAGTGGCAGACTGGATAACAATAACACAATCTGTCTATATGCTGCCTACCAGAGACCACCTTAGGGTTAAAGACACAAACAAACTAAAACTCAAAGGATGGAAAAAAATATATCAAGCAAACACCCTTCAAAAAAAGAGCGGGAGTGGCAATATTAATCTCTGACAAAATGGACTTTAAAGTAAAATCCACCATAAAGGATAAGGAAGGACTCTATACAATGATTACAGGATCAGTAACACCAGGCAGACACAACTATAATAAATATTTACACACTCAATGACAGGGCTCCAAAATACATAAAACAAACTGTAACAGCATTGAAAAGAGAGACAGACAGCTCCACAATAGTAGTTGGAGACTTCAACACACCACTTTCGGTGAAGGACAGAACATCCAGAAAGAAGCTCAACAAAGACAAGGAAGAGATAAATGCTACAATTAACCAACTTGATCTCATAGACATATATCAAACACTCCACCCAATAGCAGCCAAGTATACTTTCTTTTCCAATGCACACAGAACATTCTCCAGAATAGACCATGTTAGACCATAAAGCAAGCCTTGACAGAATCCAAAGCATCGAAATATTACAAAGCGTATTTTCTGACCATAAAGCCATAAAAGTGGAAATCAATAACAGAAAAAGCAAGGAGAAAAAAATCATACACTGGAAATAGAACAGCACCTTGCTCAAAAACTACTGGGTTATAGCAGAAATTAAGGATGGAATAAACAAATTCATAAAATCAAACAAGAATGAAAACACATCCTACCAGAACCTTTGGGATACAGCAAAAGCAGTGCTCAGAGGTAAGTTTATAGCAATAAATGCACACATCCAAAAAGAAAAAAGGGCCATAATCAAAATATTAACCCTACAACAAGAACAAGTAGAAAGAGAGCAGCAAAAGAAGCCCTCAGGAGCCAGAAGAAAGGAAATAATAAGAATTAGAGCAGAATTAAATGAAATAGAGAATAGAAAAACAATTGAAGGAGTTAATAAGACCAAAAGCTGGTTCTCTGAAAAGATCAAAGAAATTGATAAACCACTGGCCAAACTGACAAAAGAAAAACAGGAGAGGAAGCAAATAGCCCGTCTAAGAAATGAGATGGGTAATACCACTACAGACCCAACTGATATTAAAAGAATCATAACAGAATACTATGAAAAACTGTATATAACAAATTTGAAAACCTAGAGGAAATGGACAAATTTCTAGAAACTCACTACCTACCTAAACTAACACAAACAGAGGTAGAACAACTAAATAAACCCATAACAAAAGAAGAGATCGAAAAGGTAATTAAAAAACTCCCAACAAAAAAAAGCCCTGGCCTGGATGGGTTCACTGGAGAATTCTACCAAACTTTCAGAGAAGAGTTAACACCAGTACCACTAAAGGTATTTCAGAGCATAGAAAAGGATGGAATATTCCCAAACTCATTTGATGAAGCCAGCATAACCCTGATACCAAAACCAGGTAAAGACACCACAAAAAAAGAAAATTACAGACCAGTATTCCTGATGAACAGTGACGCAAAAATCCTCAACAAAATTCTACCCAATAGAAATCAGCAACATATCAAAAAAATAATTCACCATGATGGAGTGGGATTTATACCAAGTATGCAGGGATTGTTCAACATTAGAAAAACAATCAATGTAATCCATCACATAAATAAAACAAAAGACAAGAACCACATGATCTTAACAATCAATGCAGAAAAGGCATTTGACAAAGTCCAACACCCATTCATGATAAAAACTCTCAGCAAAATTGGAATAGAAGGGAAATTCCTCAACATAATTAAGGGCATTTATACAAAGCCAACTGCCATCACCATCCTAAATGGAGAGTTTGAAAGCATTCCCCTTGATAATGGGAACCAGACAAGGATGTCCTTTATCACCGCTCTTATTCAACATTGTGCTGGAGGTCCTAGCCAGAGAAATTAGGCTAGAAAAAGAAATTAAGGGCATCAGAAATGGTACAGAAGAAGTTAAAGTATCTCCATTTGCAGATGATACGATCTTATACACAGAAAACCCCAAAGGATCCACAAGAAAACTACTGGAACTAGTAGAAGATTTCAGCAAAGTATCAGGATACAAGATAAACATATAAAAGTCAGTTGGATTCCCTTACACCAGCAAAGAAAACCTCGAAGACAAAATCACCAAATCAATACCATTTACAATAGCCCCCAGGAAGAGAAAATACTTAGGAATAAATCTAACCAGAGATGTTAAAGACCTATACAATGAAAACTACAAGACACTGATGCAAGAAGCCAAAAGAGACCTGCGTAAGTGGAAAAACATACCTTGCTCGTGGATAGAAGACTCAACATTAAGAAAATGTCAATTCTACCCAAAGCGATCTACAGATACAATGCAATCCCGATCCAAATTCCAAAGGCATTTTTTAATGAGATGCAGAAACAAATCACCAACTTCATATGGAAAGGGAAGAGGCCCCGGGTAAGTAAAGCGTTACTGAAGAAGAAGAACGAAGCAGGAGGCCTCACACTACCGGATTTTAGAACCTATTATACCATCACGGTAGTCAAAACAGCTTGCTACTGGTATAACAAGAGATACGTAGTTCAATGGAACAGAATTGAGAATCCAGACATAAATTCATCCACCTATAAGCAGCTGATATTTGACAAAGGCCCAAAAACTGTTAACTGGGGAAAAGACAGTCTCTTTAACAAATCGTGCTGGCATAACTGGATATCCAACTGCAAAAAACTGAAACAAGACCCATACTTCACATCATGCGCAAAAACTAACTCAAAATGGATCAAAGACTTAAATATAAAATCGAAAACAATAAAGATCATGGGAGAAATGATAGAGGCAATGCTAGGAACCCGAACACATGGCATAAACACAATACAAACCATAAGTAACAATGTACAAGCACCAGAAGAGAGACTAAATAACTGAGAGCTCCTAAAAATCAAACACTTACGCTCATCAAAAGACTTCACCAAAAGAGTGAAAAGACAACCTACAGACTGGGAAAAAATTTTTGGCTATGACAAATCCGATCAGTGTCTAATCTCTAAAATCTACAAGATACTGCAACTCCTCAACAACAAAAAGACAACTAACCCGATTAAATAATGGGCAAGGGATATGAACAGGCACTTCACCAAAGAAGATATTCAGGCAGCTAATAGACACATGAAGAAATGCTCACGATCATTAGCCGTTAGAGAAATGGAAATCAAAACTACAATGAGATACCATCTCACCCCAACAAGGCTAGCATTAATTCAAAAATCACAACACAATAAATGCTTGAGAGGTTGTGGAGAGACTGGAACACTTATACACTGTTTTTGGGAATGCAAAATGGTACAACCACTTTGGAAATCGATTTGGCACTTCCTTAAAAAGCTAGAAATAGAAGTAACATATGATCCAGCTATCCCGCTCGTTGGAACATATCCTAGAGAAATAAGAGCTGTCACATGAATAGATACATGCACACCTATGTTCATTGCAGCACTGTTCACAACAGCAAAAAGATGGAAACAACCTAGGTGCCCATCAATGGATGAAAGGATAAACAAAGTATGGTATATCCACACAGTGGAATACTAATGCAAATATAAAGAACAATGATGAAGCCGTGAAACATAACGTGGAGGAATCTGGAGGGCATTACGCTGAGTGAATTTAGTCAGTCACAGGACAAGTATTGTATAAGACCACTATTATAAGAACTCAAGAAAAGGTTTAAACTCAAAGAAAACATTCTTTGATGGTTATAAGGATGGGGAGAGAGGGTGAGGGTTATTTACTAACTAGATAGTAGATACGCATTATCTTAGATGAAGGGAAGGACAGCACACACTACAGGGGAATTCAGCACAACTGGATCAAACCAAAGCTAAGTATTCTCCTGAAAACAATCAAACATTTTGAGGGACACAGTAGCAGGGGTAGGGGTTTGGGGACCATGCTTTCAGGCAACATCTAGGTCAAATTGGCATAACAAAGCTTATTAAGAAAATGTTGGGCATCCCACTTTGGTGAGTGGCAGCTGGGGTCTTAAAAGCTTGCAAGCAGCCATCTAAGATGCATCAGTTGGTCCCAACCACCTGGAGTAAAGGAGGATGAAGAACATCAAATACACAAGGAAAGTATTAGCCCAAGAGACAGAAAGGGCCACATAAATCAGAGACTTCATCAGCCTGAGACCAGAAGAACTAGATGGTGCCTAGCTACCACCAATGACCGCCCTGACAGGGAACACAACAGGGAGTCCCAGATGGAGCAGGAGAAAGGTGGGGTGCAGAACTCAAATTCTAGTAAGAAGATCAGACTTAATGGTCTGAATGAGACTAGAGGAACCCCAGAAAGCACAGCCCCCGGATTCACTATCAGCTCAGAACTAAAACAATTTCTGAGTCCAACTCTTCAGACAGGGATTGGACTGGACTGTGGGACATAAAATGATACTCGTGAGGAGTGTGTCCCTTAGCTCAAGTAGATACAAGAGACTAAATGGGCAACTTCTCTCTGGAGGTGAGATGGGAAGGCAGAGAGGGTTAGGAGCTGGTTGAATGGACACGGGGAATCAGGCAAGGAAAGGAGGAGTGTGCTGTCACAGTGCGGGGAGAGCAATTAGGGTCACATAACAATATATGTATAAATTTTTGTAAGGGAGACTAACTTGAAATGTAAACTTCATTTAAACTACAACAATAAAAAAAAATAAAACCATTGGGGGAAATCTTTAATGTTAATAGGCAACCAAGGTGACTGGATCACTGACACTGACCCGTAGTGCAGGGATTGAACTGTAAAGGCAGTTGGGGTGGGGAGTCTTTTAGATTATGAGAGAAGTCATTATGATAGTTTTGGCAAGAAATCACAAGCACCTAAGCTAATGCTGTTCCAGTGAGAATTTAGAGGAGGCGACAGTGACTAAATAGGCAGGCAGGACCGAAAATGAGGGAGCTGTGGGAGTCGCTGGTCCCTCCCAGGTTTCAGATGAGTGTGTCTCAGTGACGCCATTTACCAAGTTAGGGGAGAAAGAGCTGAAAGAGATTGGAGATGTGGGTGAGTGGGTAAGGAGTATAGTTCAGATATATTGAGTTTGAGGCTCTGCTAGAAAATCATAACAAATAGCATCATTAGCTGCTAATGTCATGCCAGGCCCTCTTCTCAATGATTTTTCATGTATAGTGAGCTTCAAATGAGATAATGCATGTAAACCCTTTTGGAGAAAGCATGAAGTGCCTCATTATTGTGCCGATTAGTATTTATGTGCCCTTTTCTATAGTTACTATATTTAGGAGAGTAAGCCACCCATTTTTATTGTTGTCGTTTATTTAAATCCTAGAAAATCACACTGTAAAAAACTTAAAAAGATAATACATCACCAAAATGTCACTTATTACTTTTTAAAAATAGGACTGTATTTTAAAATGTTTCTAATATAATGTCTGAATTGAGTAAGTTACTTTAAAATATTTCATTAATTCACTAGGCAGAATATTTGAATAAGAATTTAACGTTTGCTACCTCTTACTTTTTCTCAGTTCTCCTAAGCATGAATCACTCTTTTCACTGATACACAGCTCTCGTGAGCAGCCTGTCCTCCTTTAACTATAGTACTCCACTACGAAAATGAGTGTCTCTGCATAGCGTGAGTATTCATCATTTTTCCTGCTCACCGTTGTAGTTCCTTATGCTACTCAGTTTATACTATAGGATGAGTAGCTTTCAGTGTTGCAGTGTTGCAGTGAGACAGAACGCCCACAGTGCTGTATTCTTTACCTGGCTTCCTCCCTTCAGTGTTGTACTGCAAAATCCTTTCCTTTGCTGGGCTCCCCCGGCCCCCCTCAGCTTTGCATTTGAATCCTGCTTCCGCTTGGAGGTTATATGTAAACCCCTTGCGCCTGTGTAGTATGATTAACAATCTTGCTCACCTAACTTGTATGAACTCCCTACTTGTAAACCTCTTTAAAACGAATATGTCTGCCTGCCCTTGGCGAGCAGTCTTGGCAGCAGTAAGCACCGACTGACTCCATTTCCTTGTACAATGAAATAAAGGTGCTGTCTTAGTCATCTAGTGCTGCTCTATCAGAAATACCACAAGTGGATGGCTTTAACAAAGAGAAATTTATTCTCTCACAGTCTAGTAGGCTACAAGTCCAAATTAAGGGTGTCAGCTTCAGGGGAAGCCTTTCTCTTCTCTGTTGGCCCTGGAGGAAGGTCCTTGTCATCAGTCTTCCCTTGGTCTGGGAGCATCTCAGTGCAGGAACCTCAGGTCCAAAGGATGCGCTCTGATCCCAGCACTGCTTTCTTGATGGTATGAGGTCCTCAACTCTCTGTTTGCTTCCCTTTCCTTTTACCTCTTATAAGAGATAAATGGTGGTACAGGCAACACCCCGGGGAAATATCCTTTACATTGGATCAGGGATGTGACCTTAGTAAGGGTGTTACAATCAGACCCTTATCCTCTTTAACATAAAATTACAATCACAAAATGGAAGACAACCACACAATACTGGGAATCATGGCTCAGCCAAATTGATACACACATTTTTGGGGGGACATAATTCAATCCATGACAGGTGCCTTTTTGTTCTCTCAGCTCGGTTTCTCATTTATTGGCCAATATGAGTCATGCCGAGTAAGACCCTGGGGTTTCTACCCAGTAGCATTTCTGGTGAGCCAGCCAAGAGCCATCTGCTTGGTTACAGAGGTGGACTGGAAAACAGAACAGCCCCAATATCTGGCGCCCCACCAGAAGATTTCTCCTAGAGACCTTGGAGCAGCTCTAAAAGCCAATCCCCAGCCCCCTGCCCCAAAAGATGGTTCTGTGAGAGACATGAAATGCACCTGGGTTGTTTTGTAAGTGCCTAGGTAAGGCCTTAGAAGAGTCCCAAGAAGCGGGAGAAATTAACTGTTGAGGACATTAGGAATCTGTGGTTATTTGCTAAGTGACAGGGTAATTCCTAGGTAAGGCCTTAGAAGAGTCCCAAGAAGCGGGAGAAATTGACCATTGAGGGCAGTAAGAACCTGAGGTTATCTGGGAAGTAACAGGGAAATTCCTAGGTAAGGTCTTAGCAGAGTCCAAACAAGCAGGAGGAACTGACTGCTGAGGGCATAAAAGTCAGGTAACTGTTAAGTTGGTCCACTGGACTAGGTTGTATGAGTGTGTAAGAGTGTGTATCTAGAGAATGGAGAACGTTCAAGGGATCCTGAAATGCGGACTGCTAACATGCATCCTTGAGAACTGGAAACAGAGACTCGGAAACACATGGCTCTGGCCCCATGCTTGTCTGCTTCCCATTTTTGCCTTTTTGAATATATGCCGAATAAAAGCTTTCTTTTTGCTTGACTAAACTCTGTGGTGTTTTCACCCTGTAAGAGTTAGTTGCTGCAGGGATTCTAAAACCATGAATCCAGTCGACCTGGAGGAGACCTGGACTGCAGAGCAGAAACCGACAAAAAGAGAGGTCCTCCTATCATCTGGACCCGAGCTTTCACACTCCGGAACCCCTCAACACCCACGGGGTGAGTGCTCTCAGAAAAGGAGCCTTTGCTTATTCTTTTTGTTCTTTTTCTCATGTTTTCTTAAGTTTTATTTGGCATATATGTTTGAAAAACCGGCTGTTTGATTAAGGAGAATCTTTCTTAGATTTTTGATTGATCGTTTGTTTTAAGAGTGAGATCTAGTAACCCTTTGTGAACTGCAGTTTAGGTCCAGATTTGGGCGTTTGAAACGTTAAAGAGGTAATTCTGTTTTCAAAGAGCTCTGAGCCACTATAAGCTGCAAAAATTCGGGCACGGGTCGACCAGCAAAGTCATTAGGGTGGCCGGCACTCATCAGGAGCGTTAAAGACTCCCGTGACAGAATAAGGGGGTCGCGAGACGGGCTAGAGCTCTAGGCTGCCTGCCACCCACAGGAAAACACTTGCCCAAGGAAGTTATACATTGGTCTAAGCGAAACACTTTCCAAACCCTGCGGCATTCCTTATTGGGTTTCTTTTCGTGGCTCAGAGAAAACCTGGAAAATAGTGCTCTGTTTTGCCCAATTCGCAGGGAGAAGTGGTAGTTCCGTACCTGTTTCATGATACAGTTTCTCAGTAAAGAATCACAATGTTAAAATCATCAGTAGATACTTTACTTTCCAATTAGAGGAACTAGTATATTTAAGGTCTAAAATAAGAGACTAGGAGTCCAGCCATGAGAAAGAATTAAGTTCAAAAAAACCTTAGAGCTTAACATGTTTGATAAATGAGCCTGGATTTCCCCCCCTGCTACCGAGACATTGGTTTGGGGTTCATATGCAAAAACATCATAAGCTGAGTATACTAGAAGTAATTTGGAATTTCAGTGACTACTTTGGGAAAATGAGCTTCCATGTGTGTTGTCTCTTCCTCTTTGGGGAACTTTGCTTGATGCTCAGGTTTTGTCAAAAGGTCTCATATTCCTCCATCTGAGGCTCTGGCAAGTTAATAAATTTTATCTAGAACCTGTTTTTTTCCATTGTATTGAGTCAATCTTACCAAAAATTGCTATATACATAGCCTTGTTTTACGTGGCATCGTTTGGTGAGTTTATGTGGTCTTTCTGTCTCCTTTGTTCTGAGAGCTTGCTACTGGTCTAGAGCATTGGGTCTAAGTTTCTGTCTTGTATCTGGTTGGAGGCTATGGCTGAGAATTGCTGTTTTTTTGTAAGGCTGTCTTAGGACCTCAGTTCTTACCTCATCCAAGAAAAACTGTCTTGTCTGTCTTATGATTTCGATTTTTAGTAGCTATATTCAAAAACTTTGTTTAAGTCAATCATAAAAACAAAGCCTTTCTAAGTAACTTAAGCTAGACATTATATGAAATGTGTTTTATTTAAAAGGATAATTCTGTCTTAAAGTAACGCTAACAATTTCAGAGTTGGAAAAAGAAAAAAAAATGGCTAAAGGGCTTTAGTATTTGCTAGGTAGATAAAAGGTTGTGATAAAGAGAAAGCAAAGCTGCTTTCCATGAAAATAAAAAAAGAAAATAAATTAGTTATCTTTTGCCTTTCAAAATGCCTAGATCAATTTAAACACATGTAAATGAATTGGGATAACACTGCCCCACCCCAGCCCTCAGTCTTTCTAGCCAAGAATTCATGGATTCATTTACAAAATTGCTATAGAGCCTTGGTGTTTACTGGGTAGATATCCTTTCAAAATACCTGGATCAATTTAAACATATGTAAATTAATCAGAATGGCCTCATCTGGTCTTCTACCATAAGTCAAAAAATAGAGATGGTGGGACAACATCTGGGTTCCCCAGCCCCCAGTCTCCAAGGTCAAATAGAAATTACAATGAGACACACCTGAAATAGCCTGGAAACCTGATTCCAACTCTAGCCAGACACTTAAGGTTATATCCATATCAATGAGTTGGTCAGCTGAGCAGAGATTTTGTTATTTCTAAACCTAGCTGATAAAATCTTTAAGGGCTAAAATCAGATTGGGAAAATATGAGAAATAGTAGAAGTTGAATGAAAACTTAAAACATTTAAACAGACTTTCTTCCAACAACAGTTTTATGTTTTATGGTATACAGGCTTAAAATAATTTCTAAGACCTTTTAGGTAACTTATTGATGTTAAATTGAGTTAATGGATATTTGTCATAATTTAAGCTTACTTTTGCTTTTTATGCCACAAGAGAAAGGGTATATATACGTGCATATTTGTGTCTGCTAATGAGTTTGTTCATTTTTGCCATTTAAAGAGTCGCAACATAAGAGGTGTGCAACAAAGACAATGTTTAAGAGGTTGATTAAAAAGAAATTTATTTGATATGGTCAAAAGTTTTATCTGTTAACTAAAGTTTAATGGTTTATGAGATTTTTTAGAAGCTTTAACATTAAATAAAATATAAAACAAAGAATTGGGTTTCTTGCTGTTAAAATAACAAAATTTTCTTTGATTTCTTAGTTGAAGGGTTAATTTATTCTGTGTGTAATTTACCTGGAAGGCAGAGGTTCAGCCTCTCATTAGAATAAGATTCCTGAGCCTAAAACCAATCCACACAGCTTTAAAAAAAAGAAGAAAAAAAAAAGCCAATGTTTTTACTTTAAGATCTTTGGTTAAATAACGTAAGTATTGTTTCACGGTGACCTCTGATAAACTCCTGACAACTCTGAAACTTCATGGAAAGCTACAAACTATTTTTTATAAAGGAAAAGTGCTAAAAAGTTTTATTTGATAAATTACATGGAAGATGTCAAAATCAGGAAAAACGCCTGATTCTCTTTGGGTTAAGGTTTATGTGTTAGCATATCCTCTTGTTTTTGCCTAATATTAGACAGCAAACACACAGTTTTATGTCATAATCTTATTATTATTTCTTAATTGCTAACTTGGTCACAACTTTATCAAAGCCAATGGTTTGATTGAGAATTCACATCATTTACCTACGAAGTTTTCTTTTATTACTATTCAGGTATTTAAAGATTTGATAATCTTGGTATATTCTTGGTATGCCCTGACTTGGTATATCTTGGTATTATGTCTCAAGATTATTAAGTACTATATCTGAAGCTCTCTAAAAATACAGTTAATGGTTACATTTTGAGATATTGTTATCTAAAGTTTTTTTTTTAACTGATTTTATTTGACTTTGACGTTATGCTTATAATTAATTTCTCTCAGATCTTTCATTATAAGAGTATTATTTTTATAAGTTAATCATGGCCATATTAAGTTTTGTCATCTGCAGACAAGCTTCTTCCTTGCTGATTTGCTGAAAATGTTTGACCAAAGTATCTCAACAAAAAGATGAACTATATTATACTTGCAAAAAGGACTGTGACCAGACTGAATGACATTTCCAGAGCTCCTATACAGAAGCTGACTGTGGCTGATCCAGAATCAGATGGAACAGAAATTAACTACATAAGACTGAGTAAATGAAAGGACGCCATGGGTTTTATGTGGGAATATTACTGACGTTTTAGAGTCATACTTTCTAGATATAAGAAACAATTTTCCTCTCTCCTAAACTATTTAACCAATAGGTTTAGATATTGTAACTCTTGAATTAGAAGTTCTTCTAAAAACAGCTTTGTGGCATGACTGCTTCTGAGAAAGTGACCCGTGACTTAATCGGTAGATCAAGGAGGGACAGCTTGCCCTCGAGAAGAACACTTCGTATGTTTTAAACCGATCAACCAAAGACCTCCAACAGGAGAGGGCCATCCTATATTATCTTGCTAATCATGTATTCTTTAATGAAAATCTGGTTGTCATGTGTGAATTTTTCTATACCTTCTGTTTCTAGACAAACTTCGTATGTGGTAGATCCAACTATACTGGTTTTAAATGATCCCTTTCCAACTGACAGTGAGTTTACACGGGCAATCTCTTGTTTGGATTCCTGGTGAACACATGGGCAACACACTTTGAGAATTTGAAGATTACCTTTAGATATTCATAGTAATGATACTAGTAAATATGGAAAAAGTAATGTTAAATTGTTACACACTATAAAACGAGAGTCAAAAAGAAACTCATTGGTCCAACACTCAGGGTAGGGTTGGGAGCTTTAATTCCTAGTTATGGTATACTTGAACTGGAAAAATCTTTAAGAGATTTCTCAATCATTATGGTACAAATAATAGACAAAGTTGCTAAAGAGATAAAGACACAACAGTAATCTCTGACCTCATTAGCCACGGTGACATGAGATAACAAAATAGCCTTAAGATTTTTTATTAGCCCCAGAAAATGTAGTCTGTGCTGTAGCAAATACCTCTTGTTGCCTTTGGATAAATAACAGGAGAAGTGGAACAGGATATACATAGAATTAGACAGCAACCTACTTGGTTACACACTGTAACGCCCTTATAGTCACCAGATTTATTTGGTAAGTGCATGGGCTAGATCACTACTGCAAGGGATAGTAATATTCTTAGTCTGCATCCTGATAGTATTAGGCATAATAAAATTTATCTTCTATTCTCTTACACACCTAAAAGGACTAAAAGGGCAAAAGAAAGCCTCAGGCTAAAATGTTGATGTACTTTGAGTTTGCCACTCTGGCAATGCGATTGAGAACGTCGCTCTTACTTAATATCCTGGTGAAGAACCAAATGGTATCCAGTGGAAAACCAGCACTGTGAGTTTAAAGAGCCTGCAATGGCCACCATTTAGGAGCTCGACTAAGTCCAGGTATTGGTCATCAATGTGTTATCTTCAATCTCCAATCAACAAGAGGGAATGATTTAGAAAATAATGTTGAAATCATTATTCCCTGTCCTTGAGCATAGAGAATGTGACCCAGCTAGAGCTGGGCTCACCAAGACTCATGAAGACACATCAACTGGGCCCTGAGGTATAAAGACAATAGCTAAGAGAATCTGAAAAAAAAAAAAAGAATCTTTTAGGGAGACATTCACACAAACAGGGCATAAAAGCCACTCTTTTTCTTTTAATATTTAGTAAATAATCAGTTATAAACCAACAAGAAATCAGTAGCCACAGTGAAGGGCCTTGGTTCAATATTTGCCCTTCCCCAAAAATATGCTAAACAATTCCAAGCTGGGCTACAGTTCAAAATGGACACTGGTCTTGAATGACCAGTATCCAAAAAGAAGTGGAAAGAGTGAGACAGAAACCCCACAGTGCTGTATTCTTTACCTGGCTTCCTCCCTACAGTGTTGTATTTCAAAATCGTTTCCTTTGCTGGGCTCCCCCTGGCCCCCGTCAGCGTTGCATCTGAATCCTGCTTTTGCTTGGAGGTTATATGTAAACCCCACCATACCTGCGCAGTATGATTAAGAATGTTGCCGACGTAACTGGTATGAACTCCCTACTTGTAAATCCCTTTAAAAGCCACCTGCCTGCCCACCCTCGGCAAGCAGCCTTGGCAGCAGTAAGCACCGACTGACTCCATTTCCTTGTACAATGAAATAAAGGTGCCTTATTGTTCTCCCACCTCGGTCTCTCGTTTATTGGCCAATAGGAGTCATGCTGAGTAAGAACATGGGGTTTCCACCTGGTAACAGTAGGACTACTGTGTTTCATGTTACCCTGATAAACCACTCACTGGAGTTCAAAATATTTTCTCTTCCTTTGAGTTAAACTGGTATATTGGGTAAACTGTTTACTGTGGAATCTAAGAGACTTTCCAATAGAAAAAATGTTAAATTATAAATGAGATGCTGAGTACAAAAAATAATGAATCCTACAGTTTTATCGTCTGAGGGCAAAAACCACAAAAGTCTACCAATGTGGTCAATGAAATTGTCTTATGCAATCTGTTCCACAGGAAAGGAAATAAACAGGAGAAAAGACTAGTAATATGTATATAAGAATTAAGAAATTGCTGAGTATAACCAATTAAATATTTTTTTTATTAGGGGAGTTTAGAGTAGTGGAAATAACTCTGATTTTAGATTCAAGGACCTAGGTTTGAGTGCTGACTCTGCTGCTGGTATGATTTTGGGCAAATTATCTCTATAATCCCCAATTTCCTAATCAATGACCTAAGGAATTTATGTATTTACATATATTAAAAAGATACTATGCATTTTAACTTATCGATATTATTATAAACACGGAAGATTAGCATGATATATATCATGTTTAGAAAATAACCTTCATAAAATGAATTATATTTTAATGTTTTTCACTTAAAATAATATCGAAATAATTAAAATGAAAACGTGCTTTCTAAATTGCATCAGTGAAGTTTCATAAGGAGATATTTGTCACTATTCTAATTTTTATCAGCGTAATAGCAATGGTGAGACAGATAGGGTTAACTGTACCGGCGAATAAAAGAGCTGTTAAAAGACTACCACCTAGAAGTTGAGTAAACAAGAATCACATCCTGTCAACATAAAATACGGTTAGAACAACCCGTGAATTACTACTTCCTCCTTAGTGTTTTTCTAGTCCCTTTCACTTTCTTACAGGCTCTGCATGGGCAGAAAAACAGTGTGACTGCTGTATTGGCCCACCAAAGAGGGTGAGGTAATACAGAAGCTCAGTGCGCCTGTGCCATATCCCATAATAAGTGATACCGAGAGTTGCCAAGGGGACTCCGTCTTGAATACCAGCAGGTTCCATCTTGGATTCCAGATGTGCGTGCAACCTAACTACTATCTACTACCATTCCAAGGAGTACCCGTCCCTTCTAAGAAACCCACTGAATATTCATTGCTCTGTTTTCCCCACCGAACCCATGAAAGCCCTAGCCTTGCTTCTCCTTGCAAGTCAGCCCCCGACTGACTCCTTTTACTTGTGACAAGTAAAATAAACCTGTTAGAGCTGAACCCAAACATTGTCTCCTCTACCCATACTTACAAGAGAAAGACAAGGACCCACTGAGTCCGAAGGGCCTCCGTGCCATCAGCGGTAACACAGGTATACCAAATGTAAACCATTATCTCAGAGCATAATAAATTTTAATGAATATGTTGATAATGACATTAACATTTTAGATTTATAAAGTTCTGTTTACCTTACCATATAAATTAAACTGGAAATTCAAAAACAAAAACTAATCTCGTCTGATAGGACTTCCTTGACTATCTTAAATGAAATAGTATACCCAGCATTCTCTCTTCCCTTATCTTACGTCATTTTCATTCTTAGCAGTTTTCACTGCCCTAAATCTTTCATTTATTTGTGCATTTTTTGCCTCTCTCCACTAGAGTGCAAACCCCAGGAGATCAGGGCCTTTGTTTTATTTACTATTTTGTCTCTAGTGTCTAGATGAGGGACTCCTTGTGGTGCCGTGGTTAAAATCTTGGCAGCTAACCAAAAAGTTGGCAGTTCAAATCCATCAGCTGCTCCATGGAAACTATGAAGTAGTTCTACCCTGTCCTGTAGGGTGGCTATGAGTTGGAATTGATGGCAATGGGTTTGGTTTGGTTTTTGGTATCTAGACCAGAATTCAAAGGCATTTGACTGTGTGGGTCTTAACAAATTATAGATAACATTGGAAGAATGGGAATTCCAGAATGCTTAATTGTGCCCGTGATGTACCTGTACTTAGACAAAGAGACAGTCTTTCAAACAGAACGAGAGGATATTGCATAGTTTAAAATCAGGAAAGGTGTGTGTCAGGGGTGTATCCATTCACCATACTTATTCAATCTGTATACTGGGCAAATAATCTGAGATGCTGACTGTATGAAGAAGAATGCAGAATCAGGATTGGAGGAAGACTCATTAACAACATGCAATTTGCAGATGACACAGCATTGCTTGCTGAAAGCGAAGAGGACTTGAAGCACTTACTGGTGAAGATCAAAGATCACAGCCTTCAGTATGGATTACACCTCAACATAAAGAAAACAAAAATCCTCACAACTGGACCAGTAGGCAACATCTTGATAAACAGAGAAAAGACTGAAGTTGTTAAGGATTTCATTTTACTTGGATCCACAATCAACACCCATGGAAGCAGCAGTCAAGAAATCAAATGACGTATTGCATTGGGCAAATCTGCAGCAAAAGACCTCTTTAAAGTGTTGAAAAAGCAAAGATATCACTTTGAGGACTAAGGTGTGCTCACCAACCCAAGGCATGATATTTTCAATTGCCTCAAATGCATGTGAAAACTATACAATGAATAAGAAAGACCAAAGAAGAATTGATGCCTTTGAATTATGGTGTTGTCAAAGAATATCAAATATACCATGGACGGCCGGAACAACAAAAAATTCTGTCTTGGAAGAAGTACAGCCAGGATACTCCTTAGAAGCGAGGATGGAGAGACTTCATCTCATGTATTTTGGATGTGTTTTCAGGAGGAACCAGTCCTTGGAGAAAGACATCGTACTTGGTAAAGCAGAGGGTCAGTAGAAAAGAGCAAGACTGTTAATATGAGATGAATTGACACAGTGGTTGCAACAATATGCCCAAACATGGCAACAATTGTGAGGATGGCACAGGACTGGGTAGTATTTTGTTCTGTTGTGCATAGGATCGCTATGAGTTGGAACTGACTCAACAGCACCTAACAACAACAACAACATCTAGACCAAAAAGTCCCTGAGTGGTGCAAATGGTTAACATGCTAAACTGCTAACTGAAAGGTTGGAAGTTCGAGTCCATCCAAAGTCACCTGGTGGACTACTCCTGAAAAATCAGTCATTGAAGACCCTATAGAAAACAGTTCTATCCTGACACACATGGGGTTGCCATGAATCAGAGTCCACTCAACACCGACTGGCTAACAGGGTTAATCTAGACTAGACACTGGCACAGAGGAAGTCCTCAATAAGTATTTGTTGAATTAATCAATTTCTTTCTGACAGATATTGTATTTTTTTTAACCCGTCTTTTCTCATTTAACGTTCTAATTTATCTTTCGAATTAGATAATAATTGTAGAAAAACATTTAGATCATTCTTTCTAGGTACCCGCAGTGTTCTAAGGTCTTCAATCAAATAAATTCGTTTAATACTCATAATAACCTTTTGAAATATTTTCATTTTACAGATAGAGAAACTGAGACAGAGAAGTTGAATGACTTACCCAAAGTCATCTATCTGGGAATGGTTGAATCTGAATTTTAACACTTACACGTTCTAGGTTCCATGCTGGTAAATATTACATCACACTGCCTTTCTACAAATTTATCTTACATGTTAGATAACTCAGGCTGAGAGTCTTGGATAGAAACTGTATTTTGTCCTTATATATGTTTTATACTATATTTATGTTTAGCATTGATTTAAAAATGTCTTTTTATAGTCAGTGACTGCTATGATATACTGCAAAATGTAATATAGAAAATAATTGCAGAAATGTATTTAAAATTAGCCATATTTAGTTACTGATTTACAGAGGGTTGGAACTAAAAATGACCCTAAGTGTCACCCATTTTCAAACTTGTCATCTTACACTTGAGAAACTGAGGCCCAAACTGGTAAAGGGACAGCCCTTGGTCACTCAAAATGTTTGTTATCATTCCAGTTTGAAGTTGTCCTCTTAGGCAAGAGGTTTGAGGTTCATGTTTTCAAATGCGTAGTTCAGAGGACATCATTTTTCAACTCCTAATGAGGTACAGATGCTATGGCAATAAGTGCTAAAACCCATTGTTGTCAAGCTGATTCTGACTCATAGTGACCCTACAGGACAGAGTAGAACTGCCCCATAGGGTTACCAAGGAAGGCCTGGTGGATTCGAACGGCCAACCTTTTGGTTAGCAGCCGAACTCTTCACCACTATGCCACTAGGGTTTCTGTGATACGTGCTATGCACCCTGTATTTGAATAAAAAAATGACACACACCCTCAGTAGAAAATTTTTACTTTATTTTGGCCGGTCTGAAATAAATGACAACGTTAGACTTAACACAAGCATTCAATATCTACATTTCAGAATTTGTAGTGGGCACTATCGGTCCTTTTGTTACTCAGCAGGTATTTATCAACTTTCTACTAATGCCAACTTCTGTTCTATGTGCTGGACAGAGTAGTGAACAAGCCAGGCAAATAAATATATAGCACACTAGCAGGAAGTAAGAGGTACAGGAAAAATTAAACAGGATTGAGGGAAGAGAGAGAAACTACTTTTAATAGGTATCCTGGGAAGACCTCTTTGAGGAGGTGACATTCAACAGAGACTTGGATGGATTAAGGAACTGGTATATTAGAACAGCTCAGGGAAGGGCATTACTGAGAGAGAAAAAATAGCTGAAAGGCCTAGGAAATAGGAACAAGCTCACCAAGTTTGAGAAAGAGCAGAAGGTCAGCGTGACAGGAGGGAGTCATTGAGGAGTTCAGGGGCCAGGTTGGAGAGAGACTTCTGGGCCATTGTAAGACCTTTAGAATCTGTTACAAAATGGGTGTCATGAACTAAGTGGTCTTGCCAGTAGCAAGCAGAGTTGGATTAACCTGACTTCAGAGTTTGTAAGTGAGCATAATGAACAAGAAAGGACATCATCAGCAGACCAAATGATGATGAATCCTGAGGCACAAAACAAATGGCAGCTGATTGATAAAGAAACCTGAAGAAGTAGATATAGGTATGATTTCCTGGACATAGAAATCAGAAAAGAAAAAAAGGCAAAACAACTCGAGCATTTGGAATACGAGCTAAGAGTCACAGGAGAGTCATCTCAGAATCAAGAAATGCAAAGAGAAGGAGACCATGGAAATTAATTTAACAACTGCTTTCAGATCACCTGAGGGAATTGCTTCCCTTACCCTTCTTGATGGCCACTGTAGTGAGCTTAGCTGGCACTGATTGTTTAAGCTTAGGCTAACACTTCAAGAATTGCTCTGTAAATGAGATTAGAATTCCTAGAGTCGGAATCTGAGAGAGAGAAGAATGAAGGCACCTCAGATCTGCCATAAGAGATACAAGGAGAGGAGGGGGAGGAAAAATAACTACCCCAAGAGACCCAGTTATAAAATACTTTAATCCCAACCCAATCTCCCCCCCCCCACACCCCCTCCGCCACTCCTAGCATAGAAACCATACTCACTGCTGTCTAATGGATTCCAACTCATAGTGACCCTATAGGACAGAGTAGAACTTCCTATATGATTTCCAAGGCTGTAAATCTTTACAGAAGCAGACTGCTACGTCTTTCTCCCATGTTACAGCATAGAGCCCTCCTTATATTGATCACTGTAAAGGTGATTAGCCTGCCGCCTCCTCCCTGCCATATATCTTGAAGAGTATTTTGATTTTTGACATATATCATCTATTTATACAAAAATCTCAATCAGTCTCCCAACCATAACACTGAGTGGATAGACAGGAACTAGGGAATGGAGAAAATTTTAAAATATTTCAGAGAAAAAAACAAAACAGGGTAACAAGGAATGAGAATCAAATTAACATCAGACTTTTCATCAGTAATGCTTTCTGCTAAAACACAATGAAATGATGTCTTAAAAATTTTGACAGATAAATGACTGTGAGGCTACTTTTACATTCCCAACCAAACTGTCAATTATGGGTTAATGCAAACTAAAGGCCTTTTTGTGTGTATACAAGGACGGAAAAACTATGCACCTATTTATCCTCTAAGGGAAAAAAAAAATTAGGAAAAGATCTATTCAAACAGAATAATGAAGGATCCTAAGAAACAAGATGATATGGGTTACAAGGGCACTGACAAGTGGATAAGCCCAGAAAATGCTATTATCATAGTAAAAATGGGAAACTGCCTGGCCTTGGTGAATATTCTTTTTCAAATGGCCCAGATATAAAGATTTCTTTTGCTCTGAGTCCAATCATAGTAATTACTTCTTCTGTGAATCTTATTTATATAATTGTAATATTATAAATGATATTTATGACTTTTAGTGTTTAGAATCAACTAATAGAAAAAAACTAGGAATATTCAATTGTAGTTGCTAAACTGAATGTAAGCTTATAAATTTTATCATAAAATAATCTAATAATAAAAATCAAGGACAATCATAGGAAACAAATTAGAGGCTAAATTTTCTTCTCTTTTATTTCAGGGATTAAAATCAAATGTAATATCAAAATTGATGGGTCAAAAAAGAGAAGAAAGAGTTACAAAAATAATCACCAGAAGAATAAAAATAATATATTGTTAACAATGAATGCTAAACACTGGTGAGATAAACTGAGAGTGGGATAGTGAGATTTTATTTTTCCCATTTTACCCTTTGATACTATTTGAATGTTTGTTACTATATATAGTCACTAATTTTATAATATAAAATTTAATGTTTAATTTGGCTATTTTTATCACTGTATTTTTATGTAAATAATGCACAGCTTCTACATTTGTTTGCCAAGCTGGCCCTCCCCCTCCAGGGATTTTTGTAAATATGCTATGCTAATTTTTTTTTTTTTACAGTAACATGTAAAAAAAAAAATTGCTTGTGAAAATACCTGTGGGGGGGAGGTGAAGAAAGGGTGTGGTTGGCAAACAAATGTTGAAGGTAGGCGTTATTTGTGTAAAAATAGGGTATTGTTTCTAGACCATTAACAGCAAATCTGGGGGTGGGCATTAAAAAAACCATTACTAAACCAGCTCTTCATCTTCTCAAGAAAAGACAAATAGTTCTTGTGTACTTACTAGTGCAAGAAATGTTGGTAAAAGCTAAGTAAGCTGACGACATTCTCTCTTCTAACAAATGCTCTAAAGCAAAAATCAAAAACTGGCAGCTCAGGGGTGGATCTAGCCTGCAGAAATGTTTGTTTAGCCAACATGGTAGATTTTTCTAGCTTGTTTGTTTTTAACACAAATGTCACTAACATTTAAAATTTCACATAAAAATCCGTATTTCCTTCTAGCAACAAGTGACTGGAACCCTTAGAGCCAAACCCACTGATTTATGACCAGTGGCAATATTTAACTTTAGCATGCATCAGAATCACCTGGAAGGCCAGTTAAAGAAGGATTGCTGGGATCCTCCCTCAGGGTTTCTGATTCAGTAGGTGTGGGGTGGGGCCAAATAATTTACAATTCTAATCATTCCCAGGTGGTGCTGATGTTGCAGCTCCAGGGACAATACTTGAAGAACCATTGGATTAGTCCATGTCCTCCAGTCACCAGTATCCTTAACCTTTTTGGTTTTTTTCTATTTTTATTGTACTTTAGCTGAAGGGTTACAGAACAAATAGTTTCTCATTAAACAGTCAGTACACCTATTGTTTTATGACATTGTTAACAACCCTAAGACATGTCAACACTCTCCCTTCTTGACCTTGGAGGACCTTCTTTTTTGGTGAAAACATACATAGCCAAAGACACACCATTTCAAACCAGTTGTGCTGCTATTCTCACTTTAGGTGAAGGTTCACAGAACAAAATAGTTTCTCATTAAACAGTACACATATTGCCCTATGACAGTGGTTAACAACACTACGTGTCAACACTGTCCTTACTCAACCTTGGGTTCCCTATCACCAGCTTTCCTGTACCCTTCTGCCTTCTAGTCCTTGTCCCTGGACGGCTGTGCCTCATTAGCCCTGTTTTGTTTTATGGGGCTGTCCAATGACAGGCTGAATGGTGAACCTCGGGAGTGACTTCACCATCCTTAACCTTTTTGCATAACTCATTTATGTTACCTAGTTGGCCGCTTCAGTGATTTAAAATTGTGATTCCTGCTTTAAATCTTAACTTGCAACCATTTTTCCAATTGAAAGACAGTATTTTTCATAACTATAGAACCGAAGAAACCCCCAGATATTTGGTCGTATCTGAGCATATGGTGTAAATGTAGGCCTTTTTTTTGTTTTTAATCACTCGTATTAAAAAACAAAAGTAAGTTACTGAATAGGCTACAAACACTTTATTTTCTTTTATATATTCTGGCTAGTTTTCATTTATGTAAAACTGTGTATGTCAGGCTCTAGCTGAAGATATACCTAGATTCATGGCTTTGTTCTTCCCCTTAGTAGCAACTATGCCTTGGGTGACAAACTATCCACCATTTAAAATAGTGAATGGAGCTTCGACCATGGTAAAAAGAACTGTAAAATCCTTACCCACTTTAGAGATTTAACAACTATGCTCGCTAACTGACATAGCATGCACAGTTATGGCTCCAAGCTCAAGTTTTTTCCCCTTTCATCAAGTGGCCATAGGGAACTTCCTGGGAGGCACAGGTGCAGACTGAAGGAGCCCCTGGGTAGGAGGCACAAGGAGCCCACTGAGATTCCTGCAACTTGCTTGTACCCTCAAGACCAGGCCTTAAAGATGCCATTTCAAACTGCATGTTACCACCCGTTAGTGGATTGTGAAATAAATTTAGTGGGTTCCAACCAGAATTTAAAAACTAAATAGAGTGTAGTAGAACAGAAAATACCAGCATCCACTACGTAAAGACATGTTTAGTTTTGTGAAAAAAATTCTTTTTTCTTCAAATGTGTGTATGTGTATGAGTGTTTATATGGGGGGTGATACAGAGGGTGACAATATTTATTATTGATGATCTTACTCAAAACAAGTTTGAAAAACACTCTTCTTAATGAAGAAATGATGTTGTGCATGTCTGAATTCGTGACTAAATAAATACAAGATCCAAACCAAAACAACCAAACCCGTTGCCCTCCAGTCGATTCCAACTCATAGCGACCCTCCAGGACAGAGTAGAACTGCCCCATAGGGTTTGCTGGTGGATTCAAACTGCCAATCCTTGATTAGCAGCCTAGTTCTTAACTACTTTGCCACCATGGCTCCAATACAGTAGTACCTAATTCATGATAGTCAGTTTGAGTCACACAGTCATCTGATATACTGTGCTCAAGCATTCAGCTAACACCAGTAACCAGTAACAAGCCAGAACTCTTTCTCAAAGGTGAAGTACAGTTACTTGCGTTAAAGAGGCTGTCTTTGCTTGAGAACTCCAAGGGATACTGATTCTCCTGTGGGGCTTGCTGCCGTCTAGACGGTATCCAGCTTAGCCACAGAGACTTTGAGCAAAATTGTACCTACTAGGTCATACAGACCTAGTTGTGGAGACTTTGTTTTGCAGGCTGGAGAGTGTTCTCCTACTCTGAGCGCCACTGAAAGCTGGCAGCCTTTCAGGACACCTGGTAAAAGGGTAAAAGCAGGACACCAAATATGGTAGAAATTGTCTCCAGAATCTAAAGGACCTCATGATGACTTTGTTCCCCCCAAATGTTCTGTGTCCTTGTGTTTTAGGTGTGTCTCTTATAAACAGCATATAGATGGAATTTTAAAAATAAATTTTAATAATTGCTATCTTTTAAACGGGAAATTTATGTACTTATACACATTTACATATTTGCAATTTTTTACCATATTATTTTGTTTTCTATTCATTCTATGGATCTCATATTATTTATGGGTCAATTTTGAATGATATTTATATTAGTCCACAAGCAAACCACAGTGAAACCCGTGAGAGCCGGAACTCGATAGGGCTGCCTTGTTTTTGTGGGTCTTGCAAGTTTTCTGCCTTTGACAGGGTGCAGCCTTACCACTTCTCTATCATTTGTTTTAGTGGAAAATATTTGAGTTTTTCTTCTCTAACAGGTTTCCACCTTACACAATTCCAGCTTCTGTAGGTTTTATGGTATAAGAATCCAGGTTTTCTAGTAAGTGCATTGTATTGCCAGATTCAAGTTGGTCTGATGGGATATTCTTCTCTGCTTAGTTGAACAGTCTCAAATTTTATTCCCATAGGTACCCCTGACATTGTTTCCAATATATATTAAAAGAGTTCTGGAAATCTTTTGCGTGGGCATTCTCCTACAGGGTGTAAATTTGGATTTGACTCCCAAGAGCAAGTTGGGAGATAAAATTTATTTGATTGTGATAAAACGAGAGGTGGATCTTAGAGGAATCAGCTTTCTTTTGGAAGGCAATTATCTCCAGGTAAGGGAATGATAGTGACCCGAAGCTAAAACAGAAACTTCTGATTTTCTTATACATCTTCATTTCAATTTTCAGGACCCCATATACCCCAGACCAATTCCCTATTCCATAATAAATTTCTCAACGTAAGCTCTGAGATTGATTTTGAGCTTTTTTAGCCCTTTGAGGTTAAGAAATTCTTTCACAATGATAATAGGAATTTTCCTAGAAGTCTATCTTCTATTTCTGGGTCTATAGTGGTATAGCTGCCTGGAATAACATTCCCAGTCGAGAACAGCAAAAAATTCTGGATCAACTATATACACTCATAACACACACACTTACACAATCACCTTTCTAAAGGCATGCTTAAGTGTTTTGGAAAGTAAGGAGAAGCCTTAGATGCAAGAAAACACAGGTGTTTGCCTTGGGGCATCTGAAAATTCTTGATGGGATAGAGCTTGAATTTTAAATGTCCATATGTGTCAGGCAAGAGACAGAACCAGGGACAAACGCCCTGTCTGAAGTCAGAACAGAGACACCATTGTATATACCAGGGGCCCGCAAAAAGCAGTCCCTTCAATGGGTTAAGTAAAAGTTCTTGCTGAAAAAAAAATTTGCCTCACTCAACCTTCACTCTTTATAGGAGCATAGAGAGGGGCAGGATTCCTAATCGTAAATCAGGTATTGCAAGGGTTTAGGGCCGGAATACCAGAATATCTGACATGTTCAAAAAATCCCGAGTATTTAAAGCTCTCCTGGTAGTGCCCTCAACTGCTTAGAGAAAAACAAGTGCTTAAAATTATTGGATTAATTAATTTCAGCCTCAGGCCTCAAAGAATTCTGGTGGAGAGTCCCTGATGGGGCGGGAGAACAGTGTGGAGCAGAACTCAAATTCACATAAAAGACCAGACTTAACGGTCTGACTGAGCCTGGAGGAACAGCTGAGGCCATGGCCTCCGGACTCTTCAGACAAAGATTGGACTGCACTGTAGAACTTAAAATAATACTCATGAAGAATGTGTTTCTTAGTTCAAGCAGATACACGAGACCAAAGGGGCGGCTTGTGTCTGGAGGCAAGATGAGAAGGCAGCAAGGGACAGGAGCTGGTGGATGATCAGGGGAAACCTAGGGTGGAAAGGGGGAGTGTGCTGTCACATTGCGGGGACTGTAACTACTGTCACATAGCAATGTGTGTATAAATTTTTGTATGAGAAATTAACTTCAGCTATAAACTTTCATGTAAAACACAGTAGAAAAAAGAATTCTGATAGATCTAAGTCCAAGAAACATAAACTTATAACTAAAAAAATCATAAAATGACCAAAGAAACAAACTAGAGAAAGTCAGCTGAGGTGGCAATTAGCAGAATCAAGCCTGTGACAAATTTGTACTATTAAATATAGAATTATAAGTAATTATGTTAAATATCCTCAAAAAAGTATATCGATATATGACAAAAGAAAAAAAACGAAAAATGAGAAGTATGATTTGAAAAAATACTTCCTAGAATTTCTAGAACTATAAAATGTTATAACATTAAGAATTCACTGAATGTTAAATAGCAGATCATACACAAGTAAAGATGGAATTGATATACAGGAAGGCAGAATTGAAGATTACACTGTACTACAGAGAGATGGAAAAAATGAAAAAGCAATTAACTTTTATGGGGGTATCTTAAATTGGTCTGGTATAGATCTCCTTGGAGTTTCACAATAAGGAGTGGAAAGAATGGTAGGGAGGCAATATTCAAAGATACTATGATGGAGAATTTTAACACTGATGAAAGACAACAGAACTCAGCTTTAGAGAACAAAATGAATCCCAAGGAAGATAAGCATAGTTTTCTTTTCATTGTCATATAAAATTTCAAAATACCTGTGTGGTAGAGAATTTAACATTAGCCAAAGAATTTAATCTTTTTCCTTGGTTCCTTAGAGATAACTCTAAACCCTTGGAATTTCCTGAGTAATTGAGGTATCTTTGTTATCTGTAAACCCCCAGACTACCCCTGAGAGTTTATGCCACTCCATTTTCCAGTCTTCCCACTATTGGCCCTTGATTTTAGGTAATAAATGGGAATAATTTATTATCCTTCCACCATTCCGTGCCAAAGGCTAAAGTTCCAAGACATTTACCAAACTGTCGCTGCCTTCCACCCGTCTTAGAATTGTTGTTAGCAGCTGTCGAGTTGACTCTGACTCATGGCAACCCCATGTGTGTCAGAGTAGAAATGTGCTCCATAGGGCTGTCAGTGGCTGGTTTTTTAGAAGTAGATCACCAGGCCTTTCTTCCAAAGTGCCTCTGGGTAGACTTGAACCATCAACCTCTCAGTTAGTAGCTTCGTGCTTAATTGTTTGTACTGCCCAGGGAGTAAGTCTTAGACTTAACCAATCCAAATTCTTTACATTTCCAGAAGTACTTTCTTGTTTGAAACCTACTCTTAAATATTAACTTCTGTTTAATTCAAGGGTCTAACTAAGCTCACATCATTTTTGCTATTTAAATATGCAGATGTTTGACAACTGTAGCAAGATACCATACAAAAATACCTACATGTTTTGGGGAAAAAAAGATGACATATAGACTATCTCCCAAAGACGCAAAAAATAAGATATTTTAGAAATGGTGTCAACTTGAGATAAGCCCTGGTATGAAAAGACAAATTAGAAAAAGCACGCTGATGTTGTATTCTGTTGAGCCAATTCCAACTCAGAGCAACTCTGTAGGACAGAGTAGAACTGCCCCTTAGGGTTTCCTAGGCTGTAATCTTTACAGGAGTAGATCTCCAGGTCTTTTCTCCTATGGAGGTGCTGTGTGGGTTCGAACCGCTGACCTTTCAATTAGCAGCTGAGCACTTAACCATTGCGCCACCAGGACTCCTAGAAAAATCATAAATGACTATAAATAAACATCTACCAATGTGAAAAACTTAAATGGTTTGCATTCTACTACTAATCTAAAAGTTAGCAGTTCAAACCCACCCAATGGTACCACAGAAGAAAGGCCTGGTGATCTGCTTCCATTAAGATTTAGCCAAGAAAACCATATAAAGCAGTTCTGTTCTGTTTAACACATGGAGTCACCATTACTCAGAAATGACTCAACAGCAATAGGTTTTGTTTTTTGGTTTTTACAGATTTCTACCCTATTGGACTTGCTGTGACATCCTGAATAGACTGTAATCCATAATCACTGAAGCAGCCATGTCTCCTTCCAGTTACGTTTTAAAAACAGGCATATCCAACCATGGCTAGAAATTGGCTGTTATTTTAAACCATGAAAGGAAAGACTGAGGATAATTCATTTAGGTGAGACAAAGAATGGAACATTTCAATGTTCCTTGAAAACAGATACAGCTTCAGTTAGCAACTAATGGAAACTTTGGGGTTTTTTTTTCTTTCTTAATATTGATCTCAGGAAAACCAGTGAGCAGACACACTCTTTCCTTTCTCTTCCCAGTAGAAAGAAATATCGGAGGGATCTTTCTAATTTCAGTATCATCTGTCTTCTGGTAGCTACCGGACACTGCCGGTCTCAGACAGTTCCTGATTACTGCCCTGCAGCATTGCTTCCAAAGGACTGTCTTTAAGATACAATTAACCCCACCAATTGCAAATAAAGGAACAGCTTTTTGAAATGAGTCAGAAGAAAGAAATAATCATTGCAAATGACTGAAGCCTGGCTAACTGGCTGAAAATAAATATGTGTTTCCAGACTAAAGTTTACGATTACCTGTAATTTTATGTTGAGAGTACAGGACCATCGTGAATTTTTAATTTTTAATGTTATATATAAACAACTACAAAAATAAAGTTTTGCAAAAGTAGCTACTGTAATCATTTCCCATCATTCTGTATTAAGAGCTGAAACAGACTGATCAGTCAATTGCTTGCTGGAGATATTTTATTTTCCTATGAGGGAACCCTAGCATATGAATGTATGTATGTGTCTAAGGATGGTGTTTAGCTGTTTTCTGTGCTGAATCATCTCTTCTACTTTGCATTAAAAAAAAAAAAAAGAAAGATTGAGTAATTTTATTTAGCTATAGAACATTATATTATTAAATCTTCAGTCTAGTGTCTTTATTTGATGGCAATGAATTGATATTTAACTAAGCAATTCCTGTTCCTGAATGGCTACGCTGCTTCAAGCTTCCCAGTCTTGTTCTCTCTAGTGGGAGTACAACCTTCCCTTCTTCATCCTTCACCTACCTAAGATTCAACTTACTGCACGCCAGAAATCTGCTAAATGCTTTGTATGAATTCCTTCATTTAGTCTCACAGCAACACTCGGCAATAAGTCCACTCTCCATTTATACTTGAGGAAACTGATGCTTAAAGGGGTTGAGTAAGCAACGTGTCACAGGGCTAATAAATGGTGGCATTGCCCCTCAAAGTTCCTTCTGTTGGATTCTGAAGTTCATGCTCTTAACCTATTGCTTCTTAACTTTTTTGTAATTTTGTCCCCCTGAACATAGAAAGGTGTGATAGGGATTCCAGATAGATGTTCTAACAGCCGAGATGAGGAATGAAGAGGGTCTGGACTAAAGCTGTGGCAGTGGAAACGAAGAGCAAGAGGCTTGGCTTGAAAGATGCATCTCTGACACAACTAACAGGATTCGGTGATCATTTGGATCTGGGGTTGAGGGTCAGAGGGTAATCAAGGATAATTAGGAGGATTTGACTTGGTTATACCATTAACTAAAATAAAGCAAATAAGAGCCCTTGAAGCCCTTGATAGGGGAAGACAGTTCAGTTTGGACAGGGATCTAGGTGCCTGTGGGATATCCAGGTGGTGACCACTTAAGAGTTCAATAAGATCGCATTGTGGTTCAGAAAGAAAATAAAATGGAGACATGAAGGTGTAGGAATTTGAAGTGTAGGAGAAAATAAAATCGGGCTAAAGTACCCTTTTCTATCTAAAAAGAGTGCAACTACATACATACGTATATAATAATGGAATCTGAGCAATGTGTCCAGTTTGCTAATTTTACAACAAACACAAATCCCTGTAAATGTATTTAGCTTTTTTTAATGAGTTGCCTTCAAGTTTTGTAAAAACCAGTAGCCCAAATATACATTTGATCTGGAAAGCCAGCGCCATATTGATAGAAGACTGAAATGAAATAGAATTTGTTGGGTTGTAAGAAGCTTCCATAATTTGGGTTTGTTTTGCCCTTTAAAGTCACAACCAAGTCTTGATCGATTCAGAAATGTTGAGTGAGGTGCTGCAACCACTGTGCGGGATGATATGGAGGAGTCACACAGGAATTCAAAGGCTCCTATTAATTCCTTTCTGTTTCTCGGTTTTTAGTGCCTACCTTATTTCATTTACGTGCTGGTATTTATTTAGGACAGTGTTTTTGCTGTTGTTTTTAGTGAGGGAAGTTGCCATAAAAGCTTACATGAGGTTTTAGATAAAAAGCAATGTTCCAATCTTTTTATCTCACACATACTCAGGAAAAAAAAAAAAAATGATGGAAAGGAGACAGAGAGTGGGAGAGAGAGAGAGAGAAAGGAAAACAGAAAAGAAAAGAAACCTGATCTAATTTAAGCAGCTCTGGCTAAATTTTCAAAAACCATAACGCATTAGACATGGTTATTAACTGAATAAAAATGTTAAAACTTCTTGACTTACACCATTCTGCCATATGTGCTAATCTCTTTTAATTGTCCCCAGCTAGACATCAATTTTTGTAAAGAGTTAAGAAAAAAAGAATGATGGAAAATTCTTGACACAACTAGGTAATAATCTGCTTTCAAATTGTTCATTTATGTCACAAAAGGGAAGGGAGGCTCACATTAACTACTGCATATTAATATGCTTTCCTCTGGCTTTCCCACATACTTTAACCCAAATTGCTCATATTACTCCACAGAAATGTCACAGAATGTCTGTGCAAGTTAATTTTTATGGATTTGCATGAAAAACTTGAGGAACTCAGCCAGGAAATACTCTCCCTATCATGCTCACTCAATAGATTACTTTCTGAATTCTTTGGCTGTTAAAAAAAAAAAGTCACCATGGGCTTTTGGACATCCAACTGCCAGTTAAACTGGCTATTTGTTGACTGGAGTAAAAGGCATTAGGTGGGTTCGATCCTGAAATGCAAAAGCAATCTAAAAATTTGCAGCTGCTTTCTGTTGTTTACAGAGTGACTTGAATTTAAAATAAATCTCTCTTATCTAATGGCTATGATATTTACATAAGACATATTCAGAATAACAACTGAAATCCATAATCTGTCCATAAAATGCATGGGCCAGATTTGTATTTCTGAACAAATTCTGAAGTTCTCTGTTAGCACAGTTATTATGTTTCACAGAACGTGAGTGGTTCAAGAGTATTTAGAGAACTAGCCCACCCAGCTTTCACAGATGAGAAAAACTGAGACCAATGAAGGGCAATAACTTACCTGGGTCCCATAACTTATAAGCTAACAAGAGCCAGAACTTTAACCTGGGTTCATAGTATCTGTGATGGTGAAGGTTGTGTGTCAACTTGGCTGGGCCATGATTCTCAGTGGTTTGCAATTGCATAATGATGTGGTTGTCTTCCATTTTGTGATATAATGTAATGAACTCCAGGATGTGATCTGATGTGATCAGCCAATCAGTTGTAAGGGACATTTCCTTGGGGGTGTGGCCTGCATCCAATGCATATGTGGATGTTCTGGCAAAGCTCACTGGCTTTTGCTCGCTCTGGATCCTGCAACTGGCTTATCATCATCTGCCTTCCAGTTCTTGGGACTTGAGCCAGCTGCTTGGCCATATTGCCTACTGATCTTGCAATTCATCTGCCTCCACAGCCTATGAGCCAGCAGCCTGCTTGCTGTCTTACCTGCCAATCTTGGAATTGTCAGCCTCCACAGCCCATTAACTAGCAGCCTGCCATCTGACTTGCTGATCTTGGTCTCGTCAGCCCCTGCAGTTACGTGAATCAGGAGAAGCCTCCAGCCTGACATCTGACCTGCAGACTTGGGATTTTCCAGCTTCTGCAACTGCATGAACCATTTCCTTGAGATAACTCTCTCTCTGTGTATATATATGTATATGTGTGTGTGTGTATATACATATACATACATATATGGTTTTGTACATCCATATAATCGTATATGTATACGGTTTTGCCTCTCTAGAGAACCTAGCCTAAGACAGCATCTCAGTTCAATGATCTTTCTAATGGTATAATTTCCTTGGGATTGATGCATATGCACGAGGAAGAGACTGATGTGACCATCTGCAATAATTATGGAGGTTGTTTTGTTGGTGGTGGTGGTAGGTGCTGTGAAGTTGATCTTTGACTCATAGTGACCCCATGTGACAGAGTAGAACTTCCCCATAGGGTTTTCTAGGCTGTAATCTTTATGGAAAAAGCCCTGGTGGTTCATTGGTTAAGAACTTGGCAGCTAACTGAAAGGTCGGCAGTTCAAACCCACCAGCAGCGCTGCAGGAGAAAGACGTGGCAGCCTGCTTCTATAAAAATTACAGGCTTGGAAACCCTATGGCGCAGTTCTACTCTGTACTACAGGCTTGCTATGAGTCAAAATTGACTTCATGGCAATAGTTACGTATGTATATAATCTTTACCGGAGCAGATTGCCTGGTTTTTCTCCTATAAAGCCACCAGGTGAGTTTGAACCACCAATCTTTCGTTTAGCAGTTGAGAGCTTAACCTTTGTGCCACCAGCTTCCTTGTGTATGTGGCTAGTGCTTAATAAAGACTGAGCCACTTTATCATGAAAATACTGGGCGTGACCCTGTCCCGCATTATCAGCAGAAATAACACAACTGTAATTAAATCAGCATCTGTGTAAGCATTTCTTTGATGTTGCTCTTCCCATGTAAACTCCATGAGATAGAGACCATGTTTGTTTTATTTACCATTATAACCCTAGTACCAAGCAGAGTGCCCCACTCATGATGGATTCTCATTAGAATTATGTTAAATATACAAAGAGGGGATCTGTGTGGTAACAAGATATAGATTATTGCTGTTCTCTTCTGTTTCCACAGATCAATGTGTTGACTCATCTTACTCCTGAAGTAAGAAGTAATTTTGTACCAATGTCCTCTTACTGGTTTAAGAGGCAAGCCTGGACTCTGCTGACTGCATGGGTGATATAGTTAAATTTTCTGGGCCTCAGTGTTATCATCTATATAATGAGGATAATACTTGCCTTATTTCCTTCTCATGATTCTTGTTAGGATTAAATAAAACAATGCCATGTTGAAGTTCAATAATTCTGAATGTGGCATCAAGATTGGAGGAAGACTCATTAACAACATGAGATATGCAGATGATACAACCTTGCTTGCTGAAAGTGAAGAGGACTTGAAGCACTTACTAATGAAGATCAAAGATCACAGCCTTCAGCATGGATTACACCTCAACATAAAGAAAACAAAAATCCTCACAACTGGACCAATAAGCAACATCATGATAAATGGAGAAAAGAATGAAGTTGTCAAGGATTTCATTTTACCTGGATCCACAATGAACACCTATGGAAGCAGCAGTCAAGAAATTAAGAGACGCATTGCATTGGGCAAATCTGCTGCAAAAGACCTCTTTAAAGTGTTAAAAAGCAAAGATGTCACTTTGAGGGCTAAGGTGTACCTGACCCAAGCCATGGTATTTTCAGTCTCCTACTGTGCATGTGAAAGCTGGACAATGAATAAGGAAGACTGAAGAAGAATTGATGCATTTGAATTACGGAGTTTTTGAAGACTATTAAATATATCCTGGACTGCCAGAAGAATGAATAAATCTGTCTTGGAAGAAGTACAGCCAGAACGCTCCTTAGAAGCAAGGATGGCGAGACTTCATCTCACATACTTTGGAAATGTTATCAGGAGGGACTAGTCCTTGGAGAAGGACATCATGCTTGGTTAAGTAGAGGGTCAGCAAAAAAGAGGAAGACCCTCAACAAGATGAATTGACACAGTGGCTGCAACAATGGGCTGAAACATAGCAAGGATCATGGGGATGGCCCAGGACCAGGCAGTGTTTCGTTCTGTTGCACGTAGGGTTGCTATGAGTCAGAACTGACTCAATGGCACCTAACAACAACCACCACACGATGTAGAAGTTATATTCAGCTATTTGGCCAAAAGGCCCACCGCCCCTACTGCCACCACCATCATCACAGGAGTCACTCTGGGAAGCTGCTCCTCTCCTATCTCTCTATATACATTGGTCCTGTACAAAGAAGGTTCTTGTCAGGTACCATTTTCAGTAGTGTTGCAATAGATGTATCGGCTACCAGTTTCTAGTGCAAATACAGTGTTACAAAGGAAAGTAAATATATATCCTTTGAAATGATGTTTTCTGAGGGAATAACGTATTTTTTACTTATCTTCAAGAGTTTACAGAAGGAAACTTTCCGCATTACGTTGTTGATTCATCGCCTTTCAGTTAATTTATTTTTAGAAATGCTAGATTTGTGGATGAAGACAATAGAGCCTGAATCTTTGAGCCCTATTCTGTGGTAATTCTTTGAACATAATCTCTTATAGGAAGTGAGTTTTGTCTTATTTTACAGAGGCTGTGGAGTTTTTTTCAGGAACTGAGTCGTTTTGAGGCCTTTTGAGCACAGAAATTAGTTTCTGAAATTATGTTAAAAGATTTGAAATTATATTTCATTCATGGCAGAGACATTTCCCCTTCATTGTGAATCAATTACCTCCGATAAAAATACATTGTCAAAAATGTTAACTGCTGAGGTCATCATAATTCTTTGGCAGAAGAAAACAAAAAAATACTCTTTTATATTTACTTTTCCAATGACATGTTTAAGTTTGTGCTTTGACTCCTCTTTGTTTTTACACAATAAAGGATTATTTACCTTCAAATCATTAAAAAATAAAGGATAATCTTAAAAATTGAACTTTCTGGGGGTTTTTGCTTGAAACTTATTGAGGTGAGTAAATGTTTTGCTGGCTTATTTTAACCTACAATATGAAGCTTAAATATTAGCAAGCAAACATGTTGGGGTCTTAACATGAGGAAATTCAGCAGGAGACTCAGCTCATTATATATTTAAATACAATTGAATTGCACCTCAAAGTTAACTAAGATTATTCAACAGATTTTTTTTTTTTTTTTTTTTTTGGATGATTAGCCTGCACAGGACGTTTGCAAGGGGTTGGTCGTAAAAAATGCTACAAGATATACTTTGCACAAAAAGCTTCTAATCCTATTGGTAGCAGTACATATTTGGCAAATGTTAACAAATAATGCAAGAGCGATAGCAATTTCAGTGAAAGGACTGTAGATTTTCAATCAGGAGACTTCCAGCTCTGCTACTTTTAAGAACTTGGGCAGATTCCTCAATCTCACTGGACCTCTGTTTCTTTAACTGTTAAATGGGGTTATTGATATTCACAGGATTTTTACGGATTAAAAGTGTTTTTTGGATGTGAAAATATTTTGTAAATTGTAAGATTTGTACAAACAGTAAATTTTATTTAAAGATTGCATATGCTAGTACCACAAGCACAGTTTCACAATAAATGATACAGCAGTTCAGAGGAGGAAGCAAACAGCTTGTACCGGCAGGAAATGTTTTCAATGAAGTGTATTTAAGGTTCATTTAAACCCCAAATTAAGTTAGGCAAATTATGGAAAAGCACTGCTTTGATTATGCTTATGAACAAAGTCCCTTTATCACCAAGCTAACAGTGTAGCTTTTTTTTTTCTTCCCCACATTTGCACTAACTGAAACCATGTCTAGACTTGAAAACATAGTTTGAAATTTAGCATCACTTAAAATGTATTTTCCTGACTGGAGATATCATTGCTAATTTCAGCAGGAAGTGTGATGCAGACACGTGATCAGCGGAGATGGAGAGAGTGTGACCAGCAACTGATTGGATCTGAGCCCAAGATCAGCTATCAGATATTAACCACTTTGAGTTACAATCTTCAGTGCGTGGAATGCATCCTCACAGGTCACATAGTTTTCCTGTGGTATCCAGTCAGCTCAATTCCCTTACAAGGAAAGTTTGATTTAAATTCTCTTTTATAAAGTTCTTGATTGAGACATCTGTATTAGAGCTAGAATGGTTGAACTGACAGATCTGAAAAGGATTTTCCATTTTCATTTCTCCATGCAGTTTAGTGTCCAGTTTCCTTTAGACTTTTTTTTTCTTTATCTTTTTTCATTGTACTTTAAAGATTTACAGAGCAAATTAGTTTCTCGTTAAACAATTAATAAATATATTGTTTTGTGACATTGGTTGCCAACCCTACGACATGTAAACACTCTACCCTTTTCGCCCTTGGGTTCCCCATAACTAGCTTTCCTGTCCCCTCCTGCCTTCGCATCCTTGCCCCTGGGCTGGTGTGACATTTGGTCTTGTTTTGTTTCATAGGCCTGTCTAATCTTTGGCTCAAGGGTGAGGCTCAGGAGTGACTTCAGTACTGAGTTAAAAGGGTGTCTGGGGGCTATACTCTCAGGGTTTCTCCAGTCTCTGTCAGACCAGTAAGTCTGGTCTTTTTTTTGTGAATTTGAATTTTGTTCTACATTTTTCTCCAGCTCTGTCCAGTTTCCTCTTTTGTAATCCCTGTCAGAGCAGCTGGTGATGGTAGCTGGGCACCATATGGTTGTACTGGACTCAGTCTGGTGGAGGCTGTGGCAGTTGTGGTCCATTAGACCTTTGGACTAATCTTTCCCTTGTGTCTTTTGTTTTCTTCATTCTCCCTTGCTCCAAATGAGGTGAGACCAGTGGAGTATCTCAGATGGCCGCTCAAAAGCTTTTTTTTAATAATTTTTTTTATTATACTTTAGATGAAGTTTTACAGAACAAATAGTTTCTCATTAGTCAGTACATATGTTGTTTTATGACATTGGTTAACAACCCCATGACATGTCAACACTCTTCCTTCTTGACCTTGGAGGACTTTTTTCCTTTTTTTTGGTGAGAATATACATAGCCACAGATACACGATTTCAAAAATTTCTACATGTATAATTCAGTGACATCAACTACATTCTTCCAGTTGTTGTGCTATTCTCACTGTCCTTTTCCAAATTATTCCATCACCATTATCTTCAACTCCCTGCCCCCTAAGCTTCCCATCAAACCTTCTGAGTTGCTGTTGCCAATTTGATCTCACATAAATAATTCTTTTTTTTTTTTTTTTGTACTTTAGATGGAGGTTTACAGAACAAATAGTTTCTCATTAAACAGTTGGTACACATATTGCCCTGTGACACTGGTTAACAACCCCACGACATGTCAACACTGTCCCTTCTCAACCTTGGGTTCCCTATCACCTGCTTTCCTGTCCCTTGCTTCTAGTTCTTGTCCCTGGACTGCTGTGCCTCATTACTCCCTTTTTGTTTTATCGGGCTGTCCAATCCATGGCTGAATGGTGAACCTTGAGAGTGACTTCACCACTGAGCTAAAAGGGTGTCTAGGGGCCATACTCTTGGGGTTTCTCCAGTCCATCAGGCCAGTAAATCTGGTCTTTTTTTGTAAGTTAGAATTTTATTCTACATCCTTCTCCAGCTCTGTCCAGGACCCACTGTTGTGATCCCAGTCAGAGCAGTCAGTGGTGGTTGCCGGGCACCATCTAGCTGTACTGGACTCAGTCTAGTGGAGGCCATGGTAGTTGTGGTCCATTAGTCCTCTGGACTAATCTGTTCCTTGCATCCAGTTCTCTTCATTCTCCCTTGCTCCCGAAGGGGTGAGACGAGTGGAGTATCTTAGATGGCTGCTCACAGGCTTTTAAGACCCCAGATGCTACTCACCAAGGTAGAATATAGAACAATGTCTTTATAAACTGTGTTATGCCAATTGAGCTAGATGTTCCCTGAGACCATGGTCCCCACAGCCCTCCGCCCAGCAGTTCAGTCCCTCAGGGAGTTTGGATGTGTCTACGAAGCTTCTATGACCTTATCTTGGTCAAGTTGTGCCGACTTTCCCAGCATTGTGTACTGTCTTACCCTTAACCAAAGTAGACTTCTATTTTTCATTTACATATTTTAATTTTCTGGTAAGCAAATTTTTGTGTCCATTGAATATCTCTTCCCAAAGATTAATGCTATCTCATTATTTCACTGCTGATTTTCAGGTAGATGTATTTTTGTTTTTTTAATGAAAAGTAAGTTTATACTTTTTCTTCCGTTTTGTAGGCATACTGTTTCACAGAAAAAGAAAAAATCTTTCACAAAAATCCCATCATTTTTCAAAGAGGAACTTCACAGAATATTTTAATATGCTATTCAAAAGTAGATGTTCAGTCATGTCATTGGTTACTAAAAGGTTAAGGAATAAAGAAGGCAGAACTTTAATTAGCATATCTCAGATTTGCAGATTATCTCTTACCTGCCATAGCTGTGGCCAGTAACAAAAGTGGTTAACCTACTTTTATTTTGGCAGAAAGTACTTTCAGTTTCTCTCAGCAAAAGCTTAGGGGTCTAACAGACCTGGAGTTTGACAGACCTGGAGTGGAATACGGATACCGCTGTGTACTATTCTGTATTCGCGTATATATCACTGTATTCTTGTGTAATAGCTTAATCCCGCTAAACCTTTTATTTGTAAAATGGGGAACTTCATAAACACCTTGTGAAGATTAAAAGGAGATAATGTAAGTAAAAATCATGGTAGTGCACCTAGGACATATTATGTACTCAATAGTTATGAGTTCTATGACTTCTTTTTCAATGCGTCCATTGGGTCCTGGAGATTTATATATATGTATGCGGGTGTGTGTGCATGTGCCTGTGTGTACACACACGTATGTATATGTATGAAATAAACTTCTCTCATTTGTTTTTCATTCAACAGATTTATCTTGAATATGTTAGATTTTGCATGTATATCAAGATCAATGGAACACAAGTCCTTGTCCTCAAGCTAGAGGACATAAAACCAAGATAGAGATAATTTTAATATGCACTTGCTCATGATAAAAGCCACAAGAGAAATACTAAATTATTTATGAGTTCAAGGAAAGAGAGCTATCTTCTGGCTTGAGCAACAAATGCTACATGAATGCATTCGCATATATGTTGTAGAGCTTTATTTAGAATTCAGTGACCATCCCGCATCATTTTCAGGGTTATCCAGGCTGCTATACACAAAATTCATAGTATTTCTGGGCAGAGTTACCGTATGTAGCAAATAAAAATATAGGACATCCAGTTAAATTTTAATTTCAGATAAAAACCAAAACCCACTAATGTCGAGTCAATTCCAACTCGTAGTGACCCCACAGGACAGAGTAGAACTGCCCTATACGGTTTCCAAGGCTGTAAAAATCTTTATGGAAGCAGACTGCCTCATCTTTCTCTTGCGGAGCTGATGGTGGGTTGGAACCGCTGACCTTTCAGTTAGCAGCCGAGTGCTTTAACCATTGCATCACCAAGGCTCCGTAATTTCAAATAAACAACTAATAATTAGTATTAGTATAGTGTCATTATTATAAGTATGCCTCAAATATTACAAATACAGTATGAGACATATGCTAAAATATTATTTGTTATTTATCTGAAGTTAGAATTAAACTGGGTTAAAAAGAGGATTCTTTTACCTGGTAGCCTTATTTCTGGGAGAGTGGAAGCCAAGGATTTTAGATTCATCTGCAATTTCCTCCTCCCAAATGCAAAATAAGAGCCATAAACCTTATAGATATTTACAGGAATTCTAAGGCTTTACTTATTGGGAGGAGGTGCCAAGATAGTCTCAAGGAATGCTCACTGTTGTGGTGATCATTGATGTAATTCACAAGATGTGTCCATCTCTCCACCTTCTGGGTTCAGGATAGAATTGCATTCCTATTCCTTCTGTGGTTGGCTTAGTTCTGGCCAAAGTACAAGTGATGTGCGTAGTTTCCAGGCCAGAGCATTTAATTGCCGTTAAGAGACTTTTCAGAGTTGTCTTTTCCACTTTTTCACCTTATTGACATTTGCGATGGTAGGTACTTGGTCAGACTGAGCTCCACTGTGGAAAACATGGGAAGTCCCGAGCAGCCCGTGATGGACATGAGGTGTAAGAGAACATAAACCTTCATTACTACAGTCCACTAAGATTGTAGGTTTAGTTACTGCAGCATAACCTAGCTTATCTAGAAATTGGCACTTAAAAGTGGGATGATTTGTAACAAATGACTTAAAATAGGTGGCACTGGCTAGAGGACTGGCAGCGAAAACTGGTTATTTCAGGCTGGAAGGATAACAATCCCTCCTATGCCCTATTGAAATAGAAGGCAGATAAGGTATCTAATGAGCTTGTAGCTTAGGAAACATTGGACAGCAAAACGTTAGTGTCATTGTTGGTTGTTGTTGTCTGCATATGGCAAGATACTTGATCTTAGAAAAGAGCAGACTGATCTACACATAGCAATGAAAGGAAATAGATACCACAATTTTCGGGGATTATATAGGTGGAAGAGACAATCGCTTCTCAAGCCTACACAGTAAAAAATAAAATTAAGAAATGTTTTGAGGGCAAAAGGCTGATAAAAACTTGGCTTTGTGATAAGAATAAAAACAAGGATCTATTATCTATGTTATCTATTGTTAAAATCTCTGAATAGATGAAGTTGGCACCCAAGAAATTCTTAAAACTGGACGCTCTTCCAACGAAGTCCAATATTTCCGAGGTACTCGTAGTAAGTCAAAAGAGAGAAGCATGAGGAGGAAATAAAAAAGAAAGGGGAAAAAAAAGGTGTGTGTGTGTGTGCATGCATATATGTACATACGTGTATGCTTTTGGATTTGTTTTGTGTATATATATATGTATAATCTAAGAAGTATGTCTGGAAAAGAACTGTGGCTAGTAGTATATGGAGCTGGCTAGAATTTAATAGTAAGAAGCCAACTATTTTAAGAGACTTTATAGCTATAGAAACCATGGGTCTGGAATAAGAAAAAGTCTTTTTCAGAACTTAAACTGATCCTTGGGCCCTTGTCTTTCTATAGGCAGGAAGTAGACGGAGAATGTTTCTAGCTCCTCTTCTCCAGTTTCACTTCAGATGGGGCCAAGAATGATACTGGGAAAAGAAAAGACACACAGAGACGGAAAAAAGGCCACCAGAAAACAATGGAAGAGAATAACCAAGGAATATTCCCATCCCAGAGACCTAGAGGGATTTCAGATACTAGCTGTTATGAATTGTGTCCCCTTAAAATATGTGCTGTTAATTCTAACCTCTATGCCTGTGGTTATAATCCCATTTGGGAATGAGTTGTCTTTGTTATGTTAATGAGACAGGATTAGTGTAAGGTGTGTTTTGAGTCAATCTCTTATACAATATAAAAAGGGCAGATTAAAAAAAAACAGAGATGAGAGAAGATTGATACCAAAGCACATGAAGATCACCCAGGAGCAGAAGCTGAAGAGACAAGGACTTTCCTCCAGAGCTCACAGAGAGAGAAAGGCTTCCCCTAGAGCTGGCACTCTGAATTCAGACTTCTAGCCTCCTAAACTGTGAGAAAATAAATTTCTGTTTGCTAAAGCCATTCACTTGTGGTATTTCTGTTATAGCAGCGTTATATAACTAAGACACTGGCATATCCAGATATACAAAATTTTCCAGTGACTTTCTGTCTGAATCTCAACCATCATAAGAGGTATAAGCAGCATACATGACCACATTTACCTATAAATCTGCCAGTATTGCATTCAGAGTAGATGTAGAGAATCTTATAAAAATACTAATTCCTCTTTAGACAAGATACATTAAAAATATCTTATAACAGGAGTTTAATAAATGAATGTCTGCCACGTTTTTACCTATTTTTCATAAATGAATATACGAGATAGTCTTCAATTTAGACTTAATAACTTAAGTTCTACTTGTTGTAAGTGTGGCTAGCACTGCCATTGACTTTTCAGCTAATTTTTTCTTAGAGCTCAGCTCCAATCATGTGGTTTCTCTATTCAAAAGATTTCCATGGCTTCATTACCTTTCTAATCGTGGACATACTCCTCACTCTGGCATTCTGGGCCCTTCACCATGATATCCTCTCCAGTCTTTTCAGCTTTATTTCTTGCCACTAGCATAACTAGACATAACTGTCACGAACGTTAGCGAGTGTAGCGCGTGCTGTTTTCTGCTACAGAGTAGGGAATAATTTCATAGACTAGAAGCTGAAACTAAAGGTTTTTATCCCACAAAATTCTCTCTAGACTTCTAGAAATAGTACCTGATTTACACTGTCAAAACAATTTAACCCTCATAGATTCTCTTTTTGCTTAATCAGCCCTTGTTTTAAAGCTTGTCCCCTGATGGTGCTCACCCCGAGCTTTCAAACTCAGCTGAGCTGTTGGACTTTTGCCTTTGAAAACTAGCCCTGCCCCTGTGTTGACACCATGGCATCCATCCATTTATGGCTACTGGTCTTTGCTTCTCAGATTTCCTTTTGGCAATTGTGTTGTTCTTCCAGCTTGACATCACTCTTCACGCTACTTTGTCCCATCTGTCATTCAGTCATCCTCTACTCCTTTCTTGGCTTCAGCTGTTAATGACCAGGCTCATACCTTCAGGTGGGGGTTGGAAAAACCCTCCTCTTCGAGTTGGCAGGCAGTCTTCTCTCTACACCCTACGCTCTAGCCAAACTAGCCTAGTCATCTTGTCAAGTAGCTGGTGAGAATTTCCTTCCTCCCTCAGGGGTTTTGAGGGATAGGAAGATACTATCTATCCTTCTAGACTTACCCTAAACATTATCTTTTTTGTGACGCTTTCTTTATCCGACTCCTCTGAGCAAAATTATTCACTTTTCTCTCTGCACTCCTATAGAACTTTTTATTTCTTCTAATTTGTATTAATCGCATTGTATCATAATTCCAAACCAAGCAAATGTTTTATTTGCCTTTATGACTAAACTCAAATGCTGCTCTCTGTGTCTCCTTGACGCCCCTCCCCCAGCAGAAGGAAACAATCTCTTCCTGTTTCCTTGACATTCACAATAGGCTCCACGTTCCTCAGAGGCAGGAATATATTTTATTCATCTTTGTATTCTCCATGCTGAGATCAAAGCCTGGAATATAGTGAGTTGTCAATAGGTGTCTTAGTCATCTAGTGCTGCTATAACAGAAATACCACAAGTGGATGGTTTTAACAAAAAGTTTATTTTCTCACAGCTAAAGTAGGCTAAAAGTCCAAGTTCAGGGTGTCAGCTCCAGGGGAAGGCTTTTTCTCTCTGTCGGTCTTCTCATCCGCGTTCCCCCAGACTAGGAGCTTCTCTGCACAGGGACCCTGGTCCAAAGGACGTGCTCTGCTCCCGGCACTGCTTTCTTGATGGTATGAGGTCCCCCTGTCTCACTGCTCACTTCTGTCTTTTATATCTCAAGAGATTGCCTCAGGACACAATCCAGTCTTGTAAATTGAGTCCTGCCTTACTAACACAACTGCCACCCATCCTCCCTCATTAACATCATAGGGGCAGGATTTACCACACATGGGAAAATCACACAATACCGGGAATCATGGCCCAGCCAAACTGATACACACATTTTTGCGGGGACATAATTCAATCCACGACAGTAGGTTTCTGAAAAACCTAACTGTTGACATGGGCTTTTACCTACATATTTTATTTGGTACTCACAGTAACAAATAAGGAAAACAAAAACAGTTATTTCCCCATGAGAGGGAAAAACCAAGATTCAGAGGCGTTAATCAATTAGTTCAATCTCACATAGCTATAATCAGAACCCAGATATTAAACCAACTTTAGTCGAATTAACTTTCTACTATTCATTTATTCATTATCTGAATGCCGGAGGTTCAAAGGCAAATAAAACATGATTTTATCCTAACGGTGCTGACAGACTAAAAATTAAACATATAATATAGTTTGATAGATGCTGTGATAGAAGAAAGCTTAGAATTCTATTAGAACACATAAATGAGACTCTACCCAAATTGGATGGGGGTGGTGAAAGGCCAGGGTGGCTTTATATGTAAGATACATCCTAAATTGGATCTTAGAGGATATGTAGCATTAGTCAAATGAATTAGTGGGGAAAAGAAGTATCTAGACAGAAAGAAAGCATGTACAAAGCCATAGAATTTTGAGACAACACAGCTCTTCCAGGGAGCTGCAAGTACATTAACATGGCAGCTATGCCAGGTAAGAGGAATGGGCAGTCAGAGGATGATTCACTTCTTGGAAGAGATGGCTTATAAATAGCAAAGATAGTGTCAAAGCAGATTTACTCAGCTCTTGCCTTAAACTTGCAAAACTAACCCTAAGGACCTGTATAGACATGGTTCTGTCACTGGTAGAAGGCTGGCGTAGAGAAACTTCACTATCCACTCACTTCAAAAATGCTTCAGAATCTAGGTCCTTTTCCCACAGCTTTGATAACAATAACACTTCTTACATATAATAGCATGTACTACATGACAGGCACTGTTCTAAATATATTATAAATATTTTAGTTCAGTAAATCCTCACACGTACCCTGTGAGTTAGGTACTATTATTATCATCTCCACGTGTCAGATCTAGAAACTGATGCACGGAGAGTTTAAGTAACTTTCCAAAGTCACAGAACTACCTAGTAGCAGAGCTGGGATTTAAATTGAAGTAATTTGACTCCAGAAAATATGATCTTAGTCACGATATATAAGGCCTTCCATTGAATCTCCTACAAGCAATAACCAATGTCTTTGCTCAGTCAGACAAACAAAGCATCACAGAAAAGATACATTCAGGGTGAGTCTAGAAGGACAGATAGTATCTTCCTATCCTTCAAAATCTCCAAGGGGGGAAGAAACTTCCCAGTCTCTTCAGCTTCAACTTTTCTGCAGTATTTGTTCTGATGCCAGTTCTAAGTTTCTTGGCATTTTCATTTTCCTTGGCTTTCAGAACACTACGATAACTACAGATGGGACAATTTCTTCCATTGCTGTATGTGGCAAAATGTGGCAAATATTTGCTAATATTGGACAATTATTAGTTAATATTAAACAACTGTTTTATTTTGAATTATTTATAGGTACAGACCAGTTAAAATAGCCTGTGCAGTTGGTAGCGTGAGGGCATAATAATTGTCTAACTTTAAAAACGTTTCATTTGTGCTAAATATAGTTATGCTTTCGCTGTGTATTCACTCAACAGATAGGTACTGAGCAGATACTCTGCGTCACGCACTGTTGTAAGTGCTGGGAAAACAGTAGAAAACAATCCACACAAAACCCCCAGCTCTCATGGAGCTTATATTCTACTGATTTAAAAGAAATGAATAATAATTTAAAAAATAGATTGTAGTTGGCTCACCTGAATGTACATATACACAGTGGGAATCCATGAATAGATGAGTCATCAAAGATATGGTTGCCAGAGTGCATTGGAAGAGAATTTAGCTGTCTTCATGTACACTGAAAATCATGAAATCCTTCTCCGTAAGGGTCTGTACTTCTAGTAAATGCTCATAAATGTTCTGGACATTATTTTATATAACAGATTCTAAAAGGAAACTGAAAGGTTCTCATTTTTATCCTGGGCTAAAAGTGTCTCTAGGAATAAGGAGTATTCCTTAAAAGAAATTAGAGATAGAACTTAATCATTTTCTTCCACGAAGAATTTAGAGCGTGTTTTCTTATTCAGCCTCTCACTTTCTCATGTTTCCTGACTTCCTCAGCACTGTTTTCATATACATTACTTACTTAGCTTTTGGACAATCCACGTCCTCCCCAGCCCGGTTTTTCATTTCACTAATTCTTAAGGCTACCCTGTTGCCTCACTCAGCTGCTCTCGGTTTCAACTGCCACAGCAGATTTTGGAATTAACTCATTATAATACTCCAGAAATACGTCTTAAATTGTGATTCTATTGTGGTTGAATAACTAGCTGCAACCATGAAAAGAATTTCACACCAGATGAGGAACAGCGTTTTGATCCTGCCAGGGGGCCTACTTTCTTACTCATTTGCAAATGTTCCCATTCTTTTCTGAAGGTAGTTTCTAAATTCTACAAGGTCTAGTCGCTATAGCTAGCCAGGTGCAACATGAGGCTGCCAATCACCCGTAGGTGATTTGGTTTTCTTATCATAATCTGTACCAAGTAATATTTCAGGGTCATCCAAAGAACCCAAGTCATCCAAGTCATTTTTAAATTAGAAAAGAATCTATGTTGGCACCCACCAACCTCTTTGTGAGTGAGCCTACAAGTTTTTCAAATAAAATATACTCTCAAAGATCCTGTCTTTTTTTGGATGACAAACTTCTTTAGGCACTGGGGAGTTCAGAGTGGAGACGGTCATTGTTGGTTTTCTTTTTCCAGCTCTCTGAACAATTGAATGTATTAACATGGGTAGAAAAACACAGTAATGAGAGCTGTGAGTGGTGTAGAGCAATGAACAAAATGTTTGTTTTAATTGTGCTTTAGATGAAGGTTTATAGAACAAATAGTTTCTCATTAAAGAGATAGTACACATATTGTTTTATGACAATGGTTAACAACCCCACAACATGTCAAACACTGTCCCTTCTCAACCTTGGGTTCCCTATTACCAGCTTTCCTGTCCCCTTCTGCCTTCTAGTCCTTGTCCCTGGACTATTGTGCCCCATTAGTCTCATTGTGTTTTATGGGACTGTCTAATCTTTGGCCGAAGGGTAAACCTCAGGAGTGACTTCATTACTGAGCTAAAAGGGTGTCTGGGGGCCATACTCTTGGGGTTTCTCCAGTCTCTGTCGGGCCAGTAAGTCTGGTCTTTTTTTGTGAGTTAGAATTTTGTTCTACATTTTTCTCCAGCTCTGTCAGGAACACTGTGCATCTAGTTGTACTAGACTCAGTCTGGTAGAGGCCATGGTAGTTGTGGTCCATTAGTCCTTTGAACTAATCTTTCCCTTGTATCTTGTTTTCTTCATTCTCCCTTGCACCCGAAGGGGTGAGACCAGTGGAGTATCTTAGATGGCTGCTCACAGGCTTTTAAGATCCCAGATGCTACTCACCAAGGTAGAATGTAAAACATTTTCTTTTTAAACTGTGTTATGCCAGTTGAGCTAGATGTTCCCTGAGACCATGGTCCAAACATCCCTTTGCCCGGCAATTCGGTTCCTCAGGGAGTTTGGATGTGTCTATGGAGCCTCCATGACCTTGCCTTGTACAAGTTGTACTGGCTTCCCCAGTATTGTGTACTGTCTTACCCTTCACCAAAATTACCACTTATCTATTGTCTATTTAGTATTCCCCCACCCATCCCTCATAACCAATAACGATTGTTTCTTTTTGTGTGTAAACTTTTTCATGAGTTTTTATAGTAGTGGTCTCATATAATATTTGTCCTTTTGTGATTGACTTATTTCACTCAGCATGTCCTCCAGGATAGTCCATGTTATGAGATGCTTCACAGATTCATCAGTGTTCTTTATCATTGCATAATACTCCGTTGTGTGTATGTACTATAGTTTGTTCCTTCATCTGTTGATGGACACCTAGATTGTTTCCATCTTTTTGCTACTGTGAACAATGCTGCAATGAACATAGGTGTGCATATGTCTATTTGTGTGATGGCTCTTATTTCTCTGGGATATATTCCTAGGAGTGGGATTGCTGGATCATATGGTATTTCTAAGGAAGTGCCATATCATTTTCCAAGATGGTTATATCATTTTGCATTCCCACCAGCAGTGCATAAGAGTTCTGATCTCCCCACAGCCTCTCTGACATTTGTTATTTCCAGTTTTTGATTCCTTCCAGTAATGCTGGGGTGAGATGGTATCTCACTGTGGTTTTAATTTGCATTCTCTAATGGCTAGTGATCAGGAGCATTTCCTCATGTGTCTGTTGGCCGCTTGAATGTCTTCTTTGGTGAAGTAAAGTATCTGTTCATTTCCTTTGCCCATTTTTTAATTGGATTATTTGTCTTTTTGTTGTAGAGATGTTGGATTTTCTTGTAGATTTTAGAAATTAGACCTTTATCTGACTTGTAATGTCCAAAATTTTTTTCCCAGTCTGCAGGTTCCCTTTTTACTCTTTTGGTGAAGTCTTTTGATGAGCGTAAGTGTTTAATTTTTAGAAGATCTCAGTTATCTAGTTTAGCTTCTGGAGTTTGTGTGTTGTTGGTTAAGGTTTGTATCCTGTTAATGCCATGTATTAGGGCCTCTAGTGTTGATCTTATTTTTTCTTCTATGAACTTTATAGTTTTGGGCTTTATTTTTAGGTGTTTGATCCATTTTAAATTCGTTTTTGAATATGGTGTGAGGTATGGGTCCTGTTTCATTTTTTTGCAGATGGACATCCAATTTTGCCAACACTGTTTGTTAAAAAGACCATCTGTTCCCTATTTGATGGACTTTGGGCCCTTGTCAAAGATCAAGTGACCATAGATGGATGGATTTACATCTGGGTTCTCAATTCTGTTCCATTGGTCAATGTATCTGTTGTTGTACCAGTACCAGGTTGTTTTGACTACTGTAGCTGCATAGTAGGTTCTGAGGTCAGGTAGTGAGAGTCCTCCTACTTTATTCTTCCTCTTCAATAGCACTTTACTTATCCAGGGCTTCTTCCCTTTCCATATAAAATTAATGATTAGTTTTTCCATCTCTTTAAAGAATGTTGTTGGTATTTGGATCGGGGTTGCATTGTATTTGTAAATTTGCCTTTTTTTTTATATGGATGAAAAACAAAAACAAGAGATTTGCTTTTAAAGGTTTATTTACCAAAAAAAAAAAAAAAAAAAAAAAAAAAAACTATACCCCTGGAAATATTAAAAAAGAAGAAACAGATGTTAGAAATATTCTAAAGACACTTCTGCTCTCTTTTCTTGTTTGCCATATTCACTTGTGGCTATTTCCTTGTATAGGCAAATCTATAGTCAAGGTAAGGAGCTGTGGTGGTGCAAACCAAAAGGTTGGCAGTTCGAACCCACCCATCTACTCCACAGGAGAAAACCCTGGCAATCTGCTTCATAAAGATTACAACCAAGAAAACCCTATCGGGCAGTTCTACAATGTCACGTGGAGTTGCTATGAGTTGAAATTGACACGAAAGCATCCAACAACATAATAAATAGTCAAGACAATTTTAAGCCTAAATCCTTGATTTTCTAGGTTGAGGATGTTAGTAAAATGTTTGAATTCCTACTTTAATGATGGTTTTAATTTGTTAAATATATTTTAGGTATCTCAAGGTGATCTGACTTCAGTCAATCTTATAAATTACAAATTCACATCTGGTTGGATATAGAACCCAGTTGCTAATATGTATATATTTTTATAAACTGACTGTTTGGATCCTAAAAATCAGAAAACTTTATTTTATAAGCACAGATGAAGTTAATGAGAAACGATGGCCTAGTTTGGTATATTCATTTTTGCTAATCCCTAAAATCTCTTTAATTACAATATAGATAACTGTACTCCACAGAGGGAAAAAAAGTGAATTGGAAATACTTTATTATTTAGCACATACCATTAAAAGAAGAGACACAAAAGATTTTGGTAGAGTTATAGAAATATCCATTTATTTCACTCAAACTAACTGTACCCTTTTGAAAAGATGTAAAACCAAAGTGAATTTTATGACTTTATATTAAAACTTTTTTGAGAAATTTTGTTAGACCTTTATTTCAAATGTATTTTGGGAAATATGCAGATAAATGTAGTCCATAGATCTTTGATTATAACAGGTAAATCTCACTCTCCTGCTTTAAGTATTTCTGCTTCAATAATTTGTCCGTATTCATTGCTACTTCTTCAGGCTCCTGCTTGAAAAGTCACCCTCCCTCCCCACTTTTTTTTTAACCAGACAAAAACTAAACAATGCCTTCCAAAAGAGAGATTTATGGTCAGGAAATTTACAGATTTCTGTGACTACAATCACCTTCTCTGTTTCTCAGAGTTTCATGGTTAGTGGCATCCATACAGCACAATATTAAGAGAAACCATGGAAGAAAAGGAAAATTTCTTGATTGACTTCAAGAAAATTTTCCTTGAATTCATTTTTTCTTTCAAAAACCAATCAGAAATGGACTATCCAGCTGTCTCAAGAAGTGCCTTCCAGTTGGGCAGCACCATGATGGAGTCATCACCACAAAGTCTGGCTGAAACTCCAAAGGATAGACAGAGTTGGTGAAGATTTGAAAGGAAAGACTTGTAATAACCACACCCTAGAGAGACTGATTTATAAACAAATGAGCAATTAATTAGAGCAGGACTATTGAGAGGGAGGTCTCTTTTTTTTTTTTTCTCTTTACCTTGTCAAGATGAAGTTCCTGTATTTCTCATTACAACAGTAATACATAAACATTGTGAAAAAAAAATCAGAAATCTAAAAAAAGAAATAGATAAAAAACAATAAACAATACATATAATGCAAAAAAAAAAAAAAGCCTACCTGCTGTTATGACATTGAAGTATGCCCTTTTAGATATTTTTTGGTGCATACGTACATATATGGCCGTTTTTAAAACAAAAATTTAATTTTACTAGCTCAGTGATTAAGAGCTCAGCTGCTAACCAAAAGGTTGGTGGTTAGAATCCACCAGCCACTCCTTGGAAACTTTATGGGGCAGTTCTACTTTGCCCTATAGGATCGCTATGAGTGGGAATCAACTCAGGGTAATGGCTTTTGCGTAATTTATAACTTGCTTTACTCCTACTTATTTCACGAACATCTTTCTGTATCACTAGAACGTCTTTGAGGTCTGCTGTATTTTACTGTATGATTTTATCTTTTGTTATTTAACCAAGCCCTTAGTATGGAACGTCTAGGTTATTTTCAACTATTTTTTGCTTTCATAAACAGTCTGACTGAAATCCCAGCTCCACAACTTTATGGATTTAAACAATTTAATTAGTGATAAATTTGGGGAGAAAAACAAGTTCATTAAACAGCTAGACTATCAGATCTAAAATATACGGACAACATTACATAACAGAAGTTAGTACTGTTTTTTTCTTAAAAGTATTTTCTTTTTTGCTGATTAAAATCTTTAGCATCATATCACACATTCGGGTCATGTTGATAATATTCTTTGCCAAATGCTGATTGCTTACACATTATTTCAAGATTCATATCCTATTTTGTATTTCAGAGTCTTCGTCATTCAAAAATTTAAAACAGGCATTTGAGAGATACTTAATTAATTCAATTTTTCAGTGTGGACTTGATCTGTTTTACCTGAACCCAGGATTCAAATAATACATGAGCAATCATACAATTTAACTTTTAAATGTGGGCTGCGATCATAGGCATCTATTTTGACGAAAATTAAATGTGTGCAAGTTCCTTTTTATATTAACAAGAATCAGACTGGCCAATAAAGGAGGAAATGAGAAATGAGGAAAAACCATAAATATGTGAAATACTCACTGATGTACTTCTGTTAAAATTTTTCATCACATTCTTAAGTAGTTTTAGCTAAACTATTATAAAATTGAAGATATTTTTCATTTTATCTTCTCTCACATTTGGAGATTACTTGAAGTCAGTTGGCATTTTGACTCATTCTCCTACAACCAAAATGTGCTTTAATTGTCCTTTTAGTAACTTAATAAAATTAGCAGCATGATTCTATATATTTCCTTGTTTAATAAAACTCAGTCTTCCAGACTTAGTTGAAGGAATAAAAACAACAAATGCTAGACGTCTCACCTTCCTCACCTACCCATAAAGAGTATGGTGTTTGATGTCGTTCTGAGAGCAAGGAAAGCCCCGAGGAAGATGAATGTGTTCTTCCAGAATAAGTTTGAATGTTAGGTATTAATCTCAAAGTGAAATGTGCTACTAGGCACTTTTGAACTCAAGGGTTAGACTTTGGTCAGGCTTGAAAAAATGAGAGAAATAAGTGCATAATACAGAATTCTCACCAACTATTTTATACAGAATAGAACTAATTACATTAAAACCCATCACCTTCGAGTCAATTCCAACTCATAGCAACCCTATAGGACAGAGTAGAAATGCCGCATAGGGTTTCCAAGGAGCGACTGGTGGATTCGAACTGCTGACCTTTTGTTTAGCAGCCAAGTTCTCAACCACTGTGCCAGCAAACCCATTTGATTTCTAACTTCTACATAGAACAATGTATTATGGAAGTCCCAGCAGTTTTGAAATAGAATAATACTAAGTTTCAAGTTATTCACCCTTGTCACAAGGTGTCACTTTTCACAAAGAGCTTAACTCAGCTTTTCTCTTGCCTACAGATTTGCAGTAAGATTTTTACAACCCTTTATTACTTCCTTCAAGTTATGATACATGCTCACTTAAAAAAAAAAAAATCAAACATTTCAAAACATAGGAAAGAGCAAGTAAAAATTATCCAAAATCCCACCACCCAGAGTTAACCTGTATTCATATACTGGGGGAAAAAAATCTCCCTGTGCATACATATAAATACAGATATAGGTGAGTAACCTAGTATAAATGGAATACAGCATAGGGATTAAAAATTTGTACTTTGGAGGAGTGCTTCCTTCAAAAGGTATTATAAGGAGTAAATGAACTAATAAAGAATAGTGCCTGGAACATACTAAATGCTCAAAGGTATTTGTTATTATCTGTAGATACACAGAGGCCAAGGATCACAAATTTGAAAATTCTGGACTTAACCTTTAAAAGAAAGCTTAAAAAAAATTTTTTTTTCTAAATTTTTTTTTATTGTACTTTAGGTGAAGGTTTATGGAACAAACAGTTTCTAATTAAAGTCGGGACACATACTGTTTTATGACATTGGTTAACAACCCTACGACATGTTAACACTCTCCCTTCTCGAACTTGAGGACTTTTTTTTTGGAGAAAATATACATAGCCAAAGTTACACCATTTCAAAAGTTTCTACATGTGCATTTCAGTGACATCGATTACATTCTTCCAGTTGTGCTGCTATGCTTACTATCCTTTTCCAAATTACTCCATCACTATTATCAACTCACTGTCCCCTAGGCTTCTCATCAAACCTTTTGAGTTGCTGTTGTCAATTTGATCTCACATAGATAATTCTTTTTTTTTTTTGTACCTTAGATGTAGGTTTGCAGAACAAATAGATTCTCATTAAACAGTTAGTACACATGTTGCCCTATGACAATGGTTAACAACCCCATGACATGTCAACACTGTCCCTTCTCAACCTTGGGTTCCTGATCACCAGCTTTCCTGTCCCCTCCTGCTTTCTAGTCCCTGGACTGCTGTGCCTCATTCGTCCTGTTTTGTTTTATAAGGCTGTCTAATCCCTGGCTGAATGGTGAACTTCAGGAGGGGCTTCACCACTGAGCTAAAAGGGTGTCTAGGGGCCATACTCTTGGGGTTTCTCCAGTCTGTCAGGCCAGTGAATCTGGTCGTTTTTTTGTGAATTAGAATTCTGTTCTACATCCTTCTCAAGCTCTGTCTAGGAACCTCTGTTGTGACACTGGTCAGAGCAGTCAGTGGTGGTAGCTGGGCACCATCCAGCTGTACTGGACTCAGTCTGGTGGAGGCCGTGGTAGCTGTGGTCCATTAGTCCTTTGGACTAATCTTTTCCTTGTATCTTGTTCTCTTCATTCTCCCTTGCACCCGAAGGGGTGAAACGAGTGGAGTATCTTAGATGGCTGCTCACAGGCTTTTAAGACCCCAGACGCTACTCACCAAGGTAGAATGTAGAACATGGTCTTTATAAACTGTGTTATGCCAATTGAGCTAGATGTTCCCTGAGGCCATGGTCCCCACAGCCCTCCACCCAGCAATTCAGTCTTTCAGGGAGTTTGGAAGTGTCTGTGGAGCTTCCATGACCTTTTCTTGTACAAGTTGTGCCAGCTTCCCCAGTAATGTGTACTGTCTTATCCTTCACCAAAGTTACCACTTATCTATTTAATTGCCCCCCACCCCTCCCATCCCTCATAACCAACAAAGATTGTTTCTTTTTGTGTGTAAACTTTTACATGAATTATACAGTAGAGGTCTCATACAATATTTGTCCTTTTGTGATTGCCTTATTTCACTCAGCCTAATGTCCTCCAGTTTCATCCATGTTATGAGATGCTTCACAGATTCATTGTTCTCTATCTTTGTATAATACTCCATTGTGTGTATGTACCATAGTTTGTTTATCCATTCATCTGTTGTTGGGCATCTAGGTTGTTTCCTTCTTTTTGCTATTGTGAACAGTGCTTCAATGAATATGGGTGTGCATATGTCTATTAGCGTGATGGCTCTTATTTCTCTAGGATATATTCCTAGGAGGGAGATTGCATTTTGTAGTGCTTTTTTTTGTGGTGCTGACGTTTTCTTTGTTCCTCTTACTCTCCTGTGTGGAGTTCCTTTTGTCATGGATTTTTTTTCATTTCTTTTGTTTTTGTAGGTTTTGTTTTTACTGAGACTTTATGTTTTTCTTCTTTATTTTGATGAGTAGGTTTGTTAACTTTCTTTGCGGTTGCCTTGAAATTTACCCTTATCTTCCTAGATTTGAACCAGTCTATTATTACTTGGTATCGCTCGACTTCCTCCCCACTAGAAGGTTCTATACCTACACCATTTATTCCCTGTTTTATTGTTCTGATGCTGCTGTCATTTACAGATTAACCTCTCTGGTTCCCTGTTGTAATTCTTTCGGTTTTTTATAGTCCTTAAGAGTTCATTTCCTTGGTTGGTATCTGGCTAATACAATCCTGTGTCCTGTATTCAGCCTGTGGTCTGATGTTGTTTGTTCTCAGATCGAAGGACTCCCCTGAATAAGTCTTGTAAGTTTGGTTTGGTTTTTACATAGTCCCTTAACTTCTGTTTATCTGGAAGTGACCTAATTTCACCATCATATCTGAACAAGAGTTTTGCAGGATATATTATTCTTGGCTGGCAATTTTTTTTCTTTCAAGGTTTTATATATGTCATCCCATTGCCTTCTTGCCTGAATGGTTTCTGCCAAATAACCTGAGCTTAATCTTATTGTTTCTCCTCTGTATGTGACTTTTTGTTTTTCTTGGGCTGCTCTCAGGATTCTTTGTTTGTCTTTGGTTTTAGCGAGTGTGATTACAATATGCCTTGGTGACTTTCTTTTGGGGTCTATTCTATATGGGGTTTGTTGAGCTTCTTGGATGGTCAGCTTTTCATCTTTCACGATATTGGAGAAGCTTTCTGTCTGCAGTTCTTCAATGATCCTCTCTGTGTTTTCTGTTTTCTCCCCCTGTTCTGGAACTCCGATCCCGTGCAGATTTTTGCTTTTGATTGTATCCCACATAATTCTCAGGGTTTCTTCATTTTTCTTCATTCTTTTTTCTGATTTTTCCTCAAACAGAGTTGTAGCCAAGTGTTTGTGTTCAATTTCACTGATCGTATCTTCCATCGTTTCAAACCTGCTCCTCAGCCCTTCTATGACATGTCCATTGCTGAAATCTTGTTGTTTATATTTTGGATTTCTAATTGTTGCTTTTGTATGATTTCTAGTTGTGAATTTATTTTATCATTTTTTTCCTGTATTATTTTCTTGAATGCTTCCATTTTTTTGTCTGTATTTTCCATGAATTTGTCTATTTTTTTCCTCATTTTTGTCATTTTTTGCCTTAACTCTTGGATAACTCTGAATATTAGAGATTTGAATTCCCTATCAATTAGGTCTAGTGCCTTTTCTTCTACTGGATGGTCATGTGGTGTTTTATTTTGGATACCTACTGGAACCATCCTGTCCTGTTTTTGTAAATGTTTTGATATTGTCTACTGTCTTTGGGGGAATTCAGTGGTTTTTTCCTTGTTTATTGATTGTAGATTTGTTTCTTCCTGCTTTTTTGTTTTATTTGGTTATGTCTGAGCAGGTGGGCTGTGTGTTCTTTGCTGTTTGCTTGTCTGTGGGCACAGTACTTTTCACCTCCTTCTCCAATAGGCAGAGTCAGTCACTCAAGTATGGTGCAGCAGAGCAGGTCCAGTTGAAGGAGAGTTGCTGGTATAGGTTTTTTGTGGCACTTACCAGGGCTGATAGTGCGGACCAGGAATCAGTGCAGGGCAGGTTCCAGTAGGCCATGCTTGTGCTGCTTGGGAGCGTGATATTCAGCGCATTGTGCAGGTAGGCAGGAAGGAGGGGGTAGATTGTGATGTGTGGAGCTAAGATGGGTATGGGAAAGATGAGAGAGAGGAGAGAGGAACAGGAGCCAAAAATATACACACAAACAAAAAAGAGTCCTAAGTGAGCTTGCTATTGGGGTTGAGAGATAAGAGACTGAGAAACTGGGAAAAACAAAAATGAAAGAAAAAGGGTAAAAGAAAAATATGAGTAAATCAAGAAACTGGAAATGAAGAAAGACAAAATGGGAATAAGAGAAAGAAGAAAACGAAACAAAGAAATGAAAAAAAAACCCAAAAACAAACAAAAAATAAAACCAAAATCAAGAAAAAAGAAATGCTGCCGGGATGTCCCTGTGCATCTGTGCAGAGTAAGGGACTAGCTTCCAAGTCATGCAGTACTGTCCGGCTAGAAGGGGCTCCTAAGCAGAGAAAAGAAAAAGAAAACAAACAAACCAATCAAAATAGAACAAATCAGAGCAAACAAACAAACAAACTAAAAAGCACTGGGGGGTCCCACTAGCATGGTGGCACAGGCCGGGAAGCAGTTTCACAGTCAAGCAGTGTTTCGCAGCCTTTCAGGAAGAAGCAAAGATGGCACGGAGCTAGGTATTTGAGACAAAGGAGGGGGAGGTGGTGAGAGGTAAGGAAGAAATCTAAAGAAGTGGCAAAAAGCAACACCAGCAGCCAACAAATGGCACTCAGGGAGCTGGCCAGTGCAGGCGGGTGGAATCCAAGTGGCACTGGGGGAAGCTCGTGCTTCTTGGCCAATAGACTGTGGCTGCAGGAAGCAGAGGAGACTAAGTGGGGGTGAAGAAGGGTGGCGAATGTGAAAGCCTATATCGTGGGTTACCGGTTGTCCTGTCTCTTGCTGGAAGCCCTATGAAGCTGCTTTCTCATAACTTCTGTTCGCTGACCTCCGATAGGAGTCCAAGATGGCGGATCCATGCTGCAGTAGCTGATAGGGGACCTCTGCATGTATCTCTCCTTGTGCTCTGTTTTCGGCCAGTTTCTTATTCCATGCAATGCTTGGCTGAGTTCTTTATCTCTTCATTTGATGTTTAGGGTTTCAGGATTGATGTGTGACTCTGTTTGACTTAGTTTTTCTGATCTTTGCTGCAGAGGGACGGCATGGTGCTTCTGACTATAGCACCATGTTGCCCGGGAGTCCTAAAAATTTTTTATAACTATACCTCAAAATGGTTTGTTGACAACGTGTGCAGGAGTCAAGATAATGCTTACCTGAGTTGGGGAAGAAAAGAAATTGGGTTGCTGAGAGGAACCATACAAACACATGTAGTTCATGGAGCTAGCTTTTATTTTGGTTGCTAGGTTGTTGTGGGTTCCTTCCATTAAAAAAAAATACGTGCATCAAATTAAAAAGAAAAAAATTGCTGGCATCCTGGCTTCAGAGACTGTGCTTTTAACCTACTATTAAACTAGCAATGATAATAATGATAATCAATAACACAATGACGGTAATAATAATGTTGTTGTTGTTAGATGTTGAGTTGATTCCGATTCATAGTGACCCTATGCACAACAGAGTGAAACACTGCTTGTCGTCGCTGTGTTAGAGCCCATTGTTACAGCGACTGTGTCAGTCCGTCTCATTGAGGGTCTTCCTCTTTTTCACTGACCCTCTATTTATCAAGCATGATGTCCTTCTCTAACGACTGTTCCCTTCTGATATCATGTTCAAAGTATGCGAGACAAAGTCTCCCCATCCTTGCTTCAAATCTGTTTGTTCTTTGGCAGTCCATCGTATATTCAATATTCTTCATCAACATCATAATTCAAAGGCATCAATTCTTCTTCAGTCTTCCTTATTCATTGCCCAGCTTTCACATGCATAAGAAGCAATTGAAGATAACCATGACTTGGGTCAGATGCACCTGAGTCCTCAAAGTGACGTCTTCGCTTTTTAACACTTTAAAGAGGTCTTTTGCAGCAGATTTCCCCAGTGCAATACTTTGACTTCTTTACTGCTACTGCCAAAGGCATTAATTGTGGATCCAAGTATAATGAAACCCTTGACAATTTCCATCTTTTCTCCATTTATCATGATGTTGCTTATTGGTCCAATGGTGAGGATTTTTATTTTCTTTCTGTTGAGGTATAATCCATAGTGAAGGCTGTGGTCTTTGATCTTCATCAGTAAGTACTTCCAGTCTTCTTCACTTTCAGCAAGCAAGGTTGTGTCATCTGCATATCGAAGGTTGTTAATGAGTCTTCCTCCAATCCTGACGCCACATTCTTCTTCATATAGTCCAGCTGCTCAGATTATTTGCTCAGCATATAGATTGAATAAGTATGGTAGAAGGATACAACCCTGACACACACCTTTCCTGATTTTAAACCAGGCAGTATCCCCTTGTTCTGCTGGAACAACTGCCTCTTGGTCTATGTACAAATGTATGTATGTACCAGTGAGCATAATTAAGTGTTCTAGAATACCCATTCTTTGCCATGTTATCCATAATTTGTTATGATTCAAACAGTCAAATGCTACCATTAATTGATAACTTACAAAGTGACAGGTACTGTTCCAAGACCATTATGTATATTAATTCATTTTGGTGTAAACAGTTAATGCGCTTGGCTTCTAACTGAAAGGTTGAAGGTTCAAGTCCACCAAGAAGCTCCTTGGAATAAAGGCCTGGCAAACTACTTCTATAAAATCAGCTACTGAAAATCTTATGAAGGAAATGAGAATGTTTTATTACCTATATATTTATCACAATAGTGGTAAAGAATTATTTCATTAAATCTTATGAATTAAATATACACATATTTCCTTAAGAGGAGCCATTTCAATAATCTGAATTGTTAGTAAAGACACAGGAGAGTCAATAAGTTCTTCCTAAGGTACTGAAATTATGATAGGTAAAAAAATGAAGTTAGTTATTTATATCAGCTATTAAAAAACAACAACAAAGCCAAAACCAGTGCTGTCGAGTCTATTCCAACTCATAGTGACTCTATAGGACTGAGAAGAACTGCCCCATAGGGTTTCCAAGGAGAGGTCAGTGAATTTGAACTGCCAACCTTTTGGTTGGCAGCAGAGATCTTAACTAATACACCACCGGGGCTCAAAAACAAGGCAGAGTTGTTGAGTTTTGGCTCTCATAAGTTTCACTATATATATTTGTTATTGTTAGGTACCATCAAATTGGTTCGGATTCACAGCAACCCTATGTACGACAAAACAAAAAATACGACCAGGATACATGCTATCCTCACAACCGTCGCTATGTTTGAGCCCATTATTGCAGAAACTGTGTCAGTCCGTCTCGTTGAGGGTCTTTCTCTTTTTCGCTGGCCCTCTACTTTACCAAGCATGATGTCCTTTCCAGGAACTGGTCCCTCCTGATTGCAAGTCCAGAGTATGTGAGATAAAGTCTTGCCATCCTTGCTTCTATGGAGCATTCTGGCTGTACTTCTTACAAGACGTATATATATATATATATATATATATATATATATATATATATACATATATACCCAAAACCAAAAAACCTGTTGACATCGAGTTGATTCTGGCTCATAGCGACCCTATAGGTCAGAGTAGAACTGTCCCATAGGGTTGCCAAGGAGCGGCTGGTAGATTCGACCTGCTGACCTTCTAGTTACCAGCCAAACACTTAACCACTGTTCCACCAGGGCTCCATACACATATACATGTATACATATATACACATATACATATGTATTTGTATGCATATATATGTATACATAGGGGCCCTGGTGGCGCAGTGGTTAAGAGCTATGGCTGCTAACCAAAAGGTCGGCAGTTCGAATCCACCAGTCATTCCTTGGGAACCCTATGGGGCAGTTCTCCTCTGTCCTATAGCATCTCTATGAGTCAGAATCTACTTGAATACAATGGGTTTTATATATACATATATATATATAATACATATATATGTATATAAGTATATACATATATATGTTGTTGTTGTTAGATGCCATTGAATCGGTTCCCATACATAACAACCCTATGTACAGCAGAACAAAACAATGTCCAGTCCTGCACCATCCTCACAATCTTTGTTATGCTTGAGCTTATTCTTGCAGCCACTGTATCAATCCATCTCATTGAGGGTTTTCTCTTTTTCTTTGACCAGCTGCTTTACCAGTCATAATGTCCTTCTCCAGGGACTGTTCCCTCCTGATAACATGTCCAAAGAATGTGAACCAAACTCTTGCCATTCTTGCTTCTAATGAGCATTCTGGGTGTACTTCCAGGACAGATTTGTTCGTTCTTCTGGAAGTCCATGGTATATATTCAATATTCTTCACCAACAACATAATTCAAAGGCATCAATTTTTCTTCTGTTTTCCTTATTCATTGTCCAGCTTTCGCATGCATATGAGGCATTTGAAAACACCATGGCTTGGATCAGGCACACCTTAGTCCTTCATGTAACATCTTTGCTTTTTAACAGTTTTTAAAGAGATCTTTTGCAGCAGAATTACCCAATGCAATGTATCTTTTGATTTCTTGACTGTTCTTCCATGGGTGTTGATTGTAGATTCAAGTAAAATAAAATCCTTTACAACTTCAATATTATCTCCATTTATCATGATGTTGCTTATTGGACCAGTTGTGAGGATTTTTGTTTTCTTTGTGTTGAAGTGCAATCCATACTGAAGGCTCTGGCTTTGATCTTTATCAATAAATGCTTCAAGTCCTCCTCACTTTCAGCAAGCAAAGTTGTATCATCTGCACATTCCAGGTTGTTAATGAGTCTTCCTCTAATCCTGATGCCTTGTTTTAATTCACAGAGCCCAGCTTCTGGGATTATTTGCTCAGCATACAGATTGAATAGGCATGGTAAAAGGATACAACCATGACACACACCTTTCTTGACTTTAAACTACACAGTATCCCCTTGTTCTGTTTGAATGACTGCCTCTCGGTCTAAGTACAGGTTCCTTATGAGCACAATTAACTATTCTGGAACTCTTATTCTTTGAAATGCTATCCAGTATTTGTTTTGATCCACACAGTTGACTGCCTTTTATAGTCAATAAAACACATGTAAACATCTTTCTGGTATTCTCTGCTTTCAGCCACAATCCACCTGACATTAGCAATGATATCCCTTGTTCCGTGTACTGTTTAGCATCCAGCAGTTGCCTATTGATGTACTTTTACAATCTCTTTTGAACGATCCTCAGCAAAATTTTACTTGTGTGTGATTTTAATGATATTGTTCAATAATTTCCATATTCTGTTGGATCACCTTTCTTTGGAATGAGTACAGATATGGATAACTTCCAGTCAGTTGGCCAGATAGTTGTCTTCCAAGTTTCTTGGTATAGATGAGTGAGCACTTCCAGTGCTGCATCCATTTGTTGCAACAGCTCAATTGGTTTTCTGCCAATTCCCAGAGCCTTGTTTTTTGCCAATGCCTTCAGTGCAGCTTGGACTTCTTCCTTCAGTAACATTGGTTCTTGATCATATGCTACCTCCTGAAATGGTTGAAAATCAACCAATTCTTTTTGGTACAGTGACTCTGTGTATTCCTTCCATCTTCCTGCATCATTTAATATTTTCCCCTTAGAATCTTTCAATATTGCAACTTGAGGCTTGAATTTTCTCTTCAGTTCTTTCAGCTTCAGAAATGCCAAGCGTGTTCTTCCTGTTTGGTTTTCTAACTCCAGGCCCTTGCACATGTCATTATAATACTTTATTTTATCTACTTGAGCTGCCCTTTGAAGTCTTCTGTTCAGCTCTTTTACTTTATCATTTCTTCCATTTGCTTTAGCTACTCAATGTTCAAGAGCAAGTTTCAGAGTCTCTTCTGACATCCATTTTGCTCTTTTCTTTCTTTCCTGTCTTTTTAATGACCTCTTGCTTTCTTCATGTATGATGTTCTTGATGTCATTCCACAACTCATCTGGTCTTCAGTCATTAGTGCTCAATGCATCAAATCTATTCTTGGGATGGTCTCTAAATTCAAGTGGGATATACTTAAATGTCTTGCTTTGGTTCTTCTTGGACTTGTTCTAATTTTCTTCAGCTTCAACTTAGACTTTCATATGAGCAAATGATGGTCTGTTCCACAGTTGGCCCTTGGTCTTGTTCTGACTGATGATATTGAGCTTTTCCATCATCTCTTTCCACAGATGTAGTCAATTTGATTCCTTTGTATTCTATATGGTGAGGTCCACATATGTTGCCAACATTTATGTTGGTGAAAAAAAGGTATTTGCAATGAAGAAGTCATTAGTTTTGCAAAATTTTGTCATGAGATCTCCAGCATGGTTTCTATCATCAAGGCAATTATTTTCCAACTACCTGATCCTTCTTTTTTGTTTCCAACTTGCGCATTACAATTGCCATTAATTATCAATGCATCTTGATTGCATGTGTGATCAATTTCAGACTTCAGAAGTTGGTAAAAATCTTCAATTTCTTCATCTTTGGCCTTAGCGGATGGTGTGTAAATTTGAATAATAGCTGTATTAACTGGTCTTCCTTGTAGATGTATGGATATTATTCTATCACTGACAGTATTGTGTACTTAGGATAAATCTTGAAATGTTCTTTTTGCCGGTGAACGTGATGCCATTCCTCTTCAATTTGTCATTCCCAGCATAGCAGGCCATATGAGTCTCTGATTCAAAATGGCCAATAGCAGTCCATTTCATCTCACTGATACCTAGGATGTCAATGTTTATGCATTCCAGTTCATTTTTGATGACTTCCGGTTTTCTTAGATTCATATTTTGTACATTCCATGTTCTGATTATTTGTGGATGTTTGCAGCTGTTTCTTCTCATTTTGAGTTGTGGCACATCAGCAAATGAAGATACCGAAAGCTTGTCTCCATGTATGCCATTAAGGTTGACTTTATTTTGTGGAGGCAGTTCTTCTCTAGTTGTATTTTGAGTGCTTTCCAACTTGAGGGGCTCATCTCTAGCACTATATCAGACAATATTCTGCTGCTATTCATAAGGTTTTCACTGGTTAATTTTTTCAGAAGTAGACTGCCATGTCCTTCCTCCTAGTCTGTCTGAGTCTGGAAGCTCATCTGAAATCTGTACACCAAGGTTGACCCTACTGGTATTTGAAATACTGGTGGCAAAGCTTCCAGTATCACAGCAACATGCAAGCCACTACAGTATGACAAACTGACAGACATGTGTTGGCTATATGTATATACATATACACATACACATATATACAGATAGATATATGCCTCATATATATATGTACATACATATATGCATATATATACTGTGAAACCTATGAGAGCTAGAACTCGATGGGACTGCTTTATTTTTCCAGGTCTCGCAAGTTTTCCACCCTTGACAGGTGCAGTCTTACCATTTTTCTATCTCCCTGTATTAGTGGAAAATATTTTGAATTTTCCTTCTCTGACAGGTCTCTGCCTTACACAGGTTCCTGCTTTTGCAGGTTATACTGTATTATAACCTGTAAAAGCCAGAACCTGTGTAAGGTGGCATTCTGCCAGTGAAGGAAAACTCAAAACTAAAATAAGGTAGGATTCTTAATAGAGAGGGATAGTAAGCACACATCAAAAATGGAAACTTGCAAGACACAGAAAAATCATATACATATATATGTGTGTATGTATATGTAAATATATACACACACACACATATATATATGCACTCAGATATATATATATGCATATATATATAAACCTATGCAGCACAGTCTACTCTGATACATGTGGTGTTGCCATGAGTTGGAGTTGACTAGACAACTGGTTTTTTAAACACATGAAATAGAAACTATTATTATCCCCATTTTAAAAATGAGAAAATTCAGGCATAATGAGGCTTATTGGATTTCCCAAGATTCCATAGCTGGAAAGTGGTAGAATAGAAAGCCTCCCTGTTTAGTCCAACATGATACACAGGGTTTTACTTGTTCCTTTGTTAACTTTAGGCCAGGTGCGGAGAGTTATTGAGATGTTTGGGCTAAGTCTAGGATGGAGGCATTGTTGGTATGGAAATGGGGGCCTCTTGCAGAAGGAATGTTGGCTAAGAGGAATCAGGCTCAGTGGGGGGTTATATCCAATATATTTAACAACCGGTATGGGGTCCCCATGAGTTGGAGTCTACTTAACGGCAAATAACAACAACACAACTCAGACATCAGCCTATCAGAACGTATGTAACTTCCCGTTACATCCAGCTGCATCTGGCATAGTAGTTCACACCAGGTTAAAATCAGCCTTGTCCTCAACAAGGGTTATGAGGGGCATTCTCATTTGGACAAGTAAGTACTCATCATGTGCCAGTTGTAGTACTTACTATTCTCCTCACTTAAGTATTGCCAGGGTGCCAACCCACAATGATGTAGTTTCTGTAACTGACTACTGAGACACACACACCACACATTCTTACTAGAGTAAGAAAACATTACTCTGACAATAAGAAATATTTTAGCTACTTTTAAACTATTTTTCAGAAAGTATAAATTTATCTGTCTTTTTGAAAAAATTGAACAGAATGGAGTATTTTCATGCATGATAATTGTAATCTGGATGATGGTAGAACTCTGAAGTAAGGCAGGGATACCTGCGGCAGTCACTGAAATATTCTGGACTTGTTGCTTATATATTAAATGGTCCTGAAGCCTTTTGAGTTACTCTGACTGGTTAAAAAAAAAAAAAAAAAATTCTGTATCCTACCTTATTTTCAGACTGTTATGCTTTTTGCTGTTATTCTTTCTGGATTTTACTATGTCCTTCTACCGTCGGGCCCTAAGAGATGGGAGACATAATAGTCTATGATTTAATACATGATTTTGTGTCATTTATGTTGTCCACTCATATGCTTTTGTCTGCTTTATCCAGAATTCCTTCTGCATGTCTTTTGATAGGCAAGCCTGCAGGAAAACATGAACTTTGCTTGAGTTAAGTGAGACTGAGCAGCGGATATTTTCAGGTATATCTTCACAAGGTATCAACCACTTGTGGAAGGCACTTCTGGATCAGGGTCTTGTTTCATGCAGTCTGTAATTTGTTTTCAGCCATGTACTTAGTCTCTAGGAATTGATTGAAATGAACCAAACTCCAATGACCTATTTATTATTTCCTGTATTTGTTTAATAAATTGTATGAAACACTACCACGCACAAGACAATGTTTTAGTGATCGGAGGATGCTGTCACTATGCTGAAACAGTACCCTCCTGAAACAGACAAGAAAGGGGAAAAGGCATTTATTTATATACCTTATGGGATATAACTGAGCAGCAATGAGTACACTTACACTTGCTTTATGGAGCTCCCAGCATCAGGGTAGCTGGAGAACAAATAATCAGAAACTTGCCTAGTGTTCACTGAATCAGGGAACAGCAGTCTTTCTAGTCTTCAGGGGTCATTTATCCAGACTAAAAATTACCCTGATATTGCTTCATTCTAGGAACTATAAAGAACTTACAATGCTTTTTTTTTTTTTTAAAAACTAATTTATTCATTTGCTCATTAACTCATTCAACACAGGCCACCATGTATTAATGCGCATCTTGGATAATGCCCAAAGGTGCTGGGCGAAGAGACAAGCGGGGCTCCATCCAGCCTGTGCACTACTCATCAAGCTGCTCCCTGCAGAACGGCAGCCTCCCAAACAAGGGTACCTTTTTCTAATTTTTCTGCCCAGAGGGGTTGCCTGTTTATAATCTGTCTACTCAGAGGTTTGTTTGTGCAATCGGAGCCCTGTGCTTGAGTTTAGCCCTTTCAAGACCCAATTATTTTCTCCTTTGAATTTTTTGTTGATACTATGTGTTTTCACTAATGAAGGCATGCTGATTAAAAGACCAGTTCAGCATTTTTGTTATGCATTATGGATTCTGATACTCATTATCTGGGATTCCCACATGTCGCAGCAGATGCTGGACATAGTAAGTACTACTGATATGAATCAATGATAAAATCATTTATTTATTTATTTTCTGAAAATTTGCAAAACCTGAGGTAAAACACGAAGGCACCTGGCAATGACTGTACATTCATTTTATTCTAGTCTCCTTCTACTTAGTTTTATTATTATTATTATTTTTTATGAAACTTTTCAAAACATGGCACAATGTGTTCTTCTTTACTGCAAAAGCAGTACTTACAGCCCAAATTAATAAAGCCAAGGTATTTTTTATCTCAGGAAAATTACCACTGCAATGCATTCTTCATTACTGCAAAAGCAGTACTGACAGGCCAAATAAATAAAACTAAAGGAATCTGAATCTTAGGAAAATTACCACCACTATGTATTCTTCATTATTGCGAAAGCAGTATGAACAGATAACAAACAGAAACAGCTGCCCTGGAATACTACAGAACTGCTCATAGTGATGCATTCTACCTACTACACATGGAAGCAATGATTTGGCCCTAAGATTGAATGTAGGGTAAGAATAATTTATAAGAGTTCCAATCTCTTTGAAAGTACCACTGCAACGCATTATTTCGTACTTCAAAGGCATTATCTACTGTTCCTAGACTGTCTTAATGTAGATTTATTCTAGACTAAGACAGACTAGGAAGAAGGACCTGGAGGTCTACTTCTGAAAAAATTAGCTAGTGAAAACCTTGTGAATAGCAGCAGAACATTGTCTGATATAGTGCTGGAAGATGAGCCCCTAAAGTTGGAAGGTACTCAAAATAAGACTGAGGAAGAACTGCCTCCTCAAGGTACAGTCTACCTTAATGTCGTGGATGGAGTCAAGCTTTCAGGACATTCAGTTGCTGATGTGGCACTACTCAAAATGAGAAGAAACAGCTACAAATATGCATTAATAATAGCATGGAATGTACAAAGTATGAATCTAGGAAAATTGAAAGTTGTCAAAAATGAAATGGACCACAAAAAGATTGATATCCTAGGCATTAGTGAGCTGAAACGGACTGGTATTGGCCATTTTGAATCAGACAATCATATGGTCTACTATGTTAGGAATGAAAAATTGAAGAGGAATGGCATTACATTCATTGTCAAAAAGACCATTTCAAGATCTATCCTGAAGTACAACACTGTCAAAGATATGGTAATATTCATGCTCCTACAAGGAAGACCAATTAATATGACTGTTATTCAGATTTACACACCATCCACTAAGGACAAAGACGAAGAGAGTGAAGGTTTTTACCAACTTCTGCAGTCTGACTGAAATTAATTAAACATGCAATCAAGATGCATTGCTAATTAATGGCAATTGGAATGTGAAAGTTGGAAACAAAGAAGAAGGAATGGTAGTTGGCAAATAAGGCCTTGGTGATAGAAAACACACTGGAGATCTCATGATAGATTTTTACAAGACCAATGACTTCCTCATTGCAAATACTTTCTTTTATCAACATAAATGGTGACTATACATGTGGGCCTCACCAACGGAATACACAGGAATCAAACTGTCTACATCTGTGGGAAGAGATGATAGAAAAGCTCAATATCATCAGTCAGAACAAGGCCAGGGGCCAACTGTGGAACAGACCACCAATTGCTCATATGCAAGTTAAGTTGAAGCTGAAGAAAGTTAGAGAAGTCCATGAGAGCCAAAGTATGACCTGGAATATATTCCACCTAAATTTAGAAACCACCTGAAGAATAGATTTGACGCATTGAACACTAATGACCGAAGACCAGATGAGTTGTGGAATGTCATCAAGGACATCAGACGTGAAGAAAGCAAAAGGTCACCAAAAAGACAAGAAAGAAAGAAAAGACCAAAATGGATGTCAGAAGAGAATATGAAACTTGCTCTTAAATGTAGAGGAGCTAAAGAAAAAGGAAGAAATGATGAAGTAAAACAGCTGAACAGAAGATTTCAAAGGGCAGCTCCAGTAGACAAAGTAAAGTATTACAATGAAATGTGCAAAGATCTAGAGTTAGAAAACCAAACAGGAAGAACACACTCGGCATTTCTCAAGCTGAAAGAACTGAAGAGAAATTCAAGCCTCAAGTTGTAATACTGAAGTATTCTAAAGGAAAAATATTAAATGACACAGGAAGCATCAAAAGAAGATGGAAGGAGTACACAGAGTCACTGTATCAAAAAGAATTGGTCGATGTTCAACCATTTCAGGAGGTAGCATAAGATCAGGAACTGATGGTAATGAAGGACGAAGCCCAAGCTACACTGAAGGCATTGGTGAAAAACAAGGCTCCAGGAGTTGACCAACTGAGCTGTTTCAACAAATGGATGCAGCACTGGAAGTGCTCACTTGTTTATGCCAAGGAATTTGGAAAAGAGTTACCTGGCCAACCTACTGGAAGAGGTCCATATTTGTGCCCATTCCAAGGAAAGGTGATTCAACAGAATGTGGAAATTATTGAAAAATATCATTAGTATCACACACAAGTAAAATTTTGCTGAAGATCATTCAAAAGCCCACAGAAGCAGCAGTCAAGAAATCAAAGGACATATTGCATTGGGCAGATCTGCTGCAAAAGACCTCTTTAAAGTGTCACTTTAAGGACTAATGTGTGTCTGACCCAAGCCATGGTCTTTCCAGTGGCCTCATATGCATGCTAAAGCTGGATAATGAATAAAGAAGACCAAAGAAGAATTGATGCCTTTGAAATATTATGTTGGCGAAGAACACTGAATATACCAGACTGCCGGAAGAATGAACAAATTTGTTTTAGAAGAAGTACAGCCAGAATGCTCATTAGAAGCAAGCATGGCAAAACTTCATCTTACATATTTCAGACATGTTATCAAGTGGGACCACTTCCTGGAGAAGGATATCTTGCTTGGTAAAGTAGAGGGTCAGGGAGAAAGAGGAACACCCTCAACAAGGTAGATTGACACAGTGGCTGCAACAATGGGCTCAAGCATAACAGCAATTGTGAGAATGGTCCAAGACTGGGCAGTGTTTTGTTCTGTTGTCCATAAGGTCTCTATGTGTTGGAACTGACTTGATGGCACCTAACAGCAACAACAGCCTTTACTGCTCATAAGGTAGAAAAGCAGGGAGCCAGTAACACCTGGAAACCATGAATGGCATCAAGGAGAAAATTGCCACTATAACTGAATGAAGACTGGCAATAGCTTATTCTCACCATAAGTACATTCTCAGGAGAACACAGTAAATGGTAAACATAGTGAGGAGGCTTATCTCACAGACATAAAGGCAAACCTGCCAATCGTTTAGAAAATTCATACATCCAGGAGGCATCACCTAAGACAATGCTCAATCTACACAAAAATGAGGCTCCAACTCAGGGTTCCTGTGTTTCAAGTATTTCAAAACGCTCCTACCTTGAGGCTAAATGCATTAAAATTGGTCTATCTCCTTCCCAAAAAACTCCAGAGTCAAAAAAATTGGGTGGGATATCGTATGTCCCAAGAGTTTTTAAAGGGTTAGACAGAAAGAAAATATAGTCTAATCCTTGAATGAGCTTGAAATGTGGCAATACTTGATATATTCTCTCTCTTCTTCACATAGCATTGAGTAAACTATGACATATCTGTCCCAATTCAGCTCCTTTTAGGGAGCCCTGGTGGCACAGTGGATAAGCGCTTGGCTGCTAACTGAATGGTTGACAGTTCAAAGCCACCAGCTGCTCCATGGGAGAAAGATGTGGCAGTCTGCTTCTGTAAAGATTACAAAAAAAAAAAGAAAGAAAAACCAAAAATCAAACCTGTTGCTGTTGAGTCAATTCTGACTCATAGAGATACTGTAGGAAAAATAGAACCGCCCCTATAGGGTTTCCAAGGCTGTAGTCTTTATGGAGCCCTGGTGGTATAGTGGTTAAGAGCTCAGCTGCTAACCAAAAGACTGGCAGTTCAAATCCACCAGCTGCTCCTTGGAAACCCTATATATAGGGCAGTTCTACTCTGTTCTGTATGGTCTCTATGAATTGGGATCGACTGGACAGCAATGGGTTTGGTTTTTTTTTTTTTTTTTTGAGTCTGCTTCTTTTATTCAATATACTCCTTATTAATTACCAGAAGTTTCAGTTTTTCCACAAACTCATTCAATTTAATGTGTTACAGGCAGATGATAATTTGTTTTATGAGTTCCATTCTTCACTGGTATTTTAAGGAGGTCTACATGCTTAACAGGAGTACCAGGGTGGTACAAATGGACAACACGCTCAGCTGCTAATCAAAAGTTTGGGGGTTTTAGTCCAACCAGAGGTGCCTTGGAAGAAAGGCCTGGTGAGCCACTTCCAAAAATTAGCCAATGAAAACCTTATGGATCACAACAGAACATTGTCCAACTGAATTGCTTTGGATGCATCATCAGATGGGATCAACTGTGGAAGGAAGACATCATGTTTGGTGAAGTAGAGGGCCAATAACTGTGTAGGAAACCCTTGGTGAGATGGATTGGCATAATAGCTGCAACAACAGACTGGAATACACTGGTGATTTTGAGGATGACTCAAGACGAGCAACATTTTCTTCTATTATACATAAAGGTCGCCATGAATCGAGGTTGACTCATGGCAGCTAACAACAACAGTGCAGGACAAGTCTAACCACAAATAAATCTGAAACGTCCTCAAATAATTGAAAGCTCTGAATACGTCATTCTAAATATTCTTTCCTCCAAACCTCTCTTCTTTCATTTAATATCTAATTTAAGGTAATTTTAAAAACATGGGCTTTAAAAAATTATTTCATTAAATCTTATGACTTAAGGATACACATATTTCCTTAAGCGGAGCCATTTCAGTAATCTGAATTGTTAGTAAAGATGCAAAAGGAGAGTCAGTAAGTTCTTGCCTAAGGCACTGAAATTATGGTGACTAAAAAAAATAAAGTTAGTTAATTTGTATGAGCTATACACACATACTTAAGTGTTATTCATTTGGCCATGATAAAGGGATAAAAAAATAACTCAGATAAATGTTTGTACTGCATACTTGTAAAATACAAGGCTCGATAGACAGCTAATGGTAAGAAAATGTATTTGAAATTATATTTCTTCTCTGTGATCAAGCAAGTACTGCACACCCCTCACAGAGAGAAAAAAGTTCTTTTTCTACTTTCTAAGAAACTTCCTCAGTTTGCACTATTGGTGAATTCTGTTTTTTAAAAAATCTTTAAAAAGGAGCCCTGGTTGTGCACTGATTAAAATGCTCTGCTGCTAACTGAAAGATTGGCAGTTCGAACCCACCGTCCACTCCATGGGAGAAAGGTGTAGCAGTCTGCTTCCGTAAAGATTTACAGCCGTTGAAGCCCTATGGGATTGCCATGAATTGGAATCGACTCAATGGCGGTGGGTTTATCTTTAAAACTCTACAGATCTGTATCTCTTGTCTTGTGATATTGCTGAAAGAAATATGACCCAAATCCCATATTACACTTAAAAATAATTATATTAAAAGGAAGGTTTGTGATCTGTGTCAAACTGCATACCTTGGCCTTTTGTTGGTATAACACATTTAATATCTTGTCAATGTTACTGTGACCTTCTGTGGTATGTGCGCATGAGGTAAAATCCATGACGCCATTGATTTTATTAACAGATAGTACTCAGTTATTAACCTAAGTCATGGAATAGACAAATGGATTTGACACCAGCTCTTGCTCAGTGTCACTCCGTCTGTAGCAAAACTTAACAACACACTAGAGCTGCTTAGGGAGAAAAGCCCTTTGCACATGAATCTTTTAGGAAATGAGAAACGTGCTGTATGAGAAAATACAGTTGTGTTATTTTACTTCTTAAAACAATTTTTTCATTGTGAAGATTGATTATATATTGTGAAAGCAAGGAGGCAATATACTTTGGTCTTGAATTCCAAAATAAAATATGAATTCTATTCTTGAACTATGTGGCATTTTTTATTGAGATTGTTGTTAAATGACTATATGCACAAAAAGATGTTGCAAATAAATTTGACTATGTAGTCATACTCCCTTGTGGAAAGTTATAAATTATTTTTTTTACTAAAACTTAGACTCACTTTGTGTAAATATTTGGAAATGTTCTTCTATTGCACCTTTCAAGCCAAGATTACAATCACAACCATATTAAAATAATTAATCACCAAAGCCTGTAAGGTTGCTAAAACCCTTTTGGACAGCAAAAGGCATTTCTGTGGGATATATTTCTTGTTTAAATTCCAAAAGTCCTAGTTCCCACTTATAGTGCTACTTTGAGTATCACATACTTCAGTAAGTTAGTTTTCAAGCATTCCATGGTCTTGTACCAGGAGCAAATATAGTAAGCCTTCATCAGTGTCATCGTACCTTTGGTCACTTAAACCCTATGTGAGATTGTTCCCAGGTGTGTGATTTTTTAGGGTCTAGTTCTTCTGTCATTGGGAGGAGAATCCAAATATTTCATGCGGGACAATGTGACATATTCTACCAGATGCTGTCTTTGTCCTTCTACAGATGCTTCTGATTTAATTCATGTATTAGGATAAGCCTATATTTGCTGTTCTAATGGTTGAGATGTCAGAAATTCTTTCTGAAGTTAGGAGATGAAAGCCTGAACGAATGGTTTTAATCTCTAGGTTTGTTTACCAGAGGAGGATATTATGAGAAAATACATTCTGCTCATCATCTTCACACCTTGTATATTCTTGAGAAATGAAAACAGAAAACACTCTCAGTTTTGCTAATACTTTAATTCTATTCTTAGACATTAACAAGCAAGATGTGGAATATAAATGCTATGGCAGAACTGCTAATACAAACAGGGTCAAGGTCATTAACAGAAAATGAATGACTAGGACAAAGCTCCCATAGCCATGTTTACTCAACTTCGGAAGCTTCTGGTATACAGAGAGCACCCTCTTGCAGGGCCATCTGCACCCCAGATACGGGGCATTTAACCTTCCTGAACACATCTTACACACTCTCTGATATATGCAAAGCACACAATACTGTTTTTCTCCACTTCATGATGTGATTTGATGTAATCAGCCTATCAGTTGTAAGGGAGGTTTCCTCAGGGTTGTGCTGCATCCAAAATAGGTGTAGACATTTCGGCAAAGCTCACTTGCTTGCTCTGGATCCTGCATCTGGCTCGTCATCATCTGACCTCAGGTTCTTGGGGCTTGAGCCAGCAGCCTGCCATCTTACCTGCCAATCTTGGGTTCATCAGCCCATGCAGCTATGGGAGTCAGGAGAAGTCTCCAGCCTGACACCTGACCCATACACTTGGGACTTACAAGCCTCTACAACTGCATAAGCCATTTCTTTGAGATAAATCTCTCTCTCTCTATATATAAAAGCACATATAAATATAAATATATAAAAGCACATATAAATACAAATACAAATATAAATATAAGCTTCACTGGTTTTGTTTCTCTAGAGAACCCAGACTAAGACATTTGGTACCAAGAGTGGTTCTAGAGAAACAAAATTGTAAGGATGAGCTTTCTAAATTGGTTCTCAAGTCTGACTAGTCTTAAAGGTGCTGATGACTCTGTCTCCAGTAATAAAGAGGGTGCTGCTAATCCATGGAGTGAGTTGGCAATATTAACACACAAAATATCACCACCAATAGATCAAGTATTGGTGAGAAGAGAGGCTCTGGGTGATCACATGTTTGATACTTTTCTATAATTTTGTCAGAATGAGAAGTATAGGGAAGATGGTTGATTGATCCTACTTTTACCAGACAAAAAGAAAGACATGAACTCAGGGCTTCAGAGTAATAGCTAAAGTGCTACATAAAAGACCTCAAAGTTGCCATTTGTCCCCTGAAAGAAAGCCCATTTCTTGTACTAACAGAACTGATATTGCTGAAAACCAAACCCAGGGTCTTACTGTAAGAGTGACTGAATTATAATGCCAGTTGAATTCCCAACCTTGAATGATGTCTGAAGTTAAAGTGAGGACATGAAATCGTTGATTGGGAAGAAATGGGATCCTGAAACTTGGGATGGGGAAATATGGGCAGATATTAAGGAAGCTGGGGACACTGAACCCCTAAATTCCATTGAATCACTCCTGCCAACAGACCCAGTCCTCTCCCATCTGAAGACAGCACTACATCTTTTTCTGCTAAGCTAAGCTCCCCAGTAAAATCATTATCCCTTCCACCCTCATCTGATGAGATTAACACAGCTGTGCCTGAAGAGTCTTTGTCTGAAATATTGTCTGGGGCAGCACCTGGGGCATTGCCTAGGGCATCGCCACAGTTAGATGCCTTACAAGACATTGCTCAATGATCCCAGTTACTACTCCCACCACTCATTATTGTTTTCAGACCTATAACTAGATTTAAGTCCCAGCAAGCCCCAAAAGGTGAAATACAAAGTGTGACCTAGGAGGAGGTATTCTACACTCCAAAAGAACTGCCTGACTTTTCTAATATGTACAAACAGAAACCTGAGGGATATGTGTGGGAATGGCTGTTAAGGGTGTGGGATAATGGTGCAAGGAACATGAAGTTGAATCAGTCTGAGTTTATTGATATGGGCTCACTAAGCACAGATCCTTCATTCCGTGTTTCAGCTTAGGAAAGGATCTAATAGTTTGTTTAGTTGAGTTACTGAAGCATGGATTACCTGGTGGCCTACACTAAATCAAGTTGAAGTACCAGACTTGCCTTGATATACTGTAGAAGAAAGACTCTAAAGACTTAGGGAAATTGGCATGCTAGAGTGGATTTACTGGGTTAGACCCAGAGACCCACACATGGAGTGCCCACAGGACACATCTTTTACCACAACGGTGAGGAACAAATTTGTGAAGGGAACCCCAGTACCCTTGAAGATTACTGTGATTACCATTTTATGTAAGCCAGATTTGACAGTCAGAATTGCCCTAACTGAATTAAGGTACCTAACTATAATGGGGCTGATTGGACCCTGTGATAGTAGGGGCCAAACCAAGTGGTACACTCAATTGACAAAGGCAAGGTGGGCGTGGTTACAGTAATGGACAGTGGAGTCAAAATAGTAATCAGAATAGTCTGACTCATATGGATTTATGGAGTTGGATTCACAGTCATGGTGTCCCTAGGAGTGAAATAAATGGGAAATCTACTAATTATTTACTTGATCTGTACAAGTGGAAGACTTCTAGGTTAAGTGAATGGCAGTCTAACTTGAATCACAGAATAGAGAGGCATAGCCCCTCAACCAATACCCAGACTTGAGCCAGTTTACAGACCCAGAATCCCTTGAATGAATGGGAGGCTGGGCCCCCTTGAGGAAGGATCCCACTACACTGCCAAAAATTTATACTGTTAATCTTTCTCTTAGCCTTCCCCAAAAGGATCTATGGCCTTTTATGAGAGTGACTGTTCATTGTGGAAAAGGAAATAATCAGACTTTTGGGGGATTACTGGACACTGGCTCTGAACTTATACTAATTCCAGGAGACCCAAAACGTCACTGTGGCCCACCAGTCAGAGTTAGGGGCATATGAAGTTCAGATTATTAATAGAGTCTTAGCTGAGGTCCATCTCACAGTGGGTCCAGTGGGTCCAGTGGGTCTCCAAACCCATCCTGTAGTGATTTCTCCAGTTCCAGAATGTATAATTGGAATAGATATATTCAGCAAGTGGCAGAACTCCCACATTGGATCTCTGACAAGTGGAGTAAGGGCTATTATGGTAGGAAAAGCCAGGTGGAAGCCATTAGAACTGTCCATACCTAGGAAAATAGTAAATCAAAACCAATATCACATTCCTAGAGGGACTGCAAAGATTAGTGCCACTATCAAGGACTTGAAGGATGAAGGGGTGGTGATTTCCACTACAGTCCCATCCAACTTGCCTATTTGGTCTGTGCAAAAAAATAAAAGAATTGATGGATCTTGGAGAACAGGAGTAGATTATCATATACTTAACTAGGTGGTGACTCCAATTGCAGCTGCTGTTCCAGACGTGGTTTCACTGCTAGAGAAAATTAATATATCTCCTGGTGACTGATATGCAGCTATTGATCTGGCCAATGCCTTTTTCTCAATTCTGATTTCAAAGGATCACCAGAAGCAGTTTGCCTTCAGCCGGCAAGGTCAACAATACAACTCCACTGTCCTACCTCAGAGGTATATCAACTCTACAGCCCTATGTCATAATTTATTCTGCAGGGACGTTGATCATCTTTCCCTTCCAAAAGACATCACACTGGTCCATTACATTGATGACATTATGCTGATTGGACCTAGTAAGGAAGAAGTGTCAGTGACTCTGGACTTACTGGTAAAACGTTTGCATGCTAGAGGGTGGGAAATTAATCCCACAAAAATTCAGGCACCTTTCACCTCAGTGAAATTTCTAGGAGTCCAGTGGGACACATCAAGTTATTCCAACTGAAGTGAAGGGTACATTGTTACATCTGTCCCTACCTACAACTAAAAAGGAGGCACAACACCTGGTGGCCCTTTTTGGATTTTAGAGACAACATATCTCTCATTTGGGTGTGCTACTCTGGCCTATTTTCAACTGACTTGAAAAGTTATTAGTTTAGAGTGGGGCCCAGAACAAGAAAAGGCTCTGCAACAGGTTCAGGCTGCCATGCAAGTGGCTCTGACACTTGGGCCGTATGATCCAGCTTATTCCATGATGCTTGAAGTGTCAGTGACAGATAGAGATGCTGTTTGGAGCCTCTGGCAAGCCCCTATTGGTGAGTCACAGCAGAGACCCTTAGGATTTTGGAATAAACCCCTGCCATCCTCTGCAAATACTACTCTCCTTCTAGGAACAGCTTTTGCCTTGTGTCTTAGGCTGGGTTCTCTAGAGAAGCAAAACCAGTAAAAGTGTCTCTGTGTGTGTGTGTGTACATATATATACACACACACACAGACAGAGAGAAAGATACATATTAAGGAGATGGCTCACGTGATTGTAGAGGCTAGAAAGTCCCAAATCTGTGGATCAGGCTGGAGGCTTCTCCCAACTCAAGTAGCTGCAGGGGCTGGAGAACCCAAGATCCAAACTGTGGAGACTGATGAAACCCAAGATAGGCAGGCACCCGGCTAGCTCCAGTCCCAAGAACTGGAGGCCAGATGAACAGAAGCCAGCTGAAGGATCCAGAGAGAGCAAAAGCCAGCGAGCCTTGCCAGAAAGTCTACCCATATTGGATGCTGGCCACACTCCCAAGGAAATTCCCTTTCAACTGATTGGCTATTCACAGCAGATTCCATCATAGAGGTGATCACATTATATCAGATCTCATCATGGAAGTGATTACATCATTATATGACTGCCAAACAATGTCATAACTGCCAAACCACTGAGAATCATGGCCCAGCTAAGTTGACACACAACCTTAACCATCCCAGATAGTTACTGGGCCTTAGTAGAGACTGAACGCTTAACCAGCGGCCACCAAGTCACCATGCAGCCTGAGCTGCCCATCATGAATTGGGTGTTGCCTGACCCACAGTCATAAAGTTAGGCGTGTACAGCAGCACTCCATCATTAAATGGAAGTGGTATATACGAGACTGAGCTCAAGCATGACCTGAAGGCACAAGAAAATTGTATGAGGAAGTGGCCCAAATGCCCACTGTCTCCACTCCTGTCACATTACCTGCCCTCTCCCAGTCTGCACCTATGGCCTCATGAGGAGTTCCTTATGATCAGTTGAATGAAGAAGAGAAAACTCATGCTTGGTTTACAGATAGTTCTGTGTGATTTGCAGGCACCACTCAAAAGTGGACAACAACAGCAATACAGCCACTTTCTGGGATCTCCCTGAAGGACAGTGGTGAAAGAAAATCCTCCCAAAGGGCAGAACTTCAAGCAGTGAACCTGGTTGTTGACTTTGCTGGAAGGAGAAGTGGCCAGATGTGTGAATGTATACTGATTTATGGGCTGTGGTCAATGTTTGGCTGGATGGTTAGGGACTTGAAAGGAACATGTTTGTAAAATTGGGGACAAGGAGGTATGGGGAAGAGGTATGTGGATAGACCTCTCTGAATGGACCAAAGAAGTAAAGATATTTGTGTCTCATGTGAATGTTCACCAAAGGGTGACCTCAGCAGAAGAGGATTTTAACAATTGAGTGGATAGGATGATGCCTTCTGTGGAAACCAATCATCCTCTTTCCCCAGTCACTCCTATCATTGCCCAATGAGCTCATGAACAAAGTTTTCATGGTGGCAGGGATGGAAGCTATGCATGGGCTCAGTAACACGGACTTCCTCTCACCAAGGCCGATTTGACTATAGCCACTGCTGAATGCCCAAGCTGCCAGCAGCAGAGACCAACACCGAGTCCCCCGTATGGCACCATTCCTCGAGGTGATCAGCAAGCAACCTGGTGGCAGGTTGATTACATTGGACCACTTCCATCATGGAAAAGACAATGTTTCATTCTTACTGGGATAGACACTTACTCTGGATACAGATTTGCCTTCCCTGCATGCAATGCCTCTGCCAAAGCTACCATCTGTGGACTCACAGGATGCCTTATCCACTGTCATGGTATCCCACACAGCACTGCCTCAGATCAAGGGACTCATTTCACAGCAAATGAAGTATGGCAATGGGTCCATGCTAGTAGAATTCACTGGTCTTACCGTGTTGCCTATCATGCTGAAGCAGCTGGCTTTATAGAATGATGGAATGACCTTCTAAAGACACAAGTGCAGTGCCATATAGGTGGCAATCTTTTTCAGGGGCAATGTTCTCCAGGAGGCTGTATATGCTCTAAATCAGCACCCAATATATTGGGCTGTTTCTCCCACAGCCTGGATTCACAGTTCCAGGAATCAAGGGATGGAGATGGGAGTGGCACCATTCACTTTTAACCCTAGTGACCCACCTGCAAAATTTTTGCTTCCTGTCCCCATGACCCTATGCTCTGCCAGTCTAGAGGTCTTAGTTCCAAAGGAAAGAATACGCCTACCTGGAGACACAACACGGATTTCATCGAACTGGAAGCTAAGAATGCTGCCTGGTCACTTTGGGCTCCTCATGCCTCTAGATCAACAGGCAAAGAAGGGAGTTATCACATTGGCTTGTGTGACTGACCCTGTATTCCAAGCAAAAATCGGATTGCTATTGTATAATGGAGGTAAAAAAGGGTATGTCTGGAATACAGGAGGTCCCTTAGGGCATCTCTTGGTACTACCATGCCCTATGATTAAGGCAGTGAAAAACTACATAAATCCAATTACAACATGACTATTAATGGCCAGAGCCTTCAGGAATGAAAGTTTGGATCACTCCACCAAGCAAAGAACCACAACCAGCTGAGGTGATTGCTGAGGGTACAGGGACTACAGAATGGGTGGTTGAAGAAGGTAGTTCTAAATACCAGTTATATCCAAGTGACCTGTTGCATAAACAAAGACTGTAATTGTTATGAGTATTTCTTCCTTGTACGTGTGCATCAAATATTTTTGTTTTCTTCACTTATAAAATATATGATGTAAACAGGGCTAGTGCATTTTTGGTTGTATGCATGTTAGTCGTATCATGTTAGGCACAAGTATGAATTTGTAATTGTCTTTATTTAGAGACTGTGTATGGCTTAAGGAGATGTGTACAGGTACCAAGTTAACAAGGGGTGGATTGTGATGGTTAAGGTTGTGTGTCAACTTGGCTGGGCTGTGATTCTCAGTGGTTTGGCGGTTATGTAATGATGTAATTTGGAAATTACGTAGTGACGTAGTCATTTTCCATGATGTGATCTGATATGATCAGCCAATCAGTTGTAAGGGGGGTTTCCTCAGGGGTGTGGCCTGCATCCAATATATATATATGTGTGTTCTGGCAAAACCCACTTGCTTGCTCTGGATCCTGCATCTGGCTCATCATCATCTGACCTCTAGTTCCTGGGACTTGAGCCAGCAGCCTGTCCTCTTACCTGCAAATCTTGAGATTTGTCAGCTACCATAGCCTGTGAGACAGCAGCCTGCCATCTTACATGCCGATTTTGGATGCATCAGCCTCCACAGACTATGAGCCAGTGGTCTGCCGTCTGACCTGTCAATCTTGGATTCATCAGCCCCTGCAGCTATGTGAGTTAGGTGAACCCTCCAGCCTGACATCTGATCCATGGACTTGGGACTTGCCAGCTTCTACATGTAAGCCATTTCCTTGAGATAAATCTCTCTTTATGTAGAGATAGGCTTCTCTGGTTTTGCTTCTCTATAGAACCCAGTCTAAGACAGTTCCTATGTAATCTTTCAAGTCACTTATGTCACTTTGATCCCATATATGTAGTTCCTAAAAGAGCATAATGGTCAAGGCAGATAGTTTTTTACTAGTTAAGCTAAACTCTTTTTTGGTTTTAAGAAGACTTCAGGAGATATTTTTGATTTAAGTTTTAAAGATTATCTCAGGGCAATAGTTTCATGGGTACATTCAGCCCCCATGGCTCCAGAAAGTCTGGATCCATGAGAATTTGCAATTCTGTTCTGTATTTTTCTGCTTTTGATTGGGATTCTTTAAAATCTTTGATCAAAATGTTCAGTAATGGTAGCTGGGCATCATCCAGTTCTGGTCTTATAGCAAAGGAGGCAGTTGTTCATGGAAGCAATCATCTGCACATTCCATATCCTCCTCCCATTCCTGACTCTCCTTCTGCCTCTGTTGGTCCAGGAAAATAGAGACCTTGGATGGCCACTGCAAGGTTTTAAGACCCCAGGCACTACACAGTGAACTAGGATGGAGAACAGAAGCAATGCTAGATTTGAAAAAGGTAAAGTGGTGAGGCTACGTATGCCAATCAAGAGAGGGGGAGGTAGCTTGGATTGTTCAAATTATCTTGATTATTTTTCTTTGCAATTTCAAAAAGAAAATATGGGCAAATAAAAGATACCATGCTCAGATTATACAAAGAAGAAATTTGGGTATTTTTATTAAACTGTATTAAACACTTTTTCCTAATTTTAATAAAAGTATAATCTGTTATATTCTTTTATCCTATACTCATTGAGATTCAGGCAAGGGAAATCAGCATAACCTCTTCCACTAACTTCTGTTGTCTCGTGATTTTCCAACCAATGCTATTTAAAAAGAAGTTTCTTAGTCATGTAATCAAGACAGTGACTATGGCTATGTTTTCTTCCCCCCCAAATTGTTAATAATAATAGTAAAGACATCTAAGTATATCCCTTAAAATATACCTTTATCCTTCTTTGACCACTCCCTAATAGCCTGGAACAGTTTAGTTTTCTCTAATCTTAGTTTCTCACACTTAGATTATCAGCTAATCTTAATAATTATAGCCAAGGTAATTAAAAAGAATACCAATCAATGAAAATGTAAAACAATCATTTGTTTTTTCATATACGTACATAGGTATGACCATGTTGCTCATAAAACTGGCCCAAAGGACAGCATACATTTTCTGGTTTAGAAATATCTGTAGGAGCATTTTTAGGTACACAGAAAATAGTATAGGAAATATACTATTTATTTATTTATTTATTCTATTAATCTCATTTCTATTTAAATCAGTTTTGATTCTCAACCTAGTTGAAAGACAAATTTAAGATCCAGCATTGTCTTAGGCTAGGTTCTCTAGAGAAGTAAAACCAGTAAAGCATATAAAGAGAGAGAGATTTATATCAAGGAAACGGTTCATGCAGTTGTAGAGGCTGAAATGTCCCAAGTCTGTGGGTCAGAATAGAAGCTTCTCCTGATTTACATAGTCACAGAGGCTGGTGGACCCAAGACTGGCAGGTCGGAGAGCAGGGCTCTTGCTCACAGGCTGAGAACATCAAGGAATCTCAAGATTGGCAGACAAGATCACATGTAAGCTGCCAGCTCAAGTCCCCAGGAACCAGAGGTCGGAAGAACAGAGTCAGCTGCAGGATCCAGTGCAAGCAAAAAGCCCCTGAGCCCTGCCAGAATGTCCACTTATATTCGATGCAGACCACAAGCCCAAGGAAGCTCCCTTTCAACTGATTGGTTACTCACAGCATATCCCATCACGAGGGTAATCACATATAAAATCTCAACATGGAAGTTATCACAACATTATATGACTGCCAAAACACTCAGAATCATGGCCTAGCCAAGCTGACAATCTTAACCATCACAAGTATTATTATAAGAAAACATCTTTCAAAGACCTTAAATTCCATTATGGCTCAATAGATGATAGGAATATCACAAGAGGCTATATGAAGGGAGGAAAAGCCATATATATTTCTGATTTAGTGGTTTCATATCCAATTTTGCATTTTTATTTATAGAAAATACCTTTAAAAAGGCCTTTAGTGAATTTTCACTCAGAAGCACTTGAAGTTGCAGTTTCTTATTGAAGTAAAAGTTACTTTTATGATTAATTTAGTATGTTTTGTAATCAATCAAGGAACTAAGTTACCTATTATCATTAGTGAGTATTCAAAAATCATTCAGAGACAGCATGTCTATTATTTGCACCACTGGTAAGGGAAAAAATAACCCAGTAGTTTGTCTTCCAGTGAGGTAAGTTGTTAGGCCAAAACTCTAAGTACTAGTAGTCCTTTTGAGCATGAATGATGAAAATAAGGAAAACCATTAATCATTTTGATTAGAAAAAGAATATTAGCTATTTGCTCCCACTGGCATTAATCCAGAACAGTAATAAATTTTTCTGCAGATTATTTACCATTGTATACAACCAGAATTATGCTAATAAAATATACAATATTACAAAATTAAGGTGAAATACTCCCAGGTTTTCAGAGATGTCAAGATACCAGAAATAATAAATAATACTTGTATTTTTACAATCCTTTAGAAATTTTAAAATGTTTCACACATATTGTCTTACTTACTCCTTGATATGATCTCTTTGAAGTAAAATTATTATTAGCAATCTCTGTTAGAGAGATATGAGGACTGCTTATCCAGATAATAAGGGGCAGAACTTATTTGATTTTAAGGCTTTGGAGTTCAAAAATTGTGCCAGTTCTGATTCATTGTGCTCTTTCTTCGTTTTGCAAACACATTTTCTCCTCACTACAAAGAGTGGCTTATAAAATATAGTCATGAAAATGTGATAATTTATATCTGGTAGTTAGCTTTATGTATCCTTGTTATACATGTGGCACTTCACTAATTTCGTTATTCCGTAAGATTTATAAAAGTCATGAAATTTATCTTATTGTGTCTGTCCAACAATGGTTCATGCTATATTGACAATGCAAGATAACTAAATATAATATTTCACCCATTGACTCATTTAGCACACATGTATTTCTCACAGTCTGTGCGGCAGTCTCTGTATTAAACGCTGTGGATATAAAGTCCATTGAGAAATAGTCCCTTCTCTCAAGGAGCTTAAAGTCTTCTGGGAAAAAAGCAAGTGAGTCAAAGATTATCGTAGTAAGATTAGTGCTCCTAGAGACATTCACTGTATAACTGGTACATAAAAAAGAAGCAATACATTGTATCAGAATTGAGACCTGTTCATTGAAAAAGTGATGCTCGGAGTAAATTTTTTAAGGGTTAACCCTAAAAGGGAAGATGAAGGCAGAATGATTAGCAGGCAGGCCTGAAAAAAGATGACTCTTTCCAGGACACAAAGGCTCACTTAACCATGCCATTCTGTGTTGGGCCCTGGAATTAGCAAACAGTGTCTATGATTGAATATAGTGAGGTGTTAAGTTAAAAAGAAAATGAAAAATAGAGGTGAAAGAGCAGAGTTTGGGTGCAGTGTTCATATGGACAGATTTTCCTTCCCTTCTCCTTTGGGTAGGAGGATAGTTCCCATGCTCCAACAGAAGAAAAATTCATGAAAAGGGGTTCCAAGTATACCACTTGTAGAGATTAGGGCTGCCCAGCAAAGAGAGAGAGACTGGCATTTCATTGCCTAGTTGGGCATGTGTGTGGGCTGTGGCTGTGTTGATTGTCCCACCTGTGCCTACCCTGAACAAACAAATTTGAGAAAGATGCCAAGGCATGGGGCAGGGGAAGCAGGCAGCATGAGAAAGCCTCTGAGCAAACCGTTTGGCATGACAAAAATTTGTGAGCTGCTTGTGAAGAAGTTAAGTTCTGTGGAATATAGCTTGAACATCTGTCCAGCAACACATCAACAGACAAAATGATGGATGAGGGGATTCGAGCAGCAAGAGGCTGGTGGTGAACTGGCAGGAGGGGTGAAAGAGGCCAAGGGGAAGCTGGTTTTCTCACTTCTCGAATTGTCATGTTAGAAGGTCCCAGAGGACCTGCTGAAGAGTGTAAGCATTTGGATTCTAGCAGCAGAGAGGCTCTAATGACCTGTTAGTGTTAGAGAAGGAACAATCACCAACAAAGAAAAAAATGGAAGAGATAAGGAAGTGACAGAACCCCTCGGTGGTCTAAATTGTTAAAGTGTTCGGCTACTAATCGAGCAGTTGGAGGTTTGAGTCCACACAGAGGCACCCTGAAAGAAAGGAGGCCTGGCTATCTACTTCTGAAAAATTAGTCATTGAAAACCCTATGGAGCTCAGTTGTACTCTGACACACACTCATTTCCTACTCTGTGGCAACTCAGACAAAAGAGACAACCCTTGTTTTCATCTCCCTTCTACTGACCTCAGCACACTGAAGAAGGAGCCAGAGCCTGGAAGAAAAAAACAGAAAGGAAGTGTCCCAGAGACAGGCGTATTATCCCCACCTTTCCCTCCAAGGTGAGGAGTGAGAGAAGGAGTAAAAGAGCCAATCACCCTCCCAACGAAACTAGCCAGCCCTGGAGGGAGGTAGGGGAGTGAATTAAAAGAGATTTAAAACACATGAAGTCTGAATTTTAAAATGCAGAGATTTTAAATAATCAAGAGTATCAAAGAAGTTAGTAAATTTGCATTTCATAATAGATTCTACTATCCAGTGGGCTGGGGAAGTTTGATATAGTATAGTTAAGATATACTCTGGAAAGGAGGACTTCCGGCAAAATGGCGCTCTAGGCAGAAGCACCACACCATCACTCCACAGCAAAGATCCGAAAATCTAAGCCAAACAGAGAAAACAACAATCCTGAAACCCTAAAACATCAAATGAAGAGATAAAGAACTCAGCAAAGCACCAAATGGAGTGAGAAAACTGACAGAGAATGGAGAGCAAGGAGAGATTCATGCAGAGGTCCCCTATCAGCTAACATAGCGCGGATCTGCAATCTTGGACTCCTATCAGAGACCAGAAAATGGGATACAAGAAAGCAGCTTCACAGAGCTTCCAGCAGGAAACAAAACAACTGGTAATTTGCAATATATTCTTTCCCACTCCCCACCCTTCTTCACCCCCACTCGGCCTCCTCTGCTTCCAGCGGCCACAGTCTCTGGTCCGGGAAGCACTGGCTGCTTGGATTCCACCCATCCAAATGGGCCGGCTCTATAAGTGCAATTTGTTGGCTGCTGGTGCTGCTTTTTTATGCTTCTTTTGATTTCTTCCTTATCTCTCACCACCTCCCCCTCCTTTTGCTCAAATACCTGGCTCCATGCGCCATCTTTGCTTCTTCCTGAGGGCCTGAGAAGCTCCGGTAATTTATGATATATGCTTTCCCACCCCCTACCCTTCTTCACCCACACTTGGCCTCCTCTGCTTCCCGCGGACACAGTCTCTTGTCCAGGAAGCACCAGCTGCTTGGATTCCACCAGCACGCACTAGCTGGCTCTCTGAGTGCCATTTGTTGGCTGCTGGTGTTGCTTTTTTTCCACTTCTTTTGATTTATTCCTTACCTCTCACCACCTCCCCCTCCTTTCGCTCAAATACCTGGCTCCGTGCACCATCTCTGCTTCTTCCTGAGGGGCTGTGGAGCTCCGTTCGAGAGTGGAGCTGCTTCCCAGTCTGGGCTGCCGCACTGGTGGGATCCTGGGGCTTTTGTTCGTTCGTTTGTTTTGAATTGTTTGTTTGTTTTCTTTTCCTTTTCTTGAGTTGGGAGCCCGTTCTGGCCAGGCAATGCTGTGTGGCTTGGAAACTACCCCCTCGGCTTGCACAGATGTGCAGAGGGATCCCTGGGGACATTTCTTTTCTCATTGGTTTTTCTTTTTTTTCTGTTTTTTGGGGGCTTTTCTTGTTCTTTTTTTTTAAATTTGTTTTGTTTTCTTTTCCCTCTTTTTCCCTTTTTGTCTTTTTTTACTACTCAGTTTCTTGTCTCTCTATATCTTCCTTCTCTTTCTGTTCCCTGAATACCTGGCATTGTATACCTCTATGCCTTCTAGCCAGGCTGTACTGCAACACCTGAGACCAACTTCCCCAGACCTCATAGCCGCACCGGTGGGACCCCTGGGAACTTTGCTCTTCTCTTCCCTTTCCGATTTTTATTTATTTATTCTTTTCTTTTCTTCCTCTTCCCCTTTTTGTTTTTCTCCATTTCATAGTCTCTCATGTCTCCACCCCAATGGCAAGCCCTCTAGCATTCTTTTTTGTTTGTATGTTTTTGGCTCCTGTTCCTCTCTCCTCTCTCCCATATCCATCTTAGCTCCACACATAACAATCTCCCTGCTAAATCCTGCCTGCACCATGCACTTAACATCACACCACCAAGAAGCACAGGCATGGCCTGCTGGAACCTGCCCTGCACTGATTAGTGACCTGCCCTGGTGGCTGTAGTAAGTGCCACAAACAACACGTCCCAGTAACTCCTCTTCAGCTAGACCTGCTCTGCCATACCACATCTGAGTGACTGACCCTGCCAATTGGAGAAGGAGGCAAAAAGTATTCTGCCCACAGATGAGCAAACAACAAAGAACACACAGCCCACCTGCTCAGACATGGCCAAGTTTTAAAAAAAGGGATGAAACAAACAAATCTACAATCAATAAATGAGAAAAATAACTACTGAATGCCCTGAAGATAGCAGACAATATCAAAACATTTACAAAAATATGACAGTAGGCATCCAAAATAAAACACCAGATGACCTTCCAGTGGAAGAAAAGGCACTAGAACTACCTGATAGGGAATTCAAATCTCTAATATTCAGAATTCTCCAAGAGCTGAAGCAAAAAGCGGACAAAAATGAGGAAAAAATAGAAAAATTCATGGAAAATACAGACAAAAAATTGGAAGAATTCAGGAAAATAATGCAGGAACAAAATGCCAAAATAAATTCACAAGTAGAAATTATACAAAAAGAATGATTAGAAATCCAAAAGATAAACAAGATTTCAGAAATGGATGGTGTCTTAGAAGGGCGGAGGAGCAGATTTGAAACGGTGGAAGACAGGATCAGTGGAATTAAAGACAAACACTTGGATACAACTCTGTTTGAGGAAAACTCAGAAAAAAGAACAAAGAAAAATGAAGAGACCCTGAGAGTTATGTGGGACACAATCAAAAGCAAAAATTTGTGAGTGATTGGAGTTCTAGAACAGGGGGAGAAAACAGAAAACACAGAGAGGATCATTGAAGAACTGCTGACAGAAAACTTCCCCAATATCATGAAAGATGAAAAGCTGGCCATCCAAGAAGCTCAACGAACCCCATATAGGAGAGACCCCAAAAGAAAATCACCAAGGCATAATATAATCACACTCGCCAAAACCAAAGACAAAGAAATCTGAGAGCATCTCGTGAACAACAAGAAGTCACATACAGAGGAGAAACAATAAGACTAAGCTCAGATTATTTGGCAGAAATCATGCAGACAAGAAGGCAGTGGGATGACATATATAAAATCTTGAAAGAAAAAAAAATTGCCAGCCAAGAATAATATATCCTGCAAAACTCTCATTCAAATATGATGGTGAAATTAGGTCATTTCCAGATAAACAGAAATTAAGGGAATATGTAAAAGCCAAACCAAACTTAGAAGAATTATTAAACCGAGTTCTTCGACCTGAGAACAAACAACTTCAGCTCACAGGCAGAATCTAGGACGCAGGATCGTACCAGCCAAATACCAATCTAGGAAATGAACTCTCGAGGACTATCCAAAACCAAAAGAAATACAACAGGGAATCAGAGCAGTTATTCAGTAAATGACAACAACATCATAACAATAAAGAGGGAATAAACAGCATAGGTATAGAGCCTTCTAATGGAGAGGAAGGCAAGGCGACACCAAGTAATGGTAGACTGCTTTAAACTTAGAAAGATAAGGGTAAAATTCAGGGTAACCACAAAGAAAGTTAACAAACATACTCATAAAAATAAAGATGATAAACATAAAGTCTCAGCAAAAACAAAACGTACAAAAAAAAAAAGAAATGAAAAAAAAAAATCCACAAAGAAAAGCAACTCAACACAGGAGAGTAAGAACAACAAAGAAAACGTCAGCACCACAAAAAAAAAGCACTACAAAATGACAGCAACAAACTCAATCTATCAATAATTACACTGAATGTAAATGGACTCAATGCAACCATAAAGAGATGGAGAGTGAAAGAATGGATAAGAAAACAGGATCCATCAATACGCTGTCTACAAGAGACACACCTTAGAAACAAAGATGTGAATTTATTAAAAGTCAAAGGTTGGAAAAAAATATATCAAGCTAACAACTACCAAAAAAGAGCAGGAGTGGCAATTCTAATCTCAGATAAAATAGACATTAAAACAAAATCCACCATGAAAGACAAAGAAGGACACTATGTAATGATTAAGGGGATGATCCATCATGAAGACATAACCATAATAAACATCTACGCACCCAATGACAGGGCTCCAAAATACATAAAGCAAACTCTAATAACACTGAAAAGAGAAATTGACAGTTCCACAACAATAGTAGGAGACTTCAACACACCACTCTCAGTAAAGGACAGAACAACTAAGAAGAAACTCAGCAAAGATACAGAAGACCTAAAGGGCACAATCAGCTAACTTGACCTCATAGACATATATAGAACACTTCATCCAACCGCTGGAAAGTACACATTCTTTTCCAATGTACATGGAACGTTCTCCAGAATAGACCACATCTTGGGCCACAGAGCAATCCTCAACAAGATCCAAAACGTTGAGATAATTCAAAGTATCTTCTCTGACCACAATGCCATCAAGGTAGAAATTAACAATAGAAAGAGCAAGGAAAAAAAAATCAACTACATGGAAACTGAATAGTACCCTGCTTACACATACTGGGTAATAGAAGAAATCAGAGATGGAATCAAAAAATTCCTAGAATCAAAGGAGAATGAAAACCCATCATACTAAAACCTTTGGGACACAGAAAAAGCAGTCATTAGAGGACAATTTATAGCAATAGATGCACATATCAAAAAAGAAGAAAGGGACGAAATCAAAACATTAACTACAGAACTCAAACAAAAGAAAGAGACCAGCAAAAAAATCCCACAACCACCGGAAGAAAGGAAATAGCAAAGATCATAGCAGAAATAAATGAAATAGAGAACAGAAAAACAATAGAAAGAATCAACAAAACCAAAAGTTGGTTCTTTGAAAGAATCAACAAAATCGACAAACCACTGGCCAGACTGACAAAAGAAAAACAGGAGAGGACGCAAATAACCCAAATAAGAAATGAAATGGGGGACATTACCACAGACCCAACTGAAATAAAAAGGATTATAACAGAATATTATGAAAAACTATACTCCAACAAATTTGAAAACCTAGAGGAAATGGATAAATCTCTAGAAACACGCTACCTACCCAAACTACAACAAAGTGATGTTGAAAATCTGAACAGACCCATAACAAGAGAAGATATTGAAAAGGTAATAAAAAAGCTCCCAACCAAGAAAAGCCCTGGCCCCCATGGCTTCACTGGAGAATTCTACAAAACATTTATAGAAGAGCTTGTACCAGTATTACTTAAGCTGTTTCACAGCAAAGAAAAGGAAGCAACACTTCCAAATTCATTCTATGAAGTCAGCATAATGCTGATACCAAAACCAAGAAAAGACTTCACAAAAAAAGAAAATTAAATTACTGACCAATATCTCTCATGAATATGGATGCAAAAATTCTTAACAAAATTCTAGCCAATAGAATTCAGCATCATATAAAAAAAATAATACACCATGACCAAGTAGGATTCATACTAGGTATACAAGGATGGTTCAACATTAGAAAATCAATCAACATAATCTACCACATAAATAAAAGGAAAGTAAAGAATCACATGATCATCTCAATTGATGCAGAAAAGGTGTTTGACAAAGTCCAACACCCATTCCTGATAAAAACTCTCAATAAAATAGGTATAGAAGGGAAATTTCTCAACATAATAAAGGGCATCTATGCAAAACCAATGGCCAACATCATTCTTAATGGAGAGAGGCTGAAAACATTCCCCTTGAAAACAGGAACAAGACAAGGATGCCCTTTATCACCACTCCTATTTAATATTGTGCTGGAAGTTCTAGCTAGAGCAATAAGGCAAGAAAAAGAAAAAAAGGGCATCCAAACTGGTAATGAAGAAGTTAAACTGTCCCTGTTTGCAGATGATATGATACTCTACATGGAAAACCCTAAAGACGCCACGAGAAAACTACTGGAACTAATAGAAAGATTCAGCAGAGTAGCAGGATACAAGATAAACATACAAAAATCAGTTGCATTTCTATACACCAATAAGGAGAATGATGAAAAGGAAATCAGGAAAACAATACCATTTATAATAGCCTCTTAAAAGATAAAATACTTAGGAATAAATCTAACCAGGGATGTAAAAGACCTATACAATGAAAACTACAAAACACTACTGCAAGAAACCCAAACGGATCTACATAAATGGAAAAACACACCATGCTCATGGATAGGTAGACTCAACATCATGAAATGACAATTCTACCCAAAGCAATTTACAAATACAACGCAATCCCGATCCAAATACCAACAACATTCTTCAAAGAGATGGAAAAACTAATCATTAACTTTATATGGAAAGGAAAGAAACCCCAAATAAGTAAAACACTACTGAAGAAGAAGAATAAAGTTGGAGGACTCACACTACGTGACTTCAGAACCTAGTATACAGCTACAGTAGTCAAAACAGCCTGGTACTGGTACAGCAACAGATACATTGACCAATGGAACAGAACTGAGAACCCAGATGTAAATCCATCCACCTACGGTCACCTGATCTTCGACAAGGGCCCAAAGTCCATCAAATGGGGAAAAGACAGTCTTTTTAACAAATTGTGCTAGCAAAACTGGACATCCATCTGCAAAAAAATGAAACAGGACCCATACCTCACGCCATATACAAAAACTACTTCAAAATGGATCAAAGACCTGAATATAAAGCCTAAAACTATAAAGTTCATAGAAGAAAAAATAGGACCAACACTACAGGCCTTAATACACGGCATTAACAGGATACAAACCATAACCATCAATGCACAACCCCCAAAAGATAAGCTAGATAACTGGGATCTTCTGAAAATCAAACACCTATGCTCTTCAAAAGACTTCACCAAAAGTGTAAAAAGAGTACCTATAGACCAGGAAAATATTTTTGGACATTACAAGTCAGACAAAGGTCTAATCTCCGTAATCTACAAGAAAATCTAACACCTCTACAACAAAAAGACAAATAATCCTATTAAAAAATAGGCAAAGGAAATGAACAGACATTTCATCAAAGAAGACATTCAAATGGACAACAGACACATGAGGAAATGCTCATGATCACTAGCGATTAAAGAAATGCAAATTAAAACCACAATGAGATACCATCTCATCCCGGCATTACTGGCATGAATCAAAAACACTGGAAATAACAAATTTTGCAGGGGCTGCAGGGAGATCAGAACTCTTATGCTCTGCTGGTGTGAATGCAAAATGATGCAACCATTTTGGAAAATGATATGGCGCTTCCTCAGAATGCTAGAAATAGACATACCATTCGACATCCCACTCCTAGGAATATATCCTAGAGAAATAAGAGTCGTCACTCGAATAGACATATGCACACCTACGTTCATGGCAGCATTGTTCACAGTAGCAAAACGATGGAAACAACCTAGATGCCCATCAACAGATGAATGGATAAAGAAACTATGGTACATACACACAATGGAGTACTACGCAGCGAGAAAGAACAATGATGAATCTGTGAAGCATCTCATAACATGGATGAAACTGGAGGACATTATGCTGAGTGAAATAAGTCAATCACAAAAGGACAAATATTGTATGAGACCTCTATTGTAATAACCCATGAAAAAATTCACACACAAAATGTGACAATCTTTGTTGGTTACCAGGGATGGGAGGGGTGGGGGGGGAAATACTAAATAGGCAATATATAAGTGGTATCTTGGGTGAAGGGTGAGACAGTACACAATACAGGGGAAACCAGCACAACTTGTATGAGGAAAGGTCATGAAGCTCCATAGACACATCCAAACTCCCTGAGGGACTGAATTGCTGGGTGGAGGGCTGAGGGGACCATGGTCTCAGGGAACATCTAGCTCAATTGGCATAACACAGTTATAAAGACAATGTTCTACTTTCTACCTTGGTGGGTAGCATCTGGGGTCTTAAAAGCCTGTGAGAGGCCATCTAAGATACTCCACTGGTCTCATCCCTTTGGGAGCAAGGGAGAATGAAGAGAACAGGATACAAGGAAAAGATTAGTCTGAAGGACTAATGGACCACAGCTACCACCAAGGCCTCCACCAGACTGTATCCAGTACATCTAGATGGTGCCCGGCTACCACCACTGACTGCTCTGACCGGGATCACAACAGAGGGTTCTGGACAGAGCTAGAGAAGGATGTAGAACATAATTCTAACTCACAAAAAAAGACCAGATTTACCAGCCTAAAGGAGACTGGAGAAACCCCAAGAGTATGGCCCCCAGACACCCTTTTAGCTCAGTGGTGAAGTCATTTCCGAGGTTCACCGGGGAGTGGACAGCCCCATAAAACCAAATCGACTAATGAGGCACAGCAGTCCAGGACAAGGGCCAGAAAGCAGAAGGGGACAAGAAAGCTGGTGATAGGGAACCCAAGGTTGCATAAGGATAGTGTTGATGTGTTGTGAGGTTGTTAACCATTGTCATAGGGCAACCTGTGTACTACCTGTTAAATGAGAAACTATTTTGTTTGGTAAGCCTTCAGCTAAAGTGAGAATAGCAGCACAATCTGAAGAGCGTAGTCAATGTCACTGAACATGTAGGAATTTTTGAAATGGTGTATCTTTGGCTATGTATATTTTCACCAAAATAAAAAATAAAAAAAAAATAAAGGTTGAGAAGGGAGAGGGTTGACATGTTGTGGAGTTGTTAAGCAATTTCATAAAACAATATGTGTACTACTGTTTCATGAGAAACTATTTGTTCTGTAAGCCTTCATCTGAAGTACAATTAAAACAAAAAAAAAAAAAAGATATACTCTGGAGAAAATAAAAATTGGCTTATGTGTTGTCCCCACTTAATACCAAACAATTAGTTGGCTGCAACCAGAATTATGGGAGGAGAACAGGAGTTAAGTCTAGAGAGGTAGGCACGAGTCAGGACATTGAAAGCTAGCGTGTGCTAAGGAGTTGGAACTTGGGACTGACAGCTATGGGCAGCTAGTCACAGATTCTAAGCAGAGGCGTCATAGGATCAGTTTTTAGAAGGTAATCCTTGGCAACACTGTGAAGACTGCTTGCAGAACCAAATTCATCTAGTTTAGGTAGCTTAAAAAAAATACGAAAGCAAACACAATTAATAAAACACTATTTTGGCAGCCAAATGCCTAGGGAACTGTTAGCAACTGTATCAATACATTTCAATAGTTTCCTTTCAATGTCAAAAAGTCAGGGCAAGTCTGATGAGAAAATAGCTCCGTCTTCAATGCATACTTCAATAAAACGTGCTTGAATGTTGATACATTTTGTAACCAGTTTAAACTTCGTGTTTTAAAAAACAAAAGGTTTGTAAAAGACTGAAGTTAAAAAAGATACCACTTCACAAAATTCATAGTACTAAGCATTATTGAATAATAGTTTTATAATTTCAAGGTAATAAAGGCTCATAAAAATATTTGTTCAAAACCTTGCATATTTGTTCAAAGCCATAGTCTTGGCATCGTTATATTAAAGCAATTTAAAATGCTAAACTGAGTTAATCTCTCTAAATTCCATCCTTTACCCCCTCCAGCGACAGTGAAAATATTCAGAAGGAAGGTTGTACTTTAGAGAGGGAATTCGCCAATGGGGTTCCTAAAAATTCATTAACAGCAGGGTCATAGTTAAAAACGTTTCTGAAAACTAAATGCCTAATAGTAGACTATGTCTAATCACCATTACCGAAGCTGGACATTTTTATCTCATTAACTAGCCACTTGAGGCTAAAAATTGAACTTGTTTAAATTTTTTGCCTTTAGGTAAGGTAGAATATCATGGTGAAAATTTGACTGGAGGAAAAAGGGAAGAGGTTTGATTCCCCCACATTTAGGAAAATATGTAAACTGAGCCTGTTGTATGTAACATGTATGAAAACTCCTTAAGTTAGGAGACCAGAGAGGAAGAGGAAAAGTCTATTCTTTGTCTGACCAGTAACTGTTTCACTTAAACTTCCTTGTCTTTACTTTCCATGACTGTAAAACAAGAAATGAGAGAACTATTTTTTTCATCCACTGCCAGCGTGTTATGCCATTTATTTATTTATTCATTTCAGTTTAGAAGGCCAAAAAAAATCCAAAGAATAAAATATTTAAAATTGATTAGATGAGACATGTGTTTTAGTTAAAGAGCATAATATATTTCTTTTTTAAAAAAAATGATAAAAGTACAGTTAGTACAGTTGAAAGACTAAAATAAAACAATTAAGGCTTGCATACTAAATGACTTAAAAATTTTTTTTTAAAATACTACAATGTCTAAGTCCTTGCTACTTAAAGTGTAGTCTGTGAACAAATGGCCTTACTGGAATCACCTGGGAGCCTATTAGTAGTTTATTAGAAATGCAGACTCTCAGGCCCCAAAGAAGACCTGCTGAATCACCAATTCTTATGCCCAGTAACTTTTGAGTGGTTATAGAAAGGCCTGGTGAATGTTTTAGATAACTCCAACTAAATGGCTTCAATCACATAACTTAGGAAATTAGTCAAAGTCATTGTATTCCCTTTTCTAAGAAGGAACATATCTCCTTATTGTTTTCTTTTTCAGATAGCTAAACCAAGTGTGGAAACCCTGGTGGCGTAGTGGTTAAGAGCTACATCTGCTTACCAAAAGGTCAGCAGTTTGAATCCACCAGGTGCTCCTTGGAAACTGTGGGGCAGTTTGAAACTGTCCTATACAGTCGCCATGAGTTGGACTCGACAGCAGTGGGTTTTTTGGAAACCAAGTGCAAGTCTGCACATATTTGAATCTCTTTCAAATTTTCTACATGTTAGTACTGTTACTTATAGGAAACAATTTTGTTTTGTTAAATAGAAAGGATCCAATCTCCTGGTTTTAGAAAACAAGTTTCCCAGAAGTAAACACCAGAGTTTAGAAAGCAACCTCATGAGTTGAAAATTACATTCTCATTATTGAGACCCGGTCCTGGAGTGCTAGAATGAAAGAGGGTTTTCTTTTTGTCAACTGTACTTTTTTTTTCGTTTCCCCAGTTGAGCTGAGTTAGAACAAAACAGTTTTAACTCAGTTTAGATCCCCCCATTCACTGGCTTTCATCGTTTTTCACCCTCTTCTTTAACAGCACCTCTTCTTCAGGCAACCACTCCGAGAGTAGGAAAGCCTGTGAGAAGGGGGACAGCAATCTGCACTCTCCGATTTAGGAGACAGACAGAAACACTCAGAAGAATCACGGAGGAGAGGTGTGGTGAGGATTTATCCTTCTTTAGAAGAGGAAAGAATGGACGTGGCCAGATGACAGCAGATGGGAAACGTCAAGGAAAGCACATTGGGAGTAAACTCAGATAACACAAAGTTGCTTAAAAAATAAAGTTTTCTCTTTGTTTTCCTGTTTGTGTCGTTTCACTTAAAAGACTTATTCTAGATGATAACTTTGGGGTTACAAACGTAAGCAATAGAGATGACAGTATAGGTTTTGTTTATTAAAAGAGGATAGTAACTTTCAGCTTTTAAAAAGTCAGATGTTTTTATTCATATGCCTTTATTCATCCAGTTGTGTATTTATTTCTTCAGCATTTATTGAACAAGCTATGCTCCGGGAGCCATTCTAGAAGCTCAGAACACATCACGGAACAAAACAAAGATCCTGACCTCAAGGAACTTATGCTCTGATGGGAAAGATAAAAATAATCTATAAACAAAATAAACAAATCATTGCTAGAAAATTCCATTATAAACTAAAGCATCGATTCACTTTCATTCTATTCCACAAGTATTAGATTATGTTCAAGCAATGAAGGGAATGAAGTATACAGTATTACGCATGAAGAAAACTAAGAGTTTAATAAGACAGAGACCTGTTCTTAAAGCCTTTAGTAATTAAGAGAAGTGAATACAACAGGAACATAGGTAAATGTAAAAGACAGGTTATTTCAAGTGGCAAAAAAGCATTATAAAATATTTCAGGAGGCTCATAGAAAGAAATGTTTTATTTAAAAAAACAAGAAATGAGGAAATGGAATATTCCATCATAGAAAGGGAGGGCAATTTTAAAGATCTCAGATAATAGATGTGACAAGTTGTGCTTAAAGAAGATATTTCAACTGCGTAATAAAAATACATTTCCCAGGTTGAAGATACATCTTAAAAATCTGGCTGATTTCAAACTTCAAAGAATGAAAACTCTGAACTTTGACTAATCCAAAAGGCATATTTACATAAGGCTTTATAAACTACCAGTATCCTTGTTTTGAGACTATTTCCACACTGTTATGCACCTTCTACTTTCACTGTTGGTATTACTCAGCAACTATATTTTTTTGCAGTATGAATTAAAATTCAAATTTAATTTTCTTAGTCAGCTGAGAAGTTGTTTCATTTGTTAATGAAATGACTTTTGAAACATATGGCATTATTAGAAAAAGATAGCTATTGTGTAAAAACTGTCAGTCAAATGGAAAACCAAGGTCTAAAGAGAACAAAATCATCAGTAAAACACCCAGCAAGAAAGGCCTCCATTGTTAGGTTGATGTTTTCTCAAGGGCTCCAAGAAAAGATGAATTCAGTCTGATTCTTTATAGAAAAGAGTCTTACCTGATTCCCACCCCCCCCCCCCGCCTTTTTTTAAATAAGCAACAGACAAACAAGGGAAGTCATTGTAGCAATCATGGAGAAAACCAAATGGACACAGGAAGAGTACAGAAAGACTTTTCCAATTCCAGGAGGCAATGAATGAGGCAATAAATATCAGGCCAATAAAAAAATGGTATTGAAATATTAACCGTTCGCTTTGTATCATGCTTCATAGCTTAGAAATATTTTTTTCACTTACCAAAAGTCATTTAACTCAAAACAACCCTTTACTTTCATTAATCATTAATTATCTTTTAGTTACTATTATTCATGGAATGTTGTTAGCTGCTATGGAGTTGGCCCAGGTATACTGCCCTTTCTTCCTAGCTCATCTTAGTCTGGAAATTCTGGTGAAACCTGTTCAGCATCAGAGCAACAGCAAGCCTCCACTGACAGACCCATGGTAGCTGTGCATGTGGTGCATCAGATGGGAATGGAACCCAAGTCTCCCATAAGGAAGGCAAGAATTATGTCACTGAACCACCATAAACCCATTGCCATCTAGTCAATTCTGACTCATAGTGACCCTATAGGACAGAGTAGAACTGCCCCATACGGTTTCCAAGGCCGTAAATCTTCATGGAAGCAGACTGACACATCTCTCTCCTGGTGAAGCCATTGGTGGGTTCAAACTGCCTACCTTCTGGTTAGCAGCCAAGCACTTAACCACTGCGCTACCAGGGCCCATAGGCTCAACTAAATTCCATTGTTGTCTGTGGCTAAACCTTGAACTATTATTTTCAGTTCTTTCTTGGGATGAAAGGATAGAAAGAAATCTTTGAAATGTCTATAAAATCTAATACCATTCAATGTTCTGGAGAGTCAATGAAACAAAACGGGTGCATAAATGTTTCTTCCAATAGGAGAAAACTTAACCCAAACTAACTTCGGCTAACATGCCTCCAAGGATATAGTGGCAAAATTTGATATGGGATGTAAAAAATATTACTAAGTTCCATCTCTTGGCTCCATATGCTTTGGATTGTCTCTACTTTCAAGCTTCATGGACAGCATCCCAGCAGCTTCAAGCTCATATTTTGTTTATCAGAAGATAGTCTACTTCCTGGTCGATTTAAACTGAACTCCAGAATTGAATCAAATTATCTGGTCCCCCTAACTCGAGTCATTGTTCCTCCCAGAAACAATTACTACAGCCAGGAAAAGGGGATAAAGTGTCCTGTTGGTCTAGGCTAAAGCTAGGTCAAATACTCCAGCCCTGCACCTCTGGGGCTGAAAGTCAACAAGTAAAATCAGTGTACTGCTGCTACAGGAATGGAGGCTAATTTCATCATGAAGGTAATTGGTCATTAGCCAAAATTTTGAGGGTGGGAATTGGAACCAGATTTATACATTAGAAGGCAATGCATACTTTCAAGGAGATAAAAAAATAATTTATCATTTGACTTATTTGGTTTGTTCTTCACAAATAGGAAGGGAGATTAATAAACTGACTTCTAAGCTTATGACTTTTAACATAAGTTTAATACAAATTGTTCAGGATGGTGACTTCAAGTTCCTGGACTTCTCCCCAGTTAGTAAAGCCCACAGGGATGGCATTTTGCAAAATATTTTCCAGTCCTTATTGTTGGAACTTTATCATGTTTTTCTTCACCTTTGCTATCTGGAATTTAATCCCCACTACCTTTACTTTCTATGTACCACAGAAACTTACTCAGTGGTTTGGTTGTTTAAAAGTAAATTGGGTTACGTTACTTTTAAGATATTTTCTGTTATTTTGTCAGAGCTATTGAAACCACAAAAAGATAAACTGGAAGTCAAGAATTCTTTTGGTTTCTATGAAGGAATTAAATTAGTCTTGTAAACTAGGTGGTGAGAAAGATTTAGATCCAGCTTAAATATTGGTCATCCACAAAGTTAGCACTCACCTGTCAGTTGGTTGTACTGTAGTGGCTTACATGATGCTGTGATGCTGGAAGCTGTGCCACTGACATTTCAAATACCAGCAGGGTCATCCATGATGTACAGGTTTCAGTGGAGTTTCTAGACTAAGAAAGACTAGGAGGAAAGACCTGGTGGTCTACTTCTGAAAAAATGTTTTCAGCGAAAACATGAATAGCAGCCGAACAGTGTGCCGGGAGATGAGCCCCTCAGGTTAGAAGGCACTCAACATATGACTGGAGAGAGCTGCCTCCTCAAAGCAGAGTTGACCTTAATGACATGGATGGAGTCTAGCTTTTGAGACCTTCACTTGCTGAGGTGGCAAAATGAGAACAGCTGCAAACATCCATTAATAATTGGAACATGGAATGTACGAAGTCTGAATCTAGGAAAATTAGAAATTGTCAAAAATGAAATGGAATGCATAAAGATCAAATTCCTAGGCATTAGTGAACAGAAATTGACTGGTATTGGCCATTTTGAATCAGACAATCATACGGTCTACTATGCTGGGAATGACAACTTGAAGAGGAATGGTGTCGCATTCATCTTCAAAAACAACATTTCAAGATCTATCCTGAAGTACAATGCTGTCAGTGATAGTATAATATCCATATGGCTGCAAGGAAGACCAGTTAATACAACTATTATTCAAATTTATGCACAAATCACTAAGGCCAAAGATAAAGAAACTGAAGATTTTTACCAACTTTTACAGTCTGAAATTGACCTAACATGCAGCCAAGATGCATTGATAATTACTGGTTATTGGAACGCAAAAGTTGGAATCAAAGAAGAAGGATCAGTAGTTGGAAAGTATGGCTTTGGTGATAGAAACCATGCTGGAGATGGTATGATAGAATTTTGCAAGACCAATGACTTCTTCATTGCAACATAATTTCATTACAACTTTTTTTTCAACAACATAAATGGCAACTATACACATGGACCTCACCCTATGAAATACACAGGAATCAAATTAACTACATTTGTGGAAAGAGACCATGGAAAATAAAAGAATAACTTCTTTTATAAGGATCAGCACAAAGCTGGTTCCTATGGGGCAGAGGTTAAAGATGTCCCAAATGTCTAACTTCTCCAAGCTGCTGTACCACTCCATCATCTCTGACATCAACTACTCCTTCTCGTCTCAGTACTCTCCCTCCTGTCTTTGGGTTCCCCAATTTCTTGCAACATCTCACAGAACTCACGGACCATATAAAGGAAATGGCCCACAAGGTTTTGAAGGCTGGCAAGTCCCACATTCGTGGGTCAGGTGTAGACTTCTCGCTGGCCCTCGGTCTCTGCCCAAAGGCACTCAGCTTTCTTGATCGGTGGGCTGGGAAGCCCACTGCACCGTCTCCTGTGGGTATCTACTGCCAGTTTCTGCTGCGGGTCTCTCCTTCTTTTGTGGTGGTGGTGGTGGTGGGCTCTTCCTCCCTCTTTGCTCTGGAATTGGCTGTCTTTTAGGGAAAAACTGACCAATCTCCTTAGTAGGCCACAATTACCCTATCACACTGTCACCTGGGTGAGAGTTACAAGACCACGGCTATAAAGGCCACACACAAAAGTAATTAATCCACCACAGAGTACCTCAACATCATCAGTCAGAACAAGGCCAGGGATCATCTGTGGAATAATAGACCATCAATTGCTCATATGCAAGTTCAAGTTGAAGCTGAAGAAAAATAGAGCAAGTCTATGAGAGCCAAACTATGACCTTAAGTATATTCCACCTGGATTTAGGGACCATCTCAAGAATAGATTTGATGCACTGAACACTAATGACCAAAGATCAGACAAGTTGTAGAATGATATCAAGAACATCATACATGAAGAAAGCAAGAGGTCATTAAAAAGACAGAAAGAAAGAAAAGACCAAAATGGATGTCAGAAGAGACTCTGAAACTTGTTCTTGAATGTAGAGTAACTAAGCGAACAGGAAGAAAAGATGAGTAAAAGAGCTGAACAGAAGATTTCAAAGGGCAGCTCGAAAAGGCAAAGTATTATAATGAAATGTGAAAAGACCAGGAGTCAGAAAAGCAAAGAGGAAGAACACACTAGACATTTTTCAAGCTGAAAGAACTGAAGAAAAAATTCAAGCCTCGAGTTGCAATAGTGAAGGTTTCAATGGGCAAAATATTGAACTATGCAGGAAGCATCAAAAGAAGATGAAAGGAATACACAGAGTCATTGCACCAAAAAGAATTGGTCAGTATTCAACCATTTCAGGAGGTAGCATATGATCAAGAACTGATGGTACTTGAAGAGATCCAATCTACATGAAGTCACTGGTGAAAAACAAGGCTCCAGGAATTGACGGAATACCAATTAAGATGTTTCAACCAATGGATGCAGTGCTGGAGGTGCTCAGTCATCAATGCCAAGAAATCTGGAAGACAGCTACCTGGTCAACCAACTGGAAGAGATCTATATTTGTGCCCATTGCAAAGAAAGGTGATCCAACAGAATGTTGAAATTATCGAGCAATACCGTTAATATCACACACAAGTAAAATTTTGCTGAAGATCATTCAAAAGAAGTTGTAACAGTACATAAACAGGGAGCTGCCAGAAAGTCAAGCTGGATTCAGAAGAGGATGTGAAACGAGGGGTATCATTGCTGATGTCAAGTGAATCTTGGCTGAAAGCAGAGAATAACAGAAAGATGTTTAAAGTCAGGAAATATGTGCATCAGACTGTAGCATTTCACCATATTTATTCGATCTGTATGCTGAGCAAATAATCTGAGAAGCTGGATTATATGAAGAAGAATGCCACATCAGAATTGGAGGAAGACTTATTAACAATTTTCAATATGCAGATGACACAATGCTGCTTGCTGAAAGTGAAGAGGAAGCACTTACTGATGAAGATCACAGACTAAAGCCTTCAGTATGGCTTGCACCTCAACATAAAAAAACAAAAATCTTCACAATTGGACCAATAAGCAACATTATGATAAATGGAGAAAAATACTGGAGTTGTCAAGGATTTCATTTTACTTGGATCCACAATCAACGTCCACGGAAGCAGTAGTCAAGAAATCAAATGATGCATTGCATTGGACAAATCTGCTGTAAGAGATCTCTTCAAAGTGTTAAAAAGCAAACATGCCACTTTGAGGATTAAGTTGCACCTGACCCAAACCTTGGTATTTTCAATTGCCTCATATGCATGCAAAAGCTGGACAATGAATAAAGAAGACCGAAGAAGAATTGATGCATTTGAATTACAGTGTTGGCGAAAAATATTGAATATTATCATAGACTTCCAGAAGAAGGAATAAATCTTTCTTGGAAGAATTGCAGCCAGAATGCTCCTTAGAAGCAAAGATGGGGAGACTTCATCTCAAGTACTTTGGACATGTTATCAGGAAGGACCTGTTCCTGTAGAAGGAGATCATGCTTGGTAAAGTCAGGGAAAAAGGGGAAGACCCTCAATATGATGGATTGACACAGTGGCTGCAACAATTATGAGGACGGTTTGGGACTGGGGAGTGTTTTGTTCTTTTGTATGTATGGTCACTATAAGTTGGAACCAACTCAACAGCATCTAACAACAACACAAATTTAGAATGATGAGTTCTGATTTGATTGCTTATACACACTTGGGGAAAATAAGCTTCCTACATATAAAAATGCATGCTTGAATAGCTGAGTCCTGGGTAAATACTGCAAACTGGGCTTTCAATTTTTCTATACTTCACTGAGGGGTTTGTGACTGCAGCAAGAGCTGAAATCTGATGTAAATATTGTCTTGTGAAGTACCTGAAATTCAATTTAACCGAAAAGATTCTTAAGACAAAATCTCACCCTATAGGGAGTTATACTCCACTCCAGAATTTAATTAAATATGATACAAGTTATTGCATTATTTGTGCTCTAAGAAACGTGTAAATGAACGGCATGAGAATGTGAGGGATTCCATATTGGATTCTAACTAGAAGTATTTATGAAGACTTCATGGAGGTGGTGAGATTTAAGACAAGTAATGAAAGATGAGTTAAATTTAATAAAAATGAAAACGCAAACAAGAAATAAATTCTCAGGCAGCATTTCATAAATAGAACTCTGTGTGGAATGACAGTCATTCAGACTGGGTTGTGTTGTGCTATGTTGAGAGAAAATGGCAGCATAGCAGAGAACGACAATGTTTTAAGTATCATTTTTCTTCAATAATTTATCCCAATGTAATCATATTTTTCCTTACTCGTTTAAAAGGTGTGGAAAAAATAGACAGGCTAAGAAACTATTAATGAAAATTTGTTATGGTGTTAAAATCAACAGATTAATCTCCATCATCTTGGAAATTTTTTCCTTTTGCCAGTGCTGACATCTTTACTTACTATTGTATGCTCTGACTATTTTACTGCCAAAATTTTCCAATAAGTGGGCTATATATAATTCTTCAGCACCAATACTTTGCTGTTACCCACGTATCTACTCTGCTTATTTAAAAATCAGTCTCAAGAAAGCCATGAATGGTCTCTTATGTGTCAAATTCAAAGAACTTTCTTCCATTCTCATTTTCCTTGATACTTGTTCAGCTCTTGACCCTACTGACCACCCCATGTTTCTTAAAAGCCTCTTTTCCCCAGATTTCAAACTTACTGGATTATTTTCCCTCACTCAATTTCCCTGATTATTCTGGTGATAACCCCTGGGCTGACACAACATCCTCCTCCCATTCTCAGATTGCTGGGCTGTGAGTATACAAGTATGAATAAGACAGGTTTCTGGAACCCCACCATCAAGGAACAAAAGACCAACTGGCCTATTGCTGTAAGATGAGGCATAACTAAAGCACTAAGAGGGAGCTGATGCTGGCTTAATAAGTATATGGGGGTAGGTAGCATGGGAACAAGGGAAAGCAAATGCAAAGGCATGGTAGTAATATCTATGGTATATCAGAAACTGGCCGAGAAGTTCAGGAATGCTGGAGCTTAAAGGTAGGTGCAAAGTTGACAATCAGGATAGCTGAAAGGTAGACTGAGGACTGAGTTGTGAAATATCTTATTCATGATACTAAGATAATTATCCTGGAACTAATGAGTATAATCAGTGCTCAATAAATACTAGTTAAAAAAAAACAATCAATCAACCAAACAGCATGTATAAAAAATAAAAACAACAACAACAACAAACCCGTTGCCACTGAGTTGATTCTGACTCATAGTGACCATATAGGACACAGTAGAACTCTCCCATAGGGTTCTAAGAAGCAGCTGGTGGATTCCAACTGCTGACTTTTTGGTTAGCAGTCGCTCTCTTAACCACTACACCACCAGGGCTCCATGTATTGAATAGGAAGTGCAAAATAAGAAATAGTCTTTTTGATTATGAGAAATTTATTATTTAGTTGTAGAAGGCAAACAGTTATAAAATGAGAAAGCATAGAATACTATTAAATTATACAGGGTATATAATAAGTATGGGAGAAACGACAAGTAATCAATACATATAGCCTATCCCAAGTGAAAGATTTAGACTTGAATCAGGACTTGAAAGTTGAGTACAGTTTGTGTAGCACCAAAGGAGAAAGCAGGATATTTTAGGTAGGTAGAAAAACACATAGACATGGAGCTGGAAATTGGCTAAGGGTAGAAGGAGAACAATGTTTGCAGTGGCCCAAGCAAACACTACTGGGTGTGAGAAATGTGATAGTCATTGATGTTTGTGATAGCCAGCCACTATGATGAGCCCAAATGATCCCCCCCATCTGATATTCATGCTGCTGTGCAATCCTGTCCCTTACGGTATAGCGTTGGTCTATGTAATCAACAGAATATGATAGAAGTGATAGCATGTCACTTCCAAGGGGTAGCAAACTGCTATGTTGTGAGGAGAAACCTATGTATAACGAGGAATTGAGGCCTTTGTCCAACAATTCATGTAAATGGGCTTCAAAGCAGATCCTCCAACCCCAGTCAAGTCCTCAGATGACTGCAGTTATCAGCTGACTCTGGACTGCAACTGAGGAGAGACATGGAGCCAAAATCTCCTTACTAAGATATTTCTGAATTCCTGACCCACAGAAACTGTGACTTAATAAATATTTTTGTTTGTTTATTTTAAGCTACAAGATATTGGGGTACTTTGTTGTATAGCAAAAAAAAACTAATGCAGTTCTGATATCAGCTATTTTCAGTTTTCTTTCTAGGCCTATATTAGGATTGTATTCTCTTGACTTTTAAAGGTAAATACTACTGTGTTGACCTTTGAAATGTAAGCAGGAAGGGAATGTGGAAATTAAGAAACCACTGTGCAACTTACCACATCTCTTTTTTTGTGCCTCAGCAATCATGGATAAATGAAGATGATTTTTTCTCACTCTATGTCTCTGACTGAGAACTATGTAGAATAGACCCCCCCAGCTAATGGAATAGTTATGTAGTATAAGAAATAGGTAAAATTTTGTTGTTTTAACACACTGAGGCCTTGGGATTTGTCTTAGGCTGAGTTCTCTAGAGAAATAAAACCAGCAAAGCATATAAATATATATATACAGATTTCTATCAAGGAAATGGCTCACGCAGTTGTAGAGGCTAGAATGTCCCAAGTCCGTGGGTCAGAATAGAGGCTTCTCCTGATTCACATAGTCACAGGGGCTGGGGAACCCAATATCAGTAGGTCAGAGAGCAGGGCTGTTGCTCACAGGCTGAGAAGATCAATAAATCCCAAGATGGGCAGGCAAGATCGAAGGTAAGCTGCTAGCTCAAGTCCCAAGAACAGAAGGTCAGGCGAACAGGAGCCAGCTGCAGGATCCAGCAGGAGCAAAACACCCTCAAGCCCTGCCAGAATGTCCACCCACATTTGATGCAGGCCACATACCCAAGGAAACTCCCTTTCAACTGACTGGCCACTCACAGCAGATCCCATCATGGAGGTGATCACATATCAAATCTCAACATGAAGTGATCACAGCACTACATGACTACCAAAACTGTGAGAATCATGGCGCAGCCAAGTTGACACACAATCCCAACCATCAGAGGGTTGTTGTAACCACAGCGTAAGCTAGCCTATCCTGACTGATATGATATAACCCCTTGCCATCGAGTCAATTCTGACTCATAGCGACCCTGTAAGACAGAGCAGAACTGCCCGGTAGGGTTTCCAAGGAGTGCCTAGGGGATTCGAACTGCCCACCTTTTGGTTAGCAGCAGTAGCTCTTAACCACTATGCCATCAGAGTTTCTGAAGATGCCAAGTAGTCATGTCGTATGTAATTACCAATTTAATGTTGGTCTATTTTGAGAAATACAAGTGATTAACCTGTTCCAAACCAAACCTGTTGCCTCTGAGTCGATTTCGACTCATAGCGACCCTACAGGACAAAGTAGAACTGCCCCATAGAATTTCCAAAAGGTGGCTGGTGGATCTGAACTGCTGACCTTTTGGTTAGCAGCCAAGTTCTTAACCACTGCACCACCATGATATAGACTGAACCTGTTGACAAAATCAATTTCTGACAAGAGTATTGTACATAAAACACTTAGTTTAAAATTTCCAGAGAACACTTGCAGTAAAAATCAAAAGCTTTAAAAATATACATTTAACTCTGAAATTATTGGCAGTTGATTTGAAGGATTTAAACAAGCTTATAGACTTATGAATACATACATGGTAAATATGTCTCCTTATATGTATATACGTGTGTATAAATGCTACACGGATACTTACATTAAGAAGATACTTAAAAAATTTTTAAACATATAGATTTTATTTCTGATGAAATATATTCATATATTTTTCCAATACTGAATGAGTTATAAATTCTAAACACATGGATATTTGATTATGATATAATATTTGGAAATATTGTTTTATTTTCTATTCCCCCTTGAGTCAAATTTGGTTACTTATGTTATCCTGGAAAAAAGTTCAGCTCAAGACTTTCTAATACAGGTAGTCTCCGACTTACAAAAGGGTTCTTTTCCCATGACTATTGTCTTAAGTTGGTTCTGATATAAGTCAAATATCTCATTTTTTTCTTTTAGTTTTCGTTATTATTGTCTTTTATCATGAGTATCTTTATAAATCCAATCTTTATTTGTCTTTGGGGGTTGGAAACATTACATACAAACTTAGTGATATGTTTTAACACTGTATGTAGTACATATTACTAATGATAAGATGTAAAAAAAACCTGACAGTCTTAAGCGTGGTTCTTTGTAACTCAAATACGTCATAAGTCGGGGACTACTTGTATATAGGCAGTATTATACTTAGCATCTTAATTCTTCTAATAACCTGTATGTTTTCAGTCATGATGTTTTTTTGGTCAATATATATTATTTTTATACTAATTTCCACTATATTCTTTCTTAGACTTGTGATGTGAAAAAATTTGCAAGTGTCCAAGTTTCAATTGATGAATTTCATATGCATTGCTGGAGACTGAGACTTTTTCCTTAATTCTTTAGCAAGTCTATAGCTTGTCATTCTTTCTGGTTCTTAATAAATTAACTTGCTCCACACAATAGTCTTTATATCTTACTTTAAAAAATATTCTTTTCTGCAAAGGACTAATGGACCACAACTACCACGGCCTCCACCAGACAGAGTCCAGTACAGCTAGATGGTGCCTGGCTACCGCCACTGATTACTCTGACAGGGATCACAACAGAGGCTCCTGGACAGAGCTGGAGACAAATGTAGAAAAAAATTCTAACTCAAAGACCAGACTTACTGGCCTGACAGAGACTGAAGAAACCCAAGAATATGGTCCCCGGACACACTTTTAGCTCAATAATGAAGTCACTCCTGAGGTTCATTCTTCAGCCCATAGAACAAAACGACTCTAATAGGGCACAACAGCCCAGGGACAAGGACTAGAAGGCAGGAGGGACAGGAAAGCTGGTAATAGGGAACCCAAGGTTGAGAAGGGAGAGTGTTGATATGTCGTGGAGTTCTTTACCAATGTCATAAAGCAATATGTGTACTGACTGTTTAACGAGAAACTATTTGTTCCGTAAAACTTCATCTAAAGTACAATAAAAAAAATTTAAAAAAAAATTCTTTTCTGGTCAGGGTTAGACCAAGAAAGAGAATCCTTTTATGAAAATGGTAAGGAAAACTAACTTCATATATTTTTTTACCAAGAATAGAATTCATACCAGATCTGAAGTAATTTCTGAAAATAGTAACATCAAAGTCCTAGGATATTTGTTTTGATATTAAATATTAGCTTCTTCAAATACTTGGACCAAAGGTGCTTGGAAAGTATGATTTACTAAAGGACAGTAGGTTTTTCTAATCGTAGGACAATAGATTTTTCTAAACACAGGTTTTTCTAATCATGGAAAAGCACAGTCAGAGAAAACATTTTCTCTGGAATTTGTTTTTCATGTCCATGTCTAATATTTGAATACATATACACACACATACACACATATGCACTTTTATATACACATGCACACATACACACATATATACTTATATAGGTAAATATATATATATGCAACGTGATTGCTAAATCATGTTAAAATTTAAGAAATATTACCATATAAACTATGTTTTCACTTTTTGTTTTAAGGGCATTCTAACAAAGTATATATAAGGGGATTTGGAATTAAAATACATATATGAGGGCATATCAACAGAAGAAAATATATGGATAAATATATTAACTATTTAAAGTTGTTATATAGACTATACATAATCTGACAAAAATTTAAAATCCAATACTACCCTTTTCGGAAGTTATTTAGGCTTTTTACAAATGTCAATTCTCTTGCCATAGGCACATGGTAGGATTATACACCTCTTGAATTCATATGAGGCCATGTGACTTCTTTTCACCAGTGAAATATGGGCAGAAGCCTTAAGAGGTATTATGGAGTTCAACATACTCTTTTCTTCCTTGCCTCTTGGGATTATGAAAACATGTATCAAGATCTAGCTTTTGAATAAGCTGGGTCCATGGGTGACTACAATAAGCAAAGTTCCCGTGCCAGCCCCTGAGGAACATGTGGTTGAAAGAGAAATGAAATTTATCATTTTAAGCCTTGCAATATTTGAGTTGTTTGTTACTGTAGCTTAACTTCGCATAACCTGACTAATAAACCTTTATATCATAGTCTTTCATTTTGTTATATGCAGAGTTTAAAATCTAAAATTTATCCCTCAAGATATCCTAATATATCATACCATATATATATACCAATATACACCAATATTCTAAGAAATATTTCACACACTAATTAAGCATAGGGTTGCACAGCTAATTATTGTAATTGATGTCAGTGAGTTGTACACCTTTAGAAGGTTGAATTGGCAAAAAAAAGTTGTGTGATAGATATACTTACAATGACAAAAAAAAAAAAAAAAGAGAGGGTAGTAGCTGAGGCTGTTTATGTACAACAACAACCTCATGGGATTTGGTTCCTTGGTTTGGAGATTTTTAGAGTCCTGGTTTCATGAGTCATCATGTAATTCGCCTAATAATGTGTTTAATGCTTTCTGTTCTACCTCCTAGTTTGTTGTGTAGTGTCTGGGGTCTTCAAAGCTTGCAAGTGGCTATCCAAGATCTCTATTTGCCTGGAGCAACAGAGGCAGAAGGAGAGTCCGGAAAAGGAGGAGGATATGAAACGCGTGGCTAATTGCCTCTGTGTACAACTTCCTCCTTGGACAAGAGAGCAGAACTGGATGGTGCCCAGCTACCATTACTGAACATTTTGATCAAAGATTCTAAAGAAGAATCCTGATCAAAAGAGAGAAAATACAGAATGGAATTTCAAATTCTCATGGACTCCAGACTTTGTGGTGCCATGGAGGCTGAATGAATCCCTGAAACTACTGCCCTGAGGTAATCTTTAAAACTTAAACCAAAAATATCTCCTGAAGTCTTCTTAAAACCAGATAATAGTTTAGCTTAACTAGTAAAAAATGTCTGCCTTGAACATTAAGCTCTTTTAGGAACAATTTATATGGAATCAAAGTGACAATAGCACAGTGAAAGATTTGATAGGAAACTTAGGAGGCAGTGAGTTCGTGTTAATGGGGGAGAAACAACTCATAAATGGAGGGTGAGAATGGTTTCACAACCCAAAGAACGTACAGTAGCTCTCCCTTATCCATGGTTTTGCTTTCCACGGTTACAGTTACTCGTAGTCAATAGCGGTTCAAAAATGTTAAACGAGTACATAGCATGATGAAATCTCATGGCGTACCGCTCCATTATTCAATAATTTTTATTACAGTATAGTGTTATGATTGTTCTATTTTATTATTATTGTTAATCTCTTACTGTGCCTAATTTATAAATTAAACTTTATCATAGGTATGTATGCACAGGACAAATCATAGTATATATAGGGTTCAGTACTATTCACGGTTTCAGGCATCCATGGGAGGTCTTGGAACATATCCCTGTGGATAAGGGGGACTACAGTAATCAGTGTCACTGAATTGTACACGTAGAAATGGTTGAATTGGTGTATGTTTTCCTGTGTATTTTCTCAACGACAAAATAAAAAAATAGCTATGTGTCAGCTCGGATGTGGTAATTTATTATTTTATATTTATTTACAATGTTTTTCCAAAGATATTGAAGAACTTTCAAACACAATTGACACATAATTCAACAATGTTATGAAAAAAAATCAACTATTAGAAATTCACTTACTTGCACAGAAATCCATAATGAATGTCGTGAAGCCAGATATTTTTAGGCTTGGATTTAACTACTCTTAAGTTTTGGCCTCAACTTTATTTTTCCAATACTTTTCCTATCAACTCCATCATATGCCCTCTTTTCTTTAGTTGGTCTATAGAAATAAATGAATTAGAAACACAGGGGATGTGATCTGGCAATTTGTTTTAAGAAGCCATGTATGTGACTATGTTGCACACCAAGATTGGAGAACCATAGCTCTAAGGTATAGCAGAAAAGTGGTATTATTACTGTGTCATGGAGTATGTACATGTTTAAAAAGTTGTTTTCCACAGTGGTTGTGCCAACTTATAGGCAGGAGACTATATAATGCCTGACAAGTTTATCAAATCATAAAATATACTACAAAGTCTTCCTAATTACATCAGTATAGTATCAGCATGTGAATAGCATGAAGAGCAGTGGTACTGAATCAAAAGAACAGAAATAAATCCAAACACACTCAGGAGTTTAGCATAACAATATGGTGCCATCTTATCTCAAAAAAGGTTAATTTTTACTAAATTCTGTTTAGTTAACCAAGGAGATATATAGACTAAAATAAACTGGAGTCAACTCCTAGATAAAATTCTAAATAATGTGTGTGTATGTATATGTCTGTCTGTCTGTCTGTTTCTATCTATCTCCAAAAAAGTACTAGGTAAAACAAATCACAGAGAATTATAACCGTCAAGTGGGGAAGGCCTTTATGTCCAGAACATAAAATTCAGAAGCTGTAAAATAAGTAAAACTAAACACAAAAACAAAAATTTTATACACACCAAAAATAAAACAAAGTAAAAATACTGAAATTACACACAAGAAAAACATGTGTAACTTATATCACAGACAATGGGCTAATCTCTCTATAGAAAAATGGGCAAAGGGCATCAAAAGAGGGTTCTCATAAAAAATGCAAATTCTCCTAAATATATGAAAGATCTCCAAATGAGTTTGTATTAATAGAAATATAAGTTCAAACAACATTGAGATAAAATTTGCACTTAGCCAACAGACTAAAATCCAAAATACACTGTGTTGACAGAGCTGCCAGGTAATGGTAACTCTTATGAATTGCTAGTGAGAAAGTAAGTTGGTACAATCCCTACAGAGGCCATTGGGCAGTATGCATCAAAATGAAAATTTTATATATCAAAATTAAAATTAAAATACTCTTTGTACTACAATTCTAGTCCTAGGGTTTATACTAGACATGTCTTACTGTGCATTTGAAATTACACATGAACATGCTTAGTTACCATGACATTAATTACAATACTAAAAGAAAGACAGCAGCATAAATTTACATTAACAGAAGACTAATTAAATAAATCATGGTATATCCATACAGTGGAATACTTTGAAGTTGCCAAAAATTAAAATAGAGAAGGATTTTATGACTGTATTCATATGAATTAATATGGAAAATCTTTAAAGTTTGAAAGAACATACAATGTCTGCTACAAAAGTGGGATGAAAATTCACTCCAAGTATATGTTTATATTTTTATGATGTTTGAATTCTGTGAATGTATGACCTATTAAAAATCATGTTTCTGTGTATGGTTGAGTCAATTTGTTCAGATTCTGTATTAAAGAAATTAACTTTATTACCCTTACTCCATTGATAAAGTGTAATATTTAGTAGGCGATACCTGAAAAAGGGGCAATATTTTATGTTGATAGTCTACTACTATATTCTGCTAAGATTCATTTGAGAATGTATTTCCTTTTTTGTATAACATTCTTAGCGATTTCTTACGGCTGCTATATTACGTGAAATATATTCTATAATATCATTTATCTACCAAGGGTTTTTTATAACTGATGATTTGCTTCTGTCATCAGTGAAATAATCTTTCTCACAGAATCTTTTCACAAGTTACTTGTTTTTATTTCAATTTATTCTTAAATAACGCATATATTTAAAACCAGGGCTTTGACTTGGGTCCCCTGTCTTCCTCTCCTATGTACAATAAATCTCCTGTATTCCCAAATCATCTCTCTTCTTGTACCTCTCACCTCATGCTGTGGCCCATCTCCTTCCTTCCCTCTGTTTCTTCCTGCCAGATAGCTACATTTTCCCTTAATATTCACTGAATGGCTTAGCTTGATTTCTTTTCTAATGTTTCTGACATTGGTTTCTGAGTATATTAAAATCTGAACCAAAGTAAATTGTGTAAACATCTATTTTACACACTTGCTATTTTATCCAGGATTCCTAGTGACTAACCATAATTGCATCTATTTACTTTAAAGCATATGGATGGATTGTTTAGAGCCAACAACTGGCTTTTAACCCTCTCACTCATGGTAAGACTTCCACTTCTTTCAAGGGCTTAATGCTAGTACATCAACAAGCCATGTGCTGTTTCTAGGATTCTATCTCTGTTAGCTTGTTGTTAGCTGCCACTGAGCTGGCTCTGACTCGTGGCGACACCCCTCCCTCCCTCCACACACAACAGAATGAAACATTGTCTGGTCCTATGCCATCTTCATGATCATTGGTATGTTAAAGTCTATTGTTGCAGCCACTGTGTATTTTGAGTGACTTCCAACATAGGGGCTCATCTTCTAGTGCTGTATTGGACAATATTCTGTTGTGATCCACAGAGTTTCCATTAGCTAATTTTCAGAAGCAGATCACCAGGCCTTTCTTCCTAGTCTGTCTTAGTCTGGAAGCTCTGCTGAAACCTGTCCACCATGGGTGATCCTGATGGTATTTGAAATACTGGTGGCATAGCTTCCAGGATCAGAACCGCATGCCTGCCACCACAGGATAACAGGCTGATAGGTGGGTGGTGTATTCTATGTCTACACCTATTAAAACCAACTATTCTTCAAATTCCTTCTAGTACTCTCACATAATAGCATTCTGTGACATGGGACACCTCCTTCAGGTCTTTGTTCAAATGTCAACTTCTCAGGGATGCATGCTCTGGTCATCTTATTTAAAACTGAAACTTTCTCCACTCCCAATTTGGGGACTACCCAGCCCCCTTTCCTGTTATGTAGGTGTGTGAGTATCTGTGTGTATTTGTGCATTATATTAATTGGTGAAAGAATTAAGTTAATAATTATTGCTTTTAGTGAAGTATACTTTTATGTAAAGAGGTAGATATAGATGTAGATACACACATTTACTAGATATAAACTCCATGAGGGCAGGGTGTTTTGTTTATTTTTTTGGCCATTGCTGTATGTCCAGAATCTATAACATTGTCTGGTACATGAAGGCATTAAGTGAGTATCTGTTGAAGGATGGTAATTTTTCATGTAACCCAAGAAGCCTTAAACCAAAAGCAAAACCAAACCCCTTGCCGTCAAGTCAATTCTGACTCACAGCGGCCCTATAGGACAGAGTAGAACTGCCTCATACGGTTTCTATGGAGCAGCTGGTGGATTTGAACTGATGACCTTTTGGTTAGCAGTCGCGCTCTTAACCACTGCACCACAGGGCTCCTCAAGAAGCCTTAGGCCTTTAAATTGTAGACTCTATCAGATAACATCTTCAGGTGTAATTAAAAGTTTGAACTAAAATCTATAATTTAGAAAGTTAGAATTTTGTCATTTCTTTGACAACTATCCACTGTCTATAGGAAATGTTAATGAGAAAGTAAGCCTTAAAATTGGGCTGACCTGAGAGAAGAATGAGAAAACAGGAGCCTTAGGAAGAAAAAGGAGGGTAAAGATCAACAACAAAGGAAATAAATGAACATCTATTGCATTATAGGGTTATCAATAACAATAAATGCCCAACTGTGTGATAGGTACTTTGGTTATAATTTCATTTTTTCTCAATATCCTCCATAAAGTCAGCCATTGAAACTCAGTGGAGCACTGTTCTACTCTGACACACATGGGCTCACCATGAGTTGGTCTAATGGTTAAGGTTGTGTGTCAACTTGGCTGGGCCGTGATTCTCAGTGTTTTGGCAGTAATATGATGTTGTGATGTCTTCCATGATGAGATTTGATATAATGTGATCACCTCCATGAAGGGATCTGCTATGAGTAGCCAATCAGTTGAAAGGGAGTTTCCTTGGGTGTGTGGCCTGCACCAAATATAAATGGACATTCTGGCAGGGCTCGTGGGCTTTTGCTCGTGCTGGATCCTGCAGCTGGCTCCTGTTTGTCTGACCTCCAGGTCTCAGGACTTGAACTAGCAGCTTAACTTTGGTATTTCCTGCTGATCTTGGGATTCCTTGATCTTTGGCAGCCTGTGAGCAAGAGCCCTGCTCTCTGACCTGGTGATCTTGGGTTCATCAGCTCCTGTGACTATGCGAATCAGGAGACGCCTCTATCCTGACCCACAGACCTGCGGAATTCCAGCCTCTACAGCCACATGAGCCATTTCCTTGATATATATCTCTCTATATATTTATATGCTTTACTGGTTTTGCTTCTCTAGAGAACCCAGCCTAAGACAGTCAGAATCGATCTGACAGCAACTGGTTTTTTGTTTTGTTTTTTTTAATTTAGGAAAACAATGTACTCATGTGTATACTGACTAAATATACTATAAGTATAATATAGCTCATTTTAAGCTAGAGGTATTTCAGAAGGGGAAATCCCCAGCATATCTGAAGACAGTATTGCAGAATGTCCTCCCCTGGAATCTTGAATCACTCATTTTATTAAGATAGTTTAAACATTTCTGTGCTGAGTTGTAACTAAAGTTAACAAAAGCTAGATTTCCTTGTGAGGATTTGCTAAATTACCTCTGGCCAGATGGCTTCTATATCCTGAGTTTCTTTCTATGCTGATCTTTGATGATCCTCAGCTGCATTGGCTGCCTTGCCTATTGAACCTTCATCTCGTTACGCTGTTGTCCTGCTAAAAGGAATTCTCCATGAAGCAACCCTAAACAAATCTCCTTTATGTAATTGCACCCAGAAATAGAATTGAGATACTATTTATGAAAACAATAATTAAGAAAAAACTTCATAAAATAAGAACATAAAAATGTACACTTTGTATATGACAATCTGTTTGGTATTTTTTTTAAAGATTGTTCCACCAAACACATACAATTAGAGATAACAATTAATAGCTTTGTATGTAGAGTGCCCGGCAAAATGCCTTGCTATATTTATTACTTTTAATACCATGTCTCATTTAAGATGAGAATTTTTGGTAGCTGGCATAGTCTATATGTAAATTAATGAATATACAATATACATAAACATAGCAACTAATGAATGTTGGTTGGTTAATAGAATCAATAGTTATTCATATAGAGTTTTTCTTTTTCTTTTTCCCCCTATTACAACCTAAGGGTCTCTTCTTTAGCCCCCAGGAGTCACTCTTCACTTTACCACAAATAGCATTCATCTGCCATAACTGGACATCCAGTCTTGAATCATGTTATGAATTGACTTGTGTCTGCTAAAAAGATATGTTGGGATTCTAACCCTCGTACCTGTGAATGTGACCTTGTTTGGGGAAATAGGGTTTTTCCCTGCAGATGCCATCAGTTAGGTTAGTGAAGTCATAATGGAGTAGAAACCAAACTAAAGCCATTGTCGTCGAGTCAATTCAGACTCATAGTGACCCTATAGGACAGAGTAGGACTGCCCCATAGGGTTTCCAAGGACGTAATCTTTACACAAGAAGATTGCCCCATCTTACTTCCACAGAGCGGCTGGTGGGTTTGAATTGCCAACTTTTGGGTTAGCAGCTGAGTGCTTAACCACTGCGCGACCAGAGATCCTTAACAGAATAGAGAGGATCCTAATCCCTTATGAGTGGTATGTTATAAAAGGCGATGACAGAGACAGAGTCACACATGGGGTAAGGCACATGTGAAGATACATCTACAAGCAGTAAAGGAACATAAAAGATTGCTGGCAGCCACAAGGCATAGAAGAGTGCCTCTCTCAGAACTCTCAGGAATCTACGTGGCTGATAACCCTGATTTGGATTTTTAGCCTTCACAACCGTGAGTCAATAAATTTCTGTTCTTTAAATCTATCCACCTTTTGGTATTTTGTTATAGCAACCCTAGGAAACTAAGTCAGACCACTTTCTCCTCCTGGGTTTTCAAGAATCACTGAAGAATTTTCACAGGTTTCAGAAATTATTCTAGTTAACACTTGTTCTCAATGCCTTGCTCTTTATGACAAATCATAAAGATTCTTCTCTGCATCTCCTTTTGCCTTCTGGAAACTTCTCTCAGGCACTTGATGCTCTCTACCTTGGTGCTTCACCTCAAGCGCAGGCACAGAACATTCCTCAGCTCCCCACTGTACAGGTAAGACTAGCCAACATAAAACACACATACACATACACAAAAACAAAACATTTGAAACTGGATTAAACATATGAGATCTCCCGGAGTTCCTAGACCCGACTACTCCACAGGTACCCTTGGACAATTCTCACCTGAGGTTCCACCCAACCATCCTATTACAAGGACCGCCACAGCTCCTGTTGTAGATCGTCCTACCAAAGAATCCAGACAACCACTCAAATCTCCCAAAAGAGAAGTGAGGGGTGTTATTGCCCAGCAACTCTTCCCGGAGTGAAAATAAGCCTTTACAATTTTTACTCTTAAAAGCATTTCGTTGTCTTGAACTTCCTCATTCCAAAATAGCATAACCAAAAGGTCAATTAACAACAATGAAAATGTTTCCCCAAAGAATGAATGTATCATTCTTCTGTGAGAAAAACTACTCTCAGCTTTCAAATAACATCAGCCTATATTATTGTAGAGTGTGCCCTTACATTCTATCAAAATATATGTTAAATACATTTTTCCAGATATTAGCAGAACATGTTCATTTTAAAGGAAATAGTAAAATAAGATTTTCATGAGTATATTTTAAAGCCACTTATTTTTGAAAAGCTATAGCAACCATTTCTTTTAGATTTAAAGTATTCAAAAACTTTAATGTTAGGAACAAACAAGCTGATATGTAACAGCTAGAAAATTCATTATATCAATATTTCTAAACATTGGCTGTACATTCTAATCATCTGGAAGGGTTTTGAAACATTCTGATAACTGGGTCCTATCCCCAGTGGTTCTGATTTATGCAGTCTGGGTTGTGTCTCAAGCATCAGTACTTTTTCAAAAAGCTCTCCAGGTGATTCGACATGCAGCCATAATTGAGAACCTCTGTACTACCTGAGGAGCCCTGGCGGCACAGTGGTTAAGAGCTTGGCTGCTAACCAAAATGTTGGCAGTTCTTCTCTGTCCTATAGGGTTGCTATGAGTCGGAATCGACTCAACGGCAATGGGTTTGGTTTGGTTTTTGGCGGGTACTACCTGAATCCAGTGAGGAAGGGTAGGTGAAGTCAAATTGTCAGATGAAGAGGATTCAACTGAATGGTTTCAAAGACTACAAAGTAAGTGGCAACAAAAGTGCAACCGTTTGTTCAGGAACACACACTTCTTTTTTTTTAGGAAGAGACAATTTTTTGTTTCCAAAATTTAAATAAAAATTTACTTATACTAATTTTCCTAGAGCAATTACAACCTTTTACTATGATTTTTAGAATTTCACATCTAAATCTAAAATTTATCTCCTTTATTTTCAGCGAAAGAAATTCTTCTAAATTTTTTTTATATTAACAAAATGATTCAAAGTAAACTAAAAATAAGTATGTGCCACTCTGATTTGGTGGAGTTGAACACCTTGGCCAGATGAGTTTAACAACAACAAAAAATTTGTTTAAATTTTTATAAACTTAACTGACTAGTGGTATTTGTTGGACTGATGACAGTTCAAAGAATTTGGTGTGGATTTAAATATTGAACTTTTAAATCATAAACGGGGTGTGTCTTACAATTTCATAAATTTGTTCGTTTGTAAAAACCTCTGTAATATTAGGGTATTGGGGATAGATGACACAGAAAAGTGATAATTTATTGTACGTTAGGATACTTATTTAACACATTTTCACAGTTTAAGCGCTCACATAGATGAAATTGTGGACTTTATCTGTGGATGAAGCATGCTAGCTCACAAAACTTTCAGAAGTAATCAACTTAGACAAAGTGTACATCACTAATATAAGCTGAATATCAAATGACAAATTTTATTTTAGTCATTTTTTTCTCTTTAGCCCTTTTGTTATGATTAATATAACAGTATATCGGTCACTTTTTATAAATCTAGACCTTGCTGGCTGAGAGCTACCACTGTTAACCAAAAGGTCAGCAGTTCAAATCCACCAGCCACTCCTTGAAAACCCTATGGGGCAGTTCTACTCTGTCCAATAGAGTTGCTATGAGTCCAAACTGACTCAACAGCAATGGGTTTTTGACCTCGTTGGTAGTATATTATTCTGGTTCTAATGCATTTAAGTACACTTCGGATGGAACTGAATATGCAATTAGTGGTCATATCAATAGTTTATCTAATTATCTAGGAATATGTATCCTGTTTTGTCTTACTGTTTGCTTTTAATTAGGCTGTTTTACAACTCCTTAAGTTTCCATGTTAACATGTACAAACCTGATAGCAATGCAAATTATTCTTGTCTAAGTACAATGGAGTTGAACAGAAGATTTCAAAGAGCAGCTCGAGTAGGTAAAGTATTATAATGACATGTGCAAAGACCTGGAGATGGAAAACCAAAACAGAAGAACACACTCTGCATTTCTCAAGCTGAAAGAGCTGACGAAAAAATTCAAGCCTTGAGTTACAATATTGAAGGATTCTATGGGGAAAATATTAAATGACTCAGGAAACATCAAAAGAAGATGGAAGGAATACACAGAGTCACTATACCAAAAAGAACTGGTCGACATTCAAACATTTCAGGAGGTACCATAAGAGCAGGAACCAATGGTACTGAAGGAAGAAGTCCAAGCTGCACTGAAGGCATTGGCGAAAAACAAGCCTCCAGGAATTGACGGAATACCAACTGAGATGTTTCAACAAATGGATGCAGCGCTGGAAGCACTCACTCGCCTATGCCAAGAGATTTGGAAGACAGCTACCTGGCCAACTGACTGGAAGAGATCTATATTTATGCCTACTCCCAAGAAAGGTGATCCCACTGAATGCAGAAATTATCGAACAATATCATTAATATCATACGCAAGTAAAATTTTGATGAAGATCATTCAAAAGTGGCTGCAGCAATATAGCGACAGCGAACAGCCAGAAATTCAAGCCAGATTCAGAACAGGATGTGGAACCAGGGATATCATTGCTGATGTCAGATGGATCCTGGCTGAAAGCAGAGAATACCAGAAAAATGTTTACCTGTGTTTTATTGACTATGCAAAGGCATTCAATTGTGTGGATCATAACAAATTCTGGATAACATTGCGAAGAATGGGAATTCCAGAACACTTAGTTGTGCTCATGAGGAACCTGTACATAGATCAAGAGGCAGTCGTTTGAACAGAACAAGGGGATGCTGCGTGGTTTAAATTCAGGAAAGGTGTGCATCGGGGTCGCATCCTTTCACCATACTTATTCAATCTGTATGCTGAGCAAATAATCCGAGAAGCTGGACTGTATGAAGAAGAACGGGGCACCAGGATTGGAGGAAGGCTCATTAACAACCTGCATTATGCTGATGACACAACCTTGCTTGCTGAAAGTGAAGAGGACTTGAAGCACTTACTGACGAAGATCAAAGACCACAGCCTTCATTCAGTATGGAATACACCTCAATATATACAAAACAAAAATCCTCACAACTGGACCGATAAGCAACATCATGATAAACGGGGAAAAGGTTGAAGTTTTCTAGGATTTCATTTTCCTTGGATCCACAATCAATACCCACGGAAGCAGCAGTCAAGAAATCAAAAGACACATTGCATTGGGCAAATCTGCTGCAAAAGACCTCTTTAAACTGTTGAAAAGCAAAGATGTCACCTTGAAGACTAAGGTGCGCCTGACCCAAGCCATGGTGGTTTCAATTGCCTCCTACGCATGGGAAAGCTGGACGATGAATAAGGAAGACCAAAGAAGACTTGATGCCTTTGAATTGTGGTATTGGTGAAGAATATTGAATATACCATGGACTGCCAAAAGAGCAAACAAATCTGTCTTGGAAGAAGTGCAACCAGAATGCTTCTTAGAAGCAAGGATGGTGAGAGTACGTCTTGAGAGTACGTCTTACATACTTTGGACATGTCATCAGGAGGGATCAGTCCCTGGAGAAGGACATCATGCTTGCTAAAGTAGATGGTCAGTGAAAAAGAGGAAGACCCTCAATGAGATGGAATGGCACGGTGCAACAATGGGCTTAAGCATAACAACAACTGTGAGGACGGTTCTGGACCAGGCAGGGTTTCATTCAGTTGTGCGTAGAGTCGCTGAGTCGGAAGTGACTTGATGGCTCCTAACAACAACCACAAATAAATAATGAAATTTATTCTGTAGAGGTGTAAATTATTCCTGTCCATAAAAAATGTTACAACACAAAAGTTTTAAGGTTTTTCACCTGTATGGCATTAACCAGTTTTGCATGTAATTTCACAATCTTAATCCAGCATTGTTTCATTTAGTCACCATGAATACTCCTGTCTCTTCTATATCTTTATGAACCCAATTTATTATCATGCATGTTTCTGTATTAGTTAAATTTTGGATGTGTGCTCACTTTATATGAAAGTTATATTTTGAACTTTCAAAAATTTACACTGTGACAGTTTTGGTAGTTTCACAGAACTGCCCAAGTGGACCCATTACCTGAGCAAATTAGACTGAGTTGCCCAAGAAATGCATGTCATCTTTAAAGCAAAAAACCAAAACCAAACTAAGCCCGTTGTTGTGGAGTTAATTCTAACTCATAGTGACCTTATAGGGTAGAGTAGAACTGCCCCTTAGGGTTTCAAGGAGTGACCGGTGGATTCGAACTGCCAACCTTTTGGTTAGCACCCGAGCTCTTAACTACTGCGCCACCAGGGCTCCCTTAAAGCAAAGCACATCCTTTTTTGGCTCCTCTGGAAAATGCCAAGCTGCTATAGAAATTAACTTTGTCATGGTTGTTGATGGCTGCCATTGAGTCAGCCCTCGACTCATGGAGACCCCATGTGTTTCAGAGTAGAACTGCTCCATAGTTTTCTTGACTGTAATCTTTTAGGAAAGGAGCCCTGGTGGCACTGTGGTTAAGCACTCAGCTGCTAACCGAAAGGTTGGCAGTTCAAACCCGCCAGCTGCTCCAAGGGGAAAAGATGTGGCAGTCTTCTTCTGTAAAGATTACAGTCTTGGAAACCCTGTGGGGCAGTTCTACCCTGTCCTACAGAATTGCTATGAGTCAGAATCAACTCAACGGCAGTGGGCTAGGTTGGTTAATCTTTCATAAAGTCAGTTTGCCAGGGCTTTCTTCCACGGAATGCCTGGATGGGTTCAAATTGCCAACCTTTAGGTTAGCAGTTGATCGCAAACCGCTTGCACTTCTCAGGCTCCTTGAAATTAACTTTACTGACTTATTTCTCTACTATTTTAATTTCTCATTCTGTCGTTTTTTAATTTTCTATTTCTTGACTAAGTCTGGTTCCGCTTCTGGTTTGCAAACAAAGAAAATCTATTTTCATGGTCTGACCATTTGGTGATCTCTAGCGGATAGAAACAAGAATTTATTCTCCGATGGGTGTGAAATGACAGCTGATCTGAGTTATTGGCCTATTTGTTTTTTGGTCTATTTGTCTAGTTGCAAGGTGAAGTCAATTAAGAAAATATTTCATGCTGACTCGAAAGGAAGGAGAATGGCCCTTTGGGATTTGGACCAGTGATTCTGTGTGTGTTCTGTGTTGACTTTTGACCTGTGGCTAAAGTTTTGAACTGAAGCTGCAAAGTCTCTGAGTGTCTGTGTCTATAATTAAATAAAGCCTTTACCTCTCATTGTGTGAATGTGAAATATTTTCCAGAGTATATTAATAAATTAGATACAAAGTCTCTAAAAATAAAGGATGTTAGATATGTAGACCAATAAACATAGACATAATTCTAATATCCTCCAGAACTAACAGCACAAAATTGCTTATACTTTAAATGTGTAATTTTTCAAGGAAGAAAAACAGAAAAAGAAACCCATGTCAGCAAACCTGCTAGTTCCAAAAGTTTTTTCTTAGAAATCAACTTAATATAAACAAAATGAATTCTGAGCAAATTAGACTGCTTTGAGAATTTTGGATTTAAAAAACCTAACAATGTGTAATTTTCCTGATTTTATCAGGATAGAGTACAATTTTTAAAAGAAAAAATGTATTTTTATAAGATTTGGGTTTTTTTTTCTCCTGAATGGACTAATTAATCTGAGCTTCCTAAACTTTTTACAGTGGTTTGTTAATCACAAAAGCTAATATTATTCCCATAAAATATTTAACATTTAAATTGAAAATTTGTCTTTGACCAAATCAAATTATAATTATGAAACTATTTATATCAATAATTATTATATTCTCTGGTATTCATCTTACAAGTTAATTTCCAAAATTTTTAAGATCTTGGATAATAAAATATTAATGGATAATTGTTGAGTGTCTTTTTTGAAATTCATCTACTTAGAAGTCCATTTGTACTACCTGCAGCTCTGGATAACATATATGACAGAATACTGAAACTTTGGTTACCAGACAGTTATATATTTGTGTGGGTAAATTGTTTTTAATATACTTTAGAAAATATATACCTTGTAGGATGGCTCTGAAGATTCACAATGCCCTCAATATGAATAATACTTTCTCACCCTTATTAAAAGATAATTGTCCATAAATTTTCTGCATTTCTGTATGTCTTTTAAGCAGAAGCACCAGCTAACTTTGTTCTGGATTATCTGTATTATCTTTCCAAGGATATTTGTATAGCAAATAGCCTTGAAAGATATAGGGTCTGTTTACGGGTCAGTACAATAAAGGCAAGGATGTCTGGTGGCACAATGGATAAGCACTCAGCTGCTAACCAAAAGGTCAGCAGTTCGAACCCACCAGCAGCTCTGTGGAAGAAAGATGTGACAGTTGGTGTCTGTAAAGATTAAAGCCTTGGAAACCCTATGGGGCAGTTATACTATGTCCTACAGGATCGATATGCGTCAGAATCGACTCAATGGCAATGGATTTGTTTTTTTGTTTTGTTTTGTTTTTTGGAATAATAATATCCCCCTCTGAAGTAAATATTGGTTTGGTTTCCTTGCAGCTCATGATGAAAAATTAGGGTTCCCTAAGCTCTAGATTCCTCAGCTGTGATGCAAACTCACTGTATGCACAGCATCCACCTCAGCCCCTTCACGTTAGTCTCTCTGGAAATTGGTAGGCAAAGAGAATTGATGCAAGCATGAAGCTCATGCTTGTTGCCTGGTTGTGAGTTATAAACTGGGAGCGTCACATCTTTTGCCAGCATCCATGGAACTGTGGCTGGCTAACTTGTTAGCTCATAAGTAGGGTAGTGTCTCATACTTTTCATTCACATTTCTTGGCAGCTGTTAGGGAACCAATAAAAGACCTCTCCATCCAATACAGAGGAGAGAAAGAAACGAAATTTATCAGTGAGTAAACATTTCGGATTTGCATGCATGTAAAAGTAACCTGAAAGTGTCTGCGAAGTCTGGGTGGAATTTCACACACATTTATACAGAAAGTTGTAAAAAGAACAACTAGAACTTCCTATAGCTTCTGGAGAGATAATGTACCTTGTGATTATCTCTTGTATATCTCAAGAAAGACCCCTGAGCTAACTCTGGAGGTGTTTACAGTTCCAAGGGTCAGAAAGCCAAGACTTTGCATTCTGAAATCAAAAGGTGGGGGCTTTTATCAAATCAATAATATTTTCAAGGAGACCCTAAGGAAGGGGGGTGTGAGGAGGGAGGAAGACAGGCACGTCTCTCTCCTTTATTGAAAAATAGAAATTTTGATCATCCTACCCTTACTCAACCCTCAGGGGAAACAGTGGTCAAATCCTTATGGCATGGTTATACATGTACCCCCAAGAGAGAATTTTACTCTTGTTTGATGTTGTTGGTTATTTTAATAAATTAAACACAGCCTCCAGTATTATATCATCAACACGTAGTTTCTTCTTTCCTTTCACGCTTTCCTGAAGGCTCTGCTACAAGGCCAGAAATCTGTTCTTCAACAAAGGAAAACAGTCTCAGTGCCTCAGGGAAGGAAGTATAGCAGGTGTTCTTAACTACTTTTACTTAAAAGAATTAGACTCTTAAAGTAACATCACTTAGATGATGCTTAAGGTAACATCACTTAGATGACGGTGAAGACAGTACCAGAGGACTGAGTCAGGAGTTCTTTTCATTCCAGAAGCAGACGACTTCATGAAAGCAAACTGCTGACCCAAGATCAAGAGGGACAATTATTAATTACATATGACTGAATGAACCGATGAGGGATATCTGTGTGTGTGTGTGTGTGTGTGTGTGTGTGTGTGTGTGTGTGTGTGTTGTTCTGCTTTGGAATTTTTTTTCTTTATTGTTATAGTTTAAGTGAAAGTTTACAATTCAAGTTAGTCTCTCATATAAAAATTTATACATACGTTGTTATGTGACCCTAATTGCTCTCCCTATACTGTGACAGCACACTCCTCCTTTCCACCCCTGATTTCCCATGTCCATTCATCCAGCTCCTAACCCTCCCTGCGTTCTCATCTCACCTCTGGACAGAAGCTGCCCATTTAGTCTCATGTATCTACTTGAGCTAAGAAGCACACTTTTCACGAGTATCATTTTATGTCCCACAGTCCAGTCCAATCTTTGTCTGAAGAGTTGGCCTCGGGAATTGTTTCAATTCTGGGTTGACAGAGAGTCCGGCAGTCAAGCTTTCTGGGGTTCTTCCAGTCTCAGTCAGACCATTAAGTTTCCTCTTTTTACTAGAATTTGAGTTCTGCATCCCACCCTTCCCCTGCTCTATCAGGGACTCTCTGTTGTGTTCCCTGTCAGGGCGGTCATTGGTGGTAGCCGGGCACCATCCAGTTCTGGTCTAAGGCTGGTGAAGTCTCTGGTCTTTGTGGCCCTTTCTGTCTCTTGGGCTAATACTTTCCTTTGTTGTTTCTTTGTTATTCTTCATTCTCCTTTACCCCAGGTGGTTGGGACCAATTGATGCATGAGACTAAATGGGCAGCTTCTGTCCAGAGGTGAGATGAGAAGGCAGAGAGGGTTAGGAGCTGGTTGAATGGACATGGGAAATCATGGGTGGAAAGGAGGAGTGCGCTGTCACAGTATAGGGAGAGCAATTAGGGTCACATAACAATGTGTGTATAAATTTTTGTATGAGAGACTAACTTGAACTGTACACTTTCACTTAAACCAATTGATGGCTGCTTGCTAGCTTTTAAGACCCCAGGTGCCACTCACCAAAGTAGGATGCAGAACATTTTCTTAATAAACTCTGTTATGCCAATTGACCTAGATGTCCCCTGAAATCATGGTCCCCAGACCCCCACCCCTACTACTTTGTCCCTCGAAGTGTTTGGTTGTATTCAGGAAACTTCTTAGCTTTGGTTTAGTCCAGTTGTGCTGACTTCCCCGTTAGTGTGTGCTGTCCTTCCCCTCACCTAAGATAATTCTTGTCTATTATCTAGTTAGTGAATAACCCTCACCCTCCCTCCCCACCCTCGTAACCGTCAAAGAACGTTTTCTTCTGTGTTTAAACCTTTTCTTGAGTTCTTATAATAGTGGTCTTATATAGGAATATTGTTGATATTTTTGATAGATATATGAAGAAGCCTTTTATTCTTCTATCTGTAACTCACAATTGATTACACCATGCTTTCACAGACTGAAGGGAAACATTCTTTAAATGGTATCTTGTTTTGGTGAAACACTTTACACTTTGCAATTAAATACTTTTACTAAATCTCTTTAATTTTAATGGCAATGTAGTTATTTTCACAGGATCAATAGGAATCTGTCTTTTTTCATATATTGAGATAGCATCACACAAATCGATTGGGAAACCAAGGCCGTATATGGGGTATCATTTTTAAGAATAAATCCAATCTCAGCAGAACTATAGGTCCACCATTAAAGAACGAGGATTGTAATTCATAAGTGGAATCAAAGTCTGCAAAGCTCTCCCAGTCAACTGGTCTGGTATCTTCTACGATTTACAGGATCACAATCACACAAGCAGTAAAGAAGGTCAATTACTCACTGACCAGAACCCTTTAGCAGATTATGGGAACCCTGAAAAAAGTAGAATTCATACACATACATAGGTACCATAGGTATAAACTGATGGAGGTAATTTTCCCCCAGCCTCAGAATAGAATACTATTAAAAAAAAAACAAACCTATATATATGCGTGTGTGTGTGTGTGTGTGTGTGTGTGTGTGTGTGTGTGTGTGTAGCATACTATTAGGAAGCTATATATTTTGCTGAGTATCTGTAAATGACCAATACACTATGACCAACTTTTTGTTATTGTAATAAAAAATAATCTAATCTTTGGAGTTTATATTACAAGGTGAAACCACCATACTGAATGAAGCATAGTCTAAGATGCTTACCTAAGCAGTATATGATTATGAATCTTTGTTTTTACTTAATATTTACTATTGATTAGGATATTTTATAAGTCTCCAAGAGTAAATGTTAGCTTGTCTAATATTGATAGAGATGCTAGGGAATCTTGTCCTGCAGAGATATAAATGATGTTTGAAACCCAAGGTTACCGTTTTTTGTCCTTGTTTTTGCCACGTAAAGCATTATTGCTTTGTGTATAATTCCACAATCCCATTTCAGCATTCTTTAATTCAATCACTGTAAATATTTCTGTATCTCCTATGCTTTTCGGAAACAGCTTCACCCTCCTCCTTATTTTCTCATTAATGTGTTAAATAAATCTTTGGCATGTGCTTATTTTTATACAAAAGCCATGTTTTTAATATTTAAGTTGTATTTTGACCTTATTGAGGGATTCAAACAACACTATAAAAACATAACTTGATTTACAGCTATACAGTTACAGGTGGCTTAATATAAATAATCTATACACATAGCCTGACTGTGAATTCTTGTGGAATGTACTGACACATTTGGTTTTACCCTATTATTCACAAACTTCCAGTAAAGCAACATATTTCATTTTGTTTCTAGGATTTTACTTGGGTAATTCACTTGGCTTTACATTTCAACGCTGTGAGCATGTTATATTTTACAATGTTGAGGCTGAGCTTCCCTAGATATACAATTCCCTCAATTTATATACTGTATTTTTATGCAAATAACGCATGCCTTCTGCATTTGTTTGCTGGCCACCCCCTATCCCCTAGAAGTATTTTCATAAGCATCTATGCTAATTTTTTTTATAGCAATATGTGGAAGAGGATTGGCATGGTGGTGCTTGTGAGGGTGCCTCATGGTGGGGGGGGGGGATGGTGTGGCTGGCAAACAAGGGCAGAAGGTGCCTGTTATTTGTGCAAAAGTAGTAGCCCACTAAAAAATGAGATTCCCCCACCCCGTGTTCTTTCAAAGATTCCAGTATTTTTGGTGCTCTACCCAGCAATGAAATAATCAGTAACTGTTATCTATCTTATTGAATTAATTGTATATAGGGTCCAGATAACAGCTGTATTGGTTTTCTAGTGCTCCCATAACAAAATACCACAAACTGGGTCGTTTATAAAAACAGAAATTGATTGCCTCATAGATCTGGAGGCTGGGAATGCAAGATGAGGGTATTGGCCTTGTTGATTCTTTCTGAGGCTCTGAGGGAGAATCTGTTCCATGACTCTCTCCCATTTCTGGTAGCTCCAGGCATTCCTTGGCTTGTGGCTGCAGTGTCACATGGCATCCTTCCTCTGTCTGCCTGTCTCTGTGTATCTCTTCCCCTTTCATAAGGACACCAGTCATATAGGAGTAGGATCCACCCTGCTCTAATATGACCTCATGTTAACCTAACTGATAACATCTTCATAGACCTTATTTCCAAAAAGGGTCACACTCACAGTTTCTTAAACTTCTAGTTAATATTTTAAAAGTTTTGTTATTTGATTATACCATAATTTCATATACTTTAACCTAAAAAGAATCTTATTTTTGTAATTTCATAGCTATGTTGGTTAATCAATTTGAAGGACTTTAAACTATTTTTAAGTTATATGTTTGGTTTATGTGATCTGAAAATATGTATGAACAAATGTAGCAAATCCCCTTAAAATACACATGACATTATGTGATTTTAACTGAAGATGGGAGTCTAGAAGCAATTCAAATATCAGTAATTTTGGATTTCACATCTAAGTTTAATCTTTGAGAATTAAAATGTACTGGCTTTTGGCAAATCCTTATATCTATTTCTAAAAAAAAAAAAAGAAATCATATAGCCTGTATTGTCTGTATATATGGGCATGTATCTTAAAAGTAATAAATGATAAGTCAAAAGTGAATTTATCAGAAATATTTTGATGAATTTTCCCTATTCAGCTTTTGCTTAAAAGGAAAATACATTTTTAAATAAAATCATTCAAGACGTTTAAGAGCGGTTTTAAAGTAGTCCCATATGTTTAATCTGCTTAATCAAGCATGCTTGTCATTTCTTCTTATTTAAATTCTCATGCATTAAATCTTAATAAAAATTATTAATAAAAATTCTAAATAATTATTTGATAAGAAACCTGTCCTAATCATTCTGTTTAAGCCAGAGACATCTTTCAAATAACAGAGGATAAAACTTGGAGTAGGAAGAAAAATACTTTGTGAAGGGATCATGAACTTAGATTTTGCTACGTAGTCTTAGGAGTCACTTTTTTTTTTTTTAAACTTTTTAATTTTGATATAAACAATGAGTGAAAGGTTTGAGATTCTTCATCTTGTGAGCATTTGATTAGAGTTATGTATGTTCCCTAGAGAGAAGGGATGATTTGGGTCTCTTTTCCTACATTATCACATTCTCTTAGTTAGAGGATCAGATAGTATCATGTATACTTAAATTTTTTTTTTAATTCTACATGTATAACATTAACATAAAGTCAATGTCCTCTAAGCAAAAACTCCCCCTAGAATACTTGAGTTTTAAAAGACACACAGCAAAAATACAACTAACAAACTCAACAATACAAAAAGGAATCTATTGTCTCCCTCATTATTCAGGTCAGAGAGCCAATAAACAGGATGTATTTTATAATGACTCCTGTAGACTGCAAAACCTATTAGTTTTTCTTTCAAAAGTTTAAAAAAATATATGCTTTTTGAGATAGTTAAATATATAAAATTATTAACTAATTAACTAATGTTTAATAAAACCTTATCTTTTATGTTTAGTACTTTTCATTGGCTATGTGGTATGTCAGTATTCATTCATTAAAAGAGAAATTCTGTTTTGCTTGGATACTATTTGCAGGTTACTCGGAATGCTCTGAGGAAAAGTAACCATTACACTAATCTGTGGGAAATTCTTCTGTACAAATCTAATAGCATAAAAATTTCTACACTTTAATCCAAAACTTCTGGATTCAAATCCACAGGTTCACATGAAAAATCGTAATGTTTCATACCGCCTAGTATTACTAATCCAATACTGATATCTACTAATTATGTTTATCTAACATCATGTAATTTTAGACAATAAGTCAAAAGGTGTTGAACATAATAGTCATTTGAATTACAGAAAAAAAGTATTCTTTAAAGAAAATGTATTTAATATCTAGGCATAAAGATATATTAAAAAGACCCTCATTCATCTCCTTTCTCCCTCAGCCCTATTTTTTAACTCATTTTTCCATCCACACTTTTCCACCCTGAATTTTGCCAAAGTCCAAACTTAAAAATTAGAAGTTCAGTGAAACAAAGAGTATATCAGTCAGGGTTTAATCAGAGGAACAGAACTAGTATGAGATTTTATTATATAGAGAGACAGATATTATGTATATGAAAATGTATGCGTACTGGTTTGTATAATTGTAGGGCTGGCTAAGTAAGTCTGAAGTCTGTAGGCCAGGCAGCCAGGAAGGGAAGACTATGAGCAGGCTGGAAGCCCAGAGGTAGAGACTGAAGTTTGTTCTCCACAGGCCAAAGTCTCCCTACTCAGAGAAGGCATAAGTCTCTTTTAATGGCCCTCCAGGTGATTAAATCAGGTCCACCAAGGATAACCTCCATTTTTTACTAAAGCTAACTGACTAGGAGCTTTAATCACATCTACAAAATGCCTTCACAGAAGCAACTGGGTTAGTGTTTGCACAACTGGAAGAAGGCATTTGTATGCTAAAAAAATGATTGCTGCCTCCCTTCCAGACACCAACCCTTAAGGGAGAATATCCCTTGTAGCCCACCCAAAACATACTAGAAAGGGAATTCTAGGGAATGTAGTTCAGCCTAACTAAGCTGACACATCAAAAGCCAACACACAAAACACAATAATTTATTTTTCAATAAAAGCTAGCATATCTGTTTCCCAAATGGAAGCATACTCACCATAAACACACTGACAAAAGGACATGGAGATCCTGTGAGATGCCAGGCAATTATAATTCCTAAAATTCATCTATCTCATTAGTACATTACCATTAACATAAATAAAAATAAAGAGTCTTCTTGTGACTATTAATAAAGCAGAAATTTATACACCACCAAGACTTTTTCACTGAAAAATTTCAATGAAGATAAACTTTAGGGCTTAAGGTTTAAGATTAAATCTTATTTATAAATCAGCATTAACATATTCTCAGTTTGGTATGAACTGGTCACTGACTCAGATAGTGCCTAGGCAGTACACAAATATTATTCTTTATATCTTCATCCAGCTCATTAGCAAAATAATGACTATCATTACGAGTTTGTAAACTATCCTGTAAGACCTAGAGAACAAATACAACCAATTATTGGTAATATTATGTAATAACTAAATTGTAGAGAAAGAAAGAGTATGTATATCTTTTGGAATAAAGGCATGGAATCAACTAATCTACTCATTCTAGTTTCCCTGATGTTGAGTAAAATATGTGTTGCTCAAATTTTATATGTCTTATGTTTTTATAATATAAAGCATAGACTGTAGAGATAGCCCTGCATAATTATAACTCCTGACTCTGCCACTAATATGTATGTAAACCTTAAACTGGTTATTTAAAATCTCCAACTTCTAATTTTCACATCTGTGAAATGGGGATAAGGTCTGCATTATGGAATTGCTGTGCAGATTAAAAACTTACTATAAACAATAGTTATTATTTTATACTTTTCAAAGAAATTTTACATATATTAACTAATCCTCATTGTTATCCTGAAAAATATAATGTTTAATATAACTCTTTCCTATTAAATGTAAATATAAAATGGCAATAAAAATCAATAATTATAAAAAAAAGAAAAAGCTTAAAAAGCATATTTATAAATTCAGGACCCGAGCAACTATTTATTAAGTCTATAAAACACAAACTCACAGCAAATAATTTTAACTCAAACTCACAGCAAATAATTTTAACTCAGAGACTACTCTAGTGTTCAGATTTTCAGAAATGCAATATAATATTAATCGTATAGTTATAATATTACTATTGTTGTTAGTCAACTGCACTCTGGCTCATGGAGACCTAATGTATATCAGAATGAAACGTTTCCCAATCCTATGCCATCTTCATGATTGTTGGTATGTTCGAGTCCATTAATAATTTCTCTTATAAATCATACTTTTAAAAATATTTTAAGTGGTCTTTATTTATTTGATGCTTTTATTTTCTAATATATTTGCCACTAAAATAACACATGCCATTTTGCATTTAAGAAAAGAAACAAGAAAACCAGTAAATTTATGTAATGAAAATCATAGCTTTCAATTAAAATGTTAATTTACCATTATGTTTCTCTGGGAAGATAGTAGCTAAGAAACAAATCCTTGCCACAACCCTTTCCCAGATCCCTTCCCAATTCACAAACACATATAGTTTTAAAATCTAAAAACAGAGGTGTTGTTGCATACACAGGTATTTGGATGACCGTATTTCAAAGTCTACTTTATTTTAAGATAAAAGAAGCACATATACAGGGACATGAGGCAAAGGTGAGAAGAAAAAAAAAAAGATTATAGAGAATGTAATCTCTCTTTAGGAAGAAAATGTTCATTTGCTTCTACGTAGGTAGATGTGAATATTAAGAGCTAAGAGGGAATTGGGTCTCCAAGGTGCAAAGAGAATTAATTCATAATTTTTAAAACTTAATATTCTGGTTCAACTATAACTGAGTTAGTTGCTGATATGAGACTAAATTTCCATCTGGAATAATTTAAAAAGCTCGATAAAATACAAACAACAACAATCATTAAATGATGCTATCAGAGAACACCAAGGTAGCCAGAACTGCAATGGCCAATATCCTAGAGAGCAGGGAAAGCATTGAGAGGAGCCCTATATTTGCAGCTACTTTTTTCCCTTCAGGGGATTTACTGTTACACTAACGTTGGCATAGAAGCCAAATAGAAAGTGTTACATGGAGTTGGCAGCTGCCTCACTGAACTGGGGAGATGGGAATTTGGTACTCATAGCTATGGAAGGAGCCAGAACCTGAGAGGCCAGTATCCTGAAGGAAAGGGGATTATAGAGAAGTGAGCTCAACGTTCTGAGTGTAATTTACCCTCAAGGGATTTGCTGATTTCCAAGATCCCTGTGCTTTGGTCAGGAGGCCAAGACACCAAGCAGAAAAAGGCTACAGAGTTCAGCATTCTCAAGGTGCTAGGGAGACAAACATTAGAGTTTAAGGGCCGTCAAAGAGGAAGGGCCTAGTTAAAGAAAAACAAAAACAAAAACAAATCAAAGTTCTTAGAAGTTCTAGCTTATGAATTAAAGACAAACCAAAAATAAATCAGTAGTCAAAAACTCCTGAAACCAAGCTGTGACAGCCACGGCCATGCATCTCACATATCACGAGCTAAAGGGAACCCGGTCATTGACCAATGACTCCAGCTGGTGTGATCTAAAACCTATTGCTACATTTGCACTAAGGCCATATGTCCCATGGACTACTCCCAGGCAATGACTTTGTGCTGTCAGGCTCCTGAGACAGGACCATTCCTGGGACTCCTTTGACAGCTAACTTTGGTTCAAGTACTAACCAACAGCCTTCTGAACTATTCTTAGACTACACAACACTCTAGGATGCTTTCCCATCTCTTATAGGCATTTCCCCTAATAAAGTTCTTGCATGTTTAATTCTGCCTTGATATCTGCTTCTTGGAGTATCTGGGCTAACACAAATTTTATCATGTAGCTGAAGAAAATAGGTGTCAAGATGGAGATCCGGAGGATTGGCTCACCAACTGCCTGCTCAGCAGATGAGGAGGACACCATCCTAGTTGATAGGTGGGCCTGTATAATAGCTGGCACAAGGATAAAGCTCAATTGCCCAAGATTTTACTGGTGATGGCCTGGGAAAATGTTCTAGCAGAAGGCAATGCTGTAGTAGATGCAATGATGCAGGCATTTGAAAAATATTGGTCAGGGGGAGGCAACGGAGAGGAAAATGCCTAAAAATACAGCAGAGATGGCTAGTTATTGCTGATATAATTGACACCCTGCAGAAAGACTGAAGGCTGTTAAGAAGCAGTTACTGGCTAGTGTGAGAACTAGAGAGTTTTTCTGTAAGGCTGTGGTAGTTATGACTGCAAGTTACTTCTTCTCATTTAGGATGGAGTTTCATTCAGCATTTTATCTTCTTCTGGAGAAAGATTCTCACTCAGCCCTCTAACATGATGGCTATTTTTTCTCCTACAGTCCTACCCCTAGTTGTGGAGAATGGTAGGTGATCTTCATGTTGACACTCCCAGCCCTTTCTATCTTCCTCTTTCCTAAGGCACCCCGTTAGAATCTTATGCTACCAGAGTATATAACCAGGTACCCCTCTTATTCCAGTCATCTAAATCCTCTCCAATTACTGGCCCATATCTTTTCTCTTATAGAAAGCAAAAAAAAAAAAAAAAAAAAATCAATAAGACTGTGCATTTATTTATTTTTATTTTTTAATGCAGTGAAAGTATATACAACAAAGCATACACAACTCAACAATTTCTACATGTTCAATTCAGTGGCATTGATTATATTCTTCAAGTTGTGCAACCATTCTCACTATGCTTTTCCAAATCATTCCACCATCTTTTGCACGTTTATTTCTGCCTTCAATTCCTCTCCTCCTATTCTCTATTTAACCAAATCCAATCAAGCTGTTTCCCCAGCTTCCCCACTGAAACAGCTCTTGTTGAGTAATAGCCTCCCATTATTAAATCTTGTGATCATTTCTCTGTTCTTATCTTCTATAGCCTTTAAGCAACATTTTACACCAGTGATCACTCTTCCTTGAAATATTTTTATCACTTGACTTTCAGATATCAAATTCTCCCGGTTTTCCACCGATTTCACTGGGTGCTCTTTCCTAGACTTTGTTTCTCCTCAGTTTCCCAATAGTTTAGTCTTTGGACTCCTCTGTTATCTATCAACAGTGCCTCCCTAGATTATCTCATTCAGTCTCAGATCTTTAAATACTACCTATCAACTGATGAGTCTCTAATTTATATATCAGGGCTGGACATCTCCTCTGAGCTCTAGTCTCACACAGCCAACTGCCCATTTTACATCTCCAAACTAGATTCCTAATCTTCAAAACCCATTTCCCCTACAGTCCTTCCCACATCAGTAAATGGCAACCCAATCTTTCCAGGTACTCATGCCAAAAACCTCTGCATCATCCTGATCTTGTTCTCTTCTATCTTGTCTTAGTCATCTAGTGCTGCTATAACAGAAATACCCCAAGTGGATGGCTTTAACAAAAAGAAATTTATACTCTCACAGTCTAGTAGGCTACGAGTGCAAATTCAGGACATCAGCTCCAGGGGAAGGCTTTCTCTCTCTGTCAGCTTTGGAGGAAGGTCCTTGTCATTAGTCTTCCCTTGGTCTGGAAGCATCTCAGCACAGCATCCTCAGGTCCAAAGGACGTGCTCTGCTCCTGGCACTGCTTTTTTGGTGGTATGAGGTTCCCTACTCTCTGCTTGCTTCCCTTTCCTTTTATCTCTTGTAAGATAAAAGGTAGTGCAGGTGACGCCCCAGGGAAACTCCCTTTACATTGGATCAGGAATGTGACTTTAGTAAGGGTGTTACAATCCCACCCTAATCCTCTTTAACATAAAATTACAATCACAAAATGGAGGACAAGCACACAATATTGGGAATCATGGCCCAGTCAAATTGATACACACATTTTTGGGGGACATAATTCAATCCATGACAATCCTATACCCAATCCTTTGAAAAATCTTAGCATTATACTCTCAAATAGACAACCAGAATATGACTATGTCTTACCACTTCACTGCCAACATCTCGCTTCAAGCCACGATCATCTCTTACCTGGATTATTGTAACAATTTTATCCTTGACCCTCATCTCTTCCCAGTACAGCAGGCAAAGCAATCTTTATAAAGCACACATTAAAACAAGTCATTCTTCTGCTCAAAACCCATGAATGGTTTCCTATTTTATGCAGAGAAAAGTCTATGCCCTTACAATCATTTATAAGCCACCAAAATATACCCATTTTTTTCCTCTCTAACTTTATTGTCTACCATGTTCCCTCTACTGACACTAGCCTGCTGGCTCTTCTTCAAGAACACAAACTTGAGTAGGCAGGCCAAGATGGTGGAGTAATTAGACATTTCCAGTGGTCCCTCTTACAGCAAAGACCCGAAAAAACAAGTGAATCAATTATATATTACAATCTAGGAGCCCTGAACATCAAAGGCAAAGTTGAGGAACTGGACTGAGTGGCAGCAGGAAGAAGATGAATCAGAAGCAGTGAGGAGTTCCCAGATCTGACCCAGCAGGAACTGGCACCCTGAAGGCCAGATTGGCTGGAGTGCTGGGTGAGGCAAGCAATGGCATTTGGGATGTGTTTTCCACATTGGGAGAGATCAAGTGGCGGAGAGTCTACTGAAGCCTCCAGAACCAGTGAAAAGCGGCACTCAATCAGCAAAAGATAAGTATGTGTGTCTAACCTACCACGTGGATCAAAAACATCCCATTTAGGAAGAACCTCTCTCCCATTTACCTGCTCCCTCCCTGTTCTGCACCAGGTCCCGGGCCAGCTTCAGTGACTGCCTCTTCCCCTGGGCCAGAAGTAGGACACATCACATTCCCTGAGTCATTCTCCCAACTTTGGAGAGGGAACAAATTAAGAAACAGGAAAAAATAATCTGCCAGCTCCACTATGCTTGGAATTCAGGACAGGTACAGCTCCTTTGCTTAGGCACAGGCATAAGGGGTCAACAGACCTTGAATGCCTTTCACCCCTGCATAGACGTGTGTGGGCCCATTTCAGTATAGGCCAACATTAGTACAGCAAAAAAGAGTATATACCGGAAGCCTAACTTCACTGTATCAGCTATCAGGTGGAGTGGCAGGTTCGTGACATTTGACACGTTAAGCAGGGTTCTCACCTTCCCACATCAGGGGCCTGAGGACTGGTGGCTCCACCCATGCCACTAGCCACCTGCAACAGGGGTCCAAGAATAAGTGGTGCCTTCTAGTCCTTATAGCCAACAGCACTGGGTGCCTATAGTCCAGCTGCAAAACCCACCCACGTACGCACTCTAGGGAACAGGGACATGCTTTCCTCCCAGACACTCATGGGCATCAGTCAGCCTCCTGCCTTACTCAGCACGTGACCCCCTACTGCAGCCAGCTACTTGCGCGTAATCCAATCACCCCTGTCCGTCTAGGACTGTAGGTAAGAGCCTGCACCACACAGTTGATGACCAACTATCTGGACACCTGAGCTGAATCCACACAAGAAAAGTAAACAGACTCCTGGGCTCACACACCTAGTAACAGATATAACCACCTGGTGACAGGACATTAGAGCTTCAAAGGTGTCAATAACCAAACTAGCAAACATGAGCAGCGTATTTGGGCATACCAAACAAAACAAAACAAGAAGCTAGGACACAGTAAGCAAACACAAAATAAATAAATACAATGACTTATTGATGGCTCAGAGACAACAGTCGATATCAAATCATATAAAGAGGCAGACCATGATGGCTTTAACAAGCTCCCAAAACAAAGAATCAAGAAATCTTCTAGAGGAAGATAATTTCTTGGAAATTTCTGGGGGGAGAATACAAAAGATTAATATATAGAACTCTTCAAGGGATCAAGAAGGAGATCATTCAAAACACAGAAAAAGCCAAGGAACATACAGACAAAGCAATAAAGGAACTTAAGATTACAGAAGAGCATAATGACAAATTTAACAGGCTGCAAGACAGACAGACAGCAAACAGAAATCTAGAAGATTAACAATAAAATTTCAGAATTAGCCAACTCAATAGAAAGTCATAGGAGCAGAATTGAGGCAATGGAAGTCAGAATTAGTGAGATAGAAGATAAAGCACTTGACAACAATTTATTTGAGGAAAAATCAGATAAGAGGATTTTAAAAAGTTGAAGAAACCCTAAGAATTATGCGGGACTCTATCAAGAAGAATAACATATGGAGTACCAGAACAGGGGGAGGAGATAACAGAAAATACAGAGAGAATTGTTGAAGATTTGTTGGCAGAAAACTTCCCTGATATCATGAAAGACGAGAAGATATCTATCAAAGATGCTCATCGAAATTCACATAAGGTAGATCTCAAAAGAAAGTCACCAAGACATACTATAATCAAACTTGCCAAAACCAAAGATAAAAAAAATTTAAGAGTGCCTAGGGATAAACGAAAAGTCATCTAAAAAAGGAGAGTCAATAAGAATAAGCTCAGACTACTCAGCAGAAACCATGCAGGCAAGAAGGCAATGGGATGACATATGTATAAAGCCTTGAAGGAAAAAAACTGCCAGCCAAGAATTATATATCGAGCAAAATTGTCTCTCAAATATGATGGGGAAATATGGGCATTTCCAGATAAACAGAAGTTGAGGGAATTTGCAAACACCAAACCAAAATTACAAGAAATACTAAAAGGAGTCCTCTGGTTGGAAAATCAATAACATCAGATAACAACCCAATACTAGAACACAGGACAGAGCAACCAGATATAAACCCTAACAGGAAAGTCAGAAAAATAAATCAAAGCTAAAATGCTGAAAATAGGGAAACAGAGACATCAATATGTAAAAGATGACAACATTAAAACAAAAAATAGGGACTAAAAACTGTAGTCATAGATACTTTGTATGGAGAGGAAGTCAAGGCGATAATCAAGAAATAAAATACTGGTTTAAACTTAGAAAAATAGGGGTAAATGTTAAGGTAACCACAAAGGAAACTAATAATCCTACACATCAAAATAAAAACCAAGAAAAACATAAAGACTCAACAAATACAAAATCAACAACAATGAAAAAGATGAAAAGAAAACACATAAAGAAAAACATCTCAACACAGAAGATTAAGTGGAACAAAGAAACTGTCAACAACACACACAAAAAAGACAACAGAATGGCAGCACTAAACTCATCAATAATAACGCTGTATGTAAATGGACTAAATTCACCAATAAAGAGACAGAGAGTGGCAGAATGGATAAAAAAATACTATCCATCTATATGCTGCCTACAAGAAACACACCTTAGACTTAAAGACACAAACAAAAACTCAAAGGATAGAAAAAAATATATCAAGGAAACAACAATCAAAAAAGAGAGGAGTAGCAATATTAATCTGACAAAACAGACTTTAAAGTAAAATCCACCAAAAGGATAAGGAAGAACACTATATAATGATTAAAGGGTCAGTACACCAGGAGGACATAACCCATACTAAATATTTATGCACCCAATGACACAGCTCAAAAATACATTAAAAAAAAAAAACTCTAATGGTGTTGAAAAGAGAAACAGACAGCTCTACAATAATAGCAGGAGACTTCAACACACCACTTTTGGTGAAGGACAGAACATCCAGAAAGAAGCTCAATAAAGACATGGAAGGTCTAAATACCACAATCAACCAACCTGATCTCATAGACATATACCGAACACTCCACCCAACAGCAGCCAAGTATACTTTCTTTTCCAACACACATGGAATTTTCTCCAGAACAGAGCACATATTAGGCCATTAATCAGTCTTAACAGAATCCAAAGTATGAAAATATTACAATGTTTCTTTTCTGACTATAAAGCCAAAAAAGTAGAAATCACTAACAGAAAAAGCAAGGAAAAAAAATCAAACACATGGAAACTGAACAACCCCTTGCTCAAAAGCTACTGGGTTATAGAAGAAATTAAGGATGGAATAAAGAAATTCACAGAATCTAATGAGAATTGAAACATATCCTACCAGAATCTTTGGGATACAGCAAAAGGAGTGCTCAGAGGTCAATTTATAGCAATAAATGCACACATCCAAAAAGAAGAAAGGGCCAAAATCAAAACATTAACCCTACAACTCAAATAGAAAGAGAGCAGCAAAAGAAGTCCTAGGGCACCAGAAGAAAGCAAATAATATAAATAGGAGCAGAATTAAATGAAATAGAAAACTTAAAAATAATTCAAGAGTTAAGATCAAAAGCTGGTTCCTTGAAAAGATCAACAAAATCATTAAACCACTGGCCAAACAAACAGAAGAAAAACAGGAGAGGAAGCAAATAATCCAAATAAGAAATGAGATGGGTGATATCACAACAGACCCAACTGAATTTAAAAGACTCAAGAGAGAATTACTATGAAAAATTGTACTGTAACAAATTTGAAAACCTAGAGGAAATGGACAAATTTCTAGAAACACACTACCTACCTAAACTAACACAAACAGAGGTAGAACAACTAAATAAACCTATAACAAAAGAAGAGACTGAAAAAAAAATTTAAAAACTCCCAACAAAAAAAATCCTTGGCCTGGAAGGTTTCACTGGAGAATTCTACCAAACTTTCAGAGAAGAGTTAACACCACTACTACTAAAGGTATTTCAGAGCATAGAAAAGCATGGAATACCCCCAAACTCTTTCTATGAAGCCAGCATAACCCTGATACCAAAACCAGTTAAAGATACTACAAAAAAAGAAAATTACAGACCAATATCCCTCATGATAATAGACACAAAAATTCTTAACAAAATTCTAGCCAATAGAATTAAACAACATGTCAAAAAAATAATTCACCATGACCAAGTGGGATTCATACCAGGTATGCAGGGATGGTTCAACATTAGAAAAACAATCAATGTAATCCATCACATTAATAAAACAAAAGACAAGAACCACACAATCTTATCAATTGATGTGGAAAATGCATTTGACAAAGTCCAACATCCATTCATGATAAAAAGTCTCAACAAAATAGAAATAGAAGGGAAATTCCTCAATATAATAAAGGGCGTTTATACAAAGCCAATAGCCAACATCATCCTAAATGGAGAAGTCTGAAATCATTCCCCCTGAGAATGGGAACCGGACAAGGATGCTCTTCATTACCACTCTTATTCAACGCTGTGCTGGAGGTCCTAACCAGAGCAATTAGGCTAGAAAAAGAAATAAAGGGCATCTAAGTTGGTAAGGAAGAAGTAAAAGTATCTCTATTTGCAGATGATATGATCTTATACACAGAATCCCCAAAGAATCCACAAGAAAACTACTGGAACTAATAGAAGATTTCAGCAAAGTATCAGGATACAAGCCAAACATACAAAAATCAGTTGGATTCCTCTATACCAACAAAGAGAACCTCAAAGAGGAAATCATCAAATTAATACCATTTACAATAGCCTCCAAGAAGATAAAATACTTTGGAATATATCTAACCAGAGATGTAGAAGACCTATACAATGAAAACTACAAGACACTACTGCAAGAAACCAAAAAAGACCTATATAAGTGGAAACACATACCTTGCTTGTGGATAGGAAGCCTCAACATTGTGAAAATACCATTCTACCTAAAGTGATCTACAGATACAAGGCAATCCTGATCCAAATTCCAATGGCATTTTTTAATGAGATGGAGAAACAAATCATCAACTTCTTATGGAAAGGAAAGAGACCATGGATAAGTAAAGCATTACTGAAGAAGAAGAACATAGTGGGAGGCCTCACACTACCTGATTTTAAAACCTATTACACTGCCACGGTAGTCAAAACAGCCTGGTACTGGTACAACAACAGATACACAGATCAATGGAACAGAATTGAGAATTCAGATGTAAATTCATCCACCTATGAGCAGCTGATACTTGACAAAGGCCCAAAGGCCCTTTAATGGGGAAAAGACAGTGTCTTTAACAAATAGTGCTGGCATAACTGGATATCCATCTGCCAAAAAATGGAACAAGATCCATACCTCACACCATGCACAAAAACTAACTCAAAATGGATCAAAGACCTACATATAAAATCTAAAACGATAAAGATCGTGGAAGAAAAAATAGGGACAATGCTAGGAGCCCTAATACACGACACAAATAGAGTACATAACATTACTAACATTGCACAAACACCAGAAGAGAAACCAGATAACTGGGAGCTCCTTAAAATCAAACAATTATGCTCCTCAAAAGACTTCACCAAAAGAGTAAAAAGACAACCTACAGGCTGGGAAAAAACTTTTGGCTACAACAAATCTGATCAGCATCTAATCTCTAAGATCTACAAGACCCTGCAAAACTTTGACAACAGAAAGACAAATAACCCAATTAAAAAATGGGCAAAGGATATGAACAGGCACTTCACCAAAGAAGACATTCAGGCAGCTAACAGATACATAAGGAAATGCTCACGATCATTAGCCATTAGAGAAACGCAAATCAAAACTACAATCAGATACCATCTCACCCCAACAAGGCTAGCATTAATCCAAAACACACAAAATAATAAGTGTTGGAGAGGTTGTAGAGAGACTGGAACACTTATATACTGCTGGTGGGAATGTAAAATGGTACAATCACTTTGGAAATTGATTTGGTGCTTCCTTAAACAACTAGAAATCACAGTACCATACGATCCAGCAATCCCACTCCTTGGAATATATCCTAGAGAATTAATAGCTGTCACACAAATAGATGTATGCACACTCATGTTCACTGAAGCACTGATCACAATAGCAAAAAGATGGAAACAACCTAGGTGCCCATCGACAGATGAATGGATAAACAAATTCTGGTATATTCACACAACAGAATACTACCAACGATAAAGAAGAATGATGAATCTGCAAAACATCTCAACATGTATGAATCTGGAAGGCATTATGCTGACTGAAATTAGTCAGTTGCAAAAGGACAAGTATTGTATGAGACCACTATTATAAGAACTCAAGAAAAGGTTTAATACAGAAGAAAACATTCTTTGATGGTTATGAGGGTGGGGAGGGAGAGGAGTATTCACTAACTAGATAGTAGACAAGAATTATCTTAGGTGAAGGGAAGGACAACACACACTACAGGGGAAGCCAGCACAACTGGACTAAACTAAAAGCTAAAGTTTTGTAAATACAATCAAACACTTCAAAGGACAGAGTAGCAGGGGCAGGGCTTCTGGGGACCATGGTTTTAGGGAACACCTAGGTCAATTGGCATAACAAAATTTATCAAGAAAATATTCTGCATCCCACTTTGGTGAGTGGCGTCTGGGGTCTTAAAAGCTTTCCAGCTGCCATCTAAAATGCATCAACTGGTCCCAATCCACCTGAAACAAAGGAGAATGAAGAACACCAAAGACACAAGGAAAATATTAGCGCAAGAGACAGAAAGGGGCACATAAAGCTGAGACTCCTTCAGCCTGAGACCAGAAGAACTAGATGGTGCCCAGCTACCACCAATGACAGCCCTGACAGGGAACACAACAGGGAGTCCCTGAAGGAGCAGGAGAAAAGTGGGGTGCAAATTCTAGTAAAAAGACTAGACTTAATGGTCTGACTGAGACTGGAGGAACCCCGGAAGACATGGCGCCCGGACTCTCTGTTAGCCCAGAACTGAAACCATTCCCAAAGCCAACTCTTCAGACATAGATTAGACTGTACCGCAAGACATAAAATGATACTCGTGAAGAGAGTGCTTCTTAGCTGAAATAGACACATGAGACTAAATGGGCAGCTCCAGTCCACAGGTGAGACAAGAAGACAGAAAGGGACAGGAGCTGGTTGAATGGACACGAGAAATCTGCAGTGGAAAGGAGGAGTGTGCTGTCACATTATAGGGAGAGCAACTCGGGTCACATAATAACGTGTTTATAAGTTTTTGTATGAGAAACTAACTTGAACTATAAACTTTCACTTAAAGCACAATTAAAGAAAAAAAGAAGAAAACAAACTCAGTCCAGCCTTAGGAACTTTGTACTTACTTGTCCCTTTTCAAAAATGTTTTTGCCATCCCCCAAGTAACTACATCTCTCTAACCTTCATATATTTAGTCAGACGTCATCATATGAGTGAGACCTCCTATATCACTGTATCTAAAACTGCGCACATACATACTGGTATTCCATACCCTGTTTTGTTTTGTTTTTTTCATTGCTGTTACGCCCCCTTGACATAGTATATATTTAACTTGCTGTTTATTCTTCCTTTTTCCACAAGAATGTAAGGTCTAGGAGGGAAGTATTTTTCTCTATTTTGTTTAGTGCTCTTTCTCTAATATTTAGAACCATAACTAACACATTGTAAGCACTCAAGAAATTTAATTATTGACTGAAAAAATGAACAAATCCTTAGGGCTTTAAGGTCATTTCGAATGTATCCAATTTAAACTAAGTTTACCAATAGCAAGGTATGAAATTTTCAGTGTATAATAGAATTGGGTACGCTGTATGTATTCAGATTAAAAAAATATTTCTCAGACCACATTTTCCCAGTTAAGGCGTTTAAGAGAGTGTATTTTCTCTCTTTTGTCAGTGGACCTCTGAGGCAAGCTGAAAAGTTGAAGCTTTAAAATTCTAACCACAATGTATTGTGTTTTTAGTCTGCTATCTATAGTTTTTTAGTGTGTTGTCCTAATTGAGAAATGTTCTCTTAAACTGTAAATGTTATTAATTTATTCGTTCAGCAAATATTTATTGAATATATATTACATGGCAGGCACTGTGTTAGTTATAGGTTAAGTATAGGATTCCTGCTATCAGGGAACTTAAAACTGTGTTTTTCTCCACAGTATACAACAGCACCTCTTACATACAGCCTTAGTAATAGAGTAGAAAGTTAGGTGATTATTTGTAGAAATCCTGATAACTTTCACTGCTTATAGCCTATCCTAAAGTAAGCACTCAGAAATAGATGATGTGATCTAATGCAACTTACACAATGTTTCAAAACAAAAGAACTGAATTCCCTTTCTTCTAGTGTGATTAAACTTTATAGGCTGGTCTGAGAGTCTCCTTTTACCTTGGTTTCTCCATATGTAAGAAAAAGTCAGTAATTCCTATTAAGCTCAAAAGATTCTTGTGAGGATAAAATATTAGCTAATAAAATGCTTTAGGAAAACTAAATGTACTACTAAAATATGTAATAAAATTATTACTTCAACTGGGAGGCAGCACTGTGTAATGTGACAAGGAACATGGGCTTTGGAAACAGACAGGCTTGGAGTCAAATATCAGCCCTGGGACTTAACAGCAAATAGAAATAATGCTATTTAATTTAAAAATTGTTGTGAGAAGTTGAATCCATGTACTTAAAAAGTCTAGCATCTAACACAGTATCTGGCACAGAGTAGGTGCTAGTGTGAACTCTTTTTATTTAAGGTAATATTTTCACACCCCCATTACAATTCTTATTTTCTTCAATTATTTTATACAGTTCGGGTTCTTCGTTAGTAAAATGGGGAAAATATCTTGTATTGTGGAGTACTGGGTGGCACAAATGGTTAAGTGCTCAACTACTAGTCTATGGCTGGTGGTTGGAACTCACTCAGAGGCATCTTGGAAGACAGACCCGGTGATCTGCTTCCAAAAGGTCACAGCCTTGAAAACCCTATGGAGCATAGTTCTACTATGAAACACAGGGGGTCGCCACAAGTCTAACTAACTCGACAGCAATTAAGAATAACCATAGCAACAACCTTGTACTGTACTCTTTCAAAAGATCTCCCCCAAAGTATTGCATTAATAAACAGACTGAGATCCAAAAGAAGAAGTCAGTATTATCACATGCTTGGGAGCAGCACTATGATGTTCTTTATCAGATTTCTGCATGGTCAACTCTGAAGACAGAGACAGAAAAATCACATTCAGGAAAAGCTCTTCAGAGCAGGACACAGGAGGAAAATAATAATGCTGGTGGGTTTGAACTGCTGACCTTTCAGTCAGCAGCCGAGCACTTAACCACTGTGCCACTAGGCTCCTTAATGAGGTAATACAAACTATAAAGTAAACCAGGCAAAGAGCCAAGTATTTTCATGCAAAGGGAGGCTGGGGACAATCAGCTTTCAAGTACCCACAACTTCCAGCTCCTTTCAAGTGGCAGGAGAGACATATAACACTCTTCTTTGGCAATTTTTAAAACTCAGAGACAAGAAAACTCTCTCCCCAGTGTGGTTAGAGGACATCCCTTCCCAGTTAACTGTTGGCCTCAGATATCTGGCTCCACTACACCATTTGAGTTACACGTTGGAGATGTTTACAGTTTTGTGGAAGCTTCAGTTGTATTCTTCATTAATCTACTGTTAAGGTTATTCTTCTAAGCAAAGGAAAACGGAATAATTAAACGTTCAAGTCATTTCATCAAATTGAGTTGTAAAGGCTTTGTGTCTTCACTTTAAGTTCCCAGGGTAGGAGGGCTATCTCTCCCCTGTTATCTCAAGTACTTTGGTCTTTTGCAATGAACAAAAGTAAGCTTTATATTACAAAGCTAGAAATGAGCAGATGTTTTGGCACACTCTGAAGCTGTGTTCTGACATTATGGCACAACTGCCTTTCCAATAGCAGTTCTTAATCCATCTTAAATGTACCAGTATCCACACTCTGTTCCTTCATCTATCACTTTACACTTTAGAAACAAACGCTCCATCATGTGATACTTTATGAACCAAATGATAAGCTAAATTGCATCATCTACTGATGAGTTGTATTGATTTCATGGCACCTCAAACGCCAGCTTGTAAGGAGTAGGATCAGTTCTTGATAAGTCAGCCTGCAAAGCCTAACTTTATCTTCCTGTCAAATCTGAACTACAAGAGTATAATAGTCATATTTTTCTATATTGTGAGCATTGTTGAATTCATCATTGAATTCATTGCTGAATACTGACATTTTACAACTCCTCTCCAAAGTTAGCTGAATATCATGAAATAATACCATGAATAGGATCAGGAAATATCTGTCATGTATGCATATAAATATTTCTATTTATATGTTTTTAATACTCTTCCAAAAAGATGGTCCATGCAAAGCATTAAATATTGAGCAGTTTACTAGTACAAGGTTTAGGAGCTTTCAATTTACAATACATGGCATTGGTATGTACAATATTTTTCATTATGTAAGCTTTATATTTAAATTTGGTTTTGTTCTTTGGTTATTTTAGAGCCTCTGAGTTTAATTCAGAGGTAATTGCGTGTCCATGGGCTAGCTGTTTTCCACTGCTTTCTGCCAGTCAAATGCTCTCTTATTTTTGTTGATTGCTTCAGAGAGTTAAACTGCTTTCTTCTCTCTAATCCCTTGCCTTGTCTTCCTCAAACTCATTAATTTTATGGTTCAGGTGACTTTTAGCAGATCAGTATTTCCTTCAAAGTGATGGCTTTTATTATTTACCATATTTAAAACCCATACTATATACATCAGCTCAAAACAAAGTTTTCTGCAAGGTGGTCCTGATGAAATGTTTTCTCACTAAAACTGAAGAGGGGCTGTGGTTTCACACCCAGCACAGAAGCACAGGAAGCTAGTGATACTCTGCTGGTTCCAGAAAGAAGGTCTGAGGATCTTGGGTTTCCTTCGTCTCTGCTGTGATTACACACACATTGCTAATGGCCTGAAGCAGTCATACATTTCAGGGAGCTTTCCAGCCTTCTCTTGAACTAATTCCTTCCAGAGCCTCTGTTCAAGTGTGACTCATCACTTCACAAAGGCACTGTCTCCCTGAGCGCCTCCTGCCAAATGGGGGAGGGCATGTCTTTCCCATTGGATTCCTGCCATTTCTTTCATACGTTTGACGCAATCCTCTTTCCTAGTATTTTTCTGTATCAGATTTTACAAAATTTCAGGCAGAAGAACAGAGCAGAACCTAAAAGCCTGCAAAATGACTCTGATGAGATGCCTTCAGTAGTCTCGGTATTGTTTTACTATGAACTCGACTATTTTGAATAAAGCGTTTTAGTTTACCTTAGATTTGTTTGTATGTTTGTTTTTGGTGGGGGAGATAGGGTATTACAAGACTTTATATGATTAAGAAATGTAGAAAAGCTTAGAGGAGACATAACAAAAATATTAGACATAATGAAGAAATTTAAAAAAAATTTTTAAAAGAAGAAATAATAATAATAAAAAAGAACACATTTAGCCAAATTTACCATCTTAGCAGACACCAGACCTTACTAGATGGCAACAGAAATATTCATTACATCCTGTCTCTGCCTGGACTTTCCTTCATTAATTATCCCCCCTCCTCTCAGTACTGTCAACCTCTTCCTTTCCACTGGCATCTTTCCCTTCGCCTATAAACACGCTCAAGTCTCTTACATCTTAGGAATAAACACTTCCTCGATGCTGCCTCCACTCTAGCTACTGCACCTTCTCGCTTCTTTTTAATTTTAACAACTCAGCCTCCAGAACAAGTGGTCTACATGGGCTGCCTCTATTTACTCATATTTAGCCTTCCCCTATTGATTGTAATCTGCTTCTCTCTCCATTCCTACATTATTGCGCTTCCAGATTGAGATTCTGTGTTGCTGATTCACACTTTATTAGTCACTACTCTTGGATACAAGTGATTGAAAATTTAATTCAAGCTGAGTTAAATCAAAAGAAAAGCTAGTTCCATTACTGTGGTTATTATTATTTACCTCATTTATCTGAAAAGTTCATAGAGCTAACTTCAGATGCAGCTGAACCAGAATTTCAAATAATGTTAGCAAGACTTTCACTCTCCTGACGATGTCTTTCCATTTTGGCTTTACTCCTTGGCCAGTTCATGCCCCACGGTAGCAAGAAGCGGCAAGGAGCTCTAGACTCACATTCTCACTGCTCTCAATCTAGCAGATAAAGAAAGTTTGCTTGACCATATCTCCCACATAGTGTTCCGGATTAACTCTGGGCGATTCAGATTGAGTTATATACCCATTGCTGAACCAAGCACTGTGTCCAGGGGCACTGACATTGTGGTTGACTAGGTCAGAGTCATACGCACTCTTTGGAATCAAACGTGGTTTTGAATTTAGACTCTAATAGTGTTTTTTAGTAATAAATAATGTAGCCATTATTGCTATGTGACATATATTTTACGTCTAATATGTATTCCTTATAACAACTCTACAAGTTATGTATTAAACATTATGAAGATGAAAGAAAGTGAAGTTCAAAGAACTTAACTAACTGGCCCAACTCTTAAAATTAAGAAAGAAGATCTAGGATTTGAACTCAAGTCTGGTTTCAAAATTGTTCTCTTTCCATAACATCCTGCTGAGATAATTACATCTAAAGCACTGATCACGGAGCTGACATATGTTTAACTAATGTTACCTCCCTTGCTTTCCTCCACACATGCACTTCTGATCAGGTCATAACTCCTGAGTATTTTATCATGAAGTCCCCTCCATAACCTGGTCCCCACATATCTTGAATGGTTCCATGTCTCATCATTCTTCACCAGGTCGTTCTAAACTATTTATTCTTCCTTCAACATGCCAGTCAGCTTCCCTTAATTGTCTGAAATTTTGAATATAAAAATGTATTTATTCTGTTTGGCTCACTCTCCCCATGGCAAATTATTCATTTTTCAAGTCTTATCCCATGTGCTACTTTCTTCTGTGTTTTGTCTGCAGTCCATACACACCTCCATTATGGAAATTATGAGATTATTTTTTACTAGTTCCTATATGTTCTCCCCATTAGACTGTGAAATTTTTAGGTTAAGGCCATCAGTCAGGTCATTTTCCCTTTATATCCCCAGGGACTCAGAACAGGTACTATACAAATGTTTGTTGAATGAATAAAGGCACATAAAAAGAAATAAATTCCTTTTCTCAAAATTGGCCCAAGTTCCTTTTCTCAGCATAAACTTTGTAAGATAAAAACAACAACAAACCGTCAGAAAAAAAGGAAAAAAAAAGAAGACAAAAACCTGCCTAAAGTCACCTTATCTTTTCTTATCTTTCACGTAATAAAATAATCATTGATCCACAACCAATATTTATAAGGAAGTAGAGAATTTTGGCTACATACCTTTTAGTCTTAGTGGATTTAGGTAAAACAATTCTTAATGTCTCCTTTTTCCTTCCCTCTAATAGATGTTGATACAACTTCCTTAAATAATCTTCATTTTGTGCTTGTTCTTCTATGTCTGTTGCTATAGTTACTGCTTTAGCTCAGATCTTCACCATTGCCTGGATTATTGTAAGAGGCTCTCTCCTCCCTCTTCCTTCTAACTGACCCTCTCTGCAATCCATCTTCCACATGGCTGCAAGAATATTACTAAAATGAACAAGGAACCATTCTGCAACATTCTACTACTTTAGCATAAACTCCAGACTTCTAGAATGACAAAGCTATTCAAAATGGCACATTTCTTTTATTATTCCCACATTCATATCTAATGCTACCCACTTTGGATGCACCCTATCATTTCGAATCTCTTTATTTTTGGTTGTGCTGCTGCCTCTACCTGGAACACTCTTCTCTTTGCCCACTTGGCAAACGTAAGCTCACAATTGTCTAAGCTGTCATTTTTTCTATGAAGCCTTGTCAGATCCACACCCCCACCCCACACATATAATTGACTGCTTCTTTCTTTTTTCCCAGAGGAACATCCTTTTATCAAAAAGCCTACACCACTTTACTTCTTGTATTTGTTTACTCTGTCTCTCCCACTAGATGGTAAACCCCTTGATAACACTGTGTCTTTCTCATCTCCTGTTCCCGGGCTCCTGGCCCAGTGCCCAGAATATAAATATTTGGTGGTTGGGCTGAAAGGAAAGAAGACAGAAAGAAAGAATTAGTATACTTTCACTTCTGTCTCAGGCCTTTGTTATATAAATCCCTAGAGAGAAAAATCTCTGAAAGAATAAAGGAGCTAAGTCTCTTGTCTATGGCAAAATTGCTTTTGCCAGTGATAGCGTTTGTGGCAATACAATGAAGCCACTTGAAACAGTTACTGATGAAGATCAAAGACTACAGCCTTCAGTATGGATTACACCTCAACATAAGGAAGACAAAAATCCTCACAACTGGACCAATAAGTACCATCATGATAAACAGAAAAACGTTGACGTTGTCAAGGATTTCATTTTACTTGGATCCACAATCAACGTCCATGGAAGCAGCAGTCAAGAAATCAAACGATGTATTTCATTGGGCAAATCTGCTGCAAAAGACCTCTTTAAAGTGTTAAAAAGCAAAGATGTCACTTTGAGGATTAAGGTCCACCTGACCTAAGCCATGGTATTTTCAATCACCTCTTATTCAAGCAAAAGCTGGACAATGAATAAAGACTGAAGAACTGATGCCTTTGAATTATGATTTTGGTGAAGAATATTGACTATACCATGGACTGCCAGAAGCACGAACAAATCTGTCTTGGAAGAAGTAGAAAGGAGGACGGTGACACTTTGTCTCATGTCCTTTGGACATGTCATCAGGAAAGGACTAGTCCTTGGAGAAGGACATCATGCTTGGTAAAGCAGAGGGTCAGTGAAAAAGAGCATGGATTGACACAGTGGCTGCAACAATGGGCTCAAACATAGCAATGATTGTGAGGATGGTGCAGGAAGGGGCAGAGTTTCCTTCTGTTGTTCATAGGGTCGCTACGAGTGGGAACCGACACAATGGCACAAAACAACAACAACAAATGTAGATTATAATGTGTAGATTATTTTGTCTTAAGTTTTCACTTACAAGATTTTAATTTTACCAGGAATGGCCCTTCCTCTAATCAAAACAAACAAACAAACAAACCAAACTCATTGCCGATTCTGACTCATAGTGACCCTATAGGACAGAGTAGAACTGCCCCATAGGGTTTCCACAGAGCGGCTGGAGGATTCACACTGACCACCTTTTGGTTAGCAGCCGAACTCTTAACCACTGAGCCACCAGGGCTCCCCTTTCCTCTAGCTGGCTTAAAAACATATTGCTAATTGTTAGAGACTGAAATCCAAGAGGCTTGCGTTCTTATTCTATGAGCCAACAATAACAAAATGATTTGAATAATTAATTTTGTTACATATGTATTTCTTCCCCATAGGCTAGCTTTATCCTTAGTAAGAAATAAGTGCACATATATATCAGAACTATATTCTGCCTTAAAATAATTACTATAGCTTCAATTTATTAGTATAAATTGAAAATATGCATCTAGTTAGACCTCTTTAAACAACCCTGTCATCTCTAGCTATTCTTCTCTCTTCCTTTCTTTTCTTCAAAACTTCTCAAACAAGTACTTTAACAAATGCTTCTAGTTTCTCCCCAACTATCTCTTTAATGCCTTTCTATCACTATAACTTTTCTACTCTATCCTACTGAAATTGTACTTTCAAGCTTATCAAAAAACCTTTAAAAATATTTATTATTTTACAAAATATTGTAGAAGATTTAGGATATTTTTGCTAATGACCCTCAAGTCAGAAAATTCAGTGACTTTTTTTTCTTCTTCCTTTTCCTTTACCTCTTTATCATGTTTGACACAATCAAACTCTTTTTTTTTTTTTTTAGAAAATGTTTTCTCTCAGCATCTGTGATGCAACTTGCCTGGTTGATGCGAAACTTTTTAAGATTACTTGGGGGATGACTATAAGGACTGCCTCTGTTCCTTCCTGGCCTGAAGAATATAATTTGACCATTGATGCTAAGCCCAGAGTCATAGAGCTGGGAAGGATGATGGATTAGGTAAAATCCTATAGGTAGTTTCATAAGGAAGTAGAGTCCAATGTTCATATACTGCAGTATCTGAGCATCAAAAGTTCCCGCAGATTTTCAGTGACTGAGAACTATATTGCTGAGCAAACACTTTATTCTCTCTTTATTCTACTATGCCTTTTTTGGACCAGAGATCACAACACATTTAAATAAATTCACTGCATCTTTTTGAAACGTGAACTTAATACGTATTTAATAAATCAAATGACAGTTTGTTACGTTTTAAAAACATGAAGCTTCTTAGAAGCAAATTTAAGTTAGTTTTATAAATTTTTACGTATTTTAAAAGGAAACCCTCTGAGATAAAACATATATATTACATGTATTTAAACATATATATAAATGCTTATATAAACACATATATAAAGTATAAAAGCAAAATGTATATTTAAAAACTAAGTTTCCTGAATTATCAAAATGATCAATCAAAAGATGATATATGATATCTATGACATATACAGTTAGATAGATAGCTAGATATAGATAGGTAGACAGATAAACACACACATATATACACACACCACAATGATCTTCCAATAGTTTTTAACTATAATACCCCAAATTTCTTAAATACAGATATTATAAATGTTGTTGAGTATACATGAAAGAATCAAAGTAGAAAATTAGTGCTAACAGATATTTAATTACAATTTCCTAACTTTATAAAATAGTATTTCTCACTCCCTTGTTTTCCCAAACACCTTATAAGACAGAGCTAGAACTATTTTCTTAAAATCATTGTCTCCTTAGGACAGACCCTCACTCAGCCCATTTCCTGAAGCTGTTTTTCTTCTCAGAACTTCCTTGAAAAGAAACAGCCATCAGCTAGTTGGAACCGGCTGAAGTGGGTCTTTCCCTCCATCTTGGCACTCCAGATAACCTTTAGCTCATTAACGGCCTCCTACATGGTAAATTCTCCACCCCTGGGTGGAGAGCCAACATGCTAATGAACAAAAATGGCTAGCTTCCTCCTGCACGGAAAATCGAACCCAGGCTCTAGAAAATGCTTACTCATTCTGGAACGCTCTGTACCTGTGCCAACACCACCTTGTATTTTGTAACTGATCTTGCCTATATAAACCAGCCACAACAAGCTGCCTGCAAGCAGTCTTGGGAGGCACTTAGCCCCGACTGTCTCCTTGCTTGGCCAATCAATAAAGTTGCCTTTTGTTCTCTCCACCTAGGTCTCTTTTTAGTCCCAGATGGAGTCACACTGTGCAGGACCCGGAGTTCTCAGTAACACTTAGAGAAATATTACAAAATAATTAGTGAAACTGACTATCTGGAATTCTGTAGTACAAAAAAAAAAAAAAAAAAAACCAGTTAAGCTCCATTCAAACATTTTGAAACCTTATTTATGTCAAACATTTACCACTGAGGCTTTATGTGTTCTTAACCTCTCAGATTACCTCCAGCATGATCAGTCCTTTGATTTAAGCCCTATAGTTTTCAATAGAGCCTTAAGATTTCTTTTACACGTGCATCCAAAACATTGTTAAACTTAAAATTCACTCACTGTGTAGTCTGAATGCTAACAAAAGAGACCCCTTTATGCTAGAAGGCCTTGGCTTGAAGCTCTACGTAGTCGCTTAGAGTACAAATAAGTAATTGCGTGCTCAATTTTACACTCTCAGAGAAAACGTAGATGCAGGAAGAATTATCTATGTGAAATTAGACCTAAATTTGATATAGAAACATCATCAGTTTCTTGTGAAAATCCATTTCTGAAATGAAAGTAACAACATCACACAAATCACACATTAATATGAATATCCACGGAAATAAATATCCAATGACAGGACACATTCTAACTTAAAGGAACCATGGGGAATGCTTTATAGGCTCCTGAACGAAGGCAATAGATAGGTCACGTTTATTCTTTTGGAGCAGGAAGCACATAATCTGAAATGGCAGTGTTTTCAAGATTTCAGCAAAGACAAAGTATGCCCTATGTGTATCTCATGGTGACTTGGAGTGAAGCCAAAATACACTGCACTAGAGTTCTGAGGGTTAAATCATCATATACTATCAACCTGAACAGCACAGTGATTCATGTCATTTGCCCTGAAAGCAACTTAGGAAAAAACTCAAGTAAAGCTGGTCAGAACAAACCCATCACTGTTTTTAGGAAAGCAAAAATGTGAGAACTTAGATTTTTAGAGAAACTCTGAAGTATGCATAAAGTAAAAAAAAAAAAAAAAATGCAGTGTCTATTAAAAGTAAGTTTCTTTATTAATGGGTCATTTGGATTTTTTAGATGTAGGTTTCTCCTATATATTTAAAGAATATATTTCTAAATTAACCAAAAGTAATATAACAAACCATGCATGCTAGTCAATCCTTAACTTCAAAATAAGCTGAATGCTAAAACCATAATATGGTATTTTTAAAATCAGCTTATAAATTTGAATTTATACTTAAATAGAAGTAAATCTTGTTCAGAAAGTATGAGAAGCCTTGCCTTCACTGTTTTTTAAGTCAGTTAACAAGGAGCAACTGGAACACACTACAAATAGCTGATGGTAATCAAATAAATGCACCTATTAAAATTACATGTACCCATAGCTCTGAAGGACGCTGTTATTCATCAGTGAAAACCCTTTTTAACAACTACATTTGATTCCCCACAATCATTCATGCTCAGAAACATCCAAACCAAAAGTGGACAAATATTTTCATCCTGTATTAAGCGATATTATAAAGGCCTGGGCATGATAATGTAGTGAGAAACATTTACTGGCACACCAGGTAGGTATAAAAATAGTAGTAACCTTTAACAACAAAAAGCTTAGTCAAGTCACAGTGACAGTCATTTTCTACATTAAAGATAAAATCAACATTACCTTAGAAACCATCATAAGATGCTACGAACAGAAATGGTATTTACCTTAAAATTTATAAAATAGAAAATATTTCTGGTAAGGATAATTTAATCCTGTTCAAGTGCATCATGGCATAATATTTGAAATGTTAGCCAAACTGAAGTATTCAACTTTGTTTCAATTGCTAAAGTTGCACTTCTGAATAAGCTACATGTAAGCAAACATTTGTTGAAATCTGTTGAAATTTATGGTTTTTGACTAGCTTAAACTAATTAGTTGTTACCCAAAACCAAACCAAACCCACTGCCCTGGAATCGATTCTGACTCATAGCAACCTGTAGGACAGAGTAGAACTGTCCCATAGGGTTTCCAAAGGCTGTAAATCTTTATGGAAGCAGACTGCCATATCTTTCTCCTGTGGAGCAGCTGGTGGGTTTGAATCGCCAAAATTTTTGGTTTGCAGCCGAGCACTTTAACTACTGCAGTACTAGGGCTTCCTGTTTTAAAAACAAAATGTTTCTGCCGAGTCAATTCTGACTCGTAGAGACCTTATAGGACACAGCAGAACTGCCCCATAGGGTTTCCAAGGAGCCGCTGGTGGATTCAAACTGCCAACCTTTTGGCTAGCAGCCGTAGCACTTAACCACTGGCCCCCCAATAGAAATCTTGTTGTATTTTCTAATGAATATACATATATAGAAAATTTACTTAAAGACCTATTTCATAGTCCTTAATAAGTGGAAAAAACTCTAAGCAAATTTAGTGGAATATAATTAGAAGCTCTCTAGTTCAGAGAAATAGATGTCATACAATTTGCTTTGTCGATGACTGTGTGAATTTAGAAAACTTAAGCCATTTAACTGCCAAGTTCTTAATTTTTACTTCAACAAATACACGATATACAGATAAATGAGAAATATTTATTGTGTTGAGATTCTTATAAAAATGGACTGTAAAATGCTGGGGAAGTCAAGGATAAGAAAATGGCTATTCTATTTGAACAGATAAATATTCATAGAAATACTTTTAAAACAATAGAAATACATCCAAAAAGGTAAAGCATATATTTCAACCAAGTAGAATTCATTTTCTGGGACATATGAGAGAAAGTTTAAGGCTTTGATATTGTCGTCATGGCATTCTTTAATGGTATTTGGTACCGAAAAAGAATGCACAGGAATAAATACATGTACTCTGAAAACTAAAAAACATTCCTGAGTGAATTTAAAGAAGAGATCTAAATTAGTGGAGATATGTACCTAGTCTAGAGGACAGAACAGAAACAATTGTTAAGATGTCAGTTCTGTCCAAATTGATCTATAATTTCATACAGTCCCATCAGAATCCCAACAGGGCTTTTTTTAAATTGTGTTTTGTAGGAATACACAAACATTATAAAATTCATGTGGAAATATAAAGGACCTAGAGTAGCCAAAACAACTTTGAAAAAGAATAAACTGGGAGGATTAATACTACCTGATTTCAAGGCTTTTAGAAAGCCCCAGTACTCTAAGACAGTGTGGCATTAAGGTCAAGATAGATAAATGTATCGATAGAACAAAATACAGATTCCAGAAATAGATGCACACGTATGTGAGCAAATGATTTTTGACAAAGATGCAGAGGCAATTAGGTGGAGAAAGGATAGGCTTTTCAACAAATGGTGCTCAAACAGTTGGGTTCATACACAAGAAAATGAACTTAGATCTACATCTGTTATAGTTGTTGTGTGCCGTTGAGTCAATTTCCAACTCATAGTGACCCCATGTGACAGACTAGAACTGCCCCACAGGGTTTTCTAGGCTATAATCTTTACGGGAGCAGACTGCCAGGTCTTTCTCCCACAGAGCTGCAAACCTGTTGCCATCTAGTCGATTCTGACTCATAGCAACCCTATAGGACAGAGTAGAACGGCCCCATAGGGTTTCCAAGGAGTGGCTGGTGGATTCGAACTGCCGACCTTTTGGTTAGCAGCCGAGCTCTTAACCACTGTGCCACCAGGGCTCCTGGGTGGGTTCAAACTGCCAGCCTTTTGGCTAGCAGCCAGATTCACATCTAGCACTATAAAAAAAAAAAAAAGAGTATATTTTTGATTATCTATTTTCACTCTAGGACCTGACCCTCCTATGAAGTTTCAAACTGTTCTCACAGAGCATATAGGATTCCAAAAAGCGTTTAAATGTCTGAACTTATTTACACATTTGATTCATAATGAAGTTGGTAATACATATGTCTTAGTGAACTCTTCTTCCACTTTGAAATAATGTCTTATATAGAACACATTCATTAATTGATATGTAATATTTAGTTTACCAATTCAATGAACCTACCCTTCAGAGAGGGAAAAATAGCTCTGTTCAATAGAAAAAGAAAGTTATGAGTTACACTATCTACGAGGCACCTAGACTATGAGAAATTGGTAGAATTATAGTACTTAAAGAGGTAAAGGCCTAAGGAAAAATCCTTATAAAATATGTTTATGTAAAATAATTAAGTATATGAAAATAAGTAACCTAGTTTTTATTCCACTCTAAATTCTGCTATTCCTATGTTATCTTTACTTTTTAAGTTATTCATTTAAAAAAGAATTTATAGAACACTATCATATGTTTAAGCACAGTGCTTGGCTTCTAAGGATTCAAGTATAAATAAGACAAGTCCCTGACTCAAGAAGCTGACAGGTTAGGAAGGAGGACTGACAAGAAAAAAAAAAAAAAAGATGAAATAAATTGTAAACAAGTGCTGTGGCAGCTACATAAAAGGACTTGCTGAAGTTAAGGGAAATATGAAATGGGTAGTAAGGATGGAAGTCATAATTAATGCTTGCTGTTTAGGTTAATTTGAAGAAATCTATATTTATTTTCTTGCAGGTTATATCATATAATAATGAAGAGGATGATGTCAATAGTTATAGTAGGACCACCTCTCTATTTTCTCTTTCTATCTTCCAGTTTTACATGTAGAAAGTTTTTTTCCTACTGTTTCTTCCTTTTCTCCGCTATTATTTTTTTAATGAACTTGGACATGACTTTGGACACTAAATAGCTATAATTAGACAGGATTTTTTGAAGAGTCTGTTTCAGAAGAAGGTCATATGTCTCTGCTGACTGCCAAGGAGTAGACACAAGAGACTGTCAGCCCAATACTCCTTTCTACTAGTCGTCCTTTCTTCTGCCTACCCACATGGCTAATTTAGGAGCCTTTACACTGTGTTAGTACAAGGATCCCTTACCTCCTGGCCCTAGCAGATTGGTACAGGAATAGGCACTTTACTCGTAACAGGCCAATCCCACAGGCCAAAGTAATCCAAGTGAAGTGGTGGGTTGCAGTTTAGGCTTGTAGTTGGAAATTTTGTATGCCACTGCCTTAGCCACCAGGGACTTATCCACCCATCATTCTCCAGGCCAGTAAAACAGGAGTGCTTCCTTAAGCTATATCCCTTTCACTCGTAGGCCCCATGATAGGCCTGAACAGGGGGCAAAAGGTTAAAAGTGGTGAAGAGAAATTGAGAAAGAAGGACAATGTGATGTCTCTGAGGGTTCATCTCCTCAGCAAAAGCAAAGTACCTGAGAAATCCCTGGGATCTGGAGGGGTTGGTGTCATCCTTCCAGGGCTTGAAGAGCTGTGCAGAACACTCTTTGAAGGAAAGTACCTGAAACCAGTTACTACATAGAGGCAATATCAATCTTATTTGGGATTAGAATCTCTTTTTATGAGGTAAAGTAGTAGTGTCTGGATGCCTCCTTGGCATGGCCAGGTCATGATTGCCCATAGTCATAAAAAGCTGCTGGGGTTACAAACCAAATCCACCCTGTTCAAAACACTTTTTTGTAACCAGTACTAAGCATGCCCTTCAAACATGTAAACTATTCCTGCAGGTCCACTTTTCAAACAGCAACCCTCAATACCAATGCTCCTTATACCATTAAGACAAGAAAAAAGAAAACCATTCTCCTAATCATTTAAACATTTTCCATCTGCTTTGTCAAAATACTTCACCAAACGCAATGCTATCCTTAATTTCAAAACAACTCGTTTACAATTTACAAACCTACTAATACATTTTGATGATCACTACAAAATTTCCTGCCAAGGGTGTATCAGTCTTCACAGGTACTTATCTGCATGAACCATGTAAAATGGTGTATGCCTAACCTAAGCTAAGCCAATGTGTCCCTCGTCAGAAAATTCTAATAAGCCCAGAAACAAAAATTGAGGTTAGTTTCAATCTGGTGGCTGAGGCATTCAAATAAACATCTTGAGCTCTTAGTGGCGATATTGCCCACCGTGTCTGTAGTGAAAGAAGAAGGCTGACGTGTTGAGGGAACCAGGGCTATAAGTTGAAGGGAAAGTCCTATGAAAATTTCTCTACCGGTTCACTTGTTCTTAAGGCTTAGATGTCTTGATGCTTTTCTTAAAGCAAAACTGCCAAACCTTTCTTTGATTCTATGAGCTTAAGCTTTTTTTTTGCTTAAGCTAGTTTGAATTACGACCCTAAAAAAACTGGAAATCAAGAATCCCAATTAATAAGAAATTTAATATGAAACCCCCAAATTGCATTAATAATCGTTCTTTAAGGTATTAAAGTACATCACATAGTTACAATAATTAAAACAATATGATTCCAGAGGTAGAATACAGAGATAGATTAGCGTAAGAGGATTCAGTGACTCAAATCTCACCCAATATACATCAATTTAAAAAAGGATAAATTCTTCAATAAATGCTATTGGGTCAAGTGCTCCACTAACTGGAAATAAAGTTATGTTCAGATCTCTTATTACATCTAGCACTAAAATAAATTTCAGATGTATTAAAAAATTTAACTATGAAAAAAGAACTATAAACGTTCTAGAAGGTTCTGCTGAGGCAAAGAGGGAAGGGGAATGCTTGGTGAAGATGGTGAAGATACAGAGTTGGGTTGTTATGCTGTTGTTAGGTGCTGTCGAGTTGATTATGGCTCACAGCGACCCTATGTACAACCGAACAAAACACTGCTGGGTCCTGCGCCATCCTTATGATGGTTGTTATGCTTGAGCCCATTGTTGCAGCCACTGTGTCAATCCATCTCATTGAGGGTCTTCCTCTTTTTCACTGACTGTCTACCAAGCATGATGGGCATGTATATTATATTAGAATTTGGCAGGTCTTTCTAAGCATTAGACCATAGCCAGAAACCAGAAAGGAAGTGACTAAAAATTTTTATTTAAAATATAAACTTTTACAGGAAAAAATGGTGAAGACAAAGATAATATATACATAAACTAAGACAAAGTGTAAATGCCCTTGATACACAAAATGCTTGTTTTAAAAAGGACAAAGATACACATGGAGAAATGGGTTAAAAACATGGGAAGGTAATTTTACAAAAAACTAAAATAAATCCCCAATAAACACATGACAAAGTATTCTTCACTAGTAATGAAAGAAAAAAAAATTAAAAGAAGATATAATTCTCAACTATGAGATTGGCAGAGATGAATAAATACTTAAATACAATATGCGTGAGGATACAGAACATGGATATTCTTTCATATGCCTATCTTGCGTGTAAATTCATACCACTTTCCTTGAAAGCAATTTGGTAACTTAAAACATGTTTAGACTCTGACTCAGCTATTCAACTTCTAGGAATTTATACTAAAGAAATAACTGTGTAAATTCGCAGGCATATAGGGACTAGGAGATTCACCAAAGACTTTTTTAAAAATACAAAAACAGAAAATACGTGCCCAAAAGCAGAAGATTTCTTAAATAAATTATGACATAAACACATAGTGAACTGCATATGGTTATTAAAAGTGATAATTTAGACACACTTATTGACATGAAAAGATGCAAATCATCTATTGTTAACTGAAAACAGAAATTTATAGAACAGTTACAATACTATTTTTTTGTTTTAAAAGTATATACATATGTATACATGACCTTTGAAAAGAGCACCTGTTCATTCTTATTAATTCTGATGAACGAGTTGCTGATTTAAGAGATGTTAAGCCCTGTGTTAAAATTAAGGCTCCAGAGAACTGGCATACCTTGTATGTGAGAATGGTAAAAGCTTTTCTACATTATCCCATCAGCCCTGACAGGCTCTGGTAAGTCTCAGACTTAACTCTTTCTAAGCCTGCTAAGAGGATTAAAATAGGGGCACAGAAACGTTGACACCCAGCCCTCAGTTTAAATATCCATGCAGGACCAAAATTCATCGGCTCATTTGTAGCTTTTGCTTGCTGCCATTTACTTTTTCAGACTAGGAGGAAACAGGAGGCCCAACTCCATAAACAATGGACACAAGTTCTATCAGGCTTCAACCAAAAGCGGAGAGGCCAGATGGCTTAAGACCGTAGAACTGGACAATGCTCCTCTTTCTTATTTTCCTCTATCATCTTTCAAACTGTAAATATCTCTGCTTAACTATCCTCTCCTGAGTTCTAATACCTATAGCATTTCCTTCTCCTGGACTCAAACTCCTACTCCATTCCTTCTCCCAAACCCTTGATTTTATCCTCTTGAAGTCTGAATTTGTGGGAGAAGCGAACAAACAACTCTGTATCTTCACCATCTTCACCAAGCATTCCCCTTTCCTCTTCGCCTCAACAGAAAGCTGTCTCTGTCCCATCACAACTGAAGGAGAAACAGATACGCATTAACAAAACTGCCTTAAAGACTCACACTATCCAGCTGCAGGGACTGTGGTGAGCAGAGGGCCGATAGCTGTCAGCTCCTTTCAGGCTGGTCACAGCTAAAGAGAGTCACCTTGTCCAAAGTCATGCCTTTCTTGGGGCAGGCTGGATCTGGACACTGACTGACGAACGGTATAAAGGTACAGCTATTTTGACCCAACGTGGGATACTCTGATGGGCTATACTCATTCAAGAATCCCCTACAAGGGTGATAAGGTTTTATCAAGCCTGCATTGCACTTTAATTTCCTCCTCTGCCAAATTCTGCTTTCTTCCCCTTCCCTTCACAGGTATTAATCCCTAAAAAACAACTTACACTTTAAACTCCATCTTAGTGTCTGTTCCCAGAGAACCCAATGGTCATTAGTACTAGTAGTGGTCCAACAAGCAAGCAATAATGTGGGAATTGGGAGCAGATCACCCATTACCTGGCTGACAATGTAGAAGCTCATCACTGATGGCAGATGGTACACATCCCCTGGCACAAGGTGGCAGTCTAATTGTTAAAATTCCACTGGTGGTTAATTGGGAGGGTGTACAAGTGGAAGGGGTTGTGAACCTGGTTAGATTATATATAGACTCATGGGCAATGATGAATGCCCTGGCCAGTTATGTAGGGCTGAGGGAGGGAAAAGCCTAGAGGATCAGGATAAGGAAGTATGGGATAGAGTCATGTGGATGGAAATATGGAAATCAACATGAAGTGTGAAGATATTTGTATGACATGTTAATGTCCACCAGAGAGCATCCACCATGGAAGAATCAATAAACAAGCAAGGACATGACAAGACCTGGTCAGTTGCTATAAGTCAGTTTCTGTCATCAGCTATCTCAGTGCTGGCGTGAAGTACACATGGTCCCAGAGTGGCTGAGCTGAGGACTACACACAGGCCCAACATTATGAACTCTAACTGATCAAGGCTGATTTATCTGTTGCCATGGGATGAACACGATGAGAGTAGAAAGAAGGTTATCGGTTTGAAGAAAGTGGAAAATTTCAATATAGTTATTTTAAATAACCTGCCCCATGTTGGTCCAAGTTCATTCCATGGGGCACTAAATCTTGCATTTCCCACTTGTATACCTGGCCACCCTAGAAAGCCATAACCCACTCCCAGCATTGATGTGCTTCATCTGATTTGGGAAGTGGTATGAAGAGACAGAGTCTCCGTGGGTCCTGTCAGATTAAACTTGAGTACCAAAGCCACAATGACTCCCACTTTGGTGAGCGTGACCAAGGCTCTGCCAACCCAGGAGGAGACTGAGATAGGTGGTAGCATTACCAGATGAGGCAATCAAGTGGCAGTTGGAACTCTCCACTGAGCAAGCCAGCTACGACTCAGAGGAGAAGAGGGACAGAGCCAATCCGGAGAGATGCAAAAACCGAATCTGGAACATCCTCTTTTGTTTAACCTAGACATTCATCCAAGTCTGATAATATCATACAATTTCACCTAGTGATGTTGTAAAGTGAAGTGGAAGACAGAGGACATTAAGAAAAGAGAAGCTTGCCCCATGATTACCCCTGTTCAACATATACCCTCATGCAGATAGCAGCATGTAAACAGTCACAGCTAGGTGCTCCGCTATCCAACAATTTAGGACAACATCAGCAGTAAAATGAACAGTGGTCTCACACGAGTTGGGTGGTGTGGATGGAACACAGAATTCAGAGGAACAGTCATCAAGGAGACGACACAAGTATTGATTTAGACTATCTCTCATCCTCTTACCAAATATGTTAGTTAATTCTTAAGGAGGAGGAGAAATAATGCTTGGCTTACAATCAAGATAGCAATAAAAATAACAGAATCAATGATATCAAATACATTCAGAGTTTTTAAAGGGAAGGACAAGGTACCAGTGTTTCTTTTTAGCAATTCTCTTGATTTCATGGGAAATCTCTCACTCACATGTCTACACATTGCTCCTAGTCATAACATATTTTTTTCTGTCTGAACTCTTCTGCTCATCTGTAGCTAAGGGTCTTTTATATGGGGAGTTGTTGTTATTGTTGTTAGGTGTCATAGAGTAAGTTCTGACTCATAGTGACCCTATGTACAACAGAACATAACGCTGTCCTGTGCCATCCTCATAATCATTGCCATGCTTGAGCCCATCATTGCAGCAACTGTGTCAATCCATCTCATTGAGGGTCTTCTCTTTTTCACTGACCCTCTAGTTTACCAAGCACGATGTCTTTCTCCAGGGACTGGTCCCTCCTGATAACATGTCCAATGTACTTGAGATGAAGTCTCACCATCCTCGCTTCTAAGGAGCATTCTGGTTGTACTTCTTCCAAGACAGATTTGTTTGTTCTTCTGGAAGTCTATGGTATGTTCAATATTCTTTGTCAACACTGTAATACAAATGCATCATTTCTCCGGCCTTCCTTATTTATTGTCGAGCTTTCACATGCATATGAGGCAATTGAAAATACCATGGCTTGGGTCAGGTGCACTTTAGTCTTCAAAGTGACATCTTTGCTTTTTAAAACTTTAAAGAAGTATTTTGCAGCAGATTTGCCCAATGCAATACACCATGTGATTTCTTCTCTGCTGCTTCCTTGGGCGTTGATTGTGGATCCAAGTATCTTAGATATCTAGTGCTGCTATAACAGAAGTACCACAAGCAGATGGCTTTAACAAACAGAAATTTACTTTCTCACAGTCTAGGAAACTAGAAGTCCATATTTAGGATACCAGCTTCTGGGAAAGGTTCTCTCTCTGCTGGCTCTGAAGGAAGGTCCTTGTCATCAATCTTCCCCTGGTCTAGGAGCTTCTCGGCACAGGGAGCCCAGGTCCAAAGAACATATTCTGCTCCAGGCACTTCTTTCTTGGTGGTATGAGGTTCCTCTCCTCTCTGCTTGCTTCTATCCTTTACATCTCAAAAGAGATTGACTCAACATACAACCTAATCCTGTGGATTGTAACCTGCCCCATTAACATAATTGCCTCAATCCTGCCTCATTAACTTCATAGAGGTTAAAATTTACAACATGTAGAATAAATACATCAGATCAGATCACCAAATGGAGGACAACCACACAATACTGGGAATCATGGCCTAGCCAAGTTAACACATATTTTTGGGAGACACAATTCAATCAATAATGTCAAGTAAAATGAAATCCTTGACAATTTCAATCTTTTCTCCATTTATCATGATGTTGTTTATTGGTCCAGTTGTGAGGATTTTTGTTTTCTCTATGTTGAGGTGTAATCCGTAATGAAAGCTATGGTCTTTGATCTTCAGCAGTAAGTGCTTCAAGTCCTCTACACTTTCAGCAAACAAGGTGTGTCATCTGAATATCACAGGTTGTTAATGAGTCTTCCTCCACCCGATGCTGCATTCTTATTCATATAATCCAGCTTCTTGGATTATTTGCTCAGCATACAGATTAAATAAGTATGGTGAAAGTACACAATCTTGAGGCACACCTTTCCTGATCTTAAACTACGTAGTATCCCCTTGTTCTGTTAGAACGACTGCCTCTTGCTCTATGTACAGGTTCCACATGAGCACAATTAAGTGTTCTGGAATTCCCATTCTTTACAATGTCATCCATAACTTGTTATGATCCACCCAGTTGAATGCCTTTGCATAGTCAATAAAACACAGGTAAACATCTTCCTGGTATTCTCTGCTTTCAGCCAGGATCCACCTGACATCAGCAGTCATATCCCTCATTCAACGTCCTCTTCTGAAACTGGCTCGAACTTCTGGAAGTTCCCTGTCGATGTACTGCTGCAACTGTTTTTGAATTCTCTTCAGCAAAATATTACTTGCATTTGATATTAATGATATTTTTGATAATTTGCACATTCTGTTGGATCACCTTTCTTTGGAATGGGCACAAATATGGATCGCTGCCAATGAGCTGGCCAGGTAGCTGTCTTCTAAATTTCTTGGTATAGACAAGCAGGTGTTTCCAGTGTTGCATCTATTTGTTGAAACATCTTAACTGGTATTCTGTCAATTCCCGGAGGCTTGTTTTTTGCCACTGCCCTCAGTGCAGTTTGAACTTCTTCCTTCCTTCTTATATGGGGAGATAAGAAGCAAAAGAAAAAGCCTGTTCTCCAGTTGCTACCCCAATAGATAATTCCATTTGAATATATAAGCTAAGTATATGACATCTTTATTCTCCCTATTAGACTGTCTTTAAAGTAGTACATGCAGAGGCAGAGCCAACATGGTGCTATAGACAGACACATCATGCCATCCCTCTGCAGCAAAGACCTAAAAAAACTGAGTAAAACAGATACAAACATCAATCCTGGAACCCTAAGCATCAAACGAAGGGATAAAGAACTAGATCAAACACCAAATGGAAGAAGAAACTGATGGAGAACAGGGAATTAGGAGAGCTATGGAGTGGAGGTCCCCCACCGGCTAACTGGCACAGTGTCTTGGAGCACAGCCAGCAAGGACATTGGACAGGGAGTACATGAAGACAACTCCACAGAGCTCCTAACAGGAGACAGACTACCCGGTAACCAGAGAAACACCCACCCCTCACCCTTCTCCCTGTACCTCACCTCCACCCCTCCCTGACTGGTTACACTGTGCTGTTTGGCTAGAGAGAAACTGGGCTGCCACCACCCTGGATCCACCCTGCCCCCACCGGCCAGCTCCTGCTGTGCCATTTTTTGTCCGCTTTCCCTTCCTTTTCTTTCTCACTCCTATCTAGCACATATGCCACTGCCACTGCTTCCCAAAGGGCAATACCAGGCCACTTGACTAGACAGACACTGGCTTGCCACCAACATGGGTCTATCCCACCCCCACCCAGTGGCTCCCATCATGCCAATATTTTTTTTTTCTTTCCCAATGTTCCTTTTCTTTCTTCCTACCACCTGGCTCCATATACCACCTCTACCTCCTCCCGACAAGCCATGCCATGTCACTAGGCTAGAGAGCCACTGGCCCATGGCTTCCACCCTGGTTGCCCCAATTTTTTCCCCATTTCTTCTTTTTCTTTCTCCCTCCCATCTATCTTTGTATACCACTTTCGCTCCTTCCCTTTGGGCCATGCCCATCAATCAATCTAACCCATCACATACATAGAACAACAGACAGGAATCCCATTATTATCTCAATCAACACAGAAAAGGTGTTTGATAAAGTTCCACACCCATTCCTGATAAAAACTCTCAGCAAAATAGGAATAGAAGGGAAATTCTTCAACATAATAAAGGGCATCTATACAAAACCAACAGCCAACATCATTCTCAATGGAGAGAGGCTGAAAGCAATCCCTCTGAGAATGGAAACAAGAGAAGGATGTCTTTTATCACCACTCCTATTGAACCTTGTGCTGGAAATCCTAGCTAGAGCAATAAGACAAAAAAGGAAAAGAAATAAAGGGCATCCAAATTGGAAAGAGAGAAGTAAAACTATCCCTATTCATAGATATGATTCTGTACATAGACAACCCCAAAGATTCCACAGGAAAACTATTGGAATTAATAGAAAGATTCAGCAAAGTAGCAGGATACAAGATAAACATACAAAAATCAGTTGGATTCCTATAAAGAGAATTATGAAAAGTCAACCAGGAAATCAATACTATTTATAATAGCCCCTAAAAAAATAAAATACTTAGGAACGAATCTAACCAGGGACAAAAAAGACCTATACAAAGAAAACTACAAAACATTACTGCAAGAAACCCAAAGGGATCTACATACATGGAAAAACATACCATGCTCATGGATAGGTAGACTCAACATTGTGAAAATGTCAACTCTACTCTAAGCAATCTACAGATATAATGCAATCCCAATTCAGATACCAACAACATTCTTTAACAAGGTGGAAAAGTAATCACTAACTTTATAAGGAAGGGAAAGAAGCCCCAGATCAGTAAAGCATTATTGATAAAGAAGAACAAAGTAGGAGGCCCCACAGTACCTAATCTCAGAAACTACTATACAGCCACAGTAGTCAAAACAGCCTCATCTGGTACAATGACAGATATAGACCAATGGAACCCAGACATAAATCCATCCACCCATGGTCAGTTGATCTTTGACAAAGGCCTAAAGTCCATTAAATGGGGAAAAAGACAGTCTCTTTAACAAATGGTACCTGCAAAACTGGATGTCCATCTATAAAAAAATGAAACAGGACCCATACCTCACACCGTATACAAAAATTAATTAAAAATGAATCAAAGATCTAAACATAAAACCTAAAACTATAAAGATCATGGAGGAAAAAATAGAGACAATGTTAACCTGTTGCCGTTGAGTCTATTCCAACTCATAGTGACCCTATAGGACAGAGTAGAACTGCCCCATAGAGTTTCCAAGGAGCAGCTGCTGGATTCAAACTGCTGACCTTTTGATTGGCAGCTGAACTCTTAATCACTGTGCCATCAGGGCTCCCATTAGCAGCCCTAATATACAGCATAAATAGTACACAAACCATAACTAACAATGCACAAACACCAGAAGATAAACTAGATAACTGGGAGCTTCTAAAAATTAAACACTTATGCTCATCAAAAGACTTCACCAAAAGAATAAAAACAGAACCTACGGACTAGGAAAAAAATTTTGGTTATGACATATCTGACAAGGGTCTAATGTCTAAAATCTGTAAGATACTGCAACACCTTAACAACAAAAAGACAAATAATCCAATTAAAAAATGTGCAAAGGATACGAACAGACACTTCACCAAATAAGACATTCATGAAGAAATGCTCGCTATCACTAGCCCTTAGAGAAATGCAAATCAAAACTACATTGAGATACCACCTCACCCCAACATTATTGGCACTAAAAAAAAATAAAAAAAAAAAACCAGAAAATAACAAATGTTGGAGTGGTTGCAGGGAGACTGGAACTCTTATGCACTGCTGGTGGGACTGTAAAATGGTACAACCTCTATGGAAAACAATATAGTGCTTCTTTCAAAAGCTAGAAATAGAAATACCATATAAGCTAGCAATCCCACTCCTGGGAATATATCCTAGAGAAATAAGAGCCGTCACACAAATAGACATGTGCACCCTCATGTTCATTGCAGCATTAGTCACAATAGCAAAAAGATGGAAACAACCTAAGTGCGCATCAACAGATGAATGGATAAACAAATTATGGTACATACAGACAAAGGAATACTATGGAACAATAAGGAACAACGATGAATCCACAAAATATCTCACAATATGAATGAATCTGGAGGGCACTAACCTGAGTGAAATAGGTCAATCACAAAAGTACATACACTGTATCAGACCACTGTTATAAAAGCTCAAGAAAAGGTTTACACACAGATAGAAACCATCTTTGATAGTTATGGCGGAAAGGAGGGTTGGGGAGGGTAAATCACTAACTAGATAGTAGATAAGTGTTAACTTTGGTGAAGGAAAAGACAGTACACAGTACAGGTGAAGTCAGCACAATTTGACCAAGGCAAAGTATTAGAAGCTTCATAGACACATCCAAATACCCTGAGGGACGGAGCTACTGGGGCTGAGGGCTGGGGACCATGGTCACAGGGGTCATCTAGGTCAGTTGGCATAACTTAGTTCATAAAGGAAATATACTACATCGCAGTTTGGCGAGTAGTGCCTGGGGTCTTACAAGCTTGTGAGATACATCTACTGGACCCATCCCACCCGGAGCAAAGGAGATTGAGAATGAAGAAAACCAAAGACACAAGGGAAATATTAGTGCACAGGACTAAAGGACCACAAGTACCACAGCCTCCACCTGACGGAGCCCAGAACAACTGGGTGGTGCCTGGCTACTACCACTGGCCGCTCTGACAGGGATCGCAATAGAAGATCCTAGACAGAGTGGGAGAAAAATGTAGAACAAAATTCAAATTTGTGGAAAAAAAAAAAAAAAGACCAGACTTACTGGTCTGACAGAGACTGGAAGAACCAAGAATATGGCCCCGGACACCGTTTTAACTCAGAACTGAAGCCACTCCTGAAGTTCACCCTTCAGCCAAAGATTAGACAGGCTTATAAAACAAACAATGACACACGAGGAAAGAGCTTCCTAGTTCAATTATATATACAAGGCTAGAAGGGCAATACCTGCCCAGGGACTCAAAGATGAGAATGCATAAGAGACAGGAAAAAAGGACAGATGGAAACCGGGGGCTCGGGGTATGGAAAGGGGGATTACTGACACATCGCAGGGATTGCAACCAATGTCACCAAACAATTTGTGTATGAATTGTTGAAGGAGAAACTAATTTGCTCTGTAAAGTTTCACCTAAAGCACAATACAAAAATAAGTAAATAAAGCAGTAGGTGCTCACCCACTTCCCTGCCACACTGACAGCTCAGGCTGCTGCCTCTGGTTAGGTGAGGTCTAGCACATCAATTAATACTTTGACACATGGCCAGAGTACAAAATTTGACCCATCCATCTTCTTTCTTCACTCTGCCTTGTCATTTCTCCCCACTCCTGTTCCACATCTTCTGCGTGTGCAACTGAAATTTGAAGTGAAATACAGAACTCCTTATTTATTCCTATTTATTTCATTTTATTAATAATGACAGAGCATCCCTCTTTCTTGGATGTTGATTTAAATCCTAATCATATTTACTAGATCATTCAGCTTGTATCATCTGCAAATCTGAACTTGGAGACAGACACACTCCTTCAAAGATCTACAAGAAGCCTGCCTAGAGGAAGTGAGATGCTCCAGATGACCCTTAAAACCCCTGCCAGACTTGTGTTTTGAATTTTCCGTAATATTTCATTATGTAAAACAGACCCATTAGCTGTGTTTACTCAGGCACATGGAAGAAGGTTGAGACAATTACCTAAAAACCCACTGTGACTTTTCAGTAAATGTTATTAGAGAAAAAGTGGGAAATGGGGCTTGGATTATCAGGGGTGTTTATTTCCATTGATCAAAGTCACAAAATAATTACCTCATTTCACTTTGCCTGAGCAGTCATAGGTTCATGACAGATTATATCCTGGAACACACTGAAAGGGAATATGCTTAAACTATATAGCAAAACTGACATAGCAAAAAGTTGACCAGTAAGGTTCTCTTATTTAAAGTAAAAGAACATCTCTGTAAATCAAGAATTGTTCAGTTAAGTAAAATTAATGAAGATAAAGGAACTAATATACGGTCAGTGAATACCAGCAAAGAAATGATGGTTGAAATATACCATTTTATACCTAAATCCTATAAACAAGACCATAAAATAATGAAGTGGCTTCCATTTGTACTTATTCAGCATCATGCTCATTATAGTGAACTTCACTGAAGATCATGAACAGGGGATAAACAATCTATGAGTTACTCTCTTGAGGGTATTACATGATTAGAAGAAAGAGACATATAAGATTATTTGGATTAAAAAGTTAAATGCAAATTTCAACTTCACTTAGGGAAATGTAAACTAATTCTTATGGTGGGAATAAGAAAATAAAATAAGTACTTGAAAATATAGACTATTGCTGTTATGGTTCAAGACAGTGATTAAAAATAAAACCTAACTTTTCTTTTTCCATAGTTAACACAGAAGTATCAAGTCACAAACCATACTCATCATAATTTTCTATATATGGCACTGGTGAGGCTATTTACTTTCAGTCAAAGATGGGGAAGCATTCGATGGCAATGAGATCTCTTAATCTGTGAAATACTATCTCAAGGGAAATGGTAGAATCCCCTTCACTGGTCACTCACTGTTTATTTGAAAGTAGAGTGGACAAAATATGATAAAATATCATGGGAAGCAAATATATTTTCAAGGGAGAGGTAAGAACAGGAATAAAGAAGGAAACAATTTCTGCTCAGTGCCTACTCTGTGAAAAGGTGTTTTCACTATCAAGAGTCCAGAGCCCTGGTGGCACAATGGTTAAGCGTTCTGCTGCAAACCAAAAAGTTGCCAGTTCAAATCCACCAGCCACTCCTTGGAAATGCTGAGGGGCAGTTCTTTGTCCTATAGGGTCACTATGAGTTGGAATCGACTTGTCTCAGTCATCTAGTGCTGCTCTAACAGAGATACCACAATTGGATGGTTTTAACAAAGAGAAATTTATTCTCTCATAGTCCAATAGGCTACAAGTCCAAATTCAGGGCATCAGCTCCAGGGGAACACTTTCTCCATTGGCTCTAGAGGAAAGTCCATGTCATCAGTCTTCTTAGGTCTGGGAGCTTCTCTGCGCAGGACCCTCAGGTCCAAAGAACGCGGTCTGCTCCCAGCACTACTTTCTTGGTGGTATGAGGTTCCCATGCGTCTCTGCTCGCTTCTCTCTTTTATATCTCAAAAGAGATTGTATTCAGACACTAATCTTGTCAACCTCATCAGTATAACTTCATCACAGTGATAGAATCTATAACACATGAGGAGATCACATACAATCTCATCATAGTGGTAGAGTTTACAACACATAAGGAAATCACATCAGATAACACAATCATACAATACTGGAAATCATGACCTAGCCAAGTTGCTACCCACATTTTTTGGGGGACACAATTCAATCCATGGCACGACTCAACGGCAAAGGGTATTTTGATCGAGTCCAGAGGCAGTAAAGTTATAGGAATAAAAGCCAGATTGCTGGAGGCTTAGTAGTGAGTGATAGAAAACCAAGGCAATGTAAAAACTCATCCAATCTGCACACTGTTGTCAGAGTTCTGTCTCCTTCAGTGACAGCAGGAAATGTAGATTGCATTTTCAAGAAGAAGAAAAAAAGACAAGAGGTTGTATAAGAGGGAAGAAAGATCGTAGAAAGAAGTATTCTTTTAAGACAAAGTGAGAAATTAATATATTTGCAGATTGAGGAGGAGGATCAAGAGAAAAAAGAATTGAAGACACAAAGATGAGATTAGTTCATTAATAATAATCATTGATAATAATTATAATCACTCAAGTGAGATTTGCAGGGTAGAAATCAGAAGAAAAACAAGTGATTAATTCTGGAAAAAGATGGAAGCAGTAGAAGATGTGAGTAATCACAGAAATATATTAACCAAACCCATTGCCACCAAGTCAATTCTGACTCAGAGCAACCCTGTAGGACAGAGGAGAACTGCTCCATAGGGTTTCCAAGGTTGTAAATCTTTATAGAAGTAGACTGCCACATCTTTCTCCCATGCAACAGCTGGTAGTGTGAACTACTAACCTTTGAGTTAGCAGCAAAAACATATTAGGCATTGTAATAGTTCAAGAAAATTAGGAATATATCAGCTGAAAATAAGAGGTGATGCTTAGGGATCTAAACTGATTAGAAAAGACTAGGATGCATAATATGTGCATGGGAAAAGGGACAGGGATGACAAAGAATTGAGCTGGATAAAAGGAAAAGAATTGCTGAACAGCCCCAGGGAATTTGAAATGGAACTATCCTGCTTAGATAAGGTAGCCTGGTGGTGCAGTGATTAAGCACTCAGCTGCCAACAGAAGGGTCAGTAGTTCAAACTTGCCAGCCACTCTGTGGGAGAAAGATGTGGCAGTCTGCTTCCGTAAAGATTTATAACCTTGGAAACCCTATGGAATCGACTCCACAGCAATGGTTTTTTTTTTTTTTTTTTTTTTTTTTAAAATCCTGCTCAGATGATGTTTGCCAGCAATTATCAGCAACTTGAGATAAGAAAGGAAGTGTTTCAGTTTTCCCCAGGCTGGTGATTTCCCCAGGGCAAGAGATGTGACCAAAATAGCAAGGGTGCAAGTGAGAATCGAATTGAAATGTAAAGGCAAGGAGGTCAAGCTGGGTGAGGAAAAATGGAATATAATTGGGGTTGATATACTTGGAAGTGAATAAATCAAGCCCCTGGAGGCTGACATGAAGTGAGAAGAAGTTCTTGAGGGGAAGTGGAATAATGGCAAATGCAGAAATGTAAGAGGCCAAGAGAATTTTAGATGTTGAAAAAATGTTTAAAATTACTTTTATAGGATAATGAGTTCTAAGTTGCAGTCAGATATGTGGACCGCTTGGTCGCTAACATGGGAAAGAGGCAAAGACTACAAAAAGAGACATCACTGGAATGAAGGACTTGGGTATTGAATTGATCCATTGCAAACACGCTGAACGCTACCTAGAATCATGAAGTAGAGCATATTGTAGTGATTTAGCTGTTAAAGTCCCTGGTAAATCAGAAGAGAGGTAACGTATAAATCAATATGATAAAGATTAGAATGGGAAATGGCAGTTGTCATCAAATGGTATGGACTTTATAGATTAGATAATGGTAATGGACGGTAGTAGTTCCAAAAGTGGTACAACGAGGTAAAGTTCAAGTACCAGTTTGGTGAAGGAGATGGGAAAGTTATATGTATAAGATTTAAGTTAATTTTAATAAGCCAGTTTTAATAAGGAAGAGGCTGGGATTTGGGCAGGGGTGTACTATTGGGATTACAGAGAAAAAGAAGAATGCCAGGGGCCTGGAGGTAAAAGATCACGATGATGCAAAACTTATGTATCCACCTGCAAAGCAGGAATCATTATCTAGTGTTAAATCATACTGCTATATTTTGATAGTCTGAATTCTACTCTAGAATCACCAAAAGACAGACACTCAGGCCTGGGGATGAAAAGAAATCATTCTTTAATTTGTAGTTCCAGATACTATTTAGAGCTAACTGTCATTTAGAAATATCAACTAAAGTCAATATTGTAAATAACCTTTAAATACAGAAACAACCACTCATGCAAGTGCGTACACATACACACACCACACATAGGAGTGGCTTCCTTTTCCTAATGTCTTTATCACTGTCAATACATCTGCCACTCTCCAAGTCAGAAAATCTCAGTTGTCTTCTACTCTTCTGCTTTTTTTGTTGTTTTATTCTCAGCCTGAAAGACAAGTAGAGACCAGTGACCATGAGCTTGGGAATTTACATCCCGACATTTCATTTACTATCTTTCAATATAGGATTTTTTCTCAGTTTCTTTTGAAGAACTGTCTCTATTTGTTCCTTTAAGGTCTGTTTCCAAAGGTTCTCAGAACCTTTCTTCTTTGTTCTATATACTCTTTCTTGGTGATTTCATCTACTCACATGGTTTCCCCCTGTGAAATCTGGTCTGATGATCCCACATCTCCATGTCCACCTAAGACCTCTCCTGAGCTCTAGTCCTGTACATAACAACACCTCCATCTCAACAACTCAATGCTATTTCAAAAATATCACATCTGGAGAGTTCTGGTTTTAGCTCCAACATGTAAAAAATTTGGAAGTTGTCAGTTCCATAATTTGAAGTCACTGAAAGTCAATGCCTTTTCTTAGAACCATCAGAGAACTGTAGTGTCTGAACAAGCTGCCACCTGAAATCCTGAGAGTCAGGAGCATCCACAGAGATACAGCCAGGATCTGCTAACCTGTAGCAGAAGCTGCTAGAGCAAAAAACTGGTAGGTAGAACTTAAACGGCCATTTTTATGAATTGCTGAAGGCTTAGTATGGGCAAGCATGTGAGTTAAAAAAACTCCTACAGGGCCAAAATCCTAGGGGGCAAAGGAACCGTGCACACTTATGAGGGATTTAACTCCAGAAATGTCACGAATTGAAAGAGCTGCAAGTTTCACACTCTCTGTAAGGAGGAGTACTTAGGGAAGCCCCAAGTCAACAGGAGACAAAAACAAAAACACTAGAGGAATTTGAAGTCTCTGGTGCCTATAGCTACAGAAAACATTAAATGCAAACCAACTTCTAGCCATATTTACATAATCTTCAAACTAAAGGCCTATTACCTAAGTTCCCATTACCCAATATATCATGTCTGACATTAAACAAAAAGTTATAAAATATGCCAAAAGGCAAGAAAAACCACAGACTGAGGAGACAAAGTAATCATCAGAGTGTGCTCAGACATGATAGAGATGCTACAGAATTATCAGAGAGAGAATTTAAAATAACTACGATTAATAAGTTTAGGGCACTAATAGACAACACATAAGAGATGGATAATTTAAGCAGAGAGATAGAAACCCTAAGAAAAATGGAAAGGCAATGCTAGAAATAAACACTGTAATGGAAACAAAGAATGTCTTTGATATCAAAGGCATAACTCATGGAGTAAAAATCACTAAATTGGGCTTTATTAAAATTAAAAACTTTCTTTCTGCAAAACACATCTAAGAAAATGAAAAGATAAGCCACTGACAGGGAGAAAACATTTGCACAACATATATCTAATAAAGGAATTGTGTCTAAAACATACCAAGAAGTCTTAAAATTTAAATATAAGAAAAGCAACCCAATTAAAATGGGTAAAAAATCTGATCAGATACCTCAGCAAGATATACAGATGGCAAATAAGCATATGAAAAGATGTTCAATATCATTCATCATTCCAAAAAACCCAAACCAAATCCATTGCCGTCAAGTAAATTCCAACTCATAGCAACCCTACAGTACAGAGTAGAACTGCCCAATGGGGTTTTCAAGGCTGTAAATCTTTATGGCAACAGACTGCCATATCTTTCTCCCACAGAGATGTTGGTGGGTATGAACTGTTGACCTTTCGGTTAGCAGCCAAGCACTTAACCACTGCACCACCAGGGCTCCTTATTCATCATTAGGGAAATACAAATTTAAACAACAATGAAATACCATTATACAGCTATTAGAATGGATTGAGAAAAAAACAAAACAAAAAGAACAATACTGACTAAACCAATTTCTGGTGAGGATACAGAATGTGATGGTTAATGTTATGTGTCAACTTGGCTATGATATTAATTCTCAGTGGTTTGGCAGACACAATGTAATCGCTTCCTGTTTTGTGATATAATGTGAGCAGTCAATCAGTTGGAAGAGGAGTTTTCTTGGGGGTGTGGACTTCATCCATAATATAAAGAGATGTTCTGGCAAAGTTCTCTCTTTCTGGATCCTGCATTTGTCTCATGTCATCTGACCCCTGGTTCTTGGGACATGAGAAGCCCTTAGCCTGCTGCCTAAGGTGCAGATTTTGGGGTTTGCCAGCTCCTGCAACGTCATGAACCAGCAGCCTGCTGCCTGACCTACAGATTTTGGGTTCGTCAGTCCCTGCAACCACATGAGTCAGAAGTAGCTTCCAGCCTGCCGCCTCATCCACGGATTTGGGACTTGCCAGCTTCCACAATTGCATAAGCCATTTCCTTGAAATAAATCTCTCTGTATATATTTATATATTTGCTTCACTGGTTTAAGGAGCCCTGGTGGTGAAGCAGTTAAGTGCTCAGCTGTAACTGAAAGATCGGAGGTTCTAACCTACCAGTCGCCCTGTGGGAGAGATGTGGCAGTCTGCTTCCCTAAAGATTTCCAGCCTTGAAACCCTATGTGGCAGTTCTGCTTTGTCCTATAGGGTCACTAGGAGTCGCAATCGACTCAAAGGCAGTCGGTCGGGGTTCACTGGTTTTGTTCCTCTAGAGAACCCAGCCTAAGACACAGAGCAACAGTAACTCTCATTCATTGCTGGTGAGAATGCAAAATGGTAAAGCCATTTGGAGGACAATTTGTCAGTTCCTTATAAAGCCAAATATAGTGTTACCATATGATCTAGCATTCCGGCTCTTAGGTATTTACCCAATTGATGTGAAAATTTATGTCCACACAAAAACCTGCATATGAATATTTATAGCAGCTTTATTCATAAATGCCAAAAATTGAAAGCAACCAATATATCCTTTAATAGGTGAACGGATATACAAATAGTGGTACATCAATAAATGGAAGATTATTCCAATATAAAAAGAAATGAGGTATCAAGTCATGAAAAGACATGGAGGAACCTTAAATGCATATTGGTAAGTGAAAGTAGCCTGTCTGAAAAAGCTACACAATGTATTGTTCCATCTATATGACATTCTGGAGAAGGCAAAACTATAGAAACAGTAAACAAATTAGTAGTTGCCAAGGATTCAGCAATGTGGGAGAGGGTTGAACAGATGAAACACAGGGGGATTTTTAGGGAAGCTATTATATATGATACTGTAATGGCAGATACATGACTTTATTATACAATTATCAAAACCCATAGAACTTCACAGGAAAAAGAGTAAACATTAGCGTAATGCTTAAAAATTTTTTAAAATCATTTAGAAGATTGGGAATCCCAGCGTTGAATATAAACTGTAAGAAAAGAACCTAACTATACTGCAAGTGCAGGAAATACCTTACTGAAGTGAGTGGGTAGAAAAGGTGCTGACAGATTACTTCAGAAATGAGTGGAATCTTTAAGAATAAAGGTAAAAGAAACTGCACATAAGCACTGTCCTCAATATCCTCTACTAGTAAAGCTGTTCCCCTCAGGGTACAGGTTAACAATCCTGAAACCATTATACATATGATAGAATTAAACCATTAAGTAAATGTATGGCGGAGAGTGGGAATCAGATTTCTCACTGTTGTAGGGGGAGATTACAGACAAGCAAAGGGGCCAGACCAGAATGATCTATGTAGTAAAAGATAATGAATTCATGTTAGCTTAATACATACCACTGAATATGAATACATACATATTTAAAGATATGTGTATATACACAGGTTAATATACATACATCTATTTCCCTGCTGTCAACTGATAGGGCCTAGAGGCAATGTCACTCTAGTAGCAATAAGCACACACACCTAGCACCCAGATTTTGGTTACTAACACCAGTCTCCAATAAAAGAAACCAGGGCTCCATGGAGAAGTTGATGATTCTAGGAGTAGGGCAGGAAATAAATGAGCTTGAAGCATCTTGTACTGTCAGAAAATAAGGAACTATGCATGTACACACATACACACACACACACACACACACAGAGACACAAAATTTAGTGATGAGGCTATGTCAATGGACACAGGAACTAGCTACCAATGGCCAAAGCTGGAACAATTTGAGCATAAAATAAAATAAAATAAAACAAAGTAGTACTGGAATATAACACAAAATATGAAGAAGTTGAAATATCTACCAGAATTGCTGTATCAAACACCCACCACCAATACCGGGAACAAAGAAAGATAAGCATCCAGACCTGCTTCTAAATTTTGAGAAATGGAATCTCTCACTATATCACTAAGGAAGTGTTTTTTTGTTTGGGATGTCAGATGTTACTGAGCACTGACTCTGCTTTTCCTAGAATTCTATGTGGCTTCTGTTTTTGCTCAGTTTGATTTAAGAACAAGGAAGGTCTCTACGATTATAAGCATATTACCTGAAAATAAAGTACATAGAGTGTTCCTCTAAATTCTTCCTGAGAAACTCAGTGCAAGATGTAGAGGATAGAAATCAGAAAATTTTTAATAAGTATAAAAGCTTTGGAGAAAAAGTGATAGCAATAAGAGAAATGATAGAAAAAGAAGATAACATAAAGGAGTTCCGGTGATATATGTACCACTAGGCTCCACGTGAGAGATACAAAGTAATAACAAGAAAACAAATTTATAATCAAGAAAATTTCCTTAAATGAAAAATGGCATGAATTTACGAATTGAAAGAACACCCTAAGTAGTAGAAAAAATTGAACAGAAAGATTAACCCAATATATCCTCCCAAAGATACTAGACTTCAAAAATTAAGAAAGAATACTTAAGAAATCCAATCAAAAAAATCAAATCACTTGTAAAGGGGAAAGCAGGCTAGCCTTATATTTCTCCACAGCAATATTTAGCAGCATAAGGCTAGAGAATAACAAGTATCTTGAGTGCAAGATACTCAAGAAGAGAGATTTTTCACAAAGATTTTAATATCCAGGCAAATTATCTTTCAAAAGATGCATACAAAGCTCCAGAAATATTGATTTCATGAGGAAGTACTTCCTGAAAAAACTGACAGGTTGAACTTCAGCAAGACAAGGGAAAACTGTGACAAAAGAACTGGCAGTGAGCACTAAGACTAAAACAGATGTAGAGATAGGAGTGACAGAACAGAATGTAAATGTTTGTACTCTGACAGTGTAGAAAGAATGGAACCAATGAATATTTGTAGGGGAAAAGCAGGGAGGTTGAAGGTAGAATAAATTTGTTAATTACCTCATCTGTAATCTCTGGGAGTCAAAGGATATCACTTAATGTAAAGAGATCAATTAATAGATGTTTAACCACATTTAACAGTACAGAGGTAAACATGAAGAAAGACAGCACTATTAACTAAAGTCAATTGATAAAGGAGAGAACTAATAGATACTGACTAGGGAAACGTTAGTCCAGTGGTTCTCAGATTGTTGTCAGGGAACATGTGGGTGGGGTTCCAGAGATCCTTTTAGGGGGTTTATAGGTCAAAATTATTTTTATAATAAGACTAAAATTTTATTTGCCCTTTCACTGTGTAGATATTTGCACTCATGCCACCAAACAATAATGGGTAAAACTGTTTTCATCTTAGAATAAATCAAAGCAGTGACATCTAACTGTAATGGTAGTCAATGCATTCTTTACTGCTGCACACTCTCAGTTAAAAAGAACAAAAAAACAAGCAAAAAGCACTTCCATTTAAGTATGCCCTAGTTGGTGCCCTAAAGCATCTTTGTTTTATTATACTATGCCCTTTAGGACTCAGGAAACCCTGGTGGCATAGTGGTTAAGAGCTATCGCTGCTAACCAAAAGGTTGGCAGTTCAAACCCACCAGGTGCTCCTTGGAAACCCGATGGGGCAGTTCTACTCTGTCCTATAGGGTCACTATGAGTCGGAATTAACTCAGCAGCAAGGGGTTCAGGTTTTCAGGACACACCTTTTTAAAATTCTGTATAGCAAAATAGGAGGTACACATAAAACACACCTATTGCACACTGATGAGTGACGAACATCTCAAGAAAAAGTACTTGTGCAACTGTTGCACTTGTCAGTGGAACCAGTTGATTTTTCATGAAACACCATTTTTACTTGAAAGAAACATTGATAATCTGTAATTGATTGGCTTTCTGTATTTAGTAGACATGTTTTTGAGAATGACAAAGTAAGCCTATCAGTTCAAGGAAAACTATAAAGAAGAAAAAATTAGAATCTTGGAAAAATAGTACCTACTACTATGAGCTTGACAGCTTTCCAATACATAAATATTTTTCTGATGACATTAGTGATGATGTTAGTAAATGCATTTTTTATATTATTTAATAAAACAAGTCAGTATTTGGAAGATCTGTATAAGTCAGTGAACCAATATTTCCCAAACAGTCAAATATTTTACAAAATAGTGCATGGGTAAAGACCCATTTAAAGAGAAAAACAGACAATGGATTTTAATGCAGAAGAATACCAAAAACTACATTGTTGTGGTTTAAGATTCCACACTGCATATAATTTTTAAAACTACTACTTGTTGAGTTTTAGTGAAGTGTCAAATAAGGATATTACACTTCTCCGAAAAACCTATTAAAATGTGCTGCACTTTTCCTCATGGATATATACTGAACACTCCACCCAACAGCAGCCAAGTATACTTTCTTTTCCAACGCACATGGAACATTCTCCAGAATAGACCACATATTAGGCCATAAAGCAAGCCTTAACAGAATCCAAAGCACTGAAAAATTACAAAGCATCTTTTCCGACCATAAAGCCATAAAAGTAGAAATCAATAACAGAGAGAGCAAAGGAAAAAAAAAAAAAATCGAACGCATGGAAACTGAACAACACCTGGCTCAAAAACTACCGGGTTATAGAAGAAATTAAGGATGGAATAAAGAAATTCATAGAATCAAATAAGAATGAAAACACATCCTACCAGAAACATTGGGACACAGCAAAAGCAGTGCTCAGAGGTCAGTTTATAGAAATAAATGCACACATCCAAAAAGATGAAAGGGTCAAAATAAAAATATTAACCCTACAACTCAAACAAGTAGAAAGAGAGCAGCAAAAGAAGCCCTCGGGCACCAGAAGAAAGGAAATAATTAGAATTAGAGCAGAATTAAATGAAATAGAAAATAGAAAAACAATTGAAAGAGTTAACAAGACAAAAAGCTGGTTCTTTGAAAAGATCAACAAAGTTGATAAACCATTGGCCAAACTGACAAAGGAAAAACAGGAAAAGAAGCAAATAACCTGTATAAGATACGAGACATGCAATATCACAATAGATGCAACTGAAATTAAAAGAATCCTAACAGAATACTATGAAAAACTGTACTCTAGCAAATTTGAAAAGCTAGAGGAAATGGACAAATTTCTAGAAACTCACTACCTACCTAAACTAACACAAACAGAGGTAGAACAGCTAAATAAACCTATAACAAAAGAAGAGATTGAAAAGGAAATTTAAAAACTTCCAGCAAAAAAAAAGTCCTGGCCCAGACAGATTCATTGGAGAGTTCCACCAAACTTTCAAAGAAGAGTTAACACCACTACTACTAAAGGTGTTTCAGAGCATAGAAAAGGAAGGAATACTCCACACTCATTCCATGAAGCCAGCATAACCCTGATAACAAAAGTAGGTAAAGACACCACAAAAACAGAAAATTACACACCAATATCCCTCATGATAATAGACACAAAAATTCTCAACAAAATTCTAGCCAATAGAATTCAACGACATGTCAAAAAAAATTATTCACCATGACGAGTGGGATTCATATCAGGTATGCAGGGATGGTTCAACCTTAGAAAAACAATCAATGTAATCCACCACATAAATAAAACAAAAGTCAAGAACCACACGATCTTGTCAAATGTAGCAGAAAAGGCATTTGACAAAGTCCAACAACCATTATTATTAAAACTCTCAGCAAAATAGGAAGAGAAGGGAAATTACTCAACATAATAAATGGCATTTATACAAAGCCAACAGCCAACATCATCCTAAATGGAGAGAGTCTGAAAGCATTCCCCTTGAGAATGGGGACCAGACAAATGTGCCCTTTATCACCATTCTTATTCAATATTATGCTGGAGGTCCTAGCCAGAGCAATTAGGCTAGAAAAAGAAATAAAGGGCATTCAAATTGGTAATGAAGAAGTAAAAGTATCTTTATTTGTAGATGACATGATCTTATACGCAGAAAACCCCAAAGAAAAATTCTGGAACTAAAAGAAGATTTCAGCCAAGTATCAGGATACAAGATAAACATACAAAAATCAGTTGGATTCCTCTACACCAACAAAGAGAACTTCCAAGAGGAAATCACCAAATCAATACTATTTACAATAGCCCCCAAGAAGATAAAATATTTAGGAATAAATCTAACCAGAGACATAAAAGACCTATATGATGAAAACTATAAGACACTATTGCAACAAAACAAAAGAGACCTGCATAAGTGGACAAACAGACCTTGCTCATGGACAGGAAGACTCAACATCGTGAAAATGTCAATTCTACCCAAAGTGATCTACAGATAAAATGCAATCCTCATCCAATTTAAAATGACATTTTTTAAGGAGATGGAGAAACAAATCACCAGCTTCATATGGAAAGGGAAGCAGCCCCAGAAAAGTAAAGCATTACTGAAGAAGAAGAACAAAGTGGGAGGCCTCACACTACCTGATTTTAGAACCTATTATATCACCATGGTAGTCAAAACGTCTTGGTGCTGGTACAACAACAGATACATAGACAAATGGAACAGAATTGAGAATCCAGACATAAATTCATCCACCTATGAGCAGCTGATATTCAACAAAGGCCCCAAGTCCATTAATTGGGGAAAAGATAGTCTCTTTAACAAATGGTGCGGGAACAACCGGATATCAATCTGCAAAAAACTGAAACAAGACCCATACCTCATACCATGGACAAACACCAACTCAAAATGGATCAAAGACCTACATATAAAATCGAAAACAATAAAGACCATGGAAGAAAAAATAGAGACAACTCTAGGAGCCCTAATACGTGGCATAAACAGAATACAAACCATAACTAAAAATGTACAAACAACAGAAAAGAAACTAGATAACTGGGAGCTCCTAAAAATCAAACACTTATGCTCATCAAAAGACTTCACCAAAAGACTGAAAAGACAACCTACAGACTGGGAAAAAACTTTTGGCTACGACAAATCCAGTCAGCATCTAATTTCTAAAATCTACAAGATACTGCAAAACCTCAAAACAAAAAGACAAACAACCCAATTAAAAAATGGGTAAAGGTTATGAACAGGCACGTCACCAAAGAAGACATTCAGGTGGCTAACAGACACATGAGAAAATGCTCATGATCATTAGCCATTAAAGAAATGCAAATCAGAACTACCATGAGATACCATCTCACCCCAACAAGGATAGCATTAATCCCAAAAACACAAAATAATAAATGTTGCAGAGGTTGTGGAGAGACTCAACACTTATACACTCTTGGTGGGAATGTAAAATGGTATGGCCACTTTGGAAATAGATTTGGCACTTCCTTAAAAAGCTAGAAATTGAAGTACCATAAGATCCAGCAATCCCACTCCTTGGAATATATCCTAGAGAAATAAGAGCTGTCACACGAATAGATATATGCACATCCATGTTTACTGCAGCACTGTTCACGATAGCAAAAAATGGAAACAAGTTAGGTGCCCATCAGTGGACTAATGGATAAACAAATTATGGTATATTCACACAATGGAACACTATACAACAATAAAAAACAACGACGAATCTGTGAAACATCTTATTACATGGAGGAATCTCAAAGGCATTATGCTTAGTAAATTTAGTTAGTTAAGGAAGGACAAATATTACATAAGACCACTATTACATAAGAACTCAAGAAAGCTTTAAACATAGAAGAAAACATTCTTTAATGGTTATGAGGGTGGAGAGGGAGGGAGAGGGGTATTCACTAACTAGATAGTAGACAAGAATTATCTTAGGTGAAGGGAAGGACAACGCACACTACAGGGGAAGTCAGCACAACTGGACTAAACCAAAGCTAAGAAGTTTCCTGAATACAACCAAACACTTCAAGGGACAGATTAGCAGCGGTAGGGATCCGGGGACCATGGTTTCAGGGGACATCTAGGTCAATTGGCATAACAAAGTTTATTAAGAAAATCTTTTGCATCCCACTTCGGTGAGTGGCATCTGGGGTCTTAAAAGCTAGCGAGCAGCCATCTAAGATGCATCAATTGATCTCAGTCCACCTGGAGCAAAAGAGAATGAAGAACACCAAAGACACAAGGAAAGTACTAGCCTAAGAAACAGAAAGGGCCACATAAACCTGAGACTAGCAGAACTAGATGGTGCCGGGCTACACCAATGACCGCCCTGACAGGGAACAACACAGAGAGTCCCTGAAGGAGCAGGAGAAAAGTGGGGTGCAGAACTCAAATTCTAATAAAAAGACCAGACTTAATGGTCTGACTGAGACTAGAGGGACCCTGGAAGACATGGCCCTCAGGCTTTCTGTTAGCTCCAAACTAAAACCATTCCTGAGGCCAACTCTTCAGACAAAGATTAAACTGGACTATGGGACATAAAATGATACTCGTGAAGAGTGTGCTTCTTAGCGCAAGTAGATATACAGGGCTAAATGGGCAGCTCCTGTCCAGAGGCAAGATAAGAAGGCAGAGAGGGTCAGGAGCTGGTTGAATGGACAGGGAAATCCAGGGTGGAAAGGAGGAGTGTGCTGTCACACTATAGGGAGAGCAACTAGGGCCACATAACACTGTATGTATAAATTTTTGTATGAGAGACTAACTTGAATTGTAAACTTTCACATAAAGCACAACAAATAAAAAAAATGCGCTGCACTTTCCAACTATATATCTATGTATAACTGGATTTTCTACACTCACCTCAACCAAAACAATATACCGTAACAAACTGAATGCAGTAGTGTATATGAGACTCCAGCAGTGTTCTATTAAGCCAGACATTAAAATGATTTGTAAGGATGAAAAACAATGCCAATCTTTCATGGGCTATTTTTATTTTTAAAAATAAAATTATTTTTATAAATGTATGATATGGGTAAGAATATAAAAAGATACTTTGCAGGAAAACAAATACAAATGGCTCTTAAATATTTTTAAAGATACTTTATTCATAATAGAAAATACAAATTTAAACAACACCAGGTCACATTGTTCCCCCTCTTTCACATTGGCAAAAATGCAAAAGTTTTCTAATACATTCCATTGGTAAAAATTTTGGGAAGTAGAGACTTTCATTCATTGCTGATGGGAGTATAAAATGGTACAACCCCTTTGGAGATAATTATGGTAATATCTATCAAAATTACTTCTAGAAATTTATGCTAAGACATAATCGTATGTGTGGGAAAGATTATGCATGAGGTTATTCATTGCAATATTTAAAATAGCAAAATGGAGGGAAAAAACCTGTTGTTAAATAAAAAAAGAAAAGTGTGTAATCACCATGGAAAATGATATGGCACCTCCTTAAAAAGCTACAAATAGAAATGCTATAAGATTCAGCAATCCAACTCCTAGGAATATATCCTAGAGAAATAAGGGCCATCACACAAATAGACATGCACACCCATGTTCATTGTAGCATTATTCACAACAGCAAAAAGATGGAAACAACCTAAGTGCCTATCAACAGATGAATGGATAAACAAATTATGGTACATACACACAATGGAATATTACACAACAATAAAGAACAATGATGAATCTGTGAAATATCTGACAACATGGATAAATCTTGAGGACATTATGCTCAGTGAAATAAGTCAATCACAAAAGAACAAGTATTGTATGAGATTGTTATTATAAAAACCCAAGAAAAGGTTTACACACAGGGAAAAAAAATCTTTCATGGTTACAAGAAAGGAGAGAGGGAGGGAGGGGAAATCACTATATAGTAGACAAGTGTTAACTTTGTTGAAGGGAAAGACAACACACAATATAGGGAAAGTCAGCACAACTCAACCAAGGCAAAGTCACAGAAGCTTCTTAGACATATCCAAACACCTTCAGGGACCAAATTACTGGGGCTGAGGGCTGGGGACCATAGTCTTGGGGGACATGTAGGTCAATTGGCATAATATAGTTCATAAAGAAAATGTTCTACATCCTACTTTGGTGAGTAGCGTCTAGGGTCTTAAAAGCCTGCGAGCAGCTAAGATACATCTACTGGTCCCATCCGATCTGGAGGAAAGGAGACTGAAAAAAGCCAAAGACACAAGGAAAATATTAGTCCAAAGAACTAATGAACACATGAACCACTGCCTCCACCAGCTTGAATCTAGAAGAACTAGATGGCTCCTGGCCAGCACCACTGTCCTCTCTCTCAGACATCACAATAGAGGATCCCAGGAAGAGCAGGAGAAAAATGTACAACAAAATTAAAATTCACAAAAAAAAGAAAAGACTTACTGGTCTGACAGAGACAGGAGGAATCCCCAAGGCTATGGCCCCTGGACACCCTGCTAACTCCGAACTGAAGCCACTCCTGAAATCCACTTTTTGGCCAAAGATTAGACAGGCCTATAAAACAAACGGTAACACGTGAGGAATATGCTTCTTTCAATCATGTATATGAGAGCAAAAGTTTAACACTTACCCAAAAGCAAAGGTGAGAAGGCAGAAAGGGACAAGAAAACTGGATGAATGGACACGGGGAACCTGGGGTTAAAAGAGGGAAAATGCTGATACATTGCAGGGATGTAACCAATGTCACAAAATAATTTGTGTATAAATTTTTGAAATAGAAACTGGAGGTGAGGCCAAGATGGCAGAGTAGCCAGATGCTTCCTATGGTCCCTCTTACAACAAACACCTGAAAAAACAAGTGAATTGATTATATATGACAATTTAGGAGCCCTGAACATCAAAGACAAACTTGAAGAATCAGAATGAGCGGCAATGGGAAGGAGAGACAGTTCAGAAGCAGCGAGGATTTGCTAGACCTGACCTGGCCAACACTCTGCAGGCTGGATTGGCCAGCGTGTGCAGGCAGAGGCAAGCAGTAGCACTCAGAAGTTGTTTTCCATAGCGGGAGAAACCAAGCAACAGAGAGTTTTCACTACCCTGCAGAACCAGGGGAAAGCAGCACTAGATCTGCGAAAGTTAAGTGCAGGTGTCTAACCTACTGCGTGGGACCAAAAATACCTTCCTCCTCTGGGAAGTACCTCTCTCCCATTTACCTACTCCCTTCCCGTTCTGCTCCAGTTCTGGTCCACCTCCAGTGATTGCCACACCCCCTGGGCTGGAAGTGGGACCTCTCTTGTGCCCTGAGCCATTCTCTGGGCTTTGGAGGGGGGGGGGGGGATTAGCATACAAATAATAAACAGGAAAAAATAATTTGCCAGCCTCCCTAAACGAGGACCTTAGGGCAGGCACAGCCCCTTTGTCTAGGCACAGGCATTAGGGGTCTATGGACTTTGAATGCCTTTCACCCCTGCCTGGACCTGTGTGGGCCCATTTCAACAGCATAGGCCCTCATTAGCATAGTACAAGAGGGTACGTACCTGAAGCCTATTTTCAACTGCAATAGCTAAGGGGGAATGGCAGATTCGTGACATTTGACACCACTCTACCCATTAAACAAGGCCCTCACCTACCCACATGAGGGGCCTGAGGACTGGTGGCTCCACTCACTCCACCTTGTCACCCAAGGCAGGGGTCCAAGAATAAGTGGTGCCTCCCAGCCCAGCACTGGGTGCCCAAAGTCTGGCTTCAAAACCCACTCACCTACATGCTCTAGGGAACAGGGACATGTCTTCCACCCAGAAACTCAGGGGCAGCCATCAGTCCTCTACCTTGCTCACCACATAACCCCCTACTGCAGCCAGATACCTGTGCCTGCTCCAATCACCCCTACATAGCCATGCTCTTCTAGGACTGTAGGTGAGAGCCTCCACCACACACTCAGCAACTGATGACCTGGACACCTGAGCTGAATCCACAGAAGAAAAGTAAACAGACTCCTGGGCTCACAAACCTAATAACAGTTCTAGCTACCTGGTGACAGGACGTGGGAGCCTCAAAGACACCAAAAACAAACTAACACGCTACCAGCCTATTTGGGCGTATCAAAAGAAAACAAAACAAGAAGCTAGGACACAGTAAGTAAACATAAAATAAACAAATACAGTGACTTATCGATGGCTCAGAGACAACAGTCAATATTAAATCACATAAAGAGGCAGACCATGCTGGCTTCAGCAAGCCACCAAAACAAAGAACCAAGAAACTTCCTGGAGGAAGAGAAGGTCTTGAAATTACCGGAGGTAGAATTCAAAAGATTAATACAGAGGTCTTCAAGATATCAGGAAGGAGGCCAGGCAGAATGCAGAACAAGACAAGGAACACACAGACAAAGCAACAGAGGAACTTAAGAAGGTTATAGAAGAGCATAATGACCAATTTAATAGGCTGCAAGAATCCATAGAGAGACAGAAAATAGAAATCCAAAAGATTAACAATAAAATTTCAGAATTAGACAACTCAATAGAAAGTCATAGGAGCAAAATTGAGGCAATGGAAGTCAGAATTAGTGAGACTGAAGATATAGCAGTAGACACCAAATTTATTTGCCAAAAAAAATCAGATAAAAGAATTTTAAAAAACAAAGAAACTCTAAGAATTATGTGAGACTCTATCAAGAGGAATAACCTACGAGTGATTGGAGTACCAGAACAGGGGGTAGATAACAGAAAATACAGAGAAGACTTGTTGAGGATTTGTTGGCAGAAAACTTCCCTGATATCGTGAAAGACAAGAAGACATCTATCCAAGAAGCTCATCAAACCTCACACAGGGTAGATCCCAAAAGACAGTCACCGAGACATATTATAATCAAGCTTGCAAAAAAGAAAGATAAAGAGAGAATTTTAACAGCAGCTAGGGATAAACAAAGTCACCTACAAAGGAGAGTCAATAAGACTAAGCTCGGACTATTCAGCAGAAACCATGCAGGCAAGAAGGCAATGGGATGACGTATATAAATTCTTAAAGGAAAAGAATTGCTGGACAAGAATTATTGTATCTAGCAGAACTGTCTCTCAAATATGAAGGTGAAATTAGGCCACTTCCAGATAAACAGAAGTTAAGGTAATTTGTAAAAACCAAATCAAAATTACAAGAAATACTAAAGGGATTCCTCCAGTTAGAAAATCAGTAACATCAGATAACAACCCAAGACTAGAACACAGGACAGAACAACCAGATATTAACCCAGATAGAGAAGTCACAAAAATAATTCAAAGCTAAGAAACTGAAAATAGGGAAACAGAGATGTCAATATGTAAAAAATGACAACATTAAAACAAAAAAGAGGGACTAAATAATGTAGTCATAGAACTTTCATACAGAGAGGAAGTCAAGGCAATATCAAGAAATAAAAGATTGGTTTAAACTTAGAAAAATAGGGGTAAATATTAAGGTAACCACAAAGTAAACTAAGAATCCTACAGATCAAAATAAAAAACAAGAAAAACATAAAGACTCAGCAAATACAAAATCAACAGCAATGAAAAAAGAATACATAAAGAAAAACGACTCAGCACAGAAAATTAAGTGGAACACAGAAACTGCCAACAACACACACAAAAATAACCTCAAAATGACAGCACTAAACCCATACCTATCAATAATTATGCTGAATGTAAATGGACTAAATGCATCAATAAAGAGACAGAGAGTGGCAGAGTGGATTAAAAAACACGATCCATCTATATGTTGCCTACAAGAGACACACCTTAGACTCAAAGACACAAACTAAAACTCAAAGGATAGAAAAAAACAAGAAAACAACAATCAAAAAAGGGTGGAGTGGCAATATTAATCTCTGACAAAATAGACTTTAAAGCAAAATCCACCACAAAGGATAAGGAAGGACACTGTATAATGATTAAAGGGTCAATTACCAGGAGGACATAACTATAATAAATATTTACACATCCAGTGACAGGGCTCCAAAATAAATAAAAGAAACTCTAACAGCATTGAAAAGAGAGATAGACAGCTCCACAGTAATAGTAGGAGACTTCAACAAATCACTTTTGGTTAAGGACAGAATATCCAGAAAGAAGCTCAATAGAGACACAGAAGATCTAAATGCCACAACCAACCAACTTGATCTCATAGACATATACAGAACACTCCACCCAAGAAGAGCCAAGTATACTCTTTTTTCCAACACACATGGAACGTTCTTCAGAATAGACCGCATATTAGGCCAAAAAGCAAGCCTTAACAGAATCTGAAACATCAAAATATTACAAATGTTCTTTTCTGAACATAAAGCCATAAAATTAAAAATCAATAATAGAAAAAGCAAGGGAAAAAAAACCCAAATACATGGAAACTGAACAACACTTTGCTCAAAAACTACTGGATTATAGAAGAAATCAAGGACGGAGCAAAGAAATTCGCAGAATCAAATGAGATGAAAACACATCCTACCTGAACCTTTAAGATACTGCAAAAGCAGCGCTCAGAGGTTAATTTATAGTAATAAATATACACACTGAAAAAGAAGAAAGGACGAAAATCAAAACTGTAACCCTACAAGTCAAACAAACAGAAAGAGAACGGCAAAAGAAACACATGGGCACCAGAAGAAAGGAAATTACAAAAATTAGAGCAGAAATAAATGAAATAGAGAATAGAAAAACAATTGAAAGAATTAACAAGAACAAAAGCTGGTTCTTTGAAAAGATCAACAAAATGATAAATCACTAGCCAAACTGACAAAAGAAGAACAGAAGAAGAGCAGATAAGCCGAATAAGAAATGACATGGGCGATATCATAACAGACCCAATTGAAATTAAAAGAATCATAACAGAATACTATGAAAATTGTACTCCAACAAATTTGAAAACCTAGAGGAAATGGACAAATTTCTAAAAACACACTACCTACCTAAATTAACACAAATTGAGGTAGAAAAACTAAATAAACCCATAAAAAAAGAAGAGACTGAAGAGGTAATTTTAAAACTCCCAACAAAAAAAAAGTCTTAGCCCTGACAGCTTCACTGGAGAATTCTACAAGCCTATCAGAGAAGAGTTAACACCACTACTACTAAAGGTATTTCTGAGCATAGAAAAGATGTAATATTCCCAAATTCATTCTATGAAGCCAGCATAACCCTGCTACCAAAACCAGGTAAAGACACCAAAAAAAAAAAAAGAAAATTACGCACCAATATCCCTCGTGAACATAGATGCAAAAATCCTCAACAAAATTCTAGCCAATAGAATTCAACATCATCTCAAAAACTATAATTCATCATGACCAAGTGGGAGTCATACCAGGTATGCAGGGATAGTTCAACATTAGAAAAACAATCAGTGTAATCCTGTAGATAAATAAAATGAAAGACAAGAACCACATGAGCTCATCAATTGATGCAGAAAAGGAATTTGACAAAGTTCAACACCCATTCATGATAAAAACTCTCAGTAAAATAGGAGTAGAAGGGAAATTCCTCAACATAATTAAGGGCATTTATACAAAGCCAACAGCCATGATCATTCTTAATGCAGAAAGTCTGAAAGCATTCCCTTTGAGAACGGGAACCAGACAAGGATGCCCTTTACCACCACTGTTATTCAACATTGTGCTGGAGGTCCTAGCCAGGGCAATTAGGCAAGAGAAAGAAATAAAGGGTATCCAAATTGGTAAGGAAGAAGTAAAACTATCCCTATTTGCAGATGATATGATCTTATACACAGAAAACCTCAAAGAATCCACAAGAAAAATACTGGAACTAATAGAAGACTTCAGCAAAGTATCAGGATACAAGATAAACATACAAAAATCAGTTGGATTCCTTTACACCAACGAAGAGAACTTCAAAGAGGAGATCACCAATCAATACTGTTTACAATAGCCCCCAAGAAGATAAAATACTTAGGAATAAATCTAACCAGAGATGTAAAAGACCTATACAAACAAAACTACAAGACACTACTGAAAGAAACCAAAAGAGACCTACATAAGCAGAAAAACATACCTTGCTCATGGATAGGTAGGCTCTACATTGTGAAAAGTTCAATTCTACCCAAGGCGATCTACAGATAGAATGCAATCCCGATCTTAATTCCAACAATATTTTTTAACGAGATGGAGAAACAAATCACCAACTTCATGTGGAAACGGAAGAGGTCCGGGATAAGTAAAGCATTACTGAAGAAGAACAGCAAAGTGGGAGGCCTCACACTATCTGATTTTAGAACCTATTATACCACCACGGTAGTCAAAACAGCCTAGTACTGGTACAACAACAGATACATAGACCAATGGAACCCAATTAAAAAATGGGTAAAGGATATGAACAGGCTTGTCACCAAAGAAGACATTCAAGCAGCTAACAGATACATGAGGAAATGCTCACAGTCATTAGCCATTAGAGAAATGCAAATCAAAACTACAATGAGATACCATCTCACCCCAACAAGGCTAGCATTATTCCAAAAAACACAAAATAGTAAGCATTGGAGAGGTTGTGAAGAGACTGGAACACTTACACACTCCTGGGGAAATGTAAAACGGTACAGCCACTTTGGAAAATGATTTGCAGTTTCCTTAAAAAACTAGAAATATAAGTACCATATAATCCAGCAATCCCATTCCTTGGAATATATCCTAGAGAAATAAGATCCATCACACAAATAAATATATGCACACCCATGTTCATTGCAGCACTGCTCACAATAGGAAAAAGATGGAAACAACCTAGGTGCCCATCAACAGACGAATGGATAAACAAATTATGGTGTATACACACAATGGAATACTACGCAACAATAAAGAACAATGATGAATCCATGAAACATCTCACAACATGGATGAATCTGAAAGGCATTATGCTGAGTGAAATTAGTTGCAAATGGACAAATATTGTGTGAGACCACTATTTTAAGAACTCAAGAAAAGGTTTAAACACAGAAGAAAACATTCTTTGATGGTTCTGAGGGTAGGTAAGGAGGTGAGGGGAATTCACTAAGTAGATAGTAGATGAGAATTATCTTAGGTGAAGGGGAGGACAACACAAAATACAAGGGGAGTCAGCACAACTGGACTAAACCAAAAGCTAAGTAGTTTCCTGAACACAATCAAACACTTCAAGGGGCAGAGTAGCAGGGGCTGGGGTCTAGGAACCATGGTTTCAGGAGACATCTAGATCAATTGGCATAACAAAGTTTATTAAGAAAATCTTTTGCATCCCACTTTGGTGAGTGGTATCTGGGGTCTTAAAAGCTTATGAGTGGCCCCCTTAGATGCATCAATTGGTCCAAACCCATTTGTAGCAAAGGAGAATGAAGAACATCAAAGACACAAGGAAAATATTTGCCCAAAAGACAAAAGGGCCACATAAACCAGAGACCCCAGCACCCTGAGACCAGAAGATCTAGATGGTGCCCAGCTACCACCAATGACCACGTGACAGGGAACACAACAGAGAGTCCCTGACAGAGCAGGAGAAAAGTGTGGTGCAGAACTCAAATTCACGTAAAAAACTAGACTTAATGGTCTGACTGCGACTAAAGGAACCCCTGAAGACATGACATCTGAACTCTCTGTTAACCTAGAACTAAAACCATTCCCAAAGCCAATTCTTCAGACAAAGATTAGACTGGAATATAAAATGTAAAATAATACTTGTGAAGGGTGTGCTTCTTAGTTCAAGCAGACACATGAGACTACAATGGGCAGCTCTTGCCTGGAGGTGGGATTAGAAGGCAGAAAGGGATAGGAGCTGACTGAACGGACGTGGGAAACCCAGGGTGGAGGGGAGAGTGTGCTGTACATTATAGGGATTGCAACTAGCGTCACATAACAATATGTGTATAAAATTTTTGTATGAGAAATTAACTTGAGCTGTAAACTTTCACCTAAAGCATAGTAAAACTAAAAAAAAATTGTAACATGCTACCACTTGTATTTTTAAGAAAGGAGAAATAAACTGCAATTGTATTAGCTTGTACTTACATACAAACGTTTGTAAGGATAAAAGGAACAACACTGATGACCTGGGCCATGGGCGAGGCAAGATATTTACTGAGCAAACAGAGGACTCGTGGGAAAGTGACTGTTCATTAAATATCTTATATTTTTAATGTTCAAATTATGTGAAAACAAAAAGAGATAGGAAGGAGGGAAGAAGGAAGATTTAGGAGAAAACAGGAAAAAAAAGAACCAAAAAAACCCATGAAGCTGGCTGTTAGAATCCAATTAGTGATTATTTAAGCATCCAAAAGGGGAACAAGTTGATGATATTACAAAGGGGAACATAATACACTCGCTCCTCACTTATCATCATGGTTAGGTTTCAAAGACCAAGTCATTATGTGAAAATAGGCATTACGCGAAAATGGAGGGTGACCACGTCAGATCACGAAATGGAGCATGACTACATCATTACTAACTGCCAAATTACATCATTATGCAACTGCTAAACCACTAAGAATCATAGCCCAGCCAAGCTGACACATAACCTTAACCATCACAGCCAACGTTACTCCTATATCACATATTGTTCGTTACTGCCAGATGTACATTGTTAATGTGCAAATTAGTCAGATAGTAGGTTTTTTACTATTGTTGTAAATGCAAAATGTCAGATACAAGATAGCCGGTAAGTGAGGGGTGGGTGTACAAAGTTTGCTAAAAGGACAATAAATTTGTTCCTTAGTATATTTCATGTTGACCAATTCAAATTATGTGAGTCATGTATTCAGTTTTATTCTTCCACCAGGTTATAAAGCGCAGGGGCAAGATTCTTTTCATAGACAAATGAACTTTTAGATATACTTGTGTAAAAGGTTGATGAATATTCATAAAGCCAGGAATGTATTTAAGATTGTGATCCTGAGACCTACTTCATTGTCAGACTTATCCATTTCTTTAAAAAGATATTAAATCCAAGTCAGACTTCCAATGTGCAGAATGGATCATCCAGAATGTAACTGGACAGGAGAGAAACCAATCAGGGTTGCCAGAGCACTAACTCTGCTCTTTACTGGATAAGAATATGGTCTTGCGATGCTGTGTTTGACTTGACAACTGTGAGGGTCTCAATGTCTGTAAACATTCCCTCTGATAGAAATATTAAGTCTACACATTGTCTTGAAGAACACTGTAAACCCCAAGTGAAAAAGAACTGTGGCAGAGCAGTAACTTAAGCTTTTCAGATCTAGTCAAAACCCTGCCTTACACATAGAATCTTCTTGGCAGCTGTAATGCCACATTAGAGATTGGGCGGATGGGAGGAAGTGGTTTTTTGGGTGGCTCAGGAAGCTCCATCAAGACATGCTACTTTTTGTGCCTAAGCTATGTGGCCACTGCATTTAGTGGAATTTGTTAAACAAATCAGAAACTTTATCTAACCTCTAACTGTATTGTGTGTGTGTGTGTGTGTGTGTGTGTGTGTGCACGTGCACGTGCGTGCATGTGTGTGAGAGACAGAGAGAGAGAGAGAGGATGAATGAACGTAATGCATGCAGTGCCATTTGCTGAATGCCCTCTACTACTCTGGCCAGTATGATGCCTGAACACTGTGCTTCTTTTCTCTGCAAGTTGTGACCTGCCTCTGGGCATGATTTTTTCAAGCTACGTCCTTACCTATCATTTCAAAGTGGTTTCATTAGTTTCTAATTTCCTGTTGATTTTTAAAAACTTGCCTTCAATAATTTCCATCGAACGTAAGTAGAACCACTATAAAAGCTGTATTTTAACATCTAGAAAGTGAAACTTCCTTGGTATTTTTGCAGTAACTCTAAAATGCTATTTTTCATCAAGTTTGTTGAGTGTAGTAATGAAGATGCACAAATGCATTAATATCTAAAATATAAAAATATTTCTGAGACAAACAGCACAGAAATGGCTAATACCTATACAGGCCAGTGCTTCCATAATATCCTGTTTATCCTACCATAACCCTACAGGGTAGATAGTAACTTCTCTCCAGGATACACATGAGCTGAGTCAGGATCGGTAGGTTAAACAAATTAGTAAGGAAAGAAGTGTTTTCGTGGTCAAGCCTTACAATTTCAGAATTAATCTCCTTTTACTACATCAGCATCTTTCCTAGTTATTATTTTACTCTGAATTGTTTAAACCATTCTTCCAATGTTACCTAATATCCTGTACCCAATGCAATCTTGTGTACAGCTCATAGAGTTGATCTTGTCTTCTAACTTTATATAAATAAGGAAGTAATTTTCATAAATAAGCAATCGATAGCACAATTTAGTTGGTTCATTATTCCTTGCTCTGCCCTGGACTCTGAGTTGGTCCTTCACTTTTCGGGCATTTTGTTTGCAGAATTCCTGAGAACAGGAACTGTGATTTTTTTTTTAGCTCCCAGAATTACACATCCTTGAACTTTACAGATTACTATTATCTCCTTTCTCAGTCCTGGGCTAAAGCCTGCGACCTCAAAATAGAATTTATTTATTTTTTTAAAATCCTGCACCAGAATTGTTGAACAAGAACAGGTAAGTTCAATATCAATTTAGCTGGGAGAGGTACAAAATTCCATTTGCTACACACATTTGATTTGAGGGGTACAATAGATTCCAAGAATAATTACAGGATTTGTTTGATGAAAGCTATAACAAAATAGAATATTGACTTACACTACCTCAGGGCCATTTTTCATTTATATATTCAATAACTATTGAATCTTTTCTAAATTCTAGACTTAGGCTGAGCACAATCCAGAAAATGCAAAACAAAACTTAATAACATGTGAACCCTTCTGGGCAATAATGGTGACAGCACTGGGCTGGACATTTGGAAACCTGGGTTGAAGAGCCTGTCTACAAATAATTGTTGTGTGATCTTCAGCAAGTCATTAATCTCTCTAGGCATCTTTTGTTAAAATGAGTTATATTGTATTCTTTTCAAGGCTCAATGTTTTGTGGTTTGTAATAGACCTTGGATCAGTGACAAAGTTGAAAAACCAGGATGTTGCCTAATTCTTCAGAAAATAAAATGAGGTGGAATTCCAAAGTTAAAGAAAAATAATCATAGAACCCACTTTTAGTTTTTTGGTATTTTCTGAAAAATTACTTGATTCTTTGAAAATATTTATTTTCCTTTTAAAACTCATCCCTTGGTTTAAGCCACTTGTTACAGAATTCTACAGCACGTGATTGCATTGGAGGTAGATTTTTAAGGAACCACAATCCTTGCTGTTCTAAAACAGCAGCAAAACTAAAACAATAACAACAATAAATGGATCCTCACCTCTCTACTAGCAAGATAATTTTGTACTGTCTGTTTTGGTTTCATAGTGACTTTGCAGGACAGAGAAGAGCTGCCCAATAGGGTTTCCAAGGCTGTAATTTTATAGAAGCAGACAGTCACATCTTTCTCCTTCAGAGCAGCTGATATAGGGTTGGTATGAGTTAGAATCGACTAGATGGCAATGGGTTTGGTTTTATTCTAGTTCACATTGCAAAATGTATCGGATTTAATTTCCCTTATCTCTTTGACATTATGGCTTTGTCGGTTCATTCCCCTATCTTATTCGACTATATCAAACATCCTGGGAACTCAGAATCCACATTTTCAGTGTTCTCATCTCATTGTCAAACAAGAAATTTTTAGACGTCTTCTCCTGTCAGTGGAAGGTGTTAATCGTCAGCATAAAACTAACAGTTGAGACATAAAGATGATCTCTAGACCCTAACTAAAATATATTCTTCCCCATATTTCTTACATTGAATCACTCAGTTTTCTGTGGTTTTACTTTGAATCTTTTCAACCAATTTTCACTTGTATTTTTATTTTGAAATTGAATGTAGGATATTAACCACTGTGACGAAGTTGTGTTAAAAAGTCATTTTAAAGTCCTTCTCTACATATAGTACTAATGGCAAGATCAGGTCTTGTTTGATTCGTGGGCATTAACACATTGAGCAAAAAAGAGATTCCAAGTAAAAATGTTTACTCATAAAAAGTGTAAAACTGAAATATAACACAGTTTATTTAAATAATTGAAAAAATACATGTCTATCCCCCCCAAAAAAGAATTTGTGAAAATGGTTCCTACTGCACAGACAGCAGAGTTTATAAGAATAGGCCAAAAGACAAGCCAAGTGTATGATTTTGTCTACAGGAAAGAGGGAATAAACTATTTCTATAATGATGGCCATGGTGAAGAACAAGGACTTAGGTCATATTAATCCTTTCTTACATTGACAAAATCAAGAAGAAGCTGGGAAGTAATCAAGGAGAAGGCATAGTCAGAAGGGAGGCGTAATTTTAAGTGAATAATATATTAGCAAAAGTAGAAAAATGATGTTGGAAATGAGTCTGAATATATTGCTTCAATGAATGGTATTGTTCAACCAGAGTATGTGTTAAAAAATACATCCTCCTCCACACATACACTCTTGGGATAACAGTGGCATTGCTCTACGAAATTGTTTGACAAGCCTGCATAATCCTGGACACTTCTTTCTGTTTTTAAACAAATCATCAGGTAGAATCCTTTTGCTTCACTTGTACTTTTCTTCTTTGGTTGGGACACCAACACACTAAGAGTGAAAACATTAAAGCGAAACTATGCGTGTGTGTTGTACCTATGTACACACATATACATGTACCAAAAAACCAAACCCATTGCCATTGAGTCCATTCCGTTTCATAGTGAACCTACAAGGACAGAGTAGAACTGCCTTATAGGGTTTCCAAGAAGCAGCTGGTGGATTCAAACTGCCGACCTTCTGGTTAGCCGCCATAGCTCTTAACCACTGCACCAAGGGCTCCCATATACATATACATACGCACATATACACACATAGTGGGACTCAGCAAGAGCAAAGGGGTAGTGAATGGAGACACGGTTGTGAAAAACTTCGCACGGGGATCACGTGGGGAAATTGCTTAGAATAGAACTGAAGAACACCAATAGTTGTGTCATGTAAAGGCAGAAGATCCTACAGTGCACAGAAAAGAGAAATAGGAGAGACTAGGAGCCCTGGTGGCACAGGGGTTAAGAGCTCTGCTGCTAACCAAAAATAGGATTAATGGTATTTTTTACATTAAAGTTAACATCGAAAGAGAAATTACTTGAACCTTGTGACACTAAAAGGGGAGTCTATGTGTGTATATATATTTCTATCTATCTATCTATCTATCTATATGACTCAGGTGGAGGCTATATTCTCATGTAATTTACCCTGGGGTCCTTCTGGAGTTGGTGGTTTAACAATAGAATATTTGGGGGAGTTGGGACTACAAAAAGACTGAAGTCCCTGGGTGATAAAAATGGTTAAGTGCTTGGCTGCTAACCAAAAGGTTGCTGGGTTCGAGTCCACCCAGCGATGCCTTGAAAGAATGGTGATGTACTTCTGAAAAATCAGCCATTGAAAACCCTGTGGAGCACGGTTCTCCTCTGACACATACGGAGCTGCCACAAAAGGACCACCAGTGAGGAACTAAACCATTTGATAACCTAACATATAGTTCAAGGAGACAAATGCAGAAATTACAAAGCACAAATTACAACAAAATATCCAAACCATCGGAAAAGATGGAAAAATTCCCAATTCTCTTTATCATAACTCTGATAATATTATATTTAAAGCAATGAAGAAAGACAGGAATAAGGAAAAAGAAAGAACACTACAAACCAGTGTCACTGATAAATATAGAAGCAGAAATTCTAAATAAAATAGATTATGGAGTCCTGCAGTATAGCAAAAGAATAATATTCTATGACAAAGTAGGGTCTATTCTGGAAATACAAGAATAGTTCAATATTAATAAAGCTATCATTGTAATTCATTATATAAAAATGAAAGTAGAAAATAATATAATCATGGCAATATTTTCTAAAGCTATAACTGATAATATTAAATATGAATGGTTGTTGTTGTTAGGTGCCATTTAGTCAGTTCCGACTCATAGAGACCCTATGTAAATATGAATGCCAAAAACCAAACCTGTTGCTGTCAGTTGATTCCAACTCATAGCAACCCTATAGGATCCAGCAGAACTGTCCCATAGGGTTTCCAAGGAGCGGCTGGTGGATTCCAACTGCCAACCTTTTGGTTAACAGCCGAGCTCTTAATCACTATGCCATCAAAACAAAACAAAAAATAACCCAAACCAAACCCGATGCCTTCTAGTAGATTCCAACTCCTAGAGACCCAGTAGGACAACTCTGCCCCATAGGGTTTCCAAGGACCAGTTGGTAGATTTGAACTGCCAATCTTTTTTGGTTAGCAGCTGAGCTCTTAACCACTACACCACTAATATGAATAAAAGGAATTAAATTAAAACAGGATAAGCCTACTTAGCCAAACTGAAAGCAAATATCAGTCTAAGTGATGACATACTAAGACCATTTTCATTAAATTTAGGGGGGGAAAGTAGAAGCTTACTATTACCATCATTACCTAAATTTCTGGGGAGGTTTTATTGAATGCAATAACCAAGTAAATTTTAGTAGTTAATATAAATATCAGAAACAATGAGATACATGACATATTTTGCTGATTATATGATTACATATTACAAAACTAATAGCATTATATACTTATTGAACGAATTTGGTAAGGGGGCTGGATACAAGGTAAAGACATAAAAATAGTTTTTCCATATTAACAATAACTATCTAAAAATATAAATGGTAAAAATCTAGCAGTGTCAAATGAAAATATGAAGTCTTGATGAAGGGCATAAAGTAAGATCTGAACAAAAGAAAAGATGTTCTTGAATGAGAAACATCAATGCCCCCAAATTAATGTAGAAATGCAATGTCTTTCCAATCAAAATCCCAACTGACTTATTTTGGGGAAGCTGAGAAGAGTTAGATAAAATTATCTTAAAGTTTGCATGAAAAATAAATATCCAAAAATAGTAAAGAAAATAATAAATTCTAAGACTATTGAGGAGGGATTTACCATACAGTTAACAAAAATAAAGTCAATATTATCAGAAGTAAATGCATAAAAAAAGCAGCGTGAAAAGACGGTTTATACAAAAAATAATGATGGCACATTTGGCCATCTTTACACCTTACTCCATCTTACACCATATGCAAGAAAAAAAATCTAGATTAAATAAAAATAAGGACAAACCAAAAACGATAATATTTACAGAAAATTTGTATGCTTAATTTAGCGGTTCGGAAGACACTTTAAAATTAATACAGGATATCCAGAAGCTAAAAAGAAAGAAGAGGATAGACATATTTGATGGATAGTTTTTTTTCTAACTATGCCGGTTAAAAGATACCATTAAAAAGTCAATAAGCAAAGCATAGTTTGAGCAAATCTACAATCAGCAAAACTAATAGGCCAACAGAATGAAAATAACAGAATTAGGGGAAAAAAAAAAAAAACTACTCCAAAATAGACAAGAAGGGAGAGAGAGAAAGAAAACTGGAACAGATGGGATTAGTAGAAAGCAGATATAAATTGGTAGATTTATGAACATGAAATAAATGCTTCAATTAAAAGACAAAATTGTCAAAGAAAATCAAAACCCAATTATATTCTGCTCTCAAGAGACACACTGTTATCATAATGGCACATAATATTTGAAAGAAAAAAATCTTAAGAAGGTACCCCTTGCAAATGCTAACTGAAAGAAAGCTACCTCAGATGAGGTAGAGGTAAGGCAAAGGCAATATCAGAGATAAAGAGTGCCATTTCAATGATGAACTCGTCAATTCTAAATGTTTATGCATCAATAATATAGCCTCAAAATAAATAAAGTAAAATGTAACAGAACTAAAATCAGAAAAAGACAAATCCACAATCATAATGGGAGATTTTAAAGTAACTAGCTCAAAAAGAGATAAAACAAGCAAACAGAAATATCAGTGGGGATATAGGAGATTTGAATGGTAACAAACCTGACCTGATTAATACAGAACACTGTACACAACCACTGAGGGATGCGCAGCCTTTTCAAGTACACGCGCAACATTTAACAGAAATGAGCGTAGACTAGGCCTAGAGTCGAGACACATTGAAAGGACTAACATCACAAAAGATATGTTTTCTGACCATAGTGAAATTAAGCTAGAAATCAAAAACAAAAAGATAAAACAAATGTTTAGAAACTAAGAAAAACCACTTCTAAATAACCCATATGTCAAAGATTAGAATAAAAAGAATAAAATAATAATGAAAAGACTACATACCAAGGTTGTGAGATGCTGCTAGCGCTCAACTCAGAGCTGGTGTTCTCAAACATTAGCATGCATCAAAATCACCTGGAGGGCTGTTAAACCTAGGTTGCTAGGCTCCACCCCTAGAGCTTCTGAGCTAGGGCGTGAGAATTTGCATTTCTAACAAGTGCTCAGGTGATGCTAATGCTCCTGGTTCAGGGACCACACTTTATACTAAGAGTCTATAAGTAACTTATGACAATACATTTGAAAATCAAATGAAAGTAATAATTTTTAGAAAAGCATAATTCACTGACATTGGCATGAGGGGAAATGCAAAATTTGAATAGTTCTATATCTATTTATACATTTGAATCCTTAATTAAGAAACTTTACACACAAAATACCCTCCAGGTCAAAATACTTTACCAGGGAATTCTTTCAGGCACTTGAGGAAAAAATGACACCAATCCTATACAAACTCTTCCAGAGAATGGGAAGGAAAGAAACTGTCTGACGTCTTTGACAGTTGAGGTCACCATAATATTAAATCAAAATTTTATAAGAATGAGAAAAAAATGTATTCCCATAACTTCATGAACATAGACCCCAAAATCCTAAAAAATAACATAAAATAAAACACGTAAACAAACGGCTTCCATCACTATGAAAGAGAGAGAGAAGTGGAGTCCTTGATGGCATCACTGAGCAGCTGCACCAGCCTTGGCTTGTCTACCTGGGGACTTCTTGATAAGTGAGAAAATTAAACACCTTCCCATTTAGCCAGTCTTAGTTAGGTTTGCTATTTTATGCAGCTAATCGATGTGTTAACTGATACTACTCTATTAAATACAAACACTTCAATCTAAGCATCTAACTACTTCCTCCTCTACTTCCAGTACTCCAATTCCAACAATTGTTCATCCTAACACTGAATCCAATCCATTAACTTGGTCACCTTTTCACTGCCCACTCAGGCCTTACTTCCCTCCCTTCCTAGCTTTTCCCATTGTCTACCCCTATTGTTGTTCTTTTCTATATAATCTCAACTCTTTTGACATCCATCCTCCATTACATTGTCTGAAAAACCCCACTTCTAGTTAGGTTACATCTTTGCATATGTCATGATGACCAAGCACGTGTGCTAGAAGTAGAAACAGCAGCAGCTCTGCCATTGTCTTTCTTGATTGTTCTTACATTATTAATGTTCTTCAATCCATGGTTTCTTTGCAAGAATCTTTTACAACTATTTGTCAAGGTTTGGAAAGATTAGTGTCATTACATCCAGATACTATAATCCATAAATCGACTTCACTAGGCACAGGTAAACTGCGATACACTGTCAATCACCTCTGTGTTGTGAAATTTCTGCTTTTCCTTCAAGATAGGTTACAAAATGTACACTATATTTATTATAAATATTAAATCTGATATTTATATATAACAAACATTAGACTAATATTTTTTCGTACTCCATTGGTTCATCTAACACGTCCATTTCGAAAAACATCATTCTAGGCAGTGTCAATATTCATCTGAAGGAAGCATCCAATACCATGTTCCTTCAGTTTCTCAATGTTCTCTTATTTCAGTTAGACTCTTTTGTTATCATTCACACTTCATCGCCAACCTCAAGCTTTTGTGCTTCTAGATTGCTTGCTCAACTACTCTTTAAAACTTAATCTTCTATTTCATGGAGATATCCACCAGTCTATTGACTCCCCTTATTATCCTTATAAGGAGACCTGGTAGTGCAATGGCTAAGCACTTGGCTGCTAAAGTAGAGGTCGGTGGTTCGAACCCACCGGTGGCTCCAGGAGAAAAGACTTGGCAATTTGTTCTCATAAAGATTACAGCCTTGGGAACCCTATGGAGCAGTTTTACTCTGTCACATAGGGCCACTATGAATCAGAATTGGCTCAATGGCACACAACAACATTATCCTTACACTTCAGCTCTTTCCTGTCTTCACTTGCTTCCTAGTGCAGTATAAAAGAGGCTGCAAAGTATATTGGTTAAAGTCCAGGATTCTAGAGTCGGACAGACCTGGCTGTGTAACGCAGAGTGGGTTACTGTTTCTTTTTAAGTCTCAGTTTTCTCAATGTGGAATTTGGAGATGAAAATGAGAGTTGACATAGTTTTCTTGGAAATATTAAATAACATATACAAAGTGTCATCCGTAAGTCTTGTCATTCTAGAAAGATCAAGTGGTCAACTATATGAAAAGTACTGAATGGTCAAGGTAGATGAAGTCTGAAACTATCCAGTGAATTTAATACAAAGAAGTAAATGTGCTATATTATTATAATCATGATGCTTGTTGACTTCTTGTTTTTTTTTTTTTCATCTCTGCCTAGACTCCATAGCTCCCTGTCACATATGAACGTGGAAACATCACCCAAAGGTGACAGTTTTTTTACTGTTTTCCCTCCTTTCAATTTTGGCATTCCATTGTTGATCCTTGATGCTTCACTAGAACCTGAATATGACTCTTCTGGTTCTTATTGTAGCTCTCCCAGCTTCACAACTGAGGCCTCAATTTGGACACTGTCTATGGCCCATCGTTAAACATACAGAAGTACAGAAAAGGAAAAAATTGGAAATCTGCCTCCAGGGATGCCATTGGTATATATTACTTTTAGGAATGAGATTTAGGGTGATACAAGAGTTTGGTTCAGAAAATAATGAACGTGTGGTGGAAAACCAAATTTTAAGGCTTGAAAATACTTCTCCATCTCTACTTGATAATCAGGCAATCATCAGCTTGACAACAAAACATGCTCTACAGTCATCCCTACCAGAGCCCTTGATATCTTGGGTTCGAGTCATCTGTGACTGGCTAAATACCTTCTTTATTTACTTTTTATTGTGCTTTAGATGAAGGTTTACGGAGCAAATTGTTCTCATTAATCAATTAATACACATATTGTTTTGTGACATTGATTGCCAACCCCATGACTTGGAAATACTCTTCCCTTCTCAACATTGGGTTCCCCATTACCAGCTTTCCTGTCCCCTCCTTGCCTTCTCATCTTTGCCCCTGGGTTGGAGTGCCTATTTAGTCTCATTTTATTTTATAGGCATGTCTAATCTTTGGCTGAAGGGTGAACCTCAGAAGTGACTTCAGTACTGAGTTAAAACGTGTCCAGGGGCCATACTCTCAGGGTTTCTCCAGTCTCTGTCAGACCAGTAAGTCTGGTCTTTTTTTGTGAGTTTGAATTTTGGTCTACATTTATCTCCAGCTCTGTCCAGGACGTTCTGTTTTGATCCCTGTTAGAGCAGTTGGTTGTGGTAGCCGGGCACCATCTAGTCGTGCTGGGCTCAGTCTGGTTGAGACTGTGGTAGTAGTGGTCCATTAGTCCTTTGAACTAATCTTTCCCTTGTGTCTTTGGTTTTCTTAATTCTCCCTTGCTCCAGACAGGGTGGGACCAGTGGAGTATCTTAGATGACCACTTACAAGCTTGTAAGACCCCAGACACTACCCACCAAAGTAGGATGTAGAACATTTTCTTTATAAACTATAGTCTAAACACTTTTTAAGGACAAAATTTCACTCCTCTTTTTTGGTTAATTTGTGCACTCCAGGTTGGGTTCTGAATGCATGGTCTTGCTGAAAATTTAGGTGTATTTGGCTTAAGCTGTCACTTTGAGTAAAACAGTCTTTCTCATACATTTCCTTGTGAAGACTCTATAGCTATAAACTACAGAAGTGAGAATTGAAGCAGTGACTTCCAAAGCAAACAGGAAAGTTTCTTCATCAGCTACTTTCATTGCTCTGATTTACAGGCAATTTTTTTCCCTTTCCTCCTGCCTAAGATTGTTTCCCCACAATTGGTCAAACCGTGTAAGTCAAGTAGCATTTCTGTGAAACCAGTCATTCTTTCCAAAATTCTGGAGATGAGCTAAAACTAATGAAAGCTAAACCTGTGCATAAAAGGCAATGACCTGTTTAACTCTGGTACATAAAATATCAATCTTTGAAGTTTAATGAAAACTTTATATTTTATATTACTGGAACCCAGAATAGAATTCTGACCATTTAAATTGGACGTCTAGGAGTCTATTAGAGATTAATTTACACTGGAAGCATAGGACATTTAATTTTATGAACTTTGAAGCCAGGAAAATGTCCTCAGTATTTACAGGTTGGAGAAATAATAGGTAAAAACAGTAATAAAGGGAAATATTCTGTTTATGCTTTCTTTGGGATTATATATAGGGTTACATTTTGATAGTCTGCCCAGAATTTCAAAGCCTTGGATGTATACATCAAAGGTGCTCCATACATGCCTTCTCTTTTGCCTCTGTTACTTCAGACCCCCAACTTCCTTCATTCTCAGGCAAAGCTGAATACCATAATTTCTTGTCTGGAACACGCATATTAAGTCAGCATGGCCAGGCCTGAATTGGGAATCTTCATGCTCTCTCAGCTCTTCATGGTTTCTCAATGCCAAATGGATCTCACCACTGCCACTGCTTGAAAAGACAACAGCTAATGCTGAACTCAGATTGTCCTTGTGAAATGCAGGATGTGGTATAGGGGAGACCTGGAATGGGCAATTTCTACCAACCCATACAATATGGGCAGCCATTTTCATTCAGCTCCTTGCAATTCAAGTTCTCCACCTCCTGCTTAAGTTTTAGACTAGTCTGTATACCACATATTTTAAGAGCTTGGCCAGTGCTGAACAAAGCTGGAATACTGTGCTCTGTGGACTGTTTATACTCAGCTTGTTTATTCATTGCAGTATTGTACTGGCTTTAGAACATGCAACATATTTGACACGTCCTAAGCTTGTTCTCTGCAATGAGTCTGAATGCCCTTAAATCCTCCAGTGGCACAAATTACAAGAAGTACCTAACAAGAGAGGAGAAATGAGCATAAATTCCAACCAAGCAGCCCCTGTATTATATGCAAGAAAGGCCAACATGTTATTATTTGAGAATTACAAAAGATAGAAGAAATTATTTTAACAATTTTGTTAGCGGGATCAGAGTTTAAACTTACATGTCTGCAAGGGTGTGTTAAGGAAATATTCGAGTTAAAAAGAAAGAAATCTTGGTAGAAAAAGAACTTGACTACATGTAAAGAGAGGAGAATAACGTCAACTGACCACCTAAATTATTTTGCTAAGCTACATATCCTCTGTAGATCTTCATTCATTTAGCTTTAAAATTAAGCGGTTGAACTTATGCGAGTCTTGGTCACAGGACAAAAGCCTAGTGGTAGTGATGGGGGCATGGTAAGCAGCTAGGGGTTATTGTCAAGATTGGACAGAACCAAGCACTGTATCAGACTTGGTGAGCAGGGCATGGTCATAGCGAAAACCTTAATAAATTTGTCAAGTCCAGAGTAGGAGGCAGGGGTAAAAAATAGGGTAAGGAATATTGAAGCTTAAGACCAGGACATAAAGTGGGACAAGGTATTACATATGAAATATGGGCCAAGGAAGATTATTCAAGATGTAGCCTTTGAATGATAAATAGGGCCCAGAGAGCCCCTTCCAGGTGGTAACTTTGGCAGTATTGCATCAGCTTAAAGGAGAAGTGAATCAGAATTTATGCTGATGGAGCACTGTTTTCCGTTGCCCTGGAGTCAATTCCGATCCATGGTGAACAAAATGTTGCCCAGTCCAGCGACATTCCCATGATCGCCAGCATGTTCTAGTCCACTGCTGCAGCCACTGTATCAATTCATCTCACAGAGAGCCTCTCTTGTTTTCATTGGCCCTCCATCCCACCAAACATGGCGCCCTCCTCCAGAGATTGATGATATTCCCCGAAGATGTGTCCAAAGCAAGGGAGTCAGACAATTTTCTGTTGTGATCCATAAGTTTTCATTGGCTAATTTTTTGGAAGTAGATCATCAGTAGATTTTTTTTGGAAGTAGATTCTGCGTAGTCTTTCTTGGTCTGAAAGAAACCTGTCTTCTAAGCATGACCCTGGCAGTACTTACAATACCAGTGGCGTAGCTTCCAGCATCATAGCAACACGCAAGCTATCACAATCCAACAAGCTGACAGATGGGTAGTGGTCATGGAACATAGAAATCTATATTCTGATAGTAGTACTTCAGGTGATTCTTACAAACACTAAAGTTTGGGATATACTGTACTAGAGTAAAAAGACTTAAAACAGCCATTTCCAAACATTTTTCTGTTTAAGAGATTTACCTCTCTGTATCTTTTCTCTTTGCTACACCATGAATGAGATCTGATTAGCAAGAAGGACAAAAATCTTCCAGGGGCAAGGGCCATTTCTACTTTCTATTACTTTTTTATTAAGCTTAGGAGTGCCAACGTTCTACTCAAAAATATATTCCCAATCAGCACTCTGAATTACAAATATGTTAGCTAAATGGAGGATCCATATACATATCTAGCATCATCACATTAGTGTGAAGTCATTTCTTACCATTTTTCACCAGCCCGTATATTGGGCAGTAGGGCTCTGTGATTATTAAGGTTGTATGTCACCTTGGCTGAGCCATGATTCTCAGTGGTTTGGCAGTTATGATGTAGTTTGGCAGTTGTATAATGATGTAATCGCCTCCATGATGAGATCTGATATAATGTGATCACCTTGATGATGGGATCTGCTGTGAGTAGCCAATCAGTTGAAAAGGAGTTTCCTTGGGGGTGTGGCCTGCATCCAATATAGGTGGATTTTCTGGCAAGCCTTTCAGGCTTTTGCTCGCTCTGGATCCTGCAGCTGACTCTGTTCCATCTGGCCTCCAGCTCTTGGGACTTGAGCTATCAGCTTATCTGCTGATGTTGGGATTTGTCAGCCTCTCCAGTCTGTGAGCCAGCAGCCTGTTGTCTTAACTGCCAATCTTGGGTTCACCAGCCCTTGCAGCAGAAGCCTCCAGCCTGACCCATAGACTTGGGACCATCCAGCCTTTACGATCTCTATCTCTTTTTGTGTATACATATATATATATATATATATATATATACACATATAGATACTTCAGTGGTTTATCTTCTCTAGAGAACCCAGCCTAAGAGAGGCTCCTAGTAAGGAGTCCTGACAATGGTTAAGTGCTTGGCTACTAACTGAAAGGTTGCCAGTTCAAACCCATTCAGAGACTTCGCAGGATGGAAGACCTGACAATCTGCTTCTGTAAAGATTACAGCCAAGAAAATGCTATGGGGCAGTTCTACTCAGTCACATGGGATCACTATGAGTAGAAAACTGACTCAGTAGCACCTAATGACAACAACAAGACTCCTAATGAGGTAGGTGGAAAAGGAACTTCTAGGGAAAACTTCCATCTACTTTTTGTTTCTTATGGGCTTCTCTGCCTTACCACTTTGCTTGTTATTGTGTTGAAGAACAGAAGAACCACTACATCTGCCCTCATCTGCTTTTGCTTCTCTCCATGCATTTCTCCACAGACATATCCACTGGAATATGTATGTTTTACCTTCCTAAACACTCACAAAGCATGATGAAGTGTGCTATTCTTGTTTCAGGCTGGGTTTTATTATAAAATTTATTGCCTTTTCAAGAGATGCTGAGTTGTTCCTAGGTCCTTGACTATTAAGTTTACCAGACTATACTTCCACTAAAAACCAGGTTTGGAAAGCATTCATTCTCCTGGATATTAGAGTCCTGTCTAATTCTGATTCCTTTAAATTCTAGAGTATTACTGAAGGATGGCATGCATTTTCTTGCAAGTAGGGCCTCTTCCTATTTAATTTTGCTGTTTCTTCTTTAATCACTGGATTTATTATTCAAAGTTCATTATATTTCTATAATACAAGTCAAATTATCACAAAATTCACATCTATGCTTATCTTAATTCTGAATTCTTTCCCAGGTCTTAGTACACGAAAGGGTAAAGAGGACTCTGGACTAGGAATCCTAATACCTAAGTTCTAGCATGAAATCCAAGGCTTCCACAAATATCCAGGCAGGCCAGACACGCCCAACATCATAGAGAGTCCCTGAGTTGTGCAATCCAGTGGATTCACGGGCCCTCCCTGACTCTGTGACCTATTAGCCCAAGATATACGACAACACAAAGGCACTGTTCTAATTGCTGCCAATGCTTCAAAAGTGCAACTGTGAAAGCATTTCACAAATTGCAATGTTCTATATAAAAGAATGGAGACTTTAACCTTTGGTAAATTTCAATTTAGAGCATTTACAATTAAATATATAATATTTCTATTAGGCTTTTCTTCTAAAACTGTCACTGTATTTGCTAACATTTAAATTCAGTATCTAAGCTCAATCAATAGATGTGGGTGTGTTTAAGACCCCTGAGTCATCTAATACCTAAGTGCTCTGAACAGGTGTCTGCTAAGAAATATATAATCCATTTAGTGGAGCCTATAATACTTGTTTTGTTTTCACAGATGGTGTTGGATTATTAAAGTGGAAACGTGCCAAGAAAAATTTAAAGTACCTTTTCATTTAAGATAGAGACACCTGTACTAAGTTGGACTTTGCATTATTTAAAGCTATAATAACCTAACTCAGCTCTAATCCTCTCAAAGCCAAGTCAGATCAAATCTATTATTTCCTATATTTCCTAAATTTCAGTTATCCTGATACTAACTCGTGGCTTATACAAAAAAAATTCTGGAAGGAAAACGTGTCATTCACCTTCAAAGTGTTTACTTTGTAGCCACATCCTTTCTTTTCAGAGGGCAGGTAGTGGACACCAGTGGGCTGAAACAGAGTTAGGAAAAACAAATAATGCTAAATCTACTACGGACTGTTTGACCATGTGGGAAGGCATTGACTCACTTCATCTCAGTTTGCTTATCTGTTAAGTAAGGTAATAAACTTGCTTCACTTTACTAAGGTTTTTCAAGTGAAGAAAGGAAAAAGTAGTTAAAGTAATGTAGTTCAGGATTTGTTTGGTTTTTAGTTTTGTTTGTTTGAGAAAGGATATAAATCGAGGTATTATAATTATTTACCTAATCACATGTGGTTTCTACCATTGGTCTTTTAGTTAATAGAAGTGGCAGTGTGATAGAATAGAAAGATTTGGTGTCAGACAGTGAATCTCAGCTCTTTCACTTAGCTCTATGAACATGCATAGCTTTGGCTGCCCAGAATCTAAACTGCCTTTGTATTTCTGGAGAATTCTCCACCATATGAGTTTTGGTGAACGTATCTTCGACTGTGGAACTTGAAAATGCCAAAACCCCACTCCTCTACCCACCTTTCACTCCCAGCACCTAGGATGTTGGCACAGGATCTAGGCTTCTCCAAACAGATGCTTCCAGACCTGAGACTCTGAATTTGGACTGAGTGAAACAAATAAGCAACGGGAGAGCAGAATTCATTTTGTTAATGGGAATTTCAAGGGTCCTACTATTTTGGGAAGTGGGGAGGGGAATGGGAGCTCCAGGTGTCTCATTTGTGTATTCCTACTAAATGACCCTTACTATATTGGTCAAGATGCTGATCTGGGGATTTTGATAGATGATATCTACCTCAACTTTATACTGAGGAACTAGAAAAATATCCAGGAGATAGATTTAGTGTTTGATATTTCATATCAAAATTCCATTTATCACCTGGCCATCAAAACTCTCACTCAGACAAACGGACTCAGTGGTGTTCTAGGGTCTTAGCAGTTAGTTTTACCTCAGCTAGCATCAGTAAACTTCCAAAAGATTTGTGCTTTTTCTAAGCTTTCCTGGTGTATGGGGGGAGCCCCCGGGTGGTGCCAAGAGTTAAGCATTTGACTACTAGTTGAGAGGTTGGCAGTTCAAACCCACCCAGAGGAGCCTCCAGAAACAGGTCTGGCAATCTGCTTCTGAAAGGTCACAGCCTTGAAGACCCTATGGAGCAGCTCTGCTCTGCACACATGGGGTCACCATGAGTCGGAATCTACTTGAAGGGAATTGACAACAAGTTTATGGGGAAAGCTAGAGGAAATATTTATACTAAGGACTTCTGGCAATATTCTCGATCCTCCTCTGGTGTATGTTTTCCTCCCTGCAAGTGACACTGGATCAATCAAGTTGCAGTAATTTTCCTCTCACCATGAGAATCTTTTCCAGGCAAACCGACTTATCAGAAACTACTTTAAATTTACCCCTAAGGAAAAGTAAATGTTTCTAATGTGCTGAAAGTTGATTGTCTAGAATAGATTAAAATCTGAAGCATATACAAATTCTGAATAAGTGAATGTCACTTAATTAGAAGATACTAAATCTGTCATTTTTATTACCAAAAACTCACTTTGAGGTACAGGCTGCTTCAGACCCATTCTGTAGTTACAGAGACAGAAAACAGTATACTTAGTAAATGATAGCCTAGAATTTGGGACTTGTGCCTTTTTTAATTTAGAATATACTGACCAGGGGAAAAAAAAAAAAAACTTAAGTTCCCAAAACTAAGAAGACATTTTTATTTCTTCATTAGAATATTTAATAGGTAACTGGTTTCAGAATCAATTTCACTCTTTTGGATGTATAATCATGCACCACATAACGTCCATTTGGGCAATGCCCTATTGCGTATACATCTGTGGTCCCATAAAGTTTTAACAGAGTTCAGAAATCCCAATTGCAAAATAGGACATAGTGACATAACCTGACATAGCAAATGCAGCAACTTCCTGCATGCAACACGTGTATCTCATGTCTCTTGTATACAAAGCGATTGAGCTGCCAGACGTATAATGGTACAATACATATATAACTTATAATACATATATCTTGATAGTCATAATAAACACATATGTTACTGGCTTATGTATGTATTGTACTTTCTATCATTATCTTAATGTGAAGTTTCCCTAGTTACAAATAAAAAAATTTACCGTATAAAAGTGTATGCTTCAACCCGCAGGCAGCAGCATCCAGTCTCATGCATTGCCCTTCTCTTGAGTGCTGTAGTGTGTGATGGTTAAGATTGTGTGTCAGCTTGGCTGGGCCATGATTCTCCATGTTTTAATGTAATCACTCCCATGATTGAATATACTGTGAGTAGCCAATCAGATGAAAGGGAGTCTCCTTGGGGGTGTGGCCTGCATTTGTATATAAGCAGACGTTCTGGCTTTTTGCTCTCTCTGGATCGTGCGGCTGCTTCCTGTCGTCTCATCTCTCGTTCTTGGAACTTGAGCTGTCAGCTTATCTGCCGACCCTGGGATTCATCGATCTTCACAGCTGGTGAGTGGGAGCCCTGCTCTCTGACCTTCCCATCTTGGGCTTGCCAGCTTCTGCAGCTGTGTGACTTGGGAGAGGCCTCTACCTTGATCCACGCACTTGGGACATTCTAGCCTCTACAGTCACGTGAGCTGTTTCCTTGATATAATCTCTCTCTCTATATATATTTATACACTTTACTGGTTTTGGTTCTCTAGAGAACCCAGCCTAAGACATAGTGTTTCTCTCTGTTTAATTTTCTTTTGGAAATATTACTGTGAAGCGCATCACAACTCCTAAATGCAGCAAAACCAGTACTAGTGATAGCAGCAGCAAGAGGCAAAGGAGACGTATCAATTTGGAAGTGAAACAAATGTTATTAAAACATGAAGGTGGAAAATCAGTGAGTGCTATTGCTCGTGATTTAGGCATGTTTGCAAAACGTTCAAATCACATAAGGTACTATTTCATAGAACATATCGTTAAGCAAGGCATAACTGTAATGTATTTTTATACAAATAATGCACGCCTTCTACATTTGTTTGCCAACTGCGCCCTCCTTCCTTGCGGTATTTTAGTAAGCACACTATGCTAATTTTTTACAGAAACATGTGAAAAAAAAATGGCATAGCAGCCCTTATGGAAATACCTCGTGGGGGGAGGATGCAGTTGGCAAACAAATATAGATGGTGCACATTATTTGTGTGAAAATACAGTATATATTTCAAAGAAAAATATTTAAAATGGGTAATACCAGTGCAAAATATACTTCATCCGAATTCATATTTAAGAAGTTGTTTTTTGTTTTTTAATTTAAAAATTATTTAAAAGAATTTTAACAATTAGGGCTTATAGAGAAACCATGATAATTAAGACAGTGGTTGGCACAGTGAAAGGCAAATGACCATGGAGCAGAATACAGAAGCCAAGAAACAGAACAACTCAAGTATGAAAATTTGCTATATGCAGAGGTGGGAAAATGAGGGATTGTTTAATAAATGGAAAAGAAAAACAAAAAAAGAAAGTTACCCATTACGGAAAAAGATCAACTTTGATTTCTATCTCATACAATAACAATAATAATAAATCAGCTCTAAATGGAATAAAGATTTAAAGTATCAAAAACAAAAATTTTAAAACTCCTAGAAGAAAATACAGATGAATATCTTGAGACCTTGAAGTAGAGAAAGATTTGTTAAAGAATTCACAAAAACCAAAAGCAAAGAAAAGTAAATTTGACTGTACTAAAATTAAGAACTTTTATTCATCCAAAATACCTTAAAGAAAGGAAGGGAGAGAGTTATAATCCAGCAGAAGACATTTGCAACATTTGCAAGAACAAAAGATTAGTATAAAGAATATAACTTAAAAACCTTTAAAAAAGCAGAAACAGCTGTATGGAAAAGTGAGATAGAGACATTTAACTGAAGAGGAAATTCATAGAGATAGGAAATATATGATAGTCAATATTATTAATGATCAATGAAAAGCAAATCAAGACCATAATGAGATACCATTTAACAGCCAGTAAATTGGCAAAAACTTAAAAATCTGATAATACCAAGTATTGGAAAGGATGTGGAGTGACAAGAGCTCTTATACATTGCTGTTGTAAAGGTATATTAGGGAAACCATTATAGAAAACAGTTTGACATTATTTCCCAAATTTGAAAATGCACATGCTCCATGACCGGCAATTTTACCTCTAGGCATACATGCTACAGAAGCGTATATGTACAATATGTACAGATATGTACAATAGGAGACACGTATAAGACTTCTATAGCAGCACTACTCACAGTAGCAGAAAGCTGGAAACAACCAAAATGCCTGCTGACATGAATAAACTGGCATATTCACGCAGGGTAACATTACACAGCAGTCATTATAAGACTGCAGATATACAATTTGCAGTAGACTAAAAAATGCTTCCCCTATGAAAATATTCACTTCCTAATTTCCAGAATCTGTGAATATTTCCTTACATGGAGGGGTTGGTGGGGGGACAGTGATTAAGTTAAGGATCTTGCAAGAAAGAATTTATCCTTGATTATATCTAGGTGGGCCCTACATGAACTCACATGTATCCTTATAAGAAAAAACAAAACAAACAAAACCAAACCCATTGCCACTGAGTCAATTCTGACTCATAGCAACCCTATAGGGCAGAGTAGAACTGTGTCATAAGGTTCCCAAGGCTGGAAGTCTTACGTGAAGCAGACTGCCACATCTTTCTCCCCATATGAAATTGGGACTGTATGAAATTGCAGCACTGAATTTTTGTGACTAGCGAAGCATCACTTTCTCTCCCTGATGTGACAAATCTATTCCCAGTGCCATAGAGCCCTTCTGATTCCACTAATTTGATTACCAATTATTTCCTGATATCTATCAATGTCTGTCACTGATTTTATTTCTCTCCATGGTATTTTTAAAGTACTTTTAAGGATAAAGCAGAGTGGAAATGAGTCACTTCCTCTCGCTGTAACTAGCGGCCAACTCAAAACATTAAGTGACAGGCTTAAGCAGTGTTATGATACCATATTAAATACATTAAATGTGAAATCAATTACATTGATACTCTCACAGACGAAGTTAGGATTTGCAGAGTTCCAGTAAAATAAGAGTTCTGAAATTACATACCCATATGGCTAACTGTTCATTCATATATTCATTCATTCATTCATTCAATCATTCATACACCAAATATTTATCCAGCCTGTACTGTGTGCCAGGACCTATTCTAGGTGCAAGGAAGAGAGTGAACACAGACAAACTCTTGCCCTCAAAGAACGTACATCATAGAGTTGCTGTATATAAGAGTTTATTCCATGAAATAAGAAAATTTATTATGTATAACATTTTGCCTCTTTTGAAGATAAAACATGTATACTTTGAAAGCTTTAGCGATTAGATTGTGCTGTATTTTTCTTCCCCAAAGCTTTTAAGATATTTATCATCTTTCTTTAACAAGCAGTGAAATACTGCTTCTCCTTCTGATGGCGAAGAAATGGGGTCTATAATACGATTTACTTTATTGCTCTTCAGAAATAATTCTTATAAAGGCACAAGATGAAGAAAAACATTTTAAATAAATTATAATTTCAAATTTGGACTCTGTCAGGCAAGCTCTTTATTCACAAATTACCTGCATGTGTGAAGACTCAGTAATTTGCAGATGTCTCTCAATTACCTCAACACAGAAGATAAAGTACATGTCAACCTATGTTTTACAACTTTAATAGCTTACTTCCAACATCTTGGTTTTGCTTACATGTTTTGAAGAATTCGTCATCTTTTTGCATATTCATGAGTTGTGACAGACAAAGACATGGGAGTATTGAGAATTTTTCGCATTTTACTTACAGGAAACATTTTCACTTATACATTAAAAAAATATGCATAATAATAAAGTGCATAAACCTGTGAGCCTTTCTTTAAACTTTGCAGGTATTTCATTAAAATTCCCACAATTTTCTGACTCTGTTCCAGGCTAGTGTACATGTTTTATTGTAATTTGCTATAGATAAATTTTTACACATTTATATAAGTTACTCCCAGTCAAGTTTCCTACTTCAATGAAATCTTGGTGCTTCATTTAAATTAGGATACATTTTGACATTTTCAGTGGTCTCCGTATACACTTAAATTTTTCTTTCCCTATACAATTTTCTCGTAATATATTATTATATAAGCTGAGGGAAAACCAGTTTCATTTACTATGTTTGATGACATTTTGTACTTTTTTATTTAGTATTGAATGTATTCACCTTTGTAGTATTCTACTTGTAATTTGTATGTTGAACTATTCCTTCTTCATCTTTCATTCTAATTTAATCAATTGACCAACTGATCAATTAATTCAACAAACATTTATTTAGGCCCCGCTCTGTTTGGGGCACTGTTTTAAGGGGCAAGAATACAACACTTAACAAAGTAGATAAAATTCCTGCCCTCATAGAGTCATCATGTCCTCTTAATATTAATTTTTGTTAAGAAATGCAGAAGTGGGCCCAAGATGGCAGAGTAGTGAGACACTTCCTATGGTCTGTCTTACAGCAAAGACCCGAGAAAACAAGTGAATCAATTATATATGACAATCTAAGAGCCCTGAACATCAAAGACAAAGTCGAGGAATTGGACTGAGTGGTGTGGGAGGGAGAGGTGGTTCAGAAGCAGCGAGGAGTTACCAGAACTGACCTGGCCAGCCCCAGCACCCTGCAGGCGGGATCAGCTGGCGCAGAAGGGGTGAGGGAAGCAGAGGCACTCAGGATGCATTTTCCACATCGGGAGAGACCGAGCAGGAGAGAGTCTGCTCAAGCTTCCAGAACCAGTGAGAAACGGAGCTTAATCAGTGAAAGATAAGTGTAAGTGTATAACCTACAGAGTGGATCAAAAAAAAAAAAGAAAAAACACCCTCCTTTTGGGTAGTACTTTTCGTCCATTTACCTGTCCCCTCTCTGCTCTACTCCAGGTCTCAGTCCAGCTTCAGGAATTGCTGAGCCCCCTTGACTGGAAGTAGGACACATCGAGCACCCTGAGCCATTCTCCAGGCTTTGGAGAGGGAACAAATTAACAAGCAGGAAAAAAAAAATCTGCCAGCTCCCCTAAGCCAGAAACTTAAGGAAGGCATAGGCCCTTTGCTTAGGCACAGGTATAAGGGGTCCACAGATTTGGAATGCCTTTCACCCCTGCATAGACCTGTGTGGGCCCATTTCAACAGCATAGGCCCTCATTAGCACAGTACAACAGGGTATATACCTGAAGTTTATTTTCATCTGTATCAGCTATAAGGGGGAGTGGCAGATTCATGACATTTGTCACCACCCTGCCCGTTAAGTAGGGTCCTCACCTACCCACATCAGAGGCCTAAGGACTGGTGGCTCCACCCACTCTACCAAGCCACCCACGACAGGGGTCCAAGAATAAGTGGTGACTCCCAGTCCTTATAGCCAACAGCATTGGGTGCCCATAGTCTGGCTGCAAAACCCACCTACCTACATGCTACAGGGAAAAAGCACCTCTTCCACCCAGACACTCAGGGGCAGCAGCCAGCCCTCTGCTTTGATCAGCACATGACCCCCTACTCCAGCCAGATACCAGCACCTACTCCGAACACTCCTGGCCATCTAAGACAGTAGGTGAGAGCCTACACCACATACTTGGTGACTGATGACCTGGACACCTGAGCTGAATCCACACAAGAAAAGTAAATGGACTCCTGGACACAAATACCTAGTAATAGTTCTAGCCACCTGGAGACAGGACATGAGAATCTCAAAGATGCCAATAATCAAACTAGCTCACATGACCAGCCAATATGGGCATATCAAAACGAAACAAGACGCTAAGACACAGTAAGCAAACATAAAATAAATAAATAAAATAACTTATTGATGGCTCGGAGACAACAGTCAATATCAAACCACATAAAGAAGCAGACAATGATGGCTTCAGGAAGCCACCAAAACAAAGAATCAAGAAAACCTCCAGAAGAAGGGAACCTCTTAGAATTACCAGAGGTAGAATTCAAAAGATTAATATACAGAAGTCTTCAAGGAATCAGGAAGGAGATCAGACAAAATGCAGAGCAAGCCAAGGAACACACAGACAAAGCAATAGAGGAACTTAAGAAGGTTATACAAGAGGATAATGACAAATGTAATAGGCTATAAATCCATAGAGAGACAGCAAACAGAAATCCAAATGATTAAAAATAAAATTTCAAAATTAGACAACTCAATAGAAAGTCATAGGAGCAGAACTGAGGCAATGGAAGTCAGAATTAGTGAGACTGAAGAAAAAGCCCTTAACACCAACTTATTTGAGGAAAAATCAGATGACAGAATTTAAAAAAATGAAGGAACCCTAGGAATTGTGGGACTCTGTCAAGAGGAATAACCTATAAGTGATTGGAGTACTAAAACAGGGGGTAGATAACAGAACATACAGAGAGAATTGTCAAAGTTTTGTTGGCAGAAAACTTCCCTGATATTGTAAAAGATGAGAAGATGTCTATCCAAGATGTTCATCGAACCCCACACAAGGTAGGTCCCAAAAGAAAGTCACCAAACCATATTATAATCAAACTTGCCAAAACCAAAGATGAAGAGAGAATTTTAAGAGCAGCTAGGAATAAACAAAAAGTCAGCTACAGGAAAGTCAATAAGACTAAGCTCCAACTACTCAGCAGAAACCATGCAGGCAAGAAGGCAATGGGATGACATATATAAAGACTTGAAGGGAAAAAAATGCCAAGCAAGAATTATGTATCCAGCAAAACTGTCTCTCAAATATGACGGTGAAATTAGGGCATTTCCAGATAAACAGAAGTTTAGGGAATTTGTAAAAAACCAAACCAAAATTACAAAAAATACTAAAGGGAGTCCTCCAGTTAGAAAATCAATAACATCAGATAATAACCCATGACTAGAACACAGGACAGAACAACCAGATATCAACCCAGCTAGAGAAGTCACAAAAACAAATCAAACCTATAACACCAAAAACAGGGAAACAGAGACATCAATATGTAAAAGATAACAACACCAAAACAAAAAAGAGGGACTAAAAAATGTAGTCATAGATCTTTCATATGGAGAGGAAGTAAAGGCAATATCAAGAAGTAAAAGATTGGTTTAAACTTAGAAAAACATAAGGAAATATTAAGGTAACCACTAAGGAAACTAGCAATCCTACACATCAAAATAAAAAACAAGAAAAACATAAAGACTCAGCAAATACAAAATCAACAATGAAAAAAGAATACATAAAGGAAAATGACTCAGCACAGAAAATTAAGTGGAACACAGAAACTGCCAACAACACACACAGAAAAGATATCAAAATGAGCACTGAACTCATACCTATCAATAATTATACTGAATGTAAATGGACTAAATGCACCAATAAAGAGTCAGAAGGGTAGGAGAATGGATATAAAAAAAACAAGATCTATCTATATGCTGCCAACAAGAGACACAACTTAGACTTGAAGACACAAACAAACTAAAACTCAAAGGATAGAAAAAATATATCCAGCAAATAACAATCAGAAAAGAGCAGGAGTGGCATTATTAATCTCTGACAAAATAGACTTTAAAACAAAATCCACCACAAAATATCAGGGAGGGCACAATGTAATGATTAAAGTGTCAGTACACAAGGAGGATATAACTATAATAAATATTTACGCATCCAACAACAGAGCTCCAAAATACATAAAACAAACTCTGATGGCATTGAAAAGAGAAATAGATAGCTCCACAATAATAGTAGGAGACTTCAACACACCACTTTCAGTGAAGGACAGAAATCCAGAAAGAAGCTCAAAAAAGATACGGAAGATAAAAATGTCACAATCAACCAACTTGGTCTTATCGGCATACATAGAACACTCCACTGAACAGTAGCCAAGTATACTTTCTTTTCCAACATATGTGGAACATTCTCCAGAATAGACCACATAGTAGGCCATAAAGCAAGCCTTAACAGAATCCAAGGCATTGAAATATTTCAAAGCATCTTTTGTGACCATAAAGCCATAAAAATAGAAATCGGTAAGAGAAAGAGCAAGGAAAAAAAAATCAAACACATGGAAACTGAACAACACCTTGCTCAAAAACTAGTGAGTTATAGAAGAAATCAAGGGCAGAATAAAGAAATTCACACACTCCTACAAAAATGAAAACACATCCTACCAGAACCTTTGGGACACAGCAAAAGCAGTGCTTAGAGGTCAATTTATAGCAAGAAATGCACACATCCAAAAAGAAGAAAGGGCTAAAATAAAAAAATTAACCCTATAACTTGAACTAATAGAAAGAGAGCAGCAAAAGAAGCCCTGGGGCACCAGAAGAAAGCAAATAATAAAAATTAGGACAGAATTAAATAAAATAGAGAATAGAAAAACAATTGAAAGTTAACTCAAAAGCTGGTTCTTTGAAAAGATCGAGTAAATCAATAAACCATTGGCCAAACTGACAAAAGAAAAACAGGAGAGGAAGCAAATAACCCAAATAAGAAATGAGATGGGCGATATCACAACAGACCCAACAGAAATTAAAAGAATCATAACAGAATACTATGAGAAACTGTACTCTAACAAATTCGAAAACCTAGAGGAAATGGACAAATTTCTAGAGACACACTATCTACCTAAACTAACACAAACCAAGGTAGAACAATTAAATAAACCTATAACAAAAGAAGAGATTGAAAAGAGAATTTAAAAACTCCCAACAAAAAAAGCCCTGGCCCTGAAGATTTCACCAGAGAATTCTTCTAAACTTTCAGAGAAGAGTTAACACCACTACTACTAAACGTATTTCAGAGCATAGAAAAGGATGGAATACTCCCTAACTCATTGTATGAAGCCAGCATAACCCTGATACCAAAACCAGGTAAAGACACCACAAAAAAAGAAAATTACAGACCAATATCCCTCATGAACATAGACGCAAAAATCCTCAACAAAATTCTAACCAATAGAATTCAACAACATATCAAAAAAATAATTCACCATGATCAAGTGGGATTTATACCAGATATGCAGGAATGGTTTAACATTAGAAAAACAATCAATGTAATCCATCGCATAAATAAAACAAAAGACAAGAACCACATGATTTTATCAATTGATGCAGAAAAGGCATTTGACAAAGTCCAACATCCATTCATGATAAAAACTCTCAACAAAATAGGAATAGAAGGGAAATTCCTCAACATATTAAGGGCATTTAAACAAAGCCAACAGCCAACATCAACATAAATGGAGAGAGTATGAAAGCATTCCCCTTGAAAACGGGAAGCAGACAAGGATGCCCTTTATCACCACTATTATTCAACATTGTGCCAGAGGTCATAGCCAGAAAAATTAAGCCTAGAAAAAGAAATAAAGGGCATCCAAACTGGCAAGGAAGAAGTAAAACTATCCCTATTTGCAGAGATACGATCTTATACGCAGAAAACCCCAAGGAATAAACAAGAAAACTACTGGAACTAATGGAAGGTTTCAGCAAAGTATCAGAATACAAGATAAACATACAAAAATCAGTTGGATTCCTCTACACCAACAAAGAGAACTTCAAAGAGGAAATCACCAAGTCAATACCATTTACAATAGTCCCCAAGAAGATCAAATACTTAGGAATAAATCTAACCAGAGACATAAAAGACCTATACAAAGAAAACTACAAGACACTACTGCAAGAAACCAAAAGAGACCTACATAAGTGGAAAAACATATGTTGCTTATGGATAGGAAAACTCAATATTGTGAAAATGTCAATTCTACCCAAAACAATCTACAGATGCAATGCAATCCTGATCCAAATTTGAATGGCATTTCTTAATGAGATGGAGAAACTAATCACCAAATTCATACGGAAAGGAAAGAGACCTCGGATAAGTAAAAAATTACTGAAGAAGAACAACGTTCTTCTCACATTACCTGATTTTAGAACCTATTATACAGCCATTATAGTCAAAACAGCCTGGTACTGGTACACAACAGATCCATAGACCAATGGAACAGAATTGAGAATCCAGACATAAATTCATCCACGTATGAGCAGCTGATATTCAACAAAGGCCCAAAGTCCATTAAATGAGGAAAAGATAGTCTCTTTAACAAACAGTGCTGGCATAACTGGATATCCATCTGCAAAAAAGTGAAACAAGAGCCATACCTTACACCATGCACAAAAACTAAATCAAACTGGATCAAAGACCTAAATATAAAATCTAAAGCTATAAAGATCATGGAAGAAAAAATAGGGACAATGCTAGGAGCCCTAATACATGGCATAAGCAGAATACCTAACATTACTAACAATGCATAAACACCAGAGGAGAAACTAGATAACTCCTAAAAATTAAACACTTGCGCTTATCAAAAGGCTTCACCAAAAGAATACAGACTGGGAAAAAATTTTTGGCTACAACATATCCAATTAGGGTCCAATCTCTAAAATCTACAAGAGGCTGCAAAACCTCAACAACGAAAAGACAAATAACCCAATTAAAAAGTGGGCAAAGGATATGAACAGGAACATCACCAAAGAAGACATTCAGGCAGCTAACAGATACATGAGGAAACGCTCCTGATCATTAGCCATTAGAGAAATGCAAAGCAAAGCTACAATTAGATACCATCTCACTCCAACAAGGCTAGTATTAATCCAAAAGACACAAAATAATAAATGTTAGAGAGGTGGTGGAGAGACTGGAACACTTATACACCGCTGGTGGGAATGTAAAATGGTACAACCACTTTGGAAATAGATTTGGTGTTTCCCTAAAAAGCTAGAAATATAAGTACCATATGATCCAGCAATCCCACTTCTTGGAATATATCCTAGAGAAATAAGAGCCGTCACACAAATAAGTATATGCACACCCATGTTCATTGCAGCACTGTTTACAACAGCAAAAAGATGGAGACCAACCTAGGTGCCCATCAGCAGACGAATGGATAAACAAATTATGGTATATACACACAATGGAATACTACACAATGATAAAGAACAACCATGAATCGGAGAAACATCTCATAACATAGATGAATCTGGAAGGCATTATGCTGAATGAAATTAGTGGCAAAAGGATAAATATTGTTTGAGACCATTATTATAAGAACTCAAGAAAAGGTTCAAACACAGAAGAAAACATTATTTGATGATTACAATGGTGGGGAGGGAGGGAGAGGGGAATTCACCAACTAGATAATAGACAAGAATTATGTTAGGTGAAGGGAAGGACAACACACAATACAGGGGAAGTCAGCACAACTGGACTAAACAAAAGCTAACACAACCAAACACTTCGAGGGAGAGTGTAGCAGGAGCGGGGACCTGGGAACCATGGTTTCAGGGGAAATCTAGGTCAACTGGCAAAACAAAGTTTATTAAGAAAATATTCTGCATCCCATTTTGGTGAGTGGCATCTGAGATCTTAAAAGCTAGCGAGCAGCCATCTAAGATACATCAATTTGTCCCAACCCACCTGGAGCAAAGAAGAGTGAAGATCACCAAAGACATAAGGAAAATATTAGCCCAAGAGACAAAAGGTGCCACATAAACCAGAGACTCCATCAGCCTGAGAGCAGAATAACTAGATGGTACCTGGCTACCACCAATGACCACCCTGACAGGGAACACAATAGAGAGTCCCTGATGGAGCAGGAGAAAAGCAGGGTGCAGAACCCAAATTCTAGTACAAAGACCAGACTTAATGGTCTGAGACTGGAGGAACCCTAGAAGGCATGCCCCCTGGAATCTCTGTTAACCCAGTACTAAAACCATTCCAGAAGCCAACTCTTCAGACAAAGAATAAACTGGACTATAAGACATAAAATGATACTTGGGAAGAGTGTGCTTCTTAGTTCAAGTAGATACACAAGACTAAATTGGTAGCCCCTGTCTGGAGGCGAGATGAGAAGGCAGAAAGGGATAGGAGCTAGTTGAATGGACACGGGAAATTCGGGGTGGAAAGGAGGAATGTGCAGTCAGGTAACAATCTGTGTATAAATTTTTGTATGAGAAACTGAATTGAGCTGTTAACTCACAATTAACGCACAATTTAAAAAAAAAAAAAAAGCTAAAGAAAATGGGGAATTAGCTGCAAGCACTTAGGCTATAAACATCAAAATCCAAAGAAGTACCATCTATAAGTGCTTTGACAGTTGCCAATTCATTATGAGTAAATTACTCACAGACTGTGATTGGTTAAAGTAAAGACAAAGAACTAAGATTATGAAAAAAAGAAAAAGAAATGCAATATTTTAACTATAACATTTATTGTATTCTATTTTCTTCAATCTCTTTTGAGTAAAGTTTAAATACTTTATGAGCCTTAGCTTTTTCCACAAATTCTACTTCAAAATCACAATAATTTAAAATAAATTTCACATCTTTCTTGTTTTCTAAATTTTTCCAGAACTTTCTTTGCGATTAGAAACACTTTGTATTGTAAACATCTCCTCTTAATGTCTACATAGTTTGGTAAAACAATTGGGGCAAGTAACAGACTGCTCCATAGATTTTCCACTAAAAGTATGAATATCAATATTTTTTAAAACTTGGTATTGTGTCTTAAAAGTTTGGTATTCTGAGATAATTTGGGGTGATATTTTGTGGCAAAGATTGCAAATTGTCCCCCATATGCATTTCTTCCTGTTTCCTTTATTGAACCTCGCTGTTTTTTAGTCCTCTTCCACAGAATGTAGATAAAATAGCTGAAGCTTAACCAGCCATATTGGACCACAGAATGGAAGCCACATGGTCACTATGGCTCAGCAGCAAGATAGGAGTATGGAACCCTGATGGTTATGGAACCATCATGTCAACCCTTGACAGGTGACATTCAGATTCTGTTTGCCTGAGAGAAAAAACTTCTTTCTTGTTTAAGGCTTGTTATTTGGGGATTTCTGACAGTTGTAGACAAACTTAATCCTAGTTGATGCATAGTCTATAACTTATTTTCATAAATTTAGCAGTCTATGATAAGTCCTATCTAGTTCTTAACATCATGATTATTTATTACAGATGATGAAATTTTCAGTTATTTCACAGGGCTATTGTTGGCACAAGTACATGATTCACCATTCCAACTTCTAGAGATTTTTCTTAAAAATAAAAATATGAATATTTCTTTTGACATCATTTTCAAATAATAACAGGTACTTAGAGTGAAACCACTTCAACCATGGCCAAGATAGCTAACAAATGGTAATTAAAAAAAAAAAAAATCTATTCCAGGAGAGGCAAAACTACACAGGTAAAACACTGGAAAATTTATAACCTGTTGGATGGAGGGATTAAATAACATGCAGACTCAAAATATACCTGTATATAAAATGTTTTGTTCCCACTACACTCATGAAATATTTACACCATCTCTAAGGGAATGGCTGGAATATAAACAAAGTACTGTACTTAAAAGTTCTTCAAAGAACATTTTTATTATTGCAATGAATTTACTTTCTGAAACTCTGATGAAATTACAAATCTATTTTTAGAAGTTCATGATACTAGATAAATCAGACCAGAAACTATGTTATTATTCATGATAATCAATAATGAGAGAACTGTTCAAGATATTCATATGAGAAAACAAGCTTTTAATGTGGATGCAACTGAGCAAAGTATAGCTCAAATTTTTTTTTAGCTCAAGTTACGTTTGAAATCTCCATTTTTACTCAAAATTTTAGGAGATTTTAAAAGATTCCTAAGCTAGCATAGCAAGTGGTGTCATTTCCCAACAACATATCAACTAAGATACATGATTAGAAATTCATTTACTCTGTAAACATGAAGCTGTTCAAACTTTACTGGCTATTTTAGTTTTTACCATATTTAATTAATCATTATTTTTTAAAGTAAGCATCCCTATGTACATAATGCACAGAACAGAGTGGCAGTATGATATTGCAATTAGGAACTGGTTACTCAAACTGTCCTTTGTTCAAATCCAGCTTCTGTACCATTTGTGTGATCTTGAGCAAATTGCTCATCCCTACTTGCCTCTGTTTTTAAAATAAGAATAAGAATAATGTTTACCTTATAAGGTCATGTGAAAGTAGCTTAGGAAGGCTCGGAGTCTCAAATGAGAAGTGGGCACAAAAGTTCAATTCCAGCCTCATTTGCTCTCATTTATTTACTCTGTTTTATGTCTTTGGGCAGCAGCCCAAAGAATAAAAATAAGAACACACATTTCTAGCTGAATTGCTAACTTCCCTTGCTCTTCATCTACCAGTTTCTTGATACGTTGAAAGGAAGCTTAAGGAATTTGAAAAATCTTATTTTTCATGTCAGAAGTTATTATATCATCCTATTTGTAATAACATATCTTAATCTTCTCCAAGTAGATGGAATTCTTGGGCCAATTAGAATAAATGTCATATACTTGGAAAGCTAAAAAAAGAAAGCACATTTAATTTTTTCAAAGTATAGTTCAACCCCTCCCCCCATTACAACAGTATAAGAGGAAAAACTGAGTGATTGAACTGGAAGGACAGGAGGTAATATTGCTACGCTTTTGAAAGAACACCCATTCAGGCCATAGCTAGAAAATGGTATTTGGATGCAAAGCCCTTGCCAAGTTTGGATCCAAGACCTTGGTGACTTAGTGAACCAATCCTTCCTTAGATGTGAGTCTCAGCTGCATGCTCTTCCTTACAATTTGCGTGCATAAACTCTTTCCCTGGCTGCAATGGGAAGAAGTGCTGGAAATCTACAGAGAGAGGCTAGTTAACAATTAGTGAGATTTCTTAGGATGTGCCCATGGAACATCTCCTTCAATCCTCACAATTTTCTCTCAATATATTTGAAGACTGTCTACAACAAAGTTGCATTTTTTTAAGTTTTAAAATTAATTCTACACTGGATTCTGTATTATGAGCCATTCCACTATTCCCTGTATGGAGAATCAGCATCTAAATACAAACAGCAGTCTCACTGATTTAACCTCATACAGTTTTGTATGATTGATAGGAGGCTTGCTTAAACCAATACTCCCTTATTTTGATTGAGGATTATTCAAGATTTATGTTTTCATTCTAGAAAGTTTCGATTCGTAATCACACTTTTAGACACTTTCCAAAAATCAATGACTTCATTTAATTAAACCAATTAAATAATGAAAAATATTCATCTTGATCATATCTCAGCAATTGATACATTTCAATAAGCTGTCTCAGCTTCTATGTCTCTTCTGCTATATGCAGACCATTAACCTCTACCCTACTGCTCTACGATTAGTTCTCATTATTTACAGGTACAGGCACATAAATTACATTTTAAAATGTCTTTTAAAATTTTAACTGCGAAGTCAAAGTTTAAAAAAGATAAATTATGCCATGGTAAGATGCTTATTTTGCCAGTAGACCATTTCCAAAATGACACCAAGAGTATTTAGCATTTTAGTAAACCTAGCTTTGTACAGGGAATGCTAATATTGTCTTTAAGCTTCCAGGAAAAAGTGGGGCTTTGATCTCTCTTTTTAGATTCAAGTGACAGCTTGTTAAGTATTCTTAGAGAAATGAGTCTTCTTGGCTCATCATTTTGATCCCAGCTCTGGAGAGAAAAAGATCCATACTTTCCCTAGTGTGAACTGGGTCAAACACATTCACCAGATCACAAAGCCCAGGTCAGACACACATGTGTGCCAGTGTGTCATCTTCTGTCTGGAGAACCAGGTATCCCCCCTACCCCCACCCCCTTCAGCCCTCAGTATGCTTCCTCTAGGGGAAAAAAAGGAGCAGGACCCTGAAATGTCTCAACAATAACATTTGTTTCCAGCTATGTGACTCTCCCAGCCCCAATTTGTTCTTATATAAAATAAGAAAGTAAAGTTGACATGGGTGACATACTAGAGGCAGCACAGGATGTAGTGAGAAAATATCGGAGGACAATGATTCAGACCAGGCAGAGGGATGAGCTTTAAAGAATTCTTTCAGGGAGAATTTGGTGCTTTAAAAGAGATGTAGGACAACTTAACTAGGTGAAGAAATTGGGAGAAAGGCGACTCAGAAAGAGTTTACTTTTTGTAAAAGTGTTGCCAGCCATGTTCTTAGCGCTCAAAATGAGAGCACCTTAGAATTAAGAAAACATATGGTTGGGTCATGAGCATATGGTCTGTGCAATCACGCAGGACCCACATTTAGAAGGATCCCAAGCTTGGCTTAATGCTTTGTTGTCACTGTCTTGAAATGCTAAATAATTTTGAACAGTTGTCCCACATTTTCATTTAGCACTGGGCCTCACAAATTACGTAGCCAGTTTTGGGTATGGTATCAGGAAATCCTGGTCTGTGTTGGCCAGCCTCTGATTCATATCCTGGTTTTCTTACTTACTAGCTTCATGAACTCCCATGAGATTGTTTTTCGTCAGTTTTAAGAAAAGACATATTGACAAAACCTACTAGATTATTGTGACAATTAAATGAATGATAATTGTAATGCTAATTTTTATTTTGCATTATGGAGATACTAGTACTATAGAGACATTAGAGAGGAAAGCAGTCAGCTACTGAGACCCTTGTATACGAAGAAGTTATTATTTGCAATGGTTTTAAATATCTAGAAATTGCTACATGCTGATATGGCCATTTCTTCTTCTTTTCTCTTTCTCTCCCTTCCCCTTCTTTCCTTTCCAACTGAGCTCATATAATATGCAAGTACTGTAGTAAGTGCTAAAAATACAGGCCTAATCAGACACAGTCTCTTCCCTCAAGGAGCTTATACTTACATAGAGGAAAAGGAACATGAACTGACAATTACAGCAGAGTGTAGTAGAAGACATCATGGAGAAAACACAAGGTCCAATGAGAGAGAACACAGAAGAGAGAGGAGACTCAAATTTGGGGGAGATGATGAGGCAGGGTTGGTCAAAGAAGTCTTTTCAAAGGAGGCGATACTTTCAGAGAGAGGCAGAATTAGGTGAAGGAAGGAGATATTGGGAAGAAGTTGTTTTAGACAAAACGGACAGTGCGTGTGTATCCATAAAAGCTTGAAACATGTTGACTATGGGAAGTCCAAGTAGTTCTGTAAACCAGCACCAAAGTTGCACATGGAGGAGTGGAGGGTGGAGAGGCTGGCAAACAAAATAAGCAAAAATTAAGATCTGAAGGTGTAAATTAGAACTTTAACTTTTTCAGAATTAGAAAATTATACGAAGGTTATGAAAGTAGAGAAATTATATTGTCAGATATATGCTTTAGAAAGACTTGTGGAGATGAATTATAATGGAATCTGGATGGAAGACATTTCCTTGAGTAGCTCATGGTCTTGGGCAAAGATAAGAAGTAGGTATAGTAGTATAGTTAACTCTACTGATGCTACAAAGTGGAAATTCAGGGCAAACTTCAAGGTTATCAAGAAATATTTTATCGAGCAATTATATACAGCAGATTCAAAGAGTACAAAGATAACTACATAATCTACCTCTTCCCAAGAGTAGAATGCAGTGTAGTGAGTACAAAGAGAGTACTATGCCCATAGTATTGAAACAAGCCCCTAAATTTCTGGAGGGGCTTAGGGAGTCTATCCATAATAGCTGACACTAGTCTCAGAGGAATCTCCTGAACTGAAACTTAAAGAATTAAAGGAATTAATCAGACAGGATGAGGATATTTGGAAGAAGGAAGCATTCTAGACAAAGAATATAGCATAAGCAAGTTTATATTGATTGTGCAAGAAGGGAAGTGATTCATTGGTGCTGGCATGTAAAATGCAAGGCAAGGAATGGTGAGAAAATGACTAGAGACCAGCAGGACTCAGTCCATGGAGGACCTAGTAGAGGAAGAGGATCCACTGAAGTAATTTCAGAAAGGAAGTGTGCTACAGTGAATTGCCTTTATGTGACCTTTCTAGACATGATCTCTTAACTCCCACAAAATGATTGGCTGAGACTATGCAAATAAGGTATGTAAAAGTCTTGCAGGGATTGGTCAGAGACTATGCAAATAAGGTGCCTGTGGCCCACCAAGAAGATTAGTCAGTTTTGCCATCCCGTTAGTTTTAAAAGAGCCAATCCCACAAAGGTTGGGGTGAGGGAACCTCACTACGATCAAGAAGAGCCAGGAGAGGAGCACATCCTTTAAACCTGGGGTTCCTGCACTGAGAACTTCCTAGACCCAGGAGACAGAGAGAGCTATAATACTGGAAATGGCATGAGACTGCACAAGAGAAGCTGGAGACCTGATGTGAGATGGCTGTGGCGGGCCACCTTGTGAAGGAGCTGAGCACCTTCAGGCAGGAGGCTTCCTGGAGGAGTGAGGTGCCACCTGGCACTTATTAGCATAACTAAAGAGCTATAACATGTGCCTAAGCAGGGCAGAGGCCAAGAGTGAGGGTCGGCGGTGGACACCACCAAGAGCGAGGCCTGCCACCCTTCATGCACAGCCGAGAAGGAGCTTAGAGGTTAGAAGCTGTTCTGATTGATGAACTGTATCCCGTCTCCTGAGTTATTCCTGTTACTTCCAAACTGATCCTGATTTTGAACTATAACCTATTACTTCCCTAATAAACCTCATATTCATCAACACTGTTTGTGAGTTCTGGGTGGCCATTGCAACGAATTATTAAACGCAGCAGAGAGGTAGAGAGTACCATGGGAGGAACAGCTGGTGTCAGAACTGGAAAACGGTTAGGGAGTGGGGGTATGTCTGACTTCCACCTCACAGGAATCAGCTTTGAGCTGATCTTGATTCTCATTCTCCTCCTCCCTCATGAAGTTAGAGGATTTCAGATGCTACTATTTTACAGAAAGCAACAGATCAAATTTGCATTTTTGACAGATTGCTCTGAGTATGTGAGGAAGATGAATACAAGAGGAAGGAGATAGGATGCTATTTCCACAGAACTGTGGAGAAGAGGTAAGGGACTGAACCAGGGCAGTGATTGTAGGAATAAAAAGGAAGGCTAGATTTAAAAAATGTTTAGAAGTATTAGCAGGACTTGGTTATTATTTGAATGTGGTAGTGGTGGGAGGAGATTGTTTTCCACCTTACTTCTTTCACCCCTTATTGACAAAAGCCACAAATAATTCCCCAAGCTATTAAGCTAATCTAAGTTACTTTTTTCCTCTGCAGGTTGTGCTTTAGGAGGAGGATCTATGATTTAAATCTACAATTTCTGCAAATTTACACATCTACAGTCACACTAGTGCTTAAATTGATTCTAAAACACATACAGTAGAATCCCAGCATAACCTTGAGTTGTAAAAATATACCTCTGGACATAGTCTTAGTCATATATGTCTCATTGTCCAAACAACAACTTAACATTAATTTGATATATCATACACAAGGCATAAAAATATCACCTCTCTCAGATCAATTCCAAGAGGTTCAACTGTGGGATCACCAAATTTCAGAGTTGTAAAGAACTTTGTTGCTTAGAGAAACCAAATATTTGGGACACTCTCGATAATTTAGGTTCTTGTATCTACATTTTTTATTAGATCAATAGGCTAGAGAGCAGGACCACATGTCTTGTAAGTTTATCTTCAATTCCTGGTTCTAAGGAATAAACAGATGTCAAGAAACTGGGAAAAAATATATATGGCTACAGTTTTCATACTCCATGCACTTTCAAATCACTTTCTTATTTTGTCAAACAACTGTCAAATCAAGGTTGATTTTTTTTTTTTCCACTTCTCATTTAAATGTTTCTCATGCTTTCTGGTGTCAGAATCATGCAAAATGAGATTAGTCACTGTTTGTGCTTATTTTGCCTGGCTTCTTTGACAGGAAAGAAGAGCACAGCCTAAACAAACTCTAATGAATGGGTGGAGTGGGAATATACAAGTGATGGGAATGGGATTCTTTTCATGAGAAACAATGAGAATGACTGCTATATAGTTTACAGATCAGAAACTTTCACATTATCTCATTGAATCTCGTTTTGAATATTGAGTAATTCAGTGTGTGGATGTTATAATAATATTTCAAAGTCCTCATTCTTGATGTACAACCAGTGCGATTAAAAAAAAAAAAAAGCCTAAAGATAATTTATCAACTACTTATAGGACAGACCAAAACCTTTACCTCCTAGAAAATTATTTACCTTTCTAGAAAATGATTACTTAGAACTTTTCTTCTTTAAGAGCCCAAACCAAAACCTGCTGTCGTTGAGTCGATTTCCGACTCATAGTGATCCCATAGGACAGAGTAGAACTTCCCCATAGGGTTTCCAAGGATTGGCTGGTGGATTTGAACTGACCACCTCTTGATTAGCAGTGGAGTTCTTACCTACTGTGCAATCAGGGCTCCAAAAGGAATCCTTAAATATAGAGAGTTACATGAACTTGTTCAACATAAAATGCACACATACACACACCCCATTCATACATACACAGTCTTACCAGATGTGTAATTTGGAGCTTATCACCTTTTACCATATGAAGCAAGGACAACTGAAATAAAAGGAAATGATAAATAATTTTTATTATTTCATAAGCTGATCATAGATTTGGAACCCTGGTGGTGCTAGTGGTTAAGCGTTGGGCTGCTAACCAAAAGGTCTGCAGTTTGAATCCACCAGCCCCTCCTCGGAAACTCTATGGGGCAGTTCTACTCTGTCCTATAGGGTTGCTGTGAGTCGGAATTGACGGAATGGGAACTTTTTTTTTTTTTTTAAATCATAGATTTGCAACATAAATGCATGATTATGGGTGCAAGGTGCCTTTCTTTTTTTGTTCATTGTTGTAGTTTAAGTGAAAGTTTACATTTCAAGTTAGTCTCTCATACAAAAATTTATACATACGTTGCTATGTGACCCTAATTGCTCTCCCTATACTGTGACAGCACACTCCTCTTTTCCACCCCTGATTTCCCATGTCCATTCAACCAGCTCCTAACTCTCTCTGCCTTCTGATCTCACCTCCAGACAGAAGCTGCCCGTTTAGTCTCATATATCTATGTGAGCTTCGAAGCACACTCTTCACAAGTATCATTTTATGTCCGACAGGCTAGTCCAATCTTTGTCTGAAGAGTTGGCCTTGGGAATAGTTTTAGTTCTGGTTTGACAGAGAGTCCAGGCACCATGTTTTCTGGGGTTCCTCCACTCTCAGTCAGACCATTAAGTTTGGCCTTATTACTAGAATTTAAGTCCTGCACCCCACCTTTCTCCTTCTCCATCAGGGACTCTCTGTTTTGTTCCCTGTCAGGGCAGTCATTGGTGGTAGCCCAGTACCATCTAGTTCTTCTGGTCTCAGGCTGATGAAGTTTCTGGTTTATGTGGCCCTTTCTGTCTCTTGAGCTAATACTTTCCATGTGTCTTTGGTGTTCTTCATTCTCCTTTACTCCAGGTGGCTGGGACCAATCGATGCATCTTAGATGGCCGCTTGCTAGCTTTTAAGACCCCACACACCACTCGCAAGGTGCCTTTCTAACACATCATACCGGATATGCTCTAAATTCTGAAACATGAGATCACCCAATGACTAATGGCTGGATAAAAATCATGACTGAACAAATGGGATGACAGCCAAGGAACAGGCTTCTTTAAATAAATAATAGTTAAGTGCCACATAAATCGCTTAATTTAATCCTACTCTTTACTTATTTTCCAAAATCTCACTTTCATTCAATGACTATGTGAAGACGTAGTATGTGCTAGACTTATTCTTTAGTTTGTAGAAGTTAGTGGTCATAAACAGGTACTGAAGCCCAGAAGCATTTTGTTTCTTTCACTGCTGATCTTATGCTCTTTTTTTTGCTGTTGCAATTGATAAATGTTCATCACATTCAGTAATATTTTCCAGGCTTCCTGACAAGTGAATTCATAACATACACATTTGCTTTCCCTTCAAAAAATAGTTTTTATAGTGTTTGGCTTCCAGAGCATACAGAGTAAAGTTATTTTCAAGAGGAATTAATGAAATAAAACGATTGCTTCACTGAGCAGTCTAGCCTCAAAGCCACTGATAATCTAGAGAACAACTTCAGTGACGTACTTCTTTTCCACAGGGACTTGTTCCAATTAAAATGAATCCACTGTCCTGTAAAGATCCCTTTATTCAGCTAGCTACCACAAACTTAATGAGAACTCCACTACCTGCTCTTGCCTGATTCAAATAGGCTTTCAGGACAAATTCCTACATTTTTTTCTATTTTAAATGTTGACTTTGTAATGACTCTTTGTATATTTTTCAAAAAGATTTTTCAAAAAGACTCATTTCTTTTTACCTTTTCTACTAGAGTTTACTGGGAAGGAGGGAGATTTTTTTTTTAAGAATGTAATTTTCTGGTTTCTTTTTATTTTTCTTGGCAGCTATCTGGTTTTTGTTCGTCTGCCTCATCTTTGCTTGAGAACAAGGGTCATATTTATACTTGTATATTATGCTAAAACAAAAATATAATTTTAAAACCACACTTCCTCTGTTTATTACTAATCCTCTGGAGATTATATAGATTTATTTAGACATGTTTATATTATACAAGCTATTCCAGGTATATGAATGTGCTTTGCCTCTCCGAATCTACTCAGGTCAAATGTTGCTTCTTCTGTGAAGCCTTCTGTCTTAGGCTGGGTTCTCTAGAGAAGCAAAACCAGTAAAATGTGAAAATACATATATACAGAGAGATTATATCAAGGAAACAGCTCACGTGATTGTAGAGGCTAGAACGTCCCAAGTCCATGGATCAGGGTAGAGGCCTCTCCCAAGTCACACAGCTGCAGGAGCTGGCAAGCCCAAGACCGTCAGGTCGGAGAGGAGGACTCCCATTCACAGGCTGTGCAGATTGACGAATTCCAGGTTTGGCAGATAAGCTGACAGCTCAAGTCCCAAGAACGGGAGATGAGACGACAGGAAGCAGCCACAGGATCGAGAAAGAGCAAAAAGCCAGAACGTCTGCTTATGTACAGATGCGGGCCACATCCCCAAGAAGACTTCCTTTCATCTGATTGGCTACTCACAGTATATTCAGTCATGGGAGTGATTACATTAAAACACTGAGAATCATGGCCCAGCCAAGTTGACACACAATCTTAACCATCACAGTCCACCCCTTGTCCACTTGGCACGTGTACACATCTCCTTAAACCATACATAATCTCTGAATAAACACAATAAGAAAGTCATACTTGTGCCTAACATGATACAATTAACATGCATACAATCGAAAACGCACTAGCCCCATTTACAGCTTATATTTTATAAGTGAAGGAAACAAAAATATTTGATGCACACATACAAAGTACAAATACTCATAACAATTCAGTCTCTGTTTCTGCAACTGGTCACGTGGCTGTAACTGGTATTTAGAACTACCTTCTTCCACCACCCATTCTGTATTTCCTTTGCCGTCAGCAAGCACCTTGGCTGGTCACAGTTCTTTGCCTGGTGGGGTGACCGAAACCTTCATTCCTGAAGGGTCTGTGTCATTAGTAGTCATGTCAGAATTCGGTTGCTGTAGTTTTCCATTGACTTTAATCACAGGGCATGGTAGTACTAAGAGACGCCCCAAGGAATCTCCTGCATTCCAGACATACTCTTCTTTACCTCCATTATGTAACATCAATCTGATTTCCTCTTGGTAATCAGGAACAATCACACCAGTCAGTATGGTAACTCCCTTCTTTGCCTGTTGAGCCAAAGGCATGAGGAGCCCAAAGTGGCCAGATGGCATTCTTTACTTCAAGTTCAATGGAATCAGTGATGTGTCTCCAGGTGGGAGCATTCCCCCCTTTGGAACCTGGAGAACATTGCCCCAACCCTGCAAGGTATTGCCACCTAGTTGGCACTGTAATTGTGTCTTTAGAAGGCCGTTCCATTGTTCTATCAAGCCAGCTGCTTCAGGATGATGGGGAACATGGTAAGATCAGTGAATTCCGTGAGCATGGGCGAACTGCTGCACTTCATTTGCTGTGAAGTGAGTCCCTTGATCTGAGGCAATGCTGTATGGGATACCATGACAGTGGATAAGGCATTCTGTAAGTCCACGGATGGTACTTTTGGCAGAAGCATTGCGTGCAGGGAAGGCAAATCCATATCCAGAGTAAGTGTCTATTCCAGTAAGGACAAAACGCTGCCCTTTCCATGATGTAAGTGGTCCAATGTAATCAACTTGCCACCAGGTTGCTGGCTGATCACCTCGAGGGATGGTGCCATATCGGGGACTCAGTGTTGGTCTCTGCTGCTGGCAGATTAGGCACTCAGCAGAGGCTGTGGCCATGTCAGCCTTGGTGAGTGGAAGTCCATGCTGCTGGGCCCATGCACAACCTCCATCCCTGCCACCATGGCCACTTTGTTCATGAGCCCATTGAGCAAATGGCAGGCGTAGTTGGGGAAAGAGGATGAGCGGTCTCTACAGAATGCAACATCCTATCAACTTGATTGTTAAAACCATCCTTTTCTTACCCACATACCTCTCCCCTATAAATCCTCATCTCCAATTTTCCAATCATGTTCCTTCCAAGTCCCTGACCATAGCCAAACCATTGGCCACAGCCCATGAATCAGTACATAATCGCACATCTGGCCATTTCTCCTTCCAAGCAAAGTGAACAACAAAGTGCACTGCTCGAAGTTCTGCCCATTGAGAGGATTTCCCTTCACCACTTTCCTTCAGGGAGGTCTCAGAAAGGGACTGTAGTGCTGCTGCAGTTCTCTTTCGAGTGGCGCCTGCATATCGCGCAGAACCATCTGTAACCAGGCACGAGTTTTCTCTTGCTCAGTCAACTGATCATAAGGAACTCCCCATGAGGCCATAGGTGCAGACTGGGAGATGGAAGGTAATGTGATAGGAGTGGAGACCATGGGCATTTGGGCCACTTCCTCATGCAACTTACTTGTGCCTTTGGGTCCTGCTCGGGCCCGATCTCAAATATACCACTTCCATTTAATGATGGAGTGCTGCTGTGCACGTCCAACTTTATGGTTCTGTGGGCCAGACAACACCCAGTTCATGATGGGCAGCTCAGGCCTCATGGTGACTTGGTGTCCCATGGTTAAGTGTTCAGTCTCTACTGAGGCCCAGTAACAAGCCAAAAGTTGTTTCTCAAAAGGAGAGTAGTTATCTGCAGAGGATGGCAGAGCTTTGCTCCAAAATCCTAAGGGTATGCTCTGTGATTCACCGATAGGGGCCTGCCAAAGACTCCAAACAGCATCTCTATCTGCCACTGACACTTCAAGCACCATTGGATCAGCTGGATTGTATGGTCCAAGTGGCAGAGTGGCTTGCACAGCAGCCTGAACCTGTTGCAGAGCCTTCTCTTGTTCTGGTCACCATTCAAAACTAGCAGCTTTTCAAGTCACTTGATAAATAGGCTGGAGTAGCACACCCAAATGAGGAATATGTTGCCTCCAAAATCCAAAGAGGCCCACTAGGCGTTGTGCCTCTTTTTTAGTTGTGGGAGCAGCAAGATGCAATAACTTATCCTTCACTTTGGAAGGAATGTCTTGACATGCTTCACACCACTGGACCCCTAGAAATGTCACTGAAGTGGAAGGTGCCTGAATTTTTGTGGAACTAATCTCCCACCCTCGGGCACGCAAATGTTTTACCAATAAGTCCAGAGTCATTGACACTTCTTCCTTACTAGGTCCAATTAGCATAACGCCATCAATGTAATGGACCAGTGTGATGTCTTGTGGAAGGGAAAGGTGATCAAGGACCCTGCGGACTAAATTATGACATAGGGATGGAGAGTTAATGTAGCTCTGTGGTAGGCAAGTGAATGTGTATTGTTGGCCTTGCCAGCTGAAGGCAAACTGCTTCTGATGGTCCTTTGAAACAGGTATGGAGAAAAAGGCGTTAGCCAGATCAATAGCTGCTTACCAGGTACCAGGAGATGTATTAATTTCCTCAAGCAGTGAAATTACATCTGGAAAAGCAGCTGCAATTGGAGTCACCACCTGATTAAGTTTTTAATAATCTACTGTCATTCTCCAAGATCTATCTGTTTTTTGCACAGGCCAAATAGGCGAGTTGAATGGGGATGTTGTGGGAATCACCACCCCTGCATCCTTCAAGTCCCTGATGGTGGCAGTAATCTCTGTAATCCCTACAGGAATGCAGTATTGCTTTTGGTTTACTATTTTCCTAGGTAGGGGCAGTTCTAATGGCTTCCATTTGGATTTTCCTACCATAATAGCCCTTAAAGTATTTGTCAGGGATCCAATGTGGGGGTTCTGCCAGTTGCTGAGTATATCTATTCCAATTATGCATTCTGGAATTGGGGAAATAACTACAGGATGGATTCAGGGACACACTGGACCTACTGTGAGATGGACATGAGCCAAGACTCCATTAATAACCCGACCTCCATATGCCCCCACTCTGACTGGTGGGCCACAGTGACTTTCTGGGTCTCCTGGAATTAGTGTCAGCTCAGAGCCAGTATCCAGTAATCCCTGAAAAGTCTGATTATTTCCTTTTCCCCAGTGAACAGTCACTCTCGTAAAAGGCTGTAGATCCCTTTGGGGAAGGCTGGGAGAAAGATTAACAGTAAAAATTTTTGGCAGTGTATTGAGTCCTTCCTTAAGGGGATCCGGCCTCCCCTTCATTCAAGGGGTTGTGGGTCTTTAAACTCGCTCAAATCTGGGAATTGACTGAGGGACCATGACTCTCTATTCTGGCAATTCAAGTTAGACTGCTGTTCCCCTGACCTGGAATTCATCCGTTTGTATAGATCAAGTAAATATTTAGCAGATTTCCTATCTATTTCACTCCTAGGGATGCCATGACTAAGTAGCCAACCGCATAAGTCCATATGAGTCAGACTATTCTGATTACTGCTTTGACTCCTCTGTCCATTACTGTAACCACGCCCCACCTTGTCTTTGTCTATTGAGTGCAGCCACTTGGCCCCTACTACCACGGGGTCCAATCAGCCCCATTGTAGTTAGGTGTCTTAATTCAGTTAGGGCAGTTCCCACTGTCTATTCTGACTTACATAAAATAGCAATCGCAGCAGTCTTCAAGGATACTGGCGCTCCCTTCACATATTTGTTCCTCACAGCTGTGGTAAGAGGTGTGTCCTCTGGACACTCCGTGTGTGGGTCTGTGGGTCTAACTTGATAAATCCACTCTAGCATGCCAATTTCCCTAAGCCTTTGGATACCTTCTTCTACAGTATACCAAGCAGGTCTGGTACTTCAACTTGATTTCGTGTCGGCCACCTCATAATCCATGCTTCAGCAACCCAACCAAATAAACTATTAGATCCTTTCCTAACTTCTCTGGCTGAAACATTGAAGGAACAGTCTGTGCTCAGTGGACCCAAATCAATAAACTCAGACTGATCCATCTTTATGTTCCTGGCACCATTATCCCACACCCTTAATAGCCATTCCCACACATATTCCCCAGGTTTCTGTTTGTACATATTAGAAAACTCAAGTACTTCTTTTGGAGCATAGCGTACCTCCTCCTGGGTCACACTTTGCACTTCACCTTCTGGGGCTCGCTGGGACTTAAGCCTAGTTAAAGGTCTAGAAGCCAGTGTGGAATTGTTTAGAGAACATTCAGCATCATCTTGTAAAACATCTGCCTCAGGCAATGCTCCAGGAAATGACTCTGGGAAGTGCTCTTTAGAGGAAGCTGGGCTAGGGCTAATCTCCTCAGATGGGAGTGGAGGGGCTAATGGTTTTTCTGGGCAGGGTGGTTTAGCAGACAAACATGAAGTAATCTCTTCAGATGGGACTGGTTCTGCTGACAGGAGTGATTCAACGGAATTTACAGGCTCAGTGTCCCCAGCTTCCTGATTATCTGCCCATACGTTCCCATCCCAAGTCTCAGGATCCCATCTCTTCCCAATCAATGCCCTTACTTTAACTTCAGACACCTCTCGAGGTTTGCAATTGAGCTGGTGTTGTAATTCAGCCACTCTTACAATAAGACTCCGGGTTTGATTTTCAGCAATTTCAGCTCTGTTACTACAAGAAATAAGGCTTTCTTTCAAAGCACAAGTGGAAGCCTTGAGGTCATGTATGTGGCACTTGAGCCTTGACTCTGAAGCCCTGAGTGCATCTCTTTCCTTCATCAGTTTGTCTAGCAAAAGTAGGACAAACCAACCGACTTCCTTATACTTCTCATTCTGACAAAGCTGTAGAAAGATATTACACATGTGTTCACCCTGAGCCTCAACTTTCACCAATACCTGATCCACCAGTGGTGATATTTTGTGTATTTGTATCGCCACCTCACTCCATGGACTAGCAGTGACCTCTTTACTGCTGGAAGCAAAGTCATCAACATCTTTATGACTAACCAGACTTGAGAACCAATTTAGAAAACTCATCCTTACAATTTTGTTTCTCTAGAACCACTCCCAGTATCAAATGTCTTAGGCTGAGTTCTCTAGAGAAGCAAAACCAGTAAAGTGTATAAATATATATATAGAGAGAAATTATATCAAGGAAACAGCTCACGTGATTGTAGAGGCTAGAACATCCCGAGTCCGTGGATCAGGGTAGAGGTCTCTCCCAAGTCACACAGCTGCCGAAGCTGGCAAGCCCAAGGTCTGAAGGTTGGAGAGCAGGGCTCCCACTCACAGGCTGGGCAGATCAACAAATCCCAGGTTCGGTAGATAAGCTAACAGCTCAGGTCCCAAGAACAGGAGATGAGATGACAGCCGCAGGATCCAGAGAGAGAAAAAGCCAGAACGTCTGCTTATATACAGATGCAGGCCACACCGCCAAGGAGACTCCCTTTCATCTGACTGGCTACTCACAGTATATTCAATCATGGGAGTGATTACATTAAAACACTGAGAATCATGGCCCAGCCAAGTTGACACACAATCTTAACCATCATACCTTCTGTGAGTCACTCCTATGGGGGCATTGTAGTTGACGCCTCAGTATTATTCCTACCCCAAATGATTGGCTTAAGTAAAGATAATTTCATCCTTCTGTTCTATATGGGTTCAGGAATGTTGTATGACACAACTCTAGCTAAATTTGATTCTTCTATTATCTTACAAGGTTGACATCTTTTACAAAACTTTAATGGTAAGAAATCTATCACATTCATGTCTGTCATATCTGTAACTGTTATATAAAGCTACAATCATATATGTAATTATTCACATAGTAGGCACTGACATTTAGTAGGCAGAATCATATTTGTATGAGTCATATAGTAATCTGTCATATAGAAGGCACAATCATATATACTACAGTCATATAGTAGGCATGTAAACATTAACAAAATAAACTCACATTTTAATAACAGAATTTTTATAATAATTCATATAAATATATGAGTTAATTTTCATGTTCTTCAACATAATGCACTTTTGCCACACTACTATAGTTGGTGTTTTCTTTTAGTGACTTTACCCAATATTTTCATAGTCTTGACACTATTTGGGGTAATATCATTTCATTTTTCAGGCAGCCCAGTGCTCAAAAAGATCTCCTCCATCATATATATTTATAGTGTTCTCTGCTTTCTTGAGATTCTATAGCTAAATCAGATTTTGTCATGTTTGCTTCAGTTTATTCTTAAAACATCTGATTTGACACTGTATTTTGCCACATTACAGTTATGGGGAATTCTACCTACTTCAGTGCTTACCTAGTACAGTGGTATTTCTCTTCACTCATTTTTTCAAAAAATAGTTTTTGAGTACCCACTACTTACCTGCTAGGCATTATCAGCATATATAGATGACATTTTGGTTCCTGAATTTCTTACAGTATGAAAGATAAGAGATAAAGAAAATCTAAATAAATGGAAGAACATTCTGTGTTCATGAATTGGAAAGCTTAATATAGTTAAGATGTCAATACTACCCAAAGCAACCTATAAATTCAATGCAATCCCCATCAAAATTCCTACAGCCCTCTTTACAGAAATAGAAAATCCAATCCTTAAATTTATATGGAAGGGCAGGAGACTCAAATAACTAAAGCAATCTTGAAGAAGAATAAATTAGGTGGCCTCACATTTCCTGATTTCAAAACATACTACAAAGCCACCGTAATTAAAACAGCCTGGTACTGGTATAATAGCAGATATATAGACCAATGAAATAGAATTGAGAGTTCAGAAATAAATACATACATCTATGGTCAACTAATATTTGACAAGAGGGCTAAGTCCATTCAATGGGGGAAGGAAGAGTCTCTTCAATAAACAGTGCTGGGAAAATTGGATTTGCACATGTAGAAGAATGAAACAGGATCCATGCTTCCTACACAAAAACCAATTCAAAATGGATCAAGGACCTAAATGTGAAAACTAAAACCATGAAATTCTTCGAAGAAAATGTAGAGGCAAGCCCGTGGGTCCTAGCTTTTAACAATGCATTATCAGGCATGACAACAAAAGCACAAGTAATAAAAGGAAAATAGATAAGTGGGACCTTATAAAAATGAACTACTTTTGTTCATCAAAGGATTTTATCAACAATGTGAAGAGACAACCTACAGATTAGGAGAAAATTCTTGAGAACCATATACCTGATAACGGTCTAATATCAAATACATAGATATAAAACTTCTACAACTTAACAATAAAAAGACAAACAATCTAATCAAAAAATGGGCAGAGCACTTAAACAGACATTTCACCAAAGAGGATATTCATATGGCCAACAAGCACATGAAAAGATGCTCAACAACATTAGCCATTCCAAAAAAACTAAACTTTTGCCATCGAGTCAATTCTGACTCATAGCAACCCTACAGGATGGAGTAGAACTGCCCCATAGTGTTTCCAAGGAGCAGCTGGTGGATTTGAACTGCCTACCTTTTGGTTAGCAGTCGAACGCTTAACCACTGCACCACCAGGGCTCCATTAGCCATAAGGGAGATGCAAATCAAAATTACAATGAGATGCCACCTCACCCCTATTAGAATGACAATTATTTAAAAGAAAGAAAGAAAATTAAAAAATAGGTGTTGGTAAGGTTGTGGAGAAGCTGGAACCCTTATCCATTGCTAGTGGGAATGTATAATGGTACAACCACTGTGGAAAACAGTTCAAGGGGCTCCTCAAAAAGTTGAACATAGAACTACCATATGGCCCAGCAATCCCAATCCTAGGTATATACCCAGACAAAGTGAAAGCAGGAAAGCAAATAGAAACCTGTACACCAGCGTTCACTGCAGTACTTTTCACAGTAGTCAAAAGGTAAAAACAACCAAAATGCCCATCAGCAGATAAATAAACAAAACGCGGTATATACACAAGATGGAATACTACTCGTAAAGAGAAATGAAGCCCTGATGTGTGCCACAACATGGATGAACCTTGGAAATATCATACTGAGCAAATAAGTCAGTCACAAAAGAAAAAATATTGTTTGATCTTACTATTATGAAACAAGAAAACATATAGAAACCAAAAATATTAGTGGTTAGCAGAGGTTTTGCCGGGGGGCAATGAGTATATGTTAATGGTGGTAGAATGATTTGGAAAAGGATAGCAAGAATGGTTGCACAAATTGAATAAGGTAATCAGTGTTACTGAATTGTATATGTAGAAATTGTTGAGATGGTGTATGTTTTGTTATGTATATTTTCACCACGTTAAAATTAAAAAAAAAAAAAAGATGTGGGAGAAAGAACAGTTCGCCATTACCAAAATTACATAAACTTTGGAGCTCAACATTAAAAAAAACAGTTGCCGTGGAGTCGATTCCTATTCATGGTGACCCAACTCATGGTGACCAAACTCATGGAGACCCCATGCGTGTCAGAGTTGAACTATTCTCAACAGGGTTTCCGATGACTGATTTTTCACAAGTGGATTGATAGGCCTTTCTTCCAGGGTGCCTCTGGCTGGACTCAAACCTTCAAGCTTTCAGTTAGCAGCCGATCACGTTAACAGTTTGCACCAACCAGAGTTACCTAAAATGAAACCTTGGTTTTAACTTTCTAATCACCAGACCTTGGGCAAGTTAAATCATATTGGTGAGATTCTCAGTTTCTCTTTCTGTAACTTGGGGTAAATTGCAGGATTATTACAACATCCAGTGTCTGTGAGAAGTATTTTGCATTGTGCAGGACCCTTAATAGGGAATCAGAAAGAGGCAACATCATAATGGAAGTATTTACAAGTAGCAATGGGGCACAAAGAAGAGAATGGTCAAAGGGAGAAAAAGAAGGCTTCATGGAGGAAGTGTCACAAGAGGTTAGACTTGAAGAACGAGTGGAGTTTTTGGGCAGACAAGGGAGGAAGGACACTCCAGATGGAGAGCAGCATGAGAGGAGGCATAGACACTCGCATAAGTGGAGAGAGGACAGCAGTTTGATCAGGCCAGCATCTATCTATGTTGGCAGACACTAAATTCTAGTACCTTATTGTTGGGCATTCAGATGTTTCACTTTATAGTAGGTAGATAAGGTTTAGGAGTTCCCAGGTGGTGCAGGCAGTTAACATGCTTCCTACTAACCCAAAAGTATGAGGTTCAAGTCCACCCAGAGATGCCTTGGATAAAAGTCCACCCAGAGATGCCTTGGTGATCTCCTTCCAAACAAATCAGCCGTTGAAAATCCTATGGAGCACAGTTCTACTCTAGCACAACATGAGGTCACCATGAATCAAAGTCGACTCAGTGGCCACTGGTACAGGTTTAGGTAAACTTTATAAATAATTCAGGAAATTGACAGTGACATTTGTATAATGGCCAGGCCGCCAACACAAAGAAAAAGTGGAATGCTACCATCTCCCTCAAGATGTTCCTTCCACTTGGTGTGGAGTTCTGTGACATATTAGCCAATACGCTCTTTAGACTCTTAAAAAAAGTGCTGACTTGTGTGGTTTATGTTTTCTATTTCTTGATCAGTCAGTGTCCAGGCTTGCTTTCTCAATTATTTCCTCCACGCTAACAGCAGAGTGGCCAGTAGATCTAAACCATAAACCAACCAAATTTGACCACTCTGTTTAAAACTCTACTGGTTTGTCATGACTTAACAAAATAAAATCTAAACTTCTGAGCATGGCAAAAATGCCCCCATGACTATTGTCTACATCTCTGTCCAGCCACATAGTCTGTCTTTTCCTGCTTTTGCACTTTGCAATAAAGAAGCACCATGCTAATTATGGTTCCCTGCACAAACCAGGCTCTATCAAACTTTGTGTGTTTTCTCATCCCTTCCATGTGCCTCAAATACCCTTTTCCCTTTCATTGTCAACCTAACATTCTTCAAGATGCATTCAGATGTCTTTTCCTTCCCTAATGCCCAGTCTGGACTAAGAGCACCACCCCTATCCTCCATTAGCAGCCTGCGTAAATCACTACCAAAGAAACTTAAGAAGTTGTATCCAAGTTCTTTATTTTAATTTCTCCTCACTAGAAAGTAATTGTGTGAAAGGAAAATCTTGGTTCTTACTCATCATTAAATAAGCCCAGTACAATAACTGTTACATAGCATCTAATCAGTATGCTTACTGAATAGAAGTTAGCATGGAATTTGAACAATTATTCCAACATAGCAGTTCCCAGAAGGTCATCATTTTATTGATCTATAGCTTCCTGAGATAAAAATATTTCCCACTGAATCAAAAAAGAATAATAAAAGCAACTTCCAGGTAGCTGACTATGTCCTAAGCAAGCTGGCATAGAATGGGTTAAGACTGAACCCTCTGGGTGGTTTTGATTCCACTGGTTATGGTTAAGGGAAAGTATAGAGCAACATGCAACATTAATTTGGTTATAACTAGTTATGCTATCATGAAGCATTTCAACAACCAACATTTCTACAAACATGAAAATCCCTGCCATATGCCAGACCTAGAGGACTGGGGAACTCCGCAAGGCAGATAGTCTTGCTTAGTAACTTCCTTTTCTTCTTATGGTACCATACATTTCGGAAAGACAAAATATAGTTAGTTCTAAGATCTTCCTATTGAACATGCATCTCATTTTCTGCTGAGAAGGCATGACTACAGTGTCTTTATCACAACACGGCCTGTGGTACCGCTGCAATGCTAGGAATTTGTTGATAGATTTGGGTAGTTGCCCATTCAAAAAGTCTCTAAGATTTTGCCAGCAAATACCATACAAAGAAGCTAATGGTTTTGCCCTATGATCAGTTTGGCTGTAAGGGTTCTTCACCTCCATTTTTGCTCTATCTGTGTAAGAGTTGAGCTGCTGTTGCCAAATCAACCTGATACAATTCAGCCCAATCTCTCTCATCACACAGCTGCTCCCCATTCTTGTCCAATGACTTTCTAGTGAACTGTGTGCTTAGGTGCCAAGTGCATTGACTCTCCTTTGTTTTCAAAGGAAAAAAAAACATTAAGTTTTTCTTTTCTGTGTGTGTGTCCTTTACTGCAAGAGAAGAGAATTAAAGCTATTTATTTCTCCCTGCTTTTCTTGCTGGTCTTGTATGTGTGTGCGCATTGGTATATTCAGCATGCACATTTCTGAGTGCAATTAAGGCCACTACTAGTGTCTCCTACGAGGATCTCCTCACTGAGAAATGGCATCTACTCTAGAAGCACTGGATATTCATCTATTGAATTGAACTGTAGGCTGATCTACCCTCTTTTTCTCTTAGGATGGAGGAAAGTATGGGAGTAGTATTCCTGAGGGAATCACAGCCTAGTCCTTCCCTCCCTAAATAAGTGGTACATCAACCTGCAAAGCAGCCAGTCTTGTCTGGATAGCTTCCCACAGAGGTATTCAATACTATGTGTGTGCGTGCATGTGTGTGTGTGTGTGTGTGTGTGTGTGTGTGTGCGCGCGCCTTTTGATGTCAAGTCGATTCTGACTCATAGCGACCCTATAGGGCAGAGTAGAATTGCCCTAAAGGGTTTCCAAGGAGTGACTGATGGATTTGAACTGCCAACCTTTTGGTTAGCAGCCATAGCTCTTAACCACTGTGCCACCAGGGCTCCATATATATATGTATGTGTATATATACACACATGTGTGCACATAAAATATTGAATATGCATGTATATACACACGCATATACTCACACACACATACACACATATAGAGGAAGCCTCGGCTACTAAACCAGAAGGTTAGTGGTTCAAACTCACCCAGCAGTTCTACAGGAGAAAGACCTGGTGATCTGCTTCCATAAAGATTACATCCAAGAAATTCTCATGGGATAGTTCTAATCTGTCACAGGGTGTCACTATGAGTTGGAATCGACTCAACAGCACCCAACAACAATACATGCTCACACATACATATACACACATATATCCACACACACACAAGTATATATACACATCTATATCACCATTTATATCCAATATAACTTTAAATTTTCTTTGTAATAATATGTAAAAGAATACTGCTTTGAAATCGGAAGAACTAAGCTTGAATTCCAGGTCTGTACTTAAACTTATTAACATGGAAGTGATAATATTAATCTCAAATTCTTTGAAGGATTAAATGAGAGTATGTATAGGGAAGTATCTAGAACACAGCAATACAAGCATACCTTGGAGATATTGTGGGTTTTGTTCCAGACGACCGCAATAAAGCAAATATTGTAGTAAAGCAAGTCACGTGAAAGTTTTGGTTTCCCAGTGCATATAAAAGTTATGTTTACACTCTACTGTAGTCTATTAAGTGTGCAATAGCATTATTCTAAAAAAAGATGTACATACTTTAATTAAAAAATACTTTATTGTTAAAAAATGCTAACCATCATCTGAGCCTTCAGCAAGTTGTAATCCTTTTGCTGGTGGAGGGGGCCTTGCCTCAATATTGATGGCTGCTGACTGGTCAGGGTGGTGGTTGCTGAAGGTTGGGGTGGCTGCAGAAATTTCTTAAAATAAGACAAACAATGAAGTTTCTGCATCAATTTATTCTTCCTTTCACAAGAGATTTCTCTGTAGCATGTGATGCTGGTTGATAGCATTTTACCCACAGCAGAACTTCTTTCCAAATTGAATTCAATCCTTTCAAACTCTGCCACTGCTGTATCAACTAAGTTTATGTAATATTCTAAATTCTTTGCTGTCATTTCAACAATGTTTGCAGCATCTTCACCAGGAATAGTTTCCATCTCAAGAAACCACTTTCTTTGCTCATCCATAAGAGGCAACTCCTCATCCATTAAAGTTTATCATGAGATTGCAGCAATTCAGTCACATCTTCAGGCTCCACTTCTAATTCTAGTTTTCTTGCTGTTTCCACCACATCTGCAGTTACTTCCTCCACTAAGGTCTTGAAGCTTTCAAAGTCATCCCTACGGGTTGGAATCAACTTCTTCCAAACTCCTGTTAATGTTGATATTTTGACCTCCTCCCATGAATCGCAAATGTTCTTAATGGCAATAAGAATGGTGAAATCCTTTCCAGAAGGTTTTCCATTTACTTTGCCCAGATCCATCAGAGGAATCACTGTCTATGGCAGCTATAGCCTTACAAAATGTATTTCTTAAATAATAAGACTTGAAAGTCAAAATTACTCCTTGATCTACAGGCTGCAGAATGGATGTTGTGTTAGCGGGCATGAAAACAACATTCTTCTTGTACATCTCCATCAGAGCTCTTGGGTGAGCAGGTGCATTGTCAGTAAGCAGTAATATGTTTAAGGAATCTTTTTCTAAGCAGTAGGTCTCAACAGCAGGCTTAAAATATTCAGGAAACTATGTTTTAATCAGATGTGTGGTCATCCATGCTTTGTTGTTCCATTTATAGAGCACAGGCAGCGTAGATATAATTCTTAAGGGCCCGAGGATTTTCAGAATGGTAAATGAGAATTGGCTTCAACTTAAAGTCACCAGTTGCATTAGCCCCTAACAAGAGAATCAGCCTGCCCTTTGAAGCTTTGAAGCCAGGCGTTGACTTCTCCTCTCTAACTATGAAAGTCCTTGACAGCATCTTCTTCCACGATAAGGCTGTTTCATCTGCATTGAAAATCTGTTGTTTAGTGTAGCCACCTTCATCAATCATCTTAGCCAGATCTTCTGGATAACTTCGTGCAGCTTCTCCATCAGCACTTGCTGCTTCACCTTGCACTTTTATGTTATGGAGATGGCTCTTTTCCTTAAAACTCATGAACCAATCTCTGCTAGCTTCAAACTTTTCCTGCAGCTTCTTCACCTCTCTCAGCCCTCATAGAATTGAAGAGAGTTAGGGCCTTGCTCTGGATTAGGTTTTGGCTTAAGGGAATGTTGTGGCTGGTTTAATCTTCTATCCAGACCACTAAAACTTTCTCCATATCAGTAATAAGGCTGTTTCACTTTCTAATCATTCGTGTTCTCTGGAGTAGCACTTTTAATTTGCTTCAAGAACTTTTCTTTGCATTCACAAGTTGGCTAACTGTTGGCGCAAGATGGCCTAGCTTTCAGCCTATCTCAGCTTTCAACATGTCTTCTTCACGAAGCTTAATCATTTCTAGATTTTGATTTAAAGTGAAAGACATGTGACTCTTTCTTTCACTTGAACACTTAGAGGCCGTTGTAGGGTTACTAATTGGCCTAATTTCAATATTGTTGTGTCTCAGGGAATAGGGAGGTCCGAGGAGAGGGAGAGAAATGAAGGAACGGCTGGTCAGTGGAGCAGTCAGAACACAAACAACATTTATCAATTAACTTTGCCATCTTATATGGGCATGTTCGTGGCGCCCCCAAAACAATTACAATGGTAACATCAAAGATCACTGATCACAGATCACCATAACAAATATAATAATAATGAAAAAGTTTGAAATATTGCAAGAACTACCAAAATGTAACACAGAGGCACGAAGTGAGCACATGCTGTTGGAAAAAATGGAGCCAACAGACTTGCTTGACACAGGGTAGCCACAAACGTTCAATCTGTAAAAAAATGCCCTATCTGTGAGGCTCAATAAAGTGAAGTACAATAAAATGAAGTATGCCTGTATGTGAAACATTTTATAGTGCTCCATAAACTATCTTTTTCTTAAAATGGAATATGGTGAGAGTCTTCAACTATTTAAAAAAAAAAAAAGTAAGAAGACATAAAGACAAGTGAAGTTTCATTCACTAAGGCTGAAGGGTTCTCTGAATCTTAAGTGTGCTAAGGATTCTAAGCAATTATAAAAGATGTGGCAAGGCAGAGTGAGAGCCCCTGCATGGCCTTGCAGTATCTGAGAGTGAGTAGGGTATATATCCAGGAATCTAATCTAGGTGGTGAAGAAACAGACTCTGCAGCCAGGATACCATTTACCAGCCATTTTACCACAGGCAAAGAAATTTAGCTTTCATATGTTTCAGTTTCCTCAACTCTAAAATAGTTTCTGTTCCATAGGTTTGTTATTATAAATATTTAAAGCATGCTTGGGGACATATCACACTCTTAATGTATGATTATAGTACTGATCAGATCACTAAGGCAGAAAAATGAGCAGAGAAGTAAAAAATAAAGGTGCCACATTGATCCACTGTCTCTAGATATGAAAGACTTTATCTTGGCCTGAGCACCAAGCTTTCATTGCCATGATTATTAAGAATGGTCATGCACTTTCTACATGCTGAAATTTCACTGGTGCAAATATCATGTAAGGAGGCCTGGTTGCACAATGGTTAAGCACTTGACTGCTAACCAAAAGGTCTGTGGTTCAAACCCACCAGCTGCTCTGCAGGAGAAAAGATATGGCGATCTGCTTCCACAAAGATTATGGCTTACAAAACCCTATAGGGAAGTTCTACTTTGTCATACAGGGTCACTATGAGTCGGAATTGACTCAATGGCAAACAACAACACACATCATGTAACCCTACTTCCCATGTGGTTTTGCTTGCTCACCACCTCTTCCCAACTGTTTCTCATACGTGAGGTATATATCCTTCCCTGGGGACCTCTAGCATATGCACATTCCAGCAAAATTGGGCTCAGAATTTAATTCTTCTCCCTTAAAAGAAGAATAAATTTACGATTTTACTCTCTTGATATCTTTTCACTTGCTTAATTTTTAATTATGCTGACTTACATATAAAAAGTTACAGGGATATTTCCATTTTGTTTTCAACTTTTACCATTTGATATGTTTTAAATGCTTTAATTCAAAATTTTTTGATGAAATAAAAAATGCCAAGCTTTGAGATATTCCTTCACACCCCATTCAGCTCATCTCTGTATCACAAAGACTTGTGGTCCCTAAGCCCTCCAATCTAAAACAAAGAAAAACACAGCTAAGTAAAGAGAAAAAGGGTCAGAAATAAATGATTGTGCAAATGATTATCTTAAATAAGATTTGTTTACATTTCTTGTAAAATGATAGTTATCAGGAACTAGCAGATTTTGATTGATAGCTTTTATTCTATTTAAATCCAGCAAGGCCAGCAAAGTGTCATAATTTTTTTTTTTTAACCCTTACTGTGTTTAAGTCAAGATATGACTTATTTGGAACAAACTTATCCTTATACCTCAGTAGCTGACTTCAGTTTTACTTAAAAGAACCAACACTGAGGCCAAAGTTAAAGAATCTCACCAAGATCAAGCAAAAAAATCAGGAAGCTAATGCTCTCAAGAGCCTCCTGCACAGTGAGCTTTGTTGTTAAATGAATGTGGTGTTTTGATTTAGATCTCTCCATTTGGGGTTCTGCAGCAGTTGGTAGGGATTCTACCATCCTTTTAATTGCTTAATTTTGCTTATTTAATCATTTTAGCATATATTTTATTTTAACAAGCAAGCTCTTTTCCCTCTGTGTCACTGCTATGAAGGCACTCTCCTGAAGGTTACGAAGAGGCTGATCAGGAGGGCAAAACATTTCCTGATAAAAGCTATTTCTAAGAGATATACATAGAAGCTTTTCCAGGACTGCAGCTTGATGCTGTATGAGAATCATGCAACATTTACAATATACTTCCATGCAAGACAATCTTTTGCTAAAGCGTTGCTAAAAGAGAGAGTGCTTTTGGAGTTCACCATAGGTGATATTCAAAAGTAGTGGCAAGTTCAAGCCCCTGTCTTAATCCTCACCGTTAATATGGTAATAGCTCCTGGTTTTCTGCTTTGTCCAAGTAGCATTGTAGTATTTTGTCTATTACATATAGTGAAAACTCCTTTCAATATTCCATTTACTTCCTCTGCAGCTACTATGATAAAACCGGAAGTTTTCTTAAAGTAGGATCAAATTGCATACTTATATTTGAGCTGTTTTTGAATGGAAGAAACATATTTAATTAAAAAACAGAAGGAGAATTCATTCAAATATCTAAAACTATACTATGTATTAATCTAAAACAATTTCATGACAAGTTAATCATACCAAAAATTCAGAATTTTGATCTTCATTTTAATATATGATAATTTACAATAAATATGTACTCATTGCTTTCTTAATGAAATTTGCTTCTCAGTATCTCAGTTTGTTTTTTTTTTTTACATTCTGGGTAATGTTTTGGCCTTTAAAACTATCCCTAGGGAGAAACTTAGAATTCATACGGAAAACAGATGTGGGTGATAAAGCTGTTTGCGAAGCTCTTTAATTAAAATAATTCTGTGAACTTTGATACCGATGCCACCATCACTAGATTCCCTAACACTGAATTTTATCATACATTTTGTAGGTGTAAATGTAATTCTTAACTTGGAAACGAAGGACAAGAAGAGCAGAATGGTATCATAATGTAAACCTGAGGATCATGATAAACATAGAACAATAGACAAAATTCTTACACATACTAAGGCAGTATCAAAAAATATTTGAAACCATCCCAGTGATTTTTATATGAAACTCATTTTTCATGGGTACATACACAGGGGAAACGCAACATAATTTTCGAGTTTTCAGACATTTATAGACAATTAAGGGTAACTTGATTGCTAAAAACAACTGCCAAATAATCCAATTAGGGCAAATCTCTACATTAAAAGGAGCTCAAGTTGAATGAGACACTCTCCCTCCCTTCACATAACATGCAATACATATTAGGTAAGTATATTATATGCAAAATTCTTTGAGAATTTCAAGGTAAAACAATAAATCCTCACTGGGCCATTGGAGAATACAATGCTTTGAAAGCATAAATGAGAGATAAGCAGAACTTCAGCAAGGAGGTATGATGGAGAGGAACAGTAAGCTATACAATGGAGTTTACCCTGCGAAAGCTGGATAATGAATAAGGAAGATTGAAGAAGAATTGATGCCTTTGAATTATGGTGTTGGCCAAGAATCTTAAATATACTATGGACTGCCAGAAGTACAAACAAATCTGTCTTGGAAGAAGTACAATCAGAATCCTCCTTAGAAGCGAGGATGGTGAGACTTCATCACGTGTACTTTGGACATGTTATCAGGAGGGACCAGTCCCTGGAGACGGATATCATGCCTGGTAAAGTAGAAGGTCAGTGAAAAAGAGGAAGACCCTCAACGAAATAGCTTGACACAGTGGTTGCAAAAATGAGCTCAAAAATTGCAACGATTTTGAGGATGGTGCAGGTCCTGGCAGTGTTTCCTTCTGTTGTATATAGAGTCACTATGAGCCAGAACAGACTCAGCGGCACCTAACAACAACAACAAAGCCAAAAAATAAAATGTAATAATCAAATTAATTTTCCATTAGATGTTTACTTCATAAACACAGTTTTGTTTGTTGACATTATGGAGTAGGGAGGGGAAAATGTCATAATGAAAGACAGTTGCAGGAGTTTATTAACAGGCTGGATCAAGTACTGAAAGATGTCAGGCAGGAGGGATGCAAGGATAGGTAGAAATAATGTGCTCATCTAAAGTGGGAGGGTAGAAAAAGAAGCAAGATGTCTAGCACTATTTTAAACTGCAGTCTTTCTCTTCACGTTGCCTACCCCTTTACTTACACTCAGTTTCAGTAGATAATTGAACCTTCCACTTCACAAAAAAAACAGAAGCCATCAGAAAGAACTCCCTTAATGGTCCATCTAAAACTCCACATACCTACCTGCATAGGAACGTATTCTTCCCTAATCCTTCCTTAGTAAGCAGAAGAGATGTCTTTCCTATCCAATTCATTTGCTTTGCCTTGGAGCCCATCCTCTACTTTGTTTGACCTTACTGTATGTTTTCTCTCTCCTGACTCTAACTTTTCTCTGCACCTGACCATTCCTACCACATTTAAGCATACTCAAGTTTCCTCCACCATTAAAAAAAAAACTGTCCCTAAATTTTATTTGGAGTCCCTGGGTGGTGCAAATGGTTAATTGCTGGACTACTAATCAAAAGGTTAGTGGCTCAAACCAGGAAGCAAGACCTGGTGATTTACTTCCGAAAGGGTACCTCCTTGAAAACCCTACGGAGCAGTTCTACTCTGCACACATGGGTTGCTGAAGCACAATTGACTCCATGGCAACTAACAACAACCAATTTTATTTACCCCTCTACTACCACTGTATCTCCTACTTCCTTGTCATGGCAAAATTTATTGAAGAGTTTTTTTATATTCCCTATTTCCATTTTTTTCACCTCCTACTCATATCTCAATTCACCCCAACCTGCTGCCATCACCCTGCCACCGCAGCAACCCCTGCTCTCCACCCCGCCACACACACAACCTCTTCATAGCAAGGGGTCCTGGTGGTGCAGTGGTTATGAGTTGGAGTCGACTCGACAGCCACGGATTTGTTTGCTTTTTTTTTAATCACCTCATATCCCTCACCTGTCCCATATCCAGCTATTATCAAGTTGTATTTAATTCCAAACTACATCTAACATCTGTTTCTTCTATTCCTTATATACTGCTGGTCTCCTAGTTTCAGCTTTCCAAACCTCTTGCCTGAATAACTTCATGAGTCCTCTAACAGACTAATTGCTTTAGCCTTCTATCATTCATTCTTTTATCCACTCACTGCCACCAGAGTGACTTTGTAAAAAGATGAACGTAATCACGTCACTCTGTTAAAACCCGTCGATGTTATTAAAGTAATAGCCAACATGGCTTATAAGGACCTGCGAGAATCCACCTCTGCGTAATTATTTGTATTTATCTTTTACCACTTTCCACAACCAAATCTATGTTCCAGTCACGTTGACCTCCCTTTATTCTATCTCACCTTAGGGGTTTTGCATATACTGGCTTTTCTACTGGTACACTCTTTCTTGTCCCCTACCCCTTATCTAGTTAACTTGTACACTGGCTCCAGATCTCAGCTCAAATGTCATTTCCTGTAGGTAATTTTACTGATCACCCTCCTAGACCAGGTCTACCCTTTCTGCCAGGTACTCTTTGTACCCTCTTTTTTTTTTTTTTTTTTTTTTTTTAACATAACTTATCAACATTTTAAATTACAGGAAGTTCCCAGGGTTACAAACGAGATCCATTCCTCAGTCTGTCTTTAATTTGTAGGTAAGTCGGGACAGGTACATACGGTTCTTATTAAACATTAGTAAGCCAAATACAAAGTTACACACTCGACACAGTGTTAACAGCAACGTGATCTGACTTAAAATGGTAGAGGGTGTTCTCCTTCCTTGAGCAGACAACCGCTGGCAAACGTTTTCATGAGCGTCAAAGTAGTGCGTGCGTTAGTTATTACGAACCATTGTATTTAACTCAAGTTCGTTCTTAAGTACTGGCTGTCCGTAAATTGAATGTTCTTAGCCCAGGACTTAGTGTACACAATGGTTAGTTATGATATTGCTATGTATACCCAAATATAAACCAAGAACTTTAAAAAAAAATCATCTTTAAAACAGAGCAGATACTATATTTAAATACAACCACCTCACAATTCACGGTGCTCTCTCACTTATTTTATTTTAAACAACGAAGCACTACTTGGGAAAGACATATTAGCTTCAAACGATTTCAACTAATGCTATTTTGAAGACTTTTACTAATAGAATCAGTAAAAATGGAAAACGGGAAATTTACACAGACTTAATAAATACCTATATATACCTACATATATACCTATGAAATGAATGAGACACAGTCTATCCTGATTTCTAACAATAACATCACACATATATTAAAGGAGCACTGTATCTTAACTTAGAAGGAAATTACAATTGTATGGTTGAGAAATGTGTGTTAGATGACTCAAGAAGTTGTTGAACTGATAACAAATACACTCAAGTCAAATAGACATATGATGAAGTTGAATAAAATTATTTCATAAGAGATGAATGAGTGAAAATTACATTTTACGGACCACAAGTACTACAGCCTCCACCAGGCTGAGTCGAGCACAACTAGATGGTGCCTGGCTACCACCACCGACTGCTCTGACAGGGATTGCAATAGAGGTTACTGGACAGAGCTGGAGAAAAATGTAGAGCAAAATTCTAACTCACAAAAAAAAACACCAGACTTACTGGTTTGACAGAGACTGGAGAAACCCCAAGAGTATGGCCCCCGGACACCCTTTTAGCTCAACAACGAAGTCGCTCCTGAGCTTCAGCCTTCAGCCAAAGATTAGACAGGGTCATAAAACAAAACGAGGCTAAATGGGTACACCAGCCCAGGGACAAGGACGAGAAGGCAGGAGGGGGACAGGAAAGCTGGTAAGAGGGAATCCAAGGTCAAAAAGAGGAGAGTGTTGACATGTTGTGGGGTTGGCCACCAATATCACGAAAAGATATGTGTACTAATTGTTTAATGAGAAGCTAGTTTCTTCTGTAAACCTTCATCTAAAGTACAATAAAAAAAATTGCATTTTAAATTAACATGTTTTACGTAATAAAATCCACTGCCATTGAGTTGATTCTGACTCATAGTGACCTCATAGGATAGAGTAGAACTGCCCCATAGGGTTTCCAAGGCTGTAAATCTTTACAAAAGCAGATTGCCACATCTTTCTGTCAAAGTTCAGCTGATGGGTTTGAACTTCTGACTTTTGGTTAGCAGCTGAGTGCTTAATCACCACTCCACCAGAGCTCCTATTTTACATAATACATGAGTCTAAATGTATATGTAACTAAATGAATAAAGTAAATATCATAAGTAGATAATTGTTCTATTTAGATCCCTAAAAGTTTATATATTTAAATTGACCTCACCTTTTTCATCTTTAATAACACTGGGAAAATTAGGTAGTGCCTTATATTTTGGGTCAACTTATATTAGAGCATATACAGCAATTGATTACTGTCTATGCCTTTCGTCAGGGCTTGAATATATAGGGTAATAACCATATCTGTTTTGCTTAACGTTAAAGTCCTAGTTTCCAGACATGTAACTGTTTTATTAATATTTATTTATTCAATGAATTAATAAGAGAACTCTGGGGGAATGCATACATTAAAGGGGTAAATAGGGAAAGAAGAACAAGCCAAGAAATTAGAAGTAGTCCAAATACTAGGATAAGAAGGAGCATAAATGTATTAGAAATTAAGGCAAACAGTTTTTTTTAGTTTCAAAATGAAAAGGGGTTAATCATGTCAAACGTTGCAGAATGACAGATTAGGGTAAGTACTGGGAAGAAACTCTTGACTGTTTTATTTAAGGGATAAATGATGGAACACTTAGAAAATCAATCATGAATACTGCAGATTATAGAAAATTAATTCAAGTTTGGCATCAATATAACTTGTACTTCAGTATGTAAATATTTACAGTGTTTTGTTATGAAAACAGGTATATAGGTAAATTATAAGAACACCGATTCTCAAATGGTAAAACATTTCAGAAGTATTTCAAGTCTGAGAAATGAGTATTTTGCACTTAATGGTATCTATGAGGTTAAAAAAATCAGAAAAATATCCTGCAAAAAGATGAGTTTGGGAAGAATTTTGTATTTGCAAAGATAAGAACAAACATTTTAATAAGTAATGCTATAATACTATCCTTTTCAACGTTTTCTAAGACTGTAGTCCTTAACTCTCTCCTCTCCTCCAGAGGTTAACGGTCTTAGTTTATGTGGTGATGAGGTGGGCAGCTCTTCTGTCTAATCATATATTTTCTCAAAGGTTTTCTGTCTTTCAAATGAACACTGTGAGCCTCCTTCTGAACAAGGCCTGGCTGGTCAAACTGGGGTTGAGTCACAGGTCTAAGGTCTACAAATGGGGTAGAGGGAGAATGAGGAATACATCAGTTATTTGCATATTATCCGATCACACTCATCTGTCAACATAAATTGTAAGCTCTATATGGTCAGTAAATTAGCTTATATTTATCGCATGACTGCCATATTGCACAGAATTGAATGCATGGTAAATACCAAATATGTACTGTAGTTGTAATTTATTGTTTGAGTCAATAACTCTGTCCAGATAGAATCCATGCCCACTGCATGTTTAGCTTTTCTCTCTTCCAGAGAGTAGTTTTACATCCAATCCTTTTGAAGTTGGTGGGCATTAATCATTCTCTAAACAGCTACATAGACTACTAGTGTCTACTGGGTAATTTTCTACTCAGATACAAATGGAAATGGGGCCGTGGGAGAAAGAAAGAGCTCTTATGCACTTCACATCCACTAGAACACGGTCTTAGTTCCCTTCTAGGTGGACTAGAGAATCAGGCCCAGCAGTCCTTACTCTATAAGTTTTTGATACTTTGATTAATTCAGTGGCACAAAAGCTATGGTTTGTAATCTGCTTCAATCAAATGGATTTTATAGCTCGCTGGTTTTCTAAAATGTGCTTATAAGTAGTTTATTATTATTATGAGATCATGTGATTATGTCAGACAGTGACATGGTATATGTGGGAATCAGTGCAAGATCCTAGAGTGTTGATTTAGCATGAAACATAAATCCGATGTCATTCATTATGTGACTGAATTCAAATGTGACTTCTCTACTGATTTTTCCAAATTATCAATGTGATTAGCAGATGGCAGGAGCTCCGATTTATCTAAAGAGCAGATTTTTTTTCAAAATCCAAGTCTTTAACTATTTATATCTTTTCAGACCCTTAACTGAAATTTTAAGGCAAAAATAATATTTCCAGAAATAATATAAAATAACAAATACATAACAAATTTTCTCTACAGGTGTATGCCAGAATTTACAAGGTAAGAAAAATCTGCTATGCAATTCTAGACAGACAGAAAGTGAGATGGCATTGCTAACTATGGGCAGCTCATGCAGGGTTCCAGTAAAAATTTTTAATAAACCTTTATGATTTTGGAAAGTTCATCTCCAAGTTTGAATAAATATTTTAGGTCATTAACTTCATTTAGCAAATTACTATTTCCAAAACAACTCAAGTGAACAACTATTTAATTCAAATACATAAACATCTAATAACAAAGTGTTCATTGCAAATGGCACTGTTTCTAAGAAAAAGTTCATGCCTTTTATTAACACTTTTTACCCAAGAAAAAGGAAATGAAAAGAAAAAGAACCGATCTTCAGTGTGGGTCTTGTTTTTTTTCTGCTTTTGTCCTTCACACCCAGTTGTTTTCTCTCTGAATCCAGATATTTAATTTCAGTAAACCAGATGGTTGCATCATTCTACTAGATTTTAATTGAAAAAAAATACTAGATTCCAAATACAATGGGATAACATAATATGAATCATAAATATGATTATTCTGCCTTTACATATTGGATCATTTTCTAAATCTCGATTTTGACCTCAAATATTCTGATTAAAATAAATTGTATTTGTCATTATGTTGAAAATATTTATTACGCCAAGTTCTCTTTGATGCCAAAGTCACTCTCCAGTAGTAAATATAACAATTCCAAATAGTGGAGATCCAGTAGCTTGAGAGAGTTACCATTCTTCTTAAAGGAATAAATTAAGTCCAAAGAAAATATAAACCCATAAGTGTGGAGATTTTCGTTAAATGGAATTTAATAGGAACACTTTAGAGAATTGATAATAAGAAAATCAGGTTAAGAAGTATCCTTTCAGTTGGAGTAGTCCCTGGGTGGTGCAAATGTTTAATGTACGTGGCATGCAAACCAAAAGATTGGAGGTTCGAATCCACCCAGGGGTGCCTCAGAAGAAAGGCCTGAGGATCTACTTCCTATGGAGCACAGTTCCACTCTGACATATAATGGGGTCCCCATGAGTCATAATGGACTTGACGGCCATTGGGGGAAAAAATTCAGTTAGAAAGAATAGTAACCATTTAAAAACTACTAACAGCCATTTAAATACAAATACTATATAACGTGAATTTGACCTTATATTTTGGGATTTTCAAGAATATTGGGGAACTTTTAAAAAATACGATATCTAAACTTTTTAACGTGCATATGTATTTTCCCCTCTGACTCTTAAAGCAAGGTAAATTTACCCCCTAGATTTGCCAGAAATTCAAGCCGGATTCAGAAGGGGATGTGGAACCAGGGATATCATTGCTGATGTCAGATGGATCCTGGCTGGAAGCGGAGAATACCAGAAAGATGTTTACCTGTGTTTTATTGACTATGCAAAGGCATCTGACTGTGTGGATCATAACAAATTACGAATAACGTTGCAAAGAATGGGAATTCCAGAGCACTTAACTGTGCTCATGAGGAACTGTACATAGATCGAGAGGTAGTCTTTCCAACAAAACAAGGGGACACTACATGGTTTAAAGTCAGGAAAGGTGTATGTCAGGGTTGTATTCTTTCAGCATACTTATTCAATCTGTGTGCTGAGAATATAACCCAAGAAGCTGGACTATGTGAAGAAGAACAGGGCATCAGGATTGGAGGAAGACTCATTAACAACCTGCGTTACGCAGATGAAACAACCTTGCTTGCTGAAAGTGAAGAGGACTTGAAGCACTTACTGATGAAGATCAAAGACCATAGCCTTCAGTATGGATTACACCTCAACATGAAGAAAACAAAAATCCACACAAGGGAACCAATAAGCAACTTTATGACAAACGGAGAAAAGGTTGAAGTTGTCAAGGTTTTCATTTTCTTGGATCCACAATCAACACTCATGGAAGCAGCAGTCAAGAAGTTAAGAGACGCATTGCATTGGGCAAATCTGCTGCAAAAGACCTCTTTAAAGTGTTAAAAAGCAAAGATGTCACCTTGAAGACTAAGGTGTGCCTGACCCAAGCCATGGTATTTTCAATTGCCTCACATGCGTGCAAAAGCTGGACAATGAATAAGAAGAATTGATGCCTTGGAATTACAGCGTTGGCGAAGAATGTTGAATATACCATGGACTGCCAAGAGAGAACAACTACTTTACCAAGCACAACGTCCTTCTCCAGGGACTGATCCCTCCTGATAACGTGTCCAAAGTAGGTGAGGTGAAGTCTCACCATCCTTTCTTCTAAGGAACATTCTGGTTGTACTTCTTCCAAGACAGATTTGTTCATTCTTTTTGGCAGTCCATGATATATTCAATACTCTTCTCCAACACAATTCAAAGGCGTCAATTCTTCAGTCTTCCTTATTCATTGTCCAGCTTTCACATGCATATTAGGTGATTGAAAATACCATGGCTTGGGTCAGGCACACCTTAGTCTTCAAGGTGACTTCTTTGCTTTTTAAAAATGTAAAGAGATTTCTTGCAGCAGATTAGTCCAATGCAACGTGTCATTTGATTTCTTGACTGCTGCTTCCATGGGCATTGATTGTGGATCCAAGCAAAATGAAATCCTTGACAACTTCAATATTTTCTCTGTTTATCATGATGTTGCTTATTGGTCCAGCTGTGAGGATTTTTGCTTCCTTTATGTTGAGGTGTAATCACTACTGAAGGCTGTGGTCTTTGATCTTCGTCAGTAAGTGCTTCAAGTCCTCTTCACTTTCAGCAAGCAAGGTTGTGTCGTCTGCATAATACAGGTTGTTAATGAGTCTCCCTCCAACCCTGATGCCCTGTTCTTCACATAGTCCAGCTTTTTGGGTTATATGCTCAGCAAATAGATTGAATAAGTATGCTGAAAGAATATAACCCTGACATACATCTTTCCTGACTTTAAACCATGCAGTGTCCCCTTGTTTTGTTGGAAAGACTACCTCTTGATCTATGTACAGGTTCCTCATGAGCACACTTAAGTGCTCTGGAATTCCCATTCTTTGCAACGTTATTCATAATTTGTTATGATCCACACAGTCAGATGCCTTTGCATAGTCAGTAAAACACTGGTAAACATCTTTCTGGTATTCTCTGCTTCCAGCCAGGATCCATCTGACATCAGCAATGATATCCTTGATTCCATGTCCTCTTCTGAATCTGGCTTGAATCTCTGGCAGTTCATTGTCGATATACTGCTGTAATCACTTTTGAATGATCTTCAGCAAAATTTTACTTGCATGTGATATTAATGATATTGTTCGGTAAATGATTTAGTTTCTTACTGTTTGGTAAAGTAGAAGGTCAGTGAAAAAGAAGAAGACCCTCAAAGAGATAGATTGACACAGTGGCTGCAACAATGGGCTGAAGCATAACAACAATTGTGAGGATGGTGCAGCACCAGGCAGTGTTTTGTTCTGTTGTACGTAGGGTTGCTATGAGTCGCAACTGACTCCATGGCACCTAACAACAACAAATCTCATGAATCTTTGCATAGACGAAATGCCTTCAGGTTGAATCTCCTTCTTAGTTCAGAATCTCATGTATGGTTTGTATGATGTAAATGAAGTTAGTTCCTTGACCTGTGGTCTGGATGCCAACCCACCTCACCTCATGAAAGACTTTGTTTTAAGAGGTACAAAATCCTCCTCCAATATCTTCAAAAATTTTCTCTTAATTTACCTCGTCAGGTTGGCATTTTAATTGTTCCTCCTCTGCAGGGTGACAGGATCTCTATAACAAGAATGATGGCCATCTTCCTAATGCAAGGTAAATTCACCAGCTTCTACCTCCTACCTTCCACCTTAATGTCTTTCGTCACAGATTTATTTACTCAGTTTTTATCCTATTGCCTCCAACCCACAGTCTCCCTTTGGATTCACAAGAGTTGAAAAATATGCCTGCCTTTTATTTTCTCTCCCCTCTTAGAGGACTGTTTCCTCTGTTCTGCAGCTAAGAGGCTAGTCTTGACCACCCCATACCCAGCTGGCTGGTTTCTGCTTTTTGCACCCATGTTATGTCCTGCCCCTACTTAGACCCTATTTATCCAGGTAAAGAGTTAGTCGGAATTGAATCTTTTCTTATAGATTTTGAACAAATTCAAGTCTGTCCCATCTTAAAAAAACAAAAAATATAATCTTGCTTTACTTATCCCAAATCCTTCTATGTAGCCTCAAAATGTCTCCCTCCATCCCATTTTAGTCAAGTTCCTTGAAAGTGTAGCCTACTGTCAGGCTCCACTTCTTCGCCTCACAGCCCCTGGAATCCTGACTTCTGTTTCCATCAGTGCTTTGAAAACGGCCCTGCTAAGGATGTTGCTGGCCTTGTAATCAATAACTCCAATGGATACTATTCTGAATTTATTTAAAATCCTCATGGGCTAAGACACTATAGAGCATATCCTCTTTCTTGGAATTTGCTTCTATAACATATGTGGCACTCCTTTCTTTTGGCTTCCCAGAAAACAAAACAAAACAAAAATGACATAAAGTAGTAAAGAAAATTATCTCAAAGGTATATAAAAGCATGAAATATGAATCTTCATATGAGTTGTAATGTGTAGCTCGTTAATATTAATACAGATTGAGTACGAAGAAGCTAAACAACTACATACACATGCTGCAATTGGGTCTTCAATATCTACTTGCTCAGCTTACTGGAGGGGGCCGTCTGAGGGCCAGGGATTGTCCCAGGTTGGTTATGATTCCTAAGGACAGAGAAGATGGGGTGGGGCTTAAGCCAAGTTAATAGCTCTTACCAGACACCTGATGCCAAAGCCTAATCCTTCTCCACCTAGGAGGTGAACTATCCAGAGCTGGAATTCTCCTGCAGTTGAGGTATATGGGGAAAGTTCAAGAGAACTTTCCTGATGCAAACGAAAAAAAAAAAAAAAAATGCAGGGATGGGGGAAAGTGGGACAGATCAAGTCCTTTTGTCTCCACTGGAGTTTTCAGAGTAGGTTGCTGTGAGGTCCACTGCTAAAGCTGGCTGGGAGTGAGGAGGTGCTATATATTGGAAGGGTAGGTGTTGAACCTGCCTTACCCACCCACTGAAGTTTCTTTCAGTTCAACAAATATTCACTGAGTGCCTTTTACGTGCCAGGATTTTGTTGGGCAGTGAAGACACAAGCATGACAGAGGCATGGCCTCTGTGTTCAAGGAACATCAGTCTAGTGAACAATTTCATCAGGTGGGAATCAGAGAGGTTGCTCCCAGTAAAAAATCCTTAACTGGTGGATTCTGCCCCTCCTCCTCTGCTGAATTCACCAATTCCTGGAGGGTGAATTCCAAACTTCACCCCTTTCCCCACATAATACACCCCCCCTCCCCCCATCACACACACCCTTCCCGGTACCCATTGCCGTCAAGTTGATGCCAACTCAGAGCGATCATAGCGATCCTATAGGTCAGACTAGAACTGCCCCACAGGGTTTCCAAGGAGCGGATGGTGGATTCGAACTGCCGACCTGTTTGTTAGAAGCCAAACGCTTAACCACTGCACTACCAGGCCTCCTCACCTCCCCACTAGTCCCCTTATAATCCTACTCATACCATTGCTTGTGAACTCCCCTAAAGACACCCTGGATGAAGATTGTATTACTATCCTCAGTTTGTTAAAAGGAATTTTACTTCTACTGAATTTATTACTGAGTATATCAATGTACCTTCTACATTGTCTTTAAGATATGTTGCCTCTGCTGGATAAAACATTGGCAGGATCTTTTGGATCATCCCATGTTATCCACATTTCTGTTCCTTTCGTAAGTATTCTTACTGCTTTGGGATTTTAGTCATTAAGTGAACAACCAAAGTGAATCAAAATAATTATACAATAATGTGCATGCCAAGGTTTCCTGGCATCACTTACCGGAAATTCTACAGTGTTAGTGTATATATCGCCCAAATATTTTATTTACATTCAACTTGTCCCAAGGTATTATTAAGAATAGGAATGAATATATAGCCTGTTTGCTCAGAATATTAAGCCACATATCAAAATTGGGACTGGTTAATGTTGTATCTCCCTTAGGAATAGAGAATATGGAATTGAAAAATGACTAGCATGGACGACAAAATGACTCAGAAATCTAAGAACAGCCAGATCATGAAAAGACCCAAAGGCTGCTTCAAAATGAGCTGCAGCTGCCTGACTTACCAAATGGGGAAATTATATTCTTTAGATCTATGCAAAATAGTATTTCACCGGCATTTTATCTGCTTATTTAATTTTGTTTAGGGTTGGTATGAGTTTACCTTCTTACTGTGAGCTCATTTATAGGATCAAGGATATACTTTAGATCAAAAAATATTCTCAATCCAGTATATTTTGTTTCATTTCTATAAGATGGTAAATTAATAACTTGGACCACTTAAAATTATTTAAGAATAGACTTGAAAATGCATTTTGGGTGAACCATACATTATTCAGAGGTCTAGGAGACCTTAGCCACCAAAGCATTGAGGAGGAAGATAAAATGAAAGTCTCACATACTATGAGAGGTCAAACGTTGCCCAAGGTAGACTCCTCATCCAGCTTTCAGGGAATAATTGAATATTCTAAATAGACTGTTCCCTCTTAATTTATAAGCCATTTTATTGGAATCTAAATTGGAAACAGTACTGAGGGTAAACTGAGAGGTAAGTTCTTTATCACTCTCCTCACCACACTCTTCACTGATGCACCACCAGGGAAAGAATTCCGGACTTGGCCACTAAAACTAAATGTCATCCCTCCTCAACCACCTCTATCAGCCACCCTCACCATCACACTGCATCATCTGCAATCCCCACACTTCCATCAGAGAACAAATCTATATCCTGAACCTTCTCCATGAAACTCCATGCAACTCCTAGCCTTAATTAAAATGTAGATCTCAAATCTGAGCTCAGCTTCCCCTGCACTCCTCTCAAAGGGAATTTGTTGTATTTCTTCCACAAGTGATAAAGTTATCTGCACCATTCACATTGCCATTTTCATACGTTGGCTTCCTTTGAATAACACTGCTTCTTTTAGTCTCATGTCACCTAGAGAAAATACTCTTTTCCTTTATTCTTTTTTTTGGGGGGGGTGAGAAGGGTATTTATTTACTTTTTAAATTTTATTTTGTAGTTGTTGAGAATATACACAGCAAAGCATATGCCAAGTCAACTGTTTCCACATGTACAATTCAGTGACATTGATTACATACGTCAAGTTGTGTGATCATTCTCACTCTCCTTCTCTGAGTTGTTCCTCCTCCATTAACATAAACTCACTGCCCCCTAATGTTTCTGTTTAATCTTTCACGTTACTGTTGTCATTTTGATTCCATATATATAGTTTTTAAAAAAGCATAATGCTCAATGCAGACTTTTTTTTTACTCATTTAACTAAACTATTATTTGGTTTTAAGATGACTTCAGGGGATATTTCTGGTTTAAGTTTTAAAGATTATCTCAGGACAATAGTTTCAGTAGTTCTTCCAATACCCATGGCTCCAAAAAGTATGAAGTCCATTGAATTTGAAATTCTGTTCTATATTTCCCCCCATTTTGGTCAGGATTCTGCTATAGGATCTTTGACCAAAACGTCCAGTAATGGTAGCCATGCAACATCTAGTTCTTCTTGTCTCAAGGCAAAGGAGGCAGTTGTTTATGGAGGCCATTAGCCAGACATTCTATTTCTTCCTTCTATTCCTGACTCTCCTTCTTTCTCTGTTGCTCCAGGCGAATAGAGACCAACTGAAATGTCTTAGATGGCCGCTTGCAAGCTTTTAAGACCCCAGAAACTATGCAATGACCTGGGAGGTAGAACAGAAGCATTGAACATATTATCAGGCCAATTAACTGGGATGTCCAATGAAACCATGACCTTAAACCTCCAAACCAAGGAACCAGATCCCGTGAGGTTTTTGGTTGTTCATAAGCACTCTCAGCAGCTACTCTTTTTGTTGTTGTAGTAAATGTATCTGTCTTAGTCATCTAGTTCTGCTATAACAGAAATACCACAAGTAGATGCCTTTAACAAAGAGAAATTTATTTTCTCACAGTCTGGTAGGCTAGAAGTCCAAATTCAGGGCGTCAGCTCCAGGGGAAGGCTTTCTCTCTCTGTTGGCTCTGGAGGAAGGTCCTTCTTGTCAGTCTTCCTCTGGAATAGGAGCTTCTCTGCACAGGAAACCTGAGTGCAAAGGATGCCCTCTGCTCCTGGTGCTTCTTTCTTGGTGGTATGAGGTCCCCCCTCTCTGTTTGCTTCCCTTTCCTTCTATCTCTTATAAGATAAAAGGTGGTGCAGGCCACACTCCAGGGATACTCCCTTTATGTTGGATCAGGGATGTGACCTTAGTAAGGGTGTTACAATCCCACCCTAATTCTCTTTAACATAAAATTACAATCACAAAATGGAGGACAATCACACAATACTGGGAATCATGGCCTAACCAAGTTGACGCTTATTCGGGGACACAATTCAATCCGTGACAGTATCTATCACACTTTTGCCAATTCAACTTTTTACAGATGTACAACTTACTGACATCAATTACAGTAATTGGCTGTGCAATCCTACCATTAATCAATGAGATTTTTCCATCACTGTTAACCGCATCTTTCCCACTCCCTCCTGCCCTTGGTAACCACTAACAAATTGTGATCTCTATACATTTACCTTTTCTTGTCTTTTTATGTAAGTGAGGTCATACAATATTCGTCCTTTTGTGATTGACTTACTTCATTCACATAAAGTCTTCAAGCTCCATCCATACTGTAGCATGTATTAAGACTTCGTTTCTTCTACTGGCTGAGTAGTATTCCGTTGTATATATGTACCACATTTTGTTTATCCGTTCATCTGTTGATGGATGTCTTAGTGTAAAAATGGCATGGAGGCAGTGCCTGACCTCCTCCAACCCCACAAGGGGGAAGGAGAACCAAGATCAGCAGCTAAAGGCTGACTCCCATGAGACAGAGGCCAGACAAGCCTCCCCTCTCTGCCATCTTTACAAATTCTGACAACCACCATCCCTCACATAGCACTCTCTACTTCTCTGCTGGTTTCGATAATTCATTTCAATGGCCACACAGAATTCAAAGACCATACTCATGATTATAGGGTTTATTATAAGGGAAGTAACAGTTACAGTTCAGGCTCAGGAAAACTCAGGATACAGTTCTTTCATCAGGATAGCCTCTTCCCAACTGTACTCGCAGGCACACCTCTCCCTGGCCCTCAGTCTCTGCCCAAAGGCACTCAGCTTTCTCTCTCCGTGGGCCTGGAAGCCCACCGTGCCATTTCCTACAGCCTTGTCTCTGCTACTGGGCGTCTCCTGCTGGTCTCTCCTTTCTTGGTGGTGGGCTCCTCCTTTCTGCTCTGGAATTGCTCTCTTTTAAGGCCAGACTGACCCTGAAGGGCCACAATTACCCTATCACACAGTACTGCCTAAACACTTGGGTGGGAGTTACAAGACCATGGCTAAAAGGTCACACACAGAAGTAATTAATTGTACCACACTTAGTTATTTAGTGCTGTTACAACAAAAACACCGTAAGTGGATGGAATTAACAAACATAAATTTATTCTCTAACAGTTTAGGAGGCTAGAAGTCCAAATTCAGGGCCCCAGCTCCAGGGAAAGGCTTTGTCTGTTGGCTCTGGGGAAAGGTCCTTGTCATCAATCTTCCCCTGGTCAAGGGAGCATCTCAGTGCAGGGACCCCAGGTTGAAAGGACATGCTCTGCTCCAGGCTCTACTTTCTTGGTGGTATGAAGTCCTTCTGTCTCTCTGCTGGCTTCTGTCTTTTGTATCTCAAAAGAGATTGACTCTTACTACAGCTTAATCTTGTAGATGGAGTCCTGCCTTACTAACATAACTGCCTCTAATCTTGCCTCATTAACATCATAGAGGTAGGATTTACAACACATAGGAAAGTAACATCAGATGACAAAATAATGGAAATCACACAATACTGGGAATCATGGCCTAGCCAAGTTAACACACATTTTTGGGGGATATAGTTGAATTCGGACTTGTAGCCTCCTAGACTGTGAGAGAATAAATTTCTGTTTGTTAAATCCATCCACTTGTGTTATTTCTGTTATAGCAGTACTATATAACTAAGACAATGGACATTCAGGTTGTTTCCACATTTTGGCTATTGTGAATAGTGCTGCAATGAACTTGGTGTACAAGTCTCTGTTTGAGTCTCTGCTTTCAACTCTTTTGGGAATATACCAAGGAGTGGAATTGCTGAGTCATATGTTAGCTCTATTTTTAATTTTTTGGGGAACTGCCACACTGTTTTCCACAATGACTGTACCATTTTTCATTCCCATCAGCAATGGATAAAGGTTACAATTTCCCCACATCCTCACCAACGTTTATTTTCTGGGTTTTTTTGTTTGGTTTTTAACTTAGCCATCCTAGTGGGAATGAAATGGTATCTCATTGTTGTTTTTATTTGCATCTCTCTGATAGTTAATAATATAGCACTTTCATGGGTTTGGTGGCCATTTGAATGTCCTCTTTGGTGAAATGTCTGTTCAAGTCCTTTGCCCATTTTATGATTGATTTATTTGTCATTTTGTTGTTATGTTGTCAAAGATTTATACATATATTTGTTGTTAGATTCTTATCAGATATATGATATCCCAATTGGTAGCTTGACTTTTCACTTTTTTGGTAAAATCTTTTGAGGAAAAGAAGTTTTTAATTTTTATGAGGTCTCATTTATTTTGTCTTTTGCTGTTTGTACTTTTGTTATTATATTAGATAATCCATTGTTAAAAGCTAAACCCAACAGCATTGCCACCGCATTTTCTTCTAAGAATTTTATGGTTTTAGTTTGCACACTTAGATCTTTAATCCATTTTGAATTTGTTTTTGTGTATGGTGTGAAGCATGGATCCTGTTTCATTTTTCTGCATGTGGAAATTCAGTTTTTCCAACACCATTTATTGAAGAGACTCTTCTTTCCCCATCGAATGGACTTTGCTCCCTTGTCAAAAATCAATTGATCATAGGTGTGTGGGTTTACTTCTGGACTCTCAATTCTGTTTAATTGGTCTGTGTGTCTATTGTTATACCAGTACCAGACTGTTTCGATTATGTAGTTGTATAATATGTTTTAAAATCAGGAAATGTGTGTCCTCCTACTTTGTTCTTCTTTTTCAACATTGCTTTAGCTCTTTGGGGCCTCTTGCCATTCCACAGAAAGTTGAGGATTTTTTTTTTCCATTTCTGTAAAGAAGGCTGTTGGGATTTTGACTGGGATAGTGTTGAGTCTATAGATCACATTGGGTAGTATTGACAGCTTAACAATATTCTTTCAACTCAAGAACACAGAACATCTTTCCATTTATTTAAGTCTTTTTTTTTTTTTAGCATTATTTTCATTGTATAAGTCCTTCACTTCCCTGGTTAGATGTATTCTTAGGTATTTTATTCTCTTTCTTTTCCTTTTGCTTGCTATTATCTATTATCCATTGTTGTAGTTGTTAGCTGCCATGGAGCCAGTCCAACTCATAGCAACGCTATGAGTTACAGAGTAGAACTGCTCCATAGGATTTTCTTGCCTGTAGTCTTTACGAGATCAGTTTACCAGGCCTTAATTCCATGGATCCACTGTGTGGGTTCAGACCCCCAACCTTTAGGTTAGCAGCTGATGGCAAACTGTTAGCACCACCCAAGCTCCTAACCTCCCATTTATTCTCATTCATTGACTTTAACTCCCAGTTAACAATGTGTCTCTCCAACTTAGCTTTACCATTATACCCAATGATTCCAACTTCCACACAGAGGACCCACTCAGCAGTCTGGTTTCTCAAATTCTTACCTTCTCACAGCAGTTTAGTTCTCCTCGGCTTCACTTTAGTCACCTTCTCCTAAGACCACACCCTGGACTTTGTTTACACCCAAACTGTACCATTCCTAAAATCTTGATTACGTGTATGTTTCCTTCCCTCAGCACCACCATTAACTTTTACTTCAATCGACTGATCTACCACTTTCTCAATTCCATCAGCCCCATCCAGGGTTCACTTTCTTCCTTGCCCATCTTAGATTTTGTGGTCCATCTTTATATACACTCTTCTAGAAATATTCTTAACTCCCTGATGCCACTTGCCTTCAATTGAATTAGCTTAATGAAACTCTAATCCACTATAAATCAAACTATTTACTTTCTCCTCACAAGCAGAATATCGTATGGAAAAATTACATGACCAAATCATTTCTATTTTAAGTGCGTTTTTCAAAAATTCAAATTGCCATTCAATACTATGAGCAATCTTTTGTGTTTCTCAAATAGACTTGTTTTCTCATGCCTCAAGATGATTATTTCACACTTGTTCTCTTTTCTCAAACTTCACTCTGAGGAGCTTGGCACCCCTCTCAGCTGTTGACTGACTTCACCTTATATGTCAATTAAAAAAAAACAGACATCATTAGTTGAGAATTATTTAGGTTTTTACCACCACTTCTACTTACAAACAAGAATCTAAATCCATCTTTCATTCTTCCCTCTTGTTACAATGAAAGAAATTTTTCTCACCCTAGAAAAGGTCAATACCTCAACTTGTGTTATGTATCTCTCCCTTCTTACCTTCTAGAGAATGTTATAAATTCAGTTTCTCTCACTCTCTCTTTTCTATAGTTTCAAATTCTCTCTCTCTCTTGTTTATCTGAAATAGATAATAAGTCCATCTCTAACCAAAAACCTTCCCTTAAACCTACATGAAGATAACTCTAGCTATCTTCGACCTTCAACCACTCTCTCTGTTTTCTCACCTTCCAATCATTCTCCAATGGACTCCGGACTCTAGTCAACATCCTCTTCTACCACTCCACTAAAACAACTCTTCTTACTGTTACTCAGAGGATCCTTATTAATAACTTAAAGAACAGACCTCTCTCCTCATCTTATTCAAACTGTCAAAATAATCAAAGCACAAAGAAATGCAAGTATATAGGGATTTGGCTCGATGGCACACAACAACAAGAACAAAAACAGGGTTTATTCAAGCAGTTAATCTGTATGCGTACAGGGAGACCCCTCTGTTCTGAAAAACAAAAACAGAAGGGGCTCATTTTAGGCCATTACAATGAGGTTTTAAGGAGAAAAAAAAGAAAATAGAGTAGAAAATTAACCATTAGCTTAATACGGAGGAGCCCTGGTGGTACAATGGTTTCGTGCCCAGAAGGTCAGCAGTTCAATCCCATCAGCTGCTCCATGGGAGAAAAGACCTGGCAGTCTGCTCCCTTACAGATCACAGCCCTGTAAACCCTATGGGGAGGTTGTATATACTCTGTCCTACAGGGTCACTGTAAGTCGGAATTGACTCATTGGCACACAACAAAAACAAATCTTAGCATGATTGAATCACGCCCCTTTCCTGAGAGCAGCTGAGATCAAGTTACTAGGATGGTCTCTGTGGCCTGACCAGCCCCCTTATTCATTTGCACAACAATGATATCTTTATTACTTCAGGAGACACCAGAGGATTAAAATTATCTTCTCAGTAAACAAGGGCATTGTCATGGATTGAATTGTGTTCCCGAAAAATATCTGTCAACTTGGCTAGGTCATGATTCCCAGTATTGTATGACTGTGTAATTTGATGTGATTTCCTTATGTGTTGTAAACTCTATCACTATGATGAGGTTATACTGATGAGGTTTACAAGATTAGATAGTGTCTTAATCCAATCTCTTTTGAGATATAAAAGAGAGAAGCGAGCAGAGACACATGGGAACCTCATACCACCAAGAAAGCAGTACCAGGACCAGTACCGGTACCTTTGGACCTGAGGTTCCTGTGGAGAAAAGCTCCCAGACCAAGGGAAGATTAATGACACAGACCTTCCTCCAGAGCAGACAGAGAAAGCATGCTCTTGGAGCTGACGCCCTGATTTGGATTTGTACCCTACTGGACTGTGAGAGAATAAACTTCTCTTTGTTAAAGCCATCCACTTGCGGTACTTTTGTTAAAGCAGCACTAGATGACTAAGACAGGCATAAACTAGATTACTCTGGATAAAGTTAAATTCTTTTCACAAAGTAACCTTTAAAAGAGTTCATGGTTAACAGATGTCTAGTCACAAAGGGGGGTTTGCACGATTTTATGATCACTGTCTCTCTGCTGTGTCTCCTTTTTTCCTGTTTATCCAATTTGGACCTCAGTTTCCTTTTTTTTTTTTTAACAAAACACTCAGCAACATTTAACCAACCTGTTTCTTTTTCGCTCTTGATTTTTTGACACCACAGTTTCCAGGTTTTCCATCACCCTGCTCTGACCTCTTATGTCTGACCACAAAATATTGGTGTTTCTCAAGCCTTAGTCCTCAATCTTCTTATCTTGCCCTCTACACTCTCTCACGTGGCTTTAAATATCATATACATTCTGATGACTTCCAATTTATATCTCCAGTTGAGACCTCTCTTCTAAGTCTGGAACTTAATATGTTCGTAAGTGAATTCTTGATCATCCTCCAAACTTGTGTGTGTTACAGCCTTACTAGTCTCAATAAATAGCCACTGCTGGTTGTTTAAGCCAGATCCATGAGAGTTATCTTTGATTTTTCTTTTTCTCCTTGTAAACTACCATTTATTTAATGCATCAAAAAGTTGTGCCTATTCTTCCACTAAAATATATCTTAAATCTATGCAATTCTCTTCATTTTCCTTGTCATCATCCTAATCCTTTCTAGATTTTTCTATAAACCTCTTAAGTGACCTGTTTATTCAGGGCAGGCTTCATGGGCATGTGACCTGTGCAGTTAATTGCACAGGGCCTCATACTTAGAAGGCCCCAAGTTTGGCTTAATGCTCTGCTGTTGCCTTCTTTAAATTCTTAATAGTTTTTTTTTAATCTAGTAGCCCCATATTTTCATTTTAAATTTTGTAGCCAGCCCATCCCTATTTTTAGTCTTGTCCTTTCTAATCCAGTCTATGTTACAAAGTCAGGGTAATATTTTTTTCAATGTAAATCATGACACTCCCCCTGTTTAAAACACACTGATGGTTTTCCGTTGTGTTTAAAATCAATGAACTACTCGCTCAGTATCATGGTCTACAAAAACCTGTCTGATGAAGCTGCAGGCCTTTCTCTCCAACCTCATCTGCCATAGTCACCCTCACTCATTGATGTTTCAGGCATACAGGCAATTTTCAGTTTTGTTTTTTTTTTAATGTATGGTGGTTTCTTTTTTGCCTCAGATCCTATTTACATGCTGTTTCCTGTCTCTGAAACACTCTTTCTCACATTACATCCTCCTCATCCCTCAAGACTTAGCTTAAATATCACTGTATGAATCAGGATATTCTAACTGCTGTAACAACCTCAAAATCTCAGTGGGGTATCTCACACATACACACACACAAATAATAAAAGTTTTAAAATAAAAAGGTTTATTTCCCAGTCACGTCACAGACCAATCAGCTCCTGTCAGTTTTCTACAGCCTAGTCTTCCAGTCGCTGATTCAGGGGCTCAGCTTCTTCACTATTGCAACTCTATCACTAAGACCTTCTCTGGATCTGCTGTATCCAGCAAGGAGATGAGAAAAGAATATGTGGAGGATCACAGGAGACGTGTGGGGCTTGGCGTGGAAAAGGGAGTTTGTTAATTCTGCCTGTATTCCATTGGCCCTATCTAATTGTAAAAAAAAAAGACTGGGAAATGCAGTTTAGCTCTATGTCCACAAGGTAAAGGAAATGGCTTTGAGTGCCTATCAGTATCCTGACCACTGCCCCCTACTCAGGGGAAAATGCTCTGACCCTCACTCAGTCTCAGTCACCTCTATTTTACTCTGCTCTTACTATCAATCTATTTCTTTCTTAATTGTAACTTGTTAGTTTTGCATTTTACTTGTTGTTTAGACTATCTCCCCCACTAGAATGCAAACGCCTGAGGGCAGAGACCTTGCCAGTCTTGTTCATTGCTATAGACCCAATGCTTAGAGTAGTACCTGACCTATAACATTAACCATCACACCAAGATTTCAGACAGGAATGTGCTCAGTGGAGGTCAGTGTAGCTGGAATGTAGCCAGTAGGTCAGAACAGTAGCAAAGACAAAGGCCATGTAGTATCTTGTGGACTTTGATTTTATTCTGGGATACTTGGGAAGCCAAGGTTGACATTGGTTTAAAAAAAAAAAAAAAGACAAAAATCTAACTATTGTTTTTAAAAGTAGAGTTTGGGGCAGTCTCACGGCACTTTGGTGACAGGTATTCAAGTTTTGGATATACCAGGAGGAGACAGGGTCCCAGGTGAGCATCCTGGGCTTTCAGTTGGAAGTTGTAGAAATAGGGATGAAAGAGATATAGATGGAGCCTTAGAAAAACTGCAGTCCAGCATTGAATTTAGTTTCTGATTGGATTAGGAGATCAGTCCCCACTCTTCCTGCTTTCTGGAGAAGATAACATGACCAGACTCTACAATATGTCATATACAATGTGAGATGCTGAATTACAAAAGAAAACAGGCGTGTCAAAATATAGGATTGTATGACTTAAAACTAAAAGAAAATAAGTGGAAAAACAGCCAATTAAAAAAACTCACTGGTGATCCTGATATTGAAATTATAAAACAAGGATATCATGGGGAAGCCAGCACAACTTGTTCAAGGCAAGGGCATGGAAGCTCCGTAGACCTATCCAAACTCCCTGAGGGACTGAATTACTGGGCTAAGGGCTGTGGGACCATGGTCTCAGGGAACATTTAGCTCAATTGGCATAACATAGTTTATAAAGAAAATGTTCTACATTCTACTTTAGTGAGTAGCGTCCGGGGTCTTAAAAGCTTGTAGGTGGCCATCTAAGATACTCCACTGGCCTCATCCCTTCTGGAGCAAGGGAGAATGAAGAAAACCAAAGACACAAGGGAAATGGACTAATGGACCACAACTACCACAGCTTCCACCAGACTGAGTCCAGCACTACTAGATGGTGCCTGGCTACCACCACAGACTACTCTGACACAGATCACAATAGAGCACCCCAGAAAGACCCCGAAAAAAATTTAGAACAAAGTTCTAACTCACAAAAGAAGACCAGATTTACTGGCCTGACAGAGACTGGAGAAACCCTGAGAGTATGGCCACCAGAGACCCTTTAGGTCAGTAATGAAGTCACTCCTAAGGTTCACCCTTCAGCCAAAGATTAGATAGGCCCATAAAACAAAACAAGACTAACAGGACACACTAGCCCAGGGGCAAGGACTAGAAGGCAGGAGGGGACAGGAAAGCTGGTAATAGGGAACTCAAGGTCGAGAAGGGAAGAGTGTTGACATATCGTGGGGTTGGTAACCAATGTCACAAAACAATGTGTGTACTAATTGTTTAATGAGAAGCTAGTTTGTTCTGTAGACCCTCATCTAAAGTATAATAATAATTAAAAAAAGGGATATCAAAGATTTTTTCAAAAAATTTTCAAAAAGTGAATTGCCAGATGACTTGCATTAAAAGAAATACTGAAAGGATTTCTTTGGCAGAAAGAAAATGACCTCAGAGGAAAACGTAGAAATTCAATGAGGAATAAAAACAATGGATATGATAAATACGTGGTAAATATAAATTTATATTGACTGAGCAAAATCGTGATAACTTATTTTGATTTAAATATATATGTAGAATTGAAATTGTGACAAGAATACATAAAAAAATAGAAAGAGTAAATGAGATTTAAAGGTTCTAAATTCCTAGTAATATTGGGGAGTGGTAAAAGTTATATTTTATTAGACTGCATTCAGTAAGGTATGAATGTTGTGCTCACAAAGTAAACACTAGTAGGATAGTAAAACAATGCATACCTAACAAGTAAATAGAGGTGGAGAAGGAATAAAAAAATGTATCTGATTAATCAAAAAGAAGAAAATGAAGGAAAGGAAAAAAGAACATAAAAGAAGTGTAACTAATAAAAAATAAAATGAGGGCAGGTATAAACCAAATAAAAATTAATAAAGTACTCCTAGACTATGAAAAAAACAAAAGCAAAAATACAAGTGCATGTTCTTACAGAAGACAGACCTGAAACATAAGAAACAGAAAGGATGAAAGCAAAAGGACAGAAAAAGATATGTTATGCCAATATTAACAAAAAGAAAGATGGTGTTGTTGTTCTTAGGTTCCATCCAGTGGATTCCAACTCATAGCAACCCTATGTACAACAGAACAAAACACTGCCTGGTCCTGCACTGTCCCCACAATCATTGCCATGTTTGAGCCCATTATTGCTGTCAATCCATCTTGTTGAGGGTCTTCCTCTTTTTTCTTTACCAAGCATGATGTCTTTCTCCAAGGACTGATCTCTCCTGACAACATGCTCAAAGTTTGTGAGATGAAATCTCACCATCCTCCCTTGTGAGGAGCATTCTGGCTGTACTTCTTCCAAGACAGATTTGTTCGTTCTTCTGGTAATCCATGGTGTATTCAATATTATTCGCCAACACCATAATTCAAGTAATCAAATCAGTCTTCTTTATTCGTTGTCCAGTTTTTGCATGTGTATGAGATGACTGCAAACCCATGGCTTGGGTCAGATGCACCTTAGTCCTTAAAGTGACGTCTTTGCTTTTCAGCCCTTTAAAGAGATCTGTTGCCGCAGATTAGTCCAATGCAATGTGTCATTTGATTTCTTGACTGCTGCTTCCATGGGCATTGATTGTGGATCCCAGCAAAATCCAATCCTTAACAACTTCAATATTTTCTCCATTTATCATGATGTTATTTATTGGTCCAGTTGTGAGGATGTTTGCTTCCTTTATGTTGAGGTGTAATCACTACTGAAGGCTGTGGTCTTTGATCTTCATCAGTAAGTGTTTCAAGTCCTTTTCACTTTCAACAAGCAAGGTTGTATCATCTGTATAAAACAGGTTATTAATGAGTCTTCCTCTAATACTGATGCCGAGTTCTTCTTCATATAGTCCAGCCTCTCAGATTATTTGCTCAGCATACAGATTGAATAAGTATGGTCAAGGGATACCACCCTGATGCACACCCTTCCTGACTTTAAACCACGCAGTAACCCCTTGTTCTGTTCGTACGACTGCCTCTTAGTCTAAGTAGTTTCCTCATGAGCACAGCTAAGTGGAATTACCATTCTTCACAATGTTATCCATAGTTTGTTAAAATCTACACAGTCAAATGGCTTTACATAGTCAATAAAACAAAGGTAAACATCTGTCATGGATTAAATTGTGTCCCCCCAAAATATATGTCAATTTGGTTAGGCCATGATTCCCAATATTGAGTGGCTGTCTACCATTTTGAGATTGATATAATTTTCCTACATGTTGTAAATCCTAATCTCTGCCTGTGGTTAATGAGGCAAGATTGAATTATGTTGAAGAGGATTAGGGTGAGATTATAACACCCTTACTAAGGTCACATCCCTGATTCAGTGTAAAGGGAGTTTCCCTGGGGTGTGGCCTACACCACCTTTTATCTTACAAGAGGTAAAAGGAAAGGGAAGTGAGCAGAGAGTGGGGGAAACTCATACCACCAAGAAAGCAGTGCCAGGAGCAGAGAGCATCCTTTGGACCCAGGGTTCCTGCGCAGAGAAGCTCCTCATCCAAGGGAAGATTAATGACAAGGACCTTCCTCTAGAGCTGACACAGAAACCCTTCCCCTGTAGCTCACACCCTGAATTTGGACTTCCAGCCCACAACACTGTGAGAGAATAAACTTCTGTTTGTTAAAGCCATCCACTTGTGGTATCTCTGTTATAGCAGCACTAGATGACTAAGACAACATCTTTCTAGTATTCTCTGCTTTCAGCCATGATCCATCTGACATCAGCAATGATATCCCTTGTTTCACATCCTCTTCTGAATCCAGCTTGAGTTTCTGGCAGTTTCCTGCTGATGTACTGCTGAAACCATTTTTGAATGATCAGCAAAATTTTACTTGTGTGTGATATTAATGATATTATTTGATAATTTCTGTATTCTGTTTGATCTCCTTTCTTTGGAATGGGTACAAATAAGGATCACCTCCAGCTGGTTGGTCAGGTAGCTGTTTTCCAAATTTCGTGGCACAGAAGAGTGAGTGCTTTCAGCATTGCATCTGTTTGTTGAAACATCTCAATTGTATTCCATCAAATCTTGCAGCCTTATTTTTCACCAATGCCTTCAGTGCAGCTTGGATTTCTTATTTCAGTACCATCGGTTCTTGATCATATGCCACCTCCTGAAATGGTTGAACGTAGACCAATTCCTTTTGGTACAATGACTCTGTGTATTCCTTCCATCTTCTTTTGATACTTCCTCTGTCATTTAATATTTTCTCTGTAGAATCCTTCAATATTGCAACTCGAGTCTTGAATTTTTTCCTCAATTCTTTCAGCTTGAAAAATGCAGAGCATGTTCTTCACTTTTGGTTTTCTATCTCCAGCTCTTTGCACATTTCATTATAAAACTTTACTTTGTCTTATCAAGCTGCCCTTTAAATCTTCTGTCCAATTCTTTTCCTTCATTTCTTCCTTCTACTTTAGCTACTTGAAGTTCAAGAGCAACTTTCAGAGTCTCTTTTGACATCCATTTTGGTCTTTTCTTTCTTTCTTGTCTTTTAATGACTTCTTGCTTTCTTCATGTATGATGTCCTTGATGTCATTCCACAACTCATCTGGTCTTCAGTCATTAGTGTTCACTGTATCAAACTTATTCTTGAGACGATCTCTCTAAATTCATGTGGGATATATTCAAGGTTATACTTTTGCTGTCTCACGGACTTGTTGTAAATTTCTTCAACTTCAATTGAACTTGCATATGAGCAATTGAAGGTCTGTTCCACAGTTGCCCCTGGCCTTGTTTTGACTGATGATATTGAGCTTTTCCATTGTCTTTTTCCACAGATTAAGTTGATTTGATTCCTGTGATTGTGTAGTTATACCAATATAAATTAAAGAAGACTTTGTCAGAAAGCATGATTAGAAATCAAGAGAGACCTTTCTTAATAATAAAGATAGCAATCTAACAGGAAATATAACAATGCTAAAAAATATAAGAAAAAGAGAGACAAATTCACAGAATGAGTTTAATATGGCTCTCTTTGCTGTGATAGAGCAACTAGGCAAAAAAATTGAAAATATGTAGAAAATCTGAAACCAATCTAAAGTGAGTTACTTTACAATCCATTGTATGGTAAATTTTGGTAACTATTCTATGTGTGTATTTCATAATTTTCAAATGTATTGTTCTCTATATATCACATTAGGCCATACGAGAACACTGAACTCAAAAATTGTGAAAAATTACCATATGGTAAAAAGTTATCAAAGTCCATAGGATGGATTATAAAATGAGTGTTAACACTTTCTTAATTTACATACAGCAAAACATACCCATCTTATGTGAATAGTTTGATGAGGTTAGACAAATGAATATACTCATGTTGCCACTACCACAATCAAGATATAAATTATTTCCTTTACACCAAACTACTAATCCTTCTTGGCCCCTTATAGTCAATCCTCCTCTCAATCCTAGGCAACTGCTGACATGCGTTCTATTTACTACTTTGTATAGTGTGATGGGAAAGTCCCTGCGTAGCGAAAACAGTTTATACTTGACTATGAAGCTAAAGCTTGGCGGTTCGGACCCACCCAGTGGTGCCATGAGAGAAATGCCTGCTGATCTGCTTCTGTAAAGATTACAGCCAAAAAAATCCTGTAGAGCAGTTCTACTCTGTAATACATGAGGTCACCATGAGTTGGGATCTACTCAATGGCAACAGTTTTGGTTTTTGTTTGTTTGTTTTTGTACTGTGGTAGATACAAGTAAACTTATGGAGCCAGACTGCCTTAATTCAAGTGCCAGCTCCACCACAATTAGCTATGTGACTGCAGATAATTCTGTTCACTTTTCTATGCTTCAGTCTCCTCATTTTTAAAATGCACTTCCTAATAATAGTAACTTCTTGTTAAGGTTGTTGTGTGGATTAAATAAGCTAATGCATACAAGGTGCTTGTAACAGTGTCCAAACCAAAAAAACCAAACTGATTGCTGTTGAGTTGATACTGACTCATAGCAACCCTATAGGACAGAGTAGAACTGCCCCACAGGGTTTCCAAGGAGTGGCTGGTAGATTCGAACTGCTGACCTTTTCTCTAGCAGCCGAGCTCTTAACCACTGTGCCACCAGGGCGCCATAACAGTGCCTAGCATATATAAAGTGGTATATGAATACTATCTGATAAAGACTCAATATTGCCCATAGGAACTTTGCTTAGAGATCTATTGAGGAGTTGAAAAAGGCACTAATGACATGGACCACTACTTTCTCTGTATGTTATTTGTTTAGAATTTAACATTAAAAGAAGTATACATATTTTTTGAAAGCAACTTTGATTGCTAAGCATATTGAAGATTAAACTGAAGTTATGATGTTGCAATTTCATTTCCTCTACAAAGTAAAAAATGAATATTTATTGGAGAACCAGGCTGATTAAGAGAACATGTTTAAGAGAAATTGGAGCCCTGATCCATTGCTGGTAAGAATACAAAATGGCAGAGCTGTTGTGGAAAACAGTGTGGCAGTTCTTCAAAAAACTAAAAATGGAACTTCCATATGACCCAGCCATCCCACTATACTAGGAATATAGCCAAGGGACTTGAATGCAGCAATGCAAAAAGACATATTTACACCAATGTTCATTGCAGTGCTATTCACAATAGCCAAAAGGTACAAACGACCTGAATGTCCATCAAGGTATGAATGGATAAACAAAATGTAGTACATACATACGATGGAATACTATTCAGCTAGAAAGAGAAATGAAGTCCTGCTACATGCTACAACATGAGTGGAGCTTGAAGCTATTATGTGGAGTGAAGTCAATCACAAAAGAACAAATACTGTATGACCTCATTCATATAAAAATACAGGAACAGGCAAATGTATAGAGACCAAAGTTTATCAGTGATTACCAGGGGCAGGAGGGAGAGGGAAAGAGAGAGTTATTGCTTATGGAGCACTGAGTTTCTTTTTATGGTGATGAGAAATTCTCAGTGATTAAGGGTAATGGTTGTATAGCTGATTAATGTAACTGCTGTCAATAAGTTGTACACCTGTAAAAAGGAGAATTAGCAAATGTTGCATAATATATATTTTCACACACACACACAAAGTGAGAGCAGCTGCAGAGTCTGCTTATGTACAACTAAACACCTCATGGGATTTGGTTTCTTTGTTTGGAGTTTTAGAGTCATGATTTCATGAGACATCTCACTTAATTGACCTAATATCATTTTTAGTGCTTCTGTTTTACCTCCTAGTTTGTTACGCAGTGCCTGGGGTCTTAAAAGCTTGCAAGCAGCCATCCAAGGTACGATAATTTGTCTCTATTTGCCTGGAGCAGCAGAGGAAGAAGGAGAGTCAGGAATAGGAGGAGAAAATGGAATGTGCACCTAATTGCTTTCATGAACAAATGCCTCCTTTGCCATGAGACCAGAACTGGATGGTCCATGTTACCATTACTGAACACTTTGATCAAAGATTCTATAGAAGAATCCTGATCAAAGGTGGGAAAATATGGAACAGAATTCCAAATTTTCATGGAATCCATACTGTCTGAAGTCATTGAGACTGGATGAACCCCCAGAACAGCTGCCCTAAGATAATGTTTAAACCTTAAACAAAAAATATCCCCTGAAGTCTTCTTTAAACTAAACAATAAGTTAGCTTATTTAGTAAAGAATGTTTGCCTTGAATATCAGACACTTTTGAAGAACTATCTATATGGTATCAAACTGACAACAGCAAAGGTCAGGTAGGAAGCTTAGGGGGCAGTGATCTCCTGATAACGGGGAAAGAACAATTTGGAAAAGGAGGGCAAGAACTGTTGCACAACTTGAAGAACGTAATCAATGTCACTGAATTGTACATGTAGAAATTGGTGAATTGGTGCATATTTTGCTGTGTATATTCTCACCAACAACAAAATAAATAAAATTAAAAAAAAATAACTGTTACAAAAAGAGAGAATGTGTTTATTCAGAAAAGAGAAAAAATGGTTTGCATCATTTAATATATGTTCTGTAACAAGAAAACAAACGAAGAAACAAAGCCTCCAGCATTTCTCCACTGGTCTAAGTAAATTAGGTGGCTATTAAGCAATAATAATAGTAATAAGGAAATCCTGGTGGTGTAGTGGTTAAGAGCTATGGCTGCTAACCAAAAAGTTAGCAGTTTGAATCCACCAGGCACTTCTTGGAAACTCTATGGGGTAGTTCTACTATGACCTATAGGGTCGCTGTGAGTCGGAATCGACTCAATGGCAACGGGTTTTGTTGGGTTTTTTTTTTTTTTGGTTTAATAGTAATAAAGTCTACTTTCAATTCTCACTCTTCATACTCATTAGCAAATAAGGAAGCATAATCCATTAGATAGGCTATTCTTAAATTCCTTTTTCATAATTAATGCCATGAATAAGTAAATTAAATAATTCTGAGGAAAAAAAATCTCAACTCATTTCTTGTGAGTAGAAGCTACTTAGTCAAAAGGCATTTTTAAAATCACATGCATATTTACAATAAAATCAAGTATAATACGTTGATTTTTATAAAAATTAAATAAAATGATTGGTGGATTATTTCACTTTTATCTGATTTCTCTCCAACAACTACAATCTTAAGCACAATTAATTATATAAATCATGTCTACATGAAGTACATAAATATATTCTGACAGTTTTATATTCAACCTCCATGGTCTAGAAAAAGAATTTTAATTCATAATCAAGATAAACTAGGAACTGAATTAAAGATCTTTATATAAGTATGAGATAATGTATAATTAGTATGGCAGGCAAAATATCACAGCAACAGATTACCGTTTCAGCCATCTAGTGCTGCTATAGCAGAAATACCACAAGTGGATGGCTTTAACAAAGAGAAGTTTATTCTCTCACAGTCCAGTAGGCTACAAGTCCACATTCAAGGTAACAGCTCCAGGGGAACGCTTTCTCCGTCGGCTCTGGAGGAAGGTCTGTGTCATCAATCTTCCCTTGGTCTGGGAGCTTCTCTCCACAGGAACCTCAGGTCCAAAGGATGCGCTCTGCTCCCAGTACTGCTTTCTTGGTGGTATGAGGTTCCCATGTGTCTCTGCTCACTTCTCTCTTTTACATCTCAAAAGAGATTGGCTTAAGACACTATCCAATCCTGTATACTTCATCAGTATAACTGCTGCTAACCCACCTTATTAGATCATAGTGGTTGAATTTACAACACATAAGGAAATCACATCAGATTACAAAATGGTACACAATTATACAATACTAGGAATCATGACCCAGCCAAGTTGACAGATATTTTGGGGGGACACAATTCAATCCATGACAATTACGGTTTTAATTGAGTATTTCAATCTGAAAGTTGTTTTTAAAAGATATCTATTAATATCAAAATTTTAAAAATGTCAGAACTTAAATTTTACATCTACAACTTCTTCTTGCATTTACACACTAAGAAAGTATTTGAATAAAAAGGGAAAGAAATAAAGCTGATTTTTTTGAGTAAACAATGCTTAGCACCCAAATACCATGAAATCGATTTACTTATCACTTCACTTGGTATGACATAGCTAAAATACCAGTCCTAAAACATCGTTTTACTTTAACCACCTGACTAATAAGTCAAAGGTCATTATGTAAGAAAATATATTCATAGGCAACTTTATTCCAGAAATTACACTAAAGAGACTTAAAGACATATTTGCAAATGGCAATGTATGGGCTTTATTTGGAACCTATTTCAATAAACAAACTAGGGGAAAAAAATGAGAAATGTGAACACTGACTGGATATTTGACAATATTAGCAGATTACTGTCATTTTTTAAATTTTGATAATAGAATTATGGACTTCTTTAAGAGCCTTTATCTTTTAGAGATATTTAATAAGATGTTTACAGAAGAAACAATGTAATGCCAGGGATTTAACATAATGGGAGGGTGAGTAGTTGACAGGACAGACAAAACAATCAGTCACATATTGATGACTGGTGAAGGTGGGTAATGAGTAGATGGGTTCATTACAAAATGAATGCATATGCTTGTAATATGATTGCCATTTTCATTAAAAAAGGTTTAAAAAATATTTTCTAATTTAAAGTTTACTTTAAATTCATGAAAACAGAGAGGCGATAAAGATATCTGGGGTTAAGCATGTGGAAATATTTGCCCTCTTCATAGACACGTGTTGAATTTTAATTAATTCATTGTGAAATAAAACACGATTTGTGGTTCAACACCTCTTCATTTTAAAATGTTGCATTGAAAAAAAATAAGGTCATGGCATTAAGTTAGACCATTATATATCCTTCCTTTCTGGTTTCTCCAAATACTGTAATAAGGTCTATGGCTACTCTATTTCCAGTTTTATAATGGTCTTGTTTAAAATAGAAGACAGGGAAGATAGAAAAGAAGGTGAACTCTTGGAAAGCACTAATGTTATCCTGACTCTATCACTGCCCTGTAACCACAGTGTTCTTTTTTTATCCTGAATTTTCTGATATTGGCACCAACGGATATTCATTTTTCTTTAAACTATTTTACACACTGATTATTAAAAAGTGTTGCTTTGTACTAGATTGTGTCAAGTTAACCTGATTAAGCTAAATGTCGTGTGCTTTAGTGTGAAAACATCACTGTCTTGAGAGTTTAAAAATCCACCTTACAAAGAATGTAGGTGATGACCTCTGAAAAGCTTGTAAATGGTTCTTTGATGTTTGAGGTAATCTAATAGGGGTACATGTATTCCCAAGCTCCTGATAATCATGTCCACAAGTTTCCAGGTACATTTGCTTACTTGGTACCTGAAAATTTTGAGAAATTATTTTTCTTTTATCATGAAATTTCAAATCCAATACTTTGACAGTTCATTTTGAAAATTTCACAATTGCTGTCTCAAATCCAGTCAGATTTTTGTATGGAAGAAATCAGTACACTCATATTACCTTCAAATACTTTGATGTCATATGACAGCTAGTTGCATCTTGCCAAAATTTAATTGCAGTAAATTCAAGCTGAGACTGTATTGACACAAAACCCAAGCATCCAGATAAAAAGTGAAAACCCAATGAATTATTTCAATATTTCCATATAACTAGACTTAATTAGTCGAAAATAAGATGTTTCAATTACCTGTATTTTCAAATACAAAATTAGAACTTAATAAATAAAATCCTGATTTTTTTTTTCTTGTTGTCTATTTTAAAGACAGGCAAAATAGTAATAAAGTCACTAGGATAACTGACTGACTTTTCTTTGAAAGGACCTAAATAGACTTTAATGTGACTATATCATGTAGGAGTTTTTCCACTGCTTGTGTTTATAGAGGAATTGGCTAAAAACAATTTCTTTTAAAATTATTTTGACACTGTTTCTCTAAAGTATCTCTTGGGATAATAATCTCTTATTTAATGATAGTGTGCTCTTGAATTGTCATAAATCCTTCATATTAAATAAGACAAACAATTTATTTGCTGGACATTATTTCAAAGCCACTTACATAATTGCTTTAGTCATGTAAATATTAAATGCCTCCAGAGCAGTTCACCAATAAAAGTCAATAACAACAGAAGAGCTGACAGTAAATGTAAATTGTAGCTTTTCAATTCTGGTCCTTGGTACCACATTCTCAATAAATCAATACAGCTTTCCAATTTAGATGGTGGCAGTTTGGTTTCCAGTGACTAAGTAACTATTTAAAAGAGGCTAGTTGTGGTAAAGAGCAAAAATCCCCAAATCCCAAAGTACAGGGAAGACTGGGCACCACTATAGTTTTAGACTTCCATCATTAGGTGTCATAATAACATGACATCCATTTTCTTAAGTGGTTTTATTGGTGTCACCTATTTATAATACTTTATATTTAATGGCAAAGGAACATTGTCAACAATTATCTCATGGAAAGTGGCCAATCTATCCACATAAATCTGATGTTTGTCTCAGCAGAGTTCCCAAGGCAGAGTTCTCAAGCTGAAAGAACTGAAGAGACAATTCAAGCCTCGAGATGCAATAGTGAAGGATTCTATGGGGAAAATATTTAATAGGTTAGCTATGAGTCAGAATAGACTCCACAGCAACAGGTTTTTTTGTTTTGTTTTTATAAGTATGTCCCATGCAATATTTGGGACATACCAAAAAACCAAACCCGTTGCTGTCAAGTCGATTCTGACTCATAGCAACCCTACAGGGCAGAGTAGAACTGCCCCATATGGTTTCTAAGGAGCAGCTGGTGGATTCGAACTGCTGCCCTTTTGGTTAGCAGCCAAGATCTTAACCACTGCACCAAAAAATTATTCATTATTTATCTGAAATTCAGGTTTAACCAGGCATCCCATGTTTTATCTTCATACATAAATGTTGTCAAGGAAATTCATTTATCTATAACTTAGCCACAAACCTATTGGTAAATAAAGGAGATCTAAGTCAGCTGAACAAAATGTACACATTAAAATTGATGCTTATTACTTAAGGGAATATTCCCTAAGTCATCATTCAGTATTTATGTACCTTAATTTTACACTCAGGTGTAAAAAGTTAATTTACTGAATAAAACTTACTAGTCTTAGAAAGTTGCACCTATAAAAAAAGATCAACGTATACTTGTGGAAAAGTTCCAGGCCTTCCAAGGGAGTATTAACACAAACAACTGCTGGCTATCAAAAGTACTCCCAGTAAAGCCTGCCTTACCCACAGCTCTGTGCTTTATCTTCTGATTTGCTCTTGTCAGCTTGTGACTCCAGGATGAGCCATGGACTTTGGCTTTTCTGCTGGTACCTCTTGTGCTACCCCAGAATCTCGCCCCAGGCATGTTCCTGATTCTGTTTCAACTATGTGAACTGTGCTTTGGAATACTGTCCATGTTTTCCCGGCATTTCCACCCCTGTTTTGTTCCTGGCTTGACCTTGCACCCTCATCTCAGTGCTAATATCTTGCACAAGTCCATTTTGCTATTTGACCATTAGTGGAACTGTTTCCTATGCCCAAGCAGATTAGACTCTACAAATTAGTGTAAGAGCCAGATATAACAGGAACACTGATAGCAATGAGAAATTATGATTAGTCACCACACAACAGTGATATGCTACAATAATAGTGACTGCCATTGGCTGAGAAGCTATTACTTGCCAGTCATTGTGTTAGACACTTGAGTACATTATTCCTTTTCAACCTCTTCAAAATAGGCAATATCACCTCCATTTACAGATAAAGAATATGAGATCACACTGATAGTATTTGTCAGAGCTGCGATTTTAATCCATCTCTCTAACTCTACAAACCACACACTTTCAACCATAAAAGGCTGTCTGCTTAGCAAAAGAACCAACAAGTAACCAGGTGCCTTTGGGTTGACTCCAACTTATGGTGATCTCATGTGTACCAGAGTAAAACTATACTCCATAAGATATTCAACAGCTGATTTTTCATAAGTAGATCACCAGGCCTTTCTTCTGAGGCACCTCTGGGTAGACTTGAACCTCTAATCTTTCAGTTAGCAGTCAAACGTGTTAATTGTTTGCAGCACTCAGGGACTCCCAGCAAAAGAGAAGATAGGAAAAAAAATAATCATAATAATAAATGTCATGAACTCAAAAACCATTGAAGTCTTGAACCACTTAATACAGGTACATATGGTCATATATATGTATGACTGGGGGCCTGGAGGGTCCTACTCTATTATGACACAGGTCATTTCAATATTTAAAGTTTAGGAGGTAGAATGATCACGAAGACTTAAATTATACAGAGAGACAATATAGTGAAGTGGTTAAATGATTGTCGGGGGAGAGAGGTGGTTTCAATCCTAGCTTCACTTCTTCCTACTAGTTTTGAGAACTTGGGCAAGTTCCTTAACTTCTTTAGGCTTCAGATTCCTTTGTAAAAGAGTACCTACTTCATAGGCTAGGTGTGTGAAGTAAATGAAGGTGCAAGTTGTGTGTCACTCCGTAACAGACATATCACAACCACTGAATAAATATTAGCTTAAAAGAACACAAGGAAATATGAAGCATAGTTTAGATTTTTGTCCAAACTAGTTAAAAAATGTTTTTAAAAGGATAAAACCATTAGCTAATTGGAACGTCAGTTATTCTGAATGACTCATATCCTGAGGGTTCCAAACAGCAGAGCTTATTCTCTCATTCATTCTCTCTCTCTTTCTCTCACTATATTTATGTGTATTCACCCACACACACATACATATATATATATACAGTCATGCATTGCTTAATGTCCACTATACATTCTGTGAAATACGCTGCTATGTGATTTAGATGTTGTGTGAACATGCCTAAATTGTGAACAATAGCATTCACTGATATTCCACCTTCAGATTGTTTAATAACCTTTTGTTTCACTTCCAGATTGATACTTATCCTTTGCCTCTTGCTGCTGCTGTCACTAGCACAGGTTCTCCTGCATTTGGAAGTCACGATACACTTCATGGTAATATTTTTTAAATAAAATTGAACAGATAATGCTACAACACTCAAGAGCTGTGCAATACACGAGATTGGATGCCACTGCCTACGAGTTGAAGCATACACTGTTACACTGTAAACTTTTTATTTGTAAGCAGGGAACGTTCAGAATAAAATAATAACAGAAAGTACAGTACATACATAAGCCAGTAACATAGGTGTTTATTATGACTATCAAGACATGTGTATTATAGGTCATACACATACTGTACCATTATACGCCTGGCAGTGCAATCGCTTTGTATACAAGAGATAGGAGATACATGTGTTGCCTGTGAGAAGCTGTTGCTTTTGCTGCATCTGGTTATGTCTCCTATTCTCTGATCAGAATTTCTGAACTCTGTTATAACTTTAAGGGACCACAGTATTTTAATACGGTTGGACACTGCCCAAACGGATGTTATGCAGCACATGATTGTACATATATATATATATATATATATATATATATATGTGTGTGTGTATGTGTATGTATGTAGTCCCCCATGTGTCTGTCAGTTTGTCATACTGTGGGGGCTTGTGTGTTGCTGTGACGCTGGAAGTTATGCCACTGGTTTTCAGGTACTAGCAGGGTCACCCATGGCAGACAGGTTTCAGCTGAGCTTCCAGACTAAGACAGAATAGGAAGAAGGGTCCAGCAGTCTACTTCTGAAAATAATTAGCCAGTGAAAACCTTATGAACAGCAGCAGAACATTGTCTGATATAGTACAGGAAGATGAGCCCTCCCGGTAGCAGAGCACTCAAAAGAGGAGTGGAGAAGAGCTGCCTCCTCAAAGTAGAGTCAATCTTAATGACGTGGATGGAGTCAAGCTTTCAGCATCTTCTTTTGCTGATGTGGTACGACTCAAAATGAGAAGAAACAGCTGCAAACATCCGTTAATAATCATAACATGGAATTATGAAATATGAATCTAGGAAAATTGGAAATCATCAAAAATGAAATGGAACGCACAAACATCGATATCCTAGGCATTGGTGAGCTGAAACGGAGACGTACTGGCCATTTTGAATTGGACTATCATATGGTCTACTATGCCGGGAATGACAACTTGAAGAGGAATAGCATTGCATTCATTGTCAAAAAGAACATTTCAAGATCTATCCTGAAGTACAACGCTGTCAGTGATAGGACAATATCCATAGCCTACCAGGAAGACTAGTTAATATGACTATTATTCAAATTTATGCACCAATCACTAAGGCCAAGGATAAAGAAATTGAAGAGTTTTACTAGCTTCTGCAGTCTGAAATTGATCAGACATGCAATCAGGATGCATTGATAATTACTGGTGATTGGAATGCGAAAGTTGGAAATGAAGAATTGGTAGTTGGAAAATACGGCCTTGGTGACAGAAATGATGCCGGAGATTGCATGATAGAATTTTGCAAGACCAAGGACTTCTTCATTGCAGATAACTTTTTTCACCAACATAAACGGTGACTATATACATGGACCTCACCAGATGGAATAACAGGAATCAAATCAACTACATCTGTGGAAAGAAACGATGGAAAAGCTCAATATCATCAGTCAGAACAAGGCCAGGAGCCGACTTGTTGAACAGATCATCACTTGCTCACTTGCAAGTTCAAGTTGAAACCGAAGAAAATTAGAACAAGTCCATGAGAGCCAAAGTACGACCTTTAGTATATTCCACCTGAATTCAGAGACCATCTCAAGAATAGATTTGATGCGTTGAACACTAATGACCAAAGACCAGACAAGCTGTGGAATGACATCAAGGACATCTTACCTGAAGAAAGCAAGAGGTCATTAAAAAGACAGGAAAGAAAGAAAAGACTAAAATGGATGTCAGAAGAGACTCTAAAACTTGCTCTTGAACGTTGAGTGGCTAAAGCAAAATGAAGAAATGATGAAGTAAGAGAGCTGAACAGAAGATTTCAAAGCGTGACTCGAGAAGACAAAGTAAAGTATTATAATGACATGTTCAAAGAGTTGGAGATAGAAAACCAAAAGGGAAGAACATGCTTTGCATTTCTCAAGCTGAAAGAACTGAAGAGAAAATTCAAGCCTCGAGTTGCGATAGTGAAGGATTCTATGTGGAAAATATTAAATGACAAAGGAAGCATCAAAAGAAGATGGAAGAAATACACAGAGTCATTATACCAAAAAGAATTGGTCGATGTTCAACCATGTCAAGAAGCACCATGTGATCATGAACCGATGGCACTGAAGGAAGAAGTCTGAATTGAGATGTTTCAACAAACGTATACAGCACTGGAAGTGCTCACTCTGCTAAGAAATTTGGAAGACAGCTACTTGGCCAACCAACTGGAAAAGACCCATATTTATGCCTATTCCTAAGAAAGGTGATCCACCTGAATGCGGAAAAAGCAGTTACAGCAGTATATTGACAATGAACAGCCAGAAATTCAGGCCAGATTCCGAAGAGGACGTGAAACCAGGGATATCGTTGCTGATGTCAGATGGATCCTGGCTGAAAGCACAGAATAACAGAAAGATGTTTACCTGTGTTTTATTGACTATGCTAAGGCATTTGATTGTGTGGATCATAACAAATTATGGATAACATTGCCAAGAATGGGAATTCCAGAACACTTACTTGTGCTCATGAGGAACCTGTACACAGATCAAGAGGCAGTTGTTCGGACAGAACAAAGGGATACTGCATGGTTTAAAGTCAGGAAAAGAGTTTGTCAGGGTTGTATCCTTTCACCATACCTATTCAATCTGTATGCTGAGCAAATAATCCGAGAAGCTGGACTATATGAAGAAGAACCCAGCATCGGGATTGGAGGAAGACTCATTAACAACCTGCATTATGCAAATGACACCATCTTGCTTACTGAAAGTGAAGAGGACTTGAAGCACTTACTGATGAAGATCAAAGACCAGAGCCTTCAGCATGGATTACACCTCATCAAAAAACAAAAATCCTCACAACTGGACCAATAAGCAACATCATGATAAATGGAGAAAAGATTGAAGTTGTCAAGGATTTCATTTTACTTGGATCCACAATCAACACCCAGGGAAGTAGCAGTCAAGAAATCAAAAGACACATTTGCATTGGGCAAATCTGCTGCAAAAGACTTCTTTTAAGTGTTGAAAAGCAAAGATGTCACTCTGAAGACTAAGGTGCGCCTGACCCAAGCCATGGTGTTTTCAATTGCTTCATATGCATGTGAAAGCTGGACGGTGAATAAGAAAGACCAAAGAAGAATTGACGCCTTTGAATTGTGGTGTTGGCAAAGAATATTGAATATACCACGGACTGCCAAAAGAACGAACAGGTCTGTCTTGGAAGAAGTACAACCAGAATGCTCCTTAGAAGCAAGGATGGCGAGACATACTTTGGGCATGTTGTCAGGAGGGATCAGTCCCAGGAGAAGGACATCATGCTTAGTAAAGTAGATGGTCAGCAAAAAATAGGAAGACCCTCAATGAGATGGACTGACACAGTGGCTGCAACAATGGGCTCAAGCATAACAACGATTGTGAGCATGGTGTAGGACCAGGCAGTGTTTCGTTCTGTGGTACATAGGGTCGCTGTGGGTTCGAGCCGACTTGATGGCACCTAAAAACAACAACAACATGTATGTAGTCATCAATAATTTCATTTTACTTGGATTCACAATCAACGTCCATGGAAGCAGCAGTCAAGAAACCAAACAATGCATTGCACTGGACAATTCTGCTGCAAAAGACCTCTGTAAAGTATTAAAAAGCAAAGATGTCACTTTAAGGATTAAGGTGTGCCTGACTCAAGCCATGGTGTTCTCAATAGACTTATAATCATGAAAAAGCTAGACAATGAATAAAGAAGACCAAAGAAGAATTGATGCCTTTGAATTATGGTGTTGTCGAAGAATATTGAATATACCATGGACTTCTAGTAGAACGAACAAATCCATCTTGGAAGAAGTATAGCTAGAATGCTCCTTGGAAGCAAGGATGGCAAGACTCCCTTTCAAGTACTTTGGACATGTTATCAGGAAGGACCAGTCCCTGGAGAAGGACATCATACTTGGTAGAGTACAGGGTCCGCAAAAAAGTAGAAGACACTTAATGAGATGGATTGACATAGTGGCTGCAACAGTGGGCTCAAGCACAACAACAATTGTGGGGAATGGCACAGGACCAGGCAGTGTTTCATTCTGTTGTGCATAGGATTGCTATGAGTCAAAACTGACTCAATGGCACCCAACAACAACAACATGTAGTATGTAATTTGTACACATACACAGAGCTATTTAAAATTCTATCCTCTCTTCAACTAACTTTGCATCCTGAAGAATCCTTGTAGCCCTAAGGCTTTGGTCTTTCTAGGATTTGAGGAACTGCAGTCCAAGTATGGGCACCTCACCCGGTGAGAGTACTATACCCCACTCACTGCAGACTTGCTCTTTATGTGCTAGTCTAGCAGATACAATCAGACAAAAGAAAAATCTACTCAAGCCAATAGTGCGTCTAGATATAATCACTAAAATGTAACCTAACTCCACCCTCAGGAATTAGGTTTGTTTTATTTAAAGCGATGAATGCCAAAGAGTCAAAAATTGTTAAGATTAGTTAAAAATTGTATCTGGAGTGTTATGGATTGAATTGTGTCCCTCAGAAATATCTGTTGTAAATCCTAAAACCCTCTGCCTGTGGATGTAATCCCATTTAGGAATAGGATTTTTTTGTTATGTTAATGAGACCCTATAAGAGTAGAGTGTGTTTTAAGCCAATCATCTCTGAGACATAAAAAGAGCAGATTAGGTACAGAAAAGGAAGTACAAACAGAGGGGAAGATACACATCACTTGAAGCTTGCCAAGGAACCAAAGAACAGAAGCTGAAAAGAGACAAGACTTTCCCGTAAGCCAACAGAGAGAGAAAGCTTTCCCTTAGACCCAGCACCCTGAATTCGGACCTTTAAGCTCCTAAACTGTGAGGAAATAATTTTTTGTTTGTTAAAGCCACTCACCTGTGATCTTTGTGTTATAGCAGCACTAAGAAACTAAGGCATGGAACCAGGGGTAGATTAACCAGTAATCAAGATATGAACAGGTTTACATTAAGCAAGGTATGCACGGGATTACTTATGTTTAGTTTAGTAAGTAAGCACAAGTAAGCCCCTGCATACCTTGCTTATTGGGTAATCCATCTCTGCATGAGACTTTCATTTTTTTTTTTTAAATTGCACTTTAAATGAAAGTTTACAGTTCAAGTTAGTTTCTTATACAAAAATTTATACACACACTGCTATGTGACCCTAGTTGCTCTCCCCATACTGTGACAGCACACTCCCTTCCACCCCAGATTTCCCATGTCCATTCAACCCCCTCCTGTCCTTTTCTGCCTTCTCATCTCCTCTCCAGATAGGAGTCGCCCATTTAGACTCATGTATCTACTTGAGCTAAGAAGCATACTCTTCACGAGTATCATTTTATGTCTTATACTCCAGTCTAATCTTTGTCTGCAGAGTTGGCTGTGGGAATGGTTTTAGTTTGGGGCTAACAGAAAGCCTGAGGGCCATGTCTTCCAGGGTCCCTCTAGTCTCAGTCAGACCATTAAGTCTGGTCTTTCTAGTAGAATTTGAGTTCTGCACCCCACCTTTCTCCTGCTCCATCAGGGACCCTCTGTTGTTTTCCCTGTCAGGGTCATCATTGGTGGTAGCTGGGCACTGTCTAGTTCTTCTGGTCTCAGGCTGATGGAGTCTCTGGTTTATGTGGCCCTTTTGTCTCTTGGACTAATATTTTCCTTTTGTCTTTGTTGTTCTTCATTCTCCTTTGCTCCAGGTGGGTTGGGACAAATTGATGCTTCTTAGATGGCTGCTCACTAGCTTTTAAGACCCCAGATGCAGCTCACCAAGTGGAATGCAGAACATTTTCTTAAAAAACTGTTATGCCAGTTGATTTAGATGTCCCCTGAAACCATGGTCCCCAGACCCCTGCCCCTGCTACTCTGTCCCTCGAAGTGTTTGGTTGTGTTCAGGAAACTTCTTAGCTTTTGGTTTAGTCCAGTTGTGCTGACTTCCCCTTTAGTGCATGTTGTCCTTCCCTTCACCTAAGATAATTCTTATCTACTATCTAGTTAGTGAATACCCCCCTCACTCCCTCCCCACCCTCATAACCATCAAATAATATTTTCTTCTGCGTTTAAACCTTTTCTTGAGTTCTTATAATAGTGGTCTTATACAATATTTGTCCTTTTGTGACTGACTAAATTCACTCAGCATAATGCCTTCCAGATTCCTCCACGTTATAAGGTGTTTCATGGATTCATTGTTGTTCTTTATCATTGCATAGTGTCCTATTGTGTGAATATACCGTAATTTGTTTATCCATTCGTCCACTGATGGGCACCTAGGTTGTTTCCACCTTCTTGCTATCATGAAAAATGCTGCAATGAACATGGGTGTGCATATATCTATTCGCATGACAGCTCTTATTTCTCTAGGATATATTCCAAGGAGTGGGATTGCTGGATCGTATGGTACTTCAATTTCTAGCTTTTTAAGGAAGCGCCAAATCAATTTCCAAAGTGGTTGTACCATTTTACATTCTCACCAACAGTGTGTAAGTGTTCCAGTCTCTCCACAACCTCTCCAACATTTATTATTTTGTGTTTTTTGGAATAATGTTAGCCTTGTTGGGGTAAGATGCTATCTCATTGTACTTTTGATTTGCATTTCTCTAACGGCTAATGATCGTGAGCATTTCCTCATATATCTGTTAGCTGCCTGAATGTCTTTTTTGGTGAAGTGCCTGTTCATATCCTTTGCCCATTTTTTAACTGGGTTATTTGTCTTTTTGTTGTTGAGGTTTTTCAGTATCTTACAGATTTTACAGATTAGACCCTGATCAAATTTATCATAGCTAAATTTTTTTCCCAGTCTGTAGGTTGTCTTTTGACTCTTTTGGTGAAGTCTTTGGATGAGCATAAGTGATGGGATTTTTAGGAGCTCCCAGTTATCTAGTTTCTATTCTGGTGTTTGTGCATTATTACTTATGGTTTGTTTTCAGTTTATGCCATGTACTAGCATTGTCCCTATTTTTTCTTCCATGATCTTTATCGTTTTAGATTTTATATTTAGGTCTCTGATCGATTTTGAGTTAGTTTTTGTGCATGGTGTGAGAGGTTATGGGTCTTGTTTCATTTTCTTACAGATAGATATCCAGTTATGCCAGCACCATTTGTTAGAGAAACTATCTTTTCCCCAATTAACAGGCTTTGGGCCTTTGTCAGCTGCTCACAGGTGGATGAATTTATATCTGGATTCTCAATTCTGTTCCGTTGGTCTATTTATCTGTTGTTGTACCAGTACCAGGCTGTTTGGACTACTGTGGTGGTATAATAAGTTCTAAAAATCAGGTAGTGTGAGGCCTTCCATTTTGTTCTTCTTCAGTAATGCTTTACTTATCCAGGGCCTCTTCCCTTTCTACATGAAGTTGATGATTTGTTTCTCCATCTCATTAAAAATGTCTTTGGAATTTGGATCGGGATTGTGTTGTATCTATAGATCACTTTGGGTAGAATTAACATTTTTGCAATGTTGAGTCTTCCTATCCATGAGCAATATATGTTTTTTCACTTAAGTAGGTCTCTTTTGGTTTCTTGCAGTAGTGTCTTATTGTTTTCTTTGTACAGGTCTTTTACTTCTCTGGTTAGATTTCTTCCTAAGTATTTTATCTTCTTCGGGGCTATTATAAACGGTATTGATTTGGTGATTTCCTCTTGGAAGTTCTCTTTGTTGGTTTAGAGGAATCCAACTGATTTTTGTATGTTTATCTTGTATCCTGATACTTTGTTGAAATCTTTTATTAGTTCCAGAAGTTTTCTTGTGGATTCTTTAGGGTTTTCTGTGTGTAAGATCATATCATCTGCAAATAGAGATACTTTTACTTCTTCCTTACCAATTTGGATGCCCTTTATTTCTTTTTCTAGCCTAATTGCTCTGGCTAGGACCTCCATCACAATGTTGAATAAGAGTGGTGATAAAGGTCTTCCTTTTCTGGTTCCTATTCTCCAGGGGAATGCTTTCAAACTCTCTCCATGTAGGATAATGTTGGCTCTTGGCTTTGTATAAATGTCCTTAATTATGTTGAGGACTTTCCCTTCTATTCCTATTTTGCTGAGAGTTTTTATCATGAATGGGTGTTGGACTTTGTAAAATGCCTTTTCTGCATCAGTTGATAAGATCATGTGGTTCTTGTCTTTTGTTTTATTTATCTGTTGGATTATGTTGATTGCTTTTCTAATGTTGAACCATCCCTTCATACCTGGTATAAATCCCACTTGGCCAGGGTGAATTTTTTTTTTTTAACATGTTGTTGAATTCTATTGGCTAGAATTTTGTTGAGGATTTTTGCGTCTATGTTCATGAGGGATATTGGTCTGTAATTTTCTTTTTTTGTGTGGTCTCTTTACCTGGTTTTGGTATCAGGGTTGTGCTGGTTTCGTAGAATGAGTTTGGAAGTATTCTATCCTTTTCTATACTCTGAACTACCTTAAGCAGTAGTGGTGTTAACTCTTCTCTGAAAGTTTAGTAGAATTCTCCACTGAAACCATCTGGGCCAGGGATTTTTTTTTTTTTTTTTGGTGGGAGTTCGTAAGTTACCTTTCAATCTCTTCTTTTGTAATAGGTTTATGTAGTTGTTCTACCTCGGTTTGTGTTAGTTTAGGTAGGTAGTATGTTTCTAGAAATTTGTCCATTTCCTGTAGGTTTTCAAATTTGCTAGAGTACTATTTTCCATAGTATTCTGTTATGATACTTTTAATTTCAGTTTGGTCTGTTGTGATATTGCCCATTTCATTTCTTATTCGGGTTATTTGCTTCTTCTCCTGGTTTTCGTTTGTCAGTTTGACCAATGGTTCATCAATTTTGTTGATCTTCTCACAGAACCAGCTTTTGGTCTTGTTAACTCTTTCAATTGTTTTTCTATTCTCTATTTCATTTAATTCTGTTCTAATTTTTATTATTTCCTTTCTTCTGGTGCCGGAGGGCTTCTTTGCTGCTCTCTTTCTATTTGATTAAGTTGTAGGGTTAATGTTTTGATTTTGGCCCTTTCTTTTTTATGGATGTGTGCATTTATTGCTATAAGTTGACCTCTGAGCACTGCTTTTGCTGTGTCCTAAAAGTTCTGGTAGGATGTATTTTCATTCTCATTTGATTCTGTGAATTTCTTTTTTCTGTCCTTAATTTCTTCTATAACCCACCAAGGTGTTGTCAGTTTCCCTGTGTTTGATTTTTTTTTTTTTTCCTTGCTTTTTCTGTTGATTTGTTGTTGATTTCTACTTTCATGGCTTTATGGTTAGAAAAGATGCCTTGTAATATTTTGATATTTTAGATTTAGATTCTGTTAAGGCTTGTTTTATGGCCTAATATGTGGTCTATTCTGGAGAATGTTCCATGTGCTTTGGAAAAGAAAGTATATTTGGCTGCTGTTGAGTGGAGTTTTCTGTATATGTCCATGAGATCAATTTGGTTGATTGTGTCATTCAGATCTTCCTTGTCTTTATTGAGCTTCTTTCTGGATGTTTTGTCCTTCACTGAAAGTGGTGTGTTGAAGTCTCCTACTATTATTGTGGAGCTGTCTATTTCTCTTTTCAGTGCTGTTAGAGTTTGTTTTATGTATTTTAAAGCCCTGTTGTTGGGTGCATAAATATTTATTATGATTGTGTCCTCCTGGTGTATTGACCCTTTAATCATTAAATAGTGTCCTTCCTCATCCTTTGTGGTGGATTTTTCTTTAAAGTCTATTTTGTCAGAGATTAATATTGCCACTCCTGCGCTTTTTTGAGTGTTTGCTTGATATATTTTTTTCCATCCTTTTAGTTTGTTTGTATCTTTAAGTCTAAGGTGTGTCTCTTGTTGGCAGCATATAGATGGATTGTGTTTTTTTTTTTTTAATCTATTCTGCTACTCTCTGTGTCTTTATTGGTGCATTTAGTCCATTTATATTCAGTGTAATTTTTGATAGGTATGAGTTTAGTGCTGTCATTTTGATGTCTTTTTTTTGTGTGTGTGTTGTTGACAGATTCTTTGTTCCACTTAATTGTCTGTGTTGAATCGTTTTTCTTTATGTATTGTCTTTTCATCTTTTTCGTTATTGTTGATTACGTATTTGCTGAGTCTTTATGGTATTCTTTTTTTTTTTTTATTTAGATGTGTAGGATTGTTAGTTTCCTTTGTGGTTGCCTTAATATTTACCCCTATTTTTCTAAGTTGAAACCACTCTTTTATTTCTTTATATCACCTTATTTTCCTCTCCATATAAAAGATCTATGACTACATTTTTTAGTCCCTCTTTTTTGTTTTAATTTTGTCATCTTTTACATATTGACATCTCTGTTTCTCTATTTTCAGAGTTTCAGCTTTGAGTCATTTTTGTGTCTTTCCTATCTGGGTTAATATCTGGTTGTTCTGTCATGTGTTCTAGTCTTGGGTTGTTTTCTGATGTTATTTATTTTCTAACTGGAGGACTCCCTTTAGTATTTCTTGCAACTATGCTTTTGTTTTTCCAAATTTCCTAAAATTCTGTTTATCTGGAAATGCCCTAATTTGGAAATCATATTTGAGAGACAGTTTTACTGGATATATAATTCTTGGTTGGCAATTTTTTTCCTTCAAGGCTTTATATATGTCATCCCATTGCCTTCTTGCCTGCATGGTTTCTGCTGAGTAGTCTGAGCTTAGTTTTATTGACTCTCCTTTGTAGACAACCTTTTGTTTAATCCCTCGGCATTCTTAAAATTCTCTCTTTACCTTTGGTTTTAGCAAGTTTTATTATAATATGTCTTGGTGACTTTCTTTTGGGATCTACCTTGTATAGGGTTTGATGAGCATCTTGGATAGATATCTTCTCATCTTTCATGTATCATGGAAGTTTTCTGCCAAGAAATCTTCAACAATTCTCTCTGTATTTTCTGTTATCCATCCCTGTTCTGGTACTCCAATCACTTGTAGGTTATTCCTCTTGATAGAGTTTCACATAATTCTTAGGGTGTCTTCATTTTTTAAAATTCTTTTGTCTGATTTTTCCTCAAATAAGTTAGCGTCAAGGGCTTTATCTTTAATCTCACTAATTCTGACTTCCATTACCTCAATTCTGCTTCTATGACTTTCTACTGAGTTGTCTAATTCTGAAATTTTATTGTTAATCTTCTGGATTTCTGTTTGCTGTCTCTCTATGGATTCTTGTAGCCTGTTAAGTTTGTCATTATGCACTTGTATAATCTTCTTAAGTTCCTCTGTTGCTTTGTTTGTGTGTTCCTTGGCTTGGTCTGTGATTTGCCTCATCTCCTTCCTGATCTCTTGAAGAGTTCTGTATACTAATCTTTTGAATTCTACCTCTGGTAATTCCAAGATATTCTCTTCCTCCAGAAAATTCTTGATTCTTTGTTTTGGCAACTTGCTGAATCCATCACTGTCTGCCTCTTTATAAAATTTGATTTTGACCGTTGTCTCCAAGCCATCAATATGTTATTATATTTATTTATTTTATGTTTGCTTACTGTGTCCTAGCTTCTTGTTTTCTTTTGTTTTGCTATGCCCAAATAGGCTGCTTATGCGAGCTAGTTTGATTATTGGCACCTTTGAAGCTCTAATGTCCTGTCACCAGGTGGTTAGGTCTGTTTCTAGATATTTTGAGTCCAGAAGTCCATTTACTTTTCTTGTATAGATTCTTCTCAGGTGTGCAGGTAGTCAGTTACCAATTACATGGTGCAGGCTCTCATCTACAGTCCTAGACGGGCAGGGGAGATTGGCTTAGGCACAAGTATCTGGCTGCAGTAGGGGGTCACACGCTGAGCAAGGCAGGAGGCTGATGGCTGCCTCTGAGTGTCTGGAAGGAAAGCGTGTCCCTGTTCCCTAGAGGGCATAGGGGGGGTTGGTTTTGTAGCCAGACTATGGCCACTTAATGCTACTGGCTGTAAGGACTGGGAGGCACCACTTATTCTTGGACCCGTGTCATGGGTGACTAGGTGGCATGGGTGGAATCGCCAGTCCTCAGGCCCCTGATGTGGGTAGGTGAGGACCCCGCTTAATGGGCACAGCGTGACCAATGTCACAAACCTGCCACTGCACCATATAGCTGGTACAGGTGAAGTTAGGCTTCAGGTATATACCCTACCGTACTGTGCTAATGAGGGCCTGTGCTGTTGAAATGTGCCTATACAGGTCTACGCAGAGGTGAAAGGCATTCAAAGTCTGCCGACCCCTTATTCCTGTGCCTAAGCAAAGGAGCTGTGCCTACCCTAAGTTCCTGGCTTAGGGGAGCTGGCAGATTATTTATTCCTATTTGTTAATTTATTCCCTCTCCAAGGCCGGGAGAGTAGCTCAGGTCCTTACTCCGGCCCAGGGGACATGGCAATGGCTGAAGCCAGCCCAGGACCCAGTGCAGAGCAGGGAGGGAGCAGGTAAATGGGAGAGAGGTTTCTCCCAAAGGGGTCTTTTTTTATCCACACAGTAGGTTAGATGCATGTACTTATCTTTTGCCTACAAGTGCTGCTCTTCACTGCTTCTGGAGGCTTGAGTAGACTCTCCACCACTCCGTCTCCCCTGATGTGGAAAATGTGTCCCGAGCACCACTGCTTGCCTCACCACATATGCTGGCTGCAGGGTACCAGTTACCACCAGGTCAAGTCTGGCAACTCCTCACTGCTTCTAAACTGTCTGTCCCTCCCCCTGCCACTCAGTCCAATTCTTCAACTTTGCCTTTGATGTTCAGGGCTCCTAGATTGTCATATGTAATCAATTCACTTGTTTTCTCAGGGCTTTGTTGTAAGAGGGACCACAGGAAGCGTCTGACTACTCCACCATCTTGGCCTTGCCTCAGAACTTTCACTTTTGTGTGGCATTTTGAAAGTCAGCCTTTTGATATCCACACCTGAGTTTAAGAATCGCTGCAAACAATTGGGAGGGAAGCTATGGTGGTAGAACCAACAGAAGACATGGAGATTAAAAGTTTGGATTGCAATCCTAGTTCCACCATTCACTAGCCATGCTTTTTTGAATACAGGTAGTCCCCGACGTACCATGTTTTCAAGTTACAATGAATCACACTTATGACCATTTGTTTTTGTTTTGTTTTTTTACATCTTATTGTTAGTAATATGTACTACATACAATATTGTATCCTGTAATTTGCTGATGCTATCATTCTTAGATGTTCATTTGAAAATATTCAGTGCTATGATTTATAAAGATACTGATAATAACAGCCAATAATAATGAAAATTTTTTAAAAAATGAAGTTTTCAACTTACATCACAACTGACTTACAGTGGAGTCATTGGAGTGGAACTGTTGTAAATCAGGGACTGCTCATGGTAGAGTTTCAGTTTCCTCATTTGTAAAATGTAACACCACTTATCTCAGAGCATTGTTGTGCTAATTAGAGTTTTGTGTGTAAAGCACCTAGTATAATGTTTGGCACATAGTAGGGACATAAATAGAAGCCAGCCCTTGTGGAGCAGTGGTTAAGCGTTTGACTGCTAACCAAAAGGTCAGTAGTTTGAATCCATCAGCTGCTCCTTGGAAACTCTTTGGGGCAGTTCTACCGTGTCCTATAGGGTTGTATGAGTCAGAATCGACTTGACGGCAACAGGTTTTTTCAGCAGGGACATAAATGTTAATAAAATGTAGTTGAAAAAGTTTAATTCTGTCTTTGCTCTTCTAAAAATAGTAAAAGAAGACTGTTCTTGGAGGATTTGTCTAGTAGTTTCAATAAGGAATAGAGAAAAGAAAATTTTTCTGAAAAGTTTGCAAGTTTTCAATATCAAAAATATTAGATAATATTTCAATACTTGGGAACTTACATAAATCAAAATTAAACGTTTTCACATTACCCTTTTATAGTTTAAACCAATTTCTGAGATTTTCACAAAATTTTAACATCATAGAAAATCTTTCCAGTACAATTTTTAAAAGTGTGTGTAGGAGTGACAGGGAAACATGGGAAGGGCTAAAGTATATTAAACACCCAGGGAAAAAGGGTTGTCTATTGTTGTTTTCTTTTTTTCCTTTTGCTTAAGTAAGTTAAGTTTAAGGCCCTAAAAAAAACATGAGACTAAAAGTACTTACTATGAACCTTTTGATTTGAGCAATACCATATGGGAAGGTTAGAAAAGGTCAGAGTACAAACTCTTAAGTCTATATATTGAATGAATACCAAAACTCCTTTGTAAAATATCATAGGATTAAAACTTTTGCAACAGAGTAGAACACTGAAGTTAATTTATCTAGTGAAACTTATGTCAACCTGATTCCAGAGTTTCCCTGAACGCCCAAATGCTTTCTTTTAGTTCTTTTCATTAGTTGTACAGATATTACATGAAATTCAAAATTCCTTGAAAAGCATATCTGGTGCTTCAGTGACACTCTATTAACCAAACCCAATCAAACCATTGCTGTTGAGTCGATTCTGACTCATAGCAACTCTATAGGACACAGTAGAACTGCCCCATACAGTTTCCAACAAGTGGCTGGTGGATTTGAACTGTGGACCTTTTGGTTAGCAGCTGAGCTCTTACCCACTATGCCACCAGGGCTCCAAATGTATATGTATATGTATATGTATATGTATAAAACCAACCAAATCTATTAATAAGTTAAAATGTAGAAAAAACTTACATTTTAATGCAACTGTTTTTGTATATTATCATGATACTTTTGTTTATATATATATATATATTTATAATTCTGTATTTTTTTAAATTTAATATATCATACTAATTTTCAATGCTGTTTTATAAAAGTTTCATAATTACCACTTTAACTGGTTACACAGTATTCCTTTGTCGATGTATCATGATTTACATAACTATTCTCCTTTAGTTGGGTATTTGATTACTTCCAATTTTTGCTGTTATGAGAAAATGCTGCAATACAGATATTCTCATTTATTTTTATTTCTTTTGAATTATTTTAATAGGACAAATGATCTTAATCAAAATATTTGTCTATTTTATTCATATGATCAAATTGCCTTTCAAATGGCCATACCATTATATTCTGCCGCAAAATATTAGCAGTAGCACTAACTGTGGTTATTGCTTTCATTTAAATTTGCTGACTTAAATGGTGAAAAAATAATATCTTTTTTATTTTAATTTGCTTTTATTTGATTACTAAATATCTTGAGTTATAACTGAACTTATGTGATAAGTTTTAAGAGACAAAAAGCAGTCATACTCTCTTAAAACAACTGGTAAGGAATAATTACCGATATGGATAGCCTTTTCTTTATATATTCTTCCAGAATCAAAAGATCTTTGTTCGCTTCCCCAGGCTTTATTTTTTGAAATTCTGTTTTGTATCTTTCATGTACCTAGTTTGAACTTATACTGACTATTTAAAGTAACAAAGTTCATCAGGCACTAATGACATAAAATAGACAATGCTGTTGTTAGGTGCCATCGAGTCGGTTCCAATTCATAGCGACCCTGTGTACCACCGAACGAAAACACTGCCTGGTCCTGCGCCATCCTGACAATTGTATTAGCTGCTGTGTCAATCCATCTCAGTGAGGATCCTCCTCTTTTTTGCTGACCCTCTGCTTTACCAAGCATGATGTCCTTCTCTAGGGACTGGTCTCTCCTAATAGCATGTCCAAGGTACGTGAGATGAAATTTTGCCGATAGCAAATACTTTTACATTAGCTATTTAAAACTGAATACAGATTTAAAACTATGTATGAGACTCCACATCCAAATGGTCACCATATGATAAACGGATAAACTAAAGGTGGCGTATCCATACAATGGAATATTATCCAGCCACAAAAAGGAATATATATGCTGTAACATGGATGAAACTTGAAAATATGCTAAATGGAGGAAGTCAGACAAAAAAGGCCGTATATTGTATGATTCCATTCATTTGAAGTGTCCAGAATAGGCAAATCCATAGAGACATAGATTAATGGTTGCCAGGGGTTGGGGGAGGGAATAATGGGAAATGACTATTAGTGGGTATGTGGTTTCTTTTTAGGGTGATGAAAATGTTCTGGAATTAGATAGTAGTGATGGTTGTACAATCTTGTGAATACACTAAAATCACTGAATTGTACATTTTAAAATGGTGTGTTCTATTATCTATGAATTACATTTAAAAAAATACAGATTTCAAAAACTAAAAAAATCTAGGTCTTTTTTCGAGTTATTGTGTTTGCTAATATTTTAAAAAATTACCCAAAAACTTGGTGGCAGAACACAACCATGCACAATGATCATGAATTGTATGAGTCAGGAATTTAGACAGGATAGAGCAGAGTAGCTTTTCTCCACACTATGATGTCTGAGGCTTTGGTTGAAAGGCTCCAAGAGGCTAAAATCTTCTGCAGACTCATTTACTCACAAATCTGGCAGTGGATGCTGGCTGTGGGCTGAGATCTCAGCTGGGGATGTTGACTGCAAACTTACTTGTGGTCTCTCCACGTGGCCTGGGCTTTCTCACAGCATGGTGGCTCAGTTCCAAGGACAAGCGTCCAGCAAGAGAGAAGAGAGACAAAGAGAGATCCAGGTGGAAGCTGTTCACCCTTTATGACCTAGCCTCTCAGAAGTCACTTAGTGTCATTTCTACTAAGGCTGGCCCATATTCATAGAACCTCACTTTTTGGAGGAATGTCAGTGTCGTATTTAAAAAGATCATACAGATTGGATGAATTGGAAAATTAAATCTGTTACAGTTTTTAGTAATAATTTTGCCCTGAAAAAATTATAATCCACCCAATGTAGATTTTGTACAGAAACTGAGGTTCTGTGTCTAAGCCACTAGACTGGAAGCAAGAACAATATAAAGCAATTTCCACTGTTCTGCAACAGCATGACAATAAATTAACAAGCACTTAAAAGCTATATTTATTCTGAGCACATTTTTGTCTATGGTCAAACCTTTAATCATTCGTTCATTTATCCATTTATTCATTCATTGAACAGGAATTCAGATATTGGCCAGAGTTCTAGGCTCTGGGATGCACAGGTGAGCAAGAAAAGACACAGGGTACCTACTCTTAGCAGGGAAAAACAATTACAAAGATGTCAGATACATATGATTAAAGGAGAAATACAGTGTTGTATGAGCACAGCTTAGCGCTCCACTCAGACTACCCAGGCTTGTAAGAAGCTGTAGTGTGATCTGTGGCTTTAAGGTATTCATCGTGAACCTCATCTCTTGTCCAGAAAGAACATAATAATTGCTGGAAAGGAAATTTCTCCATAAAGTTAGGCTTATATGAAAGCAGCAGAAATCGTAGAAAAGACTTAGGTAATTTACTAATTAGAGAGCAAAATAGGATAATTTAGCAGCTAAGTTTATCTTCACTTATGTTCTCAACCTCCTTTCCCAGTCTCCTCTCCCCCAAACCACCACCACCAGAATTACCTGGTAAATTAGCGTCAAACAAACAAACAAAAAACCCCAAACCTGTTGCCGTGGGGTCGATCACGACTCATAGTGACCCTATAGGACAGAGTAGAACTGCCCCATAGGGTTTCCAAGGAGCAGCTGGTGGATTCAAACTGCAGATCTTTTGGTTAGCAGCCAAGTTCTTAACCCTTATGCCACCAGGACTGCAAGGTAGAGTCAAGAACTTATTAATAATGCGGGAAGGAAGTCTAAACCCTAAAATCAGTGGACATGCTGTGTTTTTTACTTAAACGACCTGCATAATAATCTTATTTTTTCACATCACTATACCCATGTCCATAGAATTAATATTTTTGTATTCAATTTGTCAACCCTCACTGTGTTTAATCAAATTATAGAAAATACAATTTAACTTTAACCAGCCTTTTCCAGAAACTTACTTATCCAGTACTTACACTGATGTTAAGCTAGCATTTTTCTTTAGAACACTTTGGATGAAATCATACTTTTCCCAAGCTTTAATTATTTTAGATAGCAGAACACGAAACAGTGACGATGTAATTACAGCTTTATGCAGCTTAAATTCAATTCATTTTCTGAGTTATGGAAAAGAGAAAGGATACTAGCAAATTCACCAAGAAAACAAAACCAATAGCTGTAAGTTTTCCTACCCAAGATAGTTTGGCCCTGAGAAAGGACCTCGTAATCCAATGACACGCCCCCTGGGAAGAAGTGACTCCTGCCATTTTGAATATAAAATAACTTTAAAACAAACAAACAAACACAGAATTATATGTGATTTTCTGTGCATCTAAAATCCCTTTGGGTAAAACTAACACTTTCTTTTCAAAATTGAGAAATGTAGTTTATACAAATTCTTTCGGAAAACCACCTGCTTGAAAATTAAATGTAAATTTATTCCTACTTGCTAGAATACAGATCCATCCAACTCCTGTGTTCTTCCCCATCCCAGTACCCCAACCTCATCTGAACTCTTGTCATAGTGTATTATCATTTCATTTATTTCTGGCTCATCTCCAACATTAGACTATAAGCTCCTTGAGGGAAGTGACTGGGTTCTACTGTCCTTTATCCTGGTGTCTGGCATTTACTAAATGGACATCTGAAAAATATTTGATGAAAGAAAGATGGGGAAGGGAAAAAGGAAAAGAAGGGAATAAAGGAAGGAAGGAGAAAGGAAGGAAATAGTATTTTTAAAACAGCATTTCAATTTGTTTAAATTTGGTACTTTGACTTTAATAGGAATTAGGAAGAGAGTCTAATTTTATCTCTTGTTTATTTTTTTGTCACTGATCTACATGTGAAAGTAACGTCTGATTTACAAAGGATATATAACATGTTGAAGCTTTGTTGCCATTGATGTTGCTGGAAAGTAAGGGCAAACTTCCATTCTGTGATTTTTCTCACAAGTTCCTGTCTTCTCCACACTTTCTACAGACTTGTTTTATGAGTAATCAAGTAATCAAGAAGACTGCAACACAAAACTACCTTACATTTTACTACGATCTTTCTCAGAACTCCAGTTAACATGTTCATTTTACTATCTTTATTAGTCACTATAAAAAAGAGGTACCTTGAATAAGAAATGACTTTTTTACAGGCTTACTTTGCTGTCATATCATCACAGAGAATTCAACAATGTTACTGTAAAAGCAAAGGGACAATATCACCTAGGGGATGACTTGGCAATTTGAACTCACAGTAGTAAAAAAAAAAATGTACTCATACTTTCTAGACTGAAACTTGGCTCCTAGAAATTGCATGATTTCATTGTTGATCTCCACTTGTTAAAAATAATGTTCTCAGTAATAGTGCTCATCTATAGTCAAAAAAAACCTTATATAATGGTATATGTCACATGAGGTCAACTCACCTGATGCATCTTGACATGTAAATAAATAAATCAGGAAAGGTTGTTCTTGTCTTTTCAAATTCTGATACATGGATAAATTACCCGAACCTCTGTTTGCGAATTAAACCAAATCAGAAATTCTTGTATATTTTAGGGGTGACAAATCTCCTCAGGTAAATGTGTAAGGATGATTGGAACCTTTTAAAGACTTGAAGCCAACAGAGAGATTTGAGCAGGTTTCAGAAGGTAGCTCTTAGATCTGGGCGGGGGGGAAAAAAAAAGCTTATTCTGGTCACAGGAGTCCCTGCATGCAAATGGTTAACAAACTCGGCTGCTAACTGAAAGATTGACTGTTCGAGTCCACCAGACGCACCTGGAAAGACAGGCCTGGAGATCTACTTCTGAAAACTCAGCCACTGAAAACCCTATGCAGCACAGTTGTACTCTGACACACATGGGGTTGGAAATGACTAGACAGCAACTGGTCTATGCTCGTCACAAGTTTGCTGGTTTTAAGGACCACTGCAAACCCTATCCACCTGCCTGCCCTCTCCCTCAAACAGAAGAGCCAGTCTGATATCAGGGGATGCATTAACATATACTATTGGTGTAGCATGTATCACGTGTTTTTGGTGAAAGCGATTTTCATTGTCCTTATTCCCTGAAGTAGTTCACTCAAAGGGCACAATTGTAAAATCCGCATAACTATGATAAAAATTATATATAATATCTATAAATAGATTCTACAAGAATATATCATAGCTAATGCATTGCGGATTAAAGAGTTTTTTTTTTTTTTTAATTTTTAAGCACAATTGGTTTATGACCAACCAGAGGAAAGTCAGAAGATTAAGTTTCTCAAGAACAGTATCATAATACATGCGTTTTTGAAATAATAAACCATTGCTAAACAGGATGCATATGATGTCATTTGTTCTATTACACTAGTTCCTGTAAATTTGATTTCAAATCTTCTTTTGAAGAGAGATCTGACACATAACGCTTTCTAAATCTCGTTATGCCATAAATTGGAATCCAAAAGAAAAATCGAGCCCAAATATTTAATATGACTTTCATGGAACTTTATCTTATAGTCCAAAGAAAGGTGAAACAATATCTAACTACCATAAGGCATAGCAACCACCAAGAATCAAGTGCTAAAAATATGCCCAGGAAAGCCCTAATTTATTCTCAGGGATGAGGGGCTAAAATTAGAGAACACTATTAATGAATAAGGGAAAACATAGACAAAAGAAATCTAGTAAATAGAACATGATTTGGAATGTTTTAAATTTTTTGTCTCCCCAAAAGTGTTCTAAACTTACTAAACCCACCCGCTGCCATCGAGTTGATTCCGACTCATAGCAACCCTATGGGACAGAGTAGAACTGCCCCATAGGGTTTCCAAGACCATAATCTTTAGGAAGCAGACTGCCACATCTTTCTCCTGCAGAGCATCTGGTGGGTTCCAACTGCTGATCTTGTGGCTCAGCAGCCAAGTGCTTAACTTCTGCACCACCAGGTCTCCTTAAACTTACTAAGAGGAGGGATTATGCTTTAAGCAGCTCAAGCTGATAGTATGAGCCCAATACAAACCATAAAAACCAAACCTGTTGCCATCAAGATTTCTACTCATAGCAACCACGTAAGGCAGTATAGAACCATAGGGTTTTCAAGGCTGTAAATCTTTACGGAAGCACACTGCCACATTTTCCTCCCATGGAGCACTGGTGAGTTGGAAGAGCCCAGGAAAGGTTTATAGGTAATTGCCAGGTACATTAAAAAGGCTGGAGGCGAGGATCACAACAGAGGGTTCTGGGCAGAGCTGGAGTAGGATGTAGAGCATAATTTTAACTCCCAAAAAAAAAAAAAAAAAGAAGACCAGATATACTGGCCTAAAGAATACTAGAGAAACCTCGAGAGTGTGGCCCCCAGACACCCTTTCAGCTCAGAGGGGAAGTTACCTTCAAGGTTCGATGTTAAGCCTGGGAATGGACACCCCAGTAAAACTAAATGGGACTAACGATGTACAGGAGTCCGGTGACAAGGGCCAGAAGGCAGAGGGAGAGTAGGAAACTGATGATAAGGAACACAAATTGAATAAGGACACTGTCGATGTATTGTGAGATTGTTGACCACTGCTATAGGGCAACATTTGTAGTAACTATTAAATGGGAGGCTGTTTTGTCCTATAAGCCTTCATCTTGGGCGAGAATGGCAGCACAATTGGAAGAGCATAGTCAATATCACTTAAATGTGTAAGTAAAAAGTTTTGAAATGGTGTTTAAATAAAATAAAAATAAATAAATAAATAAACAAACAAAGGAGACTAAAGAGGTACAATAGTCCACTGACAAGGTCCAGAAGACAGAAGGGGACAAGGAAGCCCCCTGGTGATAGGGAACACAAGGTGGAGTAAGGATATTCTTGATGTGCTGTGAGATTGTTAACCATTGTCATAGGGCAACATGTGTAGTAACTGTTAAATGAAAAACTATTTTGTTCTGTAAGCCTTCATCTTAAGTGAGAATAACAGCACAGTTGGAAGAGCGTAGTCAATGTCACTGAACTGTGAATGTAGAAAATTTTGAAACGGTGTATCTTTGGCCATCTGTAATTTTCATCAAAAAAAAAGGTTGAGAATTTAGAGGCTTAATACGTTGTGGGGTTGTTAACCAATGTCAAAAAAAACAACATGTGTACTACTATTTCATGAGAAACTATTTGCTCTGTAAGCTTTCACCTGAAGTACAATAAAATATATATATAAAAAAAAAAAAAAAAAAAAAAGGCTGGAGGCGAGAGCCCAGCAAGATGGCGCTCTAGGCAGAAGCACCACGCCGTCCCTACACAGCAAAGATCCAAAAAACTAAGCCAAACAGAGAATCAACAATCCTGAAACCCTAGAACATCAAATGAAGAGATAAAGAACTCAGCCAAACACCAAACGGAGTGAGAATACTGAAAGAGAACGGAGAGCGAGGAGAGACTCATGCAGAGATCCCCTACCAGCTAACGCAGCGCGGATCCACCATCTTGGACTCCTATCGGAGACCAGCAAACGGGAGAATGGGAGAGCAGCCTCACGGAGCGTCCAGTGGGAGACGGAACGACCGTCTCTCATCTGTCCATTCCAACGACAAGCTCCCCAGCATTCTTTTGTTTGTATGCTTTTCGCTCCTGCTCCTCTCTCCTCTCTCCCATATCCAGCTTAGCTTCACACATAACCATCTCCCCGCTGCATCCTGCCTACCTGCACCATGCACTTGAGATCACACCACCAAGCTGTGCAGGCACGCCCTATTGGAACCTGCCCAGCACTGACTACCGACCGTCCTGGTGGCTGCGGTGAGTGCCACAAACAACCCGTCCCAGTGGCTCCTCTTCAGCTAGACCTGCCCAGCTGTACCACAAGGACGAAACAAAAAAAAAAATCCACAACCAATAAACGAGAGAAATATCTACCGAATGCCCCGAAAACAGCAAACAATATCAAAACATTTACAAAAATAAGACAAGATGGCTGCAATAGGCATCCAAATTAAAACACCAGATAACTCTCCTGTGGAAGAAAATGCACTAGAAGTACCTGATAGGGAACTCAAACCACTAATACTTGGAATTTTCCAAGAACTGAGGCAAAAAGCTGACAAACATGAGGAAAAAATAGACAAATTTATGGAAAATACAGACAAAAATTTGGAAGAATTCAGGAAGATGATGCAGGAACAAAATGCCAAAATAAATTCACAACTCAAAATTATACAAAAACAACAATTAGAAATCCAAAAGATAAACAACAAGGTTTCAGAAATGCACGGTGTCATAGAAGGGCTGAGAAGTAGATTTGAAACCGTGGAAGACAGGATCAGTGGAACTGAAGACAAACACTTGGATACAACTCTGTTTCAGGAAAACTCAGAAAAAAGAACAAAGAAAAATGAAGAGACCCTGAGAGTTATGTGGGACACAATTAAAAGCAAAAACTTACGAGTGATTGGCATCCCAGAACAGGGGGAGAAAACAGAAAACACAGAGAGGATCATTGAGGAACTGCTGACAGAAAACTTTCCCAATATCATGAAAGATGAAAAGATGGCTATCCAAGAAGCTCAACAAACCCCATATAGAAGAGACCCCAAAAGAAAATCACCAAGACATATCATATTCACACTCGCCAAAACTAAAGACAAAGAATCCTGAGAGCAGCTCGTGAAAAACAAGAAGTCACATACAGAGGAGAAACAATAAGGCTAAGCTCAGATTATTTGGCAGAAACCATGCAGGCAAGAAGGCAGTGGGATGACATATATAAAATCTTGAAAGAAAAAAATTGTCAGCCAAGAATAATATATCCTGCAAAACTCTCGTTCAAATTTCATGGTGAAATTAGGTCATTTCCAGATAAACAGAAACTAAGGGAATATGCAAAAGTCAAACCAAACTTACAAGAATTATTAAAGGGAGTTCTTCGATCTGAGGACAAACAGCTTCAGCCCTCAGGCAGGACCTAGGACCTAGAACGCAGGTTCATATGAACCAGATACCATTCTAGGAAATGAACTATCGAGGACTATCCAAAACCAAAAGAAATACAACAGGGAATCAGAGCAATCAATCAAAGGATGACAACAACATCAAAACAATGAAAGAGGGAACAAACAGCATAGGTATAGAACCTTCTAAAGGAGAGGAAGGCAAGGCGATACCAAGTAAGGGTAGACTGCTTCAAACTTATAAAGATAAGGGTAAAATTCATGGTAACCACAAAGAAAGTTAACAAACATACTCATAAAAATAAAGACGAAAAACATAAAGTCTCAGCAAAAACAAAACCTACAAAAACAAAAGACATGAACACAAAATCCACAAACAAAAGTAACTCAGCACAAGAGAGTAAGAAGAACAAAGAAAACTTCAGCACCACAAAAAAAAGCACTACAAAATGACAGCAACAAACTTTCATCTATCAATAATTACACTGAATGTAAATGGACTCAATGCACCCATAAAGAGACGGAGAGTGGCAGAATGGATAAGAAAACAGGATCCATCAATATGCTGTCTATAAGAGACACACCTTAGAAACAAAGATGTGAATTTATTAAAAATCAAAGGTTGGAAAAAAATATATCAAGCTAACAACTACCAAAAAAGAGCAGGAGTGGCAATTCTAATCTCAGATAAAATAGACTTTAAAACAAAATCTACCATAAAAGACAAAGAAGGACACTATATAATGATTAAGGGGATGATCCATCATGAAGACATAACCATAATAAACATCTACGCACCCAATGACAGGGCTCCAAAATACATAAAAAAAACTCTAACAGCACTGAAAAGAGAAATTGACAGTTCCACAATAATAGTAGGAAACTTCAACACACCACTCTCAGTAAAGGACAGAACAACTAAGAAGAAACTCAGCAAAGATACAGAAGACCTAAAGGACACAATCAGCCAACTGGACCTCACAGACATATATAGAACAATCCATCCAACCACTGCAAAGTACACATTTTTTTCCAATGCACATGGAACGTTCTCCAGAATAGACCACATCTTAGGCCACAGAGCAATCCTCAACAAGATCCAAAACGTTGAGATAATTCACAGTATCTTCTCTGACCACAATGCCATCAAGGTAGAAATTAACACTAGAAAGAGCAAGGAAAAAAAATCAAACACATGGAAACTGAATAATAATCTGCTTACACATCAATGGGTAATAGAAGAAATCAGAGATGGAATTAAAAAATTCCTAGAATCAAATGAAAATGAAAACACATCATACCAAAACCTTTGGGACACAGCAAAGGCAGTCCTCAGAGGACAATTTATAGCAATAGATGCACATATCAAAAAAGAAGAAAGGGACAAAATCAAAACATTAACTACAGAACTCAAACAAATAGAAAGAGAACAGCAAAAAAAGCCTACAACCACCGGAAGAAAGGAGATAGTAAAGATCAGAGCAGAAATAAATGAAATAGAGAACAGAAAAACAACAGAAAGAATCAACAAAACCAAAAGTTGGTTCTTTGAAAGAATCAACAAAATCGACAAACCACTGGCCAGACTGACAAAAGAAAAAGAAAAGAGGACACAAATAATCCAAATAAGAAATGAAATGGGGGACATTACAACAGACCCAACCGAAATAAAAAGGATTATAACAGAATATTATGAAAAACTATACTCTAACAAATTTGAAAACCTGGAGGAAATGGATAAATTTCTAGAAACACACGGCCTACCCAAACTACAACAAAGTGATACTGAAAATCTGAAAAGACCCATAACAGGAGAAGAGATTGAAAAGGTAATAAAAAAAAACTCCCAACCAATAAAAGCCCTGGCCCAGATGGCTTCACTGGAGAATTCTACAAAACATTTACAGAAGAGCTTGTACCAGTTCTACTCAAGCTATTTCAGAGCATAGAAGAGGAAGCAACACTTCCAAATTCATTCTATGAAGCCAGCATAACGCTGATACCAAAACCAGGCAAAGACATCACAAAAAAAATTACAGACCAATATCTCTCATGAATATAGATGCAAAAATTCTGAACAAAATTCTAGCCAATAGAATTCAGTATCATATCAAAAAAATAATACACCACGACCAAGTAGGATTCACACCAGGTATGCAAGGATGGTTTAACATTAGAAAATCCATCAACGTAATTCACCACACAAATAAAAGGAAAGAAAAAAAATCACATGATCATCTCAATTGACGCAGAAAAGGCATTTGACAAAGTCCAACACCCATTCCTGATAAAAGCGTTCAATAAAATAGGTATAGAAGGGAAATTTCTCAACATAATACAGGGCATCTATGCAAAACCGACAGCCAACATCATTCTTAATGGAGAGAGGCTGAAAACATTCCCCTTGGAAACAGGAACAAGACAAGGATGCCCTTTATCACCACTCCTATTTAACATCGTGCTGGAAGTTCTAGCTAGAGCAATAAGGCAAGAGAAAGAAATAAAGGGCATCCAAATTGGTAATGAAGAAGTTAAACTGTCCCTGTTTGCAGATGATATGATACTATACACAGAAAACCCTAAAGACTCCATGAGAAATCTACTGGAACTAATAGAAAGATTCAGCAGAGTAGCAGGATACAAGATAAACATTCAAAAATCAGTTGGATTCCTATACACCAGTAAAGAGAACGATGAAAAGGAGATCAGAAAATCAATACCATTTTCAATAGCCCCTAAAAAGATAAAATACTTAGGAATAAATCTGACCAGGAATGTAAGACCTATACAAAGAAAACTACAAAACAGTGCTGCATGAAACCCAAAGGGATCTACATAAATGGAAAAACATACCATGCTCATGGATAGGCAGACTCAACATTGTGAAAATGGCAATTTTACCTAAAGCAATTTACAAATACAACGCAATCCCGATCCAAATACCAACAACATTCTTCAAAGAGATGGAAAAACTAATCATTAACTTTATATGGAAAGGGAAGAAGCCCCGAATAAGTAAAGCACTACTGAAGAAGAAGAAAGTTGGAGGAATCACACAACCTGACTTGAGAACCTACTATACAGCTACAGTAGTCAAAACAGCCTGGTACTGGTACAACAACAGAGACATTGACCAATGGAACAGAATTGAGAACCCAGATGTAAATCCACCCACCTACGGTAACCTGATTTTCGACAAGGGCCCAAAGTCCATCAAATGGGGAAAAGACAGTCTTTTTAACAAATGGTGCTGGCAAAACTGGATATCCATTTGCAGAAAAATGAAACAGGACCCATACCTCACACCGTATACAAAAACTACTTCAAAATGGATCAAAGACCTGAATATAAAGCCTAAATCTATAAAGTTCATAGAAGAAAAAATAGGACCAACACTTCAGGCCTTAATACGTGGCATTAACAGGATACAAACCATAAACATCAACACACAAAACCCAATAGATAAACTAGATAACTGGGATCTTCTAAAAATCAAACACCCATGCTCTTCAAAAGACTTCACCAAAAGAGTCAAAAGAGAACCTACAGACTGGGAAAAAATTTTTGGACAGTACAAGTCAGACAAAGGTCTAATCTCCATAACGTACAAGAAAATCCAACACCTCTACAACAAAAAGACAAACAATCCTATCAAAAAATGGACAAAGGAAATGAACAGACACTTCACCAAAGAAGACATTCAAATGGCCAACAGACACATGAGGAAATGCTCGCGTTCACTAGCCATTAGAGAAATGCAAATTAAAACCACAATGAGATACCATCTCACCCCGGCATTACTGGCACGAATCAAAAATACTGGAAATAACAAATGTTGGAGGGGCTGCGGGGAGATGGGAACTCTTATACACTGCTGGTGGGAATGCAAAATGATACAACCATTTTGAAAGATGATATGGCGTTTCCTCAGAAAGCTAGAAATAGACATACCATTCGATCCAGCAATCCCACTCCTAGGAATATATCCTAGAGAAATAAGAGTCGTCACTCGAATAGACATATACACACCTATGTTCATGGCAGCATTGTTCACAATAGCAAAATGATGGAAACAACGTAGGTGCCCATCAACAGATGAATGGATAAACAAACTATGGTACATACACACAATGGAGTACTACGCAACGAGAAAGAACGACAATGAATCTGTGAACCATCTCATAACATGGATGAAACTGGAGGACATTATGCTGAGTGAAATAAGTCAATCACAAAAGGACAAATATTGTATGAGACCTCTATTGTAAAAACCCATGAAAAAATTCACATACAAAATTTAACAATCCTTGTTGGTTACCAGGGATGGGAGGGGGGGGGGAATACTAAATAGGCAATAGATAAGTGGTATCTTGGGTGAGAGGTGAGACAGTACACAGTACAAGGGAAACTAACACAACCTGCACAAGGAAAGGTCGTGGAGGTCCCATGGACACATCCAAACTCCCCGAGGGACTGAGTTGTTGGACGGAGGGCTCTGGGGACCATGGTCTCGGGGAACATCTAGCTCAATTGGCATGACACTACTTATAAAGATAATGCTCTACATTCTACCTTGGTGAGTAGTGTCTGGGGTCTTAAAAGCCTGTGAGCGGCCATCTAAGATACTACACTGGTCTCATCCATTCGGGAGCAAGGGAGAATGAAGAGAACAGGATACAACAAAAAGATTAGTCCAAAGGACTAATTGTCCACAGCTGCCAAGACCTCGACCAGACTGAGTCCAGTGCAGCTAGATGGTGCCTGGCTACCACCACTGACTGCTCTAACGAGGATCACAACAGAGGGTTCTGGACAGAGCTGGAGACGGATGTAGAGCATAATTCTAACTCAAAAAAAAAAAAAAAAGACCAGATTTACTGGCCTAAAGGAGACTGGAGAAACCTCAAGAGTATGGCCCCCAGACACCCTTTCAGCTCAGAGGTGAAGTTACCTTCGAGGTTCACGGTTCAGCCTGGGAGTGGACAGCCCAGTAAAACTAAATGAGACTAACGAGGTACAGGAGTCCAGTGACAAGGGCCAGAAGGCAGAGGGGGAGTAGGAAGCTTATGATAAGGAACACAAGTTGAGTAAGGATACTGTTGATGTGTTGTGAGATTGTTAACCATTGTTATAGGGCAACATTTGTAGTAACTGTTAAATGGGAGGCTAATTTGTCCTGTAAGCCTTCAACTTGGGTGAGAATGGCAGCACAATTGGAAGAGCATAGTCAATGTCACTTAAATGCGTACGTAAAAAGTTTTGAAATGGTATATCTTTGGATATGTGTATTTTCACCAAAAAAAAAAAAAGCTGAGAATTCAGAGGGTTAAAATGTTGTGGGGTTGTTAACCAAAGTCATAAAACAGCATGTGTACTACTGTTACATGAGAAACTGTTTGTTCTGTAAGCCTTCACCTGAAGTACAATAAAATATTAAAAAGAAAAAAAAAAAGGCTGGAGGCACAGGCTTCAAGCTACCCTGGTATCTTATCTGACCAAACCTTGTAACTAAATCCAGTGAGCACCAATCTTCTCATCTAGATGCCTGGTGACAAATCCTTGTAAACTATACTAGGCAAAATGTGATTGTATAATTTACAGTGGATATATGGCTAGGGTCATACTCAAGGATCCTTATTTTGTGTTGTCACAGAATTTTAAAATTTTATTTATTTTTACATAGTTTTTTTTTTTTTGAAATGCCAAGTAAAGTAAGAATTGATTTGCAAAGACAGTGTGATAGAGAATAATGTGTAGTATTTTGCAAATTATGCTGTTTCGATGGCTAATTCCATCTTTCTAGAGAATAGATTCTTAATGGTCCAGATTCTATACTGTGGCAGTTACAGCTCATGATTGCTGTCAGGCTTCTACAGCCAAATATAACCCAGAAAACTTAAATACCATATTTATTTGACTAACAAATCAATGGAAAGAAATATTCTGGATGGAGAATTTATGAAATTAGTCATTTAAATTTTAAGTATGTAAAGAAAATCTCTCAGTACATGAAAATATCAAGGGGCTTTTAAAACTTTAGATGTTCTAGTTTTCTTACACGGTCAAATGCAGTTTGTGAGCCGATTGTGGTGTGTTCCAGCTAGGTGAGTATGATATACGGAGTAGTATCAGGATCAGTTTGTGTCCATTAACATATATAGCTTATTGATCAGTTTCGAGAAGGGTCCTGAAACTCCAATGACCTCAAAGAAAATGAGACTAGTCTATACTATTAACTTTGTTTAGAGAAGGAAACTGAAGCACAAAAACCATCACTAAATGGTCTGAAACTACATGCAGAGAAAGGTAGTCGCTGTGCCAGGACTGGAACCCACAAGTCCTAAATCACATCTTGAATTATTACTAAATCCTGTTCCAGGCAGTTTCCTGTTTTCTTGTTACCATTCTTTATTTTAGATTGGGTTTGAAATACTTCGCACGTTGCTTTTAGTGATTTATTTTCTATTACAATTAGATATAGTGATTAAAATGTTTTACATTTTTTGTATTTTCTGTGAACACGGATAACATCTAGACTGACTCCCCCTTCCCACACTCTATACTTTACATAAATAGGGCAGAGTGGTCACAGAGAATTTCCTTTTTTTTTTTTTTCTTCAATGTTGAACTGACCAAGAATGACAATAATATTCCAGGAAGGAATAAATACTAGAGGGTTCGTTTTTCTGTTTGTTTGTTTTTATTTTTTTCTCTCAGTAAGCAAACAGTCATTTAACAACTTATCAAGAAGTCTTATTGGAAAAGTATATCTTGCCTTATCAGTGTTATCATATATATTCCATGACAGAGAACAGAACAATAATTATCCTGCCAAACAAAACCATAAAATTATAAATATACTTACAATTCTTCCCTATTTTGAAAGGTCTGTAAATTTCATGCATTGGGATGTCATGGAACAGAAATTCAGTTAACATAAAGGCACTCTCCCAGTTCAGAAAGGCTTTGTTTAGCAAAATCAAGAGAACTATACATCTTAAAACTTTTAAAAATCAGGCCAAACGTCTTATGGACCACAGGCTTCCATAATAGAAACTGTGTATAGTAATGAATGACGTAATTGAAAGCAAATTATTTTTGTGTGACATCATTTTGCACATGCATACTTACGTAACTGAGCAAATGAATTAAATTTGAATAGCCAGTGAATGTGATTAATATAATTAAACTGTCTGAAAATTACACAGTGTTAAATATTCATTTCATTTAAGAAAAACTGTTTTGAGCTACTTGGTTCTAGATATTATATGTAAGTGATAAAATGATATAGAACTGCTTATTTTAAATCTTGAAATACATTTGGAGTTGGAGCTTTTCAAGCATAGGGAAAGAAAACTAAAACCTGCATTTGACCATGATTTAATTTATGGTTATTAAAATTGTTTTCTTAACTACCTGACTTAGACATCTAGTGCTGCTCTAACAGAAATACCACAAGTGGATGGTTTTAACAAAGAGAAGTTTATTCTCTCACAGTCCAGTAGGCTACAAGTCCAAATTCAGGGTGTCAGCTCCAGGCGAACGCTTTCTCGATTGGCTCTGGAGGAATGTCTGTGTCATCAATCTTCCCTTGGGTCTGGGATTTTCTCTGCGCAGGAACCTCAGATCCAAAGGACGTGCTCTGCTCCCGGCACTGCTTTCTTGGTGGTATGAGGTTCCCATGTGTCTCTGCTCGCTTCTCTCTTTTATGTCTCAAAAGAGATTGGCTTAAGACACTATCCAATCCTGTATACCTCATCAGTATGACTGCCACTAATCCATCTTATTAGATCATAGTGATTGAATTTACAACACATAAGGAAATCACATCAGATTACAAAATGGTACACAATTATACAATACTGGGAATCATGACCCAGCCAAATTGATACACACATTTTTGGGGGGACACAATCCAATCCATGACACTACCCAAATACAACATGAATGCAACTTGGTAAATTTAAAAAAAAAAGCAAAACTTGCAATTATTTTTGCTAATACAGGCAGGAAAAATAGAGATAAATGAATATAGCACATAAATCACCAAGATGGATGGTGGATCGGTGGTGAATACATGGTAATGAATATGTACTGTGGTAATCTCCCCCTTGCTGGCCCTGTCTTCAAGTATCTTCAATGATTTCTGAATGACTTTCTGGCCCTTATTATCTCTCAACTCATGCCTGACTCCGTAACTAAGCTGTGAGGTCCAAGCATATAGTTAATGTTCCTTAAGTATTTATTACATGAATGAAAAATAATCAGTAGAAACAACAAAAGCATAGATGCTTAATAAATATCTATTAAACAAAACAAATTTATGAAGCTAGAGAAACAAAGATACTGAGTACTCCACAAAATAGATAATCTTTTCCATGACCAAACTACAGATAAAACATTTATGAAGAGTCACATTAACCAACTCAAAAAACAAAAAAAAAAAGGTAGAAAATTATACAAGAACTTGTTGCATTTAGTATGATAGGAGTAGACCCAACAAATATTGACTTTTTTTGGCCCCACTAATAGCTTTTTTTGTTAAAGTATTATATCAACCTTGAATATCGCTTAATTCATTATATTCCAGTTACCCTTGAAAGTTATTCTTAAAAGAAAATAAGAATGATAAAACTGCAGGCAAATATAACTAGAAAATCAATTTTTTCTTTTCTAAAATGGAGTTTTCGAGATGATTCTCTAAAGTGCTGGGAGTTCTGGGTAAAGAAACAAAGGGAAGGCTATTTCATACTCCTTTATTAGTACTGGAATTTGGCATTCTAGCAGGTCATTAAACACAATGGTTGAATTTAGCTTAAGACTAAGTGACTTATTTTCGGCTCTCAAATAGTCTGCCATTATTCTGCTGCTACCACTCAGACTGTACCCAAAAAAACTTGCATTTCAATAAGATGGTTTTGGTTTCTGGGGCATAATCTCTGGATGTCTTATATCTCAATGAGCGTCTTTTTGTAGAATAATGGAAATGTTCTTGCTAACACTCCTTTAAAAATTCACACTTGACCATGGGTAAAGTGTAAGCCCCTTCCCAAGAGTCTCCAAATTTGGCCCCTGCTTAACTATCCAGCCACATCTCAAGCCACTCTAAGCCCTATCCCATCTCAGTCTTCCTTCCAGTTATAGTCAACCACTTGCAGTGTCCAAACACCCTTATTCTCACCTCTAAGCATTTGCACATGCTCTTCCTTCTTTTTGGAACCCCTTCTTCCTTCCTGCATTGAGCCCTTACACTAGTTAAAACCACTTACTTTTCAAATCTCAGATTAGACACACTCTACTTTATCAAACCTTCCATGACTAACAAGAATGAAGTGTTCGCCTTTGTGTTCTTAAGTACCTATTAAATGGTGGTTTAGTGGTAGAATTCTCACCATTTTTGTAGGGAGATCGAGATTTGACTCTGGGCCAATGTACCTCAAGCACAGCCACCACCCATTTGTCAGCGGAGGCTTACGTATTGCTACGATGCTGAACATGTTTCAGCAGAGCTTCCAGACTAAGACAGAGTAGGAAAGGCCTGCTGTTCTACTTCCAAAAATCAGTCAATGAAAACCCTACGGATCACAACGGTTTAATCTGCAGCCAATCATGGGAATGGAGCAAGACTAGGCAGCATTTTGTTCCATTGTGCATGTGGACGCCATGAGTCAGGGCTGACTCAAAGGCAGCCAACAACAACATTATATAGTAATTTCCAGTTTAACTGTCTCTCCCCACTAGACTGAGAGCATGGAATGTCTTATTTATTCTCAGGTATCCTCAGAGCCTAGCATTATGCCTCATATATACAGTAGATGGTCAATAAATACATGCTAGTGAATGAAAATAAATAGAAGAAGAAAGACAAAGAACATTTTAGAAAATCAAATTAAAAATATATGTAGGCAGGTTACACTTCGCTGTCAGGTTGATTCTGACTCATCACCCCTACAGCACAGAATAGAACTGTCTCATAGAGTTTCTGAGGCTGTAAATCTTTACAGAAGCAGACTGCCACATCATTCTCCTGCAGAGCCACTGGTGGGTTCTAACCACCAGCCTTTTGGTTAGCAGCTGAGCACTTAACCATTGCACCACCAGGGCTCCTTGGTAGGCAGAATAGTGGCCTCCTTAAGATACCATCCACATCCTAATGCATGAAACCTGTGAATAGGTAACACAGCAAAAAGAAATTAATGTTTCAAATTGAATTAAGATTGCTAATCAGCTGACCTTGAATTAGGGAAATTATCCTAGAATATCTACATGGACTCAATGTAATCACAAAGATCCTTTCAAGTGAAAGAGGAAGGCAGAAGAGGAGGTTGGAATGATGCAATACGAGAACTCAATCCACGCAATTCCTGGTTTTGAAGACAGAGGAAGGGGCCATGAGCCGAGGAATGCAGACAGCCTGTAGTGGGTGGAAAAGACAGGGAAATGGACTCTCCCCTAGAGCCTCCTGAAAGGAACACAGCCTTACCAATACTTTGATTTTAGCCCAGTGAGACCTGTGTCAGACTTCTGATCTACAGATCTACAAGGTAATAATTGCGTATTGATTTAAGTCACTAATTTTGTGGTAATTTGTTACAGCAGCAAATAGAAAACTAATACGATGACCTCGGTTGTTGTTGTTAGGTGCTGTCAAGCCAGTTCCAACTCAGAGTGACCCTATGTACAACAGAATGAAATACTGCCTGGTCCTGCACCATCCTCACAATTATTGCTATGCTTGAGCCCATTGTTGCAGCCACTGCGTCAAGCCATCTCACTGAGGATCTTCCCTTTTTCACTGACCCTCTACTTTATCAAGCATAATGTCCTTCTCCAGGGACTGATCCCTCCTGATAACATGTCCAAAGTATGTGAGACGAAGTCTCGACATCTTTGCTTCTAATGAGCATTCTGGCTGTACTTCTTGGAAGACAGATTTATTTGTTCTTCTGGTGGTCCATGGTATATTCAATATTCTTTACCAACACCATCATTCAAAGACATCAGTTCTTCTTTGGTCTTCCTTACTCACAATTTCTGAAAACACACAAAAAAATGCTAACCTTTAAGGAAAAGTTTACTAAATTTAATAACTTAAAAAAGTACCATTAATCAAATGACTCATAAAGAAAGTAAAAATGTAAGTCACATACTCTAGACGACATGTGCAACATGTAAAAAAACAACTAAGGACTAGGATATAGAGTAATACATAAAGAATGTTTAAAATCAATAAGAAAAAACTCAAAAGAAAAATAAGCAAAATGCTTGGATTTACACTACACAAAATAGGGAATGCAAATGGCAAAAGAAAAACATATGAGAATGTGTTAAACCTCATTAATAATCAGGTAATGAAAATTAAAACCATAATGAGATTGGCAAAACTTAGTCTGAAAATACCAAGTGGTGGGGAATTTGGGGAGCAAGGGGAATAGTTATACACTACTAGAACAAATGTAATTGGTACAACTACTTTGGAAACAGTTGGGTATTATCTATGCTTATCCTAATGGCTCAGCATTTTCACTCCTAAGTATATGCTGTAGAGAAACCCAGGTACATATACTCAAATATTCAAGTTAACATTGCTCATAATAGACTCGAACTGAAAAGAACCCATCAACAGTAGCTTATATAAATAAATTGAAGTATATTCATACAATGCAATACTACACATCAATGAGAAAAGAATCAACTAGAGCCACAGACGAAAACATGGATGAATCTTACAAACATTATTGAGTGAAAGAAGTCAGACATAAAAGAATATACAGTGAAGCCCGTGAGCGCTGGAACTCGACGGAACTGCCTTATTTTTCCGGGTCTCTCAAGTTTTCCACCTCTGACAGGGTGCAATCTTACCACTTTTTCTTTTCTATCACTCTCTATTAGTGGAAAATATTTTAGTTTTCCTTCTCTGACAGGTTTCAGCCTTACACAGGTTCCAGCTTTCACAGCTTTTACTGTATACATTAAAATTCTGTTTATATAAAACTTAAAAACTAACAATACTAAACTCCAGATACCATCGAGTTGATTCCAACTCATGGTGTGTCAGCATAGAATTGTGCACCACAGGGTTTTCAATGGAAAACATACTTTCAGAAGAAGATCATCAGGCCTTTCTTCCGAGGCACCTCTGGGGAACTCAAACTTCCTACCTTTCAGTTAGTAGCCGAGCGCATTTACTGTTTGCACCAGCCAAGGACTCCCAATCTATCTATCTGTATAAAAAAACAAACCAGTTGCCATCAAGTCAATTCAGACTCATGGTCAACCCACGTGTTGCATGATAGAACTATGCTTCATAGGAGTTTCAAAGCTGTGACTTTTCAGAAGCAGACCGACACGTCTTTCTTCCAGGACACCTCTGGGTGGGTTCAAACCGCCAATCTTTCTGCTAGTAGTCGAGCACTTAACCGTTTGTGCCACCCAGGGACTCCTGATCTAGATGGACGATCAGGAAAGAAAACATGGAGGATTCTAGATGCTGGTGGTATAGTATTTCTTGACATGAGTGTTTACTTCACAATTAGTCAATAAATTGAAAATTTTTGTTGTATGCACATTCAGTATGTGCCTTAAATTTCATAGTTTTCCTAGAAAGAATAAGAACATCAGTTGAGTAGAATCCTTTCAGATCCAGGTTCTCAATACAGTTTTCATTATCCTCCTCCCCTCATGCTGAACATCTTACAATGAGAAACTATTTCTCAAATTCCTTGTTCTGGAATGTGAGGCCCTTTAGGAGCTAGCCTAAAGCAACCATCCTAAGCTTGACTTCATCTTCTCACGTACCCTACAAGGCAGACAAATGAAAGGACTCCTCATTCCTTGATTCTATACTTTTTGGATTCTATGTCTTTATTCACACTATTCCTTCAACCTCTGCCTGTCAAAATATGCTATCCTTTAGGTACTGCTCAAAAAATACTTTCTTTCTGAAGGCCCCTCAGGACCACCAAATTCTGTGATGCTTGATTATTTAACCAAACCAAAAAACAAAACAAAACAAAAAAAAAAACAAACTAGTTGCCATCATGTTGATTCTGACTCATAACAACCCTATTAAAAAAAACAAAAAAAAACCCCTAAATCCATTGCCGTCGAGTCGATTCTGACTCATAGCGACCCTACGGGACAGAGTAGAACTGCCTCCCCACAGGGTTTCCAAGGAGAGGCTGGTGGCTTTGAGCTGCTGACCTTTTGGTTAGCAGCTAAGCTCTCAACCACTGCGCCACCAGGGCTGCCCCATAGGGTTTCCAAGGCTGTAATCTTTACGGAAGCAGACATGGCAGATATGGCAATATCTTTCTCCCACGGAGCGGCTGGTGGGTTCAAACTGCCAAATTTTGGTTAGCAGCCGAGCATTTAACCATCGCAAATATATTCATATATTATTTGTGTGCTTTCTTAAAGTTTAAAAATATGTAATGTCTTAAACGAAGATTTTTAATAATCTACTTTAGTTAGCAAATTACACATTACTACTTGTAGTCAAAGTTTGGCTAACTGATTCTCATTGCTCTTTTTCAAAGCCATTAAACATTCAAAACACTAAAGAAATAGCAGCAGAAGAAAAACCTCCTTTTTGTGGTCTGAGATTCTCTTGTGATTTCACAATTAAAATATCAGAAGAACAATGAACCAAGAAGACTCAGAAAATTTCAGGAAAGAAGAAGATATCACCCTGCTGATGTTAGTCTTCAGGTTGTCTATGTATTAACCAACTTAAGTCTTTACCTCACCAAAACAGGTGCACATTCCACACCAAACTCTATACGTAGAATAAATAAGTTTGCAGTCCTTTTGTTGGTTGCGGTCATTTGGAAGCTTGCTTTTAGCAAACTATTTAATGCCTGCTTATATTAGGAACGTTCACTTTGACATTTTTTCTTAATAATATTTTATTGTGTTTTCGGTGAAGTTTTACACTACAGTTTAGGTTCCCATTCAGCAATTTCTACACAAGTTGTTCAGTGACATTGGTTCCCTCTGAAATTTTATAGGTATATATTTTCCTTTTTTGGAAAATGTGTACTATTATTTGTGAGGAAATTTACACAAACTGATGAATTAGAAAAAAAAAATTTTACAACAGTATAAAGGTTTTTGGGTGTAACTGAGAATTTGTCATTATCATCATTGTCATTATTATACTGATTTAAAAAAAATGTTTAATGCCACAGCTGTGGAATCCTCCAGGGTAAGCAAACATAGCAGTTTATACCTAATGTTCCAGGGTCATAGTAGGTGTTGAAATTAACCTCAGCCACACATCTTCTCGTTTGTCCCGTCTTCTCCTTTATTCCTGCTTTGCTTACTTAACTATTGATTACTCCTTATTTTGTTGAATTTTCAGAAGATATCAGTGTTCGAGATGGCAGTGATTGCAAACAGGTAAATAGAGGACCATCTGTAATGAGAAACTCCCTGGTGGCAGAGTGGTTAAGAGCTTGGTAACTGAAAGGTCAGCCGTTCGAGTCCACCAACAGCTCCTTGGAAACCCTATGGGGCAGTTCTACTCTGTCCTGTAAGGTCTATGAGTTAGAATCTACTGGACTTCAACAGCAATGGGTTTGTTTGTTTGTGGTTTTATAATGAGAAAAGGGTTTGTGTATAAATGAATAAAGTTGTTTTCCAACTCAAAAAACTAACTCAGTTGGGGTGGGGGAGGGGAGCAGCTGCTAGGACATCCAAACACCCCTCGGTCAGCGAACTTCTACTGCACTTCAAGAAAAAATAAAAGAAATCACAGGTTAGCACTATTTTTTTTTGCCACATATTTTTACCAAGTGTGCACGGTGACTTTAAACAGATCACTATCGAAAAGGGATTTTCAGTCTTGACATCCAAGTATACGTCACTAAAATAGCATGTGCTTTAGTAACAATGAAGAAAGATATCAATTACTTACTTAAATGAAGTTGAGAACCAAATCAGAGGTATAGACAGTTAAAATTACATAGAAGTGGCACCTAGCCTCCAGGTCTCCTGACTACTGACTTACTGCCAACGTTGTTCCTGTTTTACCAGAGAATGGTAGCCAATAATTTTACATAATATATACATGAATCAAGTTGTATATTTCCCAAAATGCAATGCTTTTTCTGCTTTACCATAAAATCCTCACAAACATCTCAGTCTGTTAGTCTACACATTAAATATTTCCAGGGAGATGAGCAAAGATTTATAAAATTAATGTTCAGAATCAGAGATTAAAAAGGGAGCTTTGGAGGAGATTTTCAGTGACATTTCCAAGGAGAAGTCAATGAGGAAGCCTTCAGAGAGAAACTGACTTTGTGCTTAATCTCACCACTCAGAGTCACTCAGAATTATCAAACCAGTCTGTACAGTCAAATTTTCAACTCTAAAACAGAAGTTGGGGCGGTGGCGGGGGGGGGGGGGGGGAGAAAAAAGAAACACAAGTCTGAAACTAAGAAAAATGTTCCTTAGTCATTAGGAACACAAAAACCATACATAAGTGACAATCTCAAACTCTTCTAGAAAGAAAGGAAAGAAGAAAATTAGTTTCTATCATCCTTTAAAAAGCTCCGAAAACAAAAATAATCTCAAACATCTAGTAAATGGTTGTCTCTTCCTCACTTGGTTCCTGTGCTAGTTGGCTGGTTGGGACTGATTGGTGGATGTCGTAAACCAACCAGCGCAGCTCTTTGTGAAGAGAATTAATGGTATGAAAACATAGCAATTAACCTTACCAGTTGCAAAGCCTCTAGTAATTAACTATAAATACACCAGACTGTTTGATTTATTCAGATTTCAGGGAAAAGAAGCCACATACTGCAGTGTGTTTAGAAGTATATCAATTGGTCCACTCACATGTCATTTTTGCTCTTAGAATAAAAAAAAAAAAAACAAAAAACAACTGTTTGGCTGCTGCCTCAAAAAAGTATTTGACCAATGTATTTGATTCAATGACCTCCCAAAGACTGACAGCCTCAATATAAGGGTGTGACACAGTGGCCAACTATGGACCAACTTGCAAAAGATTTCAGATGGCTGCACTCTACTGGGTAAATAGTTCCACTGCACTGTTGGAAATAAGTGTTCATCTTGAAAATGTTTACCTTAACACAAGAATTGCCTTTTTGTTTTTTGTTTTATTTTGAAATATGTTTTTCAGCTGTTAGAGTGCCATCACACTTAATGTTTGCTTTCCTAATTGGCTTTATAAAGCAAGTATTGTCCAGATATTGCTTTAATGCTCTAAGCACTCTGCAGAATACTGTACACAAAATACAAGAGTCTTCTCTACTGCAAATGTCATGTTTTTATTTCCATGTGCAACATTAATGTTGAATTATTTTAATATCAATCATTATCAGAGAGATTACTGTTAAAATACATTTCTCAAGACATTACGTGTCCTCACAAATTTAAACGTACAGGTGTGCAATTATCTAATCCTTTCCACTCTTCCCAAGTACAGCATAAAACAAAAAATTGCATTGCAAGAGTACCCCCGCATCCCTTAAAGAATAGACTTATATTTTGCCTGAAGAAGTATTACCTGATCTCATCCAATTGTGATTTTAGGTTTCCTAAATGTTCTGGTATTTTCACTTAATTTTTCTTCATTTCTACTTGCCAGGTCCTATGGACACTTTCTTTTCAAAGTTAACTATGTCCCTATACATTTCTTTCCATCCCTACTATCACTCCTAGTTAAAATCTTTATTATCTCCTACCTGAATATCTTCAGTTGCTTTTAAAAATTAGCTGGCCTCCAGGCCTTTTCTGTCCCAATCAGTTTTCCCCTTTGCCAACTACAAAGAATTGAACTGGGTAAGTCATTGCTCACCCAGATACATCTTTACTCCAGCTAAAATGAAGAATAAGATATGGTGTCTCATAATTAAAATTCTAACAGCCTTCTTTACAGAAATGGAAAAACCAATCCTCAGCTTTATATGGAATAGTTAGAGGCCCTGAATAGCTAAAGCAATGTTGAAAGAGAAGAACAAAATAGGAGGACTAACAATTCCTGATTTTAGAACATATTATACAGCTACAGTGATCAAAATATCCTAGTACCACAGTAGACACATACACAAATGGAATAGAATTGGGAGTCCAGAAATAAACCCACACATCTATGGTCGACTGATTTTTGACAAGGATGCTAAGTCCATTCTGTGGGGAAAGAAGAGTCTCTTCGATAAGTGATGTTGGTAAAATTGGATTTCCAAACGTAGAAAAATGAAACAGGACCCATGCCTCACACCATACACAAAAACAAATTCAAAATGTATTAAAGAAGTAAATGTGAAAATTAAAACCATAAAATTTGTAGAAGAAAACGAAGAGGCATGGTTGTTGGGCCCAGGTTTTAACAACGGATTATCTAATATAATAACAAAAGCACAAACAGCAAAAGACAAAATGAATAAATGGGACTTCATAAAAATTAAAAACATTTGTTCAAAGACTTTAATAAAAGTGAAAAGATAAGCTACTAATTAGGAGAATATCTTTGGAAAACATATATCTGATAAGAATCTAATAACCACAATATATATAAAATTTCAATAACAACAAAAAACCAAATAACCCAATCAGAAAATAGGCAAAGGACTTGAATAGACACTTCACCAAAGAGGACATTCAAATGGCCACCAAACACATGAAAGATGCTCAACATCATTAGCCATCAGAGAGATGCAAAATAACAAACATTGGCAAGGATGTGGGGAAATTGAAACTCTCATCCATTGCGGTTGGAATGCAAAATGGTACAGCTGTTATGGAAAACAGTGTGGCAGTTTCTCAAACAACTAAAAATAGAACTACCATATGACCCAGATATTCCATTCCTAGATACATATCCAAAAGACTTGAAAGCAGAGAATCAAACAAATACTTATACACCAAAGTTCATTGCAGTACTCTTCACAATAGCCAAAAGTGGAAACAACCTAAATGCCCATCAGTGGATGAACGGATAAACAAAATGTGATACACATATACAATGGAACACTACTTAGTCACTAGGAGAAATACACCAGTAAGTTGATATATGCTACAATATAGATGGAGCTTGAAAACTTTACGATGAGTAAAATAAGTCAATCACAAAAGGAGAAATATTGTATGACCTCACTTATATAAAAACACAAGAACAAGCAAATGTATAGAGACCAAAGTTTATCAGCGGTTACCAGGGGCAGAAGGAAGGAGGGAGAGGGGGAGTTATTGCTTATGGAGTACTGAGTTTCAGTGTTACAGTGATGAAAAAATCACATTTATTACAGGTAGGGTTGCACAGTTGATTAACATAATTAATCTGATTGATGTAATTAATGTAAGTAAGTTGTACACCTGTAAAAAGTTGAATTGCCAAAAGTTGTGTGATAGATCTATTAACAATGACCAAAACAAACAAAAAAAAAAAGTAGATGCTGAGGCTGCTTATGCACAACAAAATACATCATGAGATTTGGTTCCTTGATTTGGAGGTTTAGGGTCATGGTTTCATGGGACATCCAAGTTATTTGGCTTAATAACATGTTCAGTGCTTCTCTTCTACCTCCTAGTTCACTGTGTAGCTTGCAAGTGGCCATCCAAGTTACAACAACTGGCTTCTGTTCACCTGGAGCAACAGATGAAGAAGGAGGATCAGGAAAAGGAGGAGGAAATGGAATGTATGGCTAATCGCCTCCATGAACAACTGCCTCCTTTGCCTTGAGACCAGAAGAACTGGATGGTGCTTGGCTACTGTTACTGAATATTTTGATCAAAGATTCTATAGAAGAATCCTGAACAAAAGGGGGAAAATGCAGAACAGAATTTCAAATGCTCATGGAATCCAGACTTTCTGGAGCCAGAGTGGCTGGATGAAACCCTGAAACTACTGCCCTGAAACAATCTTTAAACCTTAAACCAAAAATATTCCCTGAAGTCTTCTTACAATCAAAGAACAGTTTAGCTTAACTAGTAAAAAATGTCTGCCTTCAGCATTGTGCTCTTTTAAGAACTATCTATATGGGATCAAACTGACAACAGCAACTCAAAAGATTAGGTAGAAACATAGAGGGCAGTGAGTTTATATTAATGGGGCAGGAACAAATTGGAAAAGGAGGGTGAGATTGGTTGCACAACTGAAGCGTACAATCAATGTCACTGAAATGTACATGTAGAAATTGTTGAATTGGCATCTGTTTTGCTGTGTATATTCTCAACAATAACAAACATAAAACAAATTATTTTTTAAAATATTTAAATGGATAGTGGTGATAGTTGTACAACATGGTGAACGTAATTAACGTCACTGAACTGTACATGTTAAAATGGTTGAAATGGCAGATATTTTGTTATATGTATTTCACCACAATAAAAATTTTTTTTTTTAAAAAGTGATGGCTGATTTTTCCAAAGTCGATTGCCAGGTCTTTCTTCCGAAGCATCTCTGTGTAGATAGTCTAGAACCTCCAGTCTCTCAGTTAGCAGCCACGTGCATTAATCATTTGCATCACGCAGAGATTCTTTGCATAGATTACGACAAAGACATTCCTCTTGGCCTCACAGGTTAAGGATTTTTCACCTGTTCTAAACTGAGGACAGAATGGAAAGTTAATATCAGAACCATTCCTTGTTGGGTATTATTGTGCTTACGTTAACACCAGAATAAAATAACTATCCTTTCCATATCATGGCATGTGTTCAATCACTGTAACTTAATACTTTCATTGTCTCCCTAAAGTAAGTAATTAAAGGCTCTTTGCAAGTGTTGTTATAAATAAACATCTAGACTAGCAAATTATTGCAGTCAAAATTCTGGTACCCAGAGAGGCCAAGAGCAGGGGCATTTTAATTCTCACACATTTTTTCTTAACCAAGCGTATTTCTGTCTAAATATTTCACATGTTCTATTTCTCTTTAAGGATACTTCACAAATTGAATAGACACTTTAAAAAAAAAAACAATGAATAAATGAATACATCTGTTATTTTTTGTTAAAAGATAGGTAAATAGACAACCAAATAAATAAATGAAAGAATCTAAGACCTGGGACTGATTCCAAGTCGTGACTGGCCAAATTGTTTTGGTTCCGGAACTCTCATAGGAAATATATTGAAACCAGCTACTTGATTCTGATAGCAAATTTCCCTGCTGAAAATGTGCAGGAAGTGGGAGTGATGTGAGTGAGTGTGGAAAGGGGCATACATGTTCTGTACTTGATGAATGAATAGGCTTCATTGGCCATTAACTAACCATCATGAGAACTATGGAGCTTACCTTCTCCCTTCCTTACAATCTGCTAATTCTTAGAAAATGTAGAAGATTTTTTTTCCTGTTCATTTTCAATGTCTTTAATATTTTCTGCTTTAGAAAAAAAGCATCAAACTGAACAATGCCTTGCTTTAGAACATATTCTAAAACTGAGTTTCATAATATCCCATGTTTCCTCTTAAAAATCTTAAGAGGTGATCTAATAACATTTTCAATAAATTCTTATAAGAAGGTTAGTTTGACTTCTCTGTATCTGTAAAGCAAATATATGCTAATCATCGCTCATGTAGGGAAGCATGGACAGGAAGGTTTCATAGTCCTAAAATTTAACATAAAATTCCAAGATATGAAAATCATTACAGCACAAAAATAAGCACAAATTCCCTGATTTTTCATATTACAGTACTTTACAATAGATACAACAGACATAGGTCAAATGGGCAAATGTCATTTCAAACCAAAAAAGAATAAATTACCTCTAGTTAAAGAAGTCCCAGGAAAAGGACATCACACTTGGTGAAGCAGAGGGTCAGTGAAAAAGAGGAAGACCCTCAACAAGATGGACTGACACAGTGGCTGCAACAATGGGCTCAAACGTAATGATTGTGAGGATGGCGCAGGACCGGGCAGTGCTTTGTTCTGTTGTACAAAGGGTTGCTATGAGTTAGAACGACTTGATAGCACCTAACAACAACAACAGCTAAATAAGTATTTATGTAAATAATTACACACATTATACTAAAAATTCCCTAATCATTCACTTATATCTTTATGTTTAGAAAATTATCCAGTTTTGCCATTTGTTGTAAAACAAAAAATTATCAAAAATAGGTTGGCTTTGATAATAGCGTATTTTTAAAACACACTGACATAGCTATCATTTTCTTCCCATTTTCCATTTGTCTCTTAAGAACACTTTGCTTTTCTTGTGCCTAATTAATTACCTGTTTGAAGTTGACCTGATGTGGAATGCAAGAGCCAGGCTGCTCATGGAAAACCCTACCTAGACTAAATGGAAATTTCCTAGGGCCTGCAACATAGTGACAGATAAAGAGAGGCTTTGTAGCCTTGGCAAAAGTACCAAAAAAGAGAGATGGTGTAAGTAGAATACAACAAAAATTTCAGGATCCAGGAAAATACATTAGACCAGTGGTCAAGGTTTGCTAAGAGGGTTTTTTTTTTTTTTTTTTTTTTTTGCCTTATAATCTAGTAGAAGTGGTTTCTGAACCCATGTAATTCTTCTCACAGGTGGAAGGATAAAAACCTAGGAAGTTTCTTTGTCCAGGGGTTTTCTCACCTGATAGATTTCTCACTCAATTTGGGCTACAAACTATCATCACCATCTTGAGCTGGTCAGCGTATATCTCGGCTAATGCAGATATAACTATAGCCACTGGGATGTTCAGAGATGAGTATATGACTCAAGTCAGGACAATGAAACCCAATTCCAGGACTACTACTGGGGATACTGCCAAAGAAAAGCTCTTTCATGAGGATATGAGTGTGGGACAACCAGCTACTATTTTTCTAACTCATGAAAAGATCTTCCTGAGAATGAAGCCCACACAGAAGAAAGCAAAGCCAAGATAGAAAGAGAAAGATTTTTGATGATATTGCTTGAGAATCTGAATCAGCCATACCTAAAATTATACCCACTGGCTGGAATTTTTGGTCATATGAACTAATAAATTCATGTTTAGCTCAAGACTGAATTGAATTTATAACACTTGGAAAAAAAACCCTAATTCACTTACATTACTTTATCAAGAATTATATCTGGACATTACAATAAGTAAAAACAGAAGCAGAGCCTCCTTATATTAAACATAGGTGAGTTATTTTTATACTTGTAACTTGATTTTAGGTCCAGTGGCAAAGAAATGAAGGCTTCAGTGTAATTGCTCACGAGAATGGAACCCTGATCTGAACAGTTTTCTTCGTACACTGGCCTCAAACTATACTTTCCATTAGTCCTTCCCATAATTTACTTGTGTTCCATGTTAGACACAGGAAGCAGAAGACACAGAAAAGGGAGTTGAGACCATACCTTCTCAGCTCCAAACAGGTACCATTATTCATTTATCCTTTTGAATGTGTATGCTTGTTTTGTACAAATTTATTATCAAATTTAGGAACTTTACTTTAAAAAAAAGATTGCCTTAGGCAAGAAAACATCCATTTAACTTCAGGATTGTCTTCTGCCCTTAAGAAAGGTATTGGAGGCATTCCTTCCATAGGCCACAAAGCTCCTGGCACTGTGGGATTATGTCACATCAAGGAGCACAAACACCAGTGAAGTGTTCCATTAGTTTCCAAGGGGCTGGAGAAATGCAAATTTCTGTTGTTCTCCTCTGTGTACTTCTTCTTTCTACACGCTCATAAGTATAAAGGTGCTTCCAAGGACGTGCAAGGAGGCCACATAGGTGGACACTATGTGTTCTTGTAAAGAGATAAATAACTCTGTCAACGTAAGTCATATTCCCTTAAGACAAACATGCCACCATGATGTTTAAAAGGCCATGCTTTCTGAGACTCCACAGCCAGTGACCTTAGTAAAGTATGCGGAACTGAGAGTGGTTATCTCTTTCAGCTGAGAGCTGAGGGAAGTTAAAGTTTTACCTGTAGAAATTTAGAAAAAGCAGTAAAGGAGAGCATGGACAAATTACAACACATGGGTTCTAGACACTTGAATGTGTTGAAGAAAGTTGTAAAATCTCTTTTCTGGGAGATGGTTCATGATGTAAATACCGTCTACCATGTGCTTGCCTTCAGGCAGGGAAAGGACTGGATACATATTTTTAAGCCGTTTTCAGCTGTAAGTCCCACTCATTCCTAAAATGAAGAAAAAGAGCTGCTGTTGACTGAACCCTCATGTTTTTCTCTGACTCATTCACATTATGCAGAGTTGGCTCAAAGGAGAGAACAGATGTGGGTCATCAGGGTGCATCGCTGATTTTTTGGCTGATCTAAGTAAGCTAATCTGCTATCCTCTGCACTTGAAGATGTGTGGTAATCTCTAATATTTAACACTTCAAAACAATAGGAGGACAACTAGTGAAAAGCATGGGAAAAGAATTTTTAGCTTTTTTTTTTTTCATCACTTTGAATTTAAAATGCTTTCCATTAGAAGTCTGTCCCAGACACAAGTTTATCAAGTGCCATTTCGCAATAAGTAATAGCAGGCAAAAGATGGGATATTCTTTGACTTCTTCCCAATATGGCTTATCCTCTTGTGTTTGCATTCCTCGGCCATGGATTACTAATTCCGGTTGTTTTTTGTTTTCCAAGAGAGAAACAATCTGAAATTATAATTTTTTTCCAGGAGATATTCCACTCAGTTTCTGGCTGTCTACAGATAAGCTACATATCTGAACTGATAAGAACCAGATTGCTCAACTACTGATGAAATGTTGATAGTATCATGAAAAGCTTTACGTATAAAACTTGATTAGAATTCCTAACAACGTGCAGGCCTTTGGCCATTAGCATTCACTGAGGTTAGGCATATAGCCTAACTTGCCTTGGGAGGCATGGATCTAGACCAAAGCACAGCCAACGTCACACTAAAGCATATTTAAAGGCGTACAGACCCCAGTTTCTCGTGATTTAAGTCCAAATTCTGTCCTTTGAGACATTTGCAGGACACACATTAGAAGTTAATAGAGTTTTCAAAAAACATGTATCTAGGGGGTAAATTTTTAATCTTACTTTGTTCAGATTGGAGCCCTGGTGGTGCAGTGGTTAAGTGCTCGGCTGCTAACCAAAAGGTCGGCAGTTCAAATCCACCAGCCGCTCCTTGGAAACTCTATGGGGCAGTTCTACTCTGTCCTATAGGGTCACTATGAGTCAGAATCGACTGGACGGCAATGGGTTTTTGGTTTTTTATTCAGATGTTCAGAGATAGTTCTTTAATAGAAGATTGTTCAGAAAACTTTCTCTGATGTGGTTAAATACCTAGAGCATTCTTAAGCTAGCAGTTTGGGAAGTCAAAGGAAAATCAGCTCATATTCACTGAGTTAATATTGTGCTCAGCATTTCAGAAGCAGGTCTAGCTATTGCTTTTATTCTATTGCTGTCATTGTTTCTGCTGCTTTTGCTGGTAATGATAGATTCTTCCTAACAACTTTATAAAGTTGACATCTGCATTTTATCTTCATAGATGGAAACCATGAATATTTGAGGGGTTAAGTAATTTTTCTGAAGTCATAAAGTGAGTAGTTGTCAGAATCAGGATTTACTCCCTAGCCAATATACCTTCCAGGACTCTGCTTTTAACTCTACGGAGATTCATATGTGGCTTGTCATGAGCTACATGGGATTGAACACAGGAGAGAGTAGTGAATACCTGCAGATCTGCCCAAAAGGTGGGTCCTCCAGCCAGCTTAGTCCCTAACATTAACACTGCCCAAACCAAAAAACCCACTGCAGTGAAGTCAGTTCCAACTCATAGGGACCCTATAGGATTTCTGAGGCCATAAATCTTTATGGAAGCAGACTGGTACTTCTTTCTCTCCTGGAGCCACTGGTGGCTTCCAACCGCTGACCTTTCTGTTAGCAATCAATTGCTTTAACCACTGCACCACCAGGGCTCCCTAACACTGCTCCCCTGCCCCACCACACACACACAAAAACCCTTTGCCACAGAGTCGATTCCAACTCATAGCGCTCCTATAGGACAGAGCAGAACTGCCCCATAGGGTTTCCAAGGAGCAGCTGGTGGATTCGAACTGCCAACCTTTTTGTTAGCAGCCACACCTAACCACAGCGCCACCAGGCTGCCCTAACACTGCCCTGTAGATGCTTATTTGTGCCCAGAGGTAACAGTGATTAAAACTTACAGGACAAAGTGAGAGAGGTTGACAGTATAGATCCTTAGACCAATCATCTCTCTTACTAAATTTCAATCAGCCCTACAAATAATTTTCACCGCCCTCAATCTTGTTTGGAAAAAAAAAAAAAAAAAGCAGAAGTCAGTCCTATTAAATTATCTAACTTAACTGTCGGATATTATTTGGTCAGCTTCACTCTTTCAATATATCACATAATTTTTTATGTACTCAGATTAAGATGAAAGATATGTACTCAGTTTAAGATGAAAGAATTCTTTTACTCCTCTTTGTTCTCATCTTCTCTTTTTCTAAGAAAATGTAGACTGTGGTGTTAGAAACCACCACATTGTTAATCATAAATGTGAAAACTGAAGGTTTATTCAAAAGCTCTAGATTTACAAAGCTGGGCCAAGAATTTACAAGGTGTAGACATTTTCTGACACCTGACAACTTGAATTTCTCTGCCGTTTTTGACACAGGTATCAAGAGATTAGCTTTCTGGCCCTTCAATGCAAGACCTTGCCAAAACCACAATATGTACAATACTATCAATGTGATAAATAATACAAAAATCAAATCCTGGGAAAAGGGATTAACTTTGGTGGATATTTCCTTCAAATTAGTCAAATTCATCTTCCTCCCAAGAAACAGAGGAAGCTGCTAATGTGGCCTTGGAAAATTTATGAGTGAAATATGTTCACCTCTCGTTGCTTATCCAAATATCTCAACTTAGTTAAAGCAGTGGACTCAAAACATCCTGTGTGATTGAAAGGGCAGATTTTTTTTTTTTTTCAGTTGCTTTCTCCAACTGATTAAAACCAGAAAAATCATACCACGAGTCATTCATAAACACAAATGAGATACATTTTTTTTCCCCAAGAAACAAACAAAAATTATATAAAAAAAATGCAAAAAGGGCACTAGGGAAAAACAGGAAGAAAAATTGAGGTCACAAAGAAAAATAAGTGGTTCAGGATAAAACACAGTTTTACGACATCAAGAACTAATCAGGAGCTGTGAGTCTTCCCATATATAATATAGTAGTTAAGAGCGTAGGCTCAGCCACTTTATAGCTGTGTCTTCTTGGGAAGATTACTTCATCTCTCTCCACCTTACGCTCCCATAGTATACCAGTACCTACCTCAAATATTGCTGTAAAGATTAAATAATTTGATACCTGTAAAGTTCTTATATCCTTGCCTGGTACACAAATATATCTTACTACGTACTTGCCAATAGCATGGAGGAAAAGGACGACATTGTTGATTTATCAATCATTAGAATAGTATTCTAGAATTCTAAAATTGTGTTAGTCCCTGGTAGTGCAAATGTTTAATGCATTTGGCTGCTAACTGAAAGGTCAGAAGTTCAAGTCCACCAAGAGACACCTTGGAAGTAAGACCTAGGCAACCTACTTCTGAAAAATCAGCCACTGAAAACCCTGAAGAGCCCAGTTCTACTTTGGCACACATGGGGTGGTCATGAGTTGGAGTTAACTCATGGCAACTGTTCTTTTTAGAAATTAAAAAAAAAGAACAAACCAAAACTGTTGCTGTTGAGTCAATTCCAACTTATAGTGATATATATTTTTTAGAATAGTATTATCTAAATGTCCATTGCTTTCAAGTTTGAAGTTTGGTCTAAGGTAGCGGTTCTGAAAATTTAGGTGCATCAAAATCACCTGGAGGTCTTTTTAAAAATATATATTGCTGGTTCCAGTCCCTAGAATTCCTAATTCAATAGGTCTGGTGTAGGTCTAAAAATCTGCATTTTGGACATGTTCTCAAATAATGCTAATCTAAGGACCACACTTTGAGAACTTCTACTCTAGATCTCTATGCTAGCGTCACCTGTGTCTCAGATGATTTACACAGCACATCAAAGTTTGCAAATTACTGGTCTAGGGTAAGAGGGAAATCCTGGTGGCATAGTAGTTAAGAGCTATGGCTGCTAACCAAAAGGTCAGCAGTTGTTATCCACCAGGCACTCCTTGGAAACCCTACAGGGCAGTTCTACTCTGTCCTATAGGGTCAGTATGAGTCTGAATCGACTCGACGGCAACGGGTAACAGAGGGGTAAGAGGAAGCAAGTTCTAATTCTCTCTTGCAGGAGCACTGGAACCTCACAATGAATATAATAATTTATTAGTTCAAAGTTCCTTGGCACCAGCCCTGGAGAAGTGAAAGGATAACCTATAAAAGGAGGAAGGGAGGAAGGAAGGAAAGGGACAGATAGGCAGGCACAGAATGAGAGTTCTGATGTATACTCCTCTCTCCTTACCAGAACTAGCGACCACCCAGCCAGCTTCTCTTTTAATTTGCCCTGGCACAGGATAAATGCATTTGCTGATACACATTCTAAAGCACCAAGCAGCCTCTGTTGACAGCTGGATTGGCAGCTGCCTCAACACAGAAAAAGTGAAGGTGCAAAAGAATTTTTCAAGGAAACATTTTTCTGTATTTTTTCCTCTAAATGGCAAAAGGAAAGCCACATGTGAGGGAAGATGGGATGCAAACATGATGATGTAAAGTACTGAAAACAAGCCAAGAATAGAAAGTAAAATTTTTAGGAGGGGGAGCACTGAGACTGCCCTTTGTGAAGCTGTTTATCTTACTACCCTATACAAAATCTAACACCTCGTCACTAGTGTATATTACCATGCTATTGATGATGATTTCAAACACTATTTTCTGGGCATTTCCAAAAAGACAGAAATGAATGAAGAATCTGCATGACTGTGGAAAGCTAAAGACTGCATACTGCTCTTGTCAGCCACAAAAACAAAACCAAACCCGTTGCCCACTAGTTGATTCCAACTCATAGCAACCCTATCGAACAGAGTAGAACTACCCCACAGGGTTTCCAAGGGGCAGCTGGTGGATTCCAACTGCCAGCCTTTTGGTTACCAGCCAAGCTCTTTAACCACTTCACAGTCACAATCATTCTCTATATGTCTTGACAGAGTTTGCAGTTTCTCTGTCGAACTGATGATCTCCTAATGCCTTTGCACCAAAGGGGAATCCCAGATCTTTTAGCTGGATTCCAGATGAATCTCTTGTCTGACTTTGTTTCCCATCAGACCATAGCTTGGCTGTGTATCAGCAGGCTTAGGTGATGCTGCATATTGCTAGGGTCAGCACAAGAAACAAAGGACAATTGGTTCTACTTGGTGAAATCTGCCAAAAGAATTTTATATCCAGTATAGTATTTCTGACAAGATTCTTAAATAGTTCAAGATTTTCTAAGATATAAATACTATCTCGATTGTTAACGTAACACACATCTAAGCAGCTGTTTCTCTATGTGTGCTATGTTTGGTTGTTCTACCTCCTTAACTGTGATTTAAAATTTTAGAATGAAAATAAGTACTGAAAATTCATCTAAGTATATCATAAAGTTGTAAAGTCCACTGATTCCCCTGAGGCCTTTCTTGACAATAAGAGGAAACAGTAATAGTTTATTTTCCTGCTACTTTATCTGAAGTAACCAGAGGGTTTTATTTTTGTTAACTTATCAGATGTACGAAGTTTTTGCTCATTTAAAACAAAGCGCATTCTAGGAAGATTGCATTCTCTTATGCTGCTTAGCATTATAGAAATTATAGCTCCTATACCAAAATTCTCATATTTTTCTCTGCTTAGTCCATTGTTCTTCTCTATTATTCTTTAAAATGTGTAGACATTTCTGGAAGGTGTGAACAGGTTGGATTTATATGTGGAGGAGTGAGAACAAAGAAGGGAAAGACAGTGAGCAAGCACACATCTCTTTAGGAGCAAAAGATTTAAGATGGAAGCAGTTAAGATCTGTTTCGAGAGGGGATAATTTTCAAATTCAGAATAGAAGGTCATTTTTGACTACTTACTGTAAAAGTAATTTCCTTCTTTCTTTAAGAAAGACAGTAGATTCTGACTACTCATGTAAGAATGAGAAAATATTGAGTCAATCTCCTATCACAAATGTAATGAAGTAAAATTTATATTTTGTTTAGGTTAAAAAGCATTATCATTTACTGACATGAACTAATGATTTTAATGAGACTAGAAAACTGTAGTAAAAGCAGAATTTTACAGTTGGAGCAGCTAAGTGGTAAAAAGGCAAACATCGTGAGAATATATACCTAAAAGAAAAAGAAAAAAAAAAGCTCTAAGATTTCCAGTGCAAAGTGCACACATACAATATTTAGTATGAGAAAAGACATTAGTTTTTTCTTATTACAAGACCACAATGAATACATTTGTTATTTTCATTTACTGCCATTTAAAATGGCAACTGTTCTTTGTAGAAATTAAAAAAAACAAATCAGAACTGTTGCTGTCGAGTCAATTCCAACTCATAGTGATATATATTTTTTAGAACAGTATTATCTAAATGTCCATTGCTTTCAAGTTTGAAGTTTGGTCTAAGGTAGTGGTTCTGAAAATTTAGGTGCATCAAAATCACCTGGAGGTCTTTTTAAAAATATATATTGCTGGTTCCAGTCCCTAGAATTTAGAATTTAGCCATGAAATTTAGTATTAAATACCATTATTACTGAAGATAAATAAATTTAAATTGGTTAAACTAACTATTGGGAATGAAACAAACCTGTGTTGTTGTTGTTGTTTTTAAACCAGCTGATGTGAATTAATATTTTAACTTTAAGAGAGAGTTTCTGAATAGTGGCTGATATCGGTCGATTGTTCTTTTGCTCTAGGGTGGCAGTTCTTAAAGTATGTCTTGTAGACCCTTGAGGGACTCAGAACTTTTCAGGGGTTTGTGAGGTCAAGAGTATTTTTATAATCATGCTAAAGTGTTATTTGCCTCTTCCACTGTGTTGACATTTGCATTGATGGCTTAAAAGCAATGGTGGATAGAACTGCTGGCCCCTTAGCACCAGACAAGGCCATGGCACCAAATGTCACTTCTATGAACTTGCAGTTAAAGAAAGGAAAGCTTTCGATAAAGAATTTCCTTGATGAAACATTAAAATTACTGATTTTATTAAGTCTTGACCCTTTAGTCTATGTGCGTTCAATAGTTTAAGTGATAAAATTAAAAGTACACATAAAGCACTCCTGCTACGTAATGAAGTATACAATATTTTCTCAAGGAAAAGCACACGTGCAATTTTTTGAGCTGGAAACAGACAAGCTGCTTTTTTTTTTTAAATACCATTTTTACTTGAAAGAATGACTGGCAGACAAACTATGGTTATACAGATTTGGCCGTTTGGCGGATAATTTCTCAAAAATAAAAGAAGTGAGCCAATCATTTCAAAGAAAACAACTGACAGAATTGTTGCCAATGATACAATTCAAGTTTTCAAGCACAAATTAGAATTTTGGAAAACTTACATTTTCCAGCATAAGTTTTATGACTTCCCAGTACGTAAGAACTTTTCAAATAAGATTAATGTCATTTTAATGAATGTAATTTTTTATACTCCATTATGAAATATATCAACATTTAGGAAGACTGCATTAACTCAGTGAATCAAAGTTTCCAAAAATACATGAAGTTATAAAATCAATCATAGAGAAGATTGCAACAGAGACCAATAAATTTCAAAGAACCGAGTATATAAAGTTCAGATCCCACATTGCAGCTAAACTTTAAGAAATTAACACTTGCTGAGTTTTGGTGTAATATCAAAGATTACACACAATTATATGAAAATGCTATTAAAATATTCTTCATTTTCAAACTATAAGGCTGGACTCTTCATATACTTCCACCAAAACAATATATTGCAAAAGATTGAATGCAGAAGCAGATATTAGAGAATCAACCATCTATTAAGCCAAATATTAAAAAGATTTGCAAAAGCTACAAAACAATTCTATCTTTTCAGTATTTTTTTTTTTTTTTGGTTTGGATAAATATAGTTATTTTTCATTAAATATACATATATATGTTATTTTTAAGTGAACTAATAAATATTTTAAAACTCACGATATTAATTTCTTACCCAGTAAATATTGTTAGATATAACCCATATAAACAAAAATTTGGGGGTCCTCAATAATTTTTAGGAGTGTAAAGTGTTCCTGTGACAAAAACATTTTGAGAACCATTGCCCTAGAGTCACCATTTTCACTTTTATCCTGTGAACAAACATTGATTGTGGCACATCCAGAGGCAGTTTGTAATGGTGAGTTTTTCAGAGAAATGTTACAGTATAAACTGTCTAGAGAGACACAGAAGATTTTCACACATTGTGAAAGATTCCAGTAACCTGCAGACTGTACCTTCCTGGGTTTCCTCCTGAGATGATATCCAACCATATGCAGTAAAAATGAAAATCTCTATCCAGCCTGACAATATGATGCAAGCACAAAGGACATACACATTTTTCTTCCAGTATTTTTAAAAGACCAAATTGTCCCTGACAGAAGTGGGAAATAATGCAGGAAAGAAGTTGGGAAAAAAAACTATTTCAGGAGGGTGGTAGAGTAAAAGCCAATGTAATGAGTTTGGTAACAGCAAAACTGAAACAAGAGAAAAAGAGCAGAAACTGTATCAATGGGCTTTAACAAATGTTATAAAACTTCTTGGTTGCAGTGATGTTTTTCACTTTTGTTGGTATACTCACTGCCGTTGAGTTGATTCTGACTCATAGCAACCCCAGTGGAGCAGCCCCAGAGGGTTTCCAAGGCTGTAAATCTTTACGGGATCAGACTGCTGCATCTTTCTCCCACAGGGCAGCTGTTGGGTTCAAACCACCGACCTTTCAGTTAGCAGCCAAACTCTTTAACCACTGCACCACCAAGGCTTCTTTTTGTTGATATTGTTGTTGTTCTTAGGAGCCACAGAGTTGGTTCCGACTCATAGCAACCCTATGTACAAGAGAACGAAACACTGCCCGGTCCTGCGCCATCCTCACCATCATTGGTATGCTTGAGCCCCTTGTTGTAGCCACTGTGTCAGTCCATCTCATTGAGGGTCTTCCTCTTCTTTGCTGACCCTCTCCTTTCCCAAGCATGGTGTCCTTCTCCAGGGACTGATCCCTCCTGACAACGAGTCCAAAGAATGTAAGACATAGTCTCGCCGTTCTTGCTTCCAAGGAGCACTCTGGCTGTACTTCTTCCAAGACAGATTTGTTCGTTCATTTGGTAGTCCATGGTATTCAATGTTGTTCACCAACACCACAGTTCAAAGGCATAGATTCTTCTCCGGTCTTCCTTATGTTGATAGAGTTGAGAAAAAAATCTTAGAGTCAAGCAAAAAAATTCTAGAGGATGTTTACAGTTTTTGATATTCTAGATAGAATGCTGAGAGCCTTTGGGATTTTAGATATTTTCATTGCTACTTTTATTTAAATCTGACTTGGGATAAAAAAGGAAGAAGTAGAGAGTGAGCTGGTGATTGTGTCAATGGTGTTGTGTTGCTCAGTCTTTTGAGGAAACAGAAGTCAGCTAGTTATTTCAACAGAGAGAATTTAATACAAAGAATTGTGAGATATTATAGAAGTATAAACTGTAGAAGACAGTTACTACTTCCTAGGTCTGATGAAACAAAGGGAAAAAGCTCTAATTAAAACTTAGAAGCTTGCAGGAGAAGCCCTGCAGAGCTAGAACCTAGACTTCTGAAGACCGCGATCCACTGCAGTGATGTCACTAGGGTTGGTGTCACCCAGAGCAGTAACTCATAGTGTCACCCCCCCCCACGCTAATTACCACAATATTGTAGCTAAAACACCAGAAAATTTGACAAAATCAGTGACTATAAAAACTGCAGCAGCAACAAAAACAACAGCATGTGCTTGAAGCTCATGCAGACAAAACCACGTGATTCCAAGTGTCACTGTAATTTGCTAATAACGACAGCTCTGACCAGAGTCCATTAGAAAGTCCAAAAAGCAAATTAGCATAGTGTTTTGGCCTTGTAGGTATATTTATATATGTCAGCTGGGCTTAGGAATTTTTTTTTCTTTTATAACTAACTACAGGGATATGTTTATAAAATATAATGAATTTCTGTGGAAACACTACACAAAAAATTCATAGACAGTCATTTGATTGTTACCCCTTCTGACAGTGTCACCCAGTGCAGTCCGCACCTCTGCACCCCCCTAGTGACACCACTGACCAACTGGTGTTGGTGCCTTAGATGCCTGAAGAGCAGGGTACTGCAGAACTGAGCCCCAGACTTCTTCAGAGGGGGTGCTGTCCCACTGCTTGCTGATACCTCAGGGGCAAAGAAGTGAGTTGCCCTTTAGGGAAAAAGTCTTCTGCTGTGAAAATTATAGAATCCTCACGCATTTGTGATTATATTATTTTGGAATTAAGAATCTTTCTAAATTTAAAAACGGAAAAAAATAAATGGAAGAAATGTTGTACATAGGATTGCACATACACTAGACCCCAATAACGTTAATGACAGAAAATAGATATAAGCATCATCCAATTGCCAGAAACTTAAAAATAAATTGGATCACAATCTACCAACATAATTTTATATAACAAGTTAGAAATAAAATTATCTGGTGAGATGTTTAAAAACTATTAAATATAGAGGTAGACATGTACACCACGATACATAAAAGAGTAAGTCACTCACACTGCCAAAATTGTTTCTGAAAAGTTATAAAGACCCAGAAAAAGTGAAATAATGAAAAACATAAGAATAAAAAATATAGATGATTTTAAATTTATAACAAGATGATGCTCAAGGAAAGAGATGAATGGCTAAAAGAACATAATAAATGACAAAAAAGTAACCATTTATCTTCTATTTTGTTGCTATCTTCAAGAGAACGCTCTTCAATTCATAAAGTGGGGAACAAACATTCTAAACTACAGCACAAGGAAGGTAAAACAACAGTCAGAGGAAATCTAGTTCAAAAAATTCCTTTCGCTAGTCCCACCTGAATAGCATCCCAGAGAAATGAAAAAATACAAGATGTGATTATAGAACCAGTGTCTAGAATCTTTGAAAACTGAAGAAATGAGAGGAGTCAAAAGTCCGAACTAAACAAACATTTTCCTGGTTACCTAAAGAACAGGCAGGATGGATTCCACAATCTACGTTCAGTAAGTGTGATATAGATATTTTCAATTTCACCTCTTAAAAAAAAATCTGTGACTCCAGCACATATTCCAAAGGAAAATTCATGATAAAATCACCTAACTACTTTTTTTTTTTTAAGGTTACTAGACAGGGGATAGCATGGATATGTCATAATTTGAATTAAAGAAGGTGCTTGACAAAAACTCTCTTGACATCTGTTTTGAAATGAAGAAATGTGAAGCATAACAGGTTTGTTTTTAGCAATAACTAAACCAATGGGTGCACTTTAATAGACTAGCAGTCTAAAGGGAAGTCAAGCCCATGTGCTGTTGACTTGAAGGACGATATGGAGGCAGCCGACAACACATGCATTTTTAGGGACGTGCAAGCTCTGTGTTGGGAACCCTCCCAGACCTTGCCCTATTCATCTCTTCATTTGTATCCTTTCTATAATAAAACTGTAACTCTAAGTACAGCACTTTCCTGAGTTCTGTGAGTTGTTTTAGCGAATTAACCAACCCGAGGGAGTAGTGGGAATCAGCAGGTCAGAAGTGAAGGCCCTGGAGACTCCCAAGCTAATGGCTGGCATCCTGAGGAAGTAGAGGGAATCCCTGAAATTGTAGCCAGCAGGTCAGAGTGAGGGTATCAGGGGATACCACTGCAGCTAATGTCTGAGGTCTTGGGCAGATTTGACAGTCTGGAGGACTATGCCCTTTTAATTTGTGACATCTGACCTAGCTCTGATGGTTAGGATCAGAAGAACCACAGTACATGCAGTTGAATTGGGACTGAATTAAATAGATTTTAATTGGAATTGAATTCCTTCAATGTAGTTCGTGTCAGAGAAGTAGACTAGATTGATACATAGATTGCAGTGATTTGAGAGTGATTTAATTGATCTTTACACTTGCATGATTACTTATTATCTTAAAGTAGTTTTTCTTTATTTACTCAGTGGTACAGCCCTGCTCCATAAGGTAGGTGCCCTTTGTTTCCCACAATCAATATTCTGTTTTCTTTGGCTTCTGCTTGCCTTCAACCTGCTGACCACAGTGTGATGGATGATGTATTCTACTCCCTCCAATGGAGACAGAAACCTGATTGGGTTCCATGTCGGGGTGGACAGGAGACCTCCAACAGACAGAGAAAGAGACTACACATACTTCCTTTATTACCCATTACCCATTAATTGCCTTCCTTGGTAGCAGTGGCTCGGTGCCTTGTTTGGTTTTGTTTTTCTGGTAACTACTTCATGCCTCTATTCTGTGCACTACACAAGTGTGAACATAAAAGGTACAAATAAAAATAGACTTTGTAATAGCAATTATAATTTTCACAGGGAGATCCCATTTCACGAAAGTTTATTTGATGCTTCCCTTAATGACCACCAAAATTTTCACCAGGCCATGATCGGGGACATTTGGAAACTGCAATCTTCTTGTCCTACTCTATTATCACTTGAGCTTCAGCCAGTTCAGTTCCCCTGGTGAATGTGGTGAAAGGAAGACAGAAATAGGAGGTCCCTTTTCTCTTGCCAGGCTACTCTGTGAGCAGACATATGCCTTGTGCCTCAGTCTTCTATAAACCAGGATCTAATTTCTCACACCATGCTGTAGCTACAGTCTGAGTCAAATAGGGTTTGGAAGGCTGTCAGGACAACTTAAGTAGCATTCATAATGCTGTTTATATGGGGAAATACACTCTGTGTTTGAAGAATTGCTTTATAAATAACATTTTAATTAATCATTCATAAATTTGCGACTGTGTTATACATACAGTCTTCAAAATTATATATGCACCATAGACATTGTACAATGTGTATTTTGTTTTCCTACCAAAGAGAACTGGAGAGTATCTTTCCTATCTGAGTGTAACAGTGTAACTTACATAAAAATATCTTGAATACAACTAACTTAGGTCTGTTACATAATCTATGACTAAAAACAATAGGATATCAAGCACTGTCTACGTAGTCATTTGTTTTCCCCAACTTATCTTGACTCGTGAAAACAATTTTCATTCTGTGCTGAGAGTCTTGGACACCAAAAAAGCAAGACACAATTTTGATTCATGACTGTTTGGGCTCTGGAACATACACCTTCTGGCAAGAGTCCACGTGTTCCACACTACGCCCCTTCGAGGTGGGACAGGTGATCTACTGCTTCTCTGCAACAGCCTATCTGACGCAAACAATATCTGATTGTTGAAAAGGTGGCTATTTACCCACTTCGAATAGGAAACCTGCAGACTTAGGTTCAAGTCACAGAAGTTGTTTGGGGATCAACTTTTTCTGAGATTTACAGAGCGCTGCCTAAAGAGCAAGACCTGACACAAAGCTCCTTTGTTTCCAGATTCCATAGATTTGCTGTATCCAGTATCGAAATATACTTGTAGGCAGCCAAGAATATTGCAACTTATGTTTATATTATGGTTTTGACCGATTTTTCAAAACAACATGGTCTAAACATACCCAGTTGGAATAATGAGAGTTAAGAGAAGAGAATCTAAGGAATGTGCTTTTCCTCAAAACTAACTCAGAGGTGAAGTTAAAGCACACAGTGTTGAAAACCTTTTGTAAACTAATAACAACAGCTGCTTAATAAATGACTTTGGTTGGGATGAGGGAGGAGCACCTGCCTATACAGTTCTCCACATTGGCAAGTCCACTTCATGTTAAGTCAAAGGAAATTAAACAATGTTATCTAAAACATACAAAGGGCATAAACTGATAATGTCAAATCGACTGTGTAAATATTCTTAAGAAGATATTATTAAAATGCCAAATGTTTTCTTTTGTCCACATCATGAAATATGGAATTGTGTAGCTTTGCCATTTTCTTTCCGACTGTTTGAGACTCAAACTACTTTTGTTTCCTGTTTTTCCTTCCAATATGAATTGTAAAAATATATACATAAAGCTAAAAGAAGAAAAATAGGCTCCGGTCTTATTCAATGTGCATTATATTTTAGCTGAAATCAGGTAAATGTGATGAAAACTAGCAGGAGGTTTCCATTTCAGAAGGAACACAGTGTTTCTTTTAACTTTGTATTATGTAACATGATAAAGGACTCCTTTTTCCTAAACGTTTTTTTTTAGCAATTTCCCAGCCACATTCATTAGTAAATATTAGCTCCTGTTTTGCTTCATTTTTTTTTTGTACCAGAAAATATAGAAGACACCAAGAATTCAGTATTAAGTTTAGATGCTCAAATATTAACATACAGAACAGAATTTTGGAAATAACTCAATAGATGAAGTTACAGTCCTATATATTATTAAAATACAATGGAAATTCAAACAGAAAAAGTGTAATCTGCATTGGTGGTGACTATAACTACAGTATTGGATAGAAACTGACTGGGGAATAAAAGGGACTATTAAAGCTTTAAAAACCAGCAACAACTTATCGGACGTAGGTGTTGTCTCTCTAAACAGATAAGCATAATTAAACTTTGCCTATGGGAATATGGCCAGCTCAATGATATTTGCTTCTGTCTCTACATCACTGCAAGAATTTACCTACACTGTGTGCCAAGCAGCAAAAACCTAGAAATACCGGTCTCACCAACCATGAAGTGTTAATACGAGACCAAATCAAGCTGGCATACATCCAAGTTTTACTGCCTAGTTCATTCATACAACACAGCTCTTCATGAGTCTTGAAATTTTAGACACCAATATTTTTAGATACTTCTAGTACAGCACAGAGTAATAAAAAGGATATGCTAAAATTAGAGACCTAGATACTAATTCTAGCACTAACTTATTGCCCTCCAGTTGATTCCGACTCATAGCAACCCTATGGGACAGAGTAGAACTACCCCATAGGGTTTACTAGGCTGTAAATCTTTACGGGACGCAGATGGCCACGTCTTTTCCCTATTGAGTGGCTGGTGGGTTCAAGCCAAAGACCTTTCATTTAGCAGTTGAGTGCTTTAACCATTGCACCACTAGCACTACCTCTATACAAATCAAGACAAGGTATTTAGCTCTTTGCCACAGTTAATCTGTCTAATAAAAGAAAGAACTGGATCAAAGTATTCTAAAGTCCTTTCCAGTTTGAACATCCTACAAAGTTCACGACAGCAAAGCTTCCCAAACTTTTCATCAAGGACTGCTTTTTTTTTTTTAAACCACTGCTACAGACTGATGTTTCATATAATTGTTTACTTCCCCCATTTTATCCATCAGAGATACATGTGTGTATAAATAATATCACACTGAGTCAATAGCAATTCAATATTTAAGTTAGGTCATATAATCTTATCTTGGGTAAACATATTAACACTAGCTTTTTGGAAAATATTAAAGGTATGAACTACAGGGATCTAGGTATACTAGATTGGAAATTACAAAACTGGAAAAAATACATTGTCTGAACCTGCAGAGATAATTTAGCTACACTTTCCCTTCATGAATCAGCCTCCCAGAGAGAAATCATCATTATCCTCCACCAACTTCTCCCAGAAGCAAACCTAAATATTTGTTAACCTACATCTTGAGTGTTTTTATTTTCATTTGAGCAGTCTAGATTAGTGGGCAACCATTTGGTTAATGAGAAATCTTAAAACCATCCCAACGGATGCAGGGGTTGGGTGCCGGCTACCACGTAAACCACTCAACTTAAAGACATTTTAAGAGACTCAAGTGACTCAAATTTTTCATCAGTATTTGTTCTGGAAACTTTCAATTAACTAATCAATCTATCAAAAACAAAATTTGTGTCTATAGGCCTTTTGTAGGCTGGGCAAAGATGTAAGGAAACCATCCAAGGACTCAAGCGTTCAAGCCAGGAATACAACGCACAAACCTAAGCACTAACTAATAAGCAGTGTGGCATATGGAAAACAGAGTTAGGATGAGTCAGCTGCAGACCTTGGACAAATAAATTGTTTTAGCCAATCTGAGTTTAAACTTCTTCAGCATATAAATGAAAGACAAGGGTTTTGAATATTTCTAACACCACCAGACAGTACAGTTATCACGCACTAAGGCGATTCAGAGACAGTTAGCAAAGTCAGGGGTAGACTTATCTGGGAAATTAAAATTGAGCTGAGTCTAAGAATGCAGATATGACTTGGAAAGTTACTGAATGGAAACCAAATGAGCAGAGGTGAAGAGACAGCAAAGATCACGGCATTTTCAGGACAAAATACATAATCAAGCGTGTAGAGAGGAATAGCCTGCCTTTCGGTTAACTGCCAAGTGCATTAACTGTTTACACCACCCAGGGACTACCTATGTCATAATGAGACATGTTAAATAAACCAGCCAACAAGCATTTTTTAAAATAAAAATATGCACTCCTATAATATAGCAAGTGATCTCTGAAATAAAGCGTGACAAAAAGAAAAGGAGGAGGGAATTTCATGGAGAAACTTATCTCCACATTCCTTCCTAGTTACTGCCATTGCCAACCCAGGGTGTGTGCCGAGATGCTCAAAGGAAGTTCTACTTAATAATGATGGTGATATTTCCTCTAGGGGAGGAAAACGGTCTTCAAACAGTGCATTAACCTAAAAGGGAAACATCTGTTTGGAGCATGGGGCAATTCATTGGCTGAGTTCTGAACACAGTGGTTGTAGCTAAGATCCTCTGTATGATTCCACAGATCTCATCAGAGCAAGGCAAAAGGAAAATTGGCCTTTATGGGAGCATTCCCTTGGACTCCACCAGACTAGAATATAGATTATGCTTGTCATTTATACAAAGGTGGTTTCCTTAATAGTACAGGAAATTTGAATATTAAAACAGCACTTAGTAGAAAGATAAAAGAAAACATAAGACACATTCTAATCTACCATTTCCCATATTTCAGATTCTAAAGTGGGCATCAAAAACGAAACATGGGTATCACCAAATAAAATGCAATTTGAAGGATATTTGTGCTACGAATTTGCCCCTTCAACTTTTACTAACAAGCAGAGGCCTTTTGTATCCGTATAGACTAATACCACTCTTAAAGTTTTAGCATTTTCCAAGTGTCAGTGTCTGATCCTGGGTGGTACAAACAGGTAAGTGCTCAACTACGAACTGAAAGGTTGGCAGTTCAAACCCATCCAGAGGCACCTGAGAAGTAAGGCCTGGCAATCTGCTTCTGAAAGGTCTACTCTGCATACATGGGGTCAGCATGGCTCTCATCCTACCAAATCTGTGTGCACTGAGAGAGTTTAAAATGTACACAGATAAGTGAAAATCTAAAATTCTGCATGACATGTCTATAAACTAAAAAGGAAAAGGATAGATGGTAATGAGTTAAAAAAAAGTTATTAGAACAGGAGCTGATTTAAAAGAAAGGTATTTTAAAGCACCATATTGGATCTTACTCTTATACATGGACAATTACTAATGGGGTCTCTGAGACAAATCTGGCAAATAAACTAGGTGTACTTATCATCATCTGGTTGCTGTCACTGGGCAACTGACTGCCATTAGGTGTTACACACACCAACACATTTGGAAATAGTTGCATTAGGAACTGGGTATCACTGGTCCTATAATTCAGACATAATTTCTTTCAAATTGCTTCATAAAAAAATAACTGATAAAAGGTAAAATAGATACAATACGCAACAGACTCATATTGAGTCATGTCCAATACTTGTATGCCAAGAGGTTAGATAAAAATTCAAATAACCACTGTGAACAACACAAATTCCACTTGAACTTAGGGATTTGTGATCATATGTACCACTGTAGACCATAACTTAAAATTATTAGTTAGAGGAGGCAGTTAAAGACAGTAAAGGAGGAAAGAAAAGATCTCTCTTTAGTCTTTGAGTAAACGCCAAAGAAACAACAGGCAGCCTTTTTCATTACATGAATTTAGAACTCTCATTTGTCAAATTGAATTTTCCAAATAAAGTCTTCATTTAACATGAGGCTATCAGTGTTTTAAACAATTTATTAACTAATGATAAATTATCTGGTGCAACAAATCCCTGCTTGCCAACAAAATTTGTTCAGAGGTCAGACTTCTGGTTATAATAACTAGCATGTGTATAAGATGGTTCATTTTACAAAGTACTTTTTCCACATATAGTATTTCATTTAAATCTCACATCTACCTAATATAAGTATTATCACCATTTTCCTTTTACAGAAGGGGAAGTATTTCAGTGGGGAAAGTAAAACTTCCCAGTCATAAAGCTAGCACAGGAAAGAGCCTCAAATAGAACCTTGGTCCTCTGACTCTAGTTACCATGTTCTCTCCATCAGAGAAAGCTCAAAAGACAACTTGGAATGCAGAAATTGAAACATCAGCAAGGATTTAGAGAAGCTTAACTATTTGCATCAAGTGAACTTTGTAATAGTAAGCACTTTTCAGTAATCGATCACAGCCAATACCTTGAGCGTTCTAGAGAAGGCAGAAGACCAAAACACAAACATAAGAATAATAAAAGCACAGTCTTCTGTTGGCAAACTTTGTTCTTCCTTAGGGCATTCTAGAATTACCTCTTATAAGCGTTTACCAATCTCTTACTGTATGCAGAGCCCTGTGCTGGACACTGAGAATACTGATTCCTGCATGCCATGAAATATCCATATATATATGTAGATACAAAAAAGAAACTGAGAAGCCAAATAAAAATCTAGAAATTGAACATTGCATGTTCACAATCATGTTGGAGTCTGCATAATAAAAGTTAAATTTTCTCAGCAGATCCTTTTAGCAGAGAACAATGTACCATTTTTCGAAAAAATGATATTTTAAATGGTTAAAATATTTATACTCTTTCAATTGCCTGGAAGATTAATTAGTATGAAATATTCCATTAATTGATAATAAAAGTGTTGCTATAATTTATTTTTAAAATGAGTTTTAAAATGACTAAGAAAAGCTAGTATATAAAATATATATTAAACAAGAAAGAATATGAATTTGTGAGTTTGTGAGTGAATTAAGGAAGAAAAATTAAAATACACCCACTCCTCACTTATTGACACAGTCAGGTTCCAAAGACCAGATCATTATTCAAAAATCTGCATTATGCAAAAAGTGGAGGTTGACCACATCAGATCACAAAATGGAAGATGACTATTATCATTATATAACTGCCAAATTACATCGTTACATAACTGCCATACCACTGAGAATTATGGCCTAGCCAAGTTGACACATAACCTTAACCATTACAGCCAGTTTTACTCTCGCATTGCACCTTGATATCCATTACTGCCAGACGTATGTTGTTAATGTGCAAAATAGTTGGATAGTAGATTTTTTTACTCTTGTCATAAATACGAAATGTAGGATAACAAGATAGTCAATCAGTGAGGAGTAGGGGTACTATGACAGCCACCAAGAAATGAACAAAAAGCTTTAAATATAGTGGCCAATTTCTGCTTGTTTCTATAGTTCTTTAAAAAAATAGCTTCTAAAATATTCTCCTTTTCTACTGCAAACTTGAATTGCCTGTTAAGTTGATAGTCACTATTTTACATGCCATATCAAAAATTTATAAACATATTCTTTCCTTAACAAACGTTCCTGGGAATTTTGTTTAAAGATGTATATTCAAAATAAAAATTAAATATTATATAGATCCGTTATCTGGCAAGACTAACAATTAAAAATAAATATGTCATTCAAAATGTTAGTGTCACAGAACACACAAGTTAGAAATGATCATAGGAATTTTCTACATAATTTCCTGATTACAAATATGTACATACGGGTAGTTCTTGACTTATGAGAGGGTTCTGTTCTGTCGACTTTGTCATAAGCCAGTTCTGATGAAAGACAAATACCTCATTTTTTTTTTTTAGTTTTCATTATTATTGCCTTTTATTATCAGTATCTTTATAACTCCAATCTTTATTTGTCTTTGGAGGTTGGCATGAGAGTGATAACATCAACCAATTACACATGGCAACACTGTATGTAGTACATATTACTAACAATAAGATCTACCAAAAAAAAAAGGACTGTCATAAGTGTGGTTTGTCATAACTCAAATACGTCGTAAATCAGGGACTGCCTGTATACGTATACATAAACTGAATGTTTTCACTTTTGTTCTGAATCCTGGTCATGCTTGCCATTGTGTTGCCTTTTGTGGTTACAGCTGAACAGGCTAACGACTATATCTTTCTTTTATTCAAAGTGAGAGCTGATAACGCATCATCATCTGTGACTCAGTGTGGACTATTTCTCCTCAAATATCTAACTTTACACTGCTTGCATACATAACTCAAGTAACATAGAATGATGGTAATAAAATATTTTCTAGTTGAAATGCATTGCGTAATTCTTGCTTCTTATTATAAAGACGTCATCTAATGTTATCAAATATTAACAATTGCCTCTTTTGATGTTTATTTACAGTCCTTAGCATTCGCATGACAAAATGGTTGTTAACATTATTTAGCCATAAATTTTTTCAACTACAGGTAACACCATCACAATGAAAGAATGGCAATACATAAAAGGGTAGAAAAAAATTAAAAAACAGAGACATGACACGGTCAACTACTTTTATTGGGCTTGAGCTGATACATTATCAAAGAAAATTGCCATTGGGTTTATGATACTTGTTAAATTTTAGCCAACAAGATAAATTTGTTTTCACTTTGTGGCATGGCTTTGTGCTTGCTTATTTGCTTACTTACTTTCTCTCTTTTTTCTCTCCCTTTTTTTTTAAGTCAGAGTACATCCTCTTCCCCTTATCCCTAGCCCAACTTCTGTAAATATGTTTTATTATTATAATTTAATATATTCTTCACTCTAACAATTATCAGGAGGAACACAGCTCTATTGTGTTTAAGTACACCTGTGGAGCCAGAAAAACCTAAGTAAAATTGACCACTCAATACTTTTAGTAGCATTTTATAATAAATGTCCTATAATTATGGAAAGCAAAAGAATTGCTCAACTGTAGGTTGAAGTCAATTGTAGGGTGGCTTTATGGTGATGATTGATCAGAATAGCACTCTTGGACAACCAGAGGCAGAGATAAAAGAATAACCTTAACTACTAACCTACTCAGTGACCTTGAGCAAATCAACAAGTTATCTTTTCCTTTATCTTGACAATTATTATTTTTTTCTGCCTATAGGCTTGGACTGTTCAACTGGAATAATGCCTTGATAATTTACCTCCACAAATTGAAATTTTATATGGTATGAACTTATACTTAATTATACTCTATATGATGTTTCACTAGACAAATTATGGCTTTGAACAAGATTGCAGGAGTTTAGAGTGTTGATTAAACTACTTAAATAAACAAATTGATACCAAGAACTTAAAAAAGCACCATTTGCAATAAATACTATGCTCACTGTGGCTCATCTTTTTCTGGTCTTTACTGACTGTCTGTCAGGACTTCAAGTTGTCGGGGATCCCTGTCACAGGAGTGTGGGTTACTCTACATTTAATATACATGGCCTTTCATTAAATTTCTCTATAAATCCGATGTTTTACCCCCAAGTAATTAAATTAGTAAGAGTCCCTGAGTGACACAAACAGTTAAGTGCTTGACTACCAACCAAAATGTTAGCGGTTCGAGTCCACCCACAGGCATCTCAGAAAAAAGGCCAGGTGATCTCTTTCTGAAATATCACAGCCATTGAAAACCTATGGAGCACATTTTTGCCATGAAACACATGAGGTCACCATGCCATGAAAAAAAAACAAAGCTAAATTAGTAAGGGTTTACAATATAAATTAACAAGGCTGGGTTATTAAAGTACATTTAGGTAATCCAATGCTGTTATGATGCCATGGCTTTAAAATAATTAATTTTTGAGAGGGTGGGGCCATGACAGCAGAGTAGTCAGATGCTTCCAGTGGTCCTTCTTATAACAAAGACCCAAAACAACAAATGAATCGATTATATATGACAATCTAGAAGCCCTGAACATCAAAGGCAAAGTTGAGGAAACCGACTGAGTGGCAGGGTAAGGGAGAGACAGTTCAGAAGCAGTAAGGAGTTGCCAGACCTGACCCGGGAGGAGCTGGAGCCCTTCAGGCCGGATAAGCTCATGGTGCATGATGAGGCAAGCAGTGGTGTGCAGGAGGTATTTTCCACATCAGGAGAGACCCAGCAGCAGACAGTCTACTTGGCCGTCCAGAACCAGTGAGAAGCAGCCCTTGATCAGTGAAAGATAAGTGCTTGCATGTGGCCTACCACACGGATCAAAAACACCATCCTTTGGGAAAAACCTGTCTCCCATTTACCTCCCCACTCCCTGCTCTGCACTGGATCCAGGATGGCTTCAGAGACTGCCAAGTCCCCTGGGCCAAAAGTAGGACCTGTCACGCACTCTGAGCCATTCTCCGGGCCTTAGAGAGGGAAAAAATTAACAAACGGGGGAAAAAATAAATCTGCCGGCTCCCCTAAGGCAGGAACTCAGGGTAGGCACAGCTCCTTTGCCTAGGCACAGGCATAAGGAGCCCACAGGCTTTGAGTGCCTTTCCCCCTGCATGGACATGTATGGGCCCATCTCAACAGCATAGGCCCTCATTACCACAGTACAACAGGGTATATATCTGAAGTCTAACTTCAACTGTTTCAGCTGTGAAGTGGCAGGTTTGTGACATTTGACACAGCTCTGCCCCTTAAACAATGTTTTCACCTATCAACATTAGGGGCCTGAGGACTGCTGGCTCCACACATACCACCTAGCTACCTGCAACAGGGGCCCAAGAATAAGTGGTCATTACAGCCAACAGCACTGGGTACTCAGAGTCTGGCTGCAAAACACACCCACATACATGCTCCAGGGAACAGGGACACGCTTTCCTCACAGACATGCAGGGGCAGCCGTCGGCCCCCTGCCTTGCTCAGCTTGTGACGCCCTGCTGCAGCCAGATGCCTGTGCCTTCACCAATCACCCATGCCTGTCTAGGACACTGGTGAGAGCATGCACCACACACTTGGAGGCTGACAACCTGGACATCTGAGCTGAATCCATACAGGAGGAGTAGGCAGACTCCTAGGCTCACGTACATAGTGTCAGGTCTAGCCACCTTGTGGCAGGATGCTGGAGCTTCAGGGGTGCCAGTGATTGGGCTAGCTCACACGAGCAACCTATTTGGGCATATCAAAACAAAACCAGAAGCTGGGACACAGTAAGCAAACATAAAATAAATAAATACAATAACTGATTGATGACTCAGAGGCTACACTCAATATCAAATCACATAAAGAGGCAGACCATGTTGGCTTCAGCAAGCTCTCAAAACAATCAAGAAATTTTCTGGAGGAAGAGAATTTCTTGGAATTACTGGGAGCAGAATACAAAAGATTAATATACAGAACTCTTCAAGATATCAAGAAGCAGATCATGCAAAATGCAGACCAAGGAATAGAGGAACTTAAGAAGATTAGAGAAGAGCATAATCGCAAATTCAACAGGCTGCAAGAATCCACAGAGAGACAGCAAACAGAAATCCACAAGATTAACAATAAAATGTCAGAATTAGACAACTCAAAAGAAAGTCATAGGAGCAGAATTGAGACAATGGAAGTCAGAATTAGTGAGATTGAAGATAAAGCACTTGACATCAACGTATATGAGGAAAAATCAGATAAAAGGATTTAAAAAAATGAAGAAACCCTAAGAATTACGTGGGATTCTATCAAGAGGAATAACCTACAAGTGATTGGAGTACCAGAACAGGCAGGGATAACAGAAAATACAGAGAGAATTGTCGAAGATGTTTTGGCAGAAAACTTCCCTGATATCATGAAAGATGAGAAGATATCTATCCAAGATGCCCATCGAACCCCACATAAGGTAGATCCCAAAAGAAAGTCACAAAGACATATGATAATCAAACTTGCCAAAACCATAGATAAACAGAGAATCTTAATAGTGCCTATGGATAAACGAAAAGTCATCTACAAAGGCGAATCAATAAGAATAAGCTTGGGCTACTCAGCAGAAACCATGCAGGCAAGAAGGCAATCGGATGACATATATAAAGGCTTGAAGGAAAAAAACTGCCAGCCAAGAACTATATATCCAGCAAAATTGTCTCTCAAATATGATGGCAAAATTAAGGCATTTCCAGATAAACAGAAGTTTAGAGAATTTGCAAAAACCAAACCAAAATTACAAGAAATACTAAAGGGAGTCCTCCAGTTAGAAAATCAATAACATCAGATAACAACCTAAGACTAGCACACAGGACAGAGCAACCAGATATCAACTCAGATAAGGAAGTCATGAAACTAAATCAAAGCTAAAACACTGGAAATAGGGAAACAGAGATGTCAATATGTAAAAGATGACAATATTAAAACGAAAAAGAGGGACTAAAAAATGTGGACATGGATTTTTCATTTGCACAGGAAGTCAAGCCAATATAAAGAAATAAAAGAGTGGTTTAAACTTAGAAAAATAGCGGTAAATATTAAGGTAACCATAAAGGAAACTAACTATCCTACACATTGAAATAAAAAACAAGAAAAATATAATGACTCAGCAAATACAAAATCAACAACAATGAAAAAGAAAATACATAAAGAAAAATGACTCAGCACAGAAAATTAAGTGGAACAAAGAAACTGTCAACAACACTCAAAAAAGACATCGAAATGACAGCACTAAACTCATACCTATCAATAATTACGCTAAAGGTAAGTAGACTAAATGCACCAATAAACAGACAGAGAAAGGCAGAATGGATAAAAAAAACACGATCCATCTATATGCTGCCTACAAGAGACACACCTTAGACTTAAAGACACAAACAAACTAAAACTCAAAAGATGGGAAAAAAAAAAAACATATTAAGCAAACAACACTCAAGAAAGAGCAGGAGTGGCAATATTAACCTTTGACAAAATAGACTTTAAAGTAAAAGCCACCACAAAGGATGAGGAAGGACACTATATAATGATTAAAGGGTCAATACATCAGGAGGACATAACTATAATAAATATTTATGCACCCAACGACAGGGCTCCAAAATACATGAAACAATCTCCAACAGCATTGAAAAGAGAGATAGACAGCTCAACAATAATAGTAGGAGACTTCAACACACAACTTTCAGTGAAGGACAAAACATCCAGAAAGAAGCTCAGTAAAGATACAGAAGGTCTAAATGCTACAAACAACTTCATCTCATGGACATATACCAAACACTCCACCAAACAGCAGCCAAGTATACTTTCTTTTCCAACTCACATGGAATGTTCTCCAGAATAGACCACATATTAGTCAATAAAGCAAACCTTAACAGAATCCAAAGCATTGAAATATTAAAAAGCACCTTTTCTGACCATAAAGCCATAAAAGTAGAAATCAACAACAGAAAAAGCGAGGAAAAAAATCAAACATATGGAAATTTAACAACACCTTGCTCAAAAACTACTGGGTTATAGAAGAAATTAAGGATGGAATAAAGAAATTCATAGATTCAAACAAGAATGAAAACACATCCTACCAGAACCTTTGGGACACAGCAAAAGCAGTACTCAGAGGTCAGTTTATAGCATTTCAAAGAGAAGACATCCAAAACATCCAAAGAGAAGAAAGGGCCAAAATCAAAACACTAACCCTACAACTCGAACAAGTAGAAAGAGAGCAGCAGAAGACGACCTCGGGCACCAGAAGAAAGGAAATAATAAGAATTAGAGCAGAATTAAATGAAATAGAGAAGAGAAAAACAATTGAAAGAGTTTACAAGATCAAAAGCTGGTTCTTTGAAAAGATCAACAAAATTGATAAACCATTGGCCAAATTGACAAAAGAAAAACAGGAGAGGAAGCAAATAACCCAAATAAGAAATGAGATGAGTGATACCACAACAGTCCCAACTGAAATTACCAGAATCATAACAGAATACTATGAAAAATTGTACTCTAAAAAAATTGAAAACTAGAGGAAATGGACAAATTTTTAGAAGCTCACTACCTACCTAAACTAACACAAACAGAGGTAGAACAACTAAATAAACCTATAACAAAAGAAAAGATCGAAAAGGTAATTTAAAAACTCCAAGAAAAAAAAAATGCCCTGGCTGGGAAGGTTTTACTGGAGAATTCTACCAAACTTTCAGAGAAGAGTTAACACCACTACAACAAAAGGTATTTCAGAGCATAGAAAAGAATGGAATATTCCCAAACTCATTCTATGAAGCCAGCATAACCCTGATACCAAAACCAGGTAAAGACACCACAAAAAAGAAAATTACGGTCAAGATCCCACATGAACATTGATGCAAAAATCCTCAACAAAATTCTAGTCAATAGAATTCAACAATATATCAAAAAAATAATTCATCATGACCAAGTGGGATTCATACCAGGTATGCAAGGATGGTTCATCATTAGAAAAACAATCAATGTAATCCATCATATAAATAAAACAAAAGACAAGAACCACATGATCTTATCAATCGATGCAGGAAAGGCATTTGACAAAGTCCAGCAACCCATTCCTGATAAAAACTCTCAGCAAAATAGGAACAGAAGGGAAATTTCTCAGCATAATCAAGGGCTTTTATACAAAGCTAACAGTCAGCATCATCCTAAATGGAGAGAGTCAGAAAGCATTCGCCTTGAGAATGGGAGCCAGACAAGGATGCCCTTTATCACCACTCTTATTCAACATTGTGCTGGAGGTCCCAGCCAGAGCAATTAGGCTAGAAAAAGAAATAAAGGCATCCAAATTGGTAGGGAAAAAGTGAAAGTATCTCTATTTGCAGATGATATGATCTTATACAGAGAAAATCTCAAAGAATTCACGAGAAAACTTCTGGAACTAATGGAAGATTTCAGCAAAGTATCAGGATACAAGATAAACATACAAAAATCAGTTGAATTCCTCTACATCAACAAAGAGAACTTTGAAGAGGAAATCACCAAATCAATACCATCTACTATAGCTCCCAAGAAGATAAAATATTTGGGAATAAATCTAACCACAGACATAAAAGATCTATAGAACGAAAACTACAAGACAGTACTGCAAGAAACCAAGAGACCTGCATAAGTGTAAAAATATACCTTGCTCATGGATAAGAAGACTCAACACTGTGAAAATGTCAATTCTACCCGAAGCCATCTACAGATAGAATGCAATCCCGATCCATATTCCAATGGCATTTTTTAATGAGTTGGAGAAACAAATCACCAACTTCCTATGGAAAGGAAATAGTTCCCAGATAAGTAAAGCATTACTGAAGAAGAACAAAGTGGGAGGCCTCACACTACCTGATTATAGAACCTATTACACCACCACGGTAGTCAAAACAGCCTAGTACCGGTACAACAAGATACATAGACCAATGGAACAGAATTGAGAATCCAGACACAAATTCATCCACCTATGAGCAGCTGATATTTGACAAAGGCCCAAAGTCCATTAACTGGGGGGAAAAGACAGTCTCTTTAACAAATGGTGCTGGCATAACTGGATATCCATCTGCAAAAAACTGAAAACCCATACCTCATACCATGCACAAAAACTAACTCAAAATGGATCAAAGACCTAAATATAAAATCAAAAACAATAATGATCATGGAAGAAAAAATAAGGACAATGCTAGGAGCCCTAATACGTGGCACAAGCAGAAATATGAACCATAAATAACAATGCACAAACACCAGAAGAGAAATTAGATAACTGGGAGCTCCTAAAAATCAAACACTTATGCTCATCAAAAGACTTCAACAAAAGAGTCAAAAGACAACCTACAGACTGGGAAAAAAATTTTGGCTACGACAAGTCCTATCAGGGTCTAATCTCTAAAATCTACAAAATACTATAAAACCTCAACAACAAAAAGACAAACAACCCAATTAAAAAATGGGCAAAGGATATGAACAGGCACTTCAACAAGGAAGACATTCAGGCAGCTAAGAGACACATGAGGAAATGCTCATGATCATTAGCCATTTGAGAAATGCAGATCAAAACTACAATGAGATACCTTCTCTCACCCCAACAAAGCTAGCATTAATCCAAAAAAACACAAAATAATAAATGTTGGAGAGGTTGTAGAGAGACTGGAACACATACACACTGCTAGTGGGAATGTAAAATGGTACAACCACTTGGGAAATAGATTTGGTGTTTCCTTAAAAAGCTAGAAATATAAGTACCATACAATCCGCAATCCCACTCCTTGGAATACATCCTAAAGAAATAAGGGCCAGTTCACACGAATAGATACATGCACACCCATGTTCATTGCAGCAGTGTTCATGATAAAAAAAAAGATGGAAAAAACCTAGGTGTCCATCAGCAGACAAATGGATAAACAAACTATGGTATAGTCACACAATGGAATAGTACGCAACAATAAAAAACAATAATGAATCTGTGAAACATCTTTTAACATGGAGGAATCTGGAAGACATTATGCTGAATGAATTTAGTCAGTCACAAAAGGACAAATATTGTATGAAAGCAGTATTATAAGAACTCCAGAAAAGGTTTAAACGCAGAAGAAAACACTCTTTGATGGTTACGAGGGTGGGGAGGCAGGGAGAGGGTTATTCACTAACTAGATAGTACACAAGAATTATCTTAGGTACAGGCAAGGACAGCACATGCTACAGGGGAAGACAGTACAACCGGACTCAACCAAAGCTAAGAAGTTTGCTGAATACAACCAAACACTTTGAGGGACAGAGTAGCAGCGGTGAGGGTCTGGGGACCACGGTTTCAGGGCACACGTAAATCAATTGGCATGACAGAATTTATTAAGAAAATGTTCTGCATCCTACTTTGGTGAGTGGTGTCTGGGGTCTTAGAAGCTTGCAAGCAGCCATCTAAGATGCATCAATTGGTCCCAACCCACGTGGAGAAAAGCAGAATGAAGAACACTAAAAACACAAGGAAAGTATTAGCCCAAGAGACAGAAAGGGCCACATAACCCAGAGACTTCATCAGCCCGAGACCAGAAGAACTAGATGGTGCCTGGCTACCATCAATGACCGGCCTGACAGGGAACACAACAGAGAGTCCCTGATGCAGCAGGAGAAAAGTGGGGTGCAGAACTCAAATTCTAGTAAGAAGACCAGACATAATGTCCTGACTGAGCCTGGAGGATCCCCAGAAAGCTCAGCCCCCAGACTCTCTGTTAGCCCAAAACTAAAACCATTCCCGAAGCCAACTCTTCAGACAAAGATTAGACTGGACTGTAAGACATAAAATGATACTCTTGAAGAGTGTGCTTCTTAGCTCAAGTAGATACATGAGACTAAATGGGCACCTCCTATGGAGGTGAGATGAGAAGGCAGAGAGGGTCAGGAGCTGGTTGAATGGACATGGGAAATTAGGGGCGGAAGGGAAGAGTGTGCTGTCACGTTATAGGGAGAGCAACTGGGGTCACAGAACAATGTATGTATACATTTTTGTATGAGAGGACTAACTTGAACTGTAAACTTTCACTTTAGCACAACAAAATAAAAAATAATAATAATTATTTTTTGTTTTCAAATACCAAATTACAGTTTTGTTTTTTTTTTAATTTCATTCATTTTGTTGTTGCTAACAATATACACGGCAAAACATACATCAATTCGACAGGTTTTACAGGTACAATTTAGTGACACTGCTCACATTCTTCGAGTTGTACAACCATTCTCACTCTCCTTTTCTGAATTGCTCTTCCCTCATTAACATAAACTCACTGCCCCTTAAGGTTGCTATCTAATCTTTTGAGTTGCTGTTGTCACTTTGATCCCATATAGATAGTTCTTAAAAGAGCATAATACTCAAGGCAGACATTGTTTACTAGCTAAGCTAAACTATTGTTCAGTTTTAAGAACATTTCAGGTGATATTTTTGGTTTAAGTTTTAAAGATTATCTCAGGACAATAGTTATAGGGATTCATCCACCCTCCATGGCTCCAGAAAATCTGGATTTTATGAGATGTTTAAATTCTGTTCTGTAATTTCCCCCTTTGATTAGGATTCTTTTATGGAATCTTTGATCAAAATGTTCAATAATGGTAGCCAGGAACCATCCAGTTCTTCTGGTCTCATGGCAAAGGAGGCAGTTGTTCATGGAGGCAATTAGCCACACATTCCATATCCTCCTCCTGTTCCTGACTTTCCTTCTTCCTCTGTTGCTCCAGGTGAATAGAGACCAATCGTTGTGCCTTGGATGGCTGCTTGCAAGCTTTTAAGACCCAAGGCACTATATAATGAACTAGGAGATAGAACAGAATCACTAAACACATTATTAGGCCAATTAACTTCGATGTCCCATCAAATCATGACCCTAAACCTCCAACCAGGGAGCAAAATCCCAGGAGGTGTTTGGTTGTACATAAGCAGCCTCAGTAGCTACCTTTTTTTTGTCATTGTTGTAAATATATCTGTCACACAATTTTTGCCAGTTCTCTTTTTACATGTATACAACTTATTGACGACAATTGCAATAATCGGCTTTGCAACCCAACTCTTAATCAATGTGGTTTTTCCATCACTGTTAACCCTCTTTTCCCCCCTCCCTCTCACCCCTGTGTTAATGAAGTACATGGAATTCCTCTCCATTTAATTGTCTGTGCATGTTTCAGTCTTCAACATCTTCTCATTTTATGAATCAGTTCTTTTTCACCTCCTAAGTGCACCATATTCATTCTTTTTTCAAATTTTCTTCGTAATGGGAGAATTCAGTAGGTAAACTGCTAATTATTTCTGTGTGTGTATGTGTATGTGTGTGCGTGTGTCTTCAAATTTCCTTATGTTCTCCCTCCTTTCATGAAGGCAAAGAAACTCAAGGTCTTATAATTCACAGAATTTGATTGGTGTCCTGGAAGAGAACTGGCAAACAAACCCAACAAGATGAGGCTTTTGTGGGGATAAAGGCAAAGGATGCTATAACCCAAACCACAAGAACAGACGATGCAGCTATTTCAGTTGGATAATCCAAGTCCTGTTTCCTGCCTCAATAAGTTTTGGTGCAGATGTCAAACAGCTGCTCCCTTTCACCCAAAAGTAGCTGCATTTAGTGATAGGCTGAATGATTGTCACATGCTCAATTTGTATAATTCCTTTTGCAGGGGACAAATGAGTTTCAACAGACACAGGATAAGTAAATGATCACCCAGCGTATGGCTTTTATAGTATATGGTTTTGATCAAAGATAGTACACAATAAAAGCACCGTCTTACACGATTTATCATGGAGCCAGTGGTTTTCAATTTGAATTCCAGGAATTGCCAAAATCTGTTTTATCTCCAGGCTACAGTCTTCTTCCATTGTCTAACATTTTGTTATAAAAACAGGCCCCCTTATTTTATGATTCCCAAAATCAAATCTTTAAGTTTAGCAAATTTTCTACAAGGATAGCAACATAGATCCACTATAGAGTGGGGAGCTGTATGTGATTCTACCAGATCTGACCAACAGTTTCATTAATTAATAAAGAAAAAAAAAAAACTATAATTAACCCCACGAAGTATGATAAACGCCCAGAGAATTGTTTGCTTTGAATTCTCAGTTCTTACTGGATAAAAAAAGACATTCTTCCCAAATGAGTTGAAAACTTGTGTCCACATAAAAACCTGCACAGGGATGTTTTTAACAGCTTTACTCTGTTCTATAGGGTTGCAATGGGTCGGAATTGACTTGACAGCAATGGGGTTTTATTTATAACTGACAAAAACTGGAAGCAAGAAAGATGTCGCTTAATAGGTGAATGAATAAACAAACTATGATACATACATACAATGGAATATTATTCATCAATTAAAATAAACACTCTATTAAGCCCTGAAAAGACACCGTGGAACCTTAAATACATATTGTCAAGGGAAAGAAGCCAGCCTGGAGAGGTGACATACTATATGCTTCCAACTATATGGCAGAGAGAAAACTACAGGGATAGTGAAAGTTCAGCGGTTGTCAGGCGCTGAAGGGAAGGGGTGTGAGGGGGGAGAGATGAACAGGTAGAGCACAGGGGATTTTTAAAGCAGTGAAACTATTCTGTAGGATACTGTAATGGTGGATACATGACATTATGCATTTGTGAAAACCCACAGAACTGTAAAACACAAAGATTGAACCCTGACGTAAACTATGAGATTTAGTTAATAATAACATATCAGTACTGGTTCATCCATTGTAACAAATGCACCACACCAATGCAAGATGTTAATAATCGGGGAAACTGTGGGCAGCAGGAAGGGAGTATTTGGGAACTCTGTAATTTCTGCTCAATTCTTCTGTAAACCAAAAACTGATCAAAAAAATAAAGTCTGTTAAACAGAAAAAAGACATCCTTTCCACAGGTTTTTCTACTTAGCAAAGTTATGAAGCTTTACCATGTATTTTACAAAGATTGGCACCCAAGGCCTGTTCTAGGTACCTCTGCACACAATGATTCAAGCAAATGGCACCACCATCCTATTCTCCAGTTCCTTCTCAAGTGGGAATCACAATGAAGCATTTAAAATGGCTAAAATTTTTCCTGATGGTCTTCCAGATTTCACCTTATGCAGAATCAGGAATGAGCCACTGGAAACATGTTAACTGAGTCTTCATTTTCTAAAAGATGTAATCAGTGTCATTAATAAGCAAAGAGAGGGGTACTCGCTCCCAATAATCCTCTCACAATCTGAAAAGATTGTGTGTGTGTGTGTGTCTGCATGTACATACATTGAACTGTGTGTATACACATGGTTCAATGGAAGGACACTGGCTCACAAAAGATTATTAGGAGGTAAGAGTTCATAATCTTCCATACACACAATTGTTACATTTAGGTGTGGAAAAAAAATTGAAGGCAGTTTGTCCCCCTTCAAGCAACTCCTCTACGTCTCTTTTAGACCATCTTCTGCAATGAGTTATTTTTGTTTCTCCATAACAGCAGCTTGCATGTGACTTTGTTTTCTGTCTCCAGCTCTCTTTAACTTATAGGCAGAATGTACATTGCTGTCTAATTCCATCTCTGGGGGGCTGAGTTTAAATGAACAGAAAAGTGAATCAGATTGTCTCAGCTGAAGTCACATATCACCTTGCCCCAATCATCCCAAGGATTGGAGATTACCTGATATACATGTGACATGTGACACCAGGGCTGGGTATGGCTGGGATGTCTGAAGAACTATTTCCTTTTCTGCCTAACCAAGCAATCTCTTAGAGATAGAAAATATCTGTAAAAAAAAAAACTTCTTGAGTTTAGAGACAATTTCACATTGTCTCTAAATGCCATTAAATGATCATATAAATGCCCTGTATTACAAAGATACTAAATAAATGATGTTGGTCGTAATATGGACATGAAGATATCCTTCCTAATAAGAATATGACATTTTAATTATTAAAAATTTAACTATTAAACTATTGAAAATATGACATTTTAGCTGTTACAGCATTATAATAGTTTTAATTAGCTGAATATCTAAGAACATATTTGAAACTCAGACATAAATTTAATATACGTGTTCTGAAATTTAAAATCACACAATGGAAACAAAAAAGTTCATGGTGGAAAAATTCTATTTCTATTAACTGCCATTAGCGCTTTTCACTAGACTTAATTAGTAGTTGTATGCAAACTGAAAACTCAGATACATTGTTTAAAGCTGCTTTTAAAATCAGTAGTAATATCAGTTCACTAGATAAAACAATCATCAGAATTCTGTAAAAAGAACTTATAATAATAATAAAAATAATACTTTCCATTGACGGTTGCTTTGTTAGGCACTTTCTATGCATAATCTTTCATATCCACAACAATTCTTACATTTAGGTGTGTTTTTTACCGTTTTACAAATGAGCAGTCTCAGGCTCAGCCCTGGTGGCACAGTGGTTAAGAGCTAAGCTGCGAACCAAAAGGTCAGCAGTTCGAATCTATCAGCAGCTCCTTGGAAACTCTATGAGGCAGTTCTGCTCTGTCCTATAGGGTCACTATGAGTTGGAATCGACTCAACAGCAATGGGTTTGGTTTCGGCTTAAGGTCTCAAGGCAAGTATGTAGCTGTAGCAGCAATCTCTAATAATAATCAGACAATCCTTCAACTAACGCAATGGTATCTTTACAAAAACTAGAAGAATCTGACACTTTCTCAAGACAATGTATCACATCTGATGGAAAACTGCCATTATAAATATCGACATCCCTCATGACTACAAATGCTAATGGTGCCCCCTAGAACTGTTCAAGGCAAAATCTACACAACTATATACGTCAGCCTGTTAATCAAACACACTAACAATGCTTTTAGTTAATCCTCCTTTCCACATGGAGTGCCATTCATTATTGCCCTAGCCCTCCCTGCCTCCCTCACTTGCCCCCACCCCATTTCCTAGGTAAATAATTAAACTCTGAAAGTGGTTTAGCCCATTTGTTCCCTGATATCCCAGTGATAAAACTTTAAAAGGAGTGCTAAACCACAGTTTCAATAAATCTTTACATATAATTCAACCAATAAAACATTACATGGTCCAATACATGCACATAATTTATGGTCCACTGTCCCTCTGTGACTCCCTTTATAAAGTAAAATAAAATAAAAAACCTTAGTTCTACAGCTAACAAGGGAAATCTCTTGACAAACATAAACAGGGCTTCCATTTTGTTGTTTCCTAGTTTGATGAAGTGAAACGTGACATCATTCAGGACACCTGTTTAGAGGACTTAACTACATGCATTAACTTCATTTGCTTATTGCTTCCATGTCTGCAAGGATCAACTTTTTCTAGAATGATGGCTTTGCTGCCTTATCTTCCATTAGACCAGTGATCCACAAGCAGGATGGAAGAGAAAGGGTGTGAAATGTTAGAATCTCCAGGGAAGCACGTGTAGTTTGGAAAAGCACATTCAACCTCATAAGACAAGAGAACTCTTGTTTTTATAGTTCAAACTACAGAAAATATAACCTTATGAAACCCTGGATGATGCGGATTGAGATCAAGGGAGAGAAGGAAGATCAAGGGGGAGAAGGGAGGGAAATATGAAATACATGTAAAAACTTGAGACATCTCACTCTGAATTCATGAGTGAATTTCACCATTTTACTGAATAACTTATTTAACTACTTCCTTTCCGCTCAAGACACTGGAGGAAAGGTAAAATCAGCAAGGTTATTTGACCTGGGTTTTAAACTTAAAGGAATCTAAAGTTTGATTTTTGTGTAGTAACAAATTTGTGCAAGGGTACTGCATGAGACCTAGAATAAACCAAACCCATTGCCATTTTTTTTGTAAAGATGCCTTTGCGTTAGTTGAAGGATTGTCTGATTATTATTAGAGATTGCTGCTACAGCTACATACTTGCCTTGTGGCCTTAAACTAAAACTAAACCCGTTGCTGTCGAGTCGATTCTGACTGATAGTGACCCTATAGGACAGAGTAGAACTGCCCCGTACGGTTTCCAAGGAGCAGCTGGTGGATTTGAACTGCGGACGTCTGGTTAGCAGCCAAGCTCTTAACCACTGTGCCACCAGGGTTCTGAGACCTAGAATAGTGACCCTGAAATATACCTTTGATAGATTATTTTTCCAACAGCTGTATTTATATCATATTTCTAAAAGCCACATATCTACCAATTTTAGATACTGTTCTTGTGTTAGTGAGAAATATTGTAACCCAGCTCATGCTGAAATAATTCTGTATTTACATTCACATTACAACTGTTTCTACTTCTAAACCCAAACAACCAAACCTACTGCCATCAAGTCAATTCTGACTCATAGCAACCCTACAGGACAGAGTAGAACTGCCGCATAGAGTTTTCAAAGAGTGCCTGGTGGATTCAAACTGCTGACCTTTTGATTAGCAGCTGTAGCTTTTTAACCACTAGGCTTTTTTTCCTCTACTCCTAAAGTAACCTGCAATCCTCAGGAGCACAGTCTCTTGGAATGGTTTCATGTATATGTATATACGTGTGTATGCATATGTACATCTTATATTAATTTTAAATGGTTTATTTATATATAATAGTCACATATAGTAACGGACTTGAGATGAGGTCTGAAGTGTAGGCATTAACTAGATGAAGGAGGTGAAGAAGATTCTTGGAAGCACAACATCTCATTTGAGTACTGAAAGCTGTGATCCACAGTATTGACTCAATTGGAGGGTGCCAGGACAGACCAGGAGAAAAGGGATTTTGCGGCAGGCCTCCATGAGTCTCTAACAAGAGGGCCTACAGAGAGGTGGACCGTAAAAGCAGCTGATTTAGACCAAAGGACTTCCATTTTCCTGCTGTAATTGCCACCTACCAACCTTCATCTCATAGTGAGACATAAAATAAGGATACATACTGGCATTTTAAAAATAAAGCAAAATAAGGTAAAATAATTTTTTTTAATTAAATAAAATAAGGGGCAAATCTGCCCAGGAAACACACACACAAGAAAGTACCTAAGTAGATCATGAATATCTTACTATATGCTGCTAGCTGGTCATCACTACAGTTTTCTAGTAAAGATATTTCAGGGACTAATTGTCTTAGGAAATGGAGAAAAGATTGACATTTTCAAGGATTTCACTTGGATCCACAATCAACGCCCGTGTAAGCAGCAGTCAAGAAATCAAATGACGCATTGCATTGGACAAATCTGTTGCAAAAGACTTCTGTGAAGTGTTAAAAGCAAAGATGTCACTTTAAGGACTAAGGTGTGCCTGACCCAAGCCATGATGTTTTCAATTGCCTCGTATACATGTGAAAGCTGGACGTTGAATAAGGAAGACCAAAGAAGAATTGATGTCTTTGTATTATGGTGTTGGCGAAGAATACTGAATATACCATGGATCACCAGAAGAACAAATCAATCTGTCTTGGAAGAAGTACAGCCAGAATACTCCTTAGAAGCAAGGATGGTGAGACTTCATCTCACATACTTTGGTCACGTTATCAGGAGGGATCAGTACCTGCAGAAGGACATTATGCTTGGTAAAGTGGAGGGTCAACAAAAAAGTGGAAGGCTGTCAACAAGACGGATTGACACAGTGACTGCGACAATGGGCTCAAGCATAGCAACCATCATGAGGATGGTGCAGGACCAGGCAGTGTTTTGTTCTGTTGTACGTAGAGTCGCTATGAGTCAGAACCGACTCGAAGGCACCTAACAATAACAACAACTGTCGTAGCTAGAAGAGTCATAACGCAGAGAAAAATAATTACCACTACCCTTTGCTATTTCTAGGATTCACAAGAAAATCCCAGGACACTTGCCTCTCTTAATCAATTTTATTTTTTTAATAATTGAACAAGGCCATTGAAGATGGCTTATGTTAAAGAAACAGTTAAAAAAAAACTCACTTCAAACAAATATAAAAATAAAAGCAGCAGTTCCTCAGAGAATATGTCTCATGATAAAGTCTCCTTCAACATATATTAGGCACTAGAAATCATTTAGAAATAAACTAAGTGGATAATTACTTCATCCATCTTTTACCAGATTGATGAATTATTTATGAAAATTTCCTTTGCTGTCTTCTTCAGTTCTTTTTGCCAAACTTTGGATTAAAGTGTGAATATTTCAAATTGGTTAAAAACAAAGATTATCTTTTACAATAAAATGGTATGTCTTTAAATAATAAAACCTTCACTCCTTCCCAATGTTCTTATATTCCTAACAAATCTTGTATACATGCTTCCCTTATATTGCTTTCTGGGTTGGCAACCCTTCAAAATTCTCTTGGCAGCCTGTCTTGGTAAAGCAGTAGATTCTTCCCCTGTTGTCTAAGTTTGCATGTTTGTTTAGATCTTAACCTTGTAGAGGAGGTTTGCTCTCAGGAAATTATGAGATGAAGCTCCTCTCCTCTAAAATAATTCTACCACACATTCTCTTCAAAAGCAGTCCTACTCTAATAAACTCCTCCTTTAAAAGAAAAAAGAAAAATACACAGAAAAACTATTTAATAGTTTCTTATAAAGTTAAACATACATTTACTATGCAACCCAGCAATTCCACCTAAGAGAAATGAAAACAAATGTTCACACAAAGACCTGCACAGGAAAGTTGACAGCGGCTTTATTCATAATAGTCCCAAACTGGAAACAACGCAAACGCCCATCAATGGGTGGAATGGATAAATTGTGGTTTATCTATACAATAGGATACTATTTAGCAGCAAAAAGAAACAAAGTACTGATACATTTACCAGCACAGATGAATGTCACAAGCACCGTGCTGAGTGAAAGACACCAGACACTAATGACTAAGTTATATATGATTCTGTGTATGACAATCCAGGAAAGGCAAAACCATAGTGTCAGAAAGCAGATCAGTGGTTGCCAGGAACTGGAGGCGGGGAACAGACTGACTGCAAAGGAGCATGAGAGAACTTTCTGGGGGTGACGTGAATGTTCTATATCTTGCTGTGATAGCAGTTACACAACTGTATACATTTGTCAAAACTCATTAAACTGTACCCTGAAAATGGGTGAATTGTATTGCATGTAAATGATAAAAAATAAATAAATAAATAAAGCTGATTAAAAAGAACAAGTTGACTAACAAAAGCAAAAATTTAGATCTATGGTCCTTAAAATACTTTGTATCATAGCGTTTAATGAGATCTACGGACTCGATTTCATAAAATTAAGAGAAAACAGATTCATGAAGAAGTTTTGTGGACTCACCAAAGGCTTCCATGGACCCAAGCTAGAAAACCTTTCTTTGGAGGATAAGCCTGAGGAGAGGCATTCAGAAAGGAATCGTAGAGGATGCTGAAATCAAATACTAACCACATCATGATTTTTCCAAGACCCCCAATTTGGCAATCCATTAAAAATTATCTTATGTACCATCTTTGACACAGATAACCAAGGACTGGAAAGGAGGAGCCAAGATTGCAGCTTAGTCAGATGCACCATACTGTCCCTCTACAGCAAAGACTCAAGAAAGCAAGCGAAATGGATGCAGATAACAATCCTAGATCCCTGAATATCAAAAAGGAAAGACAAAGAATTGAATCCAACTCCAACTAAAAGAAAAAACTGAATGAACACAGCAAAAGAGGATTGAAAAGGAGCAAAGGTGCTCTGCCAGCCATCCTAGCTCAATGTGGTCATCTTGAGACAAAGCCAGTAGCGACCCTTGGTGAGGACCATAGGAAGGCATCTTCATGGCATTGCCACAAGAGACAGAGAAACTGTATAAACGCACCCAGAGAGAAGCAAGGTGAGTGGATCATGATCCGGATGTAAGGAAGGAAAACACAGAAAGGAGAGCAAGAATTCCAGGCATCCTACAGTCCACAGAGCAGGGAGGGAGTCAGGATCCAGAGTCAGGTATACACAAGAGTGGAGGTCCCTGACCTCTAGGATGGATGGTGTGCACGAGGCAGTGGGTCAGCAGAGTATCTGCAAGACGTCCTCCACCTGACCAGACTCCAGGTGGCTTCCCCCTACTCCTCACACTTGGTTGAGGGCAGTTTCTGACTACTGGCTGCAGTAGCTGAAAGCAGGCATACTCCCCCTCCCCTCACCCTTGATTGGAAGTGGTGGAGGGTCCCATACCACAGCCACCCCACCTGACCAGAAACCATAATACCAGCTTCCTCTTACCTAGCCCCATTTGCCATACCCCCTACTGACCCAAAGAGCAGCAATAAGCATACTCTCAAGCATTCACCCACCCGCTACTCACCCTGCCACAACACAATGAGTGGCAGCGACCACATAACTGTGCATGCACCCACCCACCACCCATGCCCCCGCCCCCAACCTAGTGAGAGGCAGCGACCACACAAGCATGCACACCCACTGCCCACTCTCCCCCGCAAACTACTGAGTAGCTGTGACCATGTGACTGCTCGCTTGCCCGCCCACCACCCACTCTCCCCTCAGAACCAATGAGTGGTGGCAACAGTGCTCCTGTGCACACACCCCCCCACCACATGCCTCTGACCCAGTTAGCAGCAGCAACCACGCAACTGTGCGCACACACACCTACCCTTCCCCAACCTGGCCGGTGGTGGTGACCACGTGCCCCTGTGCTCATCCACCTACCACTCTCCCTCTAGCCTGGGACTGTGTAAATGCACGTGCCGCTGCCCACCACCCAAACCCCCCAAAATGGCAAGCAGCAGCAACCACAGGAATGCGTACACATCCACCTACCACCCACCACCCCCTACTCACCCAGCAAATGGTGACAACCAGGCCCTCTGCTCGCCCCCCCACACCCCCCACACCCACTGCCCCATCCACTCAGCGAGTACCACTGCCCACTCCTGCACCACTGATCAACTGATCAACGACAGACCACAGCCAGTACCTGCCCAGCCCACCCTCAGCTGCCCCACATGACCCGCAAAAGAAGGACAACGAATAAGGAAGACAGAAGAAGAGCTGATGCTCTTGAATTGTGGTGTTGGCGAAGAATATTGAATATACCGTGGACTGCCAAAAGAATGAACACATCTGTCTTGGAAAAGTACAACCAGAATGCTCCTTAAAAGCAAGGATGGTAAGACTATGTCTGACATATTTTGGACATGTTGTCAGGGGGGATCAGTCCCTGGAGAAGGACATTATGCTTGGTAAAGTAGAGGGTCAGCGAAAAAGAGGAAGACCCTCAATGAGAGGGATTGACACAGTGGCTGCAACAACGAGCTCAAGCATAACAATGATTGTGAGGATGGCGCAGGACCGGGCAGTGTTTCCTTCTGTAGTACATATGGTCTCTATGAGTCAGAACCAACTCGGTGGCACCTAACTACAACATAAATGGAAGCACTGAAAAACATGTTCACAGAAAAAGTAGTTGGGAATGGAAGAACTTCTGTGAGAGTGATGTCAATTCTTTGCACTATTTGAGTTAGATCACAAGAATCACATAGATCAATCAGCTAACAATTTTGAGTAGAATATCCTTTTATTTATATATTGTCTTGAAAGGAACGAATTGGAAATTACTATATCTTGCAAAAGGATTTGTTAGCTAGTCATTAGAGTCATTCACTTACTCAACACCAACCCCAACAAGCATAATGATCCTTTGTCACCTGGACACTCTCAGACAAGACACTAATTCAGGATGTATGAGAGCTACGCCACTCTTTGCAGAGTAAGAGAAAAGGGGATTGTGAACGGGGAGGAGGGTAGGAGGAGAACGCTTGTACTCTATCACAGAAGTCACAGACTACTTGATTAATTTTAGCAAGGGAATATATTTGAAAGTTGAGAATCAGGATATTGATTACTTTAAAACTCTCAGTGTTAGCACAGTCCTTGGAAAGGCTTGCAGGCTTTCAGGGATACGGGTCCCTGGTGCGAAGACCATTTTACAGATGTTGTACTGTTTACAGAAGCTCATATAGTTAAAAGATGGGTTTGACCAGGACAATCTAAATTATAATTTTCATAATTATTGGGAATCAAATTTCATTTATAATGATGCACTTTCAGAAATACATACTTCATGTGATTCTGTTTTTATCAAAAGGAAGCTCGGTATTGACCAGTCTTCTTTAAAGAGTCTTTATACTTACCACATCTTTCTTAGTAAGAGGAAATCATGCTTTGCAAAGAGCAAACTAATTAATATCCCCAATATTCAGAACGTATTAAATATTTCAAAAAGCCCAAAAGTCAGATAGAATCTAATGCTAGCGGAATGAACTCTTCTAGCCCCATAGCGGAATTTCCAGATGAGGGGCCAAAATGAGAAGACAAAACATGTTAGTCAAGAACATGTATTTGCATGTTAAGAAGCAGCTGGTATTTTAAAAAGCTCGTTTTTCTCTGATTAAAAGATAATTTTGTCTGCTTTTTTTTTCACTGTTTTGTTTGCTTACCTGTTTTTGTTTCATTTGCATACGTGTATGTATTGGGCTGAAAAGTTTTTCGTATTTTTAATATAGGCATTCAAGTCTTTGGAAAATAATTTTTGTCCTTTTAGTGACACTTTCCTCATTAATACTGAGTTTAGAGAGTTATATTCAAATAAATATTTAAGAAATATATATTAACACCTACTCTGTCTGTGTAAGGTACTGCACTTGATGACATTGGAGATGTAGGGGTGAATCCTTCAAGGAATGTAGAATCCATACAGAAGAGAAATATATATTCAAAAATGACTAAAAGATAGAAAAGGAAATGAGAATATACCTAAAGGCGTGCAAAGACTTTCTAAGGGGTAGGCTAACACTATTAAGTTTTAGGAAAATTAATCTTGAGAAAATGCATGTACTCTTAGTAAGATTTTTAACTGGTATTCGATTATCTTTCATCATTTACATTAAACCAATTCATTCATTTAGCAGAGATTCCTCGAGAGTCTGCTATGCACCTAGCATAGTACTGCCAGTACAAAAATGATGCATGGCGTGATTAAATGATGAAGGTGTGGTTTACGCCCTCTAAATGCTCACAGTCTTTTGGAGGAAATTGATATTTAGACCAAAAATTACAGTAAAAGCTTGTAGGTACTACAACTTTAAATGTAATGAAATTATGTGTACTTAAAGTGAAAAAGGACAAATTTGTGTTTCTGGTTTGTCAAGGCTTTTATTTTCATCTTCCTTAACATAACTCGTGGAATAATCCAATGCTGTGAGAAGTGATCAGATTTTGGATATATTTTAAAGGAAGAACTGAGAGCATTTGTTAATAGATCAAATGCAGGATATGAGAAAAGGAGACTAGGTAAGAGTAACTCTAAGATTTAGATGAGAAGAACTGGAAAAATTAAGGTGCCATTTACTGATATGATGTATCAATCAATGTTTGCTGCATTAACAGAACACCCCAAAACTTTATGGCTTAAAAGTGATTTATTAGTTGACAATACTGTGGGTTGACAAGTTAATTTAGGATCATCTGGGTGGTTCTTTTGTTGGTCTTACCTCAACTCACTTATTTGGTTGCAGTCAGCTGGCAGCTTAGCTGAGGCTGTACGGTACAGGATGGCTTCACTCATGTGTCTGGTGGTTGACAGGCTATTGACTGGGGCACCTCATTCTTCCTGCATGTTGCCTCTCTAGCAGGCTAGCTCAGACTTATTGACATGGCAGAAGCTTCTCAAGACTGCAAGAGTGGACGCTACAAGGCATCTTGACGCCTATGTTCAAAACTTGCACAAGTTTACTTCTGCCACATTCTAATGGTCAAAAGAAGTGACAAAGCCTAACAAATTCAAAGAGTGGGGAAATACATTCTATCTCTTGATGCAAAGAGCTGCAAGTAGGTTATCTAAAAGTGAGATACGTAATATATTTGTTTACTAATAGATATAATGCAATAAAGAGGGGAAATTTATGATGCAGGAGAGAGAGAGCTGGTAATAGCAGGGGGAAAGTTCTTGAGTGGAAAAGAGGATTGGATCTATATAGCCTTAGATAGAGTTACATACAGTTCATCCACTGTAACTGAAAGGAAAGGAGAATATTAGCTCAAAAATATGCACACACTTCTTGACTTGGTTGTGGGAACATATGGAAGATATCTTCTGATGGCTTCTTTTCATTTTTTCATCTCTATTACTTAACGCAGAACGTAGTTCATAGTAGCTACTTAAAAAAAGTTTCTAGAGTGAATACAATAAAAACAATCCTACTCTACAAGAAAGAGTGGCAAAGCCCCACTTTGTCTAACAAATAAATGCACTTAATATACACGTATTTTAATTCATAGCTTTTGTTAACAGATTCTTAAGATGCTTTTAAATTACCCATGTAAACAATTTTAAAAAGCACAACTCCCCTGAATTTCCCTGTGCCACCCTCCTTAGCAATCAAAGGTAAAAAGAGCCCTGTAACAATGTTGATCTCTCTGTAACTTGACGCCGCTTTGACTGATAGAAAACAGCCAAACTAACAAGAGGAAGCTAAATAAAGATATTGTTTACTAGGCTCTGACAACCTATTGCTGGCAAGCAGGTGAACCCTATCTAAGAGATAAATAGTAAAGAAAGCATTGTGCATGGTCTTAGATAAGTAGAATATGAGGAATATGATTTAAAAGAAAAACACCGCTAGCCCTCATATACAGCGCTCAGGATGTGTTTTGAGACTTTAAATACATAAGTAGCTGAATTGGATAATAAGCCTGGGACAAGCACTAACTGGCAGCTCAATGACAATCTCACTGTGTGGCAGAAGACAGCTCTCTGGTCATTAGCATAAACAACACATTCCAGGGTTCCAAACTATGTAACTTCCCACATTGAGCTCCTGACCCAGCTGACCTCAGTGCTGAGTGAGCCGGTCAGCATCTGTGAACAAAGTTAAAAGCTACACAGATACCAAAGGTACAAAGACAAAGCTAAGAAATTTCTCCTTTCAACTGAGTTCAATTCAACAAATCTTATTTGAATACCTTATATTCAAAAAACACGGCAACAGAAAGTAGGTACAAATAACAGTAAAATGGATACTCTACTGTCATTCTATTTTTGATATAATTATTTACTTGTTCTAAGAATTTGAACTAAGAAAACTAAGAAAAAGGACTTGCTTGTCATTACTTAATTATATATTATGGGAAAAATACATGAAATTACTACACATTTAAATTAAGCATCACAATGAATTCCAAATGCCTTTCAGTATTTTTGGTCTAAACCAAGACCACTGACATCTCTTCCCACATTATGTTCTAATCGTGGATGGCTAAATTGGAATCACAGACTGGTCCTAACCACCAGTTGCCATGGAGTGGATTCCGACTCATGGTGGCGACCCCATGTGTGTCAGAGTAGAACTGTCCTCCGTAGGGTTTTCAATGGCTGATTTTTCAGAAGTAGATCACCAGGCCTTTCTTCCCAGGTACCTCTGAGCATACTAGACCGCCAACCTTTCAGTTAGCAGCCAAGCACATTAACCGTTTGCACCATCCAAGGACTCCAGTCTGGTCCTAGCCCTCTCCATTTTGATCATTTTGCCTTTTCTGTCCTTGTCTGTGCTTATAGATATGTGTTTATTGGAAATTTATGAATTCCCTCTGTTTTCCTATAGTGCTGCATTATTATATTTCAAGATTATACTGCCAATTCATAGGTTTCCATTCCCCTATGTCCTTTTTTCTCCAGAATTTGAGTGAACACAACTCAAGCTGAAGGATCTCAAGTTCCTCTTCTGTGGTCTCTCTCTCTTTTCAACGTGGTCTTCTTGAAGTTGCAAATCATTCATTCAAAACTTTCGACACATATTTATGGAGCATAATTGGCTGGCTCAGTGAGTTGCGCTACACTGTGGATTTTCTCCTCCTTTTTCCTACTTGCTTCTCCAGAGTGCTTTTCACCTCCCATCTTCTGTTATGCTTTGCTATCTGCCCCTCTACTTCAGAAAATCACGTGGTTTAGTCTGGAAAACACTGACTTCATGCGAGCATGCCTCCAGGAAGATCATGTCCCCAGAACACTCAACAGTCAGTCAGTCTCTCTCTCTCTTTAACTATTCTGCTTTTTTGCTTTCTGCCCCTGAGAGATAACATACTCCCATTAGAAACCGCAGACCATTAAGTCAGTAATATTGCCAAGATCTGCTGGGATGGACAAGAGGTTCTCAGCACTGGAGAAGATGACGATGTAATTTGAAAACTCACCCCTCATAATTCCATAGGCCACCCCCTATCCATTTCTTCTCCTATCACATGTGCGCGCGCGCACACACACACACACACACACACACACACACACACACACACACACAGAGACACAAAGCAAAACCCACTGTCACTGAGTCGATTCCAATTCATAACGACCCTACAGGACAGATTAGAACTGCCCCATAGGGCTTCCAAGTAGTGGCTGGTGGATTCGAACTGCCAACCCTTTGGTTAGCAGCCGAGCTCTTAACCACTGTGCCACAAGGGCTCCTTTCAAATATCTCTTTTATAGCTAGAACTCGTTGCAGAATTTGTCAGAAAAGTTTTGAGCTTTTACAGTTTCTTATCAAGACCTGGGATGACTCATATCATAAGGCTGATATATGAGACAGTCAGACTGATTTTAATTGTGATCTGTTTTTCCTTCCCAGCCCGTCACTGTAGCGCTAATGATTGTAAAAATGCCCCCAAAGGCAGGGAAATAGTAAAACAAACACAAGAGTCAAAGGATCACAAGCTCTCAAATAAGCAAATATTGCCCATATTTGAGAAAAAAATATATTGGGTTAGTTTATGAATGTTTGAACATTATGAAAATCTCCAGAGGCAGAAAAAAAGATAACCTTTGACTATAAGAATGAGATATTCTCTTAATGACGTCACTTGCCACTTATCGCCATTTGTAAAGATTAACACCTTCCACCCTAGGTCAATTTTACTTAGGAATGATCACAGATGTACTGAGCAATCGGTGAAAGAGATGCCTTAAGAATTATATATTATAAAATCAAATATAAAATCTAGACAGGTAAAACATTCTCAAATTCATTCTTAAAGAAGAACAAAATCTGTTCGAAATTCTGTTCATTCTGAAAGTCGTCCTTGCCCACAAAGGAATACCTTTGTTAATTTATATGTATTTGGCATAGAAACTCAAACTAGCTTGGAAATTTTGTAATAACTAATAGGAAAATTAACTGCCAGTTACATAGACCTTGCCTGTCTCCCCTTTACCCATTAAGTTGGTCTAATTGGCTCTAACAGCTGGGTGGCCTGGGTCACATGTCAACATTCAGTCACCTTTCACACATCCTGCATCATCATTATCATAAAACAGCCACCATTCATTGAGGTCTGGTGTGTGATGGGTGCTTTTAAAAACATATCTCATTTAACTCTCACAACAACCTTATCAAGGAGGTAATATTATCTCCTTTTAAGGGAAAGTGAGGCTTACCAAGATTAAGAAATTTATCCAAGGTCTTCTACCTAATAGGTGGTAAAGCCAGGATTTGAAATCAAGCATGTCTGCTTGCAAATTCAATAACACTGTGGTGCTTCTGGAGTCCATGGGTGGTGCAAACTATTGACATACTTGGCTGCTAACCAAAAGGCTGGAGGTTTGAGTCCACTCAGAGTCACCTGGGAAGAGAAGCCGGGGGATCTACTTCCGAAAACCCAGCCATTGAAAACCCTATGGAGCACAGCTCTACTCTGACACGCACAGGGTGGCCATGAGTTGGAATTGCCTTGAAGGTAATGTTTTTTTGTTTGTTGTTTAATGGTGCTTCCATGATAGAGTGTGATGGCAAAACTCCCTAAATGGTTCCAAACCAACAAGGTCACAGAAAATTGTCATAAATAAATATGGAAGATTAAAAATGTGTGACTTTTATCAAGAGTGTGAAATTGTGTTAGTTTGTCTTGATAATCAGTGAAGCATGAAACACAGACTTCCCTTAATTTAAAGGTATGATGAAATAGCACTTTGGAGTTTACCAAGAACACTTCCAATTGAGCCTAACCTTTTAAGAGGGCAAGTCAAGTACTGTTGCTCCATTTTCCAGAAAAGGAAAAGGAAACTGAGTCTCAGAGAGGCAGGGTGGTTTGGCTAACGTCACACAATTAGGATGCAGTGGAATAAGGCCTAGGTCCTGACTGTCTTGAGTTCCAGTTGTTTGTTCTTTCCAATACGTTTTAAGGAGCCCTCTGTTTATGAGTGATGAGAGGAAGCTCCCTGGACTTTGCTCCATGATTGCTGGAAAAAAGAATGTATAATAAATCAACTTGAAATATCCACTGAGAGCCTCATTCATTATTTAAGCTTGGCACAGTAGTACTAACAAGCAGTGTGAGAAAACTGTTCCAAGCTATGGGATACACTGTGACTACAAAAAGTATGGAATAAGAAAGAAGAGGGGGGATTCGTAAGGAATGAAATGACCAAAAGCCATTTATAAGCAAAAGAGTTTAATCGAAATTTTAACAGGACCATATCTAAGCATTCTCAGAAGTCCCCTTTCATGTGCCAACTTCTTTGTTACAAATTATCCTCCAGAATAATCTAGATACACCCTGAACGTTTTTCTGTTACGTGTCATTAATCATATTTCCTAAAACTGTAATGTGTACTCATGAGTTTTTGAAGATTCTAATTCATTTTTTAAATTGGCAAAATAACTTGTATAATTTAGGACGAGATTTACGTAACATGAAGTTTAATAAAAAATGGGGAAATGATTGAAACTCACACATGAGGGGAAAATAATTAGTCTTACAAAGATGATTCACACCTAAAATTAACAGATTTTACTTTGTTTTGTCTGGATAATGATTTGAAACTTCCCTGCTGCTTAATTTCTAGTCATCCTGAAGCCAAGCCAATAAATACAGATCCGAATAGTTTTACTCATATGTTTAGTCATATACTTCATATTGGACTGTTGGTTAAAACCGGGAAGTACAAGGAATACTGGGGCAACATGAAAAGCATAAAAATTGTAAAAATTCTTCAAGAGAAAAGAAAAGGAATAATTTGTTCCTGATACAAAGGAAGCACTCCAGGAGAAGGAAATGAGAGGGTTTCTGGATGTTGAGGTGAAGGGGAAAAAAGACTGGGGAAGAAGTATGTCTGATGAGCATTTCTGAGTGAAATCCTATCTGCTGTATGTGTAAGGAGTCCTGGTGGCGCAGTGGTTAAGAGCTTGGCTGTCAACCAAAAGGTCCGAAGTTTGAATCCACCAGCCGCTCCTTGGAAACCCTATGAGGCAGTTCTACTCTGTCCTATAGGGTCACTATGAGTCAAAATCGACTCAACAGCAATGGGTTTTCTTTGAGTATGTTGTAAACACTTCTAGTCACTCAACAGATATTCATTACAACTAAAAACATCACCGTAGGTTTAAGGTGATCAGATCTTTTGTGGGTGCTGCTCAAAGTTAGCTCAGAGCTGAAGCAGAACCAGCCCAAGAAGGCAAAGAGAACAGCATAAACATACATCATGTTAAAAATAATATTTCTGTTACTATCGTGGTGAAATTCTGAAGGTCAGTGGACCCAATTTGAGAATCACTGCTCTACGTAGCAGTTTTGTGCCGAAATAAAGGCATAAACTCAAGAATAATAAAATGTTCAAGCTGTAGTCCCAGCTGAGATCTGGTGAATTTATCAGCCTCTGTCTTTGAGTTTTCTTCATAGATGTCACAAAAGCCCTGTGTCCTCGCCAACGTTTTTTCATAATGTTCTGGAAACCACATAGGCCGCTATTCAGAGATAATCTGCAATCTGCAAGGTCAGTTTGAGACCAGCACTGAGAGCTGTTCATTACACTGTTAGCTTTGCTGCATCTGTCGCTTCAAGGGAGTTTCGGGCGCTTGCCCAAAGAAGAGGAGAGGATTCGGGAGAATTTATTTTAAATATCTGAACAAATGCTTAAATTGTTGCAATTGGGTTGACTATGTTTGGAGTTTCTTAAATGACTTATTTATATTTCCACTGCCATTCAAGAAAACATTTTAATTATTCACCTTTCTATTAAAAATCTGCCCTACTAAATAAGGAACAAAGGAGACTAAAAAAATAAACAATTCCTCAACTGGTAAAAAATTGATAAGTTACTTCATATCAGGAATCTACCTGTCGTATATTCACTCACTTTACCAAAAGTTTTTGTTTTTTTTTCCCCATCTTCTGCTTAGGGATATTTTCATAGTTTATTTAGTTCGTTTTTCTTCTGGTTAAGCGTACTGATGTCTTTTTCTACATCTCTAAATTCTGGAACTTTTACCTCAATACTCCTTTGCTTTAAGAACAGTTACAATTATCATTAGATAATAAGATTTTTATAAGAAGAAAGTGGATAAAAGGAGAACTACCCCATAGGGTTTCCAAGGACCAGCTGGTGGGTTAGAACTGCCGAACTTTTGGTTAGCAGTCAAATGCTTAGCCACTGCACCACCACCAGGGTTCCATGGATAAACATCCCTATTATCAAAAGACCTACCATTTCATTTCATTGCTGATGTCAAGGAAAAAGGCTCCTGACTGAGAGTGATCATTTTCCAAATTGTGAGGGGGAAATCATGCCAGTCATCTATGAGCACAATGAAGTTATCACGCTTGTAATCTACGCCTAAAACAGAGCTTTCCACATTATCTATGACCATATAAGAAGGATGTGGCTAATTTTTTTAAGTTATTAAATAGTAACGGGATATTTATCTGTCTTACTTATGAAATTGCATTAGAATCTCTTCCTTCTCTACCTAGAAGTACATCTCTGAAATATTCTATTAATTTTACTACACTCAAATACTTAACTTTGTCAGACTTAACTCATTAAATGAACTAAGTTCATCTTACTTATGCATACTTTAAAGTATCAAAACATTTGCTTATTGCATATTTCACCTATTAGTATGTTATAGAAAATTATGAAAAATATGGGATAAAAAATTGCAATGTAACAACTAATATGCCATTTCCTTCTAAAACCAAGGAGCCCTGGTGGCACAGCAGTTAAAAGCTTGGCTGCTAACCAAAAGGTCGGCAGCTCAAATCTACCAGCTGCTCCTTGGAAACCCTATGGGGCGGTTCTGTTCTATCATATAGAGTTTCTATGGTCAGAACTGACTTGACGGCAATGGGTTAGGTTTTGGTTTCTAAAACCAAATCCACTGCCATTGAGTCGATTCCAACTCATAGCGACCCTATAGGACAGAGTAGAACTGCTCTACTGGGTTTCCAATGCTGTAAATCTTAACAGAAGCAGACTGCTACATCTTTCTCCTGTGGAACGTGTGGCTGGTGGGTTTGAACCATGGACCACTTGGTTAGCAGCCAAGTGCTTTAACCACTGCGCCACATCTCCCTCTATTGGAGAGAATAAAAATTTACTCTAATATATGTGCCTAACATTGCGTTTACAGAGTCAGGTGGTATGGAGACCTAAATCAATTAACTAATGTCCTACCCTCATCCCAAATTTTGCTATGGAAGAAAAACGCTACATGTGTCATCCACTTTGACTAACTTTACTGCCTAACTGCTCTCTTGTGGCAAATTACAATTTTCTCTTTAGTGGCATAATGCAGCACCAAATTCTGGAGTCAAGCTGAGTGGATTCAAACCCTAGATGGGCCTTAGCAGCTGTGTCACCTTGACAGTTTACCTGACCTTTCTCAGGTTCAATCCCCTCATCTCTAAAATGGAGGTAGTTACCACACATACTGCTTAGGGTTGTTGTCAGGATTAAATAATATAATGTATAAAAAGTGTTTATCAAATTGCCTTGCATAAAAGAAATGCTCTGTAAATGTTCCCTATTTTTAAACAATAATAATAAACATGAGTTTAATAAACCCGTTGTTGTTAGGTGTCATCGAGTCGATTTGAACTCATAGCAACCCCATGTGACAGAGTAGAACTGTCTAGTAGAATCCTAGTTCAGCACACTTCTCAAAACATAAAAATTTTCCTGACATCAGTCACTTTTTGTTTCATGGTCATTTGTTCACTATGTATAATAAACACAAATACATAATATAAATCACAGTAACGATACAAATTATCATGTAACTGAAATGTGAATATGAAAGTAGTGTATTTAGTCCCTAGAAAACTGATACCATAATAATAAATTGTAATGGTTTAAGTTATGTAGAGTAGGTTACACTACTCTTCAAATTACCTTTATTTTATTTCATTTTATTAAATCATTCCTATACAGTACAAAAGAGATACTTTATTAACTGCATTTTAAAGCAGAGGAAATTGAGACCCAGAGAAATATAAGTTCATAGCCACTGATGGGCAAGACAAAAACCAGGTCTAAAGATACTTGGTCCAGAGTTCATCCCACTCTGTCTTGCAAGATGGCCTTTTAAACTATAAAATTCATAACTTCTATCCATTATTAATAAATTTTAACTGTGTAACAACAGAACCATCCAAATGAGTATTGTTTTGATAAATAAAAAATTAAATATACATCCTAGGATATATGTTATCAAGAATTTGACCTCAAATAAAGGTCATAATGTTTGTTAGCTTTGTATTGGTTTAAAATACAAGTTGACAAAAATTTTATTTCCTACAACGTGCTCGTCAAAATAAAGTTACACTCAACTAGGAATAGAAAGATTTAAAATGCGTCATTAAAATACCTAAATTTACTCAAAGGAAAATTATTTTTTAAGAAAGAAAAAGTCTTTCAAATTTGAATGCAACTTACGGAAGATACAGGTAAATCATAAGATTCTGAACTGAATTCAAAAAATAACCTTCACTTTGAAGTGTCCCTTTAAAGATACTCCTGAAGTGTTGCTAAGTAGAGAGCAACAAATTCTCCTGACTGTACTTTAACACTATGACAGGGTCTATTGATGTAAAAGCATTATCACTACCCGCCCTGGTCAGATAATACCTTTCCCAAGGCACTAGAGCAATAAAGATTTGCCTAAGCCATGCTGTCAGGATCGTAAATCCTTTCTGAGAAAAACAGTTAATCCTTTTGCCACGTATACTGCTTGGATTAGGAGCAAGAAGGGAGTCCTAGGCTGAGGGCACCTTCAGAAGTGGTGCTCACTGCCATCTCTTTGGGCCCCGGGAGCTGACTACAGCTGTGCCTGCGACTTGTTAAAAGGCAGATGACATGATCACAGCAGGCAAGCGGAAGAATACGACTGAGGTTGTTGGTTGGGTCAGTTAATCAAACTAGTGAGACTTCAGTTTAAGAGACAATTTGGCATAGTAAAAAGAACAGGGCATTTTTCAATTGGACAGGTTTGAGTTTTAATACCCATTCCTCGATTTATTTATTACTTGCATGACTTTAAGCAAGCAATTTATCTTCTCCATATTATAAGCATACAACCTTTGGAAAGTTACTCAATCTTTTTTTCCTCAATTTTCTTATCTGTAAAATGAAATAATTCCTTTTAGGGCTGCTGTGGATAAAGTAAGTTAACATATGTAAAGCCCTCGGCACGCGGTAAGCCCTGTTTAAGTGTTAGCTATTCTTATTTATTATTTCTATTATTACTTCCCTGAGCCTCAGGTTTTTTTGCTTTTTTTTAATCTGGGAAATGGGGCTAACAGAACATGCCTCGCAGAGTTGCTTCAAAGATTATGTAAAAATTGAGTACTTATTCTACAAGTGATGGATATTATTGTTATTGCTGTTATTGCAGCTGTTACTTTTTGTTGTTGCTTTTCTCCATGCAAGTTAGTTATTCGTGTTGGACTGTGCTATCACGCTAATTGAAAAAATGAACTGAATCTTTCTAATTATAGGGTGACAGCTCTGAGACAGGCCTGGGATTTAACCTTAAAGTTGCCTAAGTAGTAGAAGATACTGCTGCCAAAGTATATACATCACTGAAAGTGGATTAGATTTAAAAAGTCCTCCACGCAGGTGATAAAACAGAGCTATAAAATTCAGTGTCATGCAGGGCAAAGAGGGGGGCATATGGGAATGTTCTGTATTTTCTGTAAACCTAAAACTACTCTAAAAAATAAAGGGTACTAAAAAAAAATCCAATGTGAAAAGCACTAAGATTATTCAGTTTGAAAACCTACAAAAAAAAAAAAAACAAAAGTATTTCTCAAAACAATTCTTCCATATATACTCCTTGTCATGTTTCTGTTAATATGGATTGGTAAGAAAAAGTTTGCTACAGTCAAAGTTAAATGCTCATTGTAGTGCTAGTTAAGGCTTTAAGACTTTCTTCAGGTTGGACAACGATAAGAGAAAAGAGACACAGTCTGCAAATTTACTGATCATTTTCCTACATTAAGTCAGCACCAACTTTGCCAGGGCTGCAGGCAATGATGTATCCTTGGGGCAAAAGTGAGCCTGCATTGCATAACCAAGACTAGGATGAGGACAGCGAGGTGCTAATCTTGGGTGCAGAAGCCTCAGTAATCAAGATAAACAAATACTATTCTAGTGCAATATTTACAAAAAGTAAAAACTAATACCAAAAAAGAGTCCATGTTGAGCAAAATATCAAAATTTTAAACAAAGTCAGCAAATTAGTTTTCTGTGGCTTCCATAACCAATTACTACAAATTTAGTTGCTTAAAACAACACAAGTTTATTATCTTAGAGTTCCATAGGTCAAAAGTCTGCGATGGGTCTCACTGGGCTAATCAAGGAGTTGGCAGGCAAAGACAGAAGTGTGACCTGGCAAAGCCATTCTGAAAGTGGCCAACAAGTAAAGTAATCAGAAAATAGCAAAACAAGCAGGATAAATAATGTGCTTATACGTGAAGGCAGAAGAATTTCAGTATTTGGAAGCTGTTAAAAACTAAAATTCATCTCTAAAGCATTAATGATTCTTTTTCTGTATGTAGTATATAACCTATTCTGTTATTCTAAAATTTTCACTGTACTGTTATTTTACTCTTGACTTATTTTAAGTACTGCAAACATTAGTGTTGATATTTCATTTAAAAGTTCTGATTTTTCACTTCTTGTGTGAGGGAGACTTACAGCCAGGTTTTAGCAAGATTAAAGGTTGAATGAATCAGAAGAAATACAACTGGGATGTTCCTTAGAAGTGAGTACGGCAAGCCTTCGACTTGCTTACTCTGGACATGTCATCAGGAAAGATCAATAGCTAGAAAAGGACATTATGTTTTGTAAACCAGAAGGCCAACGAAAATGAGGGAAATCCTCAATGAGATGGATTGACATAAAAGCTGCAACAATGGACTCAAAACACACCAAAGATCATGAAGATGGCGCAGGACCAGGCAATGTTGCACTCTGTTATACATAAGGTTGCTATGAGTTGCAGCTGACTACACGGCAATTAACAACAACAAAGTGCCATAACCTTTCCTGTGAAGGGCCCTAGGTGCTTCAGGATTGCTTTCTGCTCATACTGAGTGAGGCTTGGTGTTACCATTCCTGGTAACCCTGAGAGCATAGGTGCCCTTCCTTCTGCCTCCCTTTATTTACCTACATGTACTCTAGACCTTGTGTTGAATTTTTACATCTTAATCTTCTATGTGTTTGTGAGTTCCTCAAGGACAGGACTCTCTCATTTATCACTTGGCACAAAATAGATGTCAGGCATTGTTGCAAATGTTATAGCACTGAATTTTCACAATTAAGTACTGTCTCTTTTACTTTGTCCCAGAGTAGTGGAGTGACTTGCACAATGTCACCCAAGATGTGGACCCAATTCCATCATGATCTGAAGCCCCCGCCCTTTCCATCCACTCTACCCCAGTACTTATCTTGCAAACACATTTCCAGAACATCACCACTGGGGGAATCACTGAAGCATGTGACTATCTAAATACAAACTTGAATCAGGAGATATCCCCACAGGTTCCAGATCACTTAATCTTTCCTTAGGAGTATTTGAAGAGGATGACAAATATACCTTTCAAGGCACAGCACATCACCGGAGAACTTTTTTTCACACACAAGAAGTCTGCTAACAAAAACAACCATTAAAACTGTCAGAAAATTGAGCAATCCAACTTCTGAAGATATACTAATGATCTATTTCTGATCAAAGAAAAGAAATCTCACTTGCTATCAAAGTGATCAGGGAAGCTGAAAGCAAGATATCTGTTTCATTAATAGTATCCTTGCCAGTAGGGCCAATTAAATTAAGATTGTCTCCTTTCTGCCCATCAAATTTGGTTCCAAACACATCACACATGTTATACTCAGAAAATTTACTGCTAGGAGACAATTTATACTTACTAATCCTAGGACTTTCGATTGTAATCTTTTTCTATAAGGGAAATTTGCATCATTGTCCTCAATTATTAACATATTTACTTGTACATACCAGAAGCAAATTCCTCCTATTCATGCCTTCAACCAAAGCAGCCAATGGCAGTAACCCCAACGGGAGGTGCAGCTTCCAGTATGCTCTGGGTTCTGGCTGCAGCATTAAGAGAAAAGCCTGCAGTACTCACTTTGAGGGCAGGAATCATGGACTCTCCCAAGAGAGCAGTCACCAGCAGCTGAAAATTGCCATGTGGAAGTCAGTGAGAGAGCTAGGGTCCTAGGTCCTTCTGCTGAATAGCAGAGTTCAATAATGGGTGCACATTCTTCACAGGGCACAGGTGTTCTAGAGAAAGTCTTCAGACACTTCATCCTATAGCTCACCCTCTTTTCTCTCAAATCCCAACATTCCCTCTCTTCCTGTTGCCTTTCCAGCTCACACCCTGTCAAAATCTGCTAAGACATCATGGCAAACCACTGTCTCATAAACACCAAGAAGAACAAAATAAAACAGAAAAAAGAACATTTGTTTTAGAGAACTTTACAGTGAAGTTTGTAACAAACTCTAACATCTTATGTACTATACAGAACTTGCTTAAATAAGTTTTCCTCGATAAAAAAACACGTTAAGAATCTAGCCTTTCTTTGAAATATTCCTTTTCAAATAATAATCAGATACATAAATGTTCATTTTTATTCAATAGAACTAGTGTCTGTAAAATTTAATTAATTGTAAGAATTATTTAGAAAGCTTCCAAAAATTCAGATTCCTGGCTTTCCACCTAAATCTTATGAATCAGAATCATCAAGGAAGTGCCAGAGAATCTGAATTTTTACCTGATGGTGATCATTGGACAAGTTTGGTAACAGTGAATTAGGCAAATATTTGTGTGTGTGTGTTCTGTTATACGCCTAGCATTATATTGGATCCTGTAGTTAATATAAAATGCGAATACCCATGACTCATATTCTGGAAGCATTTGAAATTTAGTAGGAGAAATCAGACAAGAAAACAATTACACAATAAAGCCATATATAACAAGTACCATAAAACTTATTTTACCAAAATAGATCTAGAGTTTAAAGGAAAGAAAAATCACATTAGGTCATGGAGGGGAGTAAGGAAAAGCTTTAAAGAATATTTTTAATTTGGAGGTAGGCTTTACAAAAGTATAATCTTGATGGGAATCAACAGACAACAGATTCAACTGAAATAAAAGGATCATAACCAGAATACTAGGAAAAATTGTACTCCAACAAATCTGAAAACCTAGAGGAAATGGGCAAATTTCTAGAAACACACTACCTACTAAACTAACACAATGTGAGGTAGAAAAACTAAACAGACCCATAACTAAAGAAGAGATTAAAAAAAAAAAATCCCAACAAAAAAAGCCCTGGCCCAGATGGCTTCACTAGAGAATTCTACCAATCTTTCATAGAAGAGCTAATATCAATACTATTCAAGCAGTCACAGAGCATAGAAAAGGAAGGAATACTCCTGGACACATTTTATGAAGTCAGCATAATCCTGATATCAAAGCCAGGCACAAGACACCACAAAAAAAGAAAACTACAGACCAATATCTTTTATGAGCATAGACTCAAAAATTCTCAACAAAGTTCTAGCCAATAGAATTCAACAGCATATTAAAAAAAAAAAAAAAAAAATCATGACCATGTGGGATTCATACCAGGTATATAGGGATGGTTCAACATTAGAAAATCAATCAACGTAATCCACCATGTAAATAAAACAAAAGAAAAGAACCACACGATCTTATTAATCGAAGCTGAAAAGGCACTTAACGAAGTCCAAAACCTATTCCTGAAAAAAAACCCCTCTGCAATAGAGGAATGGAAGGGAAATTCTTCCACATAATAAAAGGCATTTATACAAAGCCAACAGCCAATATCACTCTAAACAGAGAGAAACTGAAAGCATTCCCCTTGAGAACGGGAACCAGACAAAGATGACCTTTATCACCATTCGGTTCAACATCGTGCTGGAAGTCCTAGGTAGAGCAATAAGGCAAGAAAAAGAAATAAAGGGCTTCAAAATTGCCCTATTCGCAGATGATATGATCTTATATACAGAAAACCCCAAAGAATCTACAAGGAAGTTACTGGAACTAATAGAAGATTTCAGCAAAGTAGCAGGATAAAAGATTAACATACAAGAATCAGCTGGATTCCTCTACATCAACAAAAAGAACTTTGAAAAGGAAATCACCAAATCAATACCATTTATAATAGCCCCAAGAAGACGAATTACTTAAGAATAAATCTAACCAGGGATGTAAAAGACCTATACAAAGAAAACTACAAAACACTACTGCAAGAAACCAAAATAGACCTTCATAATTGGAAAAACATACCATGCTCATGGATAGGAAGACTCAACATTGTGAAAATGTCAATTCTACCCAAAGGTATCTACAGCTACAATGCAATTCCGATCCAGATCCCAACAACATTATTTAATGAGATAGAGAAACAAATCACCAACTTTATATGGAAAAGGAAGAGCCCCTGGATAAGCAAAGCATTACTGAAGAAGAACAAAGTGGGAGGCCTCACACTACCTGATTTTAGAACCTATTATACTGCCCCAGTAGTCAAAACAGCCTGGTCTATATTAAAAAAAACACATCATGACCATGTGGGATTCATAGACCAGTGGAACAGAATTGAAAATTCAGACATAAATCCATCCATCTATGAGCGGATGATATTTGAGAAAGGGTCAAAGCCTATTAAATGGGGAAAAGATAGTCTCTTTAACAAATAGTACTGGCATAACTGGATGTTCATCTTTAAAAAAATGAAACAAGGCTCATACCTCACATCATACACAAAAACTAACTCAAAATGGATCAAAGAACTAAATATAAAATCTAAAATGATAAAGATCACAGAAGAAAAAATAGAGACAATGCTAGTGGCCCTATTACAGGCCATAAATAGGATAGAAACCATAACTAACAATGCACAAACACCAGAAGAGAGACTAGATGACTGGGAGCTCTTAAAAATTAAACACTTATGTTCATCAAAAGTCTTCATCAAAAATAGTAAAAAGAGATCTTACAGACTGGGAAAAAAATTTCGCTACAACATACTCGACAAGGGTTTAATCTCTAAAACCTACAAGATACTGCAACACCTCAACAACAAAAAGACAAATAATCCAATTAAAAAGTGGGAAAAGGATATGAACAGACACTTCACCAAAGAAGACATTCAGGCGAGTAACAGACAGATAAGGAAATTCTCGTGATTATTAGCCATTAGAAAAATACAAATCAAAACTATACTGAAATACCATCTCACCCTGACAATACTGGCACTAATCCAAAAAACACAAAATAACAAATGTTGGAGAGGTTAAGAGAGACTGGAACTCTTATGTCTGCTGGTGGGAATATAAAATGGTACCATCACCGTGGAAAATGATATGGTGCTTCCTTAAAAAGCTAGAAATAGAAATACCATACAATCCAGCAATTCCCACTCCTAAGAATATATCCTACAGAAATAAGAGCTGTCACATGAATAGACATATGCACACCCATGTTCATTGCAGCACTACTCATAATAGAAAAAAGATGAAAACAACCTAAATGTCCATCAACAGATGAATGGATAAATAAATTATGGGATGGAATACTATGCAACTCTAAGGAACAATGATGAATCCGTGAAACATCTCACAGCATGGATGAATCTGGAGGGCATTATGCTGAGTGAAATAAGTCAGTCACAAAAGACAAGTGCTGTATGAGACCACTAACTATTATAAGAACTCAAGAAAAGGTTTACCCACAGAAAAATGCATTCTCTGATAGTTACGAGGGTGGCAAGGAAGGGGGAAGGAGAATCACTAACTAGACAGTAGACAAGTGTCAACTTCGGTGAAGGGAAGGACAACACACAACATAGGGGAAGACAGCTCAACTGGACCAAAGCAAAAGCATAGAAGTTTCCTAGACACATCCAAACACTTTGAGGGACTGAGCAGCTGGGGCTGGGATCTGGGGACCATGGTTTCGGGGACATCTAGGTCAATTGGCATAACGTACTTCATAAAGAAAATGTTGTACATCTCACTTCGGTGTATAGCGTCTGGGGTCTTAAAATCTTGTGAGTGGCCATCTAAGTTACATCTGTTGGTCTCATCCTATGTGGAGCAAAAGAGAATGAAGAAAACCAAAGACTCAAGAAAAATATTAGCCCAAGGGTCTAAAGGACTACCTGAACCACAGACCCTAACAACCTGAGACCAGAAGAACTAGATGGTGCTCACCTACCACTACTGACCTCTCTGACACGGATCACAACAGAGAGTCACGGACAGAGTGGGAGAAAAATGTAGAACAGACTTCAAATTCACAAAAAATGACCAGGCTTACTGGTCTGACAGAGACTGGAGGAACCCCCGAAACTATGGTCCCTAGATACTATGCTAACCCAGAACTTAAACCATTCCCAAAGCCCACTTTTCAGACAATGAATAGACAGGCCTATAAAACAAAAAATAACACGTGAGGAACTTGCTTCTTAGTTCGATCAAATATAGGAGACCAAATGGCACCTCCTGTCCCAAAGCAAGGCTAGAAGGCAGGAAGGGACAGCAACTGGATGAATGGACACAGGGAAACAGAGGTGAAAAGGGGGGCATGCTGTCACATTGTGGTGATTGCAACTCATGTCACAAAACAACATGTGTATAAGTTTTTGAATGAGAAATTAACTTGAGAAACTAAGTTTAAATTAACTGTGAACTTTCACCTAAAGCACAATACAAAATAAATAAAACAATTAACTGCAAATGAATGAACGAGGAGAGAGAAAAATCCAAAAGAGTGACAGAGAACTGTAGGGTAAAGAGAGTCCGAGGGGATCACGGAAAACAAAGATTCTGAGTGAGACAGAAATAGTAAGAATGAACCATATTACAAAATAAAAGGATAAAGAAATAAAAGGAGAAAAGAAGAAAAACACCATAACTAATTTTTTAATGCTGTGTTCTTCTTAAATGTTTTCATTTAAATTCAAATGTGAGCTAAAATTTTTCTAACTCTAAGAAATTAAAAAAAAAAACTTTTTATAGAGTATCTATTTTTAGTTTTGGTTTTTTGGCAACCAATTAATGCAAATTAGGAATAAAAACGATGCAGTTCAAACTATCAAAGAAATAAAAATGAAGAATGAGAAAACATGGAAATTTTTTTCCTGGTTGGAAAAGAATTTCAATTAGATAAATGAATTTTTTCTCTTTGTCCTATACTGTACTTTTTAATGCTTCAAAAAAGAGTTAAAAGGACCTGAAATGTTAAAAGAATATATAGAAACCATTCTTTATATGAGCAGAAACAGCACCAAAGGCAGACCAACCAGGCCAGGAAAAGGCTGTTAAGAGAGGTACTCTCCTCCAACGCAAAATTTAAGGGAGCTCCAAAAACCTTAGGAATCAAAATAAATTTAATATTCGTATTTAATGTTTTTTAAAATATAAGAATTAATGCAAAAAAAGTCCATGATGAGCTAAATACCAAAATTTTAAATAAAGATAAGCTGCTGTTTGTTTTACAAGCCTGCGTTACTGTGCACACAATAATTAGACAACATGGAGTTTTACATATAGTGGGGTTTTTTTGTTTGTTTGTAGAGCGTTTATTAACTCCTTTCTCTTGGTTCAAAAAGTGGAGGGGTATTTTGATAAGTGTATGTAGAGGCCTACATTTTTCCTTTATCCTCAGACTCCATTATGGCTTCACACAGCATGGATGCGAGAAAAAAGAAAGCTTAGATTCTTAGTAAAACCGATTCTGAGGTCTGAGCCCTGAACCAGATACCAGCTCTTCAAATCAAACCAAATCCTTTGTTTTATTTATCTTTTATTTTTCGGGACTCCTAACATGTAATTTCTGCACGGTCAACATAAACATACGCTCTTTTTGGCCATTCAGAAAGCTGAAAATATTAAACAAACTATTTGGGAATTCGGGGTTTTTGACAACATAAACCCAGTCTAAAGTAGGGCCTATGGAGGCTTGCAGTTCCCACCAACAAATGTACCTAAATCCACAGAAATTAAACAAATAGATTTGGCTATCTTTCTGCCAATAGTTTACATGCTGAAATGGAAATCAAAATGACCTTTTCCAGGCAAATCTGTAGCATAGAAAAATGACTGATCTTTTTGCATGATATATTTATGTAAATATTAATCAACAGCTTTTGATAAAGAAAAATGCAGCATATGCTTAAGCAAACATGCACATGTCTTTAAAAAATATTTTAAATATAAGCAGCTTTGTGGAAATTCCCAAGAAATATTCCAAATGTTAGTAATTATATTCTTAAAGGGAAGATTGGTCTCCAAAAATGAAATAAATACAGGGATTTTATTCAGTACTTGTGATTGTGCGCACAGATGTCAAAATATGTTCATACCAATAATTAGGAAAATAAGCAAAAATGCTGGGGACACAAGAACTAAAAGAAATCAAGAGCTAACCAGAAAAAAAAAAAAAAACAGATCGGAAAAAAATCTGTGCATCATTTTCTCTTCTCCTTTGTATTTCCATTCAATGTAAGTTTATTGAAGGTTGGTTTCGTGAGAGCTTAACGCTAGGACATCTGTATACTGGAAAGTTGAAAAGGGACAGGGAATAATAATAACTACCATTTGTTAACCATTCACTTTGTACTAGAACATCTGCTAGACTCTACGTTTATTATTTTATAAAGTAGGCAATTCTTATTATCCACAGAGAGATTAAAGAAGTTGCCAAGATTGCAGAACCAGTAGTAATAGAACCTACTTCACTGGGCTATTGTGAGAATTAAATGGTTTAATATATGGAAAAGAAGTCCTGGTGGTGCAATGGTTAAGTGCTCAGCTGCTAACCAAAAGGTCAGGGATTCAAACCCACCAGCCTGGAGAAAAGTCCTGGCCATCTGCTCCCATAAGGATTACAGCCTAGGAAACCCTATGGGGCAGTTCTACTCTGTCCTATAGGGTCACTATGAGTGGAAAATCGACTCCATGATGCACAACAACAATACACAGAAAGCATTTAAAACAGTGTCTGGCATATAGTAAGCAAATATAGACCATTAGATTGTTTCACGAAGAGATCAGCATGCATCTCATTTTCATTAAAATATAGTCTAACATAGTAAAATGTTTTCCATTTCTATATACTTGTCACATCCCTAGTATTAATGATTTGTAGGAGCCAAATTTTTTTTAATATAATTACCACTGAAATTTGAAACTTAGTTACAGGATGTCCAAAGCAAAAGTATGTAGAAGGAAGTCCTCTCTGTTCTTTATTACTAGAGTAGGTAAATCATATAATGCCATTTACAAGTTTGGCCTGCTCTGTTTGTATCGTTGTGTGGCGTGTGCCCTATCACACAGACAAACCTGAGGCTTGTCTGTAAGTATGTTTAAATGTGCCACAAGCGAAGGAAAGGCCTCACTCTCTTTCCCTACGAGGAGAGAGAACCAGTTTCAGAGAGCCTCAGCCAGATTTTCTTACTAAACTTTTTCGTTTCAGAAAATGTAGTTGTCTTTAAAAAAATAAAAAGTTATTTTTGTTAACCTATAATGGGTTTATTATTAATATATTTAAATAATATATTTAAATAAATAAAAATACATACTTTAAAAATTTATCAGTTTTAATTTCTAATATCTAACATCAATGAGTCGGAATCAACTTGACGGCAACAGGGTTTTGTTTTTGTTTTTTTGTTAACATCATTAGATATAACCCACTTAAACAAGAGCTCTTTGGGGAACTCTCAGTATTTTTAAGAATGTAAAGGGATTCTGAGACGAGAAGTTTTAGAACTGCTACTATAGGTGCTATTACTGTACTTCTTATGGGTAAACTGAGACTTGGCTTTACCCAGCCCATGGTAACACCATAGCTATCTGAACTTGAAGGAGCCCTGCCAGCACAGTAATTAAGCGCTTGGCTGCTAACCAAAAGATCAGTGGTTCAAACCCACTAGCTGCTTTGCAGGAGAGAGATGTGGCAGTCTGCTTCTGTAAAGATTATAGCCTTGGAAACCCTATAGGGCAGTTCCACCCTGTCCTACAGGGTCACTATGAGTCGGAATGAATCCGTGGGCAATGGGTTTGGTTTAGTTTTTAACTAGTCTGGGGTATGAGTGTGTGTGTGTGTGTGTGTGTGTGTGTGTGTGTGTGTGTGTGTGTGTGTGTGTGTGTGTGTGTGTGTGTGTGTGTGTGTGTGTGTGTGTGTGTGTGTGTGTGTGTGTGTGTGTGTGTGTGTGTGTGTGTGTGCCCTTGTCTGTCCCATGCATGTCTGTGTGCCCCTGAATACATAGAAAATATACGCTGTGGAAATTAATCACACTACTCCAGTGCATAGTGCTTCATGTACTTTATTTTACATCCTCCTTCAACAGCCTACAGGGTCACTATGAGTTGGAATTGATGGCAACGGGTTTGGTTTGGTTTTTGGTCTTCAACAGCCTTAAGAGGTAAGTACTATAACCTCCTCATTTGGCAGATGAAGAAATTAAGACACAAAAAGGAAAGGGATATTTTAATAATGAAAGTATAAACAATGAGGCAGAAATAATAAGCAGAAAGTCTGTCTTCACCCAGAAGAAGCTTTCTCTGTGGGATGGAAAAATTAAGAAAAGATGGTATGATAAAAATAGAGCAAGTCTCTGAGTAAACAATCAAACAACAACTCCTGTCATTTGATCTTGAGAAATCGTTTAACTCCATCTGTACATACAGATATTACTATTTCAACTACCTCTGTCCATTAGGTAAGGATCAAAACACATACAAATGTTTGTAGAGATTCTCTTCAAGCTGTGAAATACGGACGTAATAAAAAATAAGGGCATATTGTGCATGTTCAGAAAACACTGTAATTGTGCATTTATAATTATCTTCACGGTTACTCAGCTTAGAAGAACTTTCAACTTGTTAGCTTCGTAATTTCTTAATGTCAAGTGTACTGTTTTTAAGTATTTTTGTTTTTCTTCTAGCTTAGATTCTTAGTCCAATTAGTTTGAAATCATAATATGTGTTATGCTAATTGTTGGCAATGTGCTTGAATATTTTTGTTAATTACTGGCACTTTCATGAATCAAAAAAAAAAGAAAAAAGAGGCAAAATTTGTTTCATCATCTGGGAAACAGAAGAGATTTTCAGAATTATACTACAACCATATGCTTTGTAAATGAATAGAGATAACCCCAATCACAGAACTTTCCAAAAAGTCATTGATTTAAACACAAACTCTTGTACAGTATCATGAAAGGAAGACCAGATTAAAAAAAAAAAAAAGCTTTCCAAGCATTTCCTTGTAGTTTGTTGACTTGAGGATTAAATTATGAAATAGAATTGGCCGTGGTTTACTTTTCTTCTTTAGAGTATATGTGTGTGTGTTTATCAAGCCAAGAACCAGCAATCTGCAAATGGAATGTCACCAAGCCACCCTTGAGCTTTTACCAGGAGCTCTCCACTCAAGTCTGGCAGCAACCATAGCAGGGTGTCTGAGTTTACCATTCTTGGTGAGGATCTGTCACCAGAGCTAGTCTGAGACTAGTTCAAGAGAACTCAAGCTATTGTCAAGGCTGATGCTAGTTTGGTTTAGCTTGGAAAATTGAGAAAATTAAAGCTGCTTGAATTTCTACCACTAGCTGTGAAATCAAAGGAGAATAGCACCAATCTCTGCTCCTCTGTAAAATGTGATTAATAATAAAGTATATTAAACAAAATGTAATCTTTATTTTTGCAAAAAAGGGGCATTTTGAAATTATGAAGGGGAGCACTATAGAAATACTATTCATTAATATTCTATGTAATTTCTGTCTCATTCTTGAATAGACAGGTTCCAGAAAAGAGGCCCACTGTGAAATCTGCCCTGTGCTGTCTTTGAGATTCAGTAGCATCAGTAAGATAAAATTTCTATGAAATAGCTGAGAAACAGTATAAGAAAATCCATAAAAGAGCATAGATTTATGACACAGACTAATACTATAAGAGCTTAGAGGAAGAAAATCAATTTGTACTAGAGCAACCTGAATTGCAGAATTAAATAAAAAAAGAGTAAGAGAGAAATAAAACAAAAAAAGACAAAAGCTCTGAATCCTGGCAGAGCCATGTTACAGTCATGTAAAACATTTTGCTTAATTCTTTCTTCCCAGGTATCATGTGCTACTACTCATATGTGGAAAAGAAAAGCATGTCTTCCACACTGTCTTCTGAAGTCAAGTTTATGCTCAGTGCCAGAGAGAGAAATGCATCATCCCATCTCACAAACACTTGATCACTAAATGTAAAACATGTTATACGAAATTTTCATTCCTGAGAAAATATCGTAAAGCCCATCTGTGCCATGGGCCATGTCACCAGGAATGGGAAATCTGAATACAGGACACTTTCTCAAGTACAGAGTTTTCTTCCCCTCCAATACTGTCTGTGTGTTGCTATGATGCTGAATGGGTTTCAACAGAGCTTCTAGACTAAGAAAAACTAGGAAGAAAAGTCCAGCAATCTACTTCCAAAAATCAGCCAATGAAAACCCTATGGCTTACAACAGTCAAATCTCCAACTGATCATGTGGATGGTGCAAGGCAAGGTAGCATCTTGTTCCATGTGCATGGGGTCACCATGAGTTAGGGTGACTTGATGGCAGCTAACATCAACAACACAACTAATCTTGTAGTTTCCTTCTTCTGAAGGTTTTCACCAACATGGCCTCCAATGGTAAAATCTGAAATATTGAACTCATTTTTATTACTGTCTAACCTGAATTTATTCAGGAGCTATGCTTCCCTAAAAGACAACAGAAATGACTGTCTACATTAAACACAATCACATGCAGAGATGAATATTTTTAAAGGAAATATAAAAATGAACATATATAAAAAAAAAATAAACACGAGGCTGTTTTCCAAAACAATGAAGACAAAAAATATTTCAGTGCAATAACTGACATGGAAGGCTTTATTAAATAATTCTAGACAGAGTTCCTTAAAAACATATTTCATGGTAATACTTAAAAAATGTATATAAATAATAACTAATGAAAACATAATAAACACTCGACTTTGTCAGAATTGGGGGAGTGTATTATGGAATTTCTATCCGTATTTTGCTGTCTCTCTTCAGAATCCCTTCAAGAAAAGAAAATACTTACACAGTTCTCAGGGCCTAGTGGAATGTGGACTTTGTATTTCTGCAGGTGTTACTGATATAGGCCTTGGATTTTGATCTCCATGTTCTACCTGACCATTGTAAGTTCTGAACATTATCTCTAACATCTTTAACCATGGGCTGTAGGAAACATTAATGAATAGGTGCTCAAAGTTTTTCCTCATAGAAAAAATTATTTATACTAAGGTATATCGTAACAACTACATGGAAATAATTCATGAAGACCAACTACGTAGACTTACTCTGGGCTTTCTATAGAGTATGCCATTTGTAATGGAAGCAAAGATCCTTGAAATAGTGATGTACACTGCTGATTAGTTCATTCATTTACTCATCTAAGAAGCATTTATTGAGAGGAAGACTCATTAACAACCTACATTATGCTTGCTGAAAGTGAAGAGGATTTGAAGCACTTACTGATGAAGATCAAAGACCACAGCCCTCAGTATGGATTACACCTCAACATAAAGAAAACAAAAATCCTCACAACTGGACCAATAAGGCATATCATAATAAACGGAGAAAAGACTGAAGTTGTCAAGGATTTCATTTTACTTGATCCATAATCAACACCCATGGAAGCAGCAGTCAAGAAATCAAATGATGTATTGCATTGGGCAAATCTGCTGCAAAAGATCTCTTTCGAGTGTTAAAAAGCTAAGATGTCACTTTAAGGACTAAGGTGCTCCTGACCCAGGTCATGGTGCTTTCAATTACCTCATATGCATGTGAAATTTGCACAGTGAATAAGGAAGACCAAAGAAGAATTGAGGTTTTCGAATTATGGTGTTGATGAAGAATGCTGAATATACCAATGAATTCCAGAAGAACGAACAAATATGTCTTGGAAGAAGTTCAGCCAGAATGCTCCTCAGAAGCAAGGAAGGCAAGACTTCATCTCACATACTTTGGACATGTTATCGGGAGGGACTAGCCCCTGGATACGGACATCGTGCTTGGTAAAGTAGAGAGTCAGTGAAAAAGAGGAAGACCCTCCACAAGATGGATTGACACAGTGGCTGCAACAATGGGCTCAAGCATAATAACAATCGTGAGGATGGTGCAGAACTGGGCAGTGTTCTGTTCTGTTGTACATAGGGTACAACAGACGACAACAACAACAACCTTACGCTACGCACTGCATTAATCATGTGAGTAAGACATGAGTAAGTAATCTATGATCCTTTTTGCAACTCACAATAAAGTGGGGGTTACAAACAATTTCAAAGGAATGAAATCAGTCATAACAGATTCAGTTTTAAAGCTCTGTTAGATAACCCAGCTGGGCCCTGGTGTTGGGGAAATGATAGTTCACAGCCTTGCAGAAAAAGTATTTATTTTACAATAGACTCATGAGGGGACAGACAATGTAAGAAAATGAAGTAGGGTATGCAAATAAATACACAGATATATGAAAGAGTATTTGGGATTTTCGGTATTACATGTAGTTTAGAAAGCTTGTGCATAGAGCGTGTGCAGGCAAGTGGCAGGAAGAGAGGCTGGGAAGGGACGCAAAGGTCAACTCATGTTAAGGAAGCCAGATTGCTTCCAAAAGGCATGGGGAGTGACCCAACCATATCTGTGATTTAGAAAGAGAATTTGTGGCAGCATCAAGAATGATTTGGTTGAGCTAAGAGATAACTGCAATTTACTACTGTATATACTTCTTTTCCTGATGGAAAAACAACCAGGAATATTCTGAAGTTTACTATTCAATATCTACTTTCCTTGTCATCATGATCTAGAGAATTACAATTTTGTTTGGGGTGGCAATGTGCCAAATTAAAAATGGTCATGTCCCTCAAAGAATCATTTCCTGCCAAAGCCATATGACAATAATTCTGTCCAATAAGACGTAAGGGGGAGTTTAATGTAAAACCTAGTGTTTTCCTGATTAAAAAGAGGGATGCACAATTAATTCATGCCTTTCCCTTCAACCTTGCCCCTTCTTTCTGCCTGAAACATGAACATGATACCTAGAGGTGAAGTAACCATCTAGGGAATTTCAGGACAAAAGCCACACACAAGGACAGCAGCACAAAAAGGTAAAAGAAACCTGGGACCTTGATGGTTTCTTGAGTCATTGTGCCATCCTAAGGTGTACCTCTATAAATTTCTCTGTGGGTGTGAAAAATGAATTCTATTTGGTAAGACACTGTAGTCAGATTTCTATTATGTATAACTAATACCAACTGACTCAGAAACAAAGAAAATTTACAGGTAAAGATGAAGCAAAAAAAAAAAACCTAATTAAAAAACTAAATAGTGAACAAGCAGGGAAGGGACTCTGGTTCAAGACAGGAAATGAACCAGAAAATTCTCTCCTAATTTTTTTATTGTGGTCAATAACTCCAATAGTCTAAACCTTTTTCTTTTTCAATATCATCATATATTGACTTGTTAAAAATTTAAAGCCGTTGCTAAATTCCTCCATTTTCTTATCCTACTTCACCATTTCCCTTTTTAAAAATTTTTATTTCCTTGGATCTATGCAGCATGAAGCATAAGCCTTGTCTGGGAGATCTATTCTAATTGGAAAACATAGCTAATAAGTATGCAGAATGTTTACAGAGCCCCAGTGGCATCCTAAGAAATCCTTTTTCCTTCTCAACTGCTGGCTGAAAGGATATCTATCAAAGCATCAACAAAATATCTTACTGTGGCAAATTAGTTTTGGTAAAAGGGCCATTTAGAGCCAGGCTGGTTTGTTTCTCATGAAAGCAAGAACTGATTAAATGCAGGCATCATTTTAGTTTTAAAGAAAAAAATTCCCATCAAAACAGAAGTTATATTTTAAAGTGTGCCAGACCTAGCAAGTAAGCCTTTGGAACCTGAATACAGTGAACAGGTCACATCTTTTCTTCTAAGCAAAATGTGCAGTTCCCATTGGCATTTCTGGGATTATAAGTGTCAGCTAATGTGGTTCTCAGTTATTCAGTTTCCCTGCACATAACAGGAACTGTTCTGATTATATACGGGCTAATGCTGACACATTGTGTTGTTCCAACTAAGTAATTCCGAACACTCAGATCTGAAGCTGACCTACATCACCACTCTGGCTGCCAGATGTTCTTATGAGGAATTGTCTCCTCCGCAGCGTCATGAACCTTGATTAAAGTAGATGAAGAGCATTATATTTACTTCATCACCGTTATGTGGAACAGAGTTCTGGCAATTGATTACAAGTGGCCTCCAGTTGGAAAGAATAACCATTATTATACAAAAAGTTCTAAAAACTCAACTGAACAAACACATAATACAACTTAACTGATAGATTTTAACTAATAATCGGTCAGCCCGAACTAAATGGACAAATCCTTTATGACACCATCTGCTTTCATTATGATCCAAGAGTCAGTAATATCACTTCCAAGAAGTTGGCATCCTCTTGGATCAGGATGATAAATACTAAAAGTAGTTTTTATATAATATTTGAAAAGACAAGACTTTATGCATAACATATTTTACCTCTCTCTACCCAGCTGCATGCTGGTTTGATTGATCCCAGATGCTAGAGAAGGGCAACGGAAAAAGCAAAACCACATAATATGTTCAAACATCTTTTTTATTTATACCTGCATAATCAACTCAATTGTCAAAATAGACATTTAAAACTAAGATTTACATGAACGCCATTAGTCAAGATTCATCTTGGCTCAACTTTTGGCATGATTAAAAATGGAAAGCCTTACATTGAATCAGGAGGTAGAGTTTTCACAAACGGTGTCATGGATTGAATTATGTGTCCCCCCCCCGCCCCCCCCCAAAATTTGTGTATCAATTTGGCTGGGCCATGATTCCCAGTATTGTGTGGTTGTCCTCCATTTTGTGATTGTAATTTTATGTCAAAGAGGATTGGGGTGGGATTGTAACACCCTTACTAAGTCATATCCCTGGTCTAATGTAAACGGAGTTTCCCTGGGGTATGGCCTGCATTACCTTTTATCTTACAAGAGATAAAAGGAAAGGGAAGCAAGCAGAGAAGTGGGGACCTCATACCAACAAGAAAGCAATGTTGGGAGCAGAGTGCATCCTTTGGACCCAGGGTTCCTGTGCAGAGAAGCTCCTAGTCCAGGGGAAGACTGATGACATGGACCTTCCTCCACAGCCAACAGAGACAGAAGGCCTTCCCCCGGAGCTGACACCCTGAATTTGGACTTCTAGCCTATTAGGCTGTGAGAAAATAAATTTCTCTTTGTTAAAGCCATCCAGTTGTGGTATTTCTGGTATAGCAGCACTAGATGACCAAGACTAATGGCAATAAAGGAGAAAATGGAGAAAAAAAGAACAATATTTTTCATGCCAATAGTTGTGCTGTCTAGAACATTCCAAATCTGGATCCCAGGTTTTATTTATTCTGTTCAATTCGTACCTTGTTGCTTTGAGTTGGGAGTTCCTGAGTGGTGCAAATGGTTAACGTGCTCACCTGCTAACCAAAAGGTTGGAGGTTCAAGTCCAACCAGAGGCATTTCAGAAGAAAGGCATGGCAATCTAATTCTGCAAGATCATAGCCATTGAAAACTGTGTGGAGCACAGTTCTGCTCTGACACACATGGGGTCACCATAAGTTGGAATTAACCCAGCCCGAAGGCAACTGGTTTGGTTTTTGTGAGGTTTTTTTTTTTTTTTTTTTTTTTTAATAGTGGTCATATAGTGTTGTTTGGAAAAATAACACACTGCAGTATTTAACAGTAATACGGTGTCATGTCTGCAACTTCCTCTCAAAAAGTTCAGAAAAAGACTAATATTTAGAGACTAGGTGATTGAGGAAATGTGGTAAAATGTTAAAAGTTGGGGACTCTGGGTGACGGTGGCATAGGAAATCTTTGAAATGAACTTTCAACTACTGTATAAGTTTGAAATTATTTCTAAGTAAATTTTTTAAATAATTTTTTTATTGTTTTTAGTAAAAGTTTACTCAGCAAATCAGGTTCCCATTTAATAATTTCTATGCATATTGTTCAGTGACATTTGTTACATTTTTCACAATGTGTCAACATTCTCATTTTTTCCTGAATCAAGTTTTTTTATTTTGTTGTTGAGAACACACACAGCAAAAGGTACTCCAGTTCAACTGTTTCTACTTGTACAATTCAGTGACATTGATTACATTCATTTTTTTAAAAATGAATATGATAAGGACTATTACAGAGGGGTGTAGCAGAAACAAACCCCAGGCTACGTACCCACGTAATATAATTTTCTTCACTTTTCTCTCACTTAACTAAAGTTCTAATTCAAGCTCTCAATCTGCCAGAGTGGCAGAAATTTAATATATTTCAATTAAGTGACTTCCTACACACCTTTTTTTAGGGAGTTGCATCTATGTTCTGGGGTCTGCTGATTCTAAGATATGGGGAGAAGAGTGAGAGAATATAACCCTCAATTTCACGGGATGGCTCCATCCCGTCCCCTCTCAGCACTGCGTGCAGATCCCTGAGGAAACAGTCTTCATTCTGCATCCACACAGCTCCTGCAGTTTGCAGCTCTCTCCACCCCTGTGACACTTTGCCATTACATAATCACCTCCCCTTAAAAAAACAAAAACAAAAACAAAACCAGCATTCAACCCAGAATAAAGTATGGGAGGGGATTCCTGAGCTAACTCACTGAGGTTAAGCTTATACCACCTTAGGGGAATGTGGGCATCAAATAAAAATTTAACTGAAATACAGAAAACGTTTTTTTAAAATAACTTTTCTGTACACTTGAGTTGGTGATGTGACAGCCAAAGGGAAGTGGGGTGGACATTTCATCCTGAATTTTGAATTTCAAAATCCTAGGTCCTTAGGAGAACAGCAAGGACTCAGGGCTTATATTAAAATATGCTGAGTGAAAATATCAGGAATAAGGGTAATACATCCCCTCCTCACCCCTACCCTCCAAGAGAAGAAATGGATTCTCTGGGCTAATAGGGCAGAGTCAGAAGAAAAACGGTAGGACTTTGGTAGGACATGGAGAGAGGGGTCCTGTATCCTGTTTCCTAAACAAATCCAGAGAGTTAATCCTCCAATCCTAATGTTAAAAGTTCTTTTTCATATGGGTAGTACAGCTTCTTAGATTATTTGTTCAACATATAGATTGAATAAGTAAGGTGAAAGTAGACTGGGAGAGGCTTGTAGAAGTCAACATCCGAACTGGGCCTTCGAAGTTGAGCAGGAATTTTCTGGATGGTGAAAGAAGGAAAGACACTCTAGCAGAGAAAAAACCCCAGATACCTTTGTGGGTTCTAAATCAGGTAGAATTTATGTCCCCTCTACCCCAGCAGTCTCGGGGAAGTAGCAAAACCCTAAAAAGAAGTGGTTACCTGGTATATCTAGGCCAGTGGTTCTTATCCTTGACTTAACATTCAAATCACCAAGCCTTAGTCCCTTACCCAGGGCAGGGTTCTACAACTTTATCAGGTAATAGAATCACCTGGGGCTTTTAAAAAACAGATTTCTGGATACCACCCACAGAGTTACTGATTCAATAGGTCTGAGGTGTCCCAAAAATTTGAATTTCTAACCAATTTCCAGGTGAAAACGAATACAGCTGCTTAGCAGCAGATTAACCACTAAGAAAGGTATGCACAGAAATTGTGCACTACAGATTACTAAGCAAGCACATCTAAGCTCGTGCATACCTTGCTTACTGGGTAATCCGTCCCTGCATGCTACTGCAGGACTACACTTTGAGAATAAATCCTAAGTCTTGGGAGCTTTAAAAGTTCTTCAAGTGATTCTTACAATTTAGCCAGGGTTGAGAACAACGGCAATAAACAGGTGGAGCCTCAGGAAATCCCTCAGATCTTCCTGCTTGTTGCTTGGGAGAAGCAAGAATCACTTCCAATGTGGACCCAAGAAGTGCACAGCAGCAGTAGAAAGGTCCCCTGACTCTAAAGTCACATACACCTGAATGGCCAGGTGACATCAAAGAGCAAAATGCCCTTTATGTCCTTCCCCAAATCACCAGTTGCTATGGAGCTGATCTGGACTTATGGTGACTCCACATGTGTCAGAGTAGAGCTGTGCTCCATAGGGTTTTCAATGGCTGATTTTTCAAAAGTAGACTGGCCAGGCCTTTCTTCTGAGGCACCTCTGGATGAACTTGAACCTGTAACCTTTCAGTTAGCAGCCAAGTGTGTTAAGTGTTTGTACTACCCAAGGACTTATGTCCTTCAGGCCTCCCAAAATAGTCGCAACTCAGGGAGAAAGTAATGAGGGGCAGGGTAGCCGTTGGAACTGCTGTTTGACAGAGAGAATTTTTACCACACTAGCAGAACAGGGATTCAAAATGAAAAGTATGCTCAATAACAGAAAAATTTTAAAGCTAAAAGTTTGTGGACTGATTTTGTTTTTTGTTTTTTGTTTTTTTTGGTTTTGGTTTTTAAGGTGGGAGACGGGATCATTTTTATGGCTGAGGGGACAGAGCGTGGAAAGAATGGTTACAGTGTGGAATGGTAGCTGAGGTGATGGGCATGGGAACTGACCATAAATTGTTAAAAGGATTACTGACTGGAGTTGCAGAGCCAGCTGAGGTTGGAAACCATAAATTTGGAATGGCATCAATTCACTCAGTTGTATGACTTTTCTCCCCTGGTGGTGGCAGCCAGAGGAGATTGCTTATATTGATCTAAAGTTGGGTGACTGTGAATAGGTACAGCTAAAGGACAAACCAGTGAAATAAACTAAAGATCCTGAATGTCAGCTAAGAAGTTCAACTATTAACTCTCATTGGAAAAGACCGGCAGCCAGCAAGGCTTAAAGAAAGTAGAAAAATGGTAGCACAAGAATGTAATACAATGTATTACAAGAATGGGACACATATTCAAGCCGAATATTGCCACGGGGCAAGTGTAGAAATAGGTGATATAAGATAGAAAAAGGGACCATCCAAAAATGACAGTTGGAGAATAGAATTAATCAGCTAGAAGGCAAATAATTTAAACACAATGAGCTTAAAAATAATGTCAATGAGCTGAATTCCTACGACAAAGATATTCCTTCTTTTTAAGACAGCAAATAACAACTATCAACACATAAATAAAAGTTAGTATTGTCAACTTTTTAAAGAGACTAAAAGACTAGTGATTAAATCATAACTGGAGAATTCAAAATGTTATCAAATTATTACATCTTTGTAATAGCAAATTATAACATCTTCTATTTAATATTAACCAAAATATTACCAGCGTTTTTATTTAGTGTATTTTTTCTAGATATTTTGCAATGATAAATAATTTTAGTGTGCAAAACTAAAGGGCAATTGCTTGCATGATTATCAGCAAACTCCATTTTAATAGCCATTTCCTTACCATGAAAATATACTGAATTGGGATCAAACCAAGACTATTTCTGGTGTGTCTGAGAACACAGCATACATGTTTGCCAAAACGTTACATGATAATGCTAAATTCAATGGGACATTTATCATATGAGCTTTACAAAAAAAAGAAGAGGAAGAAAAGGCACAATAGTTTCTCCTACTCTGTCCTGAGAAAATTCCTTCAAAAGGATCTGCTGATCAGATTCTGCAATTTATTTTAAAAATGAAATTGCAGAAATGAGCAAGTAACTCATCAAAATGCCTGGAAGCACTAAATGAAATTCCAGGGAGTGATTGAAAGTGTTGATCCAGATGGTGGTCAGACAATGTTTGGGAACTCCACTGTCAGCGTAGCTGTGAGTAATGACTGAATCCTGAGAAGTCTGCACATTTAAATCAGATAAGCATCCATAATATTGGATTCTTTCCAACTTTGTTTGAATGTGCCTTGGGTCATTATTTATTTATCTTTTTTTCATTTGTTTTAATTTCTAGTATTTCCATTTCAAAGAAGATGTTCAAGTACGTGTATTTAATGGCTCTTTAAGAGATCTTTATGTACTTGATTCCATGACTCGCCAAAAGAACAAACTTTAAAAACTGAGTGTATTGGGCATATCACAAAAAAAAAAAAAAAAAAAATGCAGCAAATTATTTACTCATCAGACATTTTGTGTGAGCTTCTCCTCCTTCTCCACCATTTTCTTTGCCCTGTCCTGCTTCTCTTCTTGAATACTTACTGTCAGAGAGTTATACAAGGCCCTCAAAGATCTTACAGGTTAGCGGGAAGGAGAAAACAAACACACACACACATAGCTATTACAAAATTGCAGTAAGAGCTATAAAATCTTACTGGATACCATGAAAGAGAATAATAGTGGACGGTGGAAGGAGAAGATGAGAAGGCATGGATTTGCCCAGAAATGGTGGTCATGGGTTGCTTATTGGAGATTTCAAAGACAAGCTGACTTTGGGAAGAATACTCCAGACAAAGGAACCTCTCTCTCTCTATATATATACACACACACACATACATACGTACACATATATATACATACATATATACATATATATATACACACGTACACACACACACACACACATATATATATATACATATACACATACATACACATATATATAGATATGTATGAAACCCTAAAGAAAGAAGAACTAGGCTGTTCCCGGAAGTGAAAGAAGATACGTTTAGTGACAGTTTTGTCTCTGGTCCAGTGAGGAGAGGGACCAGAGATGAAACCGTAGACACAGTTTGGAGCCAGACCATGTGAGGACTTGCAGGTTATGGTCAGACCTTTCCATTTTATTCTAAGTGCATTTGGAAGTCATTACACACTGGTGGGGACTAGAGAATGACAGGATCTGAGCATATTTGCAGTTTTAAAAGGATTACTTGCTTTTGGTACAGAATGGATAAGAGAAAGACAAAAGTGGAAGCACTGAGAATAGTTAGGCATCAATTATCATAGTTCAGGCAAGAGATAAGGGTGGCTTGAACTAGGTGGTGGCAATGGAGTCGGTCCGACTCCATTTTAACCTTTGTATAGAGGGTCACTGTGAGTCAGAATCAACTCAATGGCAACCAGTTTGGTTTTTTAGTATATCTCATTCTCTTATTATAACAATAGCAAAATAGCCCTGTTTTGCCCTTCTTTCGTGCTCATAGTTCTTTTTCTATGTAAAAATGATACAAATGGTCTGGTATAATAACTGTGTTTTGTTTTCATCTGTTACCAAGTGATTTTTTTTTTAACCTCTCTTAAAAAAGTAATCCTTATAAGGCATGTATATGAGGGATTCAGAAGAATGGTAAAGGGATAGCCAACATTTATCTGCTCCTGAATTAAAAACAGTCAAATTGCTTTTTATAGTAAGAGAATAATTGCCATTTTATCTCATAAGAAAACTGTAATAAACATGTTATAGTTATGCACTCTCGTCCCCTGAACTAGATATCATTTTATACAAATAATCAAAATGGCTCCCAGTGTACTATAAACTTGGTCCAAATTTAAAAGTTAAATTGAGACTTGAAGTTGTTTCCAAAATAAACTTAATCTAAAGTTCACTAGGCCACTATTCTTCCTCTCTATTCCTGAAAACAGGAGTGCTGATATGTCCAAGTGATTTTTAGCATTATGATAATGTTCATCTATATTTCCCCAACCAAGCAGTTAAAGAAAAAAATTAGCATGAGAGATCTACTCATTGTTTCTACTATTCTTTAAAACACCTAGGCATTTGTAGTTCTTCACTGAATTGATGACTGTTTGGTGACACTAATTGTAAGAGAAATTAATGCACACGGTGACATAGACTAAAACTTTTCATTTCAGAGGAAAGTCCCTGGTTAATTAATGTGTTTATTTGTTGGTTTATGAACTGCTTATTCTCATGGCTAGAATATTTCCCTTATTAGAAAACAAGTGCAATAAATTCTTTATTCTGAATCATCTCTGTAGGCAGGCCAAAATTACTCAATAATTCTTTAGTGCTTGCAGTTAGGCATTTGCCTGTCTGCTCTAACTCTGATCACTCACAGAACCTTCCTGGACAGTTAACAATTTATAATATGAATAAGTAAATATGTCAGTAAGGAAGAAAAATACAGGTCAAGTGACAATAATTTGCTAGCTTTTTATAAAGAGAAGAAACTATTATTTATATGTGATGAAATAAAATCATTTTCTTTGGCTTTATTGGGTAGTGGCGTGAAATCTATTTGGGCTAAAGGCCAATCAATAGGACTTGCAGCGTTCTAAACACGTGTGGCTCAAATCCATTTTATTCATCACCTTCAGGAGTAAATCCCCAATTCCAAATCAGGGTTCCAAATCCCTTTGTATTCTTCTACTTATCCTAGCTGATCTAGTTAGCAACTACCCAAGACTCCTCCTTCCACTTTTGTTTTCTTTTTCTTTTACATGTGGCCATTCTTGTGATGAATATTTGAACATCAGTGTACAGCTTACATAACCTTAAGTGCCAAGCTTCTCAGAGGGAGTTGAGTCAGCCAAGCAGAACATATCACAGAAGGCGAGGGGGAAGTGCTACCACGGTGATTTACCCAGAGGACTCATGAATGCTGCATAAATTAAATTCCATTCATCATCCTGGTTGTCTTTGTCAAAGCTATCTCTCCCTTTTGTAAAGAGCAGCAGAGTTGGGTGGTACCAGAATATTAGGGAAATAAGAAGAGAAAGGTCAGTGTATGCACTTCCATAGAGCATGCAGAAAATCCTTTCCCTGCGGCATTAGTGCAGAGAAGATAATCCCACCAGAGACCTGCTCTGTAGCATGAGAAAACAGACAACATCCTGCAGAAGAGTGTGTGAAAGATGTGATAACATAGAAGGTATTATTCAATGGTGGCTCCTACGATAAATATCTTCATTACACAGTGTTTCCCCAGATATAATCATGTGACAATTTTACCCTTGTGCCACTGTTCTCTTACCCAGCACTTCATCGATCTTACTTGTTGTTGTGTTGTTAGGTGCTATTTAGTCAGTTCCAACTCAAAGCGACCCTATGTACAACAGAATGAAACACTGCCCAGTCCTACGCCATCCTCACAATCGTTGCTATGCTTGAGCCCATTGTTGCAGCCACTGTGTCAATCCATCTTGTCAAGCTTCTTCCTCTTTTTCACTGACCCACTACTTTACCAAACATGATATGCTTATCCAGGGACTGGTCCCGCCTGATAACATGTCCAAGGTACATAGGATGAACTCTCACCATCCGCGCTTCTACGGAGCATTCTGGCTGTACTTCTTCCAAGGCAGATTTGCTTGTTTTTCTGGCAGTCCATGGTGTATTCAGTATTCTTCAGCAACACTATCATTCAAAGGCATCAATTCTTCCTCAACCTTCCTTATTCATTTCTAGCCTTGGCATGCATATGAGGCAACAAAAAATACCATAGCTTGAGTCAGGCACACCTTAGCCCTCAAGTAGACATCTTTGCTTTTTAACACTTTAAAGGGGTCTTCTGCAACAAATTGGCCCGATGTAATACATCATTTGATTTCCTGACTGCTGCTGCCATGGGCGTCGATTTTAGGTCCAAGTAAAATGAAAACCTTGACAACTTCAATCTTTTCTCTGTTTATCATAATATTGCTTACTGGTCCAGTTGTGAGGACTTTTGTTTCCTTTATGTTGAGATGTTATCCATACCGAAGGCTGTAGTCTTTGATCTTCATCAGTAAATGTTTCAAGTCCTCTTTGCTTTCAGCAAGCAAGGCTGTGTCATCTGCATATTGCAGGTTGTTAACGACTCTTCCTCCAATCCTGATGCCCAGTTCTTCTTCATTTAGTCCAGCTTCTTGAATTATTTGCTCAGCATAGAGACTGAATAAGTACAGTGAAAAAATACAACCCTGATGCATACCTTTCCTGACCTTAAACCATGCAGTATCCCCTTGTTTTGTTTGAACAACTGCCTCTTGGTCTATGTACAGTTTCCTCATGAGCACAATTTAGTGTTCTGGAATTCTCATTCTTCCCAATGTTATCCAAAATTTGTTCTGATCCACCCAGTTGAATGCCTTTTTACACTCAATAAAACACAGGTAAACATCTTTATGGTATTCTCTGCTTTCAGCCAAGATCCGTCTGACATCCATCTGAATGATATCCCTCATTCCACATCCTCTTCTGAATCCAGCTTGAATTTCTGGCTGTTCCTTGTTGATATAGTGCGGCAACCACTTTTGAATTATCTTCAGCATAATTTTACTTGCATATGATATTAATGATATTGTTCAATACTTTCCACATTCTGTTGGATCACCCTTCTTTGAAAGGGGTAGAAATACAGATCTCTTCCAGTCATTGGCCAGGTATCTGTCTTGCAAATTTCTTGGCATAGACAAGTGAGCGCTTCCAGCATTGCATCCATTTGTTGAAACATCTCAATGGTATTCTGTCAATTCCTGGAGCCTTGTTTTTTGCCAATGCCTTCAGTGCAGCTTGGACTTCTTCCTTCAGTGCCATTGTATCTTGATCACATGCTACCTCCTGAAATGGGTGAATGTTGACCAGTTCCTTTTGGTACAGTGAGTCTGCGTGTTCCTTCCATCATCTTTTGATGCTTCCTGCATCATTCAATATTTTGCCCATAGAATTCTCCAATATTGCAAGTCAAGGCTTGAATTTTTTCTTGAGATTTTTCAGCTTCAGAAATACCAACTGTGTTCTTCCTTTTTGGGTTTTTAACTGCAGGTCTTTATATATTCCATTATAATGCTTTACTTTGTCTTCCTGAGTCATCCTTTGAAATCTGCTCAGCTCTTAGATCCCTCTTACTTAGATTTTGCAATCTGTCCTGCACACTGTCTGTGTCCTGTGCCTCCTTAACATATGGTCAGTAAGAATAATGCCTTTCTGCTGTTATATCAGTCACCAGGTAGCCACCCATAAAGTGACTCAGGTGACTAACTGTTGACAACAAATGCTAGAATGCCTGTGTTGTTTGCCAACCAGGAGATGCCTCTGTGCCATTGATTTCCTTGGGTTCAGTGTGGTTTTGTTTGTGTTTCTTCAAACTGTGTCACTAGAAATTGTGGAATCTAGATCAGTTAGAGATTAGCATTCTTGCCAGAGAGGTAATCAATAATGGGGGAAACTTCTTCTGCATTACTTTAGAGGGACACTATCTTGTTGTTTTTTCAACATCATCTATGCTTCTCACTTATTGAATTTGTGTTATAAATAGAGAGAGAGATTCAGATTGGTAAAAATAACTCTAGATTAAAAACTTAATTAGTGTACCTCAATTTTTAAAAGGTTCTCTTTTCCTCATTAACTAAGTTTCATTAAACCATAATCTTGGATTAATCCCAATTATAAGAGATATGTTATAAATCATTTGCTTATTTTTACCGCTCAAAACAAATAGAAAACATAGCTACATCAAAAGGAAAAATATCCTTCATGTACCATTAATATTTTTAATATAATTTATTTTATTTTATTGTTGTTGAGAATACACACAGCAGAACATACACAAATTCTACAGTTTGTACAAGTACAATTCCGTGACGTGGATTACATTCTTCAAGTTCTGCAACCATTCTTACCCTCCTTTTCTGAGTTGTTCCTTCCCCATTAACACACACTCCCTGCCCCATAAATTTCCTATCTAATCTTTTGCTGTTGTCAGTTTGATCCCATGTAGATAGATCTTAGGAGGGATCAGTCTCTGGAGAAGGACATCATGCTTGATAAAGTAGAGGGTCAGTGAAAAAGAGGAAGACCCTCAATGAGATGGATTGACACAGTGGCTGCAACAATGGACTCAAGCATAACGATTGTGAGAATAGCACAGGACCTGGCAGTGTTTCATTCTGTTGTACATAGGGTTGCTATGAGTTGGAATCGACGGCACCTAACAACAACATAACAGATAGATTTTAAAAGAGCACAATGCTCAAGGCAGACATTCTTTACTAGTTATGCTAAACTATTGTTTGGCTTTAAGAGGACTTTAGGGGATATTTTTGCTTTAAGGTTTAAAGATTATCTCAGGGCAATAGGTGTCAGGGGTTCATCCAGCCTTCATGGCTCAAGAAAGTGTAAATTCCAGGGGAATTTGAAATTCTGTTCTACATTTTCTCCCTTTTCATCAGAATTCTTCTCTAGTATCTTTGAACAAAATGTTTAGTAATGGTAGCTGAGCACCATCCAGTTCTGGTCTCATGGCAAAGGAGGCAGTTGTTCATGGAGGCAATTAGCCACATACACCGTATCTGTCCTCTATTCCTGACTCTCCTTCATCCTCTGTTGTGCCAGGAGAATAGAGACCAATTTTTGTGCCTTAGATGGCCTCTTGTAAGCTTTTAAGACCTCAGGCAGTATGTAACGAACTAGGAATTAGAACACAAGCACCTCTGTTAGGTCAATTAACTGGGTTATTTCATGAAACCATGACCCTAAACCTCCAAACCAAGGAACCAAATCCCATGATGTACGTGGTTGTACATATGTAATCTCAGAAGCTACTCTTTTCTTTTTTTTTTGGTCTATCTTACAACTTTTGCCAATTCAACTTTTTACAGGTGTACAACTTATTGACAGCAATTACATCAATCAGCTGTACAACCCTACCCTTTATCATTTTTTTATTTTTGAGCATCTGAGTCTTTCACTGGAGTACAAGCTCTTGATATTATGTGCCTTGTTGATCCAGCATAATGAATAAATGAATGCATGAGAGCTACAATGAAATACAAAATCTTAAAGTGTACACAAAGGCCTATTAAATTTGAATTGAAGATTAAAGAGGAGTTTGTGGGGGAGTTCCAGCAAAATGGTGCTCTAGGCAGAAGCACCACACCGTCCCTCCAGAGCAAAGATCTGAAAAACTAAGCCGAACAGAGAATACAACAATCCTGGAACCCCAAAACATCAAATGAAGAGATAAAGAACTCAGCCAAGCACCAAATGGAGTGAGAAAACTGACAGAGAATGGAAAGCGAGGAGAGATTCATGCAGAGGTCCCCTACCAGCTAACGTAGCGCGGATCCACCATCTTGGACCCCTATCGGAGACCAGCAAACAGAGGGTACGAGAAAGCAGCCTCACGGAGCGTCCAGCGGGAGACAAAACAACCAGTAATTGGTGATATACGCTTTCCCACCCCCTACCCTTCTTCACCCTGACTCAGCCTCCTCTGCTTCCCGCGGCCACAGTCTCTTGACGGGGAAACAGCGGCTGCTTGGATTCCACACGCCCGAACGGGTGGCTGTCTGAGTGCCATTTGTTGGCTGCTGGTGTTGCTTTTTTTCCGCTTCTTTTTATTTCTTCCTTGCCTCTCCCCACCTCCCCCTCCTTTAGCTTGAGTACCTCGCTCCGTGTGCCATCTTTGCTTCTTCCTGAGGGGCTGCAGAGCTCCGGTAATTTGTGATATGTGCTTTCCCACTCTCTACCCTTCTTCACCCACACTCGGCCCCTCTACTTTCCACAGACACAGTCTCTTGTTCAGAAACACCAGCCCGCACTAGCTGGCTCTCTGAGTGCCAATTTGTTGGCTGCTAGGGTTGCTTTTTTTTTTCTGCTTCTTTTGACTTCTTACTTGCCTCTTGCCACCTCCCCCTCCCTTTGCTCAAGTGCCTGGCTCCATGCGCCATCTTTGCTTCTTCCTGAGGGGCTGCAGAGCTCTGTTCGAGTGTGGAGCTGCTGCCCGGTCTGGGCTGCCATGCTGGTGGGATAGCGGGGCTTTTGTTTGTTTGTTTGTTTTGAACTGTTTGTTTTTCTTTTCCTTTTCTTGAGTTGGGAGCCCTTTCTGGCCAGGCTGAGCTGCATGGCAGGGAGATGCCCCTTCGGCTTCCACAGACGTGCAGAGGGATCCCTGAGGACATTTCTTTTTATGTTGGTTTTTTTTTTTTTTTTTTCCTGTTCCTTTGGGGGCCTTTCTTGTTTTTTTTTTTTTTTAATTTGTTTTGTTTTCTTTTTCCTCTTTTTCCCTTTTTGTCTTTCTTCATTGCTCCATTTCTCGTCTGTCTATATCTTCCTTCTCTTTCTGTTCCCTGAATACCTGGCGTTGTATACCTCTATGCCTTCTAGCCAGGCTGTACTGCAACACCTGAGAGCAACTTCCCCAGACCTTATAGCTGCACCGGTGGGATCCCAGGGAACTTTGCGGTTCTTTAACCTTTCGGATTCTACTCATTCATTCTTTTCTTTTCTTCCTCCTCCCCTTTCTGTTTTTCTCCATTTCATAGTCTCTCATCTCTCCATTCCAACAGCAAGCTCCCCTAGCATTCTTTTTTGTTTGTTTGTATGTTTTTGGCTCCTGTTCCTCTCTCCTCGCTCCCATATCCATCTTAGCTCCACACATAACAATCTCCCCGCTGCATCCTGCCTACCTGCACCGTGCGCTTGACATCACACCACCAAGCAGCACAGGCATGGCTTACTGGAACCTGCCCTGCACTGATTACCGACCAGCTCTGGTAGCTGTGCTAAGTGCCACAAACAACCCGTCCCAGTAAATCCTCTTTAGCTAGACCTGCCCTGCCGTACAATATCTGAGTGACTGACCCTGCCAGTTGAAGAAGGAGGTGAAAATATTGTGCCCACAGATGCGCAAACAACAAAGAACACACAGTCTGCTTGCTCAGACATAGTCAAATTTTTTTTTTAAAAAGGGACGAAACAAACAAATCTACTATCTATAAACGAGAAAAATAACTACGGAATGCCCCGAAGACAGCAGACAATAACAAAACATTTACAAAAACAGGACAGGATGGTTCCAGTAGGCGTCCAAAATAAAACACCAGATGACTCTCCTCTGGAAGAAAATGCACTAGAACTACCTGATAGGGAATTCAAATCTCTAATACTCAGAACTCTCCGAGAGCTGAGGGAAAAGCTGACAAACACGAGGAAAAAACAGACAAATTCATGGAAAATATGGACAAAAAATTGAAAGAATTCAGGAAAATAATGCAGGAACAAAATGCCAAAATAAATTCACAACTAGAAATTATACAAAGACAACAATTAGAAATCCAAAAGATAAACAACAAGATTTCAGAAATGGACAATGTCATAGAAGGGCTGAGAAACAGATTTGAAATGGTGGAAGACAGGACCAGTGGAATTGAAGACAAATACTTGGATATAACTCGGTTTCAGGAAAACTCAGAATAAAGAACAAAGAAAAATGAAGAGACCCTGAGAGTTCTGTGGGACACAATCAAAAGCAAAAATCTTCAAGTGATTGGAATTCCAGAACAGGGTGAAAAAATAGAAAGCACAGAGAGGATCACTGAAGAACTGCTGACAGAAAACTTCCCCGATGTCATGAAAGATGAAAAGCTGGCCATCCAAGAAGCTCAACGAACCCCATATAGAAGAGACCCCAAAAGAAAATCACCAAGGCATATCATATTCACACTCGCCACAACCAAAGAAAAACAATCCTGAGACCAGCTCGTGAAAAACAAGAAGTCACATACAGAGGAGAAACAATAAGACTAAGCTCAGATTATTCAGCAGAAACCATGCAGGCAAGAAGGCAATGGGATGACATATATAAAATCTTGAAAGAAAAAAATTGTCAGCCAAGAATAATATATCCTGCAAAACTCTCATTCAAATTTGATGGTGAAATTAGGTCATTTCCAGATAAACACAAATTAAGGGAATATGTAAAAGTCAAACCAAACTTACAAGAATTATTAAAGCGAGTTCTTCGATCTGAGGACAAACAGCTTCAGCTCACAGGCAGAACCTAGGACACAGGATCGTACCAGCCAGATACCAATCTAGGAAATTAACTCTCGAGGACTATCCAAAACCAAAAGAAATGCAACAGAGAATCAGAGCAGTTAATCAGTAAATGACAACAACAGCAAAACAGTAAAAGAGGGAATAAATGGCATAGATATAGAACCTTCTAATGGAGGGGAAGGCAAGGCAATACCAAGTAATGGTAGACTGCTTCAAACTTAGAAAGATAAGGGTAAAATTCATGGTAACCACAAAGGAAGTTAACATACATACTCACAAAAATAAAGAGGAAAAACATAAAGTCTCAGCAAAAACAAAACCTACAAAAACAAAAGAAATGAAAAAAAAAAAAATCCACAAACAAAAGTAACTCAGCACAAGAGAGTAAGAAGAACAAAGAAAACTTCAGCACCACCAAAAAAAAGCACTACAAAATGACAACGACAAACCCACATCTATCAATAATTACACTGAATGTTAATGGACTCAATGCACCCATAAAGAGATGGAGAGTGACAGAATGGATAAGAAAACAGGATCCATCAATATGCTGTCTACAGGAGACACACCTTAGAAACAATGATGTGAATTTATTAGAAGTCAAAGGTTGGAAAAAAATATATCAAGCTAACAACTACCAAAAAAGAGCAAGAGTGGCAATTCTAATCTCAGATAAAATAGACTTTAAAACAAAATCTACCATAAAAGACAAAGAAGGACACTATATAATGATTAAGGGGACAATTCATCATGAAGACATAACCAAAATAAACATCTACGCACCCAATGACAGGGCTCCAAAATACATAAAACAAACTCTAACAACACTGAAAAGAGATATAGACAGTTCCACAATAATAGCAGGAGACTTCAACACACCACTCTCAGTAAAGGACAGAACAACTAAGAAGAAACTCAGCAAAGATACAGAAGACCTAAAGGGCACAATCAGCCAACTAGACCTCATAGATATATATAGAACACTTCATCCAACCGCTGCAAAGTACACATTCTTTTCCAATGCACATGGAACGTTCTCCAGAATAGACCACATCTTGCGCCACAGAGCAATCCTCAACAAGATCCAAAACGTTGAGATAATTCAAAGTATCTTCTCTGACCACAATGCCATCAAGGTAGAAATTAACAATAGACAGAGCAAGGAAAAAAAATCATCTACATGGAAACTGAATAGTACCCTGCTTACACATCAGTGGGTAATAGAAGAAATCAGAGATGGAATTAAAAAATTCCTAGAATCAAAAGAGAATGAAAACACATCATACCAAAACCTCTGGGACAAAGCAAAGACAGTCCTCAGAGGACAATTTATAGCAATAGATGCTCATATCAAAAAAGAAGAGAGGGACAAAATCAAAACATTAACTACAGAACTCAAACAAATAGAAAGAGAACAGCAAAAAAAGCCCACAACCACCAGAAGAAAGGTAATAGTAAAGATCAGATCAGAAATAAACGAAATAGAGAACAGAAAAACAATAGAAAGAATCAACAAAACCAAAAGTTGGTTCTTTGAAACAATCAACAAAATCGACAAACCACTGGCCAGACTGACAAAAGAAAAACAGGAAAGAACGCAAATAACCCAAATAAGAAATGAAATGGGCGACATTACAACAGACCCAACTGAAATAAAAAAGGTTATAACAGAGTATTATGAAAAGCTATACTCCAACAAATCTGAAAACCTAGAGGAAATGGATAAATTTCTAGAAACAGACAGCCTACCCAAACTACAACAAAGTGACGTTGAAAATCTGAACAGACCCATAACAAGAGAAGAGATTGAAAAGGTAATAAAAAAAACTCCCAACCAATAAAAGCCCTGGCCCAGATGGCTTCACTGGAGAATTCTACAAAACATTTACAGAAGAGCTTGTACCAGTACTACTCAAGCTATTTCAGAGCATAGAAGAGGAAGCAACACTTCCAAATTCATTCTATGAAGCCAGCATAATGCTGATACCAAAACCAGGCAAAGACGTCACAAAAAAAGAAAATTACAGACCAATATCTCTCATGAATATAGATGCAAAAATTCTGAACAAAATTCTAGCCAATAGAATTCAGCATCATATCAAAAAAATAATACACCACGACCAAGTAGGATTCATACCAGCTATGCAAGGATGGTTCAACATTAGAAAATCAATCAACGTAATCTACCACATAAATAAAAGGAAAGAAAAGAATCACATGATCATCTCAATTGACGCAGAAAAGGCATTTGACAAAGTCCAACACCCATTCCTGATAAAAGCTCTCAATAAAATGGGTATAGAAGGGAAATTCCTCAACATAATAAAGGGCATCTATGCAAAACCAATGGCCAACATCATTCTTAATGGAGAGAGGCTGAAAACATTCCCCTTGAAAACAGGACAAGACAAGGATGCCCTTTATCACCATTCCTAATTACCATTGTGCTGGAAGTTCTAGCTAGAGCAATAAGGCAAAAGAAAAAGAAATAAAGGGCATGAAGTAATTGGTAATGAAGAAGTTAAACTGTCCCTGTTTGCAGATGATATGATACTATACACAGAAAACCCTAAAGACTCCATGAGAAATCTACTGGAACTAATAGAAAGATTCAGCAGAGTAGCAGGATACAAGATAAACATTCAAAAATCAGTTGGATTCCTATACACCAATAAGGAGAATGATGAAAAGGAAATCAGGAAAACAATACCATCTTCGATAGCCCCTAAAAAGATAAAATACTTAGGAATAAATCTGACAAGGGACGTAAAAGAACTATACAAAGAAAACTACAAAACACTACGGCAACAAACCCAAAGGGATCTACATAAATGGAAAAACATACCATGCTCATGGATAGGCAGACTCAACATTGTGAAAATGACAATTCTACCCAAAGCAATTTACAAATACAACACAATCCTGATCCAAAAACCAAAAATATTCTTCAAAGAGATGGACAAACTAATCATTAACTTTATATGGAAAGGGAAGAAGCCCCGAATAAGTAAAGCACTACTGAAGAAGAAGAAGAAAGTTGGAGGACTCACACTACCTGACTTGAGAACCTACTATACAGCTACAGTAGTCAGAACAGCCTGGTACTGGTACAACGACAGATACATTGACCAATGGAACAGAACTGAGAACCCAGATGTAAATCCATCCACCTACGGTCACCTGATCTTCGACAAGGGCCCAAAGTCCATCAAATGGGGAAAAGACAGTCTTTTTAACAAATGGTGCTGGCAAAACTGGATACCCATCTGCAAAAAAATGAAACAGAACCCATACCTCACACCGTATACAAAAACTACTTCAAAATGGGTCAAAGACCTGAATATAGCTGAAAACCATAAAGTTCATAGAAGAAAAAATAGAACCAACACTTCAGGCCTTAATACGTGGCATTAACAGGATACAAACCATAAACATCAATGCACAAAACCCAATATGTAAGCTAGATAACTGGGATCTTCTAAAAATCAAACACCTTTGCTCCTCAAAAGACTTCACCAAAAGAGTCAAAAGAGAACCTACAGACTGGGAAAAAATTTTTGGACAGTACAAGTCAGACAAAGGTCTAATCTCCATAATCTACAAGAAAATCCAACACCTCTGCAACAAAAAGACAAATAACCCTATTAAAAAATGGGCAAAGGAAATGAACAGACACTTCATCAAAGAAGACATTCAAAGGCCAACAGACACATGAAGAAATGCTTGCAATCACTAGCCATTAGAGAAATGCAAATTAAAACCACAATGAGATATCATCTCACCCCGGCATTACTGGTACGAATCAAAAACACTGGAAATAACAAATGTTGGAGGGGCTGCAGGGAGATCGGAACACTTATGCACTGCTGGTGGGAAGGCAAAATGATACAACCATTTTGGAAAATGATATGGCGCTTCCTCAGAAAGCTAGAAATAGACATACCATTCGATCCAGCAATCCCACTCCTAGGAATATATCCTAGAGAAATAAGAGTCATCACTCGAATAGACATATGCACACCTATGTTCATGGCAGCACTGTTCACAATAGCAAAATGATGGAAACAACCTAGATGCCCATCAACAGATGAATGGATAAACAAAGTGTGGTACATACACACAATGGAGTACTATGCAACGAGAAAGAACAACAATGAATCTGTGAAGCATCTCATAACATGGATGAAACTGGAGGATATTATGGTGAGTGAAATAAGTCAATCACAAAAGGACAAATGTTGTTTGAGACCTCTATTGTAAAAACCCATGAAAAAGTTCACACGCAAAATGTAACAATCCTTGTTGGTTACCAGGGATGGGGGGGGGAATACTAAATAGGCAATAGATAAGTGGTATCTTGGGTGAAGGGTGAGACAGTACACAACACGGGGGAAACCAGGACAACTTGTACAAGGAAAGGTCATGGAAGCTCCATAGACACATCCAAACTCCTTGAGGGACTGAATTCCTGGGCGGAGGGCTGTGGGGACCATGGTCTCGGGGAACATCTAGCTCAATTGGCATAACACAGTTTATAAAGACAATGTTCTACATTCTACCTTGGTGAGTAGCGTCTGGGGTCTTAAAAGCCTGTGATCGGCCATCTAAGATACTCCACTGGTCTCATCCCTTTGGGAGCAAGGGAGAATGAAGAGAACAGGATACAAGTAAAAGATTAGTCCAAAGGACTAATGGACCACAGCTACCAAGGCCTCCACCGGACTGAGTCCAGTACAGCTAGATGGTTCCTGGCTACCACCACCGACGGCTCTAACCAGGATCACAACAGAGGGCTCTGGACAGAGCTGGAGAAGGATGTAGAGCATAACTCTAGCTCACAAAAAAGAAGACCAGATTTACTGGCCTAAAGGAGACTGGAGAAACCCCGAGAATATAGCCCCCAGACACCCTTTTAGCTCAGTGGTGAAGTTACCTCTGAGGTTCACTGTTCAGCCTGGGAGTGGACAGCCCCGTAAAACCAAATGAGACTAACGAGGTACAGGAGTCCAGTGACAAGGGCCAGAAGGCAGAAGAGGACAAGGAAGCTGGTGATAGGGAACCCAAGGTTGAGTAACGATATTGCTGATGTGTTGTGAGATTGTTAACCATTGTCATAGGGCAACATGTGTAGTAATTGTTAAATGAGAAACTTTTGTTCTGTAAGCCTTCATCTTAAGTGAGAATAAGAGCACAATTCAAAGAGCATAGTCAATGTCACTGAACTGTGCATGTAGACATTTTTAAATGGTGTATCTTTGGCTATGTGTATTTTCACCAAAAAAAAAAAAAAAAAGAGGTTGAGAAGTTAGAGGGTCGATATGTTGTGGGGTTGTTAACCAATGTTATAAAACTACATGTGTACTTCTGTTTCATGAGAAACTATTTGTTCTGTAAGCCTTCACCTGAAATACAATAAAAAATAAAATTAAAAAATAAATAAATAAATAAAAAGAGGAGTTTGTTTTTTTAAGGTGGTATTGGAGTTAAAAGATGAATATTATAAATAAAATAGGTAAGATTTCAGAAGTCATATAAGGGGAATGGAAAAGAAAAGGCAGTCCAGGCAAAGGGCCACATAACAGAGCAGGATACGACAGTGCCTATTCAGGGAGTGACAAGAGTGTCTGTATGGCCAGGAAAGTGTAGACGGTGCAAGGGTGGTGCAGTAAAGGAGCTTGGAGCCAGGCACTGAAAGGCTGAGGCCATGCTGGGAAACACTGGCCATGGGGAGCGTTAATGTACTTTAGGAATGCAGCATGCCTTAGTATATGAGAATACAATAAGGGCAGATAACAATCACAGGATTTCAAGATTAGAAGATAGAAGTTTTGGGGAGGCTATTTTTGCTGGATATTGGAAGAGAATATCAAGAATGCAGGGGTTTACACAGAGTGGCAAAAAACAGATGCAAAAAAAAGTAGATCCGTCTGCGATTTTTAGTAATGAAAGAAAATACCAGGACAAAATCAAAGCTGATGAGAGGCGAATGAACACGTGAGTTGGTCGAAGAGAAAGAGGATGATTAACGGAGGCATTATCAAGAAACAGAAGAAATGGAATAGTATAGGTGGAAGGGTGAAACCTTGAAAGTGAAGGGAGTATTTCTCCCTTAGGGATAGAATTTGTAACCTTATAAAAGCCAGCATGTGGTAGGCTTCTTTGGATCTCCTTAGCAGAATGCATTTGGTAAGGGTAAATACCAGCATTAAAAAGTATTTTAATTGTATTTTATTTATCACCTAAAGGAATTAAGACTGTATTGGGTTAGCAGGGAAAGAGCTAGACAGCACTGGCTGAACGATGGTCTCTGAATTTTCTTATTAATTCTCAAATTCTTTATAAGTCTCTTAAAAATCACTACTCTTGACAGTTTTCAGTGTCAAAGGTGATGAGAATGTTGCTCGTTCACCATATACTCTAGTGGACAATGCTGGGAGATGTGTTGGGTTTTACATCTTCACAAAGGAAAAATACCACAGTTAACTAACAGTGAACTGACACTGATTTGTTGTTACTGCGCATTCTTCATTTTCCAGAAGTCAAGGTCTAGGCCTACTGAGTTGGAAAACTAGTAAATAAACTTGCCACACAATTAAAACTTTATTTGAAGTCAATGTATGTGTCTTACTGCTTTAAGAAATCAGCAGAATGATTGCTCCCACACCAAGGTCCTTCAGCACTCCTGTTCAAATTACTTTTACATACAACAGCATAAAATCCTTATAAAATCTGCTGCAAAATACTAAGCTAATTGACATTCTTTTAAAATGGCCAATGACAAAATTAACAATTAAAAAATCAGTTCTTGGAAAACAAAATCACTTACTTTGCCTAACCTGCTGAATAATTTCTAGGTATATCAACATCTTAAAGTAAAAGAAGATGTCAATAAACCTTTACAACTTTATTATGATGATCACTGTATAATTTTTCTTTCCTTTTACTTTCCAAAATACATTTAACACTGTCATTAAATAGTATAAAAATTGTCTAAAATGATATGTAGTGAGTATCAACAATGCACTAAGCTTAACTTGAATTATCTCTAGTTGTGGTTTCTCCTCATCTTAAATCATCCAGCTTCCCTACTTACAACCTCTATTTTTGTTTATGGATGTAGATAGAGACACAGTGCATTAATGACCCACCCCATATGTTCCTTAAGGTGAGTTCAATCATTCTTGGTCAAGAGTCATTTTTTTTTTTTTTTAAGCCTACATCATGCAAAAGAAAATAGGTTAACCTAATTGTTTTCTGGAGCATAGGATCTTCACAGCCACATTTGTGAAGGCTCCTTTTAAACACTGGTATTCCCTACTCTCCCTAGAAATATTTTAAGGAAGATGAATTAGAAAAAAGGGGAGAAACACAAAAAACAACCAGTGCTATGTAGAATGCTGGCCTTGCCGGCTTTGCAGCACCACCGTGTTGGGCCTATCGGCTCATCTCGGTTGATAAGGCTTGATGGCATTAGTATAAGTCTACAGCAGTGTTAAAGGATTGCTGCAGCTCTTCTCCACATCATTCCAAAAAGTTTCCAATTACCCTCCTACTCCACCAGCTTCTTCTGTCTTGTTATTTGCAGAAGTCATTGCCAATGGTTGGCTCTCAAGAAATCCTGTACATTCAATACATGAGTAATGTGGATTAGAGGGGGAAGGGCTGATGGCTCAATAAAAGTTTCATCTAGATCATTCTCATAGGCAGTTACCTAATCTACTTTCCAACTAGCATTTCAATCAATGATATTAAGTAAAACAACAAGGAAATGACTATGTGCCTCCTTTTGTATAAGTGTGAAGAAAATCCAATTGCTAATATGAACGTATTTTTTTATTTAAACTGATTTAGAGACTATTTGAAGGATAATAAATACTAAGCCTCCAATAGAGTAGAAAAATATTTCCAGTAGCTCAGGGCGTATTTTATTATGCTCACATACTTTATTATGTGATATAACAAGAAATCCACTTTAGAAAATAAAATAAGTCTTATATATTAAGCCATCAGATATTGTCTTTAATGGCTATCTCAGTATACACATGTACAATATGGAATGAGCCTTTATTGCTACCTACTAATCCTAAGAAGGTAACAGTTTTTGCAATCAACTGCTGTAAAGATTACAGCCTAGGAAACCCTATGGGGCAGTACTACTTTGTCATATAGGGTCACTATGAGTCAGAATTGACTCAACAGAGTACAACAATAACAAAATGATGTGAACGCTTATCTCTATGAGATACAGTATAAAAATGTAATAAAAATACAACATAACTACTCCAAGAAACAGCAATAAGAAAGTACTGAATTATGAATTAGAACCTTAACAAGTACAAGCTTACCATATTATCATTCAATGACTTATCAAAACCAAATATGTCCGGTTACACTCATCTCCATTTTTAGGTTACAGATCTCTTTCAAGCAAGGTTTGAAGGAAGTATCTCACAGAATTTGCTGGTTTTGACAAAGAGTATGAAATAGAGTAGGCATGTTTTTCTCTTCTTTGGTAATTATATTAATTGGAGAGGTTTCTTTTATCTCTCTCTTTTTTTTTTTTTTAAAGCCAGTTACATGGCTACAGGGTCGCTATGAGTCAGAATTGACTTGATAGCAATGGATTTTGTTTGTTTGAATCATGTTTTATGAATATTATAGTGAGAAATAGAGGAAAGTATAACAGGATACTTGCCTGCTACTATGTTAACAGAAAAAACTTTAATCACTGAGAGTCTATAAGACACAATTTAATACTTAATTTCACATTCTTGTGTTATTTCATGAGTATTAAAATTGTTTCTCAAAATAGAAGAGCTATCTCACACATAGTCAAAGGATTTTTAACAAGAGCAGTGCAACAACTCAGTGGAAAAAGGACAGTCCCTATGTGCAAAAATTACTTCAGGATATCTCATAGACAGAAATATACAAGCTAAAATTATAATACTTCTAGAAGAAAACTGAGAATATCTTTCAACCTTGGGATAGACAAAGATTTCTTAAATAAGCAAAGAAAGCCCTAACCCTAAAAGAAAAAAGATGGTAAGTCTTGTTATCAAAATTAAAAACTTGTCAAACACTGCATGGGAATCCATTTCCTGGGTTTGAAGGATTAGGACCATAGTCTTGTGGGACATCTTGGTCAATTGGCACAATACAGTTCATAAAGCTCATGTTCTGCATCCTAGTTTGGTGAGTATTGCCTGGGGTTTTATAAGCTTGTGAGCAGCCATCTAAGATACAAACTATTGGTCTCTACTCGTCCAGAGCAAAAGAGAAAGAAGGAAACCAAAGACTCAAAGAAGAAAATAGTCTACATCAACCCTGGCCTCATCTACCCTGAGACCAGAATAACTAGATGGTGCCCAGCTATCACTACCAACCATTCTGACCAAAGCCACAATAGATAGTCTCTGATAGAACTAGATAAAAATGTGGAACAGAACCCAAGATTTAAAAAAAAACAAAAACAAAACAAAACCAGACTTACAAGACCAGTTGAGACTGAAGGATGCCCCAAGACTACTGCCCTGAGATACTCTTTAAACCCCGAACCAAATACAGACCCTGAGGTCACCTTTTAGCTAAAAAAAAATCAGATCACAAAATAAAGAATACAACTGTGAGTACTGTGTCCCTTTAAAAAAATCATCTATGTGAGACCAAAAGGTCAACAATTACTTTAAAACAAAGATGAGAATGTCAGGTGGCAGGGAAACTAGACTGATGGAAACAGAACAACCAGACCTAAAATATTGAGAATATTCACGCATTGTGAAGAATGCTAATGTAACCAATGTTGCTGAACAAATTGTGTAGAAATTGTTGAACGGTAACCTAAACTGCTGTGTAAACTTTCACCAAAAACATAATATCATTTAAAAAAATTAAAAACTAGTGTTCATCAAAAAACTTCATTAAGAAAATAAGTAGATAATCACAGACTGGGAGGAAATATTCACAAGACAAATAAATAGCAAAGGATTTCAATTCAGAATATATAAATAATTCCTACACCTCAATAACAAAATGCTAAACAACTCAGTTTAAAAGTAAGTAAAAGGAATTTCACAAAAGAAGATATGCAAATATCCTATCAGCACACGAAAATATTCCAAATTATTAGTCACCAGGAAAATAAAAATTAAAACCACAGTAGCAAATCACTACACACCCACTAGAATGGCTAAAATGAAAGAGATGGAATACAAAAAATTGATGAATATGTGGAGCAACTAATACTCTCATACACTGCATTGCTAGTAGGAGTGTAAAATGGTACAATCATACATTCATCCTGTGATGCAACAATCCCACTCCTAGATATTTATCTGAGAGTAATGGAAATATATGTCTACAAAAGACCTTGTATAAGAATGTTTATAGCAGTTCTAGTAAAAATAGCCAAAAAATGGAAATAACAGGAGAATAAACAAATGAACTGTGGTATTCATTCTACGGTACACTTCTCAGCAATAATAAGGAATACAACTACTGATACACACAACCACATGAATGAATTTAAAAAACTCAATGCTGAGGGAAAGGAGCAAGTCACAAGAGTGCCTGCTGGTAGATTCCATTTACATAAAGTACTAGATTAGGCAAAGCTAATCAATTAATGATTGTTTGGTGGGAGGAGCTCGTTAAGAGGGAAGGCACACAAGTACACTATCTAAGGCAACAGGAATGCTCTGTATCTTGATGGGGTGTTAGTTACACAGATGTATTCCTTGGTCGGTAGTGGTTGAACTGTACGTTTAAGATCTGTGCATTTCACTGTATATAAATTACAACTCAGTAAACTTACGTGGACAAAATGGAAGAGCTGGTATTCTTCGTTAGACTTATGAGACATTTTTCGCAGTAATTATCAGAGTATTGGGTAACATAAATTTTGTTGTTAAGTGCCCGTGAATGGATACAATCCTGATGCACACCTTTCCTGATTTTAACAATATTTAGGTAGATGCAAATTTATCAATATAACATTCCAATAAGAAATTGCAAAAGATTTTGTGCCATCCATTTGTTAATCAAAGAAAAGTCTGAGAGGCCTTGAGGGGGGAAAAAATAGCCTATCCAAATATTGCCCAAATCTTTCATACGACTCAGGATACTTAAATGCTACTAAAAATGTATTCCTTCGGATTTTATATTCAAACATTGCATTCAGTCCAGGTGCTTTTGCCCATATTTCCCTCCATCTGGAATTCTCTTCTCACGATCATCTTTCAAAATGTAGTTTAGATGATATTTCTGTGAAGCCTTTGATGACGCCTCTCAACCATCCCCTTTATACCTAATTACTCCCTCCTCTCAGCCATCTCTTCTGTGCTTATCACATTGTATTTGTTTTCATTTCTTTCTCTCATCACAAAACTTCAACCTACTTGAGGGCAGGATCCATGGTGTATTCTTGTCTCCTAGGAGCATATAATACCACTGCTAAAATTTTAACAATGTAATAAATGTTTGTTGAATGAGTTAACCAGGTCTTTAAAGATTTTCAGTTCTATGATTGTTTTATTTAATTGCAAACACTATTTGTAAATTCTTATTAACTAATGACACCTGAATGTTGCATTAATTTTCCATTAGAACAAGATCCATTAACATTGGGACACACAGTTATCAACTGGTTGGGACAGAAACTCCAGAAGCTATAACAGGAGCACTAAAACAGAAACCGGAAAGGTGCCAATGGCAAAAGTCAACTATTTGAGGCCTTCTGATGAATGGGAATTGTGTGGAGCTATTGCAGCTTTTGCATTCTTCCTAGGAAAATCCAATGAGCTTAGTTCAATATTCTATAACAACTTATTTCGGTATGTTCAAACATTTTAGTTTTGAAAAAAAAAACCCTGCTATATAAGATTCTATCTAGTTCCAAAAAGTAGTGTGTGTGTTCTTAAAATTCATATATATATATATATATATATATATATATATATACACACATATATATATAACCTTAAGTCATATATTATTACTGGTTCCTAAATTTTTTCAAGGATATATCTTGCCATTATATTTCCTACTTTTAAAATGTGTGCATTCTTCACAGAAAGGAGTAACTCGTTTTCATTCTTATAAGGAAACTGAGAAGTTAAATGACATATTCAGGTCACTAAGAAAATGAATGTCAGGGCTGACAGGAGTCAAGATTCCCCTAGGTAGCCCTCCTTCGCCTGCAACCAGTGAGTGGCTGCATGGCATAAAAGAAAGGCAGTAGCTTCAGTGTCCAAACTCCTGAGACCTAACTAGAAATTCATGTCTTATTATCTGGCAATAATGAGCCATTATTTCATGTTTCTGGGCTTCAGTTTCTTCTTTTATTAAATGGTGAGAACAGTACTTCTTTGCAGAACATTCTTGAGGATTACATGAATGATGTAAAAAAGAATATATTAAGCAATACACTTTTTTTTTTCTATTGTACTTTAGGTAAAGGTTTACAGAACAAATAGTTTCTCATTAAACAGTAGTACACACATTGTTTTATGACATTGGTTAACAACCCCACGACATGACAACCCTCTCCCTTCTCGACCTTTTTTTTCTTTTTCTGGTGGAAATATACATAGCCAAAGATACTTCATTTCAAAAACTTCTACATGCACATTCAGTGACATCAACTACGCTCTTCCAATCGTGCTGCTATTCTCACTTTAGATGACGGTTTACAGGATAGTTTCTCATTAAACAGTTAGTACACATGTTGCCCTGTGACAATGGTTAACAACCTGACTACACATCAGCACTGTCCTTACCCAACCTTGGGTTCCCTGTCACCAGCTTTCCTGTCCCCGTCTGCCTTCTAGCCCTTGTCCCTGGACTGCTGTGCCTCATTAGTCCCATCTTGTTTTATGGGGCTGTCCACTCCCCGGCTGAACGGTGAATGTCAGAAGTGACTTCACCACTGAGCTAAAAGGGTGTCTGGGGGCCATACTCTCGGGGTTTCTCCAGTCTCCTTTAGGCCAGTAAGTCTGGAATACACTTTTTTTTTTTTTTAACTGAATTGGAAGTGTATTCATAGCAATTGCATGAATCAGTTAAGGCAATAAGAATTTCACTCACCTAGATTATCATTGCTATTTATGGGTTCTGTTGTCCCACTCAGCTCCATGGATTCAAAGGATAACTCCTTCTGAGCATAACTTAGGCCATGTAAAATTGGCCTGGACACTGCAGCCAATAACCACCCCTAGCATGAGACCATGGAGGCGCTTCAACATCCACAAGTGGTCCAGATCTCTGTTTTATGTCTCTTCTAAAAAGAGGCAAAGTGTTTTTCTCTATCTACTTCTCACAGATGAAGTGGTCAGAAATGTTAGCCATGTGACCTTAATGAGTATCACATGAACAAGTTCCCTACCCACTATTTTGGACATGTCACCAAACAAAATGTTGTATTTAGAAATGCCATAAAACTGACTGAGATAATGGTACAGTCATTGTCTGGTATACAACTGAGAACATCAGCTTTGCTGCTGGAAAATATAATAGGGATGCAGCAAGTCTGGGTACTGCACTGCACAGTAATTACTTAGAACATGTTGATTTGCCAGCTTTGCCTTGAAAATTGGTTCTTCTAACAAAACCAAATAAACCTAAACAAAGCACACTGACAGAATGCCTGGCATGCCCTACAGGTTCTTGTTTTTCTGTTGTTAAGCAGTTAGATGTTGGGCCAATGCTTAAAATGCACACTTAGTCATCCACACTTAACACATTTTCTGTTACCATAAATACAGGTTGATAAACAGTTAAACACTCTCACAGATAATACTTCCAGAACTCCCTTCTGTTTCAAGCCTGTTGCCCATGGAACTATTCCAAACAAAAAAAGCAGTAAGGACCTCAGGGACAACCTCTGTGGGGTTCTTACTTCCCATGCACATGATCAAATTCTCACCTAATTGCCATTTGGCTGCCCAAGGTCTTTCTAAAACTTAGCTTGCTTACTCCATTTTATTCTATACATGGTATTGCAGCAAATAGCATCTACTCCGACTAGTAACTTCACTGAACAATAATTAATTATATGCATTTCTACTTTCACTCTAAACAATGAGCTTCTGCATGGTGGGAACAATACCTGAACCTTTTTTGTAGTGCCAATGCTTATAAAAGGTCCTCAATAAATATTTAAAACTATAGTAAGAATATTGTAGTTACAACATTTTCTTTCCTACCAAACCCATAGTATTTGTTGTAATAAAGCTTCTGCTTCCAAGTCTCCACTGTATCTAATAATACCTAGATTGAGGGCAGCAAATTTTAGCCTTTTGAATTAACCAAGCTCTTTGAGCTACTTATTACTCACTCACTCATTTACTTCACCAATCTACAATCAAATTTTTCAGTTTCAACAAATATTTAGTATCTACTAGCATGAAAATATCATGCACCTTTTTGTGCACTTATGCAACTGAAAATCACATAGTAACTGCCATTGGTAAAAACACTCTCCGATAGAAACAATGTGAGTCACAAATGGAAATCGCATGTGTGAATTTAAAGTTTTCTGGTAGCTATATTAAAAGAGTAAAAGGAAACATGTAAAATCAATTTTAATAATACATTTTATTTACATACAGATATCAAGAATATCATCATTTCAATTTGTGATCAACAGAAAAATCATTAATTAGATACTGCAATTTTTTTCTTACCAAGCCTTTGAAATCTGGAATGCATTTTACATTTATAGTACATCTCAATTTGCACTAGCCTCATTCCAAGTGCTAATGGTCTCATGTGGCAGGTGGCTATCATATCCGACAGTGCAGATTGATATAATTACATTTTCACACAAGAGAAAGAGGTGTATCTAAAACCCTGATATAAAATAAAGTACAGTTAATGTAGTATGACATTAAAACAATAAAAATTAGGGTCAAGGGAGAACTCAACTCTAATAGGAGGGATAGAAGTAAGTTTCTTTGTATTTACTCTCTCTTCCCTTTACTAAGTCACTCACCCTCTCATATTATTAGCCACTTCCTTCCTCTTCTGACTGCATTTGACTATGCCTGTAGGTATCTGTAAGCTTGCCTCATATGCACGTGAAAGCTGGACAATGAATAAGGAAGACCAAAGAAGAATTGATGCCTTTTAATTATGATGTTGGCAAAGACTATTGAATATACCATGGACTGCCAGAAGAACAAACAAGTGCGTCTTAGAAGAAGTACAGCCAGAATGCTCCCTAGAAGCAACAGTAGTGAGACTACATCTCATGTACTTTGGACATGTTATCAGGAGGGATCAGTCCCTGGAGAAGGACATCATGCTTAGTAAGGTAGAGGGGCCGTGAAAAACAGGAAGACCCTCCAAAAGATGAATTGACCCAGTGGCTGCAACAACGGGCTTAAACATAACAATGATTGTGAGGATGGCGCAGGACCAGGCAGCGTTCCATTCTGTTGTACACAGGGTCACTATGAGTAGGAACCGATTCAATGGCACCTAACTACAATAACATTTTAGTAGAATTGTTAGAAGGCTTTGGGGCACACAGTTTAGAGTTTGATAACAAGGACAATTGGGTACTGCTGGGTAATGCAATTAATATCCAAACTGAGCCTATTTCAAGGATAGGGAGACACGCTCTGAGGTATGGTCAGAGCCACACAAACAGGAAGTGTGAGAGCCAGGAGCAACTTCAGACCTTCTGCTCCAGGCCCGGGCTCTACCTACTACCACTGAAGCCTCCAATAATGTCATGAGCCAGAAAACTTGGAAACACAGTGATATAATAATGATATGAAAAGTTGGGAAAGGTTAATGGGCACACTAATTTGTCATTAGGATTCTTGTTACTTAGATTTTTAGAATCTAAATATCGGAGAAGCATGAGAAGTCATCTAGTTGAAACTCCAACCCAAATATTTAATTCCTGACCATTGTCCAACATACTGTAGAGTTCCAACATATAAGGCTGTCTACTGCATTTTAGGGCAGTTCTCATTACTTCAATGTTGTTTTTTTATTAATATTTACCAAATTATACCTACTAGTAATGCTCACTTCTTGGTTCCATTTCTGTGTTCTGATGGATAATAAAAGCTTCAGTGCACACAACTCCTTAATGGTCTTCCCTCTGCAGATATACCGTGTATCAGAAGAAATACATTCTTTGGATTTACATGGAACCATCTTGATGTCACTCCCTAGCCTTGCTATTTTTTCATCTCAGGGATAATTCTCTGCCCTTATCATCCATATATTCTATAGCAAATGTACAACCTCCATAAGTTTGGTCTAACTGTAAAAGCAGACCCCAACAGTAGGACAAGATTCCTGTGCCTGTTTCTAATATGGGGGAAAATATTTCAGAATAGCGTTATTTTAACCACCACGAGTCACTAAAATGCCACCCTAGATAGGTACATAGGATTTTAATAAAATTTCAATTAATGAATCAATATTTCTTAACTTTCCTTTACAGCAGAAACTCTCTCCCTTCTGCACTCTCAACTATTGGGGTTATAGAAATTTGTTTTTCTTAAGGGGATTTATTGCTTTTCTCTCTCCTTCAAATAGTTTAGACATGAAAAAATAAAACAAAGTCATAGGAAGAGATGCACCTAAATGACTTTTTGAGCTTGGCCTTCTAGGCATTAGTGAAGGAAGACAGGGGTGGTTTTCCCAAAACCTTCCTACCCAAACCTACCTAATTACATGCAATGGAAACGTGGAACACTGAAAGTCAGAGGATAAGCAAGCATATAAGCTAACAGGCCTTGTATCCAACAAAAGGGTGCTATTTTCCTTCCTTTTGCTCTATGAACATGTGCTCACCTTCTCAGGTATGGTCCCTGCCTTTGTAGATAGTTCTTACTTAATAGAATTATTAAATTTTCCCCTGTATGTTATTTCAGCCCTCAACTTATGCTTCAACCTCAGAATATTTTAGCTAATACTCTCTGCCCATCTTAACTGGATTACAGAAAGAAACTTTATTTCATGCATAAGAGAAAATACGACTGTATGCTCAACAACATTACTTTCCACTATGTAATATTCACACACAAAAATCCGTACTTGTGAACAATATTTCCACCAAGCCCCTGAACTAGGTGTATGGTCATTCCAAATAGCATGTAAGTCATTGGACTTGGGCCCAAGTGGGAGGGCAAGGCAGATCTCAAGCAAATGAGGGTTTCCCCAATCTCTACTATTCTACCATTAACACAGTGAGAAAAAGGGAAGGCTAAGTAATCCAGTAGATAAAAATTCTACATGCTCTATGTAATTACAAAAATCATATAGAGCTGCTGTTGCCATAAAAGGAAATTCTACCTATTTTTCCCATTTTTTCTAAGAGAATTCAACTGTTCTTAAATTCAATCAAGAAAAAACCATAAACCATTAAATTTAGTGATAATTGCTGAGGTGGGGGGAACTAATGCAGGATAATAGATAAGAAGCAACACATAAAAAGTGACTTTAGGAACATGGCGCTATAGACAGAAGCACCACACCATCTCTTCATAGCAAAGTCCCGAAAAGCTAGGTAAAACAGAGACATATGTCAATCCTAGAACCCTAAGCATCAAATGAAGAGATAAAGAACTCAACCAAGCACCAAATGGTATAAGAAACTGACAGAGAACAAAGAGCAAAGAGTTACAAGCGGAGGTCCCCTATCAGCTAACACAGCATGGATCCACCATCTTGGACTTCTGCCGGAGATCAGCGGACAGGGAGTATGGGAAAGCAAGTTCACAGAGTTCCCAGCAGGAGACAGAGTACCCGGTAACCAGTAAGACACGCTTTCCCACCCCATAGCCTGCCTCCCCCTGCTCAACCTTCGCTGCTTCCCAGCTGGCCAGTCTGCTGCTTCTTGACAGGCCAATTCCCTGCTTCCCAGAGTGTGGATTCTCGGCTTCCCAGAGTGCCAACTGGATGCTTCCCAGCACATGGATTGCCGGCTTCCTGGAGAGCCGATCCGCCGCTCCCCAGTGGGCTGTGACCAAGGCACAGGAGGTGCCGGTTCCGTGCTGTGGGAATTCACCCCACCCACACCAGCTGGCTTTGTCAGTGCCATTTTTTTGTTGCTGGTATTGCTTTTTTCAGCCTTTTTTGGTTTCTTCCCTGCCTCTCACCTACTCCCCCTCCTTTCTCTTGAACCCTTGAATCCGTGTGACGTCTTTGCTTTTTTTTGACAAGCTGTGAAGCGCATCTCAGCTGGGGAATGGCTTCCTAGGTCCATTTGCCCAGTCCGTGCAGCCACACTGGTGGGTACCTTGGGTTTTCTTTTTCTTTTTATTTGTTTTCTTTCTTTTTTCCTTTTATTTTTCTTCATTTTTCGGCTTCTTGTCTCTTTCTACTTACCTTCTTTTCCTGTTTCTTGAATACCTGGTGCTGTGTATCATATGCACCCCTTATAGCAGGTTATACTGTGTGGCTTGGAAGCCACTCCCTAGTCGGTGCAGTCACGCCAGTGAGATCGCTGGGGGCATTTTTTTAAATTATTTTTTTTCTTTTTCTTTTTCTCCATTTCTCAGTTTCTTGCCTCTGCATTCCAATGGCAAGCTCCCTAAGCACTCTTTTATTTTTGCTCCTGTTTCTCTCCTCTCTCTCTTCTTTTTCATACTCAACCTAGCTCCACACATCACAACCTCCCCCTTCCCATACCTCCTGCCTATCTGCACTGTGTGCTGAGTAGCACAAGCAAGACCAACTGGAACCTTCCCTCCTCTGACTACTGGCTCATCTTGTCGGCCCAAGTACACGCCACAAACAACTCATCCCAGCCCCTCCTCTTCAGCTGGACTTGCCCTGCTACACCATAGCTGAGCAACTGGCCCTGCCCATTGGACACAGTGGTGAAAAATATCATGTCCACAGATGACCAAACAACAAAGAACACACAGCCCACCAGCTCAGACATAAACATAGCAAAAAAGCAGGATGAAACAAACAAATCTACAATCAATAAATTAAGAAAATAACTACTGAATGTCCCGAAGACAGCAGACAATGCCAAAACGTATAAAAAAACAGGACAGGATGGTTCCATCAGACATCCAAAATAAAACACCAGATGACTTCCTAGTAGAATAAAAGGCACTAGAACTACCTGATAGGGATTCAAATCGTTAATATTCAGAGCTATCCAAGAGTTGGATCAAAACGCAGACAAAAAAGAGGAAAAAATGGACAAATTCATGGAAAATACAGACCAAAAAAATGGAAGAATTCAGGAAAGTAATACAGGAACAAAATGCCAAAATAAATTCACAACTAGAAATCATTACAAAAACAACAGTTAGAAATTCAAAAGATAAACAACAAGATTTCAGAAACAGACTGTCATAGACGGGCTGAGGAATAGGTTTGAAACAATGGAAGACAGGATTAGTAAAACTGAAGACAAACACTTGGATACCACTTTGAGGAAAAAATCAGAAAAAAAGAACAAAGAAAAATGAAGAAACCCTGAGAATAATCTCGGATACAATCAAAAGCCTAAATCTGTGAGTGATTAGAGTTCCAGAACAGGGGGAGAAAACAGAAAACACAGAGAGGATCGCTGAAAAACTGCTGACAGAAAACTTCCCCAATATCATGAAAGATGAAAAGCTGGCCATCAAAGAAACTCAACGAACCCCACATAGGATAGACCCCAAAAGAAAATCACCAAGACATATCATAATCACACTTGCTAAAACCAAAGACAAAGAAAGAATCCTGAGAGCAGCTTGAGAAAAACAAAAAGTCACATACAGAGGGGAAACAAATAAGACTGAGCTCTGATTACTCAGCAGAAACCATGCAGGCAAGAAGGCAATGGAATGACAAGTATAAAATCTTGAAAGAAAAAAAAACTGCCAACCAAGAATAATATACCCTGTAAAACTCTCGAATATGAAATTAGGACATTTCCAGATAAACGGAAATTAAAGGAATATGTAAAAACCAAACCAAACTTAAAAGAAGTATTAAAGGGGGACTTCCAGTTTGAGAACAAACAACATCAGATGACAGCCTGAATCTAGGATACAAGATTGCACCAGCCAGATACCAACCTAGGAAATGAACTCTCAAGGATTATTCAAAACCAAAAGATTTACAACAGGAAACCAGAGAGGTTAATCTGCAAACGACAACAATGTCAGAACAATAAAAGTGGGAATAAACAGTGTAGGTATAGAACTTTCTAATGGAGAGGAAGGCAAGGTAATACCAAGCAATAATAGATTGGTTCAAACTTAGGAAGATTAGGGTAAATTTCAAGGTAACCACAAAGAAAGTTAACAAACATACTCATCAAAATAAAGAAGAAAAACCTAAGTCTAAGTAAAAATAAAATTTACAAAAACAAAAGAAATGAAAAAAAAAAAATCCACAAACGAAAGGAATTCGGCACAGGAGAGTAAGAGGAACAAAGAAACTGTCAGCACCACAAAAAAAAAAAAAAACAAAAAAAAAAAACTACAAAATGACAGCAATAAACTCACACCTATCAATAATTACACTGAACATAAATGGCCTAAATGCACCCATAAAGAGACAGAGAGTGACAGAATGGATTAAAAAACAGGATCCATCAATATGCTGTCTACAAGAGCCCCACCCTAGAAACAAATACATAAGTTTATTAAAAATCAAAGGATGGAAAAAATATATCAAGCAAAGAGTCATTAAAAAAGAGCAGGAGTGGCAATACTAATCTCAGATAAAATAGACTTTAAAACAAAATCCATTATAAAAGACAAAGAAGGGCACTACATCATGATTAAAGGGATGATCCAGTATGAAGACATAACCATAATAAATATCTACGCACCCAATGACAGGGCTCCAAAATACATAAAACAAATTTTAATAGCACTGAAAAGAGAAATTGACAGTTCTACTATAATATTAGGGGACTTCAACACACCACTCTTAGTAAAGGACAGAACATCTAGAAAGAAACTCAACAAAGATACAGAAGATCTAGAAGGCCACAATCAGCCAAACTGAACCCATAGACATGTATAGAACACTCCACTCAACCGCTGCAACCTACACATTCTTTTCTTTTCCAACACACATGGAATGTTCTCCAGAACAAACCACACCTTAGGCCACAGAGTAACCTTCAACAGAATCCCAAACATTGAGATAATACAAAGTATCTTCTCTGATCACAACGTTGTCAAAGTAGAAATTAACAACAGGAAGAGCAAGGAAAAAAAATTAATTACATGGAAACTAAATAACACCCTGCTTAAGAATCACTGAGTAATAGAAGAAATCAAAGATGGAATCAAAAAATTCCTAGAATCAAGTGAGAATGAAAACACATTATACCAAAACATTTGGGGCACAGCAAAGGCAGTGATCAGAGGCCAATTTACAGCAATAGATGCACACATCAAAAAAGAAGAAAGGGATGACAGAATCAAAACATTAGCTACACAAATCGAAGAAGATAAGCTAGATAAGGGGGATCTTCTAAAAATTAAACACTTACGCTCATCAAAAGACTTCACTAAAAGAGCAAAAAGAGAACCTAAAGACTGGGAAAAAAATTTTGGCTATTACAAATCTGACAAAGTTCTAATCTCTAAAATCTACAGGAAAATCCAACACATCTACCACACACACACAAAAAAAAATAATCCAATTAAAAAATGGGCAAAGGAAACAAACAGATGCTTCACTAAAGAAGACATGTAAGCAGCTAACAGAAACATGAGGAAATTCTCGTGATTTCTAGCCATTAGGAAAATGCAAATAAAAACCACAGTGAGATACCATCTCACTGCAGCATTACTGGCATGGATCAAAAAAACAGAAAATAACAAATGTTGGAGATGCTGCAGGGAGATTGGAACTCTTATGCACTGCTGGTGGGAATGCAAAATGGTACAACCATTTTGGAAAATGATATGGGCCTCCTTAGAAAGCTAGAAATAGAAATGCCATATGATCCAGCAATCCCACTCCTAGGAATATATCCTAGAGAAATAAGAGCCATCACACGAATAGACTTATGCACGCTCAAGTTCATTGCAGCATTGTTCACAATAGCAAAAAGATGCAAACAACCTAGATGCCCATCAACAGATGAATGGATAAACAAACTATGGTACATACAACGGAATACTATGCAATGATAAAGAACAATGATGAATCTGCGAAGCATCTCACAACATGGATGAATCTGGAGGGCATTATGCTGAGTGAAATAAGTCAATCACAAAAGGACAAATATTGTATGATACCACTAGTACAAAAAGTCATGAAAAGGTTTACACACAAAAAGAAACAATCTTTGATGGTTACGAGGAAGGGGACAGGTAAGGGTGGAGAAACACTAAACATACAATAGATAAGTGGTAACTATGGCGAGGGGTAAGACAGTACACAATACCGGGGAAGCCAGCACAATTTCTTCAGGGTAAGGTCATGGAAGCTCCGTGGACAAATCCAAACTCCCTTAGGGACTGAATTGCTGGGCTGAATGCTGTGGGGAGCATGGTCTCAGGGAACATCTAGCTCAATTGGCATAACATAGTTTATAAAGAAAATGTTCTACATTCTACTTTGGTGAGTAGTGTCTGGGGTCTTAAAAGCCTGTTAGCAGCCATCTAAGATACTCCACTGGTCTCACCCCTTGGGGAGCAAGGGAAAATGAAGAAAACAAAAGACACAAGGGAAAGATCAGTCTAAAGGACTAACAGACCACAACTAGTATGGCCTCCACCAGAGTGAGTCCAGTACAACTAGATGGTGCCTGGTTACCACCACTGACTGCTCCACCAGGGATCACAATAGAGGGTGCCAGACAGGGCAGGATAAAAAGGTAGAACAAAATTCTAACTCACAAAAAAACACCAGACTTACTGGCCTGAGAGAGACTGGAGAAACCCTGGGACACCCTTTTAGCCTAGTAATGAAGTCACTCCAGAGGTTCACCTTTTAGTCAAAGTTTATACAGATCCATAGGACAAAACGAGACTAAACAGGCACACCAGCCCAGGGGCAAGGACTAGAAGGCAGGAGGGGACAGGAAAGCTGGTAACAGGGAACCCAAAGTCAAGAAGGGAGAGTACTGACATGTCATGGGGTTGTTAGCCAATGCCATAAAACAATATATGCAATAACTGTTTAATGAGAAGTTAGTTTGTTCTACAAACCTTCATCTAAAGTTCAATTAAAAAAAAAAAAAAAAGAAAAGTGACCTTAATTTCCCTGCCTATGGCAGGGACAGCCAGCTCTCCACTAAAGACCACATCTCCTTCCACAATGTTGAGTTGTTTCTGGAAAGCAACTGTCCACCCAGGGCCCTTGTATCTGAATGGGGCCATGTGACTTGTCCTCACTAACGGAATGTGAACCAAAGTGATGTGAGTCACATCCAGGCTGAAGTGTCAAAAAGTGTGTCTTCCCTACCTGCTCTTTCCCCATATGCTGACTGAAATTGAAGGACTCCAAAGTCTACAGAGGATAGAAGAGCCATAAGATAGAAACAGCTTGTGCTGCTGAATCATTGCATGAAAAGTCATTCACATACACTGGATTGGGACTTTATATGAGTGAGAAACATATTACTATTCTATTAAGCCACTGAGATTTTGTGGTTTATCTGTTATAACAGCTAAAAAAAAAAACTGAGTTGCCATTGAGTTGACTCTGACTCGTGGCGACCCCACATGTGTCAGAGCAGAACTGTGTTCCATAGGGCTTTCAATGGCTGATTTTTCAGAAGTAGATCAATCACCGAGCCTTTCCGAGGGGCCTCTGGGTGAACTTGAAAGTCCAACCTTCCAGTTAGCAGCTGAGCACATTATCCATTTGTACCACCCATGCACTCCTGTTGCAGCAGCTAGTGTTACCTTAATTAATACAGAACTAACCCACTTATTCTCTTATGGGTGTCTATTTTACCCCCACCCCTTCACCTCCTATCCAAGATCGAATGAATTAAGCTTCCTCATGGACAACTCTTTCTGAGTTGCTGTTGACAAAGTGATCTCTGCTATCACTTACCTCAATGTCCTGTGAGCACTCTTGGTTTCTGTGATTCAGTTTTGATGGAAATCTATGAAGGACTTCAGGCTTTAACTTTGGTCATTCCTTTGCTCTTCAGAATGTTACCTGGAACAGAGAGGAATCCCATTATCCTTGGGAACAGGCAGGGCCTCAGAGAAATTCAACCTATAATGGGAACCTGTTGCCATCAAGTCAGTTCTGACTCCTAGGGACCCTATAGGATAGAGTAGAACTGCCCCATAGGGTTTCCAAGGTTGTAATCCTTATGGAAGGAGACTCCCACATCTTCCTCCCACAGAGTGGCTCATGGGTTCAAAGGGCCAACTTTTTAGTTAGCAGCTAAACACTTAACCACTGTGCCACCAGGGCTCCTTTAATGGGTAACAGCAACTAATACCAAAACCAGGTCTTACTGAAGGGACAAGCCTGAAGGAATCCCATATCTCTTGGTTGCTGTGTCATTCTGATCACTTTTCTGCCTTTAAGCTTCAAATATATTCTCTCATGACATTCCTCTCATATTTCCACACTTGTATAAGGTCTTCTCTCTTGCCAAATCTCTCCATTCTTCTTGATGTGTCTCATCTGAGCTATTTCTACAGCAGTTATTCTGCACATCATAGTAAACAGAGAATACAGGAGAGAGTACCACTAATAAAGTTGGCTGAGTAGAGGCCAGATAACATCAGGTCTCGTAAGCCATGGTGATGATTTTAGTTTTTACCCTCAGAGAAAAAATAAGCCCCTGAAGCACATTAAATATGGGCATCGTATGATCTGTTGTTTTTTAAAAAATCACTTTGTCTGCAGGGTGGAGAGAAAATTTAAGAGGGTCAATTAGAAGATTATGGCAGTGATTTAGTCAAGATATGAGGCAGCATAAATCAGAATGGCAGAAGGGATAGAGAAACCAACTGGCTTGTGATAAGTACTGAATCTGGGGGGTTGAAAGAGATGTTAATGGAGATACCCAGATGTTAATGGAAATGAGAACACCTCCCGAAGACCAGACTTAGGTGGGGCTGCTTGTTGTATTTTTTTTTTTATAATCTTTGCGTTTTTGTTTGTTTTAGTTATAGGTGCTCCTTATGCAACTGTGCCAAAGGGTACGAAAGCACCTTTGGTGGTCTCTGGCTTTCACTGTCAATCAGTTGCAGGACTCCCTGCTCCTCCTTTTTCCCTCAGAGTTCTCTGGTCCCCTATAGCTCCTGAAGAGGCTGAAGACGCACAAGTTCTCCTTAATTCTGACGTCAATGCCAGAAACACCACTAGGTACAGCTTAGGCCTGAGGTGCTCCATTTTCTGACACTTATTCTCATATATTTTCCTATAAATTTTATCCACTGCCACTTCCTCAGGTCCTCTCATCTGTGCCACAAAGCCCTTGACTCTTCATCTTTCAGATGAAAGTTTCTTGACACTTGGTTGGGTGTAGGGTTTTTATTGCTTCTGCCCTTCCACACATCTGTAGGCTCCAAGGGCAATTCTCCTCAGATTCAATATCCTACCCTTCACTCTGCCACAATTGCATGGATGGAGGGAATTCACTCACTTCCTCTTTCTCAGAAGGACAAAAATTCATTTGTGCCCTTCATGTTGGAGCCATCCCTCTCTCCTCTGTGCTTGGTCTTGAGGTAGTTTTTCTGTGCAGACTTAGTCCCTCTCACTTGTTCTTTGGAATATCCACTACATAACAGATGTTAACTGAATGAGAGAAAGATCCATATTTTTCTCCTTGGAATTGTGCCTCAGAACAATCAATTTACCATATTTAGTATTGAGGCTTTGTTCATATGCTAATAAACCATTAGAATTCACGTAGATCCTGATATTTTGGGCTTTTTTTTTTCCCTATGTTTTATAATTTCTACCCAATTCTGTGAATTATAATGTTGTAAGTGAGAATAATCACTAGCAGAAATCTGTGTTGTATACAGGACTAAAAAAGAACCTCGAGTTGAAAATCTCTATCGTTTGTTATATACTATTTGGCCTTGGGTAGTTCAAAACACTGTTTCTTTTCTCAAATGGAATACTGATTAACCTCAGAATGCTGTCACGTGCTGCCAAGCATAATAATAAAGCATGTCCCCCCAAATGCCCAAGAACCTAAAGAATCATAAAAAAGTTAGGGACTTTGGAAGTCATAAGAGCCAAGGTCCCACATGACACAAGGCTCCTGTGGTGCAGTGAATTGTTTTAATATGGCTCTTCAAGCTGTGGTCTTGTAACTCCCACAAAATGATTGGGTGAGACTATGTCAATAAGGTGTTTGTGACCCACCAAGGGGATTGGACAGTTTTACTAATGCAAATAAGGTACATGGAACTCTTGAAGGGTATTGGTCAGTTTTGCTATCCCACTAGGCTTATAGAGATCCAATCCCAGAAGTTGGAGAAGGACTCCACTACCATCAAGAAGAAGAACCAGGAGAGGAATGCACCCTTTGGACCCAGGGTTCCTGCACTGAGAACCTCCTAGACCCAGGAGACAGAAGGAGCTGTAACATTGAAAACAGCACAAGATAACAAGTGACAGCAAGCATTGCAGAGTTCAGTGGCAGAGAAATGTAATAGAACCAGGAGACTGGCAAGAGGTGGTGTGGTAGGCTTCCTGGCCCATGGAGCAAGGCAGCTACAGTGGGCTTGCTGACCCACAGAGTGAAAGAGCCAAGTGCCTTCAGGCAGGAGGCTTGCTGGCAGAGAAGGGTGCCTCCAGGTGGAACTTAAAAGCTGTAACACTTGTCCAACGGGGCAGAGTCCAGGCCCAAGCAGGGCCCAATGGCAGAGGTCAGGCCTGAGCAGAGTCCAGTGGCAGAGATCTGCCTCTAGGCATAGCCAAGAAGAAGCCACCTGACTGAAGAACCATATCCTGAGCTGTTCCTCTTACTCCAGGTTGATTCTGATCCTGAATTGTAACCTGTTACTTCCCTAATAAACCTCATAATTTTGAGTATAGTCTGTGAGTTCTGTTTGGCACAATGAATTATTGAACTCAGCAGAGAAGTAGAAAGTGCCGTGGAAGGGACGGCTGGTGTCATAGGAATGAGCTTTGGGCTTATGCTCATCTTGATGATTCTCCTTTCCCCCCCATCCCCCATCCCTGAAGTAAGATGATGAGGTCTGACACCCACATGCCATTGTTACAGCTCCCCTCTACATATTGTTCTTAAAAGATCTGGGCATCTAGTTCCTGCTTGTACACTTCAGATGTCAAGGGACTCAATTGTGAGGTGTAGAGTCCCAGTGTTGGCTGTTTCTTATTTTGGGAAAGTTTCTTTTACTAAAATAATATGAATTTTCCTATTACTTCCATATCTAGGTTCTTCAGAACATTGAAAAATGAAAACAAAAACCCCTCACTTCCACTCCTAAGTAATAGCCTTCAACAATTTGGACACTGTTGGGTCTCCATTAAGTCTGCTCTTCTCCAGACTGAGCATGTGCCATGACTCCAACTCTCCCACAGAGGCCAGGTTTTACCAATCTCTCCCTCATCTGCCCAGGCTCACGGCTCACTTCAACCACCCTGGAAGCCCCTCACCCATCCCTTCTCCCCATCTCATTTCATCCTGATGTACTCCAGATTAAAAATGCCACTGGGACATTCAGATCTGAATGTAGGCCAGGAGTTGTGATCCAAACACCACAAGGCCAACTGTCTCATATGACCGTCCCTGACCTGAGTGCAGTCCTCTTAGTTTTAAATTTTTTAGTACCACATTCTTGGCTGTGCTTAGGCTAGGGTGGTTCACATTGTTATATACCTGTTAATTTTGAACTAACTGCTGCACTTCACACATATTCTTGTTACATTACAAAGAATTGATTCCTTCATAGTAAGGTTTTTTAGTTGTTTTTCTGCCATTTGAAATTTTAGGTATTCTTCCCAACTCCCAGTCATCTTCTCCTTCATCCAAGTCAAATACCAAAATACTAAATAGGATAGGGTAAAGGGAAGAATTCTGTGACAAAATTTAGCCCCTTGAGTATATGAAATAGATTATTTTAAATATCATTTAATTATGTAATTCAAAAATAAAAATTCAAATATACGTCATGAAATGAATTTTGAGGTGAATTTGCTCCCTGCACATAAGAGGATAGAAGTATAATAGGATTAGAGATAGTCACAATTGCCACCCTGAGCAAATTAATAAAAAAAAAAATTATTACTGATTACAGAAAAGCTGAAGGATAAGGGGTGCACTTATGTCCTTATAGAAAGCATTCATTGTGCTCTGCAAAGAAATTTAAGATGCACTATTCTGTAATCTTTTCCATCTAATAGGTTTACTTAGACATTCACTAATGAAAATTATGTAACTAAGTTTGATATTAGTTTACTAACAATTTAAATAAGTCTTGCAATTTTGAATATATTAAGACTTCTAGTCTCTCAATCCAGTGATCTCAACAAGACAAAAACAATGATATAAAAGTCAGTAGCAAAAAAAAAAAAAAAAAAATCAATATATTTCAGCAATTTGATCTCTCTCTGGTTATGTTTTGCAGATAAATATGCAAGTATGCATTCAGTCTTGAGAGATATATATAGAATTGTCTGACTATAACACTTTTAGCAGTAAACCCATGGCCTAATTACTGCTATAAATTCATTACCAAAGCCTTTTGCTTTCACATACCATGCTAAAATAAAAGCCTTGCACCATTACAAATTCTAACTGCAGCCAAATGCATCCAATTATAATCAGTTGCAGTAAACTCTCACTTTGCATTAAGCATAATTAACCTTGTAATAATCAGTATAATAACATTTAATGTACTGTGACAGCATTTCTGTACTCCTTCGAATTCTAGAAAATAGTATATACTTCAATTCCAGTCATTGAATGTTTTAACCTTTTCATGTTTGAAATTTTATTCTTGTGCCTTGTTATAGAAATTTTAGAATAGCCACCCAAAAATGAAAAGTTTGATATGCTTGATGACATCCTAATATTGTGATAAAAAATTCTCTATTTTTATAAAAAGATTATCTACTTTAATAAATTTTAATAATTAAATTTCTGCAAGTGTAGCCCCTTCCTAAATCTTTAAGCATTCGCAGAATGGCCAAGATTTTTTTTCTTTTTGGCATAGTAGAGGATATAAGTAATTGGTAATAATTTTTAACTGATGCATCTGCATTTCAAGGAAGCTCCCACAGCTAGTCCAACATTACCTTCTGAGAATGATCTTCCGTGACTACCCCATCTAAATGATCTCCTTCCCCCTTGTCTATAATCTGTATTTTCATAACACTCACCACTATCTGAGTCTATGCTATATCTTGTATGGTGATTTTATTTTATTCTAACCTGTTTCTTCCATTAGAATATAAGCTTAATGAGGACAAGGATTTTTTTCTTATTGTGCTTTAAATGAAAGTTTGTGGTTCAAGTTAGTTTCTCATACAAAACTTTACACACACACTGCTATGTGAGCCTAGTTGCACTCCTCATACTGTGACAGCACACTCTTCCTTTCCACCCTGGATTTCCCATGTCCGTTTGTCATGGACTGAATTGTGTCCCCCCAAAAAATGTGTGTATCAATTTGGCTAGGCCATGATTCCCAGTGTTGTGTGGTTGTCCTCCATTTTGTGATTGTAATTTTACATTAAAGAGGATTAGGGTGGGATTGTAACATCACCCTAACCCAGGTCACGTCCCAGATCCAATGTAAAGGGTGTTTCCCTGGGGTGTGGCCTGCACCACCTTTTGTCTCTTGTAAGAGATAAAAGGAAAGGGAAGCAAGTGGAGAATGGGGAAACCTCATACTACCAAGAAAGTAGTGGTGGGAGCAGAGCATGTCCTTTGGACCTTGAGGTTCCTGTGCTGAGATGCTCCCAGACCAAGGGAAGACTGACGACAAGGACCTTCCTCAAGAGCTGACAGAGAAGAGAAAGCCTTTCCCTGGAGCTGATACCCTGAATTTGGACTTGTAGCCTACTGGACTGTGAGAGAATAAATTTTTCTTTGTTAAAGCCATCCATTTGTATTATTTCTGTTGGAGCAGTACTAGATGACTAAGACACCATTCAACCAGCTCCTGACCCTCTCTGCCTTATCATCTCGTCTCCAGACAGGAGCTGCCCATTTAGTCTCATGTATCTACCTGAGCTAAGAAACACACTCTTCTCAAGTATCATTTTATGTCTTACAGTCCAGTCTAATCTTTGTCTGAAGAGCTGGCCTCGGGAATGGTTTTAGTTTTGGGCTAACAGACAGTCTTGGGGCCATGTCTTCTGGGGTCCCTCCAGTCTCAGTCAGACCATTAAGTCTGGTCTTTTTAGTAGAATTTGAGTTCTGCACCCTACTTTTCTCCTGCTCTGTCAGGAAATCTCTGTTGTGTTCCCCATCAAGGCAGTCATTGCTGGTAGCTGGGCACCATCTAGTTCTTCTGGTCTCAGGCTGATGGAGTCTCTGGTTTATGTAGCCATTTTGTCTCTTGGGCTAACATTTTTCTTGTGTCTTTGGTATTCCAATTCTCCTTTGCTCCAGGTGGGTTAGGACCAATTGATATATCTTAGATGGCCGCTTGCTAGCTTCTAACATCTCAGACGCCACTCACCAAAATGGGATGCAGAACATTATCTTAATAAATTTTGTTACGCCAGTTGACCTAGATGTCCCCTGAAACCATGGTCCCCAGTTTCCCGCCCCTGCTACTCTGTCCCTTGAAGTGTTTGGTTGTATTCAGAAAACTTCTTAGCTTTTGGTTTAATCCAGTTGTGCTGACTTCCCCTGTAGTGTGTGTTGTCCTTCCCTTCACCTAAGATAATTCTTGTCTACTATCTAGTTAGTGAATACCCCTCTCCCTCCCTCCACACCCTCGTAACAATCAAAGAATGTTTTCTTCTATGTTTAAACCTTTTCTTGAGTTCTTAGAATAGTGGTCTTATGCAATATTTGTCCTTATGCAACTCACTAATTTCACTCAGCATTATGCCTTCCAGACTCATCCATGTTATAAGATGTTTCATGGATTCATCATTATTCCTTATTGTTGCATAGTATTCCATTGTGTGAATTATACCATAATTTGTTTATTTATTTGTCCACTGATGGGTACCTACGTTGTTTTCATCATTTTGCTATTTTGAACAGTGCTGCCATGAACATGGGTGTGCATATATCTATTCGTGTGACAGCACTTATTACTCTAGGATATATTCCAAGGAGCAGAATTGCTGGATCACATGGTACTTCTAGGTTTTTAAGGAAGCATCAAATCGATTTCCAAACTGGTTGTACCATTTTACATTCCCACCAACAGTAAGTGTTCCAGTCTCTCCACAACCTCTCCAGCATTTATTGTTTTGTGTTTTTCAGATTAATGCTAGTCTTGTTGGGGCGAGAAGGTATGTCATTGGAGTTTCGATTTGCATTTCTCTAATGGCTAATGATCATGAGCATTTCCTCATGTATCTGTTAGCTGCCTGAATGTCTTCTTTGGTGAAGTGCCTGTTCATATCCTTTACCCATTTTTTAATTGGGTTGTTTGTTTTTAAGTTGTTGAGGTTTTGCAGTATCTTGTAGATTTTAGAGATTAGACCCTGACCGGATTTGTCTTTTTTTTCCCAGTCTGTAGGTTGACTTTTTATTCTTTTGGTAAAGTCTTTTGATGAGCATAAGTGTTGTTTTTTAGGAGCTCCCAGTTATCTAGTTTCTCTTCTGGTGGTTGTGTGTTGTTACTTATGGTTCATATTCTGTTTATGCCATGGATCAGGTCTCCTAGCATTGTCCCTATTTTTTCTCTCATGATCTTTATCATTTTAAATTTTATATTTAGGTCTTTGATCCATTTGTATTAGTTTTTGAGCATGGTGTGATGTATGGGTCTTGTTTCAGTTTTTTGAAGATGGATATCCAGTTATGCCAGCACCATTTGTTAAAGAGACTGTCTTCTCCCCAATTAATGGACTTTGGGCCTTTGTCAAATATCAGCTGCTCATACATGGATGAATTTACATCTGGATTCTCAATTCTGTTCCATTGGTCTATGTATCTGTTGTTATACAAGTACCAGGCTGTTTTGACTACCGTGGCAGTATAATAGGTTCTAAAATCAGGTAGTGTGAGGCCTCCCACTTTGTTCTTCTTCTTCAGTAATGCTTTATTATCTGGGGCTTCTTCCCTTTCCATATGAAGTTGGTGATTTGTTTCTCCATCTCATTAAAAAATGCCAGTGGAATTTGGATTGTAGATCGCTTTGGGTAGAAGAGACATTTTCACAATGTTGAGTCTTCCTATCTATGAGCAAGGTACATTTTTCCACTTATGCAGGTCTCTTTGAGTTTCTTCCAGTAGTGTCTTATAGTTTTCTTTATATAGGCCTTTTATGTCTCTGGTTAGATTTATTCCTAACTATTTTATCTTCTTGGGGACTATTGTAAATGGTATTGATTTGGTGATTTCCTCTTCCAAGTTCTCTTTGTTGGTGTAGAGGAATCCAACTGATTTTTGTATGTTTATTTTGTATCCTGCTACTTTGCTAAAATCTTCAATTAGTTCTGGAAGTTTTCTTGTGGATCCTTTGGGGTTTTCTGTGTACAAGATCATATCATCTGCAAATAGAGATACTTTTACTTCTTCCTTACCAATTTGGATGCCCTTTATTTCTTTTTCTAGCCTAATTGCTCTGGCTAGGACCTCCAGCACAATGTTGAATAAGAGTGGTGAGTGGTGATAAACGGCATCCTTGTCTGGTTCCCATTCTCGAGGGGAATACTTTCAGACTGTCTCCATTTAGGATGATATTGGTTGTTGGCTTTGTACAAATGCACTTAATTATGTTGAGGAATTTCCCTTCTGTTCCTATTTTGCTGAGAGTTTTTCTCATGAATGGGTGTTGGACTTTGTCAAATGCCTTTTCTGCATCAATTGATAAGATCATATGGTTCTTGTCTTTTGTTTTATTTATCTGTTGCATTACATGGATTGTTTTTCTAACACTGAAACATCCCTGCATACCAGGTATAAATCCCATTTGGTCATGTAGAATTATTGTTTTGATATGTTGTTGAATTCTATTGGCTAGAATTTTGTTGATGATTTTTGCATCTGTGTTCATGAGGGATATTGACCTGTAATTTTCTTTTTTTTGTGGTGTCTTTACTTGGTTTAGGTATCAGGGTTACGCTGGCTTCATAGAATGAGTTTGGGAGTATTCCATCCTTTTCTATGCTCTGAAATACCTTTAGTAGTAGGGGTGTTAACTCTTCTCTGAAAGTTTGGTAGATTTCTCCAGTGAAGCCATCCAGGCCAGGGCTTTATTTTGGTTGGGAGTTTTTAATTACCTTTTCAATCTCTTCTTTTGTTATAGGCTGATTTAGTTGTTATACCTCTGTTTGCATTAGTTTAGGTAGGTAGTGAATTTCTAGAAATTTGTCCATTTCCTCTAGGTTTTCAATTTGTTAGAGTACAATTTTCCATAGTAATCTGTTATGATTCTTTTTATTTCAGTTGGGTGTGTTGTCATATAGCTCATCTCATTTTTTATTTGGGTTATTTGCTTCTTCTCCTGTTTTTCTTTTGTCAGTTTGGCCAATAGTGTATTGAGTTTGTTGATCTTTTCAAAGAAGAAGTTTTTGGTCTTGTTAACTCTTTCAATTTTTTTCTATTCTCTATTTCATTTAATTCCGTTTTTATTTTTATTATTTTCTTTCTTCTGTTGCCTGAGGGCTTCTTTTGTTCCTCTGTTTCTATTTGTTCAAGTTGTAGGGTTAATGTTTTGATTTTGGCCCTTTCTTCTTTTTGATGTGTGCATTTATTGTTATAAATTGACCTCTGAGCATTGCTTTTGCTGTGTCCCAAACGTTCTGGTAGGATGTGTTTTCATTCTCCTTTGATTCTGTGAATTTTTTCACCCTGTCCTTAATTTCTTCTATAACCCAGTAGTTTTTAAGCAAGGTGTTGTTCAGTCCCCATGTGGTTTTTTTTTTTCCCCCCTTGCTTTTTTTGTTATTGATTTCTACTTTTATGGATTTATGGTCAGAAAAGATGCTTTGCAATATTTCGATGCTTTGGATTTTGTTAAGGCTTGCTTTATGGCCTAATACGTGGTCTGTTCTAGAGTGTTCCATGTGTGCTGGAAAAGAAAGTATACTTGACTGCTGTTGGGTGGAGTGTTCTATATATGTCTATGAGACCATGTTGGTTGATTGTGGCATTTAGAACTTCTGCATCTCTTTTGAGCTTCTTTCTGGATGTTCCATCCTTCACCAAAAGTGGCGTGTTGAAGTCTCCTACTATTATTGTGGAACTGTCTCCCTTTTCAATGCTGTAGAGTTTGTTTTATGTATTTTGGATCCTGTCATTGGGTGTAAATATTTATTATAGTTATGTCCTCCTGGTGCATTGACCCCTTAATCATTATATAGTGCCCTTCCTTATCCTTTGTGGTGGATTTTACTTTAAAGTCTATTTTGTCAGAGATTAATATTGCCACTCCTGCTCTTTTTTGAATGTTGTTGGCTTGATATATTTTTTTCCATCCTTTGAGTTTTAATTTGTTGTGTCTTTAAGTCTAAGGTATGTCTCTTGTAGGTAGCATACAGATGAATCGTGTTTTTTTTTTTTCCATTCTGCCACTGTCTCTTTATTGGTGCATTTAGTCCATTTATATTCAGCGTAATTATTGACAGATATGAGTTTAGTGCTGTCATTTTGATGTCCTTTTGTGTGCGTTGTTGACAGTTTCTTGTTCCACTTAATTTTCTTGCTAAGTCATTTTTCTTCATGTATTTTCTTTTCATCTTTTTCATTGTTGTAGATTTTGTATTTTCTGAGTCTTTATGTTTTTCTTGTTTTTGATTTTGATAAGTAGGATTGTTAGCTTCCTTTGTGGTTACCTTAATATTTACCCCTATTTTTCTAAGTTTATACCAGTCTTTTATTTCTTTGTATAGCCTTGACTTCCTCTCCATATGAAAGATCTATGACTACATTTTTTAGTCCTTCTTTTTTTGTTTTAATGTTGTCATCTTTTATATATTGATGTCTCTGTTTCCCTATTTCCAGCTTTGATTTGTTTTTGTGTCTTCCTTTTCTGGATTGATATCTGGTTGCTCTGTCCTGTGTTGCAGTCTTGGGTTGTTATTTGATGTTATTGATTTTCTAACCGAAGGACTTCCATTAGTATTTCTTGCAATTTTGGTTTGGTTTTTGCAATTTACCTTAACTTCTGCTTATCTGGAAATGTCCTCATTTTGTCATCATATTTGAGAGACAGTTTTGTTGGATATATAATTATTGGCTGGCAATTTTTTTCCTTCAAGGCTTTATATATGTCATCCCATTACCTTCTTGCCTGCATTGTTTCTGCTGAGTTGTCTGTGCCAAGTCTTACTGACTTTCCTTTGTAGATGACTTTTCATTTATCCTTAGCTGCTCTTAAAATTCGCTTTATCTTTGGTTTTGGTAAGTTTGATTATGTTTTGGTGATCATTTATCCGTAGCTGCTCTTAAAATTCTCTCTATCTTTGGTTTTGGTAAGTTTGATTATGTTTTGGTGACTTTCTTTTAGGATCTACCTTGCTGGGTTATGATGAACATTTTGGACAGATGTCTTCTTGTCTTTTGCAGTGTCAGGGAACTTTTTGGCCAATAAATCTTCAACAATTCTGTCTGTATTTTCTGTTGTACCCCTTTTTCTGGTACTCCAATCACTCATAGGCTATTCCTCTTGATAGAGTCCCACATAATTCTTAGGGTTCCTTCATTTTTAAAAATTCTCTTATCTGATTTTTTCTCTAATAAGTTGGTGTCAAGGGCTTTTTCTTCAATCTCACTAATTCTGACTTCCATTGCCTCAATTCTGCTCCTAAGACTTTCTATTGCGTTGTCTAATTCTGAAATTTTATTGTTAATCTTCCGGATTTCTGTTTGCTATCTCTCTATGGATACTTGCAGCCTGTTAAATTTGTCTTTATGCTCTTCTATAATCTTAAATTCCTCTATTGCTTTGTCTGTGTGTTCCTTGGCTTATACTGCATTTTGCTTGAACTCCTTCCTGATACCTTGAAGAGTTCTGTATATTAACCTTCTGTACTCTACCTCCGATAATTCCAAGAAGTCTCTTCCTCTGGAAAATTTCTTGATTCTTTGTTTTGGGTGCTTGCTGAAGCCATCATGGTCTGCCTGTTTATAAGATTTGATATTGACTTTTGTCTCCGAGCCATCAATAAGTTATTATATTTATTTATTTTATGTTTGTTTACTGTGTCCTAGCTTCTTGTTTTGTTTTGTTTTGATATGCCCAAATGGGTTGCTTGTGTGAGCTAGTTTGATTATTGGTGCCTTTGAAGCTCTAACGTCCTGTTACCAGGTGGTTAGATCTGTTACTAGGTATGTGAGCCCAGGAGTCTGTTTACTTTTCTTGTATGGCTTCAACTCAGGTGTCCAGGTAGTTGGTCACCAAGTGTGTGGTGTAGGCTCTCACCTACACTCCTAGATGGGCAGGAGTAATTGGTGTAGGCACAGGTACCTGGCTGCAGTAGAGGGTCACATGCTGAGCAAGGCAGGGGGCTGATGGCTGTCCCTGAGTGTCTGGGAGGAAAGCGTGTCCCTGTTCACTAGAGCACATTGTGAGTAGGTTTTGCAGTCTCACTATGAGCACCCAGTGCTGTTGGCTGTAAGGACTGGGAGGAATCACTTACTCTTGGACCCCTGTCACAGGTGGCCAGGTGGCATGGGTGGAACCACCAGTCCTCAGGCCCCTGATGTGATGAGGACCCTGTTTAATGGGCAGAGTGGTGTCAAATGTCACGAACCTGCCACTCCACCATATGGCTGACAGCTGAAGTTAGGCTGCAGGTATATACCCTGTTGTACTGTGGTAATAAGGGCCTATGCTGCTGAAATGGGCTGACACAGGTCTATGCAGGGGTGAAAAGCTTTCAAAGTCCATGGACCCCTTATGCTTGTGTCTAGGCAAAGGAGCAGTTTCTACTCTAAGTTCCTGGCTTAGGGGAGCTGGCAGATTATTTATTCCTGTTTGTTAGTTTGTTCCCTCTCCAACACCAGGAATGGCTCAGGGCACGTGATGGGTCCTTACTTCCAGACCAGGGGATGCGGCAGTGGCTGAAGTCAGCCTGGGACCCAGTGCAGAGTGGAGAGGGGGCAGGTAAATGGGAGAGAGATTTTTCCCAGAGGTGGGTGTTTCTTGATCCACATGGTAAGTTAAAAGCATGTACTTATGTTCTGCCAATTGAGTGCCACTTTTCACTGGTCCTGGAGGCTTGAGTAGACTCTCTGCTGCTTGGTCTCTTCAGATGTGGAAAATGCATCCTGAGCACCACTGCTTGCCTTACTGCATGTGCCGGCTGCAAGGTATTGGCTCCTGCCGGGTCATGTCTGGCAACTCCTCACTGCTTCTGAACCACCTCTCCCTCCCCCTGCTGCTCAGTCCGATTCCTTAACTTTGCCTTTGATGTTCAGGGCCCCTAGATTGCCATATATGTTTGATTCACTTCTTTTCTTGGGTCTTTGTTATAAGAGGGACCACAGGAAGTGTCTGACTACTCCATCTGACCTCGCCTCAAAGAACAACCTCTTTACCTTTTAATTGTTGTCATTCTGGTACTTAGAAGAGTGCTTAGAACATAGTATTCAGTATCTATTTATTGGATATATTAACCGTGTGCGTGTACCATGATAGATGTATGTTTATTGTTGTTTTTGTCAGTTGCCATCAAGTGGCTCTTACTCATGGCAACCTTATGTATAACAGAATGAAACACTGCCAGACCCTGAGCCATCCTCACAATGTTTGGTATGTTTGAGCCCATTGTGGCTATTCTGTCAATCCGTCTCATAGGGGGTTTCTCTCATTTTCGTTTACCCTCTACTTTACCAAACATAATGTACTTTTCTAGGGACTGGTCCTTCCTGATGTGTCCAAAGTAAGCCAGTCCAAGTCTTGCCATTCTCACTTCTAAGGACCATTCTGGTTGCATTTCTTCTAAGACTGATTTTTCATTCTTCTGGCAGTCCACGGTGTAATCAGTATTCTTCACCAACACCACAATTCAAATGTTTCAATTCTCCTTCGATCTTACGTTTTCATTGTTCACATGCATATGAGGCAATTAAAAAGACCATGGCTTGGGTTGCTGTTCTTGTTGTTAGGTGCTGTTGAGTTGGTTCCAACTCATAGTGACCCTATGTACAACAGAACGAAACACTGCCCGTTCCTGTGCCATCTTCACAATTGTTGCTATGCTTGAGCCCACTGTTGCAGCCACCATGTCAATCCATCTCACTGAGAGTTTTCCTCTTTTTTGCTGTCCTTCCACTTTACCAAGCATGATGTCCTTCTCCAGGGACTGGTCCCCCCTGATAACATGTCCAAAGTATGTGAGGCGCAGTCTTGTAATCCTTGCTTCTAAGGAGCATTGTGGTTGCACTTCTTCCGAGACAGATTTGTTTGTTCTTTTGGCAGCCCATGGTATATTCAATATTCTTTGCCAACACCACAATTTAAAGGCATCAATTCTTCTTCGGTCTTCCTGATTCATCATCCAGTTTTCACATGCATATGAGGTGATTGAAAACACCATGGCTTGGGTCAGCTGCACCTTAACCTTCAAGGTGATATCTTTGCTTTTCAACACTGTAAAGCGGTCCCTTGCAGCAGATTTGCCCAATGCAATGTATCTTTTGATTTCTTGACTGCCGCTTCCATGAGCATTGATTGTGGATCCAAGTAAAATGAAATCCTTGACAACTTCAATCTTTTCTACATTTATCATGTTACTTATCGGTCCAGTTGTGAGATTTTTGTTTTCTTTATGTTGAGGTGTATTCCATACTGAAGGCTGTGGTCTTTGATCTTTATCAGTAAGTGCTTCAAGTCCTCTTCACTTTCAGCAAGCAAGGCTTGGATTAGGCCACTTTAATCATCAAAGTGATGCCTCTGCTTTGGAGCCTTGGTGGTGCAGTGGTTAAGAGATCGGCTGCTAACCAAAAGGTTGGTAATTCGGATCCACCAGCCACTCCTCGGAAACCCTATGGGCCAGTTCTTCTCTGTCGTATTGGGTTGCTGTGAGTCAGAATCAAGTCGACAATGGGCTTGGGTTTTTTTTTTTTTTTGGTTTTGCAGTAGATTTTCCCAATGCAATACGCCATTTGATTTTTTTGACTGCTGCTTCCATGGACATTGATTACTGATCCACGTAGAATGAATTTCAAGGATTAGTTGATGAGTAATTAATTTCAATTTGCACATTGTTTCCAGATGAATATTCCTAAAATACCAACATAATCATATCAATTCACTGTTCAAATATCTTCAGAAACTTCACATTTATTATAGAATAATTCCAAACTCATTAGAATAGTACACAACATTATTCTCAGACTGCCTTACCTTATTCTCCTCAACTTTTTAAATTTTCATCTCTAACTTTTCTAACCCAACTTATAAAATTCAACCCCTCATTTTCATACTGATCCTTCTATCTGGAATGTCCTCTCTCATCTCCTGCCTTCCTCATAAAATTGTTCCTACATATATAATTCCAATTCCTCCTTCAAGGTGACATTGAAGATTTCTGCTGCTCTGCTGTGTATTCTTGGATCTCCTTAGAACTTGTTTGGCCTTTTTCTTCTCTTAATTACTTATGTGCACCACTCATCTGGTAACTGGAAAATTCCTCAGTGAATTTTTAGTTACTTTTTATGTTCCATGACATTTTTGCTCAAACAGATGTGAAGTAGTTGGAAAGTACAAATGTTTATATCTTTTGTGTCAATCATAGAATTAGGACTATAGTAAATGTCCAATGAATTATTAGTAGTAGACAAATAACAAGTGGACATGTATACTTTATGTAAATAGTGCTCTCTGTGACTCATAGTGGGAAATAAGCTCATTTATAGAGGGCTATTTTTGAGTGTACCTGACATACATCTTAATTACTTTTGAAAGAGAGATTAAATTGGAAATTTGCATTTATTGAAACAATGAGACTAAGACTCAAAGAATTTTTTCCACATAAAAAGTGTAAATACATAATATTTAGAGTAAATAGCAGCAAAAAAGGAGAAGCGCTTTCCTTCTCAAGCCTCTTTTCCAAAAACACAGGAGTGGAACTATAAACTTTTCTGGGAAGTTCATTACTAGGCTATGAAAACTTGCTCATTAATTCTTTTTCTCCCTTTCTTTGATTTTTAGAGTAAGTTCAAAACATTAAGATGTTGATACTCAGCCAACAGAAAAGTCTTCATTCCTTGACTCTGCATGCTTGTTGAACTCTGACAAAGGCGTGAAGGACTGCTTTGAATTTGCACGTAGTATTTCCATACCAAGGGCCCCTGCAGTGGCTCCAATGGTTCTGTGAGGAGCTTCCCCAGAAAGAGAGAAGATGTGGCACTCATATGCTTCCCTCATGTTCATTTCTTGAGTCTGATTTCATTTACTCTTTTAACTCTTTTTAAAAGGAGAACAGTGTTCTTGGTTCAAAATATTATTTTGTTTTATTTTGCATAAATTTGCATAATGAGGCATTAACTCAAATATGGATAACAAAGTCAAGTAAATTCATTAGTCAACCTACAGTAACTGTATTCAAGCTCAACATCAGTGGCATTCTACATGCAAAATGTTTAAAATTTTGAAATTATTCACAACTTCCATCAAGAAGAGGTAAGAATATTGCTGATGAGCCTGCTTAATATACCTATGAGAGAACTTCTGGAGCTATTCTGCTTTTATAAAATAACTCTACAGGAAACTGACTGGGGCCTTATGTTCTTACCAGTGCTACCTAAAGGAAGCACAACTCTAACTAACTTCACCTCTTCTGCGAAGGCATCCTGTTGATCTCTGCAGCCTTAGAACCTAGCATTGTTTCCACAATACAGTCAGATGATCTCTTGCCCATAAACCAATTTTCCTGGAATTATGCTCTACCAATCTCCTCCATCAGAAATATCTGGAGACCAGTGCTACTGAGTCAGGCTCTGACGATAGGATCTACAACTCAGAATCTTTAATAAGCTTCCTGGATAACTCTTCTTCACATAAAAGTCTGAGATTCATTACTTTATAAACATATACACATGCATAACACGTAACAGGCATTTTTCACCCTGAGTGAAAAATACAATAAGCAGAGGTCATAAAATAGGATTTTCCTATCAGTGTTTTGTATCAGATATTAAAAGGAATCATTAGTCACCCAGCCAGGGGGAGAGGGGAATATCAGTAAATTTATCATGTGTCTAGCCTCATTATTACTAGGTAACTAATGTAAAATGGTTACACCTTTTTAGAAAATCTGCTTTGCATTTGCCATTCATTGGCATGTGTGTCTCATGAGGACTCAGGAACCATCATGTTCTCTGTAATCCTCCTACATTTCATCTGGAAATGTAACATATTTGAGTCACATGATTTCTTCAGTCTTCGAGAGGCCTACTATTTGGAGATGATTGAAAACACATAAAGAAGAAAATTCTATAAAGTCAAGTAGTCAAGTATTTTAAGATCATAGAAATTAATTAAATAAATTAAGAGTACTAGAGATCACATTTTAACCAAACATGTACATTAAATACATTAAAAGTACAGACATTTTTCTACTCTCTTTATATCATGAAGAAATTTTCCGGTGCTGGAATGGTCTGTGCAAAAGATGGTTGAAGAAGCCTGTATATCAAATAAGTAGTTTGCATGTGGGCAAATATTGTATTGGTGTTTTGCTTTTTGCCTATCAATCATTAATGTATCTGAAATTGCTAGAAGGCTAATCTTCAACTTTTTGACAAATGACAAGTAATTAAATGAGTATAGCTTTAGCTAACTTAAAAAAACAAAACAAAAACTAGTAAAGCTCCTGTCAAGTAGATGAACTAATTCGGCCTTCTTTCTTAACTGCCTAGAAATGTTTCTAGTAATGCAAAAAGGTTTTGCTGAGAGAAAAGCTCTTACTGATGAAATATAGACTGTTCCAACAAATATTCTCTAAATTAAAAAATAGAAAACATGTATTATATTAGAAGAAGTATACTACTCAAAGACTTGGGGCCAGAGGGGAATCTCAGACCATCTGGGCAAGGGCCAGACTTTTCAATCAACATCTTCCAAGGGTAAAAAAGTTGTTCTTTGTATTCAGACAGTACACGTCTGTTCTTTTGTACTCTTTGAGTTGTTTTCCTAGTAATGGTGACTAGTGAGTACTAATTTATCCATACTCTCTCACTTGTGTCCCCTTGCTATTGTTGCAGGACTTTGTAGGTCATTGTCAAGACATAGAAATGAGTTTCAGCCTTGTTATGGATTGAATTGTGTCACCCACAAATATGTGTTGTAAATCATAACCTCTGTGCCTACGGTTATAACCCCATTTGGAAATGGGCTGTCTTTGTTATGTTAATGAGACAGGATTAGTATAGGGTATGTCTTGAGCCAGTCTCTTTTGAGATATAAAAGAGATCAAACGAGCAACCAAACAAGCAGAGACGGGGTAAGATAGATGCCGAACTACATGGAGATCTCCAAGGAACCAGGAAGCAGAAGCTGAAGAGACAAGGACCTTCCTCCAGAGCCAACAGAGAAAGAAAACTGTCCCCTAGAGCTGGCACTCAGAGTTTGGACTTGTAGCCTCCTAAACTGTGAGAAAACACGTTTGTTTGTTAAAGCCATCCACTTGTGGTATTTCTGTTATAGCAGCCCTAGTTAACTAAGACTAGCCTACTACTACTGTTACTGCTGCTAATACTACTACTACTCCTTCTTCATCATTGTCTTAGTCATCTAGTTCTGCTATAACATAAATACCACAGTTGGATGACTTTAACAAACAGAAATTTATTCTCTCACAGTCTAGGATGCTAGAAGTCCGAATTCAGGGTACCAGCTCCAGAGGAAGGCTTTCTCTCTCTGTCAGCTCTGGAGGAAGGTCCTTGTCATCAACCTTCCCTAGTCGAGCTTCTCAGTGCAGAGACCCTGGGTCCAAAGGACATGTTATTCTCCTGGCTCTTGTTTCTTGGCATGAGGTCCCCCTGTCTCTCTGCTCATTTCTCTCTTTTCTGTCTCAAAAGAGATTGACTTAAAACAAAACCTAATCTTATAGATTAAGTCCTGCCTCCTTAACACAACTGCCTCTAATCCTGCCTCAGTAACACTGTAGAGGTAGGATTTACAACACATAGGAAAATCACATCAGATGACAAAATGGTGGACAATCACATAATGCTGGGAATCATGACCTAGCCAAGTTGACACACATATTTGGGAGATAAAATTCAGTCTGTAACAATCATTATCATCACTGAATATTGAAAGACAGTGTAACAACAGTACTAAACATATTCTTGAAAAAATATATTTTCTGGCTATTTAATAATTGCAATAACAATAACAGTAACAATAGCTACCGTTTATTGAGTGCCAGGTAATGTCCTAAGACTTTGAAATACATTGACACTCATTGAATCCTTATTAAAACTCTATGCCTTAAGTGATATTATTATCTCCATTTTTAAGACGAGAAGCACAAAGGAGTTAAATATTTTACCCAAGGTCATATGGCTGGTAAGTATCAGAGCCAAGATTCAACACCAGGCAGGCTAGCTGCAGAGCCTGCACTACTTAACCACTGTGCTATGGCATTATAAAGAAAAAGAAACTGGTTCTATAGGTACAGAACTCAAGACTTCATTATCAGAGCCATAAACAACTGAGTTTATCAGTCACAGGTAAATCTTTCATAACAATCTAGAAGCATGCCCAAAGGTCCTCAAAAAATAAAAGTGGAATCATTTTTACCGAACATAAAATATGCCCTAGAGAAGTAAATATGGATAAGCTATAGGACAAACATAATAAAAATATTAAATCATTATATATTAGTATTAGCTGTCATAGTAGAGACAGATTATGGATATGAATGGACCAACCTTGTATGAAGACTTTACTTTTTTTTTTTATATCTACAATACATTGTAACTACCCCACTTCTTTTTCAAAACTACTGTGCAAATAAGTTGGTCATATTCATTAGTGAGAAGAGAATTTTTAAGGTAGGAAAGAATATACATACATAACTTTAAAATAGGAATAAAGGTATTATTTTTAAAGTTTTATAGGTACGCATACATACGTATATTAATACCTATAGACTATTGCCCAAGATGATAACAGCAAAAGTTACAATCTAAAAATGTTAAATATATGTTGGGGGGTATACAATAGAGTTCAGCTGGAAAAAGGTAAGCTTACTTCTTACACTAAGTAAGCATCACCTGTCAGCCAGGGAGACAGAGCAGCAAAGATGATGAGAGTCTCCATGGATGAACAAGGAGGCTAGGACTACCATCTTACACGAACAGCCCAGAACTGGGCCCAGTAATCAAGTCTCCTGGTAATGATTACACCCCAACTCACCCTAAAGCTTTGAGTAAGTCTTTCCAAAATGAAAGAGCCTCACTTCCAAAGTCCTTTGGTGCACTCCTACTTCAAGAGCATCTATACACTTTACTATTAAGCTTCATAGTTTAATAGTTTAAAAAAAGCCTGACATCAGAAGGTCTGGTTCTGAACCTCAGTTCTCATTTACTAAAGATATGACTAAGTGGATAGTCACTAAACTCGGAGTCTCACTTTCCTCACCTCGAAAATGGAAAACATAAAATTATCTACCTTACAGGATGATGGTGAGAAGATAATGCATGTACAGGCCATACGCACAGTGGGTTACATATGACGAGCCTTCAAAAAAATGCTCTTAGCTATAGCTACGAGCCCAGAGAGTTAAAACTGTATTCTCATACATATGATGTTCCTTCTTAATCACCAGAAGTAAGTCAAGAGCCAGAGGAGAGGTTATACACCCTGTTTCTTTCCCTTTTTATCTCCTTTTTATTCTCTGGGCATACAAAGGTAAGGGGAAGAGAAAAATAATAAATAACCATTTTTAAAAGATACCACTGCTTGTTCTCACTTGGGCACTAAAAAGCTTTGGGTCAAAAGAGTCTGCTATAAGGAAAGTTAAGAAACTTTAATTAGGGTTTTGAAATATCCTTTATGAAAATGCCATTATTATTCACTTAGTCTGTCAAGAAATACTTACTGAGGGCCTAAAAGATTCTGGGCACCATTTGGACACAAACAGAAAAATACAAACAGTTCACCTTAAGATACTCGTGAATGAATGAGAACACAGACTCAGGTTAATTATAATATCAAAGGGTAATTTTTCATTAGAGAATTGTACAAACAATGAACAAATCTATCTTAGAAGAAGTACAACGAGAAGGCTCCTTAGAAGTGAGGATGGTGAGACTTCGTCTCACATACTATGGACATGTTATTAGAAGGGACCAGTCTCTGGAGAAGGACATCATGCTTGCTTAAGTAGAGGGTCAGTGAAAAAGAGGAAGCCCCTCAATGAGACGGACTGATGCAGTGGCTGCAACAATGGGCTAAAACATAGTAACGACTGTGAGGATGGTGCAGGATTGGGCAATGTTTCGTTCTATTGTACTTAGGGTCTCTATGCGTCAGAACCAACTCATTGGCACCTAACAACAATGGTAGAATCATAGGTAAAGAAACTTCCGAGTCTGTCTGGGAAAACTGAGGAAGGTCTCACAGAAGTTCACAACCTGTCTGTTAATTTGTCATACTTTGGTGGCTCGCTTGTGTATTGCTGTGATGCTGGAAGCTATGTCACCAGTATTTCAAGTACCAGTAGGTCACCATGGTGGACAAGTTTCAGCATAGCTTCTAGACTAAGACAAACTAGAAAGAAAGGCCTAGTCATCTACTTCCAAAAATTAGCCAATGAAAATCTTATGGGTCACAACCAGAACACTGTTCAACTCACTTGCTTTGGACATGTTATCAGTGAGGATCAATTGCTAGAGAAGGACATCATGTTTGGTGAAGTAGAAGGGCCAAGGAGGGTGTGGAAGACCCTGTGGTGAGGTGGATTGGCACAACAGCCACAACAATAGGCTCAAAAATGTTGGTGAAAGAGACAGAAAGGGCCACATAAACCAGAGACTTCATCAGCCTGAGACCAGAAGAACTAGATGGTGCCCGGCTACCACAATGACCGCCCTGACAGGGAACACAACAGAGAGTCCCTGATGGAGCAGGAGAAAAGTGGGATGGAGAACTCAAATTCTAGTAAAATAACCAGACTTAATGGTTTGATTGAAACTAGAGGGACCCTGGAAGACATGGCCCCCGGGCTCTCCACTAGCCCAAAACTAAAACCATTCCTGAGGCCAACTCTTCAGACAAAGATTAGACTGGACTATGAGACATAAAATGATACTCGTGAAGAGTGTGCTTCTTAGGTCAAGTAGACACATGAGATTAAATGAGCAGCTTTCATCCAGAGGCAAGATGAGAAGGCAGAGAGGGTCAGGAGCTGGTTGAATGGACATGGGAAATCCTGGGTGGAAAGGAAGAGTGTGCTGTCACAGTATAGGGAGAGCAAGTACAGTCACAAAACAATGTATGTATAAATTTTTGTACGAGAGACTAACTTGAATTGTAAACTTTCACTTAAAGCACAACAATAAAAAGAAAAGAAAACATGTTCGTGGTCATGAGGATGACACAGGATCTGGCAATATTTTGTTCTGTTGTACATAAGTTTGCCATGAGTCGGAATTGACTCAATCGCAGCTTTCTCTCTCTTTCTCATGCAAACACACACACACACACACACACACACACACACACACACACACACACACACACACGCAAGTATGGGTTTTCCAGGCAGCGAATCAGAGGAAAATAATTCCAGGGAGAAGAACAAGAATATTCAAAGGCACAGAGATTGAAATTTACAAAGTATTACAGGAACTATACACTTTATTGGAGTAAAAGAGTGTGTTGGAATAGAGCTAGACTATGAACCAGAGTCGACAAGAAGGGACCAGGTCACAAAGAGCATTTTATATCATGTAAAGGAGTATAAGAATAATGGACACCAGATTTATGTATTACAAAGATAATTTTGGTGACAGAGGGACTGATTGAAGTAGAATGAAAGAAGATGCAGGGATATCAATAAGGAGAAGACTGTAAGAGTCTAATTAAGAGATAATATGAATCTGAACTAGGACAGAGGTAGTAGAGATAGAGTGAAGAGGCATAAGAAAGGTGCTGAAAAGAGTAAATTAATAGGACCTATTGATTGGTTACATATTAGGAATGAGAAGAAATGCCAGTAGGGATAATCTCTGACGAGGCAGGCAAGGAGGCGTATGTATGAATCTGGGTTCAATGAGGAGACAGAAATCACAATAATTTTAACAGGGAAAGTTTAGCATACAAAATTATTAACTAAAATAGGGGTTAATCTACTACGAAGAAAAGAGAACAGGAATATCACACGTAGGCAGCAGACACTACCTTTAGGGCTGAAGCAAAGCACCCAAAGAAGGAACGAATCTGGAATAGGATCCCATTCCCACCCTTGTTTGAGATACAGACCTTGGTCCAGTGGATGACAGAAGTTTGCTGAGGTGCCATGCCTTAAGACAAAGACACACTAGGAACCTAACCTCCAGGGTGCTGGAGAAAGCCATCCATGGGGAGGTGTCATGTTGCTGAACTCACTGGAAAGGTACCCTGGGAGTTCAGAGGGAAGCTGTCACAGGGAAGTGCCATATGTTGCTGGTTGCTGGCTATGGTGTGCCGATGGATGGAACCTACCAAGAGGAGCCATTTGAATTAGGAAAAGAAACCTCTTCCTCTTGTACTGTTTTCCAGCACCAGCTACTGGCAAAGCTTAAAATCACACCAACTGGCAAATGAGAAATATTTACAGGGTCCAGCTCCATTATCCCAGGAAAAGCAACTAAGGGTATATTTGGAACAAAGAATAAATTAAAATTGGCATAGTATGTGCAGAAAGAAGGTGAATGTTATTAAAGAAATTTGAATTTGAGAAGCATTCTGGGCATCCACGTTGAATTAATGGGTCTTGAAATCTGGAGAGAAGTTTGAGTTGAAAATAGAAATTTTCAGTTATCCACAGATAAGTGGTAGACAAAGCCATTGGAAAGGATGAAATTGTCCAGGGAAAGAGAATTGTTTGAAAAGAAAAGATAGCCAAGGTCACAAAGGAAAAGCACATATTAAAAGTAGGTCAATGAAAAAGAGCCCACAAAAGAAACCAGGAAATAAATCACAAGAGAGTAGATATATGGTTTAAAAAAAAAAAAAATGGGAGGAAAGAAAGTTGAATGACCCAAAAAGTAAGTAAAGAAATAAAAGAAAAACTGAAAATTTTCACTAGATTTGACAATTAAGAGATACACTTATCAAAACAACTTTTAATGTGACGGTGATAATGAAAGCCAAATTGCAATGGATTGAAGAGCGAATAAAAGAGGAAATACAGGCAGAAAACATGTATAATTTTTTCTTTAGGGTGGTAACTGGAAGAAGATGAAATATCAGTGGAAAAGTTTTTTTTGTTTGTTTTGGAGTGTGTGTGTGTGTGTGTGTTGAAGAAGCCAATGAAAATCAAGAGGCTGGTAATGCAGGAAAGAAGAGATATTTGATAAAGTGAAATATTAGAGGAAGCAGAGACTGAATAAGATTCAGATAGTAGAGATACCTCTCTCTGTGAGAAAGTTTGTCAATTAATGAACAGAAATAAATGGTAGAAATTCCATCTACCATGAAGTAAATTTACTATTCAACCCACATACAATAGATTCACAAAATTTTGGAGCTTAAAGAGAACCCAGAGCAATGATCCTTGAATGGTGGGCCACAGACCAGTATTATCACAATCACATAAAGAAAGTCTCTTTCTGACAATGCCTTAGGAGTTACCTTGAAAGACAGAGGTAGACTAGCAGGCAACAGATGGACTTCTTCAGCCAAAGCAGATTCCCTTTTTCCTGTTTTATATGTTCTGTTTCTGTTTGTTGTTTCATTCAAACAAGAATTCTGCTATAACAAAATTTGAAAGCTTTGCTTTAATCTAGTCTATTCATTTTATAGATGAGGAATCTAGTGAATAGAGGGGACAAGTGACTTCTCCAAAATATCAAGGTTAATCTGTCACTACAACATATGTCTCAGTTCGTTACCAATAATATTTGAATTTATTTATCAGTCTCCCAAAATTAAATATTTAGACCACTTGCAATTTTAATCCAAATGATTTTTTACCTCTGATCTCACCTTTTTCTTGGCATGGGGACACCCTACACTCTCCTGAAATAAAAATCATAAGGATATATGTCTATGGTTTCTCATGTGTTTGCTCAGCTGAAATAGATTCAGAGCCTCTTAGTAACTACTCTAATGACGTTTTAGATTCATAACCAAGAAAAGATCCTCAAGGGACTGATTGAATTTACTGTCTTCTGCCACATCAATGGGCTAACTATTCCAGCCAGATGATTTTCTATTCCAGCCAGATGATTTTCTATCCCTCTCACAAAGAAAAAAATTCACAAATTTCCTTAAACCTCAGTGTTTTCACACTTCTGCCATAAACAAACAAATAAACAAATACATTAAAAACTTTCATGGTCTAATTTTAGGACTTATAGAAAGGACTATCAAAATTACCTCAGGAGAGGTGGCTCTTTCTGAGGAGAACCTGCTCTCTTAGGAGAACTTGGTCTCACCAAGATGTCCCGATAAATTATTAAAGCTGGGTGGGGAGTGTTGGAAGAGTGGAAAAGGAATAGGATTATGAATTTAAAAAATCTCTCAGGGGGCTTGGCTGTGCTCTCCCAACAGCTGTTTCAACTGAACTTCTTATTTTGTACTCCTCTTACTTACTCTTCCATGAAGATCATGGCAGATTTTACTTATCATTGCTAATTATTAACTTCTCTACATCACTAATGGATAGAACAAAGTAGAAAGAACACTGATGATTAGGGGACAATGAGCTTCCGTTAAGGATGATAGAAAAATCTGGGAACGGATAAGGATGATGGTGAACATAATGTCACTGAATTGTGCATATGAAGATTGTTGAAATGGCAAATGTTTTTCTATACATATATTTTACCACAGCAAAAACAGAAAAGAGCACTGATGATTAAAAAAAAAAAGCCACAAAGGTCCCACAATGAACAACAGATGTAAAATGATTTAAAGTTGTCCTGCCCAGAAACATGACAGTCTGATTCTAATAAGAAAGAGATATAAAATTGGAAATATATCGTAGAAAAAAAAAAAGTTTGTTAACTTGAACTTGGGATGGGGGATATTGTTTTGTATTATTTTATTTTGTTGAGATCTGTGTGTTGCTCTCTGCTACCGCAATGACATAAAGAGAGAAAAACAGTTGCCTAGCGAGGAGAGCCCAGGGAACTGCAGGGCCATTAGATGCTTCCAGAGCCAATATCCAACCTAGGCAGACTCTGTAACCACACATCACTAGCTGCAGCCACTGGTGGTTTAACCTGCTAAGTGGCCTTCAGTGCTGCTGTAAAAAGGAAATCGAATTTTTCTGTTATCAAAACATTTGTTTCTTGGTTCACTGCCCAGGCTTACATTCCCAGAGTTCATGCTTCCTTGTGTTTTTCCCACCTCTCCCACCCAACCCAACAATTGTTAATAGTAAGCATGATAGCTACAGCAGAGTAGAACAAGTATAAAACTTACATTGGGAAGAGGGATATGAGATGTCCCCAGTGGAATACTGTAAAAGAACAGGATCTACATGCAAGATAGCACACTTGGGTGAAGACATAGTACTTCAGAAAAATTCCAGGGTGGGAGTCAGTATGGAGTAGCCATTTTAAAAGGAGGGTGTACACACCCCAGAGAGAGCACAAGATGATTCATAGAGTGCAGAAAGACATTACTGGAAGTCCTATTTAAACTTGTTACCATTCTTTTATCATTTCTATTTTCCATGTATGTTTTACAGTGAATAAAATATATTAATGCAGTAGTACACGTTTATATACACATACATAAATATGTTGGGGCTACAAGTTTAAAAGTTTTTACTAACAGGGATTAAAAGAAGTATGGATATTACTTCTCTAATGCTTAGAACCCTTAACTCTACCAGACTTCAAACGTAATTTCCCAGGGCAATGTGATAATTACTAAGTTTCAATAAAACATTATCTGTCACATAAAATTAATGCTTTGAATTGGTTGGTATTGGCTTTGTCATTTTTTGTACTAAATTTAAGAATAGTTTTTGTTTTACAGTTATATAGGAGCTATAAGCATAAGGAGTTTATTGCTTTGTATATATTTAGGTAATATTATAATAAATGCTTTGTCACACTGTTGGTCCATGAAGATTTGTTTCCTGCAAAAGGGGTCTGTAAATTTGTTGAGTTTGAAAAATACTACTCTAAACCCATAAATGAAGTTGACTTTACACCATAAATGAAGGTGGCTTCACCTGCCTATATTAAGAAGAAAATCAAAACTGGAATTTCAATCTCAAATTAAGAAAAAGCTAGCACAATTTCAAAGAGATGACTTGGAAAGTACAGGAAGAAGAATTTTAGAAAACTTTGAAAACATCTAGAAGGAAAAGAATTTAGAAACATGGGTAACAATAGGGAATGTTAGGGATGGCTACAGTCACTAGTCAAGAGTGGGCTGTAACTTCCCTGAATCAATAAATCTTTAATACATACAAGCATCAAATATGTGCAAAGTACTGTGGTGGGAATATGTGTCTGGGTGAGAGAATTAGGTTTAGACTGCTATTAAATATAAGACGGGAAACCAAATTTACCATTTCATTAATGATTGAATACATTTTTAACATGTGCTCATTTTATATTTCTAAGAATGTCATGCTTCAACATTTTGAAAATTATATTTTGACAGCTTTTGGAAATTTTATGAGAATGTGCAAAAAGACATCTCAGCTGAACAAATCTGACTGTGCTTCCTGACAAGTGGACCCCATCGGCTATTAGGCCCAGGTGTGTTTTTTCTTGACTCCGAGCAAATCCCAATAGTAACTGAAATTCACCTTCACAGACAGACTCTATTTCTCTGTTTTGTTTCCTGAGTCCTGTTTTGTTTCTGTTCCTGGTATGTGTGTAAATTCAGTTCTGATTCTGGCTTGCTGCTCTACTGGTGGAAAAAATTACTAATAATACAATTTTATTGCCTGTCTATTTTGTGATCTCTGTCAAGTAGAGAGCAAGATTTATTCTCTCACAGTGAGAGATAACAGATAATCTTGTTTGTTAGAGTGATTTGAAATCTGGGCTTTCTACTCATCAACAGGTGGCTTATGCTTTCCTACCATGCCTGAAAGTTCTATAAATTGGGTCTTCTACAAAGAAGGAAGGTCTCAGAGACTTGATGGAAAGAATTGTACCAGGTGCTTCTATCTATTGATACTTCAAGTAACAGACTCATGGATACCAAAGAAGAAATAGCTTGAACTGACGAGCAAAATCTAATTGTGGCTATTTTCTTGGAAAATGTTTAGTAAAGTTTTTCAGTTCCATACGATGAAGCATATCTTGATATGAAGCATATCTTCTTGATCTATCTCTAACCCTTAATTTGATATATTGTTGTTGTTTGCCATCAAGTCGATTTCAACTCATAGAGACGCTGTAGGATGGAGAAGAACTGCACATAGGGTTTCCTAGGCTGTAATGTTTATAGGAGTAGATTGCCAGTCTTCTCTTCTGCGGAGTGGCTGGTGGGTTCAAATTACCAACCTTTCAGGTAGCAGCCAAGCACTTAATCATTGCGTCATCAGGGCTCCTTTAACAGAACACTCTTTGAATGGCATATTGTTCTCACTGACAGAATGCAGGAACAAGTACAGTCTCTTTCCTTTTAATGATAGCATAGTTATTTGCATAGGATCAATAAGGATTTGTCCCCCTTTATACAAGGATATGATTTGACAGATCAATTGTGCAAGCAAATTTTTTTTAGTTTTCTGGAATTTCATATATAAAAATTAATCAGGTATAATAAGTTTACCATTTTTAAATAAAGGCTGTAATTTGTTTGTTGAGCCAATGTCCACAAAACCCTCCTGATACCTCTTCTATGGCTAAGGAAATTTCTTCTGGCTGAAATCTAAATTCTCATGAAATAATGAAAAGCATATTTTTGCTTTTGTGTGCCTTCAAATCAATGTTTGACACATAGTGACCCTATATGGGTTTCCTAGGCTATAATCTCTACAGAAGCAGATCGCCAGGTCTTTCTCCCACAGAGCTGCTGAGTGGGTTCGAACTGCCAACCTTTTGATTAGCAGCCAGACACTTAACTGTTGCTCCTCCAGGGCTCCTTAATGAAGAGCATAAATCAAAAAACTAAACGCAATGCCGTCGAGTTGATTCCGACTCATAGTGACCCTATTAGCAACCACCCTGATGGTGTAGTGGTTAAGTGCTACGGCTGCTAACCAAAAGGTCAGCAGTTTGAATCCATCAGGTGCTCCTTGGAAACTCTATGGTGCAGTTCTATCTGTTCTACAGAGCTGCTATTGACTCGACGGCAATGGGTTTGGTTTTTTTTGTTTGTTTATCTGCTCCTTGGAAACCATATGTGAAAGTTCTACTCTGTCCTATAGGGTCACTAAGAACGAAGAACATAAAAACCAAAAAACCAAAGAACATAGAAAATAGTAAATATTGGGGTAAGTATAAAAGATTATTTGTCCCTCTTAATTCATTAACAATACATATGACTGTTTGTCTTAGTTTCTTTTTCCTAAGACCGCAAAAACAAAACACCACAAAGTGGGAGGCTTGAAGAACAGAAATTTATTTTCTCACAGTTCTGGAGGCTGGAAGTCCAAATTTAGGGTACTGATCATGTAAATTCCTTCTGAGGGATCTGAGAGAGGAACTGTTCCATGCCTCTCTCCTAGATTCTGGTTTCTGCAGACAATCCTTGCCATTCTTTTGCTGCTTGGAGATGGGTCCTCACATGGTGCTGTCCTCTCTTGTGTGACTCTTTTTTCCTTATCTGTCCTTCTAGTTTATAAAATGTCAGTCAGAAGGGATTAGGATTAAGACCCATCCTATTCTGGTATGATTTAATTAATTTAACTGATAACATCTGTAAAGAAAAACCCTATTTCCCCAAACAAGGTCACATTCACAGGTACAGGGATTAGGACTTCCACATATCTTTTTAGGGGACACAATTCAATCCATGATACTGTTTACAGCCGAAGTTACAACACTGTCTTACTGCATTTGTAGTAGATTTAGATGTAATACATGTGACAATTATAGCATAAAGGATGGCTATGGGGGAGGGGCAAGTTAATCTATACAGTTGTAGAGTTTCTTTATCTTATGTAAAGCAGTACAATATTAATTCTAAGTAGACTGCAAAAGTTAAGGATGTATGACCTAATCCTTACAAAAATCACTAAAAACAAATAGTGCAAAGAGGCATAGATAAAAAGCCACGGAAATATTATATGGAATTTCAGAAACAGTCTGATAATTCAAAAGATGGTAGGAAAGGAGGAAGAGTAGAATAAAAACAGACTGTCGAACAGAAAAAATAATTATAAAGTGGTAGTCAAAAATCCATTTATATCAGTAATTAATAATAATTAAATGTTAATTAACTAAGCAATCTGAATAAAAGTAAAAAGTTTTCAGAATGGATACAAAAGCAATAACAAATTATATGCTGTCCAAGACAGACACACTTTTATATAAGGAGATAAACTGAGATTAAATGGATGGAAAAATACATACCAAGCAAAAAGTTAGTATAAGAAGGATGGAGTGCCTATATTAATATCAGATAAATTAGATTTCAAGGCATAGAGTATTATTAGAGATGATACAAATCATCATATTTATGAACCTAATACCAGAGGTTCTAAATATATGAAGCAAAACTTGGCAAATCTAAAGGGAGAAACAACTTTACAATTAGTTAGAGATGTTAATATACTTTTCTCTCTTAGCAATGGATAAAATAGCTAGCCACAAACTCAGTAAAGACATAAGTGATCTGGAAACTACCATGAACCACCATGACATAACTCCTATTAACAGAACCAACAACTGCAGAATACATACTATTTTTCAAGGGTACATGGATATTCACCAAGATAGAGCACAGGACCATAAAACAGGACTCAATAAATTTTAAGAGATAGAAAATCTATAACGTATGTTTCTGACCACAATAGAATTAAGTTTGAAAACAACAACATTGAGATATCTTTGAAAACCCAATATCTGGAAACTAACTAGCATGTTTTCAAATAATCCACGGGTCAAACAGAAAAGTCACAATGGAAATCAAAAATTATTTTGAACTGAATAATAATTGAAATACAATAAACCAAATTTTGTGTGATACACTTAGAGGGAAATTATATCTTTAAATACTTATATTAAAGCAAACAAGAAAAAAAAAGGAACAAAGGTTCTACCTTAAGAAGCTAGTAAAAGAGGAGCAAAGTAAATAAACTACAACAACAACAAATTATAAGGAAGGAAATAATAAAAATTAGAAATAAAAAGAAGACATTTTAAGAAGGGAAAATTGCCTAAGCCAACAGTTAGTTTCTTAAAAGATCAACAAAATTGATAAATTGCTACCTAGTCTGATTATGAAAAAAGAAAGAGAAGATAAATTATCAATCTGAGAAATGAATGGGGTGGGCTATTGCTACAAATAACAGCTGTTAAAAGGTTAATAAAAGAATATAATAAATAACTTTGTGCCAATAAACTTGATAACTTAGATGAAATGAACATATTCTTTGGAAAATACAACATACTAAAACTGACACAAGATAAAAGAGAATATTAAAATAGCCCTTAATCTATTAATTAAATTTGTTATTTAAAAGAAAAAAACAGCTTTGTTTATTCATCTCGTCTTCACTTTGCTGGTGAGGGAGGGATTCCCACCCTAGAGTTATGGAGATGGTCGAACACACAACACATGGCACTGAACAGATGACACTAACAGCAGTTTATGAGTCACATATACTCACAGCTTGATGGAGAAGGATACTGCACGCCATGCGAGACCACACAGGGTTTGCGGTAGGGAGCAGCGTGAATCAGCAGGGGCTGTGGGAGGCAAGCTCTGTGGTAACAAGAAGATGTAGTGACCACTAGTTCCCGTGGGAAGATATGATTGGTTTGTTAGCATAATTTCGAGGGGTGACAGGAAAGTGAAACTCATTAAGTTGAGGACAGAGTGGCAGGTAGCTCTGTTGGCTGATAGGGGAACTAGCTTGGTCGGAGACTTTCCCACTGAGTTAGGGGCATATCTGGCAACAGCAGGGGAACTCGTGGTTAGACTTTTTCAGGACCTTCTGGTTTCAGATGTCTAGGCAGCCCATAATATTGAATGTTAATTTTAGCCTTACAATACAAACCTGCCCACAAAGAAAACCACTGGCCTAGATAATGAATTCTACCAAATATGTATACACCAAACTTACACAAACTCTTTCAGAAAATAAGGGTGGAAGAAATACTTTCTCTCATGGATTGAACTGTGTCTCCCATGATTTCCAGTATTGTGTGGTCGTTCTCCATTTTGTGACCTGATGTAATTATCCTCCATTTTGTGACGTGTTGTAAATCCTGACCTCTATGTGTTAATGAGGCAGGATTAGGTTGTGTTAATGAGGTTTGGGTTATGTTTGTTATATTAATGAGGCAGGATTAGGGTGGGATACAACACGCTTACTCAGGTCAGAGCCCTGATCAGATGTAAGGGGAGTTTCCCTGTGGTGGAGCCTGCATCACTTTTTATCTTACAAGAGATGAAAGGAGAAAGGAGGAAGCAGAGAGAGGGGACCTGACTACTACTAAGAAAGAAGAGCCAGGAGTGGAGTGCATCCTTTGGACCTGGGGTCCCTGCCCTGAGAACCTCCAAGACCCAGGGGAAGATTGATGCCAAGACACATGTAGCTCTCAAAGGAATGCTAGGCCCACAGATGTTGAAAGGAGACAAGGACCTTCACTCAGATTCGACAGAGAGAGAAAGCCTTCCTCTAGAACTGGCACTCGGAATTCAGCCTCCTAAACTGTGAAAGAATAAATTTCTGTTTGTTGAAGCCATCCACTTGTGGTATTTCTGTTATAGCAGTGCTAGATAACTAAGACATTTTCCAACATATTTTTATAAGGCCAATAAAACTCTAATATCAAAATCTGGCAAAGATTTTTTCTTTTAAAGAGAGATTGATTTGTTGATATCCTGTATGAATATAGATGCAAAAATGTTTAAAATTTTACCAAATTGAGTGCAGAAATATAAAAATAAAATAATTATTACAACCAAGTAAGGTTTATCCTGGAAATGAAAGATCAGTTTAACATTTAAAAAATCAATCAATGTAATTCACTCCATAATAAACTAAAGGAAACCATATAATTTTAATAAATGCAGAAAAGCATCAGAAAAAAAATTCCAACACCCACTCAAGATACAATGTATAAGAAGCAATCTGATAAAGGACAGCTACAGGTAGCAGCCAAGGTAGCAGTGGCAGAAGTAGTATTTGTCAGGTGTCTCCACTGTAAGGTTACTTTTTCTCCTTTCCATACTGTACTCTTTGGAAGGAAGTCACTACGCACACCCAGCTTAAAGAGTGGGGAGTTATGCTCCACATCTTGAGGGCAGAGTACCTACATAAATTATTTAAAATTTTTCCACATGGGAGATTTGTCTATTATCTCACATTTATTTATATCAGTATGGACTAATGGATATCTATTTCATACTTTGGGTTATAATCCAAAATATTTTATTTATTTTGTTGATCGAGTTGTTCTAGCTTTGGCCACTGGAACTCTTCCAAAAGGCTCCTACGTCTCTTTGAAACATTTCCGTAATTGTAGAGCTGTTCGTTTTTGTTGTTGTTCTTGTTGAGCACTTCCATACCTTCCTGCACTACAAGATGCTCCAGGCTCATATTGTGTATTTCCTGCCCTAGTTCTAGAATCATTCATTTCTCCAAGAAGCACTGGTTTCTTTTATTGTAGAATGGTATTAGAAACCAAGATCCGGGTGCTAGGTGTGCTCGTTGTTATTTGAATGGCCTTGTTTCTAGGCCCTATCATCTGACACAGCAAAGAAATATACGTGTACATACTAAACTGTGTATATACACATATCTGTAAGTATTTTTATATGTAACCATCTGTATCTATATTAAACTAAATATGAGTTTATACCAATGTATCCAACTGTAATCCATTACCATGGTCCACTGACTTTTTACAAAGTCAATTCATTGAAGACAGGAAAGTCTTTTCAACAACGGTACTAGGTCAATTAGATATCTGTATGGAGTAAAATAAACTTAAACCATTACCTTATACTATGTACAAAAACAAACTAAAAATTGATCATAAGCCTAAATATAAAATCTGAAACTATAAAACTTCTGTAAGAAAACATAAAAGAAAATCTTTGAGACTTTAGGTAAAAATTTCTTAGAACACAAGAGCACAAACCATTTAAAAAATTGATAAATTAGGTTTCATGAAAGTTAAAAACTTCTACTTGAAAAATACCATTAAGAAAACAAAAAGGCAAGCTACAGACTGGAAGAAAAAAATTACTACATATATAAAAGACAAATTAACTTGGATTCAGGATATGTAACAGAACTCATAACTCAATAATGAGACAAAACCCCGATTTAAAAAGTAGACCAAAATGTGAAGACACTTCAGAAAAGATCAATGAATAAACACATGAAAAGATGCTCAGTATCATTAATCATCAGGGAAATGTAAATTAAAACCACAATAAGATACCTGTATGCATACATTAGAATGGCTAAAATTTTCAAAATAAATATAACCTCACCAAGTTTTGGAAGAATGTAGAGCAACTGGAACTCTCATACACTACTGGTTGAAATGTAAAGTAATACAGCCACTTTGGATAACAGCTTGGCATTTTTTTAAGAAAGTTAAACAGTCCCCTGCCATACAACCTAGGAGAACCCAAAACATAAAAAGTTGTACATAAATGCTCATAGCAGCTTTATTCTTAATAGTCAAAAACTAGAAATAACCCAAATGTCCATCAAAAGGTGAATTTATAAACAAATTGTTGTATGTCCATAGAATGGAATACTAAACTATTGGTACACACAGCAACATTGATGAACCTTAAATTATGCTTGAAGAAGCCAAACAAAGAAAAAATATATACTATGTGATACAATTTATATACATTTCTAGAAAATGCAATCCAATCTACAGTCACAGAAAGCAGATCAGTAGTTGTTGCCTGCAGACAGATTAGGGATGGCTTACCAAGTGGCAGAGAAGACTTGTGGCAATGCTGAAAATGTTTTGCATCTAGATTTTAGTGATGATTTCATGGGTATAAACAGATGTCAAAATTCATCAAATCATATGTTTTAAGCATGTGCATTTTAATGTACTTCATCTAAACCTCATTAAAGATATGTATAAAAATTTCTTAAGAAAATAATAATAACCCAGTGTTGGGAGGAAGCGGGTTGACTATAGGTTAAGACTGGCCATGGTTTGATAATATGAAAGCTGGGGAATAAGTATAGGGGTATTCATTATACTATTTTCTTTTTTACGGTATAGGCTTAAACTCTTGCTAATAAAATGTTTCCAAAATCTCTGGTTAGTGTCTATTCAAAATACAACCTTGATTCCTTATGAAATCTTCAGAGAGAAGTTAATTTTCTGGCCTTATATGTCTCTATATTTACTGATCATCCTATAAGGTGGCCTGTATATGATAATTAATACTTTTGATATACCTTTGTAAATAAAGCAGGCCAAAACACAAGATCAGTTTTTTTTTATGATCCAAGAATTATTTTTGGAGACTATCTGTGATTACAAAATGGGAATCTTAAGGGAAAAAAAAAAATCAAAACTTGGAAATAGCCGAAGGGATGACTACATGTTTTCTTAATATCTTGTTGGAACTTGTCTAACAGATACATCCACAGATTTTGTAATTATCTAGAGTGTGCACCTTTGTGTGATTTACTATATACTATTGATTAAAATATTTTGCTACTTTGTCAGGGAAGATGTTAGTTTGTAAAAATAAAAAAATCTACAATGATGCTATTGACTCTTGTCCAATAATACTGCAAGTAAATGTTGTCAAGGAGAGATTTTTATCTAGTGAAATGTAAATGATTTCTGTCTGGTAAACAGATAACCCCAGCTATTATGCTTTAATTGCCTAGCAAGACATTAACTGGGTTTGTAGCTAATTTAGCAATATTTTTTTAGTATTCTTCCTTTCAGGGACTATAAATAACGTTTTTTCTACTATACTGCTTTGAATTAGCTTTACCATGATACTGGTTCTCTCATTAAAAAGTTAAATAAACCTTTGAGATGTGTCCACTTAAATAATAGTCCTGAAATGCCCAAATCCTGCCTTGCATCTGGCCCACTGTATCCCCTAAGAACCTCATGGAGATATAAGCAAAGGGACAAAGGCAAAATCAAAGGACTCTACTATTATTGGCTTAGCTGGTGCCTAAAGCTCCAGTGCAGACCTCTATGAAAAACTGGGTTTTCAGACTTAAGGGCGAATTCCTCCTTCCACCTAACTCAAATCTAAATTTTATTATCCGGCAGCTACCCTAGTCCTTGTAAATGAACAGAGTGGTGTACCCAAAATGTTGGAGGATTGAGTCCACCCAGAGGCACCTCAGAAGAAAGACCTGGTGGTACACGTCTTAAAAATCAACCACTGAAAACCTTATGGAGCACAGTTCTACCCTGACACACACGGATGGGGTTTCCATGAGTTCGAATCAACTCAAGGGCAATTTCTGTCTTTTACGATAGCCATAATTTACCTTTGGGTCAGCTTGTCACTTGGAGGGAAGAAGAAAGAAAAAACCACAGATGACCTTTTAGCAAATATTAACCCTTTGGTAAATGTGGCCTAATCAGCATTCTGAAATCTGATAAATCAAATTAGCTACAAAATCCCTTCTAATGTGGTAGCAGGGAAGATTAGGAGAGGGGATGGGGCTTGAGTTAGATAATCCTCTAGATGCTATGCTACACAGCAGGACTGATGTGAATAAATCCTGGGATAGGTTACAATCTAGGTGGAGAGACCAGACTTAGTACGTTAAATGTAACGAAAGAGTAAACAAATGTTCTAGGTCCAAAGAAAGGAAAGATTACTATGGACTAAGGCATTCGGAATGAATTTTGATGGGTGAAATGTAAGAAATTTTTTTTTTGACAAAAGAAGCAAATGCAGGAATTTTTAAAGAGGGGTTCTGGGTACAGAACCCCTTAGAAGAACACCTTAGCGCATAGCACCAGGGTCTATCCTGATAGCAATTCTAATTCTTAAGGCTGGGGTATAGGAACATAGACAGTAACACAAATCAGAGGCGTATTTAAATAAAACATAACAAGGAGATGGGGGAGGGGAATGCCAAGCAGGACAGAGGACCAGAGGCAGGAAGCTGAGCGCTAATGCGTACTGACAGCTTGCACAACACCCTGGAATAAGGAAAGCCCTAGCCCACAGCAGTAAAGACTTCGCTCTCCCTAAGCATACCCTCAAAGCACCTATGAGAGATGGCTCTCTAGACATTTCACTGCTTGAAGTTTAGCAAATCTGAATGACCCTCTAGGCGTGATCATTAACTCCCCAGATACATAATCTTCTAGAACAAATAGGACTGGAAGAAAGAAAATAAATGGAGATTTGATGGAAGAAGTGTGTTTCTGGTCAGAAAGGACAAAAGAGAGGGTATTTATTACAGGGGCTAGTTCCCCAGACTGAGGAAACACTTAAGCTTGGTATCATACACAGGGCATAGAACCAGCATCAAAAGCCTGGGAGCTGGTCCTGGCTAAGCCACCAGACGTCTTGGACAAGTCACTTTGGTCTTAGTTTCCGTATCTGCAAAATGAGAGAATTAAATTGAGAGAAATGATCTAGTTTCCTTCCAACTCTAACTAAATGTTACATTAAACAATATTTTGAAAGAATAGGAAAAGGGACTTAATTTTGCATAAATAAATCATCAATGATCATTGTATTGCCCCTTTACAAAACCTTTAAGTTATTTACTTTCTGATTAGAAACCAGGCTATATTAAAGAATGGAACAACCACAATCACATTCACAATGCTAAAGAAAGTAACCAACAGAAAGACCACGTGGTCACTGTTATATTAATGAGATGCTGCCTCCTGCAGTACAATATCAACACAGCGCTTGAGCTTGAAATGTTTCTTAATGGTAAAACTAAACAACTATTTTATTCTATTTTAATAGTTTTGCTTTTTGAAGTTGTTTTAATTGGGTTAGTGGGAAGAAAACAGATATAAACTTAAAGAAAAAATTGCAAGTGTTTGAAGGAAAATGTTTCCTGACTGATTGCAACCACTGCCTGAGAATCGGTTCCCTTCACACATTTCTCCAGAGCCTGGTTTCACCTCTGTGCTTTGTGCCACCTGGTTTGCAGCTGAACAAAGAACAATCCTCTCCATTCTGCATTAGACTTGCTTGAAGAGTTCACAAGAAAACAGTGATACCAAATGTGGCAGGCTCTTGAGAAAGTGTAATTACACAGAAACAAATAGGGTATGTGTTAGCCTAAATATGTCTGGAGTGATTTATTATTTTTGTTACAGTTCAATAAGTTTTGGTCTTTGATGTGGAGGTTTTCACTGAGGGAAATGTATGGCAATTCTAACAGTAAAGTAAGCATTACAAAAGCATGGACTCTGGAGCCAGACTGCCTGGGTTTGAAATCCAAGTACAGCACTTAGCTATGTGACCTGGGTTAAGTTGCTTAACCTCTCTGTGGCTCAGTTTCCTCAGCTATGAAATATGGACAATAATAGTATTTACCTCCTGAGTATTAAATGCATTAACACAGCCCTTAGAAAAACGCCTAGCACATAGTCAGTGCTACATAAGCATTTATTAGCAATATAAAAATCTTCAATAAATAAATAAACTTTAAGGGGAAAAAGAATTATCTCAATCCTTAACTTTGTCCTACATTTTCCCTCTTATAAACACCATGCATGTCTCTTTTCTGCATCTTTCTATTCTGTAATAATTGTCAACTCTTTCCCATCCGTTCTTTTTTCTCATGTTCTTTCTTGTTCTCCCATCATTACAGAGAAAATAAGAATCAAGAACTCATAGAGCAAGAAGGTATTTCTAATACAGTTCAGTTGTCGCATCTACAAGAAAAAGGAGCTGTGCCCAAGAGATATTAACTGACACATCTAGGGTCAAACAGTTAATAAATGGCCATTGTTATCAGACATTCAGAATCTCCTTCCCCTCTAAAGCACAGTAGTTTTGAACTCCTCCTCCTCTGTTGCTTCTCATTCCTTGTCGCTTTCTCTCTGAAGACTATACCTCACACTAGTGGAGGGTTGAGGGCTAAGTGTTTTTGACTAAGTGTTTTGGCTTAAGTGTATTCCTAATGACCTTTTGAATGTAGTTCCTCGAATTTCCTTTTGCTGGTGTTAAGTAACATGCCAATAGCTCTGAATCAAAAATTGAGACACAGGGTAGGATAAAAAATTTTTACTTTTTAAAAAATCTATGTGAATCTATATACATTGAATGAGTTAAAAAGGCAAACAATGTAAATCACAGGTGATTTAATGTTAGAAACTTAGCTTTATTTAAAAGAATAAAGTTACATGAAATTGGTACTGTTCTAAAATCCAGACATGGTGCCATTCCATACATACATGTATACACCATATGCAATTAAAATGATGCACACATTCAGGCCTTCAAATCTTATTGGCTTGCGTGTTGTGCTCTTTCAATGATCTGAACACCAGATAGTCACCAAGGTATATATATTAGTACAATTTAATTATTCATCATCATTTATTGAGCGTCAACTATATTTTCAAGGAATTTGATGATACAACAGTAAACAAAACAAGGCCCAGGACTGTAGCTTACACTTCAGCAGGAATAAAACAGACAAACAGACAAGTAAATAAGTTTTTTTCTTAGTGTTATAATAAAGAAAACCACACCAAAGGACCCCTCAGTGGGCCTCAGTCAAGAGGTCATTGGAGAATAGAACACAGTCTAATCCAGTCTAGTTGGGAGACATATAAATAATTAATAAACAAATATCCATAATTAGCAGTTGAGAGTACTGCTATGGAGGAAAGTTTCAGGGTGCTATCATAGATGAGAAAAAATTACAGAGTGAGGCTAATTTATTTTGGGGTATCTAGGAAAGTTTCAGGGTGCTATCATAGATGAGAAAAAATTACAGAGTGAGACTAATTTATTTTGGGGTATCTAGGAAAGTTTCTCTGAGGAAGTCACCTGGGACTGAAGCCTGAAAAACAAGTTGAGCAAAAAAGTGTTCCAGGCAGAAGGAAGGGGAGAGAGGGTCCCTGATTCCGAAATGAGCTCAGTGCTATTGCACTTGGTGTTGGAAGGAGGTCAGTGAGGTTGTCTAGTTGTGAACAACAAGAGATGGTGCAAGACGAGGTTGGTGGGAAAGTCAGGGGCTGGATCCTGTGCAACCTCCAAAGCAATGTTAAGGGTTGGTATTTTATCCTAAGTGCAATGCGGAACCCTTGAAAGATACTAAAGAAGGAAATTACATTGTCCGATTTACACTTTCCATAAATTATTCTGATTACTGATGTAGAAAATGGATTGTAGAGGGTTAAGGGTGAAAGAAGGAGACAAATTAGGAAGTTTTTCTAGCAGTACAGTGGAGAGATGACAATAGGTTGGACTAACGTAAGATGGTAGTAAAGACATGGACGAAAATCAGTGAATTCTCCATACTTTTAGTTGAATATATATAATTCCTTGTAATAAATTGGATGAGGGGAATGTTAGTGTGCAGGACACTTCCAAGTGTTTGGGCTATGTTTTCTTGTTCAATGTTGCCCTGTATTTTCTTCTCTTTCTTTGTTCTCTGTTCATCTTTCCTGGGCTCCAGGTAGATTGTGGAAAGAAGTGAGATAAGTATAGCCCAGTTATGCTCTTAACATTTACAAGCTTTAGGACTTCATAATGGAGAAAAATGAGGACTGGATCAACAAATACATTTTCATTATGATTTGAAAGTTCTAGGAGGAACTTTCCTACGTGCCAAGATATCTCCTAGCATCTGTGCCTGAAATTCTACCAATAGAATATTCACTTGGGCCTGGATGGCATTTCAGCTCTCAAGAATTTCCAGTTGAAGTGCAAATATCCTAGGCAAGAGCAACATTATATATCATTCACTTCACCTCAGAAAGAAATATTTGAGCAGATAGCTGGGAGGAAGTCTTTGCCTGGGTTACATCATAAGACTGGAAAAAGTAAAAGAAAAAGAGGAAGGGAACTTAAAGGGAAAGTGGAAGGTGCCAAACTTTGGGTTTTTTTTTTTCAGTTTGGTAGATGACTAGCCTTGGATGTCGCTTACTGACTAGAATATTATTTTCTTGGGATTTGAGTATATGCATATTCAGAGAGATAATTAATTAAACCAAATAAGAAAGGCAGATCTAGAATAGATTATAATACAGTAAGGATTGAGAGGAAACCACACTGTGCTTGCAAACATAACAAAAGCAGTGTTCTGTGATGTTCTTTTTTGCACTCATTGAAAGAAAGATCAAGAGTGAAGCTAATTATATTGAAAAACCACATCCAGTCAGAAATTTCAAAAATACTGTGTTTGGAGCAAATAAAAGCAAAACCTTCAAAACAAGAAAATAATTGGAAGTCAAGTGAAAGATCACCAAGGACAAAGAGACTCAAGAAATATCAGTAAAAGACTAACTGTAAAGGTAGATTTTACTCTTGACTTTATGTAAATAAAAAGATTACATAAATATAATTAAGAAAGTACAGTAACAAACTTGAATGCTTGCAAGCAATTATGTTGAAAATTTGAATAAAACTCCAATTGTTTTGCTCATTTATGCATAATTCAAAATCCATTTTTTGAAATCCTGCTATATAGATACCTGACATATTTGTATTCATTTACTCAGTCACTGAATTCTTTCAGCAACTATTCACAAAGAATCTACTACTTCCAGAGAGGCAGGGCCAAGATGGTAGAGTAGTCAGACGCTTCCGGTGGTCCCTCTTACAACAAAGACCAGAAAAAACAAGTGGATTGATTATATATGACAATCTAGAAGCCCTAAACATCAAAGGCAAAGTTCAGGAATCAGACTGAGTGGCAGAGGGAGGGAGAGACAGTTCAGAAGCAGCAAGGAGTTTCCAGGCCTGACCTGGTAGGAGCTGGAGCCCTTCAGCCCAGATCAGCTCAGGGTTGAGCAGTGAGGCTGGCAAGCAGTAGTGCTCAGGAGGCATTTTCCACATTGAGATAGAACCAGCGGCAGACAGTCTACTCCGCCATCCAGAACCAGTGAGAAACAGCCCTCGATCGGTGAAAGATAAGTACTTGGGTCTGGCCTATCGTGTGAATCAAAAACACCCCCCTTAGGGAAAAACCTCTCCCCCATTTACCTCCCTGCTCCCTGCTCTGCACTGGGTCCAGGACTGGCTTCAGCGACTGCCAGGTCCCCTGGGCTGGAAGTAGGAACCATCACACGCCTTGAGCCATTATCCCGGCCTTGGAGAGGGAACATATTAACAAACGGGGGAAAAAATAATCTGCCAGCTCCCCTAAGCCAGGAACTCAGGGTAGGCAGAGCTCCTTTGCCTAGGCACAGGAATAAGGGATCCACAGACTTTGAGTGCCTTTCTCCCTGCACAGACTTGTGTGGGCCCATTTCAACAGCGTAGGCCCTCATTACTGCAGTACAACAGGGTATATACCAGAACTCTAACTTCAACTGTTTCAGCTGTGAAGTGGCAGGTTCATGATATTTGACACTGCTCTGCCCATTAAGCAGGGTCTTCACCTACCCATATCAAGGGTCTGAGGACTGGTGGCTCCACCCATGTCACCTAGCCACCTGTGACAGGTGCCCAAGAATAACAGGTGCCCCCCCCTTCTTATAGCCAGCAGCATTTGGTGCTCATAGTCCAGCTGCAAAACCGAACTACCTACATGCTGTAGGGAAGAGGGACAAGCTTTCCTCCTGAACACTTGGAGGTGGCCATCAGCCCCCTGCCTTGCTCAGCATGTGTCCCCCTGCTGCAGCCGGATGCCTGTGCCTACACAGATCACCCCTGCCGGTCTAAGACTGTAGGTGAGAGCCTGAACCACACACTTGGTGGCCGACTACCTGAGCCGAATCCATACTGGAGGAGTGGGTGGACTCCTGGGCTCACACACTTAGTGCCAGTTCTGGCTACATGATGACAGGATGTTGGAGCTTCAGGGGTACTGGTGATTGGGCAAACTCACAAGAGCAGCCTATTTGGGCACATCAAAACAAAACAAACAAGAAACTAGGACACGATAAGCAAATATAAAATAAATATAATAACTTATTGATGGCTCGGAGACAACAGTCAATATCAAATCACATAAAGAGGCAATCCATGATGGCTTCAGCAAGCTCCCAAAATAAAGAATCTAGAAATTTTCCAGAGCAAGAAAATATCTTGGAATTAACACAGACAGAATACAAAAGATTAATATACAGAACTCTTCAAGAAAGTACAAAGGAAATTAAGCAAAACACAGAACACGCTATAGAGGAAATTAAAAAGATTAGAGAAGAGCATAATGACAAATTTAACAGGCTGCAAAAATCCATAGAGAGACAGCAAACAGAAATCCAGAAGATTAACAATAAAATGTCAGAATTAGACAACTCAATAGAAAGCCATAGGAGCAGAATTGAGGCAATGGAACTCAGAATTAGTGAGATAGACGATAAAGCACTTGACACCACCTTATTTGAGGAAAAATCAGCTAAAAGGATTTAAAAAAATGAAGAAACCCTAAGAATCAGGTGGAATTCTATCAAGAGGAATAACCTACGCATGATTGGAGTACCAGAACAGGGGGCATAACAGAAAACACAGAGAGAATTGTTGGATATTTGTTGGCAGAAAACTTTCATGATATCGTGAAAGATGAGAAGATAACTATCCAAGATGTTCATCAAATCCCACATGAGGTAGATCCCAAAAGAAAGTCACCAAGACATATTATAATCTAACTTGCCAAAAGCAAAGATAAAGAGAATTTTAAGAGCGGCTAGAGATAAACAAAAAGTCATCTACAAAGGAAAGTCAGTAAGAATAAGCTCGGACTACTCAGCAGTAACCATGCAGGCAAGAAGGCGACAGGATGACATATATAAAACCTTGAAGGAAAAAAATTGCCAGCCAAGAACTATATATCCAGCAAAATGCTCTCTCAAATATGATGGCGAAATTAGGGCATTTCCAGAGAAACAGAAGTTACGGAATTTGTAAAAACCAAACCAAAATTACAAGAAATACTAAAGGAAGTCCTCCGGTTAGAAAATCAATAACATTAGATAACAACACAAGACTAGAACACAGGTCAGAGTAACCAGATATTAACCCAGATACAGAAGTCACAAAAATAAATCAAAGCTAAAACACTGAAAATACGGAAACAGAGATGTCAATATGTAAAAGATGACAACATTAAAACAAAAAATAGGGACTCAAAAAATGTAGACATAAATTTTCATATAGAGAGTAAGTCAAGGTGATATAAAGAAATAGAAGACTGGTTTAAACTTAGAAAAATAGGGGTAAATATTAAGGTAACTATAAAGGAAACTAACAATCCTACACATCAAAATAAAAAACAAGAAAAATATATAAAGACTCAGCAAATACAAAATCAACAACAATGAAAAAGATGAAAAGTACATACATTAAAAGAAAGACTCAGCACAGAAAATTAAGTGGAACAAAAAAACTGTCAACAACACACACACACACACAAAATCAAAATGACAGCACTAAATTCATACTTAACAATAATTACACTGAATGTAAATGGTTTAAATGCACCAATAAAGAGACAGAGAGTGGTAGATTGGATAAAAAAACACAATCCATCTGTATGCTGCCTACAAGAGACACACCTTAGACTTAAAGACAAAAACAAAGTAAAACTCAAAGGATGGAAAAAAATACATCAAGCAAACAACACACAAAAAAGAGCAGGAGTCACAAAATTAATCTCTGATAAAATAGACTTTAAAGTAAAATCTACCACAAAGGATAAGGAAGGACACTACATAATGATTAAAGGGTCAATACACCAGGAGGACATAACTATAATAAATATTTATGCACCCAATGACAGGGCCCCAAAATATATAAAACAAATTTCAACAGCATTGAAAAGAGAGATGGACAGCTCCACAATAAGAGTAGGAGACTTCAACATTCCATTTTTGGTGAAGGGCAGAACATCCAGAAAGAAGCTCAACAAAGACATGGAATATCTAAATGCTACAATCAACGAACTTGATCTCATAGACATAAACCGAACACTTCACCCAACAGTACCCAAATATACTTTCTTTTCCAACGCACATGGAACATTCTCCAGAAGAGACCACATATTAGGCCATAAAGCAAGCCTTAACAAAATCCAAAGCATTGAAATATTACAAAGCATCTTTTCTGACCATAAAGCCATTAAAGTAGAAATTAACAACAGAAAAAGCAAGGAAAAAAATCAAACACATGGAAACTGAACAACACCTTGCTCAAAAACTACTGGGTTATAGAAGAAATTAAGACCAGAGTAAAGAAATTCACAGAATCAAATGGAAATCAAAACACATCCTACCAGAACCTTTGGGACACAGCAAAAGCAGTGGTCAGAGGTCAGTTTATAGCAATAAACGGACACGTCCAAAAAGAAGAAAGGGCCAAAACCAAAATATTAACCCTACAACTGGAACAAGCAGAAAGAGAGCAGCAAAAGAACCCTCTGGTACCAGAAGAAAGGAAATAATCAGAATTAGAGCAGAATTAAATGAAATAGAGAATAGAAAAACAATTCAAAGAGTTAACAAGACCAAAAGCTGGTTCTTTGTAAAGATCAACAAAATTGATAAACCATTGGCTACACTGACAAAAGAAAAACAGGAGAGGAAGTAAACAACCCGCATAAGAAATAAGATGGGTGATATCAAACAGAACCAACTGAAATTAAAAGAATCATAACAGAATACTATGAAAAACAGTACTCTAACAAATTTGAAAACCTAGAGGAAATGGACAAATTTCTAGAAACTCACTACCAACCTAAACTAACACAAACAGAGGTAGAATAACTAAGTAAACATATAACAAAAGAAGAGATTGAAAAGGTAATTTAATAACTTCCAATAAAATAAAAGCCCTGGCCCGGGTGGCTTCACTGGAGAATTCTACCAAACTTTCAGAGAAAAGGTAACACCACTATTACTAACGGTATTTCAGAGCATAGAAAAGGATAGAATACTCCCAAACTTACTCTATGAAGCCAGCATAACCCTGATACAAAAACCAGGTAAAGACACAACTGAAAAAGAAAATTACAGACCAATATCACTCATTAACATTGACGCAAAAATCCTCAACAAAATTCTAGCCAGTAGAATTCAGCAACATATCAAAAAAAATAATTCACCATGACCAAGTGGGATTTATACCAGGGATGCAGGGACGGTTCAACATTAGAAAAACAGTCAATGTAATCCATCATATTAATAAAACAAAAGACAAGAACCACATGATCTTATCAACTGATGCAGAAAAAAAGGCATTTGACAAATTTCAATGCCTATTCATGTTAAAAACTCTCTGAAAAACAGGAATAGAATGGAAATTCCTCAACATAATTAAGGGCATTTATACAAAGCCAACAGCCAATATAATGCTAAACGGAGAGAGTTTGAAAGCATTCCCCTTGAGAACGGGAACCAGACAAGAATGCCCTTTATCACCACTCTTATTCAACATTGCGTCTGAGGTCCTAGCCAGAGGAAATAGGCTAGAAAAAGAAATAAAGGACATCCAAATTGGTAGGGAAGAAGTCAAAGCATCTCTATTTGCAGATGATATGATCTTATACACAGAAAACCCCAAAGAATCCACAAGAAAACTACTGGAACTAATAGAAGATTTCAGCAAAGTATCAGGACACAAGATAAACATACAAAAATCAGTTGGATTCCTTTACACCAACAAAGAGAACCTTGAAGAGGAAATCATCAAATCAATATCATTTACAATAGCCCCCAAGAAGATAAAATACTTAGGAAGAAATCTAACCTGAGACCTAAAAGACCTATACAATGAAAACTAGAAGACATTACTGCAAGAAACCAAAAGAGATCTGCATAAGTGGAAAAGCATACCTTGCCCATGGACAGGAAGACTCAACATTGTGAAAATGTCAATTCTACCCAAAATGATCTACAGATATAATGCAATCCCGATCCAGACTGCAATGGCATTTTTCAGTGAGATGCAGAAACAAATCACCAACTTCATATGGAAAGGAAAGAGGCCCCGGATAAGTAAGCCTTACTGAAGAAGAAGAACAAAGTGGGAGGCCTCATGCTACCTGATTTTAGAACCTATTAAACTGCCATGGTAGTCAAAAAAGCCTGGTACTGATATAACAAGAGATACATAGTTCAATGGAACAGAATTGAGAATCCAGACATAAATTCATCCACCTATAAGCAGCTGATATTTGACAAAGGCCCAAAATCCATTAACTGGGGAAAAGACAGTCTTTTTAACAAATGGTGCTGGCATAACCGGATATCCATCTTCAAAAAACTGAAAAAAGACCCATACCTAACACCATGCACAAAAACTAACTCAAAATGGATCAAAGACTTAAATATAATATCAAAAACGATACAGATCATGGAAGAAAAAGTAGGGACAACACTAAGAGCCCTAATACATGGCATAAACACAATACGAACCACAAGTAACAATGCACAAGCACCAGAGACACTAGATAACTGGGAGCTCCTAAAAATCAAACACTTATCCTCATCAAAAGACTCAAAAGACAACCTCTACGGACTGGGAAAAAACTTTTGGCTATGACAAATCCAATCAGCTTCTAATCTCTAAAATCTAGAAGATACTGCTCAACTTCAGCAACAAAAAGGCAAATAACTCAATTAAAAAATGGGCAAAGGATATGAACAGGCACTTCGCCAAAGAAGAGAATCAGGCAGCTAACAGACACATGAAGAAATGCTCACGATCATTAGCCATCAGAGAAATGCAGATCAAAACTACAATGAGATACCATCTCACCCCAACAAGGCTTGCGTTAATCCAAAAAACACAAAATAATAAATGCTGGAGAGGTTGTAGAGAGACTGGAACACTTATACACATTGGTGGGAATGTAAAATGGTACAACCACTTTGGAAATGGATTTGGCGCTTCCTTAAAAAGCTGGAAACAGAAGTACCATACAATCCAGCTATCCCGCTCCTTGGAATATATCCTAGGGAAATAAGAGCCATCACACGAATAGATATATGCACACCCATGTTCACTGCATCTCTGTTCATGGTAGCAAAAAGATGGAAACAACCTAGGTGCCCATCAACAGATGAATGGATAAACAAATTATGGTATATTCACACAATAGAATACTACACAATGCTAAAGAACAACGATGAATCGGTGAAACATCTTGTAACATGGAGGAATTTGGAGGGCATTATGCTGAATGAATTTAGTCAGTCACAGAGGGACAAATATTGTATAAGACCACTATTATAAGAACTCAAGAAAAGGTTTAAAACACAGAAGAAAACACTATTTGATGGTTATGAGGTTGGGGAGGGAGGGTGAGCGTTATTTACTAACTAGATAGTAGATAAGAATTATCTTAGATGGAGGGAAGGACAGCACACACTGCAGGGGAAGTCAGTTCAACTGGACTAAACCAAAGCTAAGAAGTTTGCTGAATACGATCAAACACTTCAAGGGACAGAGTAGCATGGGTCAGGATCCAGAGACCATACTTTCAGGGGACATCTAGGTCAGCTGGCATAACAAAGTTTATTAAGAAAATGTTCTGCATCCTACTTTGGTGGGTGGTGTCTGGTTTCTTAAAAGCTTGCAAGTGGCCATCTAAGATGCATCAATTGGTCCCAACCACCTGGAGTAAAGGAGAATGGAGAACACCAAAGACATTAGGAAAGTATTAGCCCAAGAGATAGAAAGGGCCACATAAACAAGAGACTGCATCAGCCTGAGACCCGAAGAACTAGATGGTGCCCGGCTACCACCAAAGACCACCCTGATAGGGAACACAACAGAGAGTCCCTGATGGAGCAGGAGAAAGGTGGGGTGCAGAACTCAAATTCTAGTAAGAAGACCAGACTTAATGGTCTGAATGAGACTGGAGGAACCCTGGAAAGCATGGCCCCTGGACTCTCAGTCAGTTCAGAACTAAAACAATTCCCAAGGCCAGCTCTTCAGACAAAGATTGGACTGGACTGTGGGACATAAAATGATACTCATGAAGAGTGTGCTTCTTAGCTCAAGTAGATACATGAGACTAAATGGGCAGCTCCTGTCCAGAGAGGAGATGAGAAGGCAGAGAGGGCTAGGAGCTCTTTGAATGGACATGGGAGATCAGGGGTGGAAAGGAGGAGTGTGCTGTCACAGTATAGGGAGAGCAATTAGGGTCACATAACAATGTAGGTATAAATTTTTGTATGAGAGACTAACTTGAATTGCAAACTTTCACTTAATCTACAATAAAAAGAAAGAGGGGGAAAAAAAGAATCTACTACTTCCAGGAGTTTTCTAGATGCTATAGATTCAGAAGTGAACAAGACAGATCAAGTCCCTGCCCTCATTAGAATTTATATTCTAGTGGGAGAGACAGATGATAAATAGGTCAACAAATGAATAAGAAAGAATTTTTTAAAATGCTGAATTTTAAAAAGTAGGAATGGGCTACAGTGTTACTGGTTAAGGGAAACAGAGGGGATGAAGGCCATTGACCCAGGGTTAGTGAAGTTCACTTAGAGGGTATGACATTTAAACTGAGATCTGAATGAGAAGAAAGCAGCCATGTGATGGTGTGGGCAATGAGCACTCCAGCAGAGGGAACAGCAATTGCAAATATCCTGATGTGGGAAAGCTTTGTACTTTTAAGTGACAAAGGGGAGCTAGAATTAACGTGGCTGAGACCCTGATTTGGAATTTTAGCCTCCAGAACTATGAAAAAATAAATTTCTGTTTTTTAAACCCTCTCCCAAAAAACAAATAAACAAACAAGAAAAAAAGAAAAGCAAGTATGGTTGTGCCTGGGTGTTCATGAATGAGTAGGTGTAGATGGTGTGACTTTGGTGGGGAACCACAGGCAATGGATTCAAAGGCAAAGTCTAGGGGCCTTGAAAACCATATTCCATTTGCATTGTATTTTATTCACAAAGAGAAGCTATAGGAGGGCTTTAAGCAAGGGAGTGATATGATCTGACTTACTGTGGGAGAAACAAACATTGTTAGAAGACATGTTTCCTATCCAGGAGTGTACCCTCCAGTAGGAGGTAATATGCACATAACCATAATATAAAGCAGTGTATATTAGCAGTAGCCTCAGCACAGGTAATAAATGCTCTGCCTTTCAGAGTTGGGAGAAGTTTCATCAGCCTAGCATAACTGGGGAAGGCATCATGGCACCTAAGCTGAGCACTGAAGAATGGGCAGGCTTTCAGTAGCCAAAATACCAGAAAGTATATGCAAAACATTTATTGACATATATTGAGCCACAGAGCAAGTATCAATAAAGTTTTAAAGAAAATCATACAGAGAACAATTTTTTTTAAATTTTTTTATTGTACTTTAGATGAAGGTTTACAGAATAAATAGTTTCTCATTAAACAGTCAGTACACATGTTGTTTTATGACATTGGTTAACAACCCCATGACATGTCAACACTCTCCCTTCTCGACATTGAGGAACTTTTTTTTGGTGAAAATATACATAGCCAAAGTTACACCATTTTGGAAGTTTCCACATGTACAATTCAGTGACATCTATTACATTCTTCTGGTTGTGCTGTTATTCTCACTATCCTTTTCCAAATTATTCCATCACCCTTATCTTCAACTCACTGTCCCCTAGGCTTCCCATCAAACCCCTTGAGTTGCTGTTGTCAATTTGATCTCACATAGATAATTCTTTTTTTTTTTTTTTTTTTGTACCTTAGATGAAGTTTTGCAGAACAAATAGTTTCTCATTAAACAGTACATATATTGCCCTATGACAATGGTTAACAACCCCATGACATGTCAACACTCTCCCTTCTCAACCTTGGGTTCCCTATCACCAGCTTTCCCATACAGAGAACATTTTATGAACACATGCAATTAATCTAGAAATCAATTTTTAAGCAATACCATAAAATCCTCATGGATCAATGAATATCACATTAGAAATCATAAAAAGGTATAAATGAAAGAAAATCAAAATAGAACATATAAAAATTAAGAATATCTGCTTATTTAAGAGAAATGCAGAGTCTTAAATTTATATACTGAAAAAAGAGAAAAGCTAAAAAAAAAAAGCTGAACATTAACCTTGAAAATTAGAAAAACAGCATAAAATTAAGCCCAATAAAAGTAGAAGACTATATGTTAGTAGAGAAGATCAAAGCCAAAATTTGTTTTTTTTTTTTAAAAGACTAACAAACTGATAAACTACTAATGAACGAGTAAAAGAGAGAGAAAATACAACCCATATTAAAAATGACAAAGGGAACATCTTGCAGACACTAAAAAGATATAAGGATATTATGAATAGCTTATGACAATAAATATGAATTTAGGGTAAATAGACAAATTCCCCAAAAAATATAACTATAACTCAAGGAGAAAGAGGAAAGATGAATAATCTTACAACTGAATCGACAGTTAAAAAAAAATCTTCCCACAACTAAACTCCAAGCCCAAATGGCTCCATTGGCCAGTTATCCAAATATGACCCATGTTTATTCTCAGACTAGCATAACTTTTATGCCAAAGTCTAATAGATCAGTAGGAAAAAGAAAATGGTAGTTGAATACAACAGTAAACAAAGATGCAAAAATACCCAACAAAATAGTAACAAACTAAATCTAGCCATACAACAAAGGTAGCACATTTTAACAAAGAAGGGTTTACTCTAGGAATATGTTTAGTTTAATATGAGAAAATCAATTAATTTAATTTACTACATTATCTTATCTCAATGGGTGCAGAAAAGCATTTGATAATGTCTACTATTTACTCATGGCAAAAAAAGAAATAGTAAAGAAACGACAGAATGGAGTATCTTAATCTGCTGAAGCAGAGATTGGCAAACTTTCTCCATAAAGGGCTGCGTAATAAACAGTTTCAGCTTTGAGGGCCATATGATCTCTGTCACAACTATTCTCTGCCATTGTAGTGTGAAAGTAGTCATGGACAATAGATTCACAAACGGGCATGGACATACTCCAATAAAATTTTATTTACAAAAACATGTGACAGGCCAGATTTTGCCCATGGGCCACAGATTTCCAACTCATGATAGAGAGGGTATCTATAAAATGTAACTTACTGGTACTCATCACAGTGGTGAAACCATGTCCTTTGAGACAAGGAACAAGATAAAATTTGCCACTATTAAATCTGCAATCCACATTGTATTTGAGGTCCTAGTCAGCGCAATAAGGCAAGAAAAAGAAATAAAAGATAAGAGGATTAGAAGGTAAGAAATAGAACTATCACTATTTACAAATGAAATAATTGTGTTTATATATAAAGTGCAAAAGAATAAACAGATAATTCTTTTAATGAAGAGAATTTAGCAAGGTTCCGGGATACAAAAATCAATATAAATATTCATTCCTACAAGTGATGAAAATGTAAAATTAAAAAATAATGTCATTTATAATAGGATCAAAAATATAAAGCCTAAGAATAAATCTAAGAATATGTATGACTTCTCCAGCGAAATGTATGAAACTGGATTGAAAGGCTCTATATTGATTCTTTACTGCTGTATTGATTCAATACAATTGAAAACAAAATTAACAGCCGTTTTATAGACTACATATTCTAAATTATATGCAGAAGTTCAAAAGATCAAGAATAAGCAAATGTTTCACCTAAATCATAATAAAAAGTAAATAATAATAAAAAGAATAGTCAGATGCTTTTAAAGAACAAGGTAGGTGGACTTGCTCTAACAGATATCAAAATATTTTAAAACTCAAATAAATAAAAAGTGTGGTACTAGCCCAATGATGGAGACCTCAATAAAAGACCACAGTGATATGGACAATCCTATATAACATAAGTAGCACTATCCACCATCAAAGAAATGACAGTTTTTAAGTAAATGGTACTGGGGAAATTGGATATTCATGTGGCAAAAATAAAATTATGTTTATTTATACAATTTACTAAAATCAATAGAGGTAGATTAAGGACCAAAATATAAACAGGAAAGCTATATAATAGAGAACGTATCCATATGACCTCACGGAAGAGAAAGATTTCTTAGACAAGACAAACAAAACTATTCATGAAGGAAGTGGTTGATAAATTCTACGTAACATTAAGAACAACTGCTTATTTAAAGAATCTATAAAGAAAAGACAAGTCATAGGAGGAAAAAGATATTTGTAATGCATAAGCACAGAAAGAAACTGGTATCCAGAATATATAAACAACTACACCTATAAATCAGTAAAAAAAGAAAAAAAGAAAGAAAAATGCGCAAAAGTTTTAACTAGGCAAAATGACAACAACAAAAGAACCTATTCCAAATAGTAAAAATAAACATACAAAACAATGTGTAACTACATTAGTAATCAGTAAAAAAAAAAAAAAAAAAAAAAAGAGAACACAATAGAAAAGTGGCAAGAGCTTAAACTAGAAACAATGGCAATAACAACAAATCCAAATGGTAAATAAACATACAAAATTCTACTCAACTTCATTAGTAATCCAGGACAAGCAAATTCCTATAACTATTATATATTCCTCAGACTAACAGAAATTTTAAAAGTTTAACTATACCGTTAGTGAGGATGTGGCAATGCTGGAAAACTATTTGACATTATCTCATAAAGCTGAAGACTTGCATTTCCTATGACTCAACAATATCACATCTAAGAAACTGGAGCATATGATGCAGCAACTGTGCTCCTAGGTTACTAACCCAAACGAGCTGAAAACGTATGTCCACATAAAAACGTGCACATGAATGTTTATGAAATCTTTATTCGTAATTGCTCAGAATTAGAGGCAATCAAGATGTCTTTCAATACGTGACAAACAATGGGTTAACAATCTACGACACAGCCATACCATGGAGCATTATTCAACAATAAAAAGAAATGAGTTATCAAGCTAAAGAAACTGGTGCATATGTATACTAGAATACAAGTACAAGAATGTTCATAGTTGGAAACAAGTCAAATGCTTCTCAGCAACAGGACAGATATAAACTAGTATATCCATATAGAAATACTATACACCAATGAAACTGAATGAACTCTATGCAACTACAGCAAATACAACAATGCGGATATATCTCAAAAAAGCAATTTTGAGCTAAAGAAGATAGGCAAAAAGCAATATATGATTCCATTCATATATATGTAAAAAAACCTAAGCTCAAAATTACTTTTTTGAGATATATATTCATACATAGTTTTTTAAAAAAACAAACTACGATGTAGATTTTATAGATGCATATGTAGGTGTTAATATCTCCTTTCCTTTTTTATGCTGTTATGACAAAAGACCATAGAGTGGATATGTCCAGGAAAAAATAGATAGGGTTGTGATCAGTGAGGGACAAAATGGGTAGGGGGTTTTGGGGAGCCGGGTATATTCTATTTCTTGATCTTTATGGTGGCTACACAGTGTTCACCAAAGAACTACTTGATCACATGATAAATGTTTGTTTTGTAAAATTGTTTATATTTCATAATAAAGGGAAAATGCAAAACAAACAACAAAAAAAGCATGAGTACTCTACTTTCTAGTAATGTCTAGTTTCTTGTTCACTAAAATCTTGAGTTTTTATTCTGTTGTGCTAAAAAGCTATCATACAATTTCTTATATTCTGTAGACTGTATTTTTTTCACTTAAATGTACTCCCCTAATGTCATGGATTCAATTATGTCCCCCAAAAAATGTGTGTATCAATTTGGCTGGGCCATGATTCCCAGTATTTTGTGATTTTCCTATATGTTGTAAATCCTGCCTCTGTGATGTTAATGAGGGAGGATGGATACAGCCATCCACTAGTGGTATTTCTGTTACAGTAGGACTAGATAACCAAGACACCTATATTGTTGAACCTCATTCTCTGTAAAGTGTCTAAGGCCTCTCATTATATTTATTTATACTGTAACAATGAAATTTATAGACACCAAAAAAAAAAAAAAATGTAGATTGGCTGTCTTCCCCAACCCCTACCCTCCAAAGCTATTTAAGATGAAAATGTGACCTGACAATAGAACACAGCAATAACATGAATACACAAAAGAGACATCAGTGTTTTCGTCTACCTACCAAATGGTGGAATCCTGGTGGCTCAGTGGTTAAGAGCGCCACTGCTAATCAAAAGGTCAGGAGTTCAAAACTACCAGCTGCTCCTTGGAAACACTATGGGGCAGTTCTACTCTGTCATATAGGGTCGCTATGAGTCAGAAACAACTCTATGGCAGTGGGTTTGGTTGGCACCAATAGATAGAATATGTAAATCACAATGCCACATATGATTTGTACAGATATTGGACCGATAGCAAATATAAACAAAAGGTTTAGAGCAATCTACCAAAACTGAGTACTTAAAACATATCATTCTTCTACATAGGTCTCCAAATTTCCACCAAAAATAAATTTATTATAGGGAAGATATCAGAAAGCTTATGGTTTTAAATTAGTGATTTTAAATTTTGAATTTTCATCTTTTTAAAAAATATCAGTCCTAGACACCTAAAAAAAGCAACTGTATTCAATTACTGTAGTATGGTTTCAACCCCTGTACATTAAAAAAAATAAGAATTAAAAATGGCATTAATGGACACATTACAAAAATCACTGAAGTAGTTATACTTTTAAAGCACAGTTTTCATACAGCTTTATTAGTCTGAAATTCCTCCATGCCTAGAATCTGTCTTCTCAATTCTATTTTAAGACACTTGGTCATTTCTCTGATAGCAATGCCAATAAATTCACCAGTGACCATTAATGTCAGTTCTATGAAAGAATAAATCATTCTTACAAGCAATTAAACAAAAGCACATTAAAATATAACAAATTAGAGCTAAGTCTAGACATTCACCATGTAGTTATAAGACAGACTTTTCATAATCATTTCAACTTTAACTGGAAGTTCTTCAGTAATTCTTTCCAACAGAAGCAAGACTGAAGATTTTGTTGTGGAGTGCCCAAATACAGTAGAGTTTAAATTGAAATACTCCATTAGGAATTTCAAGCTGTATGTCTGCAAAGCTTCCCTGTACTGTATATTTTCATGCTCAGGATTGGTCCTAAGCTTTGGTTTGCTAATAATCTACTACCGGGTTTTTAACAGTGCTCTCTTCCACATTCTGAAGCTTTTAATACATGCATTGCCTTGCAAAGACAAAGAGAACTCATAGCCAATGGCCATATGTGATTTTTCCCTTTAGTAAGTCATCAATATACAGATAACCAGTTTCAAGGTGTTTTTTGATAACTTGGGCCTTATGGGAATCAAAATGTATGAAGTCTTCTTCCTGAATTCAGTAAATGATCTTTACAAATCTATTAGTTATCGTTTCCTGTGTTACTTTTTGATACAATGAGTGTATGAATGAATTCAGATGACTTTCAGAGAAACTATGAATAAAGCCTCCAAGTATAAGGCGTTTTTGTTGTTATTTTCAGTTATGTGTGCCATATTTGATTCACCAAAAACACTTGTATCTCCCTTAAGGAAATAGTGAAATAATGTAGTCCTTTATCTAATGACTTGTAGACAAGAACAAATTCCAATTTCTTCCCTTCTTTGATAGAGTAATACCTTTTCTCATCCAGATAGTAAATGGAGAGAAAAAAAATTGTAAATATAGACAAAGAACTACAATTTTGCTGGCAGAAGAAAGAAAATAAGATGACAGAGGAGAAGTTTAATGGAGCAAAAAGACTCCTCACTCAAAACCCAAGCAAAAACAGAAAGGCTCTAAGGTGTAGCAAGTGAATCAGAGGATTGTGAAGTGCCATGTTTTGATGTATTACCATTAGTAAGACATTTTTTAATAAAGGTAATTACGATGAGGAATAATTTTGTGAATTTGCCCTGTGTTTAGTGGTAATGAAGAAAAGTTAAGAGAGCAAAAGCATCTGGAACAGATACAGAGAGAGAGATTTAATCCCTGCCTCCCAATCCAGTCAGGATCCTGCACAATCCCAATTAGGCGTCTAATACAAGTCAGCGTTAATTACTTAAGATTACAATTACATAACAATTACATAACAATTTCATAAATTATGAGTGGTCCATATATGTTTAATCTAGATCCTGAAATGGGCATCAGAAGATTCACAAAAATCTTAAACTGTAAGCAAAATATCATATGCATGTATATATATAATAAAGTTTTCTAGGGAGAAAAAGCGTAGCAGGTATAAACACAGTTTTTAAAAATATATTCTATCTTGTAGAATGTTCAGCGTATTTTAGGTTTACATTTCATTTCTCCACACATCTGTCAGTTTGTTGTACTACGGTGGCTTGTGTGTTCTTGTGATGCTGGAAGCTGTGCCACCGGTATTTCAAATACCAGCACAGTCACCCCTGGTGGACAGATTTCAGCTGAGCTTCCAGGCTAAGACAGACTACGAAGAAGTACCTGGTGGCGTACTTCTGAAAAAATTAGCCACTGAAAACCTTACGAATAGCAGCGGAACATTGTTTGATATAGTGCTGGAAGATGAGCCCCTCAGGTTGGAAGGCACTCAAAAGGTGACTGGGGAAGAACTGCCTCCTCAAAGTAGAGTCGACCTTAATGACATGGACCGAGTCAAGCTTTTGAGATCTTCATTTGCTGAGGTGGCATGACTCAAAATGAGAAGAAACAGCTGCAAACATCCATTAATCATCAGAATGTGGAATATATGAAGTATGAATCTAGGAAAATTGGAAGTTGTCAAAAATGAAACAGAATGCATAAACATCAATATCCCAGGCATTAGTGAGCTGAAATGGACTAGTACTGGCCATTTTGAATTGGACAATCATATGATCTATCATACTGCCAATGACAACTTGAAGAGGAATGGTGTTGCTTTCATTGTCAAAAGAAGATTTCAAGATCTATCCTGAAGTACAATGCTGTCAGTGATAGGATAATATCCATAAGCCTACAAGGAAGACCAGTTAATACGACTATGATTCAAATTTACACACCAATCACTAAGGCCAAAGATGAAGAAATTGATGATTTTTACCAGCTTCTGCAGTCTGAAATTGATGCAATTTCATGTTTATGCAATCAAGATGCATTGATAATTACTGGTGATTGGAATGTGAAAGTTGTAAACAAAGAAGAAGAAACAGTACTTGGAAAATATGGCCTTGGGGATAGAAATGATGCCAGAGAGCACCTGATAGAATTTTTCAAGACCAACAACTTCTTCATTGCAAATACCTTTGTTTCAACAACATAAACGGCAACTATACACACATACCTCATCAGATGGAATACACAGGAATCAAGTCGACTATGTGTGGAAAGAGACAATGGAAAAGCTCAATATCATCAGTCAGAACAAGGCCAGGGGCTAACTGGAATAAACCATCAGTTACTCCAATGCAAGTTCATGCTGAAGCTGAAGAAAATTAGAACAAGTCCACAGGAGCCAAAATATGACCTTGAGTATATCCCACTTGAATTTAGAGATCATCTCGAGAATAGATTTGATGCACTGAACACTAATGGCAAAAGACCAGACAAGCTGTGGAATGACATCAAGGGCATCATACTTGAAGAAAGCAAGAGGTCACTAAAAAGACAGGAAAGAAAGAAAAGACCAAAATGGATGGCAGAAGAGACTCTGAAACTTGCTCTTAAATGTAGAGTAGCTAAAGCAAAAGAAAGAAACGACGAAGCAAAAGAGCTGAAAAGAAGATTTCAAAGAGTGGCTCGAGAAGACAAAGTAAAATATTATAATGAAAGCTGCAAAGACCTGGAGTTAGAAAACCAAAAGGAAAGAACACGCTCAGCATTTCTCAAGCTGAAAGAACTGAATAAAAAAATTCAAGCCTCAAATTGCAATAGTGAAGTATACTATGGGCAAAATACTGAATGATGCAGGAAACATGAAAAGAAGATGGAAGGAACACACAGTCACTGTACCAATAACAACTGGTCGACATTCAGTCATTTCAGGAGGTAGCATATGATCAAGAATCTATGGTCCTGAAGGAAGGAGTCCAAGCTGCACTGAAGGCATTGGTGGAAAACAAGGCTCCAGGAATTGATGGAACTGAGATGTTTCAACAAACAGATTCAATGCTGGAAGCACTCACTTGTCTCTGCCAAGAAATTTGGAAGACAGCTATCTGACCAACAGACTGGAATAGATTCATATTTGTACCCATTCCAAATAAAGGTGATCCAACAGAACGCAGAAATTATCGAACAATACCATTAATATCAAACATAAGTAAAATTTTGCTGAAGATCATTTAAAAGCGGTTGCAGCAGTACATCAACAGGAAACTTCCAGAAATTCAAGCTGGATTCAGAAGAGGACATGTAATTAGGGATATCATTGCTGATGTCAGGTGGGTCTTGGCTGAAAGCAGAGAATACCAGAAAGATGTTTACCTGTGTTTTATTGACTATGCAAAGGCGTTCGACTGTGGATCATAACAAACTATGGATAACATGGAGAAGAATGGGAATTCCAGAACACTTAATTGTTAAACAAATAATTTCTTTTATAAAGATCAGCACAAACTTGGTTCCTATGAGGTGGAGGTTAAAGCTGTCCCAAATGTCCAACTTTTCCAAGCTGCTGTACCATTCCATCATCTCTCACATCAACTACTCCCTCTTGCCTCAGTACTTTCCCTCTTGTCTTTGGGTTTCCTAATCCTCACAACAACTCACTCATGAACCATATAAAGGAAATGGCTCACACGGTTGTGGAGGCTGGCAAGTCCCAAATTTGTGGGTCAGGCATAGACTTCTCCCTGGCCCTCAGTCTCTGGGCAAAGGCACTCAGCTTTCTTGCTCCGTGGGCCATTGCACTGTCTCCTTTGGGTCTCTGCTGTGGGCCTCTGCTGTGGGTCTCTCCTTTTTTGGTGGTGGTGGGCTCTCCTCTCCACTCTGAAATTGGCTCTCTTTTAAGGCAAAACTGACCAATCCCCTTGGTGGGCCACAATTATCTTATTTTCACAGCTCCACGCAATCACCTGGGTAGGAGTCACAAGACCAGTGCTAGAAAGGCCACACACAAAAGTAATTAATCCCACCACGGGCCACTCCCTGGCTTTTCTAGCCATGGTTCTTCCATATGTGGAGGACAACTTCCCCGTCCCAATAATTTTACCAGTCCAAAACAGTCATTAACAATTAGTCCTTCAATAGGGCAAAGAGTCCAAAGGGTAAGTTTACTTAGCTACTGCCATTCAGGTCTGCTGCAGGTTTCCATCTGATCTGGGCAGGCTCCCCAAAAGTCATCTCATCTTCACCTTTCTGGCCTCTGACAAAATTCATCTAAGATTATTCCCTTGCTCTGAGTCTCTCTCAAGGTATCATCACAATGTTAGGTTTCTTCTGCTGCATAACCCATTTATTCATTCTTTACCTTCAGTTATTATTTCTCCTTCCTTCCATTTGTCATTTATTTTTACCCAAACTTTTCCACCTTGGGAAGGAACATCAGGTTCAGCTGCTATACTAGTCCAGATTGCTGGTAGCAAGACCAGTCTAGCAAGTGCTTCCCCCTCAGCCCACTCCCATTCATGTTGGGTAGTGTTACATAGGTAAAACACTAGTGGGCTATGTCACCTGCTAGGCAATACAGCAATATTCACTGTCAACCTCAGTTTTGCCAGATGGGGGAAGGGCACAATCCATCCCATCAGGCCCTTGGGAATTCTGGCTTACTTGGTCAGGGGTATAGTTACAGTCTCTTGCTTAAGAATCACCTCTGTTTCTGGCACCTGCAGCTGCATCCCTGGTCCTGGAACCACAGCATCCAGCAGGAAAGAAACAATTTTAGGTGATGTGGGGAAGAACTATACTGTGGCATCAGCATCTTCCCCCACCCCCTCTTCCCCAGATCCCCCAAAGAAGTGTAGGAATCTGTCCAGTGGTGATCCTCCCTTTGTCCCCCTCATGTTGAGTGTGAGCACACACTCATGAAGGCATGTGAGCCAGCTCTTCAGACCTTTTTCTCCCCATTTTGTATAACAAATGTTTCAATTGCCCATTCCAGTTCTCTATCAAATCATTACTCTGAAGGTGGTATGCAACATGGTATGTCCATTTAATATGATGTTTCTTGGCCCACTGCTGCACCCTGTGGGCTATAAAGTGTGTTTCTTGGTCTGATGAAATATAAGTTGGTGGCCCAAACTGGTACAGTATCTTTTTTCCAACCCCTGTGGTATTTTTGGCATTTGCATCTGTCACGGGATATGCAAAGCCCAGTCCAGAGTAAGTATCTATTCCTGTGAGGACCCATTTGTAGCCACCTGGTGCCACCAGTATCATTAGTCCAATAATAATCAACTTGCCAGCTATGGTCAGGGCCTTCCCCCCAGGGAATCTGCCCCATAGCAATCTGCCACCTCTGTCTTTCTTTCTGGCAGACGCAGCAGTCCCTACTGGCATCTTGTGTCTCAGAAAGGTCAAGGGGAATGTGTCTAGATTCAGCCCATCTCTGCATTGCTGTAGCACACCCATGTCTGCTCATTTCGTGGACCCAACTAGCCATCTCCAGTGAGTGTACCAACAGATCCACTTGCTAATTCCAATAGCCTTCCAATCCAGGAAGGGGTTTTTTCTGACGGGCATCGACATGCCCTATTCTGATGTGCCCTCTAAGTTCCCAGAGTGCTTTCCACAGGTTCATGCCCCACATGGCTGTCCCCTTAATAGTCCAATTTCCCATCACCCATTTGCCTGACCATATAGCCAGGCCATTGGCCACTGCCCATAAATTGGTAAAAATCCAAACATACGGGCTCTCACCATTGTACATCAGGTGTGCATCAGGGTAGTATCCCTTTCACTATACCTATTTAATCTGTATGCTGAGCAAATAATCCAAGAAGCTGGACTATATGAAGAAGAACAGGGCATAAAGATTGGAGGAAGGCTCATTTACAACCTGCGATATACAGACGACAAAACCTCACTTGCTAAAAGTGAAGAGGACTTGAAGCACTTACTGATGAAGATCAAAGACACAGCCTTCAGTATGGGTTACACCGCAACATGGAAAAACAAAAAATCGTCACAACTGGACCAATCAGCAACATCATGATAAACAGAGTAAAGATTGAAGTTGTCAAGGATTTCATTTTACTTGGATCCACAATCAACACCCACGGAAGCAGCAGTCAAGAAATAAAAAGACACGTTGCACTGGGCAAATCTGCTGAAAAAGACCTCTTTAAAGTGTTAAAATGCAAAGATGTCACTTTGAGGACGAAGGTGTGCCTGACCCAAGCCATGGTGTTTTCAATTGCCTCATATACATGCAAAATCTGGACAATTAATAAGGAAGACTGAAGACGAATTGATGCCTTTGAATTATGGTGTTGGTAAAGAATATTGAATATACCATAGACTGCCAGAAGAATGAACAAATCTGTCTTGGAAGAAGTACAGCCAGGATGCTCCTTAGAAGCAAGGATGGCAAGACTTCATCTCTCATATTTTGGACATGTTATCAGGAAGGACCATTCCCTGGACAAGGACATCATGCTTGGTAAAGTGAAGCATCAGCAAAAAAGAGGAATACCCTCAATGAGATGGATTGACACAGTGGCTGCAACAATGGGCTTAAGCATAACAACGATGTGAGGATGACGCAGGACCGGCAGTGTTTCATTCTGTCGTACACATGGTCACTATGAGTCAGAACCGACTTGACGGCCCCTAGCAACAATGTGTTTCATTTAGTACTGGATCTCATCAGAATAACTGGTAAACATGCACACAGAAGAAAATATTTCATTAGCATCATGTAACTAAACATTTCAAGACTTTTTCTTTCATTTTAAAAAAAACTGAATGCTTTTTTCATGTAACCATACCAAGCACTATCAACAGTATACTTTACTATATCTTCTAAAATTGTGATTTTGACAATGCAAAGAAATAGCTTATATTTTCATCTATCACTGCTGACTGGTTATGGGAATTAGAAATAGGAAAGTAATGACAGGAACATGAACTTTTAACAATGGTTAAGCCATATTGTAGCCTTGTTTCAAGTCTCCTGTCACTTAACAGATCTTGTTATGACAGTTTAAAATGTGTATTCTGATAACAGCATTTGAGGGGTTAAGATGGTATCCCTGTTTACATGTATATGTCATGGGGAGAGTGTGGGAGATTAATAAACGTATATTTCTCATGGAATTAAAGGAGATGGGCAAGTTTTTTTTCTACCAAGGGAAAAACAGATGAGAGAAAAATATACACGGCATGAGTATAAAAAAATAACTTAATCTACCCTTGAAAATTAGTCTAGACCTGGTAAAACAAGCCCTAAATGACATGAGGTCTGACTAAAATATCTCAGCCTACAATCAGGGGAAGAAACCACTACAAACTGAAAATATCACCTAGTACCATAATACTTCATTCCTCCATGTCGGTAGAAATCAGAAAAGCCGGGGGTAAAAAACATACAAAAATATTCTAAACATTTTGCAGGAGTAATACAGTGCTGCAGTTATACTAGAATCTAATATACCAGAGTCCCTGGCTGGTGCAAACAGTTAACATACTCAGCTGCTAACTGAAAGGCTGGAGGTTCAAGTCCAACCAGAAGAAAAGCCTGGCAATCTACTTCCGAAAAATCAGTCATTTAAAATTCTATGGAGGACAGAAGAACTAGATGGTACCTGGCTACCACCACTGACCACTCTAAAAGGGATGACAATAGAGGGTTCCAGACAGAGTGGGAGAAAAATGTAGAACCAAATTCAAATTCACAAAAAAAAAAAAAAGACCAGACTTACTGGTCTGACACATACTAGAGGAACCCCAAGGCAATAGCCCCAGGACACCCTGCTAACTCAGAACTGAAGCCACTCCTGAAGTCTACCTTTCAGCCAAAGATTAGACAGGTCTACAAAACAAACAATAACACACGTGAGGAACATGCTTCTTAGTTCAGTCAAGTATATGAGACCAAATGGGCAACCCCTGCCCAAAAGCAAAGATGAGATGGCAGGAAGAGACAGGAAAACTGGACGAATGTACATGGGGAACCCGAGGTGGAAAAGAAAAGGGAGAGAGCACTGACACATTGCAGGGATTGCAACTGATGTCACAAAACAATTTGTGTATAAATTTTTGAATGAGAAACTAATTTGCACTGTAAACTTTCACCTAAAGCACAATAAAATTTTTTAAAAAAATTCTATGGAGCAGTTTTACTCTGACATACATGGGTCGCCATGAGTCAGAATACCCTCAATAGCAACTGGTTAGTATATTAGAGTCTAGTCTATAGTTCATCTTCATGTATTCAGCACCAACGTTAATGTTTGATTATCTTTTATATATAAAGGAACTAAATTGCATTAACTCAAAATAATTGGAAGATCATACTGTTGAACCTTTCTTTACAGCACATTTATTACACTGAGCAAATATTATAGATCCAGGTTCACCTCAAATCCTGCCTATATTCCTATGATTTTATTCATTCAATAGTATTCATTCTTTCTTAAATGCCAACATGTGATAACAGGAAGACCTTGTTTTTTGTGGTGATAGATACCTGAGTTCCAGTCTCAGATCCCCTCTTTACCAGCTAGTTTCACCTTAAACAAATAACTTGATGCCTCAACATTTCCTTCTTTAAAATAGAAGTGACAACAGCTCCTTCTCAAAGATATAAGAAAACTGGGCTATCAACAGAAATGTGATTTCCTTTAGTCCATACTTGTCACTGTTCTTTAATCTTCTTATCCTAACTCTGATTTCAAAGGCATGTGTGTAAAATACAACAGTGACTGACACACAGTTACTCTCCATACACAGGGATAACTGATGGTTAGTATAAAAATAGTCATGGTAATTTACACTTCTGGGTAATATCTTAGTTTTGTGTTTCAACTTAACAACGTAAATATCCTAAAACATATACCTGGAATCTTAAGAATTGAATTGGTTCTATTTGGGAGTTAACAACAATGTAACTCAAAGTTAAACAACATCTCTGTTAACTTCTGGATTTTATTCACTCTCGTGTATGATAACACCATTGGAAGATCTGACTCATCATCTCTTACGTGCAAATTACCTCAGCAAACATGGAAGTAATTTACAACCAATCATGCTACATATTAAAATTTCACAATACCCTGTCATCTGTCCTTGTTATCAAGAAAACCACTTCCTTCATACTAACTTCTATTTTGTATTTAAAAACTGACTACACAGTCTTCCAACACATTAAGAATAGAGCCCCTTAAAACATTTCTCTTAGAGAGATAATACAGTGAAAGAGATTCAGTGTGTGGAAGATTATTTCTTCGTAACTGATATCTTAAACATTTTAATTGGTTTGACTAAACAGCAATTCTCAAAGCTTCAACCCTATCTTTGGCAAAATTCTTTCATTATTAATGTACCCTTTACAGTAACATCCTATAGGTCCCTACAAACAAATTGTGGGAAAATCCTTAATCAATACCATATCCCTAATGGTAACGAGTAGCCCTGGTGGCACAGTGGTTAAGGGCTTGGCTGCTAACCAAAAGGTTGGCAGTTCAAATCCATCAGCCACTCCTCAGAAACCCTATGGGGCAGTTCTACTGTGTCCTATAGGGTCGCTATGAGTCGGAACTGACTTGATGGCACCGAACAACAACAATGGTAATGAAGAATCCCTGGCTGTGCTCAGCTTCTAACTGAAAGGTTGGACGTTCAAGTCCACGCAGAGGCACTTTGGAAGAAAGGGCTTAAGGATCTACTTTCCAAAAATCAGCCATTGAAAATCCCATGGAGCACAATTCTACTCCCACATACATGGGGTTGCCATAAGTTGAAATCAACTGGATGGCAACTGGTTTTTCTTTATAGAAACGAAAGTCTCTGCCTGAAAGACCAGTAAAAACAGGTCGTGAGAAGGGGGCTTTATTCATTCATATCTGAACTCTTCAGAGTTAACTTGATTCTAATTGATTCTTCAATTACTAGAAAATTGGAATCATATTTGTATTAACCTGGACTCTAGGATTGCAAGTGACAGAAATCCATGCTAACTAGTTTAAGCAAAAAAGATAATGTATTGATGCACAAGAGCAAACAGTGGGTGGAGTCTTACCACTGTGACTAGGATCACATGCTATGGATTATTTTGGCCCCATCCCTTCTTAGCTGTGCAATCTTTGGCAAGTGAACTAAGCTTTCCCTTCTTCGACTTCTGTAAATGGGGACAGTAATTAAAAACTATATCATGGAACTTTTTTTGAGCATGAAGAGATTTAATAGATGTAAAGCACTTGGAAAATCACTTGGCACAAAATAAGTGTTCAATAAGTACTTTTAAAACAGTAGAAGTGAGCTTAATTTTAGAGAGAATTAGAACCAGAGATGTTTGCTTACTCTTCTCTAGGTTTCTATCTACATTTTAATCTTCCCCAGCTTCAGATTAACAGCTTAGCAACTAGTCTGAAAGAACCTTCTTTCCTTTTATCAATATAAAATATTTCAAGAAAGGACTCTGATTGGCCCAGTTGAGGTCATGAGCTCATTCCTGGACTACCCACTTTGACCACAGGTGGGGTTCTATCATTCACATGGCCAAGCATCCCAGTTTACACCTGTCGTCTCAGCATAAATACTAATACAGCACCCTTCCACTCTCTAAAGCGTCCAGATTTCCATACTATCACCCATGGTAGTATTCTTATCCAAATGTTTACTCTGAAGCTAATTTGAAGGAAACAGAGAAATCCAGATTATGGGACATTCCATTATACAACCAATATTTACTCTTCAAAACTATCAATTTCATAAAATATTTTTAAAAAGAAGATTAAAAGACCCTTAAAAACATGATATTCAAATGCAATGCATGACCCTGGGGGTCGGGGAAATACCTATAAAGTACATTTTGGAAACAGGTGAGTGAGATGGTGATACCATGCTTAGGTAGAAGAATGTCCTTTGCGTGAGATACATGTTGAAAGATTTAAGGGTGAAGTGTCATAATGTTTTCACCTTGCTTTCAAATGATTCAGAAAAACAACTATATATAGATAGAGAACTTGGAAGAAAGGCCTGGCAACCTTCTTCTGAAAAATCAGTCATAGAAATTCCCAGGGAACACAGTTCTACTCTAACATACCTGGGGTCCCCATGAGTTGGAATTGATTCAACAGCAACTGGGTTTTTTTAAAATAAAAACAGATATAAAGCAAATGTCACAAAATATTAACAATGGTTGGATCTGAGTAAAGCATACAGGTATTCATTGCATTATTCTTTTGATTCTTCTGTAGGTTTTAAATTTTTCAAAATAAAAATTTGAGGGAAAAGTGAGCCCCTTTGGATAATAAATTACATGGTCACCCTATCTTTGAGCAGCTTAGGTTTGTTGTCTACCCTTGAACAATTACTGTTTGGAAAGGAAGCAGATTATGTAAAAATGCCAAGTCTCACTCAGAACAGTTGACTAAAATCCAGGAAAGAGGAGCCAATTCCCAAAAGAAGGCACAGATGAAACCAAGGAAGAATTATTGTGAATAAGGTAGCTACCCAATTGATGTATTTTAATATGCAAATTATCTGTAGTCCAAATGTCCTTATTCTTAAACTCCATTTATGAGAAGGAATAAGCCAAACCACTGTCCTTCTAGCAAAGGAAATGCCCCTTTTACAATGTTTCCCTGGAAATACCACAACCACTCAGTTATACCTGTTGTTGTTAGTTGCTGTTAAGTCAATTCTGACTCATGGAAATCCCATGTGTGCAGAGTAGAACTGCTCCACAGGGGTTTTCAAGGCTGTAACTTTTCAGAAGCAGATCGCCAGGCCTGTCTTTCAAGGTGTCTCTGGGTGAGTTTGAACTGCCAACCCTTTAGCTAGTAGTTGAGTCCTTAACCGTACGTGCCACCCAGGGATCCCTGAAATGTACCTAGTGTTCAGGAAAACTTCAGTGAGGGAGGCATAGGAATTCTTCTAATTATAGTACCAAAAGTTGGGTCCCATCCAATATGAAAACTACTGGCAGTTATCTCTTATTGCTTCTATTTCTCCAGAGCCCCCATCCCCAAAATCTATTAGAAGCTGTGAACTTTCCTGTCAACAGAGCTTTATATGTTAAATAAACTTTTAAAGTGGCCAACCACTCTTTATTTCATAATTTTGTAAGCTATTTGAGAAGTAAGGCCATAAATAGAGATCTGAGTTTGATCCCAAATCTACCATTTCTAAGGTGGCACTTTGGGCAAGTTACTTCAAATCTCTGTGCTTCAGTTTCTTCTGTAAAATGAGAAAAATCACACGTGCCTTCCAGGGTTGTAAGTACTAGAAACTTGGTAAAATATGTAACCACTGTTTCTGTAAATGTAAATAATGATGATGATAACACAGTTCCTGTCCTCAGGTAGCTCACTGTCTAGTAAACCTTTTCTCTTTTTCTCATCCATGTTGCTACTTCCCCCAACCAATGAACAGCTGCATCCTTAACTGCCGCCATCAGAACTTTTGTCTCTAACAAGTTATTGTTCCTATATGGGCAAGTGCAATATAGAAATAGAGACATATAGATGTCTGTGACAACCCAACTGCATAGCATCTTACTTTCATTTTCATCTTGTTTTGTTTTTTTAAACATTATTATTGTTATTAGCTGCCATCAAGTCAGCTGCCGACCTGGCAACCCCACGCCCAGCAGGATGAAAATGTTGCCCAGTCCTGCTCCATTCTCATAATCGGTTGTGGACCGGACCATTGTGGTCCGTAAGGTCTTCGTGGGTTGATTTTTCTGAAGTAGATCTCCAGGCCTTTCCTCCTAATCTGTCTTAGTCTGGAAGCTCCACTGAAACCTGTTCAGCATCACAGCAATACACAAGCCTCCAATGACAGACAGAAAGTGGCTGCATGTGAGGTGCATTGGAAGGGAATTGAACCCAGGCTCCCGCATAGTAGTCAGTCGTTCTACCACTGAGCCACCACTGCTCAAAATGTTACCCTAATCCAAATTCATCACCGTGCAGCCAGTTCTAAAAAGAAATTTCTTCCCTTTCAGACTTTTCTATATGAAGTTCTTTCTCTTTGCACAAAATAATTACTATTCTCTCATAATTAGTTTAGTTTTTTTCAACACTAGATATATCTAAATGCTTTCGTGAATTAGTAGGACTTTGTTACAGGGTAGTACGTCATCAGTTAATGAGAAGACACCAGCTGGTGTATTATCTGGTACAAATCCATTTGCTCCAGATTATAGAATCTTTGTTAGGGTAAGTGTGCAATAGATGGAAAGAATGTAGTTAAGCTATTTGATATGAGGTTTGAAATCACAGCATGAGAAGAAAATTATTTTGACTAGAAAATTTAAAAAGCAAGACTTCAATATCATTACTTGAAACAATTTCAAATACTAGAAGTCACTGATACTTGTTCTGAATTGAATATGGGAATTCCAAATGTGGAACGCAAACTATTCAAGGTCAAAGACCACACAATTTAGTCACCTTTATACCATAAATATCCTAACAAACAGAGCCAAAACATGAGAAAATGGATGAGCAATAAATTTTGAATGATTCACGAATGAATAAATGAACATGAAATTGGAACAAATTTTAATAGATATTTAGGACCACAACATTTCAAAGAAATTATCAGAACATCAATTAGATATAAAGGTCTGCTACTTAATATTCTAGAAGAGGCACACATTTCCATATATATATATATATATATATATATATATATATATATATATATTTTCAAGAGTTAGCCTGTAGAGATAGCTGACCGCACAATACGATTTCAGAAGCTCCTAAAGGCCTGAGGGCAGGGTCTCCATGAAGTATTCTAAGTAGGTGGAAATCACCCTTCAAAACCTGCACCCAACTAACCAAAAAGTCTTCTCTCATCCTGTCCCAGCTCCAAACAGTCCCATCACTACAATCCTTTTAGTAATGCACTAAAACCCGAATACAAATGAACATGTCTTATCTAGACGCAGGAACACATTATATTATTAGTAATAAATACAATTCTAGATCAGCTTGGAAATCACCTGTACACAAGTCTTGCAGAATACGCAAGATTCAGGTTGAGATGAGGTAGGCATTGCTTTTGTCAAGTACAAGAAAGGAAATGCAAACGGAGTCATAGGGAAAGAAAATTCACAATTTGCATCCGTTTTCAGAGGATTAAGGGGAAGATGAGAGAGAGTAAGAGAAAAATAAAGAATTTGAGGCAGGTATCACTTTTAAGGAAATCTCAAATAGGGAGCAATGGGCACCAGGTGTGAACAGGATTGAAGCATACTAAAGAGAAATTTCACCTGTGATAACTCGATCTGGGTAGCTAATTCCATTTTGCTTAAAGATGTTCTTAGGAGAAAAGCAGTGGATGATGTTTCGCTTTGTCCAGTAGAAATCACAATGTAACTGGTTAATTATCTTTCATTAATTTATTTTTCTTAACTGAATCTTTGTCAGTTAAAAGGTGATTTATACACTGATTTCTAATCTTCTGCATCCTGATACCCAATGCAGAGTTCAATCTCTAAAACTTATTTTACACCAAATACAAAGACTAAAAATATTTTTAATTTCCAAAGTAGACACTACTTCAAAGATTAGTTTTTTGCTTTTATTAGCATTTCAAGGAAGTTATATATTACACTAGGAGTACTAGGGTGGTGCAAATGGTTAAGCGCTCAGCTACTAAACAAAACTTTGGAGGTCTGAACCCACAAGGAGGTGCCTCAGAGGAAAGGCCTGCTGATCTGCTTCTGAAAGATCACAATCATGAAAACTCTATGCAACACACAGGTCACCATGAGTTGGAATTGACTCGAAGGCAACTGGTGGTAATCGTTACATATTACACTAACAACAGCCTAAATAGGACTAAATAGACACTGACAGTAAATTAAAAAATAAAGAACACCTTCTTATCTATAGGAGCCCTGGTGGCGCAGTGGTTAAGAACTTGGCTGCTAACCAAAAGGTTGGCAGTTTGAATCCACCAGCCGCTCCTTGGAAACCCCACGGGGCTGTTCTACTCTTCTGTCCTATAGGGTTACTATGAGTCGAAACTGACTCGATGGCAATGGGTTTGGGGTTTTTGGTATCATCTGAGAAACCTGATGGAGTCCAGTTCCGGTCTGACACACATTCGTTAGAATGGTCTCAATGGGAGCTGGTGGTGATGGTGATCATCTGATAACTTGATTAGATTTACCTTCATTTTGTTCAAAGCAAAGAATTTATATTATCTGATCAACTTCACTATTACAATCCCGTTATTACCAATATCTTAAATTGTCCCTTTTTGGGGCATTCCAGAAATTTCACAACCTGCGACAAGGCACAACATTCAAGATTAATGAGGTAGGCATTTCTTCTGTCAAGTGGCAAAAGGGTAATGTCAAATAAGTCACAGGAAAGGAAAATCCACAGTTTCTATCCCACCTGGAGAGCAAGCAGATCAACTTGAAGAAATAGAGAATCCAGAAACTAATACTCATAAATCTTGGGAAGTCTGGATATACCTCCCAGTGTATGTATAACTAGTTAGAAGACTACTGTGATAGGAAATTACTGAGAGTTCTGGAGCAGGTAAGTACTACAGTTACAACTGTGGGTTAGAAAAACTAAACCAGAAGTGATGTACAGACTGGATTAGAAGGGAAGCCATACAAAGAAGGGAGATGAGTGGAAACCTTAAAACACCACAGTAGATCAGGTAGTATTAAGGAGGGTGTGAATGAGAATATTAGCTTTGGAGTAGAAAGGGTGAAAGACATTGTAGAATAAAAACCCAGAATAGTTTACTAGCTAAGATTTGATACGGGAAATAAATTTATGATTTCTTTTTGCTTACTACTCTCTTCCTCCTTTATTCATTTAGTAAATAAACATATTTCAAGTACTCTCTGGCTACTGTGGAGGCAAACATAAAAAGACAGCATAGGGGAAGATAGTTCAGTAAAATTATCCAGGTGCTATGATAGAATCTAGGTACAGATTCCCAGGCTATGTCCTAAAAAGCTAGGGGAAATAATGGAGAGAGTTGGAAGCAAGAAGTACTGTAGTGGTCATATCTGCATTTTCAAAAATTCTTCTGGTTTTAATAGATTCAAAGGGGGCAAGAGTATCTTTGGAAAGCTTTGAGATCTTCTCACAGATTCCAGTTCACTAGTTTGGGTACCCCTTCTATCCGGTTTTGGAGCCCTAGTGGCACAGTGGTTAAGAGCTATGGCTGCTAACCAAAAGGTTGGCAGTTCACATTCACCAGCTTCTCCTTGGAAACCCTATGGGGCAGTTCTACTCTGCCCCATAGGGTTGCTATGGGTCAGAATCAACTCGACGGCAACAGGTTTTCTATTCAGTTGAATACTGAAGTCTGTCAACTTTTCCTTAAAAGGCGTATTGCATTTCTAATGCTACCAGCACAAACTAGACTCTGATCTCCATGCTTGATTTACTGAAAAATTATCCTGATGATCATCCCAAACCTAATCCCTCTACTTGTAATGGACAAGTACCATCAAAATTTATTTTTAGCCATCTATCATCTAACAACCCAATTAGATTCACCTTTTATCGAAAGCAAAAATTTAGACATTATCTGATCTGCAAAGGGATGTTACCTAGTTAGCAGAGTCCAATTATATGTTATTATTTCAAATTGTCCCCTTTTTGGCACCTCAGAAACTCTCACAGCGGGAGCAATGCACAAGATTAAGGATGAATCTGAAACAGAACTACCAACGTGGAAATTCCCTACTCAAGAAGTACGATGTGTACCTATTGCCAGATACACCAAAGCCTACTTCTGCTTCCTAATTATTAAGTCCTTGCATAACCGGCTTCTCCCTTTTGGTCAACATTATTTCTCACTGACTCCAACACGCTGTCTTCACTTCAGTGAGACAGTTCCGCCTACATGGACCAGCAATTGCTAGATTCCTGCTTTTACCATCCTCCCATGCATACAAACACCTGAAATTTAAACTCCTTCCATCTAAGGTTTAGCTCCCCCTCAAGATTTACTTCAAGTTCTGTACATTACATGAAGTCTTCTCTGTTATTCCTACACACTATCATTTCTTGTATCTGGATTCTTATTTTATCCAATGTAATACCTATTTATGTCTAATATAATTAATTAATTAATTCTCTTACTTCCATTTCTATTTACTGGATTATATGAGTTGGGTCTTCTTATTATTTCTCTGGACTTTCAAAAGAACTTCCCTTCTTCATGTAGTCTAAGTTTCACTGTTAAATACAAAGGGGTGGGGGCTTATTCCAGATATTGTCTTTTAGATGCATATATGCATAATCAAATTTTTCAATACCATGAAATCTGAAAAATTAAAGCATCATTTAGTTTTCTAGAGAGTTACTATTAATTTCTGAAATATCTTGGCAAAGTATTTCCTTCCCCAGGACAGTGGCATCTCCCAAACCATAGATTCAAAAGAATAAAAAATTATGGACAAAAACCCTGATACTCCCATTGTTAGTGGTAAGGCTTGGCTTAGGATGAGATGTAAAAAGTAAACATACATAATGCAGATAATCTACTTTTAATATAGAATGACTATTCTCAGTATCCCAAAAAGATTATTTCGGGATTAAAAAACTCAATTTACATTAACCATACTTCTTTAAAGTAGGAGTTTGCTAATACTATTAATACTTAAAATTTATACTCCAAAAGTATACTTCTCCATCAAATTAATACACTTTAAATAAAAGAAAATTTCAATTAAATTCATATTGGCTAGGTCCACTATCTAATTGGGAAGAAAGGGGATCAATACTTCACATCATGGCAGTGAGGGAAACCTAAAAATGAAGGAAATGAGTCTTACCACAGAAGCAAGAAAGCTGACCGAAATGCCATGTTTTAGCAATGAGGATTCTGCTGACAATTTTCCCAGCGTTAGACTTATGAATAAAAGCTTAGAACATCAGGGTTAGAAGGATACTAAAAACTTACTTAAGTCAAACATCCAATCAATGATTAATTAACTCACTTCTCTAACATTCCTGTCTATTAAAGAAGTTCACAATACTTCTTGTAATTAGAAACCCTGTTTCCCAAGTAAATCCATCTGTTAGGGTACAGCTCTATGGTTAGAAACAAACTTCTTTAGCTTCCACCCATTAATTCTAGCACTACCCCCTGGGATCATATATAACTGAAAATGCTTATCACCTCCTTCTTGCCTTTAAATATTTGAAAACAGCTTTACATTTCTCCCTTCTGTGAACTGAATATGTATAGTTCTTTCAATTATTCTTCATATGACATGGATTTTAACTTCCTCGTTTTCTTGGTCTTTCTCTTGCCCGAGAATGGCTTTTTCAGGTACGACTTCCCAAAAGGAGGAGAATATAGCAGGAAAACCATCTTCGTTTTCTGGATGCCATAGCTCAGTGAGGTTGTGACAATGGGGTCAATGGGTCAAATAATATCAACACCTCATTGGTAAAAATACTCCAGGTAAATGGTATAATTTCACTCACCTTTACCTTTCACTTTTATATATTACTTAATACTCTAAGGTTTCCATCTTACCAAAAAAAAAAAAAAAAAAAAAAGCAGAATTTTTAAATAGTACTAATACATTCACTATTAAAATTAGCAATTCCCAACCCTTCCCAATCCTGCCCAGAAGTGAAAGACTTAAATTATGATATAAAAAGCCTATTTCTTTAAGAAAAGCAGTTCAATTTTATAATCAAAATACTCTGAAGCGAAAGCATTTCAATACTTGCACAATCCACTGGTTCACTTACTTCTCCCAAACGCTAACGAGCATGAGATTAGATAGTGTTCCACCTTCTGTGGGAAAAGTTCAAACAAAGAAGACAAAAGGAAGGATCATCCCAAAAACAGAAAGCAAAACAATGTTTTACGTCTAGACAAAGGTTTGTACCTTGACATATTATTTTGCAATATTTCAAGGAGAAGAAATGTTCAACAGAAAATAAAACTTTTTTTCTTTCTTTAATTAAATACTTTATTATTAAGAAACCATTGAAATGGTTTGGTGCTTCCTCAAAAAGCTGGACATAGAGATACTTCATGATAAAGCAATCCCACTCCTAGTATATATCCTGAAGATACAAGAGCGGTGACACAAACAGACATAGGCACACCCATGTTCACTGCAGCATTATTCACAATAGCAAAAAGACGCAAAAAACGTAAGTGCCTATCAATGGATGAATGGATAAACAAATTGTAGTGCATACATACAATGGAATCCTACGCAACAATGAAGAATAATGATAAGTCCATGAAATATAACATGGACAAATCTGAAGGACATTATGCCAAGTGAAATAAATCAAACACAAATGACAAACATTGCATGCTACCACTTTTTTAAAGGTTAAAAATAGGGATACATGGAGAAAGCAACGTTCTTTGATAGTTAACAGGGACGAGAGGGGGAATCACTTACTAGATGGTAGCAAACCAAAAAAAAAACCAAACCTGTTCTCATAGAATCGATTCCAACTCATAGCGACCCTATAGGACAGAGTAGAACTGCCCCATAGAGTTTCCAAGGAGCGGCTGGTGGATTCAAACTTCGAACCTTTTGGTTAGCAGCCAAGCTCTTAACCACCGTGCCACCAGGGCTCCACTAGATAGTAGACACATGCAAATTCTGGTGATGGGAAAGGCAATATACAATCTAGGGGAAGTCAGCACAACTTGACCAAGGTAAATGAAGACACTGAGAGATACACAAGAATAACAGACAACTACAGTAAATGCTATAATATACACAATTTTGCAACAACAGTAATAACAAGCAAAAAAATGTGAGTGGTTACATAGGTAGATGTGTATACTATATGTGTGTAGGAAGGCATATGGGAGTACACATGAGTACATATATATCTGTGGACATATGTGCAGCCCTGGTGGCATAGTGTTAAGAGGTTGACTGCTAACCAAAATGTTGGCAGTTTGAATCCACCAGCCACTACTTGAGCAGTTGTACTCTGTCCTATAGGGTTGCTATGAATTGGAATCAACTCAACAGCAATGGGTTGCTGCATACATATTCATATATTATACATATATGATATACATATTATATATATGTAATATATATAATAAAGTACATAGGGGCACAGATATGGATACTTGCTGGAAATATTCAAACATCTCATGAGATTGATCTACTGGGTTTGAAGTCTCAGGACCATAGTCTCATGGGACAACTAGGTCAATTGGCATAATTTAGTTCATAAAGACAATGTTCTACATCCTAGTTTGGTGAGTAGAGTCTGGAGTCTTAAAAGCTAGCACGTGGCCATCTAAGATACAACTATTGGTCTCTTCCCACCTGCAGCAAAGGAGAGTGAAGGAAACCAAAGACTCAAGGAAGAAATTAATCCAGAGTACTAGTGGCCCACAGGAACTATAGCCTCTTCTAGCCTGAGACCAGAACTAGATGGTGACCAGCTACCACTACCGACCATTCTGACCACGGACACAACAGAAGGTCCCACTTAGCATGGGAGAAAGATGTAGAACAAAACTCAAATTCATAAGAAAGACCAGACCTACTGGACTGATAGAGACTAGAATCCATCGCCCTAAAATACACTTTTAACCTGGAACTGAAGCCACTCCGGGAGGCTACCTTTCAGTGAAATAATAGATTGGCCTATAAAATAAACAAGAACATCCATGAAGAATGTGCTCCTTTAATCAACTATATGAGACCAAATGGTCAACATTTACCCAGAATCAAAGATGAGAAGGCAAGGAGGGGCATGGAAACTGGATGGATGGAAACGGGGCAGAAACAGGGCGGAAATGGTGAGTGCTGACACATTACAGGGGTTGTAACCAAGGTCATAGAACTATTTGTATATGAATTGTTGGATGGGAATCTAATATGCTGTGTAAACTTTCACCTAAAACACAATATTAAAAATAAAAGAAGAAGCCATTGAAACAGAAGTAATATTTTCTAAATTCCTACATGACAGAATTCATTATCTAGAGCAGAAATAGTGAGGTGCTAAAAGATCTTGCACAGGTCTTAAATGCAGTCAACCTCCAACCATGGCTTTAGCTTCTTTCACTGTTAAACGAAATGGTCAAGATTAAAAAAGTCAAGGGATGATTATCCGGCAGGAGGCCTCAAAGCCTTAAGAAAAGTCTAGAAGAATGTTCTTCTAGTTTCTAACATTTTAAACATTTTTCTAACATTCCATTTCTCAAAAGAACCAGGTTTTCATATGATACAGTCTGGCCTTTCTTTGTGATCCTAATTAAATCCCTTAATTGTCCAGAACTAAATACCCTCCACTCAAACCTCCTAGGCATCTAGAGAACACTGACAATAAATATGATATAGAGTTTTTTCATTTCTTGGAGGCAGGCAAAATTTGATTTCAGGAAATTGCAATTGTCCCTACACTGCATTTTAAATAATGCCACTGTAAAGAAAGTTTATTAGAAACAGGTTGAGGGACAGTCCTATACAGTAAATAAAACAGTATCTAGAGTCATTAGGCCCAATTCTTTTTTCTTTTTTTTAAATTGTGCTTTAAATGAAAGCTTACAGTTCAAGTCAGTTTCCCACACAAAAATCCACACACACACTGCTATATGACCCTAATCGTTCTCCCCATACTGTGGCAGTACACTCTTCCTTTCCACCCCGGATTTCTGGAGTCCATTCAACCAGCTCCTGTCCCTCTCTGCCTTCCCATCTCACCTCCAGACAGGAGCCACCCATTTAGACTCATGTACCTACTTGAGCTAAGAAGCACACTCCTCACAAGTATCATTTTATGTCTTATAGTTCAGTCTAATCTTTGTCTGAAGAGCTGGCTTCGGGAATGGATTTAGTTTTGGGCTAACAGGGAGTCTGGGGGCCACGTCTTCTGGGGTCCCTCCAGTCTCAGTCAGACCATTAAGTCTGCTCTTTTTACTAGAATTTGAGTTCTGCACCCCACTTTTCTCCAGCTCTGTCAGGGACTCTCTGTTGTGTTCCCTGTCAGGGCGGTCATTGGTGGTACCCGGGCACCATCTAGTTCTTCTGGTCTCAAGCTGATGGAGTCTCTGGTTTACATAGCCCTTTCTGTCTCTTGGGCTCATATTTTCCTGTGTCTCTGGTGTTCTTCATTCTCCTTTGCTCCAGGTGGGTTGGAACCAATAGATGCATCTTATATAGCTGCTCAGTAGCTTTTAAGACCCCAGATGCCATTCATCAAAATGGGATGTAGAACATTTTAATAAACTTCGTTACGTCAGTTGACCTAGATGTCCCCTGAAACCATGGTCCCAAGACCCCCGCCCCTGCTACTCTGTTCCTCAAAGTATTTGGTTGTATTCAGGAAACTTCTCAGCTTTTGGTTTAATCCAGTTGTGCTGACTTCCCCTGTAGTGTGTGTTGTCCTTAGGCCCAATTCTCACTGACAACCATTTTTCACGGGTTATGAAATCTCAGAGCTAAATGTTTCATCTTCTGGTTAGATGACCTCTCCTATCATAATTATCGATAAAGAATGTACATTTTTAAGTTTAAGAGGTGAGATAGAAGAGGAGAAATATAACTACGAAGATAATCCACACCAATGGCAAAATAAACCTTCAGTTTTATATGACCGCCCTGACAGGGAACACAACAGAGAGTCCCTGACAGAGCTGGAGAAAAGTGGGGTGCAGAACTCAAATTCTAGTAAAAAGAGCAGACTTAATGGTCTGACTGAGACTGGAGGGACCCCAGAAGACGTGGCCCCCAGACTCTCTGTTAGCCCAAAACTAAAACCATTCCCGAAGCCAGCTCTTCAGACAAAGATTAGACTGGACTATAAGACATAAAATGATACTTGTGAGGAGTGTGCTCCTTAGCTCAAAGGACGATGAAAAAATTATAAAAAGTGTCTTCATTAGCAGGAATGCTACATACATTCTGCATCTTGATTTGGGTGGTGGTTGCATGAAGGTGTAAAAAGGTATCAAGCCCTATGCTTATATTTTGTGGACTTCACACTGTAAGTTATAGCTCAGTAAGGAAGGAGAAACATATCTATAAGTTGATCTTGTCTCAGTGGCTCTGAAATTCACTTTTCTGTGGGGGGTGGGTAGGGCTTGCTTTGTTTGGAGTTAAGCCCTTCAGTTATTAAAATGGGAAACGTGTATGGTTAAGGGAACACATGGGTCCTCCATACCTTTTACGGACCAATGACACTTGTAAAAACTGTGATGATTTTGTGCAAAGATGTCCCTTTGTGTCCAAACAAAGCTCAGAAAACCAGGGCCAATACTTGAGTTACAAGTGAGCAGAACAGGCAGTTGCCTTTGTTATGACTTGTCATGTGCCAAAAAGTTCTTTCTACCAAGCTGACAAGTGGGGGGGGGGGGGAACAGTTGCCATAAAGCCAATTATGACTCATGGAGACTTCATGTGTGTCGGAGTAGAATGATGCTCCATAGAGTTTTCAATGGCTGATTTTTCGGAAATAGATTGCCAGGTCTTTCTTCCAAGGTGCCTCTGGATGGACTCCAACTTCCAACCTTTCAGTTAGCAACTGAGCACATTAACCATTTGCACTACCCAAGGACTCTACCAACCTGACAGACACTGGAAATTTCCACTCTTAGTCAAACCATTGAGTAAATAGATTCAATTAATTTGTTAAAATATAATTTATTTGTCAGGTTTTCCAAAGTCACCTAGAAGAGCTCTGAAGGAATGAACATAGGGCAAATTTTTACTGATGTGTTTAAAAATTTCAGAATATAGCTACTATCCATGAAGGGTAGGCCCAAATGTCATATCTGAGCATGTTTTTTATCATAAATATGAAAAGCGGTGGGTTGAGAGAAAAGAAAGAGAGCTAGACCTCAATTTTTACCTGCCAATCACATGGAGAGATTTTTCAAGTGCTAAATGCCACCTCTCTATCCCCTCATCACGAGGGATACATGCTAGGATCTTGGGGGCGAGAAGACGGAAGGGGAAAGGTGTAGAACTGGTTTCCAAAAAGTGTTCAGCCCCAGTGCAGAAGACAACATACTGGAATAATGAACCAGGAAACTTGGCTTCAGTCCCAAATCTGTCACTACCTGGCTGTGCAGTTCTGGTCAAATCACTTAATTTCTCCCATTTGCCATTTCTTCATCTATAAAAGGAAGAGATGGAGCAAGATGATATATAAACCCTGGGATTCCAAGTGCTCCCAGTCTTGCTGAATTACAATATCTCCTACCACAGTAGGAGTCCTGTTGGGTTCTATAATTTTTCAGTAAGGGGAGAAATGTTTTCACTTGGAGTAGGAGATTGCCACTGTTTATTTGCATGTCTACCATAGCAACATTCAAACATGTTGGGCTCTCAGAAATGTCTGGCTCCCTCCCAAGTCCTCTTGCTGCCATGGCTTCCAAAGAAGAAGGCTTGAAACAATAAAGGACAAAATCATGAGGAACTCCTACATCTCCCCAAAGATAATTCATTACTATACGGATTCACAATTGGCTTATGCAGGTTTTTTTGCTAATGGCACCAATTTTCCCCCAGGTCTTTAGTTTGGAATTCACAGGTGACTGGCCCCCAGGATACATTCATTGGCTTTTACTCAAGGTGTATATTCTTTACACTTGGAATTATGAACATTATTCTATTTCAGAGGGCAAGTCTACTGATAGAGCTAAAACCACAGCTAGCATAAACCCAAAGGTTTAAATGTGAGTTCGTTTCTGTACGTTCCAAAGTCATACCTCAAAAAAAGCAACTTTTAGTGGACTGAATTTCAGTTTTCCACATTAGAATGACACCAAGGAGTTTGAGATTTATTCTGTCGGTGATGATAACATCCAATAATTTAGATGATGCATAGCATCGTAAACCTGTTGATGTGAAAGGCCTGTCACATTTTCTAGGATCTTGTATTATCAAAATAACTTAGACACACAAGAAATACTCATGAAAAATGGTAAGGCAGCATTGCTCCTGCTCAGAAAACTGATGTTTTCAAGATAGGATCAGGACCTTTGGGACTGTGGCAGCTACCAATCCTGGGCTGGGTAAACAGCACGTTCTATTCTACATGGTAACCACCATCCCAGGAAGGCTCTTTATCTATTGTCTACTCACTGCTGTGCTCACCAACACCTGCCCTACCACTGGCCTGGAGTAGAGAGAAGTGGGCAACGAGTGTAAGAGAGATGGTTCAAAAACAAAATTCTGGCTGCAGAAGTAGGATCCAGAGATGAGAGGAAGAACCCTCAGTAACATTATCCTGACTCCTGTAATAAATATGTTCTATGAAATTGTACAAGTCTACCAGAAAAGCAGAAGAGGTAAAGGTATATTTCTGTTGGTAGCAGGCTCTGGTTAATCTTTCTTTTCCCATTTTCATTTGTATTTTCACGACACTAAGTTTTACAACCCAGCACACCTGCTAAAAATAAAAGTATGGCTTAATAACAAGCTGACTTTCAACTATATATCATTCTGATTTCTACAAATCTAGTCTTAAAAACAGCCCTGATTTTAAATTAAAAGTTCATTTTCCTTTTTATGTAATTTCTAAAAATAGTCTGCTTAGTTAAATATGTAGGTCCTGCAGAATTGGCTAGATTTATGAAACATTCTTTAATAAACCAAACAATGGCTATATAAAAAGCAGATGCAATACCTTTGTAATTCAATTTTATAGTTTAAAAATATTCTACATAGAAGTGCCAAATTCTGTCCTGCAGAGACACAGGGCTCCCACTGACGTCAATAACAGCCATGCACCCACAAAGGAGGGCAAAACCATGCCCCAAGCACTTAAATTTAGCAACCCATTAGGCGCAGCAAGGAAGAAAAAGAGCAGTTCAAATACCATCTCATCAGCATCTACATCTGCCAATGCTTAATGCTGTTTTAGGCATAGTGAAACCCGCAGAGATGAGGGAGAAACACAGGAGCAGAAGGGAGTCACTTTTCATACAGTAACTGACCAATTGTTTTAATTGAGACTTTATGTACTCTTTTATTTTCAAAGACAGTTATGCCTTTGTTCTTTCTGAGACCTTCTTTTAGCATCTGAAGACAGCTGAAGAGTCTGGTTTCCTGAAATAAAAGGTAAAACCTGTGGTTTTATAATCAAGAAAAAGCATCTTCCTTAAATGAATAGAAATAGGATTTACACATGAACTAATGACAGTTTCTGAGGTAAGACAGCACTCTTGTGTTCACGTGAATAGGACACACAAAGGGAAGACAATGGACAGAGAGAGAAAGCTAAGCGCTGCGAGACCTGAGTGATAGTCTCAGAGAAGTCACTGACTCAACTCCTTCTGTAGGCTCAACATACTTATATAGAGCTATTATTCTCTTGCTGTCTCTGGGTGGCGCAATCAGTTATGTGCTTGGTTGCTAACCTAAAGGTTGGAGGTTCAAGTATACCCAGAGGCACCTTGGAAGAAAGACCTGGCAATCTACTTTTGAAAGATCAGTCATTGACAATCCTATCTATGAAGTACAGTTCTACTCTGACACATATAGGGTCACCATGAGTTGGAATCGACTCAACAGCAACTGGTTTGTTTTCTTTATCTTAACTCTCTGCAATGAGGATAGTGTGTGGATGCAGCACCATACTAAGCATAAAAATACTTTAAAGAACTAAATATAGCATAGAAAAATACATAGTGGTAGAATCATCATCTGGATGTAGTCTTCAGATTCAAATACTTTATCACAGTAATGTTTCCTTGTCAGACTCTGCAGTTAATGGAATTTTCCACAGGAGATTTAATTCCCTGACTGCTCCATGAATTTTAAAAATCTTAGAGACAGATCAGGCAAGTTTAACTTTAAAGCATGACTAGAGTTGGACAATCTTACCCCTAATAAGTCTTCTGACTTTCTACTCTCTTCCTCTTTTGGTCAGTTTTACTTCCTGCTGCCAGAATATTCTTACAGAAGAATGTCGTTCCCAGCTTAAACATTTTCATTGCTTGCCGTTAACGCAAGCACTAGCCTGACACTCAAAGTTCTCATTCTCTTTAATCTAACCTCACTGTCCAACAATCAATCTGTCCTCCCATCTGTCCCCTCATAAAGGATTCACACATTTCCAGCTGTGTGCCTTTGCCACTTTGCTCCATCTGCCAACAACATCACCTCCAGTGTTTCCCATCTTGATGTCTTTCAAAGTTGGATCACAAACCCCCTCTTCCACAAAACCTCCACCATCTTCTGCTCCTAGTTAGCAGTGTTTTAAGCCTCTGCTGAACTCCTGAGGATGTCAACTTGTACTTCTCTTACTGCACTGAATGACCCTCTCCATTCAGTTTTAGTTACTAATGTACGATCTATTTCTCTTATTAGCCTATAAACACCTTATGGACAAGTTGCATATTCAATTCATACTTTTTTATCTTAAAATACCTAGACCAATACCTCACTAGCATAAAAAGAGCAAAAGATATCTGCAGGCAACTGAAAAGATTAGTATACAATGTGATAATTATTGGTGGGGAAATGATCATTGTAGTCAAAGTCAAAATAGAGTAAAACACTGGCTCAATCTCAAGAGTGGTCAGAGAGCCAAAAAGGACTATAAAATACTCTGGCTCAAGTGGCTTCTAGTCTGGCACAGCTTCCTCTCTGGGAAAAATTTCCTCCCTGGAATCATGTCTTTAAATGTGAAGATATCATTTGTCACATTATTGTTGGACAATAAAGAGACAAAGTAACTGAGGAGGCTTTTGTCTTGTCATCCTCAAATCCTCACAACTCATCTGACTGCTGTGCTCACTGATTTGGGAAGCAAAGAAGGTTTTATAAAAGACAGACCCATAATATCAGACACGAGAAAGCTCTTCCACTTCTTTTCCCTGGCAGAAGTAAGTCCATGACGTCATGTCCTACCTCTTCTCTCTGTTCCCTAGGTAACTGAGGAGCAGGCTTTTCTGGGTAGTGAAAGTGGGACCATGGTTAAAAAAAAACAAGAACTATGACATCTTGGCTAGATGGCTGAAAATGATACTGAAGAAAATACTCTTCAGAGGATCTAACTAATTAAGTGAGATGCCACTGGAGAGACCTTAACCATTTCCACTGTGTGCAACCTGATCATCCGATTCGTCTGTGGCACTTATGGAACATGCAGATGGCGGAGCCCATTGGCAGGATTTTTGATTTAGTGAGGCTGGACTGAAGCTTGGGTATATGTGTTTTCACCAAGTACTGAAGACACTGTGTTGTGTAAGCCAGAAATGAAGATTCAAGTTCAATTTAAAAGCTAATTTCCTGTCTTAATCTCGGTACCTTCATGCAGTAAAACTATGTCATTATGCCAACAATCCAAAGTGACCAATCACTGCTATTGGGTTCACCAAAGTAAGACGATCAGAATCAACATCAGATGTATACAGGATGAACATATTTTATTAAGTGTTTTACTTATTAGTTACCGTCGCAGACAGAATTTGCAGGGTAAGGGGCCACAAAAGGAAGTCCTCAAAGACATCTCTGCAATTCCAAAATCAACAACCCAAGTACCTAAACAAAGCACCTCATTTTACTTCTAAGAATATAAATGACAAGGAGAGTTCACTAATTAAAAGCAAAACAACTGGCAGTTTTATTGTTTAGGGAATAACTTCTTTGGTTACAATGCACTAGAATCTCAGTCATAGAAGTAACATTTTTGTTTTAAAAGGACACTGTTCTAAGTAGACAAAGTAAGACATAGCTATTAATCAGCTTCCTTGGGGTGTTTAAGGCAGCACAGTTGCCTAACCCATTCCCCTCTCCCCCTACATTCCTCAGCACCGCCTAAGTAAAAAGGCACATCTAAACATCTAAGACTTTTTTTTTTTTTTTTTAATGGAAATCCTTGGCTTTTCATTCTCCCACTCCTCTCCAGTTCTTTCTTTCTTTTCCTCTACTTTAGAAGTAACAACTGAATCTCATCGTTTGGAGGTGTTTGTTAGAATAAGAATCCACTATTTGAATTAGACATTTGGATCTGATCCAATCTATCTGAAAATCACATTCTCTCATGAGGTATTTAGTACTCCCGGCTGCATATTTTCTATCTGTCGCATTACCTAAAAATGAAGCAATGGAAGGTATGATGGTAAAAGATATTCATAATTAAGAAACTTGCAAGAGACTTCAGGTTTGTTAATTATAAGGTTGCTGTTTTGTAGCACTTCCTCTTTTAACTATTTTCTCTTTCCTTCTTTTCATCAGATCATAATTTTGTTACAGATCCAGTTAGATTTTCCAAATGGAAAACTTCAATTTTGCTTCATTTCATAATTTAACATGTTTTAAAATTTACTTGGAAAGAAATCTCTTCTCCATATAGCTGCATTTATAGAGACTAAAGTGAATGAAAATAAGCCAAAAAAGTAATAATTATGTGCATGGAGTGGGCAGTCAACCTTGTTGTGGCTTCAGCAAAAATAGCCAAATTATCCTTGCTCAGTCTAAGTAAAGGCCATCATAATGCTGTGGAATATAAGGTATCATAAGCCCAAGGGAAATTAAAAAAAAGAAAGTGCAAAGAAACAAAGCATCACTCAGAAGACACCAAATTCAGATAGAAGCTTCCTGATTCAAAATCACTACAATATCAGGTTCCATCTTTCAACAGTTCTAGTCCATGTGACAGTGTTTTCAATAAGCTTTCCAATGGCTTAATAAGGAGTCTCCTTTAGACTGTAGCTCATCAAGCCAACTCCGAAAGTTCTTAACCAGTAAAAATTCTTAATTCCTCTTCTGATTACTAATTCTTCCGGAATCAAGATCCAAAATGACAACGCAGAAAAAGGTCACATAAGGCTGGGAAAACAAGGCATACTCATCTTGCAAGGGAAAAAAGAGGCAAGAAAGGGAAAGATCTTTTGAACTGATCCCTTGGATGTCATTGAAATGGATCCTGTCTTAGTCATCTAGTGCTGCTGTAACAGAAATACCACAAGTGGATAGCTTTAACAAAGAGAAATTTATTTTCTCACAGTCTAGTAGGCTAGAACTCCAAATTCAGGCAGCAGCTCCAGGGGAAGATTTTCTCTCTTTGTTGGCTCTGGAGGAAGGTCCTTCTCATCAATCTTCCCCTGGACTAGGAGCTTCTCCATGCAGGAATCCCAGGTCCAAAGGATGCGCTCTGCTCCTGGCACTGCTTTCTTGGTGGTATGAGGTCCCCATGTCTCTCTGCTCGCTTCTCTCTTTTATATCTCAAAGGAGACTGGCTTAAGATACTATCTAATCTTGTAGATCTCATCAATATAACCTCCACTAATCCATCTCATTACATCATAGTGATGGGATTTACAACACATAGGGAAATTACATCAGATGACAAAATGGTAGACAGTCATACCATACTGGGAATCATGACCTAGCCAAGTTGACAGATATCTTGGGGACACAATTCAATCCATGACAGATCTCTTAAGGGCAGTCATTATCAAGTCTACTCAAAACAGAGCATCTGACAGAAGTCTACACTGCACTGCACATTGCAGAAGAAGGTTGGTGCTTCGCAATTACATTTTTTTCTTGTGTTGCACTTATCACTTTTCAGTTATTTGAATGCTATAACTTACTTGGTATGCATAATAAAAGTATAAGACAGATATTATCCACAAATCATCAAAATTACTAATCACTTAAATTTGGAGGAACTTGGAAGCCATCTAGCTCATTTTTCACAAAATGCAAAACCCTCAAGCTCCTTATAACTGGAAGAGGTTGACAATCTATAAATTTTAAAACTTTACTTAGTTCATAGAACAGCACTAAGATACTATTAAACCCCCCAAAATTCTAAGAATGACAGAGAAAGTAAGAGAGAGAGGGTAGGGAGGAGATTGAGATTGATTGAGATTATGGGGGTACAGTACATATGTAAGAAAACATTAGGCTGCTTATTCCCTCTGCCTGAAATACCCTTCCTTTTGCCCATATATTTTATTTGCATTCCTTTTCTCTCAAGGATACTGTAAACCATGTTGCATAAGACCTGATTTGCTTATATTTTCTATCCCTAGTTAGATGATGAGCTCCCAAGGGAACAGGGCAAGGGTCTGAGAGTGTTTATCTTTGAATTCTCATCATTTAGCACATTATCATACTGGGCATCTGGTATATATATGCATGATACAAGCAGTAGTAGGAGGAGTAATATTATTTATTAAGTACCCAACATATAAAAGAACTACCTACCGTGCTTGGAACTTTTAAACAGTATCTCTGGTAACGACAATAAGTAAGGTAGATTTTATTAAAATGCATTTTACAGATGAGGAAACAGACACAGAAAGGATATATAATTTGCCCAGCATCACACAGTTTATAAATGATAGATTTGGATTTTAACCCAGATTAAAGTAATCAAAGCACATACACTTTCCACCACACCATTTAACAGGTACTCAAAAAAAAGTCTGTTAAAGTGAATATAAAGGATAAAATAATATGAATCATATAAGATCAAAAGTGATGTATAATACAGCGTATGGAAACTGTAAAACAAGTGACAGAACTAGACAAACTGGCAAATTTCTCTCTTTTTCTGCAAAACAAAAATTATAAATGTGAGAGCTGAACTTGAAAAACTAAACTTCTAAATCCTACTACTCTGATATATATACTGGTAAACATTATCTTAGTGATTTATATATATATATACATATATATATATATATATATATATACACACACATAAACACTATTTTTACATAAATAATACTATATTTGTATAACCTCCCGATCTACATCATAATTTGTTAATGCTTATATGGCATTCCAATGCAAGGATCTACCCAAAATCATTTAGCCTATTTCCCATTAATGGATATTTATCTCTGCTCTTTCTAGAGGTTGTACCTGATTTTAAATTCTAAAAAGTGACTTCATAAATGCTGGAGGGCATGACTACAGTGATACATTATTTATTTAAGAAGTATACTCATTACTGTGAGAGGTTCGTTGTTTATCTTACAAAAAAAAAATGCTATAATTCTTTGGCTCTTTACCACTTCACATATAAACATTTTGTTTAAGTCAAGATTAAACATACAAAATAGAGAGACAAACACCAATAGAAAATGGACAAAGCGGTGGGCATGTAGACCAGATATTTCACCAAAAAAAAGTTTACCTTCATTCACTGGGGGAGCCTGACCCATGTGTGGTTTTTATTTGCTCATGTAGACTTGAAGAGCAAAAGCACAAAAGTCAATTTTAAGAACCTTGAGTATTTTGCATTTACCTTTCCCTTCATACTTCTGCCTAAAATGGTCTAGAAAACATATGCACATATATGCAACTGTACATGTCTAAGTGGAGTGTCTTTCTGCTGCTGGAAGAATTCAATAAATATTTGGGGGGAAAAGGAAGAAGGAAGGGAGGCAGAAGAAATAATATCAATATTACCCTAAGCAACATTCAACACCTGGTTACATTATCACGAACAATTTCCATCAGACATAACCCACTGTGGTACACTTACATTTGAGTCTGTGTCTATGTGTGTCTGTGTGTGCATATTATTTTGCTCCAGTATGGTTTATCAGCACTTATTTTTTGTAAATGCAAAGTTGAGCTTTTCCACTCAAATAGAGTCATATTTAGAAGGTGAACTTTCTAAAATACAAATCTCCTTGTGTGACGTCTCTACCCCAAATGTCTAAAGTCAAAACCTTCTTCTCTATGTTCATCATTCCTTTTCTCCTCTCTTTCCTCCCTCACACCAGCCCATTAGAAATATAGCTGCTTGGAACTCTTTACACCAACCTCAGACTCCCAGCCCCTTCACCCAGCCAATTTCTGCTTATCCTTCAAGACAATGACTCCTCTTAGAAGCCCTTCCTTGCCTCCTCATACCACAACACAGAATGGACTGCCCTTTCTACATGCTCTCTTTGCATCCAGACTATCACATCACTTGTTACACTATCTCCTTGCTGCTTGTTTACTCCCATATTTTCTAACTAGACCATAACCTCCTTGAGGACAGAGACTATACGGTCTCATCTCCATATTCCTATGGTCTAACAGCACATGACAGATGATGAACAAATATTTGTTAATTACTAAATTACATCTCAGCTGATTTATTTGGACACAACAATTTACATGCCAATACAAATACAAGACAAAAGGGCAAAAAGCACAGTAAATCATGAGATCTGAAAACCACTTTACAATTATTAAATGTGTATTGGTACTCCAATATTTTCAATGAACATATACATGTATAAAAGTATATTTATAAATATATTTGTCATTAAAGCTTTCTGAATCTAAGTACTCTTCTGAGTTCTCTCAAGTACCTATTACCACTTATCTTATTACAATTATTTATTAAAAAACAAAAAAAAAACCTTTTGTTTCCTAATACGACTGCTTCTTAAAGATAAGACTATGGTTTCTCCATTCATACCTTCCTAAGTCCTAGATCTGTCCCTATTTCATCAGAGATGCTTAACAAATGATTTTTAAATGAATGTTGCTTATTTATTCTGATTTTTTTCCTTTTTTAATACAATTCCTAACATTAATTGACTCGATAGCAACGGGTTTGGTTTTTGACTTTATACCCCAATGAAGTAGGAGAGCAACTTGAAGAAAAATAATTTCTAGTCCCCTTCTCTCACAAAGTAGTCAAATTGTGTATGAGCACTACAGTTTGAGAGAAGTACATACTTCTCTCCCTGGTTTTTAACGTGTGTGAATCTGCACTGTGTTTACTATGTGTCTCCCAGAACCTCCAGTTCGTAACTGGCATTATCATGTTAAGATCGTGAAATTTCAAAAGGTACAAAGCAGCTATTCCTCTGTTCACTCTAAGACTGAGCTAGTGTATCTTAATTTCCCACAATGCCTTGCATAGAGCTGAACACAGAGCAAATACTCAGTATGGGCTTGTTGTTTGACAAATAAAATAGTAAATTTTCAAACTAGGGTCTCAAGTCAGATTTTTCTTTCTGCTCAATCATGCTGTCATAAAAGATAAGACCAATCTGGATTTTGGCTTCAGAAGTAGGGACAACTAACTCTTTGAAAGCTTTGTTCCCATGAGTTCCTTTGCTACATCAACCAGGTTTTATGATGGTTACCAATCACCCATTGCCATAATGTCAATTCTGACTCACAGACACCCTACTGGACAGAGTAGAACTGCCCCCATAGGGTTTCCAAGGCTGTGAGTCTTTACAGAAGCAGAATGTTACATCTTTCTCCCATGGAGCGGCTGGTGGGTTTCAACTTCCAGTCTTTCAGTTAGCAGCTGAATGCCATGTTTTAACTTAGAAATATATTTCACACTTCCCAACTTCTTCTGTCACATAAGAGCCTGAGTCATCACTGACTTCCACCAAGCTTCAGCCTTTTCCAACTCTAATGGTGGTACCATGCACACCTGCTGTATGAAAAAAGCGACAGCCAGGTGGCTTTGTGCTTGCATTCACTGTGTGTTGGAAGGAGGGAAGGAAGAAATGTGCTATAGTTGGACTCTCCTACAAGATGTTAACTCTGACTAGGGAACACTATCTCTACCCAGTATTGTAAAACAGAAGGCATGTAAGTTCACCCTCAGGCTAAATAAATGGGAGCAACAAAAACTGCCCAACCCACACAGGTTGTTAATGTGAAACGGTATGGGAAAGGCATCACATTTATCATTGAAAAGAACATTTCAAGATCTATCCTAAAGTACAGTACTGTCAGTTATAGGATAATATCCATTCATCTACAAGGAAGACCAGTTAATATGACTATTATTCAAATTTATGCACCAACCACTAATGCCAAAGACGAAGATATTGAAGATTCTTACCAACTTCTACAGTCTGAAATTGATCAAACATGCAGTCAAGGTGCATTGATAACTACTGGTGATTGGAAAGCTAAAGTTGGAAACAAAGAAGAAGGATGGGTAGTTAGAAAACACGGCCTTGGTGACAGAAACCATGCCAGATATCTCATGATAGAATTTTGCAAGACCAACAACTTATTCACTGCAAATATCTTTTTTCAACAACATAAACAGAGACTATGCACATGGACCTTGCAGTATAAAATACACAGGAATCAAACTGACTACGTCTGCGGAAAAAGACTATGGAGAAGCTCAGTATCATCGTCAGAACAAAGCCAGGGGCTGATCGCAAAAAAGATCATCAATTACTCACATGCAAGTTCACGGTGAAGATGAGGAATGTTAAAACAAGTCCATGAGAGCCAAAGTACAACCTTGAGTATATACCATCTGAATTTAGAGACCATCTCAAGAATAGATTTGACTCATTGAGCACTAATGACCAAACATCAGGTGAATTTTGGGATAAAATCAAGGACACCATACATAAAGAAAACAAAAGGTTATTAAAGGAAAGAAAAGATCAAAATAGATGTCAGAAGAGAGTCTGACACTCGTTCTTGAATGTAGAGAAGCTAAAGCAAACAGAAGAAATAATGAAGTAAAAGAACTGAATAGAAGACTTCAAAGGGTAACTCGAGAAGACAAAGTAAAGTATTATAATGAAATGTGCAAAGAGCTGGAGTTAGAAAACCAAAAGGGAAGAACACGCTTAGCATTTCTCAAGCTGAAAAAAAACTGAAGAAAAAATTCAAGCTTCGAGGTGCAAGAGTGAAGGATTCTAGATGCAAAATACTGAATGACTCAGGAAGTATCCAAAAGATGGAAGGAATACACAGAGTCACTGTACGAACAAGAATTGGTCAATTTTCAACCATTTCAGGAGGTAGCATATGATCAAGAAGGGATAGTACTGAAGAAAGAAGTCCAAGCTTCACTGAAGGCATTGGTGAAAGACAAGGCTCCAGGAACTGACAAAATACCAACTGAGATGTTTCAACAAACGGATGCAACGTTGGAAGTGCTCACTCATCTATCCCAAGAAATTTGGAAGACAGCTACCTGGCCAACTGACTGGAAGAGATCCATATTTGTGCCCATTTCAAAGAAAGGTGATCCAACAAAACGCAGACATTATTGAACAATATCATTAATGTCACACACAAGTAAAATTTTACTGAAGATCATTCAAAAATAGTTGCAGCTTTTTATCAACCAGGGAACTGCCAGAAATTTAAGCTGGATTTAGAAGAGGATGTGGAACCAGGGCTATCACTGCTGATGTCAGATGGATCCTGGCTGAAAACAGAGAATACCAGAAAGATGTTTACCTGTGTTTTACTATGAAAAGGCATTCGACTATGTGGATTATAAACAATTATAAATAATATTGCAAAAAATGGGAATTCCACAACACTTCATTGTGCTCATTAGGAACCTGTACACAGATCAAGAGGCAGTCATTCAAACAGAACAAGGGGATACTGTGTGATTTAAAGTCAGGAAAGGTGTGCATCAGGTGTGCATCATATCCTTTCACCATACTTATTCAGTCTGTATGCTGAACAAATAATACGAGAAGCTGGACTATATGAAGAAGAACATGGCACCAGAATTGGAGGAAGACTCATTAACAACCTCTGATATGCAGATGACACAACCTTGCTTGCTTCAAGCAAAGAGGATTTAAACACTTACTAATGGAGACCAAAGACTACAGCCTTCAGAGTGGATTACGTCTATAAAAATCCTCACAACTGGACCAATAAGCGACATCACAATAAACCGAGAAAATACTGAAGTTGTTGAGGATTTTACTTGGATCCACAATCAATGCACATGGAAGCAGCAGTCCAGAAATCAAACGAGAGAGGCGGGGCCAAGATAGTGGAGTAGTTAGACATTTCCTGTGGTCCCTCTTACAACAAAGACAGAAAAAACAAGTGAATCAAATATATACGACAGTCTAGGAGCCCTGAACATCAAAGGCAGAGTTTAGGAATTGGACTGAACAGCAGGGGAAGGGAGAGACTGTTCAGAAGCAGACAGGAGTCACCAGACCTGACCCAGAGGGAACCACTACCCTGCAGGTGGTGCCCGTGGTGAGGCAAGCAGTGGGGCTCGGGATGCATTTTCCACATTTGGAGAGACTGAGTGGTGGAGAGTCTACTCAAGCCTCCAGAACCAGTGAAAAACGGCAACCAATCAACAAAGGATAAGTACACGCATCTAACCTACCGAGCAGATCAAAAAACATCCCCTTTGGGAAAAACTTCTCTCCCATTTACCTGTCCCCTCCCCACTCTGCACCAGCTCCTGGCCAGCTTCAGCCATTGCTAGGTCCCCTAGGCCAGAAGTAAGGACCTGTCACATACCCTAAGCCATTCTCCCAGCCTTGGAGAAGGAACAAATTAACAAACAGGAATAAAAAATTTGCCAGCTCCCCTAAGCCAGGAACTTAGGGTAGGCACTGCTCCTTTGTCTACGCACAGGCATAAGGGGTCCACGGACTTTGAATGCCTTTCTCTCCTGCATAGACTTGTGTGGGCCTATTTCAACAGCATAAGCCCTCATCAGCACAGTACAACAGGGCATATACCTGAAGTCTAATTTCAGCTGTCAGTTATATAGTGGAGTGGCAAATTTGTGACATTTGACAACACTCTGCCAGTTAAGCAGGGTCCTCACCTATCCACATCAGGGGCCTGAGGACTGGTGGCTCCACTCACACCACCTTGCCACCAGCAACAGGGGTCCAAGAATAAGTGGTGCCTCCCAGTCCATACAGACAACAGACCATAGTCCGACTGCAAAACCCACCCGCAGTGCGCTCTAGGGAACAGGGACATGCTTTCCTCTCAGACACTCAAGGGCAGCCGTAAGCCCACTGCCTTGCTCAGTGTGTAACCCCCTACTGGGGCCAGATGCCTGTGCCTACACCAATCACTCCTGCCTGTCTAGGACTGTAGGTGAGAGCCTGAACCACACACTTGGTGGCCGACTACCTGGACACCTAAGCTGAATCTATACAACAAAAGTAAACAGAATCCTGGGCACACATACCTAGTAACAGATCTAACCACCTGGAAACAGGATGTTAGAGCTTCAGTGGCATCCACAATCAAACTGGCTCATACAAGCAGCCTATTTGAGCATATCAAAACAAGAAGCTAGGACACAGTAAGCAGATATAAAATAAATAAATATAATAACTTATTGATGGCTCACAGTCAACAGTCAATACCAAATCACTTAAAGAGGCAGACCATGATGGCTTCAACAAGCTCCCAAAACAAAGAATTAAGAAATTTTTGAGAGGGAGAGAACTTCTTGGAATTGTTGGAGGTAGAATACAAAAGATTAACTTACAGAACTCTTCAAGATACCAGGAAGGAGACCAGGCTAAACACAGAAAAAGCCAAGGAACACACAGACGAAGCAACAGAGGAACTTAAAAAGGTTACAGAAGAGAATAATGACAAATTTAACAGGCTGCAAGAATCCATAGAGAGATAGCAAACAGAAATCCCGATTAATAATAAAATTTCAGAATTAGACAACTCAAAAGAAAGTCATAGGAGCAGAATTGAGACAATGGAAGTCAGAATTAGTGAGACTGAAGATAAAGCACTTAACATCAAATTATTTGAGGAAAAATCAAATAAAAGACTTTAAAAAAATGAAGAAACCCTAAGAATTATGTGGGATTCTACCAAGAGGAACAACCTACAAGTGACTGGAGTATCAGAACGGGGGGATAACAGAAAATACAGAGAGAATTGTTGAAGATTTCTTGGCAGAAAACTTCCCTGATATCGTGAAAGATGAGAAGATATCTATCCAAGATGTTCATCGAAACTCACATAAGGAAGATCCCAAAAGAAAGTCACCAAGACATAATATAATCAAACTTGCCAAAACCAAAGATAAAGAGAGAATTTTAAGAGTAACTAGGGATAAACAAAAAGTCATCTACAAAGGGGAGTCAATGACAATAAGGTCGGACTACTCAGCAGAAACCGTACAAGCAAGGAGGCAATGGGATGACATATACAAAGCCTTGAAGGAAAAAAAAATTGCCAACCAAGAATTATATATCCAGCAAAACTGTCTCTCAAATATGATGGCAAAATTAGGGCATTTCCAGATTACAGACAAGTTTAGGGAATTTGTAAAAACCAAACCAAAATTACAGGAAATCTAAAGGGAGTCCTCTGGTTAGAAAATCAATAAAACTTCAGATAACAACCCAAGACTAGAACACAGGACAGAGCAACCTAGAACACAGGACAGATATCAACCCTGACAGGGAAGACAGAAAAAGAAATAAAAGCTAAAATGCTGAAAACAGGGATACAGAGACATCAATATGTAAAAGATGACAACATTAAAACAAAAAAGTGGTAATAAAAAATATAGTCACAGATCTTTCATATGGAGAGAAAGTCAAGGCGATATAAAGAAATAAAAGAGTGGTTTAAACTTAGAAAAACGGGTAAACATAAGGTAACCACAAAGGAAAATAACAATCCTACACCTCACAATAAAAACCAAGAAAAACATAAAGACTCAGCAAATACAAAATCAACAACAATGAAAAAAAACATAAAAAAAAAAATGACTCGGCACAGACAATTAAGTGGAACAAAGAAACCATCAACAACACACAGAGAAAAAAAAAAAAACATCAATAGGACAGCACTAAACTCATACCTACCAATAATTACACTGTGTGTAAATGGACTAAATGCACCAATTAAGAGACAGAGAGTGGCAGAATGGATTAAAACAGCACAATCCATCTGTATGCTGCCTACAAGAGACACATTTTAGACTTAAAGACACAAACACACTAAAACTCAAAGGATGGAAAAAAATATATCAAGCAAGCAACACTCAAAAAAGAGCAGGAGTGTCAATATTAATCTCTGACAAAATAGACCAAAATCCACCACAAAGGATAAGGAAGGACACTATATAATGATTAAAGGGTCAATATACCAGGAGGACATAACCATAATAAATATCTACACACCCAACAACAAGGCTCCAAAATACATAAAACAAACTCTAACAGCATTGAAAAGAGATAGACCGCTCTACAATAAAGGTAGGGGACTTCAACACATCACTTTTGGTGAAGCACACAACATCTAGAAAGAAGCTCAATAAAGACACGGAAGACCTAAATGTTACAAACAACCAACTTGATCTCATGGACATATACCAAACACTCCACCCAAGAGCAGCCAAGTATACTTTCTTTTCCAATGCACTTGGAACAGTCTCCAGAACAGACCACATGTAAAGCCATAAAGCAAGCCTGAATGGAATCCAAAGCATCGAAACATTACAAAGCATCTTTTCTGACCATAAAGGCATAAAAGTAGAAATCAATAACAGAAAAAGCAAGGGAAAAAAATCAAACACATGGAAACTGAACAACACCTTGCTCAAAAACTACTGGGTTATAGAAGAAATTAAGGAAGGAGTAAAGAAATTCATAGAATCAAATGAGAATGAAAACTCATCCTACCAGAACCTTTGGGACACAGCAAAGTCAATGCTCAGAGGTCAATTTATATCAATAAATGTACACATACAAAAAGAAGAAAGGGCCAAAATCAAAACATTAACCCTGCAACTCAAACAAATGGAAAGAGAGAAGCAAAAGAGGCCCTCAGGCACCAGAAGAAAGTAAATAATAAAAATTAGAGCAGAATTAAATGAAATAGAGAATAGAAAAATAATAGAAAGAGGTAACAAGACCAAAAGCTGGTTCTTTGAAAAGGTCAACAAAATCGATAAACCACTGGCCAAATTGAAAAAAGAAAAACAAGAAAAGAAGCAAATAACCCAAATAAGAAATAAGATGGGCGATATCACAACAGACTCAACTGAAATTAAACATATCACAACAAAACACCACAGAAAACTGTACTCTAAAAAATTTGAAAACCTAGAGGAAATGGACAAATTTCTAGAAACACACTTCCTATGTAAACTAACATTAACAGAGGTAGATTAACTAACTAAACCTGTAACAAAAGAAGAGACTGAAAAGGTAATTAAAAAAACTCCCAACCAAAAAGACCCCTGGCCCTGACAGTTTCGCTGGAGAATTCTACCAATTTTTCAGAGAAGAGTTAACACCACTACTCCTAATGATATTTCAGAGTACAGAAAATGATGGAATACTCCCAAACTCGTTCTATAAAGCCAGCATAACCCTGATACCAAAACCAGGCAAACACACCACAAAAAAGAAAATTACAGATCAATACCCCTCATGAACACAGATGCAAAAATCCTCAACAAAATTCTAGCCAATAGAATTCAACAACATGTCAAAAACATAATTTGCCATAACCAAGTGGGATTCATACCAGGTATGCAGGAATGGTTCAACATTAGAAAAACAATCAATGCAAACAAGCAGATAAAGAAAACAAAAGACAATAACCACATATCTTATCAATTGATGCAGAAAAGGCATTTGACAAAGTCCAACACCCATTCATAATAAAAACTCTCAGCAAAATAGGAATAGAAGGGAAATTTCTCAACATAATAAAGGGCATTTATACAAAGGCAACAGCCAACATCATCCTAAATGGAGAAAGTCTGAACGCATTACCCTTGAGAATGGGAACCAGACAAGGATGCCCTTTATCACCACTCTTATTCAACATTGTGCTAGAGGTCCTAGCCAGGGCAATTAGGCTGCAAAAAGAAATAAAGGGCATGAAAATAGGTAAGGAAGAAGTCAAAGCATCTCTGTTTGCAGATGACATGATCTTATACACAGAAAACCCTAAAGACTCCACAAGAAAACTACTGGAACTAATAGAAGATTTCAGAAAAGTAACAGGATACATGATAAACATACAAAAATTGGTTGGATTCCTCTCCACCAACAAAGAGGACTTCGAACAGGAAATCATGAAATCAATATCATTTACAATAGCCCCCAAGAAGATAAAATACTTAGGAATAAATCTAGCCAGAGACGTAAAAGACCTACACAAAGAAAACTACAAGACACTACTGCAAGAAACCAAAAGAGACCTACATAAGTAGAAAAACATACGTTGCTCATGGATAAGAAGACTCAACATTGTGAAAATGTCAATTCTACCCAAAGCAATCTACAGATACAATGCAATCCCGATCCAAATTCCAACGGCATTTTTTAATGAGATGGAGAAACCAATCACCAACTTCATACAGAAAGGGAAAAGGCCCCAGATAAATAAAGCATTACTCAATAAGAAGAACAAAGTGGGAGGCCTCACACCACCTGATTTTAGAATCTATAATACCACGACGGTAGTCAGAACAGCCTGGTACTTGTACAACAACAGATACATAGACCAATAGAACAGAATTGAGAATCCAGACGTAAATTCATCCACCTATGAGCAGCTAATATTTGACAAAGGTCCAAAGTCTGTTAAATGGAGAAAAGACAGTTTCTTTAACAAATGGTGCTGGCATAACTGGATATCCATCTGCAAACCCATACCTCAGACCATGCACAAAAACTAACTAAAAATGGATTGAAGACCTAAATGTAAAATCAAAAACAATAAAGATTATGAAAGAAAAAATAGGGACAATGCCAGGAGCCCTAATACATGGCATAAACTGAACACAAACCATAAGTAACAATGCACAACCACCAGAAGAGAAACTAGATAACTGGGAGCTCCTAAAAATCAAACACGTACACTTGTCAAAAGACTTCACCAAAAGAGTCAAAAGAACCTACAGACTAGGAAAATATTTTCGGCTACAACAAATCTGATCAGGGTCTAATCTCTAAAATCTGTAAGATACTCCAAAATCTCAACAACCAAAAGACAAATAACCCAGTTAAAAATGGGCAAAGGATATGAACAGGCACTTCACCAAAGAAGATATTCAAGTGACTAACAGATACATGAGGAAATTTTCACGATCATTAGCTATCAGAGAAATGCAAATCAAAAGTACAATGAGCTACCATCTAACCCCAACAGGCTAGCATTATCCCAAAAAACATGAAATAATAAATGTTGGAGAGGTTGTGGAGAGACTGGAACACTTATACACTGTTGGTGGGAATGTAAAATGCTACAACCACTTTGGAAATCGATTTGATGCCTCGTTAAAAAGATAGAAATAGAAGTACCATATGATCCAGTAATCCCACTCTTTGGAATATATCCTAGAGTAATAAGAGCCATCACACGAATAGATATATGCATACTCATGTTCATGGCAGCACTGTTCACAATAGCAAAAAGATGGAAACAACCTAGGTGCCCATCAACAGACGAATGAATAAACAAATTATGGTTTATTCACACAATGGAATACTACACAACAATAAAGAACAATGAATCCGTGAAACATCTCATAACACGGATGAATCTGTAAGGCATTATGCTGAGTGAAATTAGTCACAAAAGGATAAATATTGTATAAGACCACTATTATAAGAACTCAAGAAAAGTTTCAAACACAGAGCAAAATATACTTTGATGGTTATGAGGGTGGGAAGAGAGGGAGAGGAGTATTCACTAACTAGATATACACAAGAATTATCTTAGGTGAAGGGAAGGACAGCACACACTACAGGGGAAATCAAGACAACTGGAGTAAACCAAAAGCTAAGAAGTTTGCTGAATACAACCAAACACTTCAAGGGACACAGTAGCAGGGACAGGGGTGCGGGAACCATGGTTTCAGGGGGACATCTAGGTCAACTGGCATAACAACATCTTTTAAGAAAATGTTCTGCATCCCACTTTGGTGAGTGGCATCTGGGGTCTTAAAAGCTAGTGAGCAGCCAACTCAGATGCATCAATTGGTCCTAACCCACCTGGCGCAAAGGAGAATGAAGAACAGCAAAGACACAAGGAAGATATTAGCCCGAGAGACAAAAGGGCCACATAAACCACAGACTCCATCAGCCTGAGACCAGAAGAACTAGATGGTGCCCAGCTATCACCAACGACCACCCTGACAGGAAACACAAGAGAGAGCCCCTAACGAAGCAGGAGAAACGTAGGGTGCAGAACTCACATTCTAGTAAAAAGACCAGACTTAATGGTCTGACTGAGACTGGAGGGATCCCAGAAGACATGGCCCCTGGACTCTCTGTTAGCCCAAAACTAAAACCATTCCTGAAACCAGCTCTTCAGACAAAGATTAGACTGGACTATAAGACATTAAACGATCCTTATGAAGAGTGCTTCTTAGGTCAAGTAGATACATGAGTCTAAATGGGCAGCTTCTGTTAGGAGGCGAGATGAGAAGTCAGAAATGGACAGGAGCTGATTGAATGGACAAGGGAAATCTGGGGTGGAAAGGAGGAGTGTGCTGTCATAGTATGGGGAGTACAACTAAGGTCACATAGCAGTGTGTATATAAAGTTTTGTATGAGAAACTAACTTGAACTGTAAACTTTCACTTAAAGCACAATAAAAAAATATCAAATGACATACTGGATTGGGCTAATCCGCTGAAAAAGACCTCTTTAAAGTGTTAAAAAGCAAAGACATCACCCTGAGGACTAAGGTGTGCCTGACACAAGTCATAGTAATTTCAATTGCCTCATATGCATGTGAAAGTTGGACAATGAATAACGAAGACCGAAGAAGAATTGATGCCTTTAAATTATGGTGTTGGCAAGGAATATTCAATTTACCAGGGACTGTGAGAAGAACAAACAGTTCTGTCTTGGAAGAAATACAGCCAGAATGCTCCTTAGAAGCAAGGATAGTGAGATTTTGTCTCATGTACTTTGGACATGTTATCAAGAGCCACCAGTCCTAGAGAAGGACATCATGCTTGGTAAAGTAGAAGGTCAGCAAAAAAGAGGAAGACCCTCAATGAGATGGACTGATACTGTGGCTGCAACAATGGGCTCAAGCACAGCAACAATTATGAGTATGGTGCGAGTCTGGGCAGTGTTTTGTTCTGTTGCACATAGGGTCGCTGTAAGTAGTAAATGAGTTGACAGCACCTAACAACAACAGTATTATTATCTAGTGGACAAAAGAAGTTCCATTTTAATGACATGTTAGAAGCAGGAGTGCTGGTACCACCTCTTTTTCTGTGTAACAGACTTGTGTGGCACATGGGAAAGTAGATGGCTCATGGAAACTAACAGTAGACAATCGAGGCTTGAATAAAGTAGTGAGGCGCATAGCATCAACAGTATCTGACGGGAATCCAACAGTACAAAAATACATCAGGCTAGAGGAGACTGGTATTCAGAGACTCATCTCACAAATGCTTTTTCCTCTGTCTCAGTCTTGGAAAAGAGCAAACTGCAGTTTGTCTTCATATGTCAAAAAACCCAATTTACATTTTCTGTATTCCCACAGAGTTTTTTTAATTTACCAGCTTACTTTCATAATTTGGTTAGAAGGGATTTTGACTTGATGCAGATTCTGAGTGCAATAATACACTATATTGATGATGTCATGATAATATCAAAAATTGAAAACCAAGGTAGGACTGACTTAAATGCAATAGTGACACACATCACCTACAGAGGCTGGTTGATAAATCCAGAAAAGAGTCAAAGGTCCACCCAAATGGTGAAATTCTCTGGAATAATCTGGGTAGGAGCCACCTGTAACATTCCACAGGTGACTAAAAATAAACTGCTGTTGTTACCTACCCCTAGAACTAAGCAAGAAGCCCAGTGTCTGGTTCATTTATTTGGGTTCTGAAGGATCAGTTTCTACATTTGGGAATATTGCTAGCTCTTATCCATAAAACTACACAAAAGACGGCCATAGTTGAATGAGGCCTGAACAAAGGTAGGCTGTGTCTAATTGCAAAAAGCAGTCTCTTTTGATACTTTGGGCACCTATGATCCACACTCAGCCATGATTTTTGAAATGTCTGCAACATGTGCTTATGTAGACTGAAGCTTATGGCAAAAGCCTGTGAGTGCCATCCAGCAGCAAGCACTGGGATTTTGGACCAGAAAATTCACAGATGTCACAGTATGATATTATATACCATTTGAGAGATAATTACTAGTTTGCTATTGGGCATTAATTAAAACTACCCCTACGACTTAAGGACACAAAATAATCCTGAAATCTGAAATACTCATAATGTTTTGGGTGACATTAGAGAAATACTCTAATAAGGAAGGCAGTGCTCAGAAGGATTCCATAATAGAATGGACATTGTTTATACAGGAGCATGCAATCAGCAGAATGCAAGGAATTACTCGTCATATTCATGAGCTGACAACTTTTTCCCCTAGGACTAACTTTGGAACCACCTGAGGAGCTATCAGATCTTACTGTCATCTGGGCAGTGCCCTATGAATAGCTCTTTATTGACCAACAAAGAGTTGTTTGATTTACAAATGGCCATTCCAAGGCAGACGAACAGCATCCTGTTTGAAGGCTTCCATACTAAGACTCCCCAGCGCGTCTGTCAGTTTGTCGTACTGTGGGGGCTTGCGTGTTGCTGTGATGCTGGAAGCTATGCCACTGGGAGGACCTGATGGTCTACTTCTGAAAAGAATTAGTGAAAACGTTATGATTGTCTAAACGAACAAATCTGTCTTGGAAGAAGTACAACCAGAATGCTCCTTAGAAGCAAAGATGGCGAGACTATGATTCACATACTTTGGACATGTTTTCAGGAGGGATCCCAGAAGAAGGACATGACACATGGTAAAGTAGAGGGTCAGTGAAAAAGAGGAAGACCCTCAATGAGATGGACTGACACAGTGGCTGCAAAAATGGGCTCAAGCATAACAACAACTGTGAGTATGCACAGGACTGGGCAGTGTCTCGTTCTGTTGTACAAAGGGTGGCTATGAGTCAAAACCAACTCAACGGCACCTAACAGCAACAATACGACAACATACTAAGACTGGTCAATGGAAAGATTTTGATTGAAGAAGATAGAACAATTCAGCTCAATGGGCTGAACTGCATGCTGCTCTCCTTGCAGTAATGGAAGAATTAAACAGTGATAAAAGCCCCTATGTTTAGGTTTTTACTGACCTATAGGTAGTAGCTAATAGCCTAGCAATACAGTCAGGCAAATGAGCAATGGGAAACTGGACTATTAAAAGGATGTCTACATGAGGTGCAGCCCTATGGAAATCACTGTGGGAATTTAAGGGGCACATTAAAATAAGACATGTTGATGCTCATCAGAAGACCCTCCTTCCAGGATGAGAAGGTTATTGGAAGTGGATATCCTGATGCACCCACTTCAGGTAGCCACCGAGGTCCATGAAATGTATAGAAATGGGGGTACTGCAGTAATGCAGAGACGGGTTAAATCTATACATAGTCTTCTTACATCCTCTGAGGCACAGAATTCCAAGAATTGTTCTGTCTTCGATACAAGATAGACAGAATCTATAAATGGCTATGAGCCAGATACCCCAGGCGGAAGGCCCCACACTTAGCTAGCAAATCAGTTACATTGGACCAATTATATTGAACCAATAGAGTGTTTCTTCGACATCACCCAAAACACTGTGAGTATTCCGAGGTTATTTTGCACCTTTCAGTCATGGAAGGGGTGGTTCAATTAATGCCCAATAGCAAGCTGGTAATTGTCTTTCAAATGGAATATGTATATGGCAGTAGCCACAGGATCCTAAGAGGAACAGACACTTACTCTGGATTGGACTTTACATAATCAGTAGGAGGTACGAATGCTCAAAATACTATACTACGATTGGAACAGAAGATAGTGTACCAATTTGAACTGCCAATATAAATTTCTTCAGGCCAAGAAACACATTTTACAGCCTATAGTATCCAACAATAGGTAAAGAAATATCACAGTAAATGAACATATGTTGCCTACTGTCCTCAGAGTAATGGTTTGATAGAGAATTGGGATGGGCAACTGAAACATTTGTTATGTAAAGCAGGGGGAAATAAAGGTATAAAGGACTGGTTTACATGCCTTCACGAATGTGGGTTCCTCCAAGTGTTAGGCATATTCATACTTTATACTACTGCTGTATCTGTCATATAAATACTACACTAAATATAGATACTAAGACAAATATGATTGTTTTGCTGTTAAGAGAGCCTTAGCCAAACGCCAGAGGGTGGCCTAAGCAACAAAATTTCACCCTATTGAAAGAGAGGTCTGGCCCTTTCCTCAGCTCCTAGGAGGTCACAATAAGGCAAGAAAAAACTAAATAAAAGGCATAAAGATCAAAAAAGGAAGAAGTAAAACTGTCGCTATTAGGAAACAGCATGATTGCTTACATGGAAAAAGCGAATGAATGAAAAAAAACCTATTAGAACAAGAGTGATCACAGCAAGGTTGTGCAGGGTACAAGGTCAATACACAAAAATAAATTGTATTTCTGTGTATTAGTAGTAAAAAAATGGAAAATTAAATTAAAACCAATTCCATTTACAATAGCATCAAAAACCAATAAGAACTTAGAAATAAATTTAACAAAAGAGGTATAAGGCTACTACGCTGAAAACTATAAAACACTGCTAAGAAAACTGAAATAAATATGGAGATACTACATTACAGATAGGAAGATGCATTATTGTTAGGACGTCAATTCTTTCAAAATTGATCTAGAGATTCAGTTAAATCCCAATCAAAATCCTCAACAGGAATTAAAGACATTAATAAGCTCATTTAAAATTTATATGAAAACTCAAAGGACCTAATATGTCCAAAAAGTCTTAAAAAAAAAAGACTTGGAGCCCTGGTGGTGCAGTGGTTAAGCATTCAGCTGCTAACCAAAAGGTCAGCAGTTCGAATCCACCAGCTGCTCCTTGGAAACCCTCTGGGCAGATCTACACTGTCCTATAGGGTCACTATAAGTGGGAATCAACTCGATGGCAACGAGTTTGGGTTTTTTTTTGGCTTAATATGTCCAAAAAGTCTTGAAAAAAGGCAAAGTTTAAGAACTCAGACTACTTGACTTTAAGATTTATTCTAGAGCTACAGTTTTTAAGATTGTGGAGTGTTGATGTAAACACACACCAGCAGTTCTCAAAATTTTTGGTCTCTGGCTCCTATACACTCTTCCAAATTATTGGGAATCTCAAAGGGCTTCTGTTTATAGGGGTTGTATTTATCAATATTTACCATATTAGAAATAAAAACTGAGAAATTTTCAAATTATTTATTTTAATTCATTTCAAAGTAATAAAAACAAGCCCAATACATGCCAACAAAAATAGGATATTTTTATGAAAAATAACTATACACTCCAAAACAAGAAACAGTGTGAAAGACAGCACTGTTTTAAATTTTTGAAAATCTCTTTAATGTCTGGTTTAATAGTAGACAGCTGGATTCTCATATCTAATTCTGCATTAATCTTTTGCTATGTTGCTTGGGTTGGAGTAAATGAATAAAATCTAGTTATGCACTGATATGAAGCTGGAAAAGTAATATTTTAATAGAATTTTCAGATTATTATGTATATTCTTTTTGATATTACACCAAAACTCAACAAGTGGTAGTTTTCTGAAGGTAGGTGCAATGTAGAATCTGAAATCATACCAATGTTTTCACGCTCCATTGGTCTGTAGCACTTTAAATGTATCTTTTACCTATGCATAATTTTGTAACGTCACGTATAGGGCATTAGAAAAATACTGATTTGCTGAGTTTGGCATATCTTCCTAAATAATGGATAATTTTATAGTAAAATATCAAAAATCATATTCATTAATATCACAATCAATCTCAACAGTAAAGTATTGAGAAGCCGTCAAGCTCAAGGTGGCAGATACAAATTTTGCGCAATTTTAATTTTTGCTTGAAAGCTCAAATTTTATCATTGGCAACAAATACTATCATTTTATTTCCTTTCCATGACAAGTTAATTTTGTTCATTTTTCAGAAAACACACGCCAAATACTTAATTCTGAATAACCACACTTTGTCTATCAATCATTCTTTCAAGTAAAATTGGTGTTTCATGAAAAATAAAAATAAAAAAAGAAGCTGCTTTAGCTTGCAACTCAAACAATGGCACAGGTACTTTTATTCCAGACTAGAGGTCTGCAAACTACTGCGTGAGGCCAAATCTAGTCTTCTACCCACAGTGATAAACAAAGTTTTATTGGAACACAGACACAACCATTCATTCACATATTGTCTATGGCTGCTTTCCTGCTAACATGGCAGAGAGGAGTTGCAGCAGAGACTATATAGTATGCAAAGTAAAAAACATTTAGTATCTGGCCCTTAAAAAAAAAAAGTTTGCCAACCCTTACTCTAGATAGCCATCATACTTCAGTATGCAGCCGAAGTGTTTTATGCATAATTCTCACTTCATCAAACAGAAAATTAAAAGGATATAAACTCAAGGGTCAATTTTAATAAAATTATTATTTTTTCCTCATTCTTAAGTGTGTGGCAGTAAGGAATGCAATGCTAACATGTACAGTTCAGAACCTCTGCCTTGATTCATGCTAAGTTATCAGCAGTTTTACCCACAATGACTTTTACACCTACTACGCAAATGTCAATTCATTAAAAAAAAAATTTTTTAAAGCAAATAACACATTAGTATTACTATAAATTTTTTTTTTTTAACCTCACAGACACTTTGAAAGGATTTCAGAGACCTCCAGGGGTCTATGAACCATACTTTGAGAATCACTCTGATAAACAGATCAGCGGAACAGAACAGAGACTTCAGAAATATACCCACATGTATACATTTAATTGGTTTTCACCAGACACTAAGGCAATCAATGGGGGAAATAAAAGTCCTTTCAACAAATGAAACCAGAAGAACCAAATAAACATATGAGGAAAAAATGAACACTGGCCCTATCTCACACTATACACAAAAAATTAATGTGAGATAGACCATACATCTAAATATAAAAGCTGAAACTATAAAAATTCTACAAGAAAAGAGTATTTTTACCAACTTGGACTAGACAAAGACTTAAAGAGGACACAAAAAGCACTAGACGTGAAAGAACTATCTAATCTGTCTTTTCTATGAAAATATGTACCCCCATGAGCATCCTTTCCCCTCAGACATCAAATGATACAATCATGCCAATTCGTATGGACCTGATTAGATAACCTCAGCCTATCAGCAACTGTTACTCAACTGCCAGCACCAAAAAAAAGCACCATTCTTCACTGTCACCACCTCACTGCATGCTTGCCCGCCCTAGTTGAGTCAGATTAGAGAGCCTACTCCCTCACATTTAAAGAAAAGTAATTGAAATTTCATCATTAAACTTTAGACTAGAGTCTCTACTTCTAGTTTTGAGCAGACTGCTTTCAAAAGTAGATGAACTGCTTAGCCTGCTACATGGTGATCGTGATGCATCTGAATAAGTAATTGGAGAGGGGAGATATGAGTCACTAAAGAGGAAGCAGTAAATAAAACTATGACCAGAAATGTCTTACCACGCACTAATAGCTACAGATATAAAGCAATCACGTTTGGTTCCATCTCCTACGTTGACGCCGGTGACACTGCCAACAAAGTACAGACGCACACCACACGAGCAGGTGCAAGGATGATTTCATGAGCCGTGCGCTGGCTGTTTGGAAACAGTAGCGGGCCTGTTGCACACTGGAATTGTGCATCTGTTATATATCCTGCATTTCATTACGGAAAAACTTTGCATTCATTTAACCCTTTTGGTGGTACATCCATTTAGCTGGCTAAACATTTCATGAATGTTCATTAGTGCACCTTATTTACATAGCCACTAAGCCATTAGACGCTGCAGCCAATATTCTAAACCAGAAGTCTCTATTAGCCATCACTCATATGCAACCATAGTTGATATTCATAATGACCCCCAGAGCAGTGTATAATTTTCAAGTCCCTTCTATACCAAAAGTAGAATATATTCATCTACAAACTAAATCACAACTGAAAATTAAAATGGTAATGAGATACCATCTCTGGGCTATCAAACTGGCAAAAATTAAGAAAAGATGAAGGTCCAGGGAAATGATTGTATGAGGGCTTCTAAAACACTGCTTAAGGGAAGGTAAACTAGTACACATTTTTAGACAACAGTTTGTCAAAATACATTAAAAGTCTTACAAATAATAATAGCTGATACTTATGTGGTTAAGTCAGGTAGTATTCTAAATGCTTTGCATTTATTAATTAATTTAACCCTAAAAATAACCCTATGAGACAGGAACTATTATTTGCCCCATTTGACAGATGAAGAAATTAAGGCTCAGGGAACTTAATCAACCTGCCCAAGGTCACATAGTTAGTAAATGGCAGAGTCGGGAATTGAACACTGGAAATACGTCTTCAGAGTCTATGCTCTTAATTGCTACATTCTATGAGTCGGAATAGACTCGACAGCAGTGAGTTTGATTTTTGGTTTTATTGCCTTTCAAAATGAGCATATCTTCAAACTACCAATTCCTCTTCTAGGAATTTATTCTAACAATATGATAAAAAATATGTAGAAAAATGTGTCTGCAAGGATGTTCTTTAAAGCACTACTTATTATAGTAAAAAAATTGCAAATAATCTATTTGTACAAGATTATGGTATACCCATGTGACAACCTGCTATTAAGCTATTTTTTATCTTTATTGTACTTTAGAGAAAGTTACAGAGCAAACTAGCTTCTCATTAAACAATTAATACATATATTGTTTTGTGACATTAGTTGCCAACCCCACGACATGTCAATACTCTCCCCTTCTTGACCTTGGATTCTCCATTACTGGCTTTCCTGTTCCCTCCTGCCTTCTCGTCCTTGCCCCTGTGCTGGCGTGCCCATTTAGTCTTGTTTTGTTTTATGGGCCTGTCTAATCTTTTGCTGAAGGGTGAACCTCAGGAGTGACTTCAGTATTGAGTTAAAAGGGTGTCTGGGGCCCATTCTCTTGGGGTTTCTCCAATCTCTGTTAGGCCAGTAAGTCTGGTCTTTTTTGTGAGTTAGAATTTTGTGCTACATTTATCTCCATCTCTGTCTGGGACCTGCTGTTGTGATCTCTGTCAGAGCAGTTGGTGGTGGTAGCAGGCACCATCTAGTTGTATTGGACTCAGTCTGGTGAAGCCTGTGGTAGTTGTGGTCCATTAGTCCTTTGGACTAATCTTTCCCTTGTGTCTTTTGTTCTCTTCATTCTCCCTCGCTCCAGATGGAGTGGGACCTGTGGAGTATCTTAGATGGCCACTCACAGGCTTTTAAGACCCCAGATACTACTTACCAAAGCAGGATGTACAACATTTTCTTTGTAAACTGTATTATGACAATTGAGCTAGATGTCCCCAGAGAACATGGTCACCTGCTCTCAGCCCAGTAATTTGGCCCCTCAGGGAGTCTGGGTATATCTGTGAAGCTTCTATGATCTTGCCTTGGTCAAGTTGTGCTGACTTCCTGAGTACTGTGTACTGTTTTACCCTTCACCAAAGTTACCAGTTATCTATTGTCTAGTTAGTGTTTTTCCCTCCCCATCCCTCCCTTCCCTCATAACCATCAAAGATTGTGTAAACCTTCTTATGAGTTTTTATAATAGAGGTCTCAAACAGTATTTGTCCTTTTGTTATTGACTTATTTTATGCATATAAAGCTATTTTTCAAATATGAAAATGATTTTGTGTAATAAGTCCTCCTGCTGGTTTTTCCCCCATTTGTACTCCCTCCCCCCACCCCCACTCTTCTTTGTTCTATTCTGTGTCCCAAGAGGCTAACTTCTATGAACCACATCAACTGGCCTCCCTTTGAGGCTGGCTTCCAACTGGTTTCTACCAACAAGAAACACAGGAGGAGACAGAGAAAGGGAGGAGAGAAAGAAGAGATAGAGATCAAGTTATTTCTTCCTCCGGTCTCAACCTATGGTCTTGGTAGTACCGCATCCTTTTAGACTATAATTCCCGCTGGGAATCAATAACATTGTTTCTTCCCAGACTCCCTCAGGCTAGGAAGGTAATAGCTTCTGTTATGGATTGAAGAGTTTCCCCAAAAATATGTGTGGAAGTCTTAACCCCTAAACCTGTAAATATGACCCTATTTGGAAATAGGGGTTTTCTTTTGCTATGTTAATGAGGTCATACGAGAGGTGGGTGGGTCCTAAGCCTAATCACTTCTAAGTGGTATCTTATAAAAAAGCAGAATAGACACAGAGACCCACATACGGGGGAAGACAGATGCCATGTGAGGACCTGTCTACAAGCAAGGAACACCAAGGATTGCCAGCAAACACCAGAAACTAGGCCCACAGAAGGAATCAACATGGCTGAGACTGTGCTTTGAACTTTTAGGCTCCAGAACTGTGATAAAATAAATTTCTGCTTTTTAAAGCCACCCATTTGTGGTATTTTCTGTGACTGCAGCACTACTTAACTAAGACAGCCTCCTACTGTTAAGTCTACAAGAGCCTCAACCTGCCCACACTTACATAAATAGTCCTTTCATTGAAGTCGAACCATCTGAGTGGAATTCTATTTCTTACAGAGATGCTAACTCTGAGGGCTGTGAAGTGGAGGGAAGAACATGTACTTTAGCTTAGAAAAAAGGCTGATAGAATATACAAGAAAATACTCCCAGTATTTACCTTTGGATGGTGAGATTGAGTTACATATTTTCATCTTTATTCACAGACTTTATTCAAACACTGGATCAAAAATTTACCATGTTGAAAACATTGGACAAATCACATAATGTCAAGTAGTCATTTACAAAATAAATATCTATCTCTTCAGGTTTTTGTGGATATTAAGGAAAATAGTCCATGTAAAGGCCTAAGTGTACAATAGATGTTCATATGGTATTTATTTTGTTACAACTTCCTAAACCCATTGCTGCTGAGTCAATTCTGACTCATAGTGACCCCACAGGATAGAGCAGAACTGTCGCATAAGGTTTTAAGGCTGTAATGTTTACAGAAGCAGACTGCCACATCTTTCTCCCATGGAATGGCTGGTGGGTTCGAACTGCCAAACTTTCAGTTAGCAGCCGAGTGTTTAACCACGCCACCAGGGCTTCTTCCTACTACATTATTATTTGTGAGGTGAAATTATATGACGTATGATAAAAGGGCATATCAAAAATGCTGAAAATTATCTAAGGCCGTGTAAATAGATTTTTTTAAGTTGTACCATTGAAAAAAATTCCACACATAATAAAAAATTATCTGAAATATTTTCAGTAATTTTTTGACATGATTATACATTACTCATTAAATTATCATATAGAGTATAGGTGTAAAATGAAAGGAACAGAAATCAGTACTTGGTTTGCCTAGATAGCTACGAGTTAGCTCCATAGAAAAGTAAATAGAATGTTCTTCCAAGTATTCCAAATACCATCTCCCAGAAACTAATGCTTTCTTAATGCATATTAGCTTGTTAAGATTGTCACAAAGAGGGTAAAAGGCACATTCCAATGCATTCAAGAGACACAGTTCCTCTTTTGACAATAAACTAAATTTTAATTTCTCCTTGGAGCTATTCACAGTCAGACTTGCAAGCCAGTCATCTTCTTGATCCCGTAGCTCATGGATGACTCACAGCTTTCATTTCAACACTCCACTACCCCCAGTCAATGCTAAGTGACTTAAAGATTGGCATCATCCAACCCCAAAAGGCCAGCGGTTTAAATGGTAACTTTTTCCACTGCTCTCACCAAAAATGAGCAACTGGATAAAATAATCAAATTTTTCAAAATGAAAACAAATAAAATTAATGATAATTCTTCCAAGCTGAAGGTACGAAAGGAGCCAATTCCACTGAAACGTCTGAATTCAGACAGGGCCTAAGGACTTCACAAGTTCATCCATCCCGGGAAACTGAAAGAAATGCGGTCAGACCTGCTATCAGTTTAAAGAATATCATTGAAGCTTTGCAAAAATCATGTATGTTCCCACTCAAACATACCAAAAGTTATTGAACTTAATTTTCTCTTTAAACATGTACTTTGCTCTCCTCAATTGCTAATGGGTGAGGAAATGCTTTAATCCACAGGGCATTTTTGGTTCACTGACAAATATATTCACAAGCAGCAGATTTTCCCACATATTTTTATGTGTAAGATCTCAAATACACAGCTATTTCAAAGGTCCTGACTCTATTCATTTTCCTGTTCAAGAATGCAGTCATCTTCCATGCTACCAGTCTCTTTTCTCATGCTATGCCAACTTCGTGTTGGTCCCCTAAAATCTTCTGATTATTACCTTGACCATCAAAATTGCGTCACACTATTGCTCTCCTTGAATTTTTTCATGGATGTGCCTTGGTTTTTGTAGCCCTTTTTAGTCTAACATTGTGCAACTGATTTGTTATACTGGTTTGAACTTACTTTGCAATATCAACCAAACAGCCCAGCAGCAAGACACGGGCTTCAGTACCCAAGACCTTCACACTTCACTTAATTCACTGTCATGGGAACCTCTCATCCAAAAAATAAGAGTCATAAGTTGCTTCCGGGCTGGTTCTAGATAAATCTTCTAGGGAAAAATAAAATTTCACTCTTGTTGCATCTGGCAATTGGTAAAGATTAAATAGTTCAAAATTCCCAGGGTAAGATGGGAGGACTATTTGCCCCGTTACTTACCTGTATTTTTTTTCTTTAAAATTAATGGAAAGGTTACGTGGCAAATTCCCATGCATATTGAAAATTATACTGTGTGTGTATATACATATAATATATACATGGAGCCTTGATGGCACACTGGTTAAGAGCTATGGCTGCTAATCAAAAGGTCAGCAGTTCAAATCCACCAGCCACTCCTTTGAAACCCTATAGGGGTTACCAGTTGCTATGAGTCGGAATCATATACTCATTGCCGTGGAGTCAGTTCCAACTCATAGCAACCCTACAGGACAGAGCAGAACTGCCCCATAGGGTTTCCAAAAAGCGGCTAGTAGATCTGAACTGCCGACCTTTTGGTTAGCAGCCTAGCTCATACACACACACACACACCCTATCATATTTAAACATGCATATATAATGTTCTGGATACACTTTAACATCTTCATTACAAACTATTGAAGAAGACAATGCAGTTCAGCATTTAGAGACTCAACTGCTTATAAATAAATGTCAGCTAGATGAAACCATTCTTCTCTAATTATCTCTTAATGTGCTTTGAAGACTATCATGATAAAAAAGTTACAGGATAGAATATGAATTTAATTTGATGAATTCTAATTATTACTGTCATGACTGATGGTTTTTCCTCCAACTGGTAACTAGTTTCTGTTACTACTAAACGCATATAGCAATATGGCACGTAGTCCAAGACAGCAGACACATGTCAACCAACAAAGAACTATGGCCCTAGGGAAAAAATAAAATAAAAAGCATGGTTACTTGTACTCAAGAAGAATTTTTCTTTCTGAAAGTTGTAAGCTGTAAGATATAAATTTAGCTTTCTTCAATTCCTGATGCAAAAGCAAATACTTAAAAACTCCACGTCACACTGATAGAAGGATTATGTTTTCACCACCATTCCTCTCTCTGTAAAGTCAGGCTGCATTAAACCAAAAAGAAATATTGACTATCTGGTGCCAATTCACTTCTTCCCTTCTGTGATACTTGCTTAGACCATGCTCACATCCTGCCGCCCTTACCTGTCTCCTCAGCTGTTTAATTGAGTTTTAAATGACTTGGAATTTTGTAATATCACAGATTGAAGGTGCTCACATATTTACTCAGTGAATAAATTAATGGTCTGATTGAAAATTATTAAATATAGGAAAATCAGGGTGGACACTATTTAATACTTCACAGAAGCAATCCAAGCAGCTCATTTCCCATTTAAACACTGCTAGTTACTTTTTCACACTCAGTGTTCAGTTATGAAAACACAGCTTGATATCTTTTATTACTGAAATAGTTTGGATACTGTCTTAGGGCTAGTAAAGTTTAGGAATATCCAACACACTCAAATTATTTGTTGTTTTCTATATGGTATCCGTAGATCTGTTGCTATGGCTTTTGCAGTACCATTATCCTAAGGACCAAGTTTAAAATAGGAAACAAAAAATGACTCAAGGTTTTAGCTGCCCTTAAAATCTCTACTTTCATATGATCCTATATATTCATATTCCCTGGAAGCTACCACCCACACAGTCTTTAAAGTCTTATAGTGCTGCTAAGTGAGCAAGTGAATAAATTTGTGGGAAGAGACAGAAATTCTTATTCTGAAAGCATTCATAGAGAAAAGTTTTCAACTGTGCTGTGTATTAATGTTCTGTTTTTAACTTCACATTGCATTAAAAATCATCTGAAACCTTACAGTTATTTTTATCTTTTCTATCACAGCCAGATATCAGAGAGAGAACTACTTACTGCATAATAACATAGCTATAAAAAAAAAAAAGAACAAGCTTCAAAAAGCTAGTAGTGAATCTGTGTGAGTGACAGATACTCAAGCACTCAAAGGGATGCTCTCCTGTTCTTGTGTCTTTCCTGTTACGGTGCTGCACAGACTGGGCTCTCATTCCTGGCTGCATTTCATTATACACCCCCAAGCTTAGGCTAGATGACCATGGTTTTAATACTAGCTATTTGGAAGCCCTGGTGGCATAGCGGTTAAGTGCTACAGCTACTAACCAAAAGGTCTGCAGTTCAAATCCACCAGGTGCTCCTTGGAAACTCTATGGGGTGTTTGACTCTGTCCTATAGGGTTGCTATGAGTCAGAATCAACTAGACAGCAGTGGATTTGGGTTTTTTTTTTTTTTTTTTTTTTTTTTGTATTTTAACTCAAAGCCAAATAAATATATTCCCAAATTCCCAAGAGCAGGACAGACCTAGTTTGAACAAAAATTGGTGTAGTGTTAGAGATTATGTTGCCAGGACTAAGAGTTGATGCAGAAACGTGCTTGTGTACATGTGCATGTGTGTGTGTGTATGCATGTGTGTGTGTACAGAAAGTGACTCAAGAAAATCTGTATAAACAAAATGCTGCTGAATCAGCAAAATAATTTAAAAATATCATGGTCAACGTCCATTTGCAAGAGTCATCTAAAATGTTAGAGATTATAAATTCTTTTATTTATTCTCTCTCTGTACGTACATTTATCATGTTAAACAACACTCCCCATCCACTTTGAAATATCTGAGGGTCCTTGGATTCTCAGAACTGATAAGCTAATTCCAAGTATCCCCCTGTACCTCTGCTCCTACAAGGAAGATTGATGCTTATAAAGAATCTGCTGTATTTGTTCCCACATCTACTTTACTTTATTCTAATTATGAAATTTAAATATGTGATACTATATGAATATGAGAAAAACATTGTTTTTGTGAAAACTAAAGTTCAATATATTCAAAAGATATGACAAAGGTAAACTGGTAAAAAAATTAATAATAATAATTACTGTTGAGATAAATATGGTCAAAATAATACTAAATGTTTGGGAAAAAATAAACATTTAGAAAAATCCTAAACTCCTGTGACTCCACAAATGTATTTAAGAGCTCACTCTGCTTTTAAGAAAACAAAATTAGAAACTATAGGCTATGAATAATGATTTATTCAAGAAACCTGACCTCTAATCATTAGATCTATACTGAAAGAAAAGTTTTGACAATACAGCAAAAAAGTGCTTGTATATGTTGGGGTTGGGTGGAGTAACATAAAGTGTTTGAGACATTTATTCTCATTTTTTGTATACCTGGCTTTTTTTCAATTAATCAACTTCAGGCCTTGCTTTCTTTGGTAAGAGGGCTTTCACTATACAGAAAGGTATTTTAAAAGTATACAATGTCTACTGGCTTTAATAGCCACTCCCTTTTGCAACTAAGATTCCAGTCTAGGGGAAGACACTCTCCTAGAATTTTAATCTAGACCTATCAAATCCAGGATAATTTTTCACCACTGCACTAGTAGGTGGAGACATTGCCAAGTTAGGTTTTCACATTTATGAGGGCAGATCTTTCTTCAGATTGTTTTCTTTCCAGAAGCCTAGATAACTAAGAAAAATCCCAGGACTCATTTGCCATCAGAGTAAGTCCTGTGTCCTCTATCTTGCTTCTCTTGCCTTTCTTGCTCTTCCACCAGTGTAGCCAGAGAGCTAACATGGCCAATGAGAATGCCCGAGCATCTCTTTCCTTGGCTTCAACTTCCAACCCTCTTCTTTACATGTCATCAAAACAGGGTGAGCCCAGGCTACTTTAAAGACCTCTCCATCCTGCTTACTTTCAAATGCGTGTGTTTTCTGCCAGTGTCTATAGCTACTCTTGCTCTCTCTAACTTTGTCATTAAATCAATCCTTTAGTGGAGGCAGGGGGTATCTTTTGTTCTATTGGGATGGTAACGTCCAAAAATGAATTTTGAGTGTAAGGGATAATGAGCAAAAGAGACCTACTTGCCGGCTTTGTTCCATGATTCTTAGGCTCACCTAGTAGAGAAAACAGAACCCTCTAGTCTAGATTAGTAGAGTCCTACAATGAAGATTAGGGCCAAAGACCAAGCTAATAATAAAAAGTTATTTGCTTTGCTTTGCCTCTTTGGGGCACAAATTTCCCTCAGACAATGCACACAAAAGTGGTTAAGTTCAAGGAAAGGAAGTATCTGTATGTTCTGTTTGCCAATCATGATCATAACATCATATTTACATGACTTTTTAAAACAAAATCAGTAATTATATCCAACAATACAGAAATTGTATATTATGACTTTTGAGCTCCTAATCCTATCAATGATAGATTATAAAAAAGCATCCTTAATACTGCTCAAGATAATGAAAAATTAAATCATTATTGAATAGTGTGTTACATGCTACTCTTCTAATCCCATACCTTGTTCTGAATGTCTTATTACTACTATGAGGATGTTAAACCACAAACGTTGGAAGTAATTACTTTTTGTATTTTTCAATACAACTATATTTTTATTCACTTCTTAACATAACTATTAAAATCTGTTGCCATCGAGTCAATTCCAACTCATATCGACCCTATATTGACACTACATGCCTCTAAATACTTACACATTTTGAACAGTGCTACAAGGCAATTACACAACTTCTAACACATGAAAATTTTTTGCAAATCTCACCAATCCCAACATTAAAGTATAACAGTTGGACACATACATTTCTCAAATTGCCAAAGTAATACTTACTGAAAAGTTCCTATGTGGCAGATAATATTTTAAGTGTTTTATATTTATTAGTTTATTTAAGCTTCACAGCAGCCAAATGAGGTAGGGGCTACTAATATTCTCAGTTTACATATAAGTAAAAATAAGGTCAAGAGAGTTAGATTAAGTTGCCAAAGATCTCGATCAGTAAGAGGTAGAGAGGTGAGACTCAAACCCAGACAGTCTGACTCCACAGGCCCTGTGCCTAATCACTCTGATAATCTACCTCTCAAAATAAAGCAAAACAAAGTATTGTTCCCCAAGCGTATGTGCTAGGTAAAGGAATAATTATGCCATCAACAGACTTAACAATTTAGTTGGGGAAAAATACAAGCCATAAATGACTCAACATAAGGCTCAACATAATTGATTAAAATGGCAACATGGAATCTTTGAAAAGAAAATTGTTAGTTTCATAGCTGTTCTTTACTCTCAATCTGTTTACTAAAGTATTTAAAAATCTTATAGCAACACATATAAAAAAGAAATACTTATACAACATGAATTTGAGAAAAACACCAAAGTAAAAGCTCAAGAATCTTAAGAAAAACCCAGATAATACAAACTTTATGATGCTATACATTTATTAAAGTTTATTAACATGATAGTACTAGTAGCCATAAAGTGAAGACATACCACCTATACAAAAGGACACAATTTTCACATGCTCTTATATCTCAAAGAATTTTATGGGATTGGGGATTTGCTTTTTTATTCTCTATTAGAGCATTACAGAATCATTAACAGAAGATGAAGGATTTGTAAGACTTCAAAAGGATTTTAAAAAAACGAAAAGAAAAAAAAAAAAAAAAGGACAAGGCCATTCTAGGCAGAGGGAAAAGAAGTGTAATAGCTTGAAAGCACAAAATATTTTTTTGTGTTTGAGAAATGGTGACTTGACTGACATGGTTGCAGCATTGTTTCCTAAAGAATTTTCTGTGGAATGCTCAATGACAAAAGAGTAATTTCCATTATAAAAATAAATGGATGAAATACTGGATTAAAACAACTAGTAATTGGGGGAGGTAAGGCCAAGATGGCAGAGTAGTCAGACACTTCTTATGGTCCCCCTTACAACAAAGACCCAAAGACACAAAGTGAATCAACTGTATATGACAATCTAGGAGCCCTGAACATCAAAGGCAAAGTTGAGGAATCAGACTGAGTTGCAGGGGGAGGGAGAGATGGTTCTGAAGCAGCGAGGAGTTGCCAGACCTGACCCTTCAGGTGGGATGAGCTCCTGTGCGTGGAGAGGTGAGCAGTGGCACTCTGGAGGAGTTTTCCACATTGGGAGAGGCCCAGAGGCAGAGAGTTTGCTTGGCCATCCAGAACCAGTGAAAAGCAGCACTTGAGGCTAAAGAGAAGTACTTGCATCTGGCCTACCATGGGGTTAAAAAAAAAAAAAAACAATTTGGGAAAAACCTCTCTCCCATTTACCTCCCTGCTCCCCGCTCTGCACTGGGTCCCAGGCTGGCTTCAGCGACTGCTGAGTCCTCTGGGCCAGAAGTAGGACCCATCATGTGCCCTGAGCCATTCTCCCAGCTTTGGATAGGGAACAAATTAACAAACAGGGGAAAAATAAGCTGCTGGCCACCCTAAGCCAGGAACTCAGGGTTGACACAGCTCCTTTGCCTAGGCATAAGCATAAGGGGTCCACAGACTCTGAATACCTTTCACACCTGCATAGATTTGTGTGGGCTCATTTCAACAGCTTAGGCCCTCATTACCACAGTACAACAGGGTATATACCTGAAGTCAAACTTCAACTGTTTCAGCTGTGAAGTGGCAGGTTTGTGACATTTGACACTGCTCCGCCCATTAAGCAGGTTCCTCACCTGCCCACATCAGGGGCCTGAGGACTGGTGGCTCCACATATGCCACCTAGCCACCTGCAACAGGGGTCCAAGAATAAGTGATGCCCCCCAGTCCTTACAGCCAACGGCACTGGGTGCCAATAATCTAGCCGCAAAACCCACCTACCTACTCGCTTTAGGGAACAGGGACTTGCTTTCCTTCCAGACACTCAAGGGCAGCTTTCAGCCCACTGCCTTGCTCAGCATGTGACCCCCTACTGCAGCCAGATACCTGTGCCTACACCAATCACCCATGCCTGTCTAGGACTGTAGGTGAGACACTTGGTGACTGAATACCTGGACACCTGAGCTTAATCCATACAGAAAATTTAATGAACTCGGGGGCTCACAATCCAAGTAACAGATCTAACAGCTGGGTGACAGGATGTCAGAGCTTCAGAGGTGCCAATAATCAAACTAGCTCACATGAGCAGCCTTTTGGGGCATATCAAAACAAAACAAGAAGCTAGGACACAGGAACCAAATATAAAATAAATAAATTATAATAACTTATTCATGGCTCGGAGAAAACAGTCAATATCAAATCTCATAAAGAGGCAGAGCATGATGGCTTCAGAAAGCTCCCAAAGTAATCAATAAACTTTTCGGAGAAAGAATTTCTTGGAATTACCGGAGGCAGAACACAAAAGATTAATATACAGAACTCTTCAATATATTAGGAAGGAAATCTGGGAAAACACAGACAAATACAAAGAGCACACTGACAAAGCAGTGGAGGAACTTAAGAAGGTTATTCAAGAGCATAAGGATAAATTTAATAGGCTGCAAGAATCCATAGAGAGACAGCAATCAGAAATCCAGAAGATTAACAATAAAATTTCAGATTTAGACAACTCAATATGAAGTCATAGAAGCAGAATTGAGGCAGTAGAGGTCAGAATTAGTGAGAATGAAGATAAAGAATTTGACACCAACTTAACTGAGGAAAATTCGGATAGAAGAATTTTTAAAAATGAAGAAACTCTAAGAATTATGTGGGACTCTATCAAGAGAAATAACCTACGAGTGATTAGAGAATGGGGAGATAACAGAAAATACACAGAAAATTGTTGAAAATTTGTTGACAGAAAACTTCCCTGATACCCTGAAAGATGAAAAGATAGCTATCCAAGATGGTCATCAAACCCCACATAATGTAGATCCCAAAAGAAAGTCACCAACACACATTATAATCAAACTTGCCAAAACCAAAAATAAAGAGAGAACTTTAAGAGTACCTATGGATAAACAAAATCTCATCTACAAAGGAGAGTCAATAAGAATAAGCTCAGACTATTCATCAGAAACTATGCAGGCAAGAAGGCAATGGGATGACATATACAAAGCCTTGAAGGAAAAAAAAACTGCCAGGAAAGAATTACATATCCAGAAAAACTCTCTCTCAAATACGATGGTGAAATTAGGGCATTTCCAGATAAACAGAAGTTTAGAGAAATCGCAAAAGTCAAACCAAAATTACGAGAAATACTAAAAGGAGTCCTCTGGTTAGGAAATCAATAACATCAGATAACAACCCAAGACTAGCACACAGGACAGAGCAACCAGATATCAACTCAGATAGGGAAGTCACAAAAAGAAATCAAAGCTAAAACACTGAAAATGGAGAAACAGAGATGTCAATATATAAAAGATGACAACATTAAAACAAAAAAGAGGGACAATAAATGTAGACATAGATTTTTCATATGGAAAGGAAGTCAAGGCAATATAAAGAAATAAAAGACTGGTTTAAACTTAGAAAAATAGGGGTAAATACTAAGGTAACCACAAAGGAAACTAACAATCCTACACATCAAAATAAAAAACAAAAAAATATAAAGACTCAGCAAACATAAAATCAACAACAATGAAAAAGATGAAAAGAAAATACATAAAGAAAAATGACTCAGCACAGAAAATTAAGTGGAACAAAGAAACTCAACAACACACAAAAAAAGACATCAAAACGATGGCACTAAACTCATACCTACCAATAATTACGCTGAATGTAAATGGACTAAACGAACCAATATAGAGAGAGAGAGTGGCAGAATGGATAAAAAAACATGTTCCATATATCTGCAGCCTACAAGAGACATAAATTAGACTTAAAGACACAAACAAACTAAAACTCAAAGGATGGAAAAAATATATCAAGCAAACAACATTCAAAAAAGAGCAGGAGTGGCAATATTAATCTCTGACAAAATAGACTTTAAAAGTAAAATCCACCAGGAAGGATAAGGAAGAACACTATATAATGATTAAAGGATCAGTAATACCAGGAGGACATAACCATAATAAATATTTATGTACCAAATGACAGGGATCCAAAATACATAAAACAAATCTAACAGCTTCGAAAAAAGAGACAGACAGTTCCACAATAAGAGTAGGAGACTTCAATACACCACTTTTGGTGAAGGACAGAACATCCAGAAAGAAGCTCAATAAAGCCAGGGAAGATTTAAATGCTACAATCAACCAACTTGATCTCATCGACATATACCGAACACTCCACCCAACAGCACCCAAGTATACTTTCTTTTCCAACACACATGAAACATTCTCCAGCATAGACCACATATTAGGCCATAAAGCAAGCCTTAACAGAATCCAAAGCATCAAAATATTACAAAGCATTTTTTATGACCATAAAGCCACAAAAGTAGAAAGTCAATAACAGAAAAAGCAAGGGGAAAAAAAATCAAACACACAGAAACTGACCGGCAGCTTGCTCAAAAACTACTGGGTTATAGAAGAAATTAAGAATGGAATAAAGAAATTCATACACTCAAACAAGAATGAAAAAACATCCTACCAGAACCTTTGGTACACAGCAAAAGTAGTGCTCAGAGGGCAGTTTATAGAAATAAATGTATACATCCAAAAAGAAGAAAGGGCCAAAATCAAAACATTAACCCTACAACTGGAACAAGTAGAAAGAGAGCAGCAAAAGAAGCCCTCAGGCACCAGAAGAAAGGAAATAATAAGAATTAGAGCAGAATTAAATGAAATAGAGAACAGAAAAACCATCGAAAGCGTTAACAAGATTGAAAGCTGGTTCTTTGAAAAGATCAACAGAATCGACAAACCATTGACTAAAGTGATAAAAGAAAAACAGAAGAAGCAGCAAATAACCCTTATAAGAAAGGAGATGGGTGATATCACAACAGACTCAACTGAAATTACCAGAATCATAAGAGAATACTATGAAAAATTGTACTCTAACAAATTTGAAAACTAGCAGAAATGGACAAATTTCTAGAAACACATTACCTACCTAAACTAACACAATCAGAGGTAGATCAAGTAATAAATCTATAATAAAAGAAGAGATTAAAAAGGTAATTAAAAAACTCCAAACAAAAAAAAGCCCCAGCCTTGATGGCTTCACTGGAGAATTCTACCAAACTTTCAGAGAAAAGCTAACACCACTACTACTGAAGGTATTTCAGAGCACAGAAAAGGATGGAATACTCCCAAACTCATTCTATGAGGCCAGCATAGGCCTGATACCAAAACCAGGTAAAGACACCACAGAAAAAGAAAAGCCCTCATGAACATTGATACAAAAATCCTCAACAAAATTCTAGCCGATAAAATTCAACCATATATCAAAAACAAAAATTCACCATGACCAAGTGGGGTTCATACCAGGTATGCAGGGTTGGTTCAACATTAGAAAAACAATTAATGTAATCCATCACATAAATAAAAGACAAGAACCACATGATCTTACAGATTGGTGCAGAAAAGGCATCTGACAAAGTCCAACACCCATTCATGATGAAAACTCTCAACAACACAGGAACAGAAGGGAAATTCCTCAACATAATTAAGGACATTTATACAAAGCCAACAGCCAAGATCATCCTAAATGGAGAGAGTCTGAAAGCATTCCCCTTGAGAACGGGAACCAGAAAAGGATGCCCTTTATCACCACTCTTATTCAACATTGTGCCAGAAGTCCCAGCCAGAGCAATTAGGCTAGAGAAAGAAATAATGGGCATTCAAATTGGTAGGGAAGAAGTCAAAATATCTCTATCTGCAGATGATATGATCTTATACACAGAAAACCCCAAAGAATCCACAAGAAAACTACTGGAACTAATAGAAGATTTCAGCAAAGTATCAGGATACAAGATAAACATACACAAATCAGTTGGATTCCCCTACACCAACAAAGAGAAATTCGAAGAAGAAATCATCAAATCAATATCATTTACAATAGCCCCCAAGAAGATAAAATACTTAGGAATAAATCTAACCAGAGACATCAAAGACCTATACAATGAAAACTACAAGATACTACTGCAAGAATCCAATGGAGACTTGCATAAGTGGAAAAACATACCTTGCTCATTGGATAGGAAGACTCAACATTATGAAAATGTCTATTCTACCCAAAGCGATCTACAGATACAATGCAATCCCGATCCAAATTCCAACGGCATTTTTTAATGAGATGGAGAAACAAATCACCAACTTCATATGGAAGGGGAAGAGGCCCCCCAGATAAGTAAAGCATTACTCAATAAGAAGAAAAAGTGGGATGCCTCTCACTACCTGATTTTAAAACCTATTATACAGCCATGGTAGTCAGAACAGCCTGGTACTGGTACAACAACAGATCCACAGACCAATGGAACAGAATTGAGGATCCAGGCGTAAATTTATCCACCTATGAGCAGCTGATATTTGACAAAGGCCCAAAGTCCATTAATTGGGGAAAAGACAGTCTCTTTAACAAATGGTGCTGGCATAACTGGATACCCAACTGCAAAAAAATGAAACAAGACCCATACCTCACACCATGCACAAAAACTAACTCAAAATGGATCAAAGACCTAAATATAAAATCTCCATTGTTAAAGATTATGGAAGAAAAAAATAGTGACAATGCTAAGAGCCCTAATACATGGCATAAACAGAATACAAACCATAAATAACAATGCACAAACATCAGAAGAGAAACTAGATAACTGGGAGCACCTAAAAATCAAACAATTATGCTCATAAAAAGACTTCACCAAACAAGGAAAAAGACAACCTACAGACTGGGAAGAAAAATTTGGCTATGACAAATCCAGTCAGCGTAATCTTTAAAATCTACAAGATACTGCAAAAGCTCAACAACAAAAAGACAAAGAATCCAATTAAAAAATGGGCGAAGGATATGAACAGACACTTCACCAAAGAAGATATTCAGGCAGCTACCAGATGCATGAGGACAATGCTCACAATCATTAGTCATTAGAGAAATGCAAATCAAAACTACAATGAGATACCATCTCACCCCAACAAGGCTAGCATTAATCCAAAAAACACAAAATAAATGCTGGAGAGGTTTTGGAGAGACTGGAACAGTTACACACTGTTGGTGGGAATGTAAAATGTTACAACCACTTTGGAAATCGATTTAGTGCTTCCTTAAAAAGCCAGAAATAGAAGTACCATACAATCCAGCAATCCCATTCCTTGGAATATATCCTACAGAAATAAGAGCCATCACACGAATAAATACATGCACACTCATGTTCATTGCACCACTGTTCACAATAGCAAAAAGATGGAAACAACCTAGGTGCCCATCAATGGACGAACGGATAAACAAGTTATGGTCTATTCACACAATGGAATACTACACAATGATAAAGAACAACAATGAATCTGTGAAACATCTTATAACATGGAGGAATCTGGAAGGTATTACACTGAGTGAATTCAGTCAGTCACAAAAGGACAAAATTGTTTAAGACCACTATTATAAGAACCCAAGAAAAGGTTTAAACACAGAAGACAACATTCTTTGATGGTTACAAGGGTGGGGAGGGAGGGAGAGGGGTATTCACTAACTAGATATAGACAAGAATTATCCCAGGTGAAGGGAAGGACAGCACACACTATAGGGGAAGTCAGCACAACTGGACTAAACCAAAGCTAAGAAGTTTCCTGAATACAACCAAATACTTTGAGGGACAGAGTAGCAGGGGTGTGGGTCTGGGGATTATGCTTTCAGGAGACATCTAGGTCAATCAGCGTAACAACGTTTTTTAAGAAAATGTTCTGCATCCCACTTTGGTGAATAGCATCTGGGGTCTTAAAAGCTAGCCAGCAGCCATCTAAGATGCATCAATTGGTCCCAACCCACCTGGAGTAAAGGAGAATGAAGAACACCATAGATACAAGGAAAGTATTATTCCAAGAGACAGAAAGGGCCACAAAACCAGAGGCTTCATCAGCCTGAGACCAGAAGAACTAGATGGTGCCCAGCTACCACAATGACCACCCTGCCAGGGAACACAACAGAGAGTCCCTGACAGAGCAGGAGAATACCAGGGTGTGGAACTCAAATTCTAGTAAAAAGACCAGACTTAATGGTTTGATTGATACTGGAGGGACCCTGGAAGATGTGGCCCCCGGGCTCTCTGTTAGCCCAAAACAAAAACCATTCCTTAAGCCAGCTCTTCAGACAAAGATTAGACTGGACTATGGGACATAAAATGATACTCATGAAGAGTGTGCTTCTTAGCTCAAGTAGATACATGAAATTAAACAGGCAGCTCCTGTCCAGGGGCGAGATGAGAAGGCAGAGAGGGTCAGGAGCTGGTTGAATGTACATGGGAAATCTGGGGTGGAAAGCAAGAGAGTGCTGTCACAGTATAGGGAGAGCAACTAGGGTCACAAAACAATGTATGTATAAATATTTGTGTGAGAGACTAACTTGAATTGTAAACTTTCACTTAAAGCAGAATAGAAAAAAATAACAACTAGTAATTGGAGATTGCTCTTTTTAGCTATGACAAACTAGGTTGTATCAGACTGACCTATTTTGAAAAGAAAACAAGTCAGGGTACAAATTAAAACCATGTTTGGGAACCAACTTGTATTAGTTTCTGACGGCTGCTATAATAAATTACCAGAAACTTGGTAGCTTAAAACAGAAATTTATTGTCTAACAGTTCTGGAAGCCAGAGTCTAAAATCAATTTCACTAAGCTAAAAATCACGGTGTAGTAGCCTCGCAGTCTTTCCAGAGCTCTCGTTAAGAATTGATTCCTTGCCTCTTCAGCTTCTGGTGACTGTGGCAATTCTTAACTTGTGGCCACATCACTCCAATCTCTGCTTCCGTGGTCATGTTGCCTCCTCCTCTTCTGTGAGTATCAAATCTCCCTGCCTCTATCTTACAAGGACACTTTGATTGGATTAGGGTCAACCTGGATACTCTAGAATAATCTTTCTATCCCATCTTCCAGGATGATGTCCTCATCTCAATATCTTCAACTGACTCACGTCTGCAAAGACCCTTTTTCCTTATCAGGTAACATTTACAGGTTCCAGTGATTTAGGTGGCCATTATTCAGTCTACTACACTGCCCTCATGGCACAGTGGTTAAGAGCTTGGCTGCTAACTAAAAGGTCGGCAGTTTGAATCCACCAGCCACTCCTTGGAAACCCTACAGGGCAGTTGTACTCTATCTGATAGGGTGGCTATGAGTCAGAATCGACTTGACAGCAATGGGCTTTTTTTTCACACTGCATTTAGTGGTCTTGGTTATTCAGGGATGGAGACAGTGGAGCTGAAGTAAGCTTTTAGAAAATACAAGACTAAAATATTTTCTATTTTCCATGTCCCTTTTTGACCCTTTACAAATGACAATTATGTTATTAAAAAGCAGCTAGTCTCACGTGAGCATTCTGATTATTAATATGGCTATGATAACCAGGGAATCTGGGGATTACTGAAAGAAGTGGATTTCTAGAATTTAGTAGCATTTTTATTATTAAATTATATTCTTCCCTTGAAAATTGGCTTCTCACGAGAGTGCTTCTGAACAGAAAAATACTGGCAATAAAGGCATCTTTATTAAAAGTTATTATCACAGAGGAATTTACTGCATTTGATCATACATACACGTTACAAGAAATGTTGGTGGGAAAGTTGTTTTTCATGCGAAAGAATATTTCAAATTTAAATAAATCCAAGATCCCCTTTGCTCTCACTTTCACCTTTAGGTAACCAAGAAATTTAAACTCCCAGAGTATTCTTGTTCTCATGTCCATCCCAGCCTTCACCAGAAGCTCCTTCAACATTCGTATTTCTACCAACATTTTGTTTATGAGATATATGTAGTCTCTGAGACAAAACAGGCTTTCTCTACCATTCCCCTCACTTCCTAATGAGCCTTCACCAGAAACACGTTTAACATCCATATTTCTACCAACGATCTCTTTAAGGCAAGAACACTCTCATGATGTTCGGCTTTTTGAGGCACTTTGGGTATATAATCCAGAAGACAGATTATCCTGGAGTCACAGGGGATGTGAAGCAGAATTTGAACAATGGCCTAAGAAATGTATAGAAAGTATTATTCACAGAAATAATAATGAGTAATACAGATTTTATTTTCAAAAAGCATGCCCTCTTTTTTTTGGAAATGGCATGTACCCATTCTACTATTTTCTAGCATTCCTGAATTATGGAGTTTAAGGTCCTTCTCAAGTGTAGAATGTTAACCTTTTCTCAAATGTGCATTTTTACATCCCATTTCCTAAGGAACCATTTATAGCTCTGCTTCCCTCTTCTATTCCTACTCAAATCTAAATAACCAGCCCCTTAAGTAATCCATGGCTCGGCTCTCAACAACCTAATTTTTACTTGGGCAGGCCATTACTCCACCTTGAATATGTTTCATAAAAATTAAAAAATAAAAAGCTTTCTAATCCATTCCAATTTACAATGACCACATTTTTATTCTCTCTCCGCCCCTTCAATATTGAGATACTCGACAGCATGCCTAAAAGGTATCATTCACTTGTTTGAATTCACTTGGTACTACTGACTCCAAATTATGCTGCCATTGCTAGGAGCTGATCTGCCAGCTTAATGTCTCTTAAATCCACAGAGCAATACAAAATGGTGTTGGTTAAGCACTACCTCAACAAAACCACCTAAGAAGCTTGCAAAAATTCAGACTCCAGGGCCCCGCTTCAGACCTACTGAATAGGATTTCTTGAAAACTAGCTTGGGGATTTGCACTTTTAACAAACATCTGAAATCATTCTTTTGAACACTAGAGTCTGGCGTCAATAGTAATTTGGAATCCAACAACTAGAAAGGACTAACAATTGGAAATACCCACTTCATGCATTCCCTTCTCCCCACAAATTCCCAGGATTCAATGACTTAATGGCACTATTTTGCAGAAATAGTCTTGGCTAATGCCACAATGTAAGCATCATCCACACATCACTCAGTAACCATGACATCATTTTTACTGCACCCTTAAATGGTGACTCCGTTTTTGTTTTCTTAAATTCCTATGCAATATTATCCCTTTCTTTTCAGTCACCATAACGTCATCATTTCTCAAGGAACTCCATCCTTATTTTTCATTATTTCAGAACGCAATTCTATTTTTTAAAGACTTCATCCTAGTGCCCTTATCCCAGTCCAGAAACCCCTTCCATAAAGGTCAGGAAGGCGATTAGGCAAAAAAAAAAATCAAGTTTCTAGAGGATGTATTATTTGGAAAAGTCTTTTGATGTACGGAACAAGCAAAGGTAACAATTAACCTGCTGTGAGCATATTTTGGACCACAAAATTTACCAGCAGGATCTAATTCCCCTTTGGTTAGCATAATGGAAAAGCCTAACTATTCTCAAAGAAAGAAAAATCTAGTTCTGTGTTATATGACACACAGAAAACTCGTCTTACATCTGTAGAGACTTTTAGTTGATATAACATGAGGGCAATTTAATCTTGCTCAGTTTTACTGAGATTAAACATCTTTTTTCAAAAGGAGATTTATTTTTCCACCATGGACCCAACTCTGCACAAAATAACATAGATGGGGGAATTTAGTCTTTGCACTAAAATAGTGTTTCTCTAGCAAGAAAACCCAGTTCTAACTGGGACAGTGAATACATTTTGCCTTAACACTAAGTAAACCTCCTACATTCAAACTGTTTCATAAAGCACTTCACAGTACAATGTTATTGGCCAATTTACATGGCATTTGGATTTGAAGTTATATGCCATTTGGGGAAGATTACTATAATTAGAAAAATGGCCTAATTACTCTTCTGGCAACAGTGAAGAAAGAGAACAGACTTTACGGCTTAGGAGACAAGTCCTTGAGAAACCTCAAAAGTTTTTGCGATTCTGCTTGACAGGAAGAGAACATCTCATCTAAAACTCTTGGACTCTTGGATGTTAAAAAAAAAAAAAAAACAGGCTAGAAAGCCAAAACCACAAGAGAGGGAGAAAGGGAAAAAAAGAGAAAGAGAGAGAAATACTTCTTCCTATTGGATTTTGAAGCAGAGAAGACAGCAACAGTCCCATGTGTCACAGTACAGAGCATTATTTGCTTGTCCTTGTAAGAAAACAATAGGGTAGAAAGGGAAAAGTGTGAATTTTCACAGTGAGATGACTCCGAAGGTTTCACATGAGTATTGTTTGATGGGTTTTGCCTGTTATAACTGTAAATAATACAACGATATTACAGCCTCAGATACTGAAAGAGCAGCTCCTGTTATTTTCAGTCTCAAGTTAATTTTACATTTATGGTATAAAAGGCAAAATCACACTGTTTTCCTTCTCCTTTGCTGAAGAGAGAAACACTGCTGCCTTGACTCCAACATCCATTATTTGGGCCTCAGTCTTACAGGACCCTGCCTGTCATTCAGAACGAAAATGTGAGCATGGAGAGTTAGAATCAGAGAAACAGGACCCAGGGCTTTTGCTATTTAGGTTCCATTTCCTGAGTTTAGGGACTGGAAAACCTGCACTTGATTAACTATGTCTTCACAAAAATACAAGTTTAAACTGCTATGAATTTTTAAAAGATATAAGGATAAACTCAGGGTAGCAAAGCAACTTCAAAATGTACATTTTTGCTTGGGGGGAGGTATGAGGCTGGTGGCTGGAGAGAAGCAGGGAGAGTTATTAAATGGTTGCTGCTTTCAAGTCCTAAGCAATCTAATTAAAACATTCTCTTGGTAAATGTGGCTCTCATTATAAGGTTTCCTATCATTAGTGACTTTGGAACATGCCCCTCCTTTTCCTAGGTACTTTATCTAACACAGAAAGGATAAGTTGAAGTTCAGTCTGCCCTAAAAGTGGAACACCAACTCTATCCTCCATTCTTATAAAAGTCATCATATATAAGTCCCCTTTGATCTAGAATTCTCAAGGTTTGCTCTTTTTTTGTTGTTTTGTTTTAATTCAACAGCCTAAATGTAAAATATAAACACATGTAAAAATACTGCCCCCATAAAATGGTGATTTTCTTTTTTCTTTTTCAATTTCAATTTAGACTTGAAAAATCATTTCTCATACTATTTCTTTCTTTATATCAGCTAACCCATGTGACAGTTTTAAACAAAGCATGGATATTGTTCAAACCAGATTCTCCTTGATTTTATTTGTTTTCTGGAAAACAGGATTTGGTGTACTGCCTCAGAACATTAATCAAGTAAGTCTGGGGTTCTTCCTATGGCAGTAACCAATACCTTTGGAAGAAAGGAAAAATCTTTTACAATTCCACATCCTAGGTTAATTTTTGGTGTGTGTTATAAACATTCACTAATTGAAATATAATCTTTAAATGCAAGTCAAAGGTATTCACCATAGTATATGAACTCTGTATAAAGGCACAGGTAAGAATTATTATTTTCAATGGAAAGAGTATAGGCCTTTGACTTTTTTTTTTTTTTACCGAGCTGATATAAACAAGTTAATCAAAGATGGGTTACCATCCAGGGTCAATAATTCTAAAAACAAACCATCAAGCAAAGGTAGTAATCTGGAAGCGAGATACTAATATCAAGTTGGAGATGACAACACAGAAAGCTATATAAAAGAGACAAGTTCTGAGGTCAGGAACACAAGAGAAAAGAGTCAGGTTGCCAAGTCAAAGCAAGAGACGCAATAAATACACCACTTGACTTCTAAACTGTGAAGGAGCAGGGTGGAAAAAATGGCTATTTCCTCCACCAGATGAGGATACTGTTGCAATGCTAAAGTGTATCAATTCTATTTTGTGAGGCAAAGGAGGGAAGTAATTAGGCCTGGATTTTATGAGGTGTTGGTAGTGCAAGAGTGTAATCTTTTGGCATTGTGAGAAATTAGGCAAAGATGATTTAGGTCTAATTAAGGCAAGACTAGAGACATCTCAACGGTTGCAACAGGGATCAAGGATGACAATTAACTCAGGAATCAAGGAGAGAAGAGAAACAGAGAGTAAACCAATAAGGTAAGTGAAATGTAAACCTGGTTAGACTGAGAAACAAATTTGAAGGAGCTTACCTCAAAGTTCCCAGACTTTTTCTGTATCAGTCAGGATGGCATTCAGACAGAAATTAAGTTTATTATAGAAATCCAATGCTACATTTTCACATTCCTGAGTCTGTGACTGTGAATTTTGTCACACCGACATGCCATTTGGAAACCTCTGCTCTAGGGTATAAAGTGAGTATTGTATTTCTTTGTCTCATTTTTATTTGGCTATTTCTATATTGATTACACCCCCCTCATCCCATATTTTCTTTTACATATGTGAATAATAAAAAGAAAAATTAGAACCTCATTATTTCTGTGAGAATCACAATTTGGACATTTTGGGGGTTTTGTTATTTTTGGGTTATTTTATTTTTCCCTCCAAATTTGGCAATTATGGTAAGATGGACTAAATACAAATACATAGTTTTTGTAATATCACTAATAAATTCTAATTTTCAGTTAAAATAAATGTTTTCCTCTTTGTAGTTTAATGATTCCAAAAATATTTTTAACCAACTACACAGGCAGTACAAAATGCAAAACATAGCAGAGCATACAAGGGCATAGTCTGCCTCATTTTCATTATATCAAGGAACAAACACACCGCTTACAGATTTGGGGTTTTTTTTTTTTTGTTTATTTATTTAGTTTGTTATAGAATAAGATCCAGATTCCCTAGCTTGAAATTCAATGCCTTTCACAATTTGAACCATAGTTGTTTGTCTAAACAACCATTCGCTCATTCAATAATAACTACTGAGGTCCTACTATGTGCCATACTGTTTCTGCTATTCTCTGTCAAATGCCAACCATACTGATCAATCCCATTAGGCTAGAATATACCTCACACATTCTCTTCTCCATGTTCTCCTCACACTCTCAACTGTCTAGAATGCCCTTCCCCACCCCCTTTAACTATTCCTTTTCTACTACTCTTCTTCAAGACACAGGTCGAAATTTTCTATTCCATGAAATTATCTTTTCTTCCTCAGCACACAGAGAACTTACCCTATCAGAAGCTACTGATTGTCAAAACTGTTATTAAATAATTGTAACTCTTATATAACTAGCTTCTTTCCTATAGACCAGAACCTGGTATGGACTAATGAGTATAAACAAGAGTTCCTGGCTCATGGTTGGCACTCAAATATTCATTAGGGGAAAATGAATAAATTTAAAGGGAGGCAAGGCACACTATTTGTCCTCAGCATACTTAGGGTTTTCCAAGAAGTTCATTGACAGGGGAACATCTGTCACTGCTATCCCTCATAGTAGGACCAAAAAAAAAAGCAAACCCTTTGATATCAAGTTGATTCCAACTCATGGCAACTCCATGGGTTACAGAGCAGAACTGCTCCATAGACTTTTCTTGGCTGTAATCTTTATAGAAACAGACAGCCAGGTCTTTCTTCCACGGTGCCACTGGGTAGGTTCAAACTGCCTACCGTTAAGTTAGAAGTCAAGTGCAAACCATTTGCACCACCCAGGGAGCCTCCTCAGAGTAGAAACCTCATAAAAAGTTCTTCCAGCAGCTCCTTTGACAGCTCATATTTATCTACCTAAAAACTGAAGCTGCTGTCCAATGATGCAGGGCAACCTCATGGAGCTCTTACAGTCAATAGCTTGGCATGGGTCTTTCTAACATGGACCCAAACTCTGGTGATATCAGAAGGCAAGACTTCTGTCACCAGAAGCAAATAAAGCAAACAAATAAGCAGCAAATGTCCAGAAGTGGTAGTTGGATATGGCAGCAGTGGCATGAATAATCTCAACAAAATGCCGGAGAATTCTGTACATGTGGCAGCCAGGAGCAACCAATGGCAGCTAGAGGTGAAAAACTAGTTCCAAGCAGAATCTAGCTTCTTTATATCTCTTCAGCTAATCCAGGGCCTTACTTTTAGTGCTCACTCCACAAACATTAGTTGAGTGAGTGAGAGAATGAGTGAAATATAATTTAGAAATGCAAAGCTAGCGTCTTTGTTAGTCATAGAGATTTTGGAAATAGAGAAAAAGGAACTCATATCATCTGACTCTAACGTTATTTCTGTATTATTTGAAAAGCATCCAAATTCAATGAAGGGCAGAAGATGAGAAAGTTTGATCCTGGGCCTAGGCACACACTTGATATGGTACCTCCCTAGGTTGGATGTGTCTTAGTGAAGTAGATTTAGGATGTGGATATTTTTAGCAAGACTGAGACCAGTAAAATGAACCCATGAGGAAGCTCTTCATTTCCCATCTTCCCACAGTCTCTTTGTTCCCCCCTCCCAAAGAGGTAACCCCAGTCCTATAATCCTGGTAGACTTTCCTCTGAATCTGTACATCCCTTTTTAATCATGGGGACCACCTTCCCATATATTCAGGTCTTTGGAGTGTAATTATTCTGGAGCTATGATACTCTGCCTAGGTTGAAAAAATTCCCTACCAAAAAAAAAAAAAAGTTATTTCATTTATCAGTTGACATGATTTGTCATCATTCAAAAAGGAATTACAAATTATTTCACAAAGTATATTTCCCTGTTATCCAGAAGAAAATAGGAAACATTCAACCTCACATGTAGCTTCAAAAGACTAGTAATGCCAACTGGACACTTTAGTGCCCAGGTTTCTCTGGGTTATTCCCAAGCAATTCAACAGTGCTCCTCCTTTGAGGAAAAACAAAACAAAACAAAAAACTACACCAGAGACTGTGGGAAACAGAAAGATAAACAAGATACGGCCTCTGACCTTCAGGGGTTCACAATCAAGAGAGAAGACACAGATACAAACGCTGCTAATACCAATCAGATGGCGAAAAACCACCACCGTTAATGGAGTCAAGCGCTGAGGGAGTTGGAGGAATGGATTGATTCTAAATGGGGATGAAGGAGAGGCTTCCCTGAGGAGATTGTATCCAAGTCTGAGAAACCTATTTGATAGGGCAAAACTCAATTTCCCATGAAAGACCTATTTTCACATAGGTGGTTTGGGATTGCTTTAAGAGGCTGGTCAAAACTGAAAAGCCATCAGTTACAGAGGGAGAAAAAAATGTGTCATGTTATCTTATTTGGACGCCTAATTCTTCTGAAATTAAATACTCAGAAGGGCATACATAGTATTCCAGGTCTATTAAAAGTAAAGCCTCAGTGACTCACTAATAGCTTCATTCCACTTATTTCTGAAAGTCAACTTTAACAGAAATATTACAAGATAAATATTAAAAGACTGCTTCAGGGCAACTACCTCAGAAGTCTGAAGCTGCCATTCTCAGCACATCAGACATTGCCCACTGTTATTCCACAGCAGCCACGGACTTTTCCTTTTCTGTACCAGTTACGTACTGTACTGTCATGGTTCACTGAGTGCCAGAGGACAAGCTCGCGTGCCTGCGTGCATGTGTGCGTGTGTGTGTGCGCGTGTGCATGTTGATGCAAGATTTGAATCTGAATGGAAAACAATGAGCGTCACATAATACTCCTAAGAAAAGATTGCAAATCTAACAAAGAATTGCCTCATGCTTCTCCTCTTAGAAATATTCTGTAACTGTTTAATTACACGGGGATCCAGACAAGCCAGCTCCTGAAACCAAATACACATATTTGGAATTGTTTTTAGCAGTCTCCATGACTACTCCTGGCTTTGCCTAGTCTTCTCAGAACCTATGTTTTCACACACATGAAGCAGCACAACCATACCACCCACAGACTCCAAAATTTACACTGGCTCCTCATTCAGTTAAGGCTCTTTCTTAAATCGCCTTCTCTGTGATTTTGAATTTCCTCCCTGAACTTCCTCCAGTTCCCTCTGACGCCTTCACCTCTGTCGGTGCCTTCTTCATTCTGTGCCTTCAATATCAGCCATCGAGACCTGGAGAGGACCGGTCCCTGTTCCACCAATAAATCCCTGTCAGCGGACGCTAGTGCCTAGAGAGAATTTTCCTTGCTTCCATTTTTCCAGCCCAGCTCTTCCTTCACATCCCTGCCAAATTACTCTTTTCCCAAACAGGCTTTTATGACGTCCCTGCTCCAATCCATTTATAAGATTAAGTCCAAATTCATCCGCTGGATATAATGGACCCCCCACAATCTGGCATCTAAACCTTATCTACTACAATTCCTCTTGACACCTTGATTCCAATTAATCTCCATTCTCTAAACAACCATGAATTTCCTCAATTCTGTTCCTTCCTGCATGCTATTCTCCCTGCCTGCATCTTTTCTTCACCCTATTTAAATATTACCTATTCAGCAAGGAAGCAGTAGGGTAGCAGAACTAGTCCTGGACTTTAAGTAGAAACCTGGGTGTGAGAACTCCTTATTACCTGTGTGAACTTAGGCAGCATTTAATCTCTCTGGGCCTCTGTTTTCTCAGCTTTAAAATGGCAATAATAACATGTGACTCAAATAAAAGACAATGTATGTAAAATCCACCTGTTTCAATAAAGCTCTATATAAATGAGAGGTGGTAGGTAGGGCCAACCTTTCTCCCAAAAACTTTCCTAATTACTCTAGCCTGTCCCTGAATTCAGAGCACTTCAACTACTAATCTAAAAGTTGGCAGTTCAAACCCACCCAGCCGCACCACGAAAGAAAGGCCTTGTGATCTGCTTCCGTAAAGATTACAGCCAAGAAAACTCTACGGAGCAGTTCTACTCTGTTTAACACAGGAGGTCTCCAGGAGTCGGAATCAACTCAACAGAAATGGGTTTTATATTAAAATAATATTTGTTATTTGACATAGTCTTTTCACATTTTGCAATTCTTGAGTTCATATCATTTAACTTTTGAATTCTCAAATAGAAAACAAGCTTCTTGAGGACAAGGTACTACTGTCTGCTTCTCTGTCCCACTCTCAGCAACTTGAAGCAGTTCTCTTCAGGAATGTACGCAAGAGTGAATGCGTGCATGCATGAATGAATGAGAAAACTCCCATAAATCATTCCACAGACTTCTCCCAGGACCCTGCCAGTAGGGGTGCGTGATTTACATATAAGCAGGCATCCCTCATCCTGCCAATTCAGGGCTCTTAGTATCTGGCTGGCAAGTAGACAGACCAGAAAATTTTTGAGACCTGCTTGCAAAAGAGCTTATCTTCCCCTGTAGATAAACTATATGGCACTAAACCAAAGCCACTTACATACAAGTCTTTAAGAAGTTCAGTTGACTTTCTGATAGTCTCTATGCTTCCAGGTTTTGACAGAGACCAGCCCCAGTCATGCTAACCAAGGAAAAGAAAATCTTTTTCATAGGACATATAACCTGGAAAAGCAAGAGAGATTTTTGTCCCTCACAAAATTGCTGTGTAATTTTTTTTTCAGACATCCGAGGTTTATAAAACTGCCTCTAATTCAGACTAATGTTTGGATGTTGATTAAGGCCCAATATCCAAACATCCTGATATTATTCCCATCCCCAATAACTTCACCTGTTTTTATCCATGTCCAATTCACATTCACAGCAGCCCACAGTCTCACGTGATTCCATGACGGAAATAACTGGGGAGAGGAGGAAGGAGAGACGGTATTCAAAAGCAAGTCAACCGTCTGGTGTAACAGGAGAGAATCATATCACACGGATAGCTCCTGACGTGCTGTTGGCTGTTGGTCTATCCTTATACTTTCTTAGTGATTTATTCAAGGGACTCTGCTTTGTTTCACTTGCAAACTATTTTAACATTGCTGTGGGTAAACACAGTGTCACCAGATTTCCCGTCTTTCCTGGGTCATTTTTCCTGGTTATATAAATGTTTGCCTTAATCCTGCTTCTTCCTCTGCACTATTCAAAATGTTTTTCTATGCTTCTAGTCTGCACAGGGTCAGTGTGCTAATTACCAAACGAGAGGAAGATGAAAGAGTCTCTGTCTTTTGAGGCAAAATATCTAGGCTACAAGTCTTCAGGCAACATCTTTTTTAAAAAAAATAAAAACATTTGGAGTTATCCGTCCAAGCACCCTTGAGCCTCACATGTTGTTTCCAAATTATTAACTGATGGCTCCAGTGGGCTCCTCAGAGCAGAAAAGTCTGTATCCAGGATCCAAAGATCACCGCTTTTGCTTTTGTGGTTGTCAAAAGAGGGAGAGACTATCGTCAGGTGTGTTGATTTGTCAGGTTTTCTTCAGCTCCAAACTTGTACACGGTGGGGAGAAGTCTAGGTTGAATGTGAATGCGCCACAGTTTTCCCATCATCCAAACTGTGTTGTATCTGGCAACTGGTTTTCTGGAAGGGGAACAACGCATTAAGTTCTGGCCCTGACACAGTCTGTGATAAGCTTAACTGAATTCAAGAAGGGACAATGCATGCCAAGCGTTCTTTCACTCTTATAATTTCTCATGCACTGAGGGAAAAAAAGAAACCTTGAACAAAGCTTGAATATTTCAAAAATAATTTGATATATAAACCATACTAATTAATCCTGATACTATTTTGAGGTGGTTTTCAGACTGTAAACAATCCTCTGATCATTTACAGAAAGAGTTAAACTGAAACAGTAATGATAGAAACAGAATAGAAATACTTCATCAAGTTGTTTTTTTTTTTTGGGAAAAAAAAAAACTTCCTGGTCAACCAAAGTGAATAGAAAATAGGCCATTTTGCCAATAGCCAACATAGCTGAAATAATCCCAGGCTAACTTCTATACTGCTTTATGAGAACTGCTTATGTTTTTGTGAGTCTCACCACCACAACAGTATTTCTGTTTAAGTGTTGAATGGTAGAGACTAAAAATTCTGTAACCTAAAATCCAGCAGCATCCAATTTTTCCTCAGCTAAGCTCAGCATACTTTTTGCTGAGGGGAATACTTTTAGCTGTAAGGAGTTGATTCATTCAGTCCATGCATTCTACTTTATCTCTGGTAAAGCCAAAAACTAAGTTAAAGCTTAGAAAATAGTTGAGAGAAAACACCAGCAAAAACTTTTCAGGGCCCGTAACAATGATATGTCAAATGATTTTGAAGTATCTTAGAGGTGAGGCCAAATTGCAAGAGAATGGCACGCGCCAGTCACTTAAAAAAAAAAAAAGAAATCAAATGACTATATCATTTAGTACTTTAGTCACAGTGCTTACTGCTTTTTGGATGTAGGTAAGTAGACAGATACAAACTCAGGTAGGACTTGAGAGATGTAAGAAAGGCCTTAGCTTGGCCATGGTTCTCTGCCTAATGCCAATACTGTACCCTTAAAGATATTGAGAGGTGGCTGGTTAAGCAACTGTAAGGGCAGAAAGCCTTTGGGAATCTGATAAAAATTATGAACTCATTTTGTGAAAAAAACGCATATATGCACCATTTCCCAAATGTACAGGAGGTTTATGAACTCTGTGAAGCTCATCTACAAAATTGTAGTAAATTATGGACCTTATATTAACAACTCCAGAATAAAGGCATTTTCCACTAGTAAGAAGCAAGTATCATTGACTGAAGTAACTTTGGAAGAGGCTGCACAGGCCTGGCTCACTATTATTTACTCCCCATTGCTAACCGCCACATTGTCTCATGATCTTGTTTCTCCAGTCTCTACAAAAGGTTTAAGATTAACCGATGTTCCTCCTTGGAGGGCGGAAAACAAGTGATAATCATCTAAGGATGAAAACCGAACAAAGCACCCATCTTGAGACAAGAAAAACTAGGATGTCACCAGATAATCCCCAAGAATGTCACCAGATAATCCCCAAAATGTCACCAGATGACCCCCAAGAATATCAGTAGAAGATTAACTCATCTGAGACATGACCACCTCAAGGGGAAACTAACACAAACTTCTAAGACCCATAATCCTGCCCCTGTAAAAGCCTTCAGCCAGTCTCCGGTGAGGGAGATGGGTTTTTTGGAGGAATCTATTCCCCTCTGTCTCCTATATATCACTATATAAGAAACCTCTTGCTGCTCACCTCACCCGTCTCAGAATTGGCTATCGCGGCACGCGGCTCCAATCCGTGTTATCATAGTAACAACTTCAGACTGTATGAATCATCGGCATTCATTGATTTATTCTCCTTCAGTAAATTCTAATTAAGAACCTGCTCTCACACAAACCACTAAACAAAATGCTAGACACCATTACATGATCCCAATTAGCAAAACTTCACATTCAAAAGCTAGTGTGATAAGGGGCAGCATATTCACTTTATAGTAATACCATCATTGCAACCAAAAGGTTTTATTTTTGTTTTCTTCCACTCAAATTTAACTTTTTATACTTCCTAATTTTAAGAAAGATTTCTATAAACCCAGAAAACATGTTAACTTTTAATTATACAATTTGGGGTAAGTATCTGCAAAACCTCACTGACTCCGTGGAGGGAGGGACTATTATCAGTTACCCATCCCAAAGCATAGGCTCAAACCGCTATACAATATTGTCTCCAGCTAAGCAATGGGACTCAAGGGTACAGTCAGAAAGATTCCAGAGCTCCACTTGGATGGGTTACCTGCCTTCTGTTGCAATATAAGCAGGCTCAGAGAGCAGTAGCCCTAAATGAAGGGACTGAAACAGCTGCTCAGTCCTGTGCTGTTGTTGTGTGCCATCGAGTTGATTCTGACTCATAGTGACCCTGTATGACAGAGTAGAACTGCCCCATGGGATTTCCTAGGCTGTAATCCTTATAGGAGCACATAACCAGATCTTTTCTCCCATGGAGCAGCTGGTGGGTGAGTCCTAGCAGAGTGGAAAAAACAATACTAACAGCATTACTACCTTTTAGCTGAGAATTCCCAAGACTTCTTGCGCTATTTCTACTGCCTTGCCTTTGGACACTGATTTACAACATAAAAAAGCATTTTCAGATAGGTGAGTTTGAATCCTGCCTCCACCTAACACATCCTAGATCTGTAACCTCAGGCAAGGCAGTTAACATTTTTTAAATCTGGTTAATTTCCTCTGAAGGAGAATAACAGGACCTATCTGTGAAAATTCTTCTGAAAACTATATGAGACAATCTTGTAGGATTTAGCACAGTGCCTGACAAAGAGAAGCACTCTACAAATGTTAGCTGTTTTTTTATTATTATACATTGCCCTCCTGATCTTTATAACCTCTGTAAATCGACAGGATCTGGCTCAGAGAGAGTACGTTGTTGTGACCGTTGTTGGTGGCTAGCAAGTCGGCCCAACTCATGTGGACCTCATGCACAAGTGAACGAAACAATACCCAATCAAGCTGTGAATCAGCCGCTGTGATCCAGAGTTTTCATTGGCTTATTTTGGAAGTAGATTGCTCGGTCTTTCTTTCTAATTTGTTTTAGTCTGGAAGCTCCACTGAAACCTGTTCAGCATCACAGCAACAAGAAAATCTCCACTGACAGACAGGTGGTGGCTGTGCTTTAGGTGCATTGGCCAGGAATCTAATCTAGATCTCCTGCATGGAAGGCGAGAGTTCTACCATGGAACCACCACTGCCCCAGAGAAAGTATAATTTGCTTAAAGTCACATAGCTAACATATCAGGGGTCCCATACTGGAAACGACTAAGTCTCTCCATCACTTGTCAGCAGCCACACTAATAAATACAACAATACGCATGCATAACAAACATGTATTCAGGCAGAATATGCTAAAAATTGGAAATGCATTAATAAATAAGACACGGTCTCTGTTTCCAGGATAGAGCAAAGTCCAACGAGAGAAACCTCAGACAAGTACATGCTATGTTTATGATGAGACATTTTTTCAGCAATAAAAACAAATCTATGGGGCACCAGGGGAAGGAGTGTGGGGGCTGAGTCAGCAACTGTTTCATATAGAAGGTGACACTTGATTTGGGCATCAAGCTGTAGTGAAAACATCTGAAGTCAGAACATTAGAATAGAATTGCTCTACCACTAATAAGCAGTGAGACTTTGAATAAGTTCCTCAATATTTTCTAAATTATAGTTTTCCTCATGTGGACAATGGGGATAATAATATCTACCTCATAGAATTGCTGTGAAGATTAAATAAAATAATATTTGTGAAAGCCTCCATCATCATGTAACTCACCATTCAAACCAGGATACTTCTGAGAGTATAAGAAGGCACTTTTGAAAATCACAGGCATGAGGTATTAATCTGGACATATGGACATCCCATTTATCACAGTACCTAGCACATAGATGGTACTCAAAACGTACCACTTCTTTTATTTGTCCTTGACACTTGAAAGATGAATAATAATTTCCCAAGCAGATAAGGGGCAAAAATATATAGCAGACAGAGGGAATTCCATGTATAAGAGAAATATTCTGGTATAAAATGCTTATAAAAGATTGATTTCATTGATACAATCACAGAATTATAAAATATTACAAAAAAAATAAACAATTGCTAGAGTCAATTTCAATTCATGGTGACCCCATGTGTGTCAGAGTAGAACTGTGGTCCATAGCGTTTTCAATGGTTAATTTTTCAGAAGTAGATTGCCAGGCTCTTCTTCCTAGGCACTTCTGAGTGGATTTAAACCACTAACCTTTCAGTTAGCAGCCCAACAGTTTAACTGTTTGTACCACCCGAGGACTCCCGTTAAATACTACAGCTGGAAGGAGTCTTAGATACCATTAAATCCAAACACTTCATTTTATAGTTAAAGAAGATAAATCTCTGAATGGTTAAATGACAGGAATATTTAGTTTCAGAGCCAACCTAGCACCTAGGTTTTCTGATTGCTCACTCAGGTACCCTACCACTATAACTTCTCTCATCTCTGAGAAACATTTCTCCTAAACCAGATGTGTCATAGAAATGATGGAAAATCCGTAACTCCCCTCAACAGCTTATCTAACAGTTTTAAATTCTTATTGACTCAGTCCAACCAACAGCAAATCCAACTAGTACTGTCTTCAGGGAAGATGAGTACAATTAGCAACTGCCTTGTCACAGAGGAAGAGGAGGAATTTCGCTGTGCTGCATGGTATTTATTGCTAACAAAGAAGGAATAGATAATTCCTTTTTATATGGCATCTTTTCTTTGAATTTGGAGATGTCATTCATAATAGATATATTTATATAGATATAATTTAAGAGTAATTTCTTCATTTTATATATAGATAATATAGAAATATTTCCTATAAAGTTAATTCTTTCAATTGAAGAAATAACTTCTTGGGACAGAAGTTATCAATATTTTTCTGCACAGTATAAATTAACTAACACACACTCACATCATTAACACAATAGTTCAAAAGGGGTAAGCGGAATAACAGAATATTGAGATGTGTATTCTTTTTTCTAAAATGTTATTCAATTTATTGTGATATCCTCCCAACTTCCTCCCAACACCCCCAATTCATTTTTCATAGCTCTAAGTGTAAGTTGAACATAGAGAAATGTTCTCAACCTGAAAAATAAGTTGGATATACAGAGATGTTTCCATCCTTGTTTTTTGTTTTATTATTGGGACCTCAATAGCTTCCTATCTAAAAGTTGTACAGCCTCACCTCACAAACACAGTTAGTTATTCAGTTCTCTGTGGTCCTATACCATTTGCATTCAGCCTTATTATAGCCCTTAACCACATCTTCTATTATAATCATTGCTTAGGTCTCTCCACTCAGTAGACTGTTCACTAAACATATGCATTCCAAACCCACTGCCGTCGAGTCGATTCAGACTCACAGTGACCCTATGGCACAGGGTAGAAATGCCCCACAGGATTTCTAACGCTGTAAGTCTTTACACAAGCAGACTGCCACATCTTTCTTCTGCAGAGTGGCTGGTGGGTTCAAACCACTGACTTTTTGGTTAGCAGCTGAGTACTATAACCACTACACCACGATAGCTCCTTAGATACGCATTAGGGCTCATAAAAACCAAAATGAAACTCACTGCCATCAAGTCAGTTCTGACTCATGGTGACCCTGTACAGCTCAGTAATCTCAGCAACAGCCTGGCACATAGTAGGAGCTCAATAATCACACTCTGAATTACTTGTGGTACTTAGTGAACAATATATGAATGCAGAATACTATCCAGGAATGTTTGTTGGACAAAGGAAATGGTCTATGTAACAGCACTTCAAGTTCTTTGGAAGGCACTGTAAATCTACAAGGCATTACTTTCCTTTATTGTATGGCAAATTGCTACAGTACTTTCCTTAAATGGTTCTTAGTGGCCTGGAAAGCTAATGTCTCTCACTAATTGCCTGACTTCCAGAGAGTTCCTTATGTAACTGGAATCACTTGAGTTACTTTGTTGCATGAAGTAATTTTGTTTTAAAAAGTGCTGCACACAAGAATTTATCTTAGCTACATCATTATTTGTAACCTTGGGGGAATGATAAATTAAAAAAAAAATCACATATGATAGAAAAAATGCTAAGGCCTGTGAAAATGTTTAACAGGTAGGGTAGGAGTGGGATACTACCCAATTCAAGTCTATTAAATCCAATACACAAAGTTTTTAGGTTCTCAAGTCCAGTTAGAATGAATAACATAAAACTTAAACGTACATATTTTGGTTTTCATAAAGATTCTTTCTGATTTAAAGAAATGGCAACATGATGTAGACAATAAAAGAAGTATTATGTAGGAACATGAGTTTAAATTTCACCTCACATGATTGCTGGCTAAAGCATGAAAAGTTGTCAAATTCAGTAAAACAACTGCTGGCTTTTATGTCCTAGAGCTATGTTATTTTCTTTACGGTCAAATTGAATAGAAATAGCAATCCATCTGCTGGTCTACTGAAATTTATAAAAAGGGAATTCCTTTATAACATACTGTTGTACAGAAATAAACACCAAGCAAACTTCCTTATCCTATCTGTGGAAGTTCACATTCAAAAACTGCTTCTCAAGCTCCATAGACACATCCAAGCTCCCTGAGGGACTGAATTACTGGGATGAGGGCTACCGACCATAGTCTTGGGGGACATCTAGCTCAACTGGCATAACACGGTTTATAATAAAGAAAATATTCTACATCCTACTTTGGTGAGAAGCATCTGGGACCTTAAAAGCTTGTGAGAGGCCATCTAAGATACTCCACTGGTTTCACCCCTTCGGGAGCAAGGGAGAATAAAGAAAACCAAAGACACAAGGGAAAGATTAGTCCAAACGACTAATGGACCACAACTACCACAGCCTCCACCAGACTGAGTCCAGCACAACTAGATGGTGCCCTGCTACCACCACCAACTGCTCTGACAAGGATCACAGTATAAGATCCCAAACAGAGCTGAAATAAATGTAAAATAAAAAGTCTAACTCACAAAAAAACAGCACTTACTGGTCTGACAGAGACTGGAGAAATCCCAAAAGTATGGCCCCCAGACACTCTTCTAACTCAGTACTGAAGTCACTCCTGAGGTTCACCCTTCAGTCAAAGATTAGACAGGCCCATAAAACAAAATGAGACTAATGGGGCACACTGGCCAGGGGCAAGGATGAGTAGGCAGGAGGGGACAGGAAAGCTGGTAACATGGGAATTCAAGGTTGAGAAGGGGAGAGTGTTGACAGGTCGTGGAGGTGGCAACCAATGTCACAAAACAATATGTGTATTAATTGTTTAATGAGAAACTAATTTGCTCTGTAAACCTTCATCTAAAGCACAATAAAAAATATCATTAAAAAATACTGTTCCAACTTACTGGCCTGACAGAGACTGGAGAAACCCCAAGAGTATGGCCCCCGGACACCCTTTTAGCTCAGTAATGAAGTCACTCCTGAGGTTCACCGTCAGCAACAGATTAGACAGCCCCATAAAACAAAATGAGACTAATGGGGCACAACAGTCCAGGGACAAGGACTAGAAGGCAGGAGGGGACAGGGAAGCTGGTAATAGGGAACCCAAGGTTGAAAAGAGAACATGTCGACATGTCGTGGAGTTGTTAACCATTGTTATAAAACAATACGTGTACTAACTGTTCAATGAGAAACTATTTGTTCTGTAAACCTTCATTTAAAGTACAATAAAAAATCTAAAAAAAAAAAATAGTAAAATCTTAAAAAAAAAAAAAACTGTTGCTCAGACTGCCAAATGTAATTCTAATGTCATAAGTTAATGAAAAGGTTTTAGTGTCCATCTGCAATGCTACCACCACCACAGAAAACAAAATAAAAACACAGCATTTCCAATCTGTTGATCAACTCACACATGAACATATCCATTTATCAGTAAATGCATTTGTTTCAGTGTGTCCCTCTGGGATTTAGGAGTTCCAAATGCACAATATGGGATCAGGCTGAATGATATACACCTAAGCACTGTATTCATATCTTACTAATTCTTCATTAAAGAGATACCCCGGAGAAGTCCTCATGTTGTCAATGTCTTCTGATCATAGATATTTTCAGCAAACATTTATTGAACCCCTATTATATGCAATGTGGACTACTAGTTGCTATAAGTAGCTGTAAAATTTTATTTTTGCCCTCAAGAAATTTCTATCAGGGTAGACGGACCGACTGACGGGAGGGACGGGAGGCGAGCAAGATGGCACAGACTCTGGGCACCAAGAGGAAAATCTGTTACTACTACGACAGGGATGTTGGAAATTACTATTATGGACAAGGTCACCCAATGAAGCCCCACCGAATCCGCATGACTCACAATTTGCTGCTCAACTATGGTCTCTACCAAAAGATGGAAATCTATATTAGACTTCAGATGCACAAAATTGGGTTAATCATTATCCTTGGTTATAATCATCATTGGTTCCTGTCTAACCTTCCTTTTTAAAATGTTTATTTTGCTTATTTATTCATTTAGGTATTTTAATAATGCAACGAAACACTCATATTCCCACAATCCTAATCACTCTTCTAAATTTTGTGTTTATCATCATTTTTTTATAAAATAAGTTTATCATATGCATAATGTCTAAGAGAATAAAATACCTTGGAATAAATCTAACCAGGGACATGAAGGATTTAAACAATGAAAACTATAAAACACTGCTGAAAGAGATTAAAGAAGACTTAAGTAAATGGAAATATGTTCCATGTTCATGAATTGGAAGACTTAATATTGTTAAGATGTCAGTACTACCCAAAGGGATCTATAGATTCAACACAATCCTGATCAAAATTCCAATAGTCTTCTGTACAGAAATAGAAAAACCAATCCTCAACTTTGTAAGAAACAGCAAGAGGCCCCGAATAGCTAAAGCAGTGTTGAAAGAGAAGAATAAAATAGGAGGACTCACACTTCCTGATTTAAAAATACACTATACAGCTACAGTAATCAAAACAGCCTGGTACTATTGTAACAATAGACATATAGACCAGTGTGATAGAATTGAGAGTCCAGGAATAAACCCACACATCTGTGGTCAACTGATTTTTGACAAGGGTGGTAAGCCCATTTAGTGGGAAAAGAAGAGGTTCTTCAATACATAGTGCTGAGAAAATTGGATTTCCACATGCAGAAAAATGAAACAGGGTCCACACCTCACACCATACATAAAAACAAATTCAAAATGGATTAAGGACCTAAATGTACAAACTAAAACCATAAAATTCTTAGAAGAAAAAGCAGGGACAACACTGTCAGGCCTAGCTTTTGACAATGGATTATCTAGTAACAAAAACACAAGCAGCAAAAAACACAAACAAAATAAATAAATGGGACCTCATAAAAATTAAAAACTTTTGTTCATTGAAAGACTTTACCAAAAAAGTGAGTAGACAAGCTACCGACTGGAAGAATAGCTTCGGAAACCATACATCTGACAAGAACCTAATAACCAAAATATATATAAAACTTTGACAACTTAACAACAAAAAAACAAATAACCCAGTCATAAAATGGGCAAAGGACTTGAATAGACATTTCACCAAAGAGGACATACAGATGGCCACCAAACACATGAAAAGATGCTCAGCATCATTAGCCATCAGAGAGATGAAAGTCAAAACCACAATGAGATACAATTTCACTCCCACTAGGATGGCTAAGATAAAAAAAAAAAAAACCAGAAACCAACAAATGTTGGTGAGGATGTGGGGAAATTGGAACCATTGCTGGTGATAATGCAAAATGGTACAGCCATTGTGGAAAACAGTGTGGCAGTTCCTGAAAAAACTAAAACTAGAACTACCATATGACCCAGCAATCCAGCAATTCCACTCCTAGGTATATACCCAAAAGACTTGAAAGCAGGGACACAAACAGAGACTTGTACACCAGTGTTCATTGCAGCACTGTTCACAATAACCAAAAGGTGGACACAGCCTAAATGCCCATCAACAGATGAATGGATAAACAAAATGTGGCACATACATACAATGGAATACCACTCAGCCAGTAGGAAGAATGAAGTCTTGACACATGCTACAATATGGATGGAGCTGGAAGACATTATGCTGCATGAAAAAAGTTAATCACAAAAGGACAAATATTGTATGACCTCACTTATGTGAAAAGACAAATGTACAGAGAACAAAGTATATTAGTGGTTAACAGGGGCGGGTGGGGGGGAAAAGAGGGGGTGGTTAACGGAGATGGAAATATCGCGTTGATTAAGGGTAGGGTTGCACAGCCGATTATTGTAATTGCTGTCAATAAGTTGTACACCTGTAAAAAGTGGAATTGGCAAAAACTGTGATAGATATACCCGCTCCTCACTTATAGACATAGTTAAGTTCCAAAGACCAGGTTGTTATGTGAAAATCTGCTTTATACGAAAATAGAAGATGACCACATCACATCACAAAATGGAGGATGACTACATCATTACATAACTGCCAAGTTACATCATTACATAACTGCCAAACCACTGAGAAGCATGGCCCAGCCAAGCTGACATATAACCTTAACCATCACAGCCATCGTTACTCTTGCCTTGCACCTCAGCATTTATTACTGCCAGATGTACGTCATTAATGCAAAAAATAGTCAGATAGTAGATTTTTTACTGTTGTTATAAATGCAAAATGTCTGATAACAAAATGTCCATAAGTGAGCAGTGGGTATATTTACAACAATAACAAAAAAAAAAAAAAAAAAGCTGCTGAGGCTGATTATGTACAACCAAAAACCTCAAAGGTTTTTCCTTCTTAGTTTGAAGCTTTAGGGTCATGGTTTCACGGGATGTCCCAGTTAATTAATTGGCCTAATAACATGTTTAGTCTCTGTTCTACCTCCTAGTTTGATGTGTAGTGCCAGGGGAGGGGGCAGTCTTAAAAGTTCACAAGCGGCCATCCAGTACACAACAATGGGTCTCTACTGGCCTGGGAAAACAGAGGAAGGAGGAGAGTCAGGAATAGGAGGAGGATATGGGATGTGTGGCTAATTGCCTCTATGAACAACTGCCTCCTTTGTCAAAAGACCAGAAGAACTGGATGGTGCCTGGCTACCATTACTGAACATCTTGATCAAAGATTGTGTAGAAGAATCCTGATGAAAAGGGGAAAATGTAGAATTTCAAATTCTCATGGACTCCAGATTTCCTGGAGCCATGAAGGTTGGATGACTCCCTGAAACTATTGTTCTGAGATCATCTTTAAACCTTAAACCAAAAATAGCCACCTGAAGTCTTCTTAAAACCAAACAGTAGCTTCGCTTAACTAGTAAAAAATGTCTGCCTTGAGCATTATGCTCTTTTAAGAACTATCTATATGGGATCAGATTAACAACAGCAACTAGAAAGATTAGATAGGAACCTTAGGGGGCAGTGAATTTTTGTTGATGGGGGAGGAATAACTCAGAAAAGGAGGATGAGAATCATTACAGAACTCGAAGAATGTAATCAAATGTCACTAAATGGTACATGTAGCAACTGTTGAATTGATGTATGTTTTGTTGTGTATATTCTCAACAACAATAAAATAAATAATATTATATATAGATATAAAAAAAAGAAAAGAAAGAAATTTCTATCATTATAGACCTTAAAGAAAGAAATGTGGAGCAGGGAGAATGAAAATACTTAAAACTATTTGTCCTAAAAAAGAACAAACCTTGCATTTTATGTTACTATATTTAAAATATGTTTACTCTCCCCGTTAAAGACATCATAAGTTTGCTTTTTTTCAGGAGGTTTGGTTAAGTGTCGTATGAATATGATTCCAGTGACTTTGGGCATACAAACTTCTACTATACACAACGGAGTGCCCAAGGGACACTCCAGGGAACTGGCTATTGATACAAACATCATCAGGCTGAAGAGCATGGGTCATAGAACATATGAGGACAGAGGTATTTTGCCTTTCATGCTCTGTGTTTTTATTTTTAATTGAATAAATATTGTAGTATACCCACCATGTGCCCAACATATTGTATTAGACAATGGAAATACAAAAATGAATAAGATATGGTCCCTGCCCTCATGAAATCAAAGTCTTCAGAAGGCTTATAAACAATAATAGTCTGGAGATGTTTGCAAAGACCAAATTTCACGCATTTTATACTCTTTTTTTCTTAGACAATGGCCCCACCATCTACCTAGTCATCCCAAGGATCATTACAGAGTCATTTCTCTCCTTTAATCCAAACATTTAAACAGAGCACAAGCCCTGTTGACCCAAACTTCTAAATTTCTCTCAAACCAATTCCTACTGCCACTACCACTCTTTCTATGTGGAATGATGCAACTATCTCTGTATTTATCAGAATTGTTTCATTTGGCATGGATAGAAACATAATTCAATCAAGCCTAAACAAAAACAAAAGGGGGGCTTCCAAAAGGAAGGAAAGTTGGGTACCCTATAGAATCAAAAGAATAATTATGGGACCCACTGCAACTATAGGGCACTTAGCAATCAGAAACCAGGACTACTTACTTACCTATTAATACCCTTCACCTGTTGCCTATGCTCCACTATACACTGTAGCCTTTTTCACTCCTACTGTAATGGGTTTACTCCAAGCATCAGGGAAGATGGCCCATGGAAGACCCAGGTTTCTATCATTTCCATTTAGGAACCTTAAGAGAATGCTCTGTCTCCTGTGTTAAAAAAAAAAAAAAAAAAAAAAACAACCAAACTCGTTGCCGTCGAGTCAATTCCAATTCATAAGGACTCTATAGGACAGAGTAGAAATGCTCCATAGGGTTTTCAAGGAGCGGCTGGTGGATTCGAACTGCTCACAATTTGGTTAACAGCCGTAGCACACCATAGCTCTTGACCACTGTGCCACCAGGACTCTAAGTCTCCTATGTTAGCATACTTAAAATTCTAACCCCAGGATCTGACTGACCTAACTTGAGTCACATGCCTAGTCCTTAGATAGAACAGAGTGCCCAGGGATGGGATGCCATCATGGCCCATGCCTAGGAGACATGTGCGCCTCTCTGACTGAAGAGAAGGTGCAGGTGAAGTGACTGGAGGCCTCACCAAAAACACGGAGTAGGAGAGGAACAGATACTCAGAGAAAAAGAGAAAGACTCTGTTACCAACAAAATGGGAAAGGGATACTGAGCAGACAAACTGGCGTCAACTATGGCATCTTAAGTTATCTCTCTGCATTTCATCTTGTCCTTTGCTGATCTATTCTCCAAATCTCTGCTAGAGTAGTCTTCCCTAAATGCATCTCTCACCATTTTGCCTCCCCCAATTCTTTTAACAGCTGCCTTTACTTTTCGGAGTAACATATGTCACCATCATGTCCCTGCCTCCTGTGCCATCCACAACACGTCCAGGCAGACCAAACCTCTTGCAAGTCTCCCAACACTCCAGGCTCTTTCAAACCCCTATTCCCTTGATCTTCCCTGGAATGTTCTACCTTCCTCCACTTCGTTAATTTCTATTCATCCTTTGGAGTCCCTGTGTAGTGCAAATAGTTAACAAGCTTGGCTGCTAACCAAAAGGTTGGCAGTTGGAGTCTATCCAGAGCCAACTTGGAAAAAGTCTTGGTGATCTACTTCTGAAAAATAAGCCACTGAAAACCCTATGGAGCACACTTTTACTCTGACAAACATTGGGTCAGCATGAGTTGGAACTGACTTAACAACAACTGGTATTCATCCTTTAAGAATCCATTCAACTATCAATAGTAATCTGCTTCTATACTCACCTCTCTAGGCCTCAGATTTATCATCTGCAATATGAGTGCTGGTCATTATTAATTTTCAGGGGAAATCTCTCCAAACCTCAATGTGCTTCCCTCGTAACTGAAAGGTAAATCTCTGCTTTCTTTTACAAGGCCGAGAGGACTGACAAAAGCCACAGAAATATATCATATGACTTCTAGCAAATTTCTCTCTATCTAGCAGTAAAATGCTGTCTAACTCTAAAATCCTAGCTTTACTGTAAATTAAAAATATGAAACCTGGGAGGCGGAGCCAACATGGACAAAAGTAGCATGTCGTCCCTCTGCTGCAAAGACCTGAAAAACTAAGTAAAACAGATACAAACTTTAGTCTTGGAACCCTAAGCATCAAATGAATGGATAGAGAACTGGATCAAACACAGAATGGAATAGGAAACTGACAGAGAACAGAGAATGAGGAGAGCTACAGAGTGGAAGTTCCCTACCAGCTAACAAGGCACGGATTCGCCATCTTGGACTACAACCACCAAGGACTGCGGACAGGGAATACAGGAAGGCAACTTCACAGAGCTCCCAACAGGAGACAGAGCACCTGGTAACCAGAGATACAAGCTTTCCATTCCTCATCCTTCTTCCTACTACGTGGCCTCCACAGCTTTCCAATGGGCCATGATCACTTGGCCGGAGAGATACCAGCTCACTGCTGCCTGGGTCCATCCTGCTCCCACCGATCAGCTCCTTCGGCATCATTTTTTGTTTGTTGTTGTTCTGTTGGCTTTTTTTGTTTTGTCTCTCTCCTTTCATTCCTTTCCTATCTCTCACTCAGCTAGCCCCGTGTGCCGTCCCTTTCCCTTCTTGACAGGCTGTGCCACACCGCTTGGCTACTGGCATACGGCCTCCCCAGGTCTGTGCCACCCCCACCGGCAGGCTCCCTCTGCACCTTTTTTTTTTTTTTTTCAGTTTCTTCTTTCTCTACCTTCCTTCCTTTCCTTCCTCCCACCCACCTAGCTCCATAAGGTGCCCCCGCCCCTTCTCAATGGGCAATGTCGCACTGCGCATCTAGACAGCCACTGGCACACAGCCTCCCCGGCTCCCTGTTCCTTTCTTTTCCCCCATCCACCTAGCCCCATGTGCCAACCCCATACCTTCATGATGGGCTGTGCTGCACCACTGGGCTAGAAAATCACCAGCACAGGCCTCCCCAGGTCCACACCACCCCCACTACCTGGCTCCTTCAGCACCATATCTTTTCTGTTGGTTGGTTTGTTTTTGTTTGTTTCTTCTGTCTCTCACTTCCTTTCTTTCCTGTCTCCCAGCTTCATCTCCCCATGCACTGTCCTCATTCTTTCTCAAAAGGCCTTACCACACCACATGGTTAGACAGCCTCCAGCACATGGCTTCCATGGGTTTTATATATGTCATCCCTTTTCCTACTTGCGTGCGTGGTTTCTGCTGAGTAATCAGAGCTTAGTCTTACTGTTTCCCCATTGTACGTGACCTTTCATTTTTCTTCAGCTGCTCTCAGGATTCTTTCTTTGTCTGGTTTTAATGAGTGTGATTATGATAAATCTTGGTGATTTTCTTTTGAGGTCTATCCCATATGGGGTTGCACATGGTCCGGCAGGGTCTGCACACCCCTACCCACTGAATCCTACAACAATGCCATTCTATTTACTTTTTTTTTCCTTATTTCCTTCTTTTTTTGCTTCTGTTTCTCTCTCTTCTTTCTCTCACCCTGTTAGCACAACACATCCTCTCCCTTCCCTCCTCCCTATCGCCACGCTCCCAAATGGCACCAGGGCAGACACCCAGATCCCCGGACCCCACCCTGCACTGCCCCACAGCCCTGCCCCATAACCCAAGTTCATGCCCCAAATGACCCATACCCAGCCCTCCCCCTCGTTGGGCCTGCAGTGCTGTACCATAGCTGAGTGACCAGCCCTGCCCACCTGGACAAGGTGGTAAGAAGTATTGTTGTGTTCACAGACAAGCAACAAAATATGCCCAGCCCGCCTGCCCAGACATAACCAAATAAGCAGGATGAAACAAACAAATCTACAATCAATAAATGAATAAAATAATTCCGGACCCTAGAGACAGCAGACTATAACAAAAATATTGAAAAAAACAGGACAGGATGGCTTCAGAAAACGACCAAAATAAAACACCAGATGACCTTCCAGTAGAAGAATAGGCATTGGAACTACTGATAGGGAATTCAAAAGTCTAATATTTGCATCTCTCTAAGAGATCAAGAAAGAGATGAAGGAAAACACAGACAAAAACAAGGAAAAAATAGACAAAATCATGGAAAATACAGACAAAATTAGGGAAAACACAAAGCAATGGAAAAATGCAGTAAAATAATACAAGAACAAAATGTCAAAATAAATAAAAAACTAGAAATCATACACAAACAGGAATCAGAAATTCAAAAGATAAACAAGACTTCAGAAATGGACAGTGCAATGTAAGGTTTTAGTAGCAAATTTGAAACAATGGAAGACAGCATCAGCAAAATTGAAACAAATCCTTGAATACTACTTTGTTTCAGGAAAAATCAGAGAACAGAATGACAAAAAATGAAGAAACCCTGAGAACAATGTGGGATAGAATCAAAAGCAAAAATCTGCATGTGATCAGAGGTCCAGAACAGGGGGAGAAAATGGAAAACACAGAGAGGATCACTGAAGATTTGCCAACAGAAAACTTTCCTAATTATCATGAAAGATGAAAAGTCGACCATCCAAGAAGCTCAATAAACCCCATATAGGATAGACCTCAAAAGAAAATCACCAAGACATATCATAATCACACTCATTAAAACTAGACAAAGAAAGAATCCTGAGAGCAGCTGAAGAAAAATGAAAAGTCACGTACAATGGGGAAACAGTAAGACTAAGCTCTGATTACTCAGCAGAAATCACGCACGCAAGAAGGAAAAGGGATGACATATATAAAACCTTGAAAGAAAAAAATTGCCAATCAAGAATAATATATCCTGCAAAACTGTCACTCAAATATGATGGCAAAGTTAGGATATTTCCAGATAAACAGAAATTAAGAGAATATGTAAAAACCAAACCAAACTTACAAGAATTCTTAAGGGGAGTCCTTCAGTTAGAGAATCAACAACCTCAGACAACAAAATGAATCTAGGACAAAGCACAGCATCAGCCAGATACCAACCTATGTAATGAACTCTCAAAGATAAAACAAAACTAAAAGATTTACAATAGGGAAACAGAGAGGTCAATTTGTAAATGCAACAATATCAGAACAATAAAATAGGGAATAAATGGTGTAGGTATACAACAAAGGAGAGAAAGTCAGGATGATATCAAGTAATAAAATATTGGTTTAACCATAAGAAGATAAGGGTAATTTCAAGGTAACCACAAAGAAAGTTAACAAGCTAACTCACTAAAATAAAGAAGAAAAACGAAGAATCAGTAAACAAAAAATCTACAAAAACAAAAGAAACAAAAAAATCCACAAATAAAAGGAATTCAGCACAGGAGAGTAAGACGAACAAAGAAAACATCAGCACCACAAAAAAAGCACTACAAAATGACAGCAATAAACTCACACCTATTGATAACCACATTGAATGTAAATGGCTTAAATGTGCCTGTAAAGAGACAGAGTGAAAGAATGGATAAAAAAAACAGGGCCCATTAATATGCTGTCTATAAGAGACATACCTTAGACACAAAGACATAAATATACTAAAAACCTAAGGATGGAAAAAAATATATCAAGCAAACCACCACCAAAAAAGAGCAGGAGTGGCAATACTAATTTCAGACAAAACAGACTTTAAGGCAAAATCCACCATAAAAGACAAGGAAGGACATTATATAATGATTAAAGGGACAATTCACCATGAGGACATAACCATAATAAATACCTATGCACCCAATGACAGGGCTCCAAAATACATAAAACAAACTCTAACAGCACTGAAAAGACAAATAAACAGTTCCACAGTAATAGTAGGAGACTTCAACACACCACTCTTGATAAAAGAACATCTAGAATGAAACTCAACAAAGACGCAGAAGATCTAAAGGCCACAATTAGCCAGTTTGGCCTGATAGACATATATAGAACACTACCCAAGAGCAGCAAAGTACACATTCTTTTCCAATGCCCAGAATAGACCACATGTTAGGTCACAAACAACCCTCAACAAAATCCAAAAAACTGAGATAATACAAAGCATCTTCTCTGATCACAACACCATAAAAGCAGAAATTAATAACAGAAAGACCAAGGAAAAAAAATCAAATACATGGAAACTCAATAACACCCTGCTTAAAAACGACTCAGTAATACAAGAAATCAAAGATGGAATCAAAAACTTCCTTGAATCAAATGAGAATGAAAACAAATCACACCAAAACCTTTGGGACACAGCAAAGGCCGTGCTCAGAGGTCAATTTATACCAATAGATGCACACATCAAAAAAGAAGAAAGTGACAAACTCAAAATATTAGCTACAAAACTCGAGCAAACAGAAAGAGAACAGCAAAAGAAGCCCACAGCCACCAGAAGAAAGGAAATAATAAAGAACAGAGCAGAAATAAAGGAAATAAGAGAATACAAAAACAGTAGAAAGAATCAGCAAAACTAAAAGTTGGTTCCTGGAAAGGATCAACAAAATCAACAAACCATTGGCCAAACTGACAAAAGAAAAAACAGGAGAGGAAGCAAATAACCCAAAAAAGAAATAAAATGGGGACATTACAACAGACCTAACTGAAATAAAAAGGACCATAACAGAGTACTAAGAAAAATTATTCTCCAAAAAATTTGAAAACCTAGAGGAAATAAACAAATATCTAGACACATACTGCCTACCTAAACTAACACAAAGTGAGGCAAAAAAATCTGAACAGATCCATAACACGTCAAAAGTTTTTAAGTGACAGTTATGAAAACAAAACCACACCAACTGATGAGATGACATTTTACATAAATTAATCAGTCTTTTATCTTCCAAATACTCAAGGAATTGCCACTGCTTTACCAACCAGACACTAGCTGGGTTAGAGCCATTTCCCAGTCTCTATTTTTTTTTTTCCCAAATAATTTTAGTCTCTTTTTTTTTATTGTACTTCAGGTAAAGGCTTACAGAACAAATAGTTTCTCATGAAACAGTAGTACACATGTTGTTTATGACATTGGTTAACAACCCCACAACATGTCAACCCTCTAACTTCTCAACTTTTTTTTTTTTTTGTGAAAATACACATAGCCAAAGATACACCATTTCAAAAATTTCTACATGCACACTTCAGTGACATTGACTACGCTCTTCCAATTGTGCTGTTATTCTCACTTAAGATGAAGGCTTACAGAACAAAATAGTTTCTCAATTAATGGTTACTGCAAATGTTGCCCTATGACAATGGTTAACAATCTCACAACACATCAATATCCTTACTCAACCTTGGGTTCCCTATCACCAGCTTCCTTCTCCCCTTCTGCCTTCTGGCCCTTGTCACTGGACTACTGTACCTCGTTAGTCTCATTTGCTTTTACAGGGCTATCCACTGCCAGGCTTAACAGTGAACCTTGGAGATAACTTCACCACATAGCTAAAAGGGTGTCTGGGGGCCATACTCTCAGGGTTTCTCTAGTCTCCTTTAGGCCAGTAAATCTGGTCTTTTTTTTTGTTTTTTTGTGAGTTAGAATTATGCTCCACATCCTTCTCCAGCTCTGTCCAGAATCCTCTGTTGTGATCCTGCTCAGAGCAGTCAGTGGTGATAGCTGGGCACCATCTAACTGTACTGGACTCAGTCCAGTGTAGAACTTGGTAGCTGTGGACAATTAGTCCTTTGGACTAATCTTTTCCTTGTATCCTGTTCTCTTCATTCTCCCTTGCTCCCGAAGGGATGAGACCAGTGGAGTGTCTCAGACGGCCGCTCACAGGCTTTTAAGACCCCAGACACTACTCACAAAGGTAGAATGTAGAGCATTGTCTTTATAAGGTGTTATGTCAATCAAGCTAGATGTTCCCTGAGACCATGGTCCCCACAGCCCTCCACCCAGCAATTCAGTCCCTCAGGGAGTTTGGATGTGTCTATGGAGCTTCCATGACCTTTCCTTGTACAAGTTGTGCTGGTTTCTCCTGTATTGTATAATGTCTCACCCTTCACCCAAGATACCACTTATCTATTGCCTATTTAGTATTTCCCCTGACCCCAACTCCTCCCATCCCTGGTAACGAACAAAGATTGTTACATTTTGTGTGTGAACTTTTTCATTGGTTTTTACAATAGAGATCTCATACAGTATTTGTCCTTTTGTGACTGACTTATTTCACTCAGCATAATGTCCTCCAGTTTCATCCATCTTATGAGTTGCTTCACAGATTCATCATTGTTCTTTCTCATTGCGTAGTACTCCATTGTGTGTATGTACCATAGTTTGTTTATCCATTCATCTGTTGATGGACATCTAGGTTGTTTCCATCATTTTGCTATTGTGAACAATGCTGCCATGAACTTAGGTGTGCATATGTCTATTTCAGTGACGACTCTTATTTCTCTGGGATATATTCCTAGGAGTGGAATTGCTGGATGGAATGGTATGTCTATTTCTAGCTTTCTGAGGAAGTGCCATCTCATTCTCCAGAATGGTTGTATGATTTTGCATTCCCACCAGCAGTGCATAAGAGTTCTGATCTCCCCGCAGCCCCTCCAACATTTGTTATTTCCAGTGTTTTTGATTCGTACCAGTAATGCGGGGGTGAGATGATATCTCATTGTGGTTTTAATTTGCATTTCTCTAATGGCTAGTTATCACGAGCATTTCCTCATGTATCTGTTGGCCATTTGGATGTCTTCTTTGGTGAAGTGTCTGTTCATTTCCTTTACCCATTTATTAATAGGATTATTTGTTTTTCTGTTGTAGAGGTGTTGGATTTTATTGTAGATTATGGAGATTAGACCTTTGTCCGACTTGTACTGTCCAAAAATTTTTCCCAGTCTGTAGGTTCTCTTTTTACTCTTTTGGTGAAGTCGTTTGAAGAGCATAGGTGTTTGATTTTTAGAAGATCCTAGTTATCTAGATTATCTGTTGGGGTTTGTGCATCGATGGTTATGGTTTGTATTCTGTTAATGCTGTGTATTAAGGCATGAAATGCTGGTCCTATTTTTTCTTCTATGAACTTTATAGTTTTAGGCTTTATATTCAGGTCTTTGATCCATTTGGAAGTAGTTTTTGTATACGGTGTGAGGGATGGGTCCTGTTTCATTTTTTTGCAGATGGATATCCAGTTTTGCCAGCACCATTTGTTAAAAAGACTGTCTTTTCCCCATTTGATGGACTTCGGGCCCTTGTCAAAAATCAGGTGACAGCAGGTGGATGGATTTACATCTGGGTTCTCAATTCTGTTCCATTGCTCAATGTATCTGTCGTTGTACCAGTACCAAGCTGTTTTGACTACTGTAGTGGCATAGTAGGTTCTGAAGTCAGGCAGTGTGAGTCCTCCAACTTTATTCTTCTTCTTCAGTAGTGCTTTACTTATTCGGGGCTTATTCCCTTTCCATATAAAGTTAATGATTAGTTTGTCCACCTCTTTGAAGAATGTTGTTGGTATTTGGATCGGGATTGCATTGTATTTGTAAATTGCTTTGGGTAGAATTGTCATTTTCACAATGTTGAGTCTGCCTATCCATAAGCATGGTATGTTTTTCCATTTATGTAGATCCCTTTGGGTTTCATGCAGTACTGTTTTGTAGTTTTCTTTGTATAACTCTTTTACACCCCTGGTCAGATTTATTCCTAAGTATTTTATCTTTTTAGGGGCTATTGAAAATGGTATTGTTTTCCTGATTTCCTTTTCATCATTTTCCTTATTGGTGTATAGGAATCCAACTGATTTTTGAATGTTTATCTTGTATCATGCTACTCTGCTGAATCTTTCTATTAGTTCCAGTAGACTTCTCGTGGAGTCTTTAGGGTTTTCTACATATAGTATTGTATCATCTGCAAACAAGGACGGTTTAACTTCTTCATTACCAATTTGGATGCCCTTTATTTCTTTTTCTTGCCTTACTGCTCTAGCTAGAACTTCCAGAACAATATTAAATAGGAGTGGTGATAAAGGGCATCCTTGTCTTGTTCCTGTTTCCAAGGGGAATGTTTTCAGCTTCTCTCCATTAAGAATGACGTTGGCTGTTGGTTTTGTATAGATGCCCTTTATTCTGTCGAGAAATTTCCCTTCTATACCTATTTTATTGAGAGTTTTTATCAGAAATGGCTGTTGGACTTTGTCAAATGCCTTTTCTGCATCAACTGAGATGATCATGTGACTCTTTTATTTCCTTTTATGTGGTGGATTACGTTGATTGATTTTCTAATGTTGAACCATCCTTGCATACACGGTATGAATCCTACTTGGTCATGGTGTATTATTTTTTGATATGATGCTGAATTCTATTGGCTAGAATTTTGTTCAGAATTTTTGCATCTATATATATTGGTCTGTAATTTTCTTTTTTTTTGTGTTTTCTTTGCCTGGTTTTGGTATCAGTGTTATGCTGGCTTCATAGAATGAATTTGGAAGAGTTGCTTCCTCTTCTATGCTCTGAAATAGCTTGAGTAGTACTGGTAGAAGCTGTTCTGTAAATATTTTGTAGAATTCTCCAGTGAAGCCATCTGGGCCAGGGCTTTTTTTGTTTGGGAGTTTTTTGATTACCTTTTCAATCTCTTCTCTTGTTATGGGTCTGTTCAGATTTTCAACATCACTTTGTTGTAGTTTGGGTAGACCGTGTGTTTCTAGAAATTTATCCATTTCCTCTAGGTTTTCAAATTTGTTGGAGTATAGTTTTTCATAATATTCTGTTATAAACCTTTTTATTTCGGTTGGGTCTGTTGTAATGTCCCCCATTTCATTGCTTATTTGGGTTATTTGTGTCCTCTCCTGTTTTTCTTTTGTCAGTCTGGCCAGTGGTTTGTCGATTTTGTTGATTCTTTCAAGGAGACAACTTTTGGTTTCGCTGATTATTTCTATTGTTTTTCTGTTCTCTATTTCATTTATTTCTGCTCTGATCTTTACTATTTCCTTTCTTCCAGCGGTTGTGGGCTTTTTTTTGCTGTTCTCTTTCTATTTGTTTGAGTTCTGTAGTTAATGTTTTGATTTTGTCCCTCTCTTCTTTTTTGACATGTGCATCTATTGCTATAAATTGTCCTCTGAGGACTGCCTTTACTGTGTCCCAAAGGTTTTGGTATGATGTGTTTTCATTCTCATTTGATTCTAGGAATTTTTTGATTCCATCTGATTTCTTCTATTACCCACTGATGTGTAAGCAGGGTATTGTTCAGTTCGCATGTAATTGATTCTTTTTTCCTTGCTCTTTCTATTGTTAATTTCTACCTTGATGGCATTGTGGTCAGAGAAGATACTTTGAATTATCTCAACGTTTTGGATCTTGTTGAGGATTGCTCTGTGGCCCAAGATGTGGTCTATTCTGGAGAACGTTCCATGTGCATTGGAAAAGAATGTGTACTTTGCAGCGGTTGGATGAAGTATTCTATATATATCTATGAGGTCAAGTTGGCTGATTGTGCCCTTTAGGTCTTCTGTATCTTTGCTGAGTTTCTTCTTAGTTGTTCTGTCCTTTACTGAGAGTGGTGTGTTGAAATCTCCTAACATTATTGTGGAACTGTCAATTTCTCTTTTCAGTGTTGTTAGAGTTTGTTTTATATATTTTGGAGCCCTGTCATTGGGTGCGTAGATGTTTATTATGGTTATGTCTTCATGATAGATCATCCCCTTAATCATGTCCTTCTTTGTCTTTTATGGTGGATTTTGTTTTAAAGTCTATTTTATCTGAGATTAGTATTGCCACTCCTGCTCTTTTTTGGTAGTTGTTAGCTTGATATATTTTTTTCCAACCTTTGACTTCTAATAAATTCACATCTTTGTTTCTAAGGTGTGTCTCTTGTAGACAGCATATTGATGGATCCTGTTTTCTTATCCATTCTGTCACTCTCCATCTCTTTATGGGTGCATTGAGTCCATTTATATTCAGTGTAATTACTGATAGATGTGAGTTTCTTGCTGTCATTTTGTAGTGCTTTTTTTTGTGGTGCTGACATTTTCTTTGTTCCTCTTACTCTCCTGTGCTGAGTTGCTTCTGTTTGTGGATTTGTTGTTCATTTATTTAGTTTTAGTAGGTTTTGTTTTTGCTGAGACTTTATGTCTTTCCTCTTTATTTTTATGAGTATGTTTGTTAACTTTCTTTGTGGTTACCCTGAATTTTACCCTTATCTTTCTAAGTTTGAAGCAGTCTACCATTACTTGGTATCACCTTGCCTTCCTCTCCATTAGAAGGTTCTATACCTATGCCATTTATTCACTCTTTTATTGTTTTGATGTTGTTGTCATTTACTGATTAACTGCTCAGATTCCCTGCTGTATTTCTTTTGGTTTTGGATAGTCCTCGAGAGTTCATTTCCTAGACTGGTACCTGGCTGGTACGATCCTGTGTCCTAGATTCTGCCTGTGAGCTGAAGTTGTTTGTTCTCAGGTCGAAGAACTCTGTTCAATAATTCTTCTAAGTTTGGTTTGGCTTTTACATATTCCCTTAATTTCTGTTTATCTGGAAATGACCTAATTTCACCATCAAATTTGAATGAGAGTTTTGCAGGATATATTATTCTTGGCTGGCAATTTTTTTTCTTTCAAGATTTTATATATGTCATCCCATTGCCTTCTTGCCTGCATGGTTTTTGCCAAATAATCTGAGCTTAGTCTTATTGTTTCTCCTCTGTATGTGACTTCTTGTTTTTCACGAGCGGCTCTCAGGATTGTCTGTCTTTGGTTTTGGCGAGTGTGAATATGATAGGCCTTGGTGATTTTCTTTTGGGGTCTCTTCTATATGGGGTTCGTTGAGCTTCTTGGATGGCCAGCTTTTCATCTTTCATGACATTGGGGAAGTTTTCTGTCAGCAGTTCTTCAATGATCCTCTCTGTGTTTTCTATTTTCTCCCCCTGTTCTGGAATTCCAATCACTTGCAGATTTTTGCTTTTGATTGTGTCCCACATAACTCTCAGGGTCTCTTCATTTTTATTTGTTCTTTTTTCTGAGTTTTCCTCAAAGAGAATTATATCCAAGTGTTCGTCTTCAATTCCACTGGTCCTGTCTTCCACCGTTTCAAATCTGCTTCTCAGCCCTTCTATGACATCATCCATTTCCGAAATCTTGTTGTTTATCTTTTGGATTTCTAATTGTTGTTTTTGTATAATTTCTAGTTGTGAATTTATTTTGGCGTTTTGTTCCTGCATTATTTTCCTGAATTCTTCCAATTTTTTGTCCGTATTTTCCATGAATTTGTCTATTTTTTCCTCATGTTTGTCAGCTTTTTGCCTCAGCTCTTGGAGGAGTCTGAGTATTAGAGATTTGAATTCCCTATCAGGTAGTTCTAGTGCATTTTCGTCCACTGGAGAGTCATCTGGTGTTTTATTTTGGATGCCTAATGGAACCATCCTGTCCTGTTTTTTTAAACGTTTTGATATTTTCTGCTGTCTTCTGGGGATTCAGTAGTTATTTTTCACATTTATTGACTGTAGATTTATTTGTTTCGTCCCCTTTTTTTTTTTAAATTTGACTGAGCAGGTGGACTGTGTGTTCTTTGTTGTTTGCTCATCTGTGGGCACAATACTTTTAACCTCTTTCTGTAATTGGCAGGGTCAGTCACTCAGATATGGTATGGCAGGGCAGGTCTAGCTGAAGAGGAGTTACTGAGATGGGTTGTTTGTGGCACTTACTACAGCCACCAGAGTGGGTCTGTAATCAGTGCAGGGCAGGTTCCAGTAGGCTGTGCCTGTGCTGCTTGGTGGTGTGATGTCAAGCGCACGGTGCAGGTAGGCAGGATGCAGCAGGGAGACTGTTATGTGTGGAGCTAAGATGGATATGGGAGAGAGGAGAGAGAAACAGGAGCCAAAAACATACATACAAACAAAAAAGAATGCAAGGGGAGCTCACCATTGGAGTGGAGAGATAAGAGACTATGAAATGGAGAAAAACTGAAAGGGGAAGAGGAACAAAAGAAAACAATGAATAAATAAAAATCGGAAAAGTTAAAGAACTGCAAAGTTCCCAGGGATCCCACCGGTGCAGCTATGAGGTCTGGGGAAGTCGCTCTCAGGTGTTCCAGTACAGCCTGGCTAGAAGGTGTAGAGGTATACAACGCCAGGTATTCAGGGAACAGAAAGAGAAGGAAGATATAGAGAGACGAGAAACGCTTGTTTTGTCTCCCGCTGGATGCTCTGTGAGGCTGCTTTCTCGTACCCTCTGTTTGCTGGTCTCTGATAGGAGTCCAAGATGGCGGATCCGTGCTGCATTAGCTGGTAGGGGACCTCTGCATGAATCTCTCCTCGCTCTCCGTTCTCTGCCAGTTTTCTCACTCCATTTGGTGCTTGGCTGAGTTCTTTATCCCTTCATTTGATGTTTTAGGTTTTCAGGATTGTTGTATTCCCTGTTTGGCTTAGTTTTCAGATCTTTGCTGTGGAGGGACAGCGTGGTGTTTCTGCCTAGAGCGCCATTTTGCTGGAACTCCCTGCAAGTAAAATTTTGCTGAAGATAATTCAAAAGTGTTTGCAGAAGTATATTGACAGGGAACTGCCGAAAATTCAAGCCAGATTCAGAAAAGGACTTGGAACCAAGGATATCATTGCTGATGTCAGATAGATCCTGACTTACTCTCCATTAAAACTTAAGCTGCTTCCTCCTAATCTTCCCGCTTACAGCTGTCCCAATCTCTATTTTTTTAAGAAACATAAATATAACAAGAACTATTTCAACTGGTAATTTTTGTTTTCTTTGCACTGTCCTTTGTAAAAAAAAAAAAAAAAAAAATGTTTTTAAAAGGTCCACAACCCAAATCTTCTGAGTCCAATATAACTACCTTCTAAGCATTATGTGCACTTAGAGATGTATTATGAAGAACCATGCCCCAGCATCCCCTCCTTAACATTGACTTAAATTTATTGTTGAATTGTTTAACTTAAAGCCAAGTGATACAAGTAGAATATGATACATAATTGCTCTTAACTCATGTTGAACTTGATATACTGTGATCTGAGGTATAACTCACACAAAACGATAGGAAGTAAGAACCACAGAATGTATTAGGTAAATTTAAAGCCACAGTTGAAACAATATTAATTACAAGGTGAGAAATACACTGTATTTGCTTTTTTGTTGCCTATATACTCTTGGATGTCACCAACACAAATCTAAAAAAACCATCCTAGAAATTCAGAAAATCAGAGAATTTTCTCCAAAATTTTCCACATTCTCAGAACCAGTTATTTGACTGTCAACATCACTGCAATTTCCTAAGCCTCTACTCTGTTAGGTGCCACTTACTTCCTATTTGTGATAGTTATGGTTGTGTGTCAGCTTGGCTAGTCCATGATTCTCAGTGGATTGGCACTCGTAAGATGTTGTGATCACTTCCATGATGAGATTTGATAAAATGTGATCAACTCCATGATGGGATCTGCTGTGAGTAGCCAATGAGTTAAAAAGGGGTTTCCTCGGGTGTGTGGCCTGCAGCGAAAATAAGTAGACATTCTGTCAAGGCTCCTGGACTTTTGCTCGCTCTGGATCCTGCAGCTAGCTCCTGTTTGTCTGATCTCTGGTTCTTGGGACTTAAGCTAACAGCTTACCTGTGGTCTTCTCTGCCAATCCTGGGATTCCTCAACTTTTGCAGCCTGTAAGCCACAGCCCTGAACTCTGACCTGCTGATCTTGGGTTCTCCAGCTCCTATGGCTATGTAAATTAGGAGAATCCTGGTTGTTGTTGTTGTTTTTTTATTGTACTTTAAGTGAAAGTTTATAATTCAAGTCAGTTACTCATACAAAAATTTATACACACATTTCTATGTGACCCTAGTTGCTTCTGTGACAGCACACTTCTCCTTTCCACCACAGATTTCCCATGTACATTCAACCACCTCCTGACCCTCTCTGCCTTCTCATCTTGCCTTCGGACAGGAGCTACCTATTTAGTCTCATGTATCTACCTGAGCTAAGCAGCACACTTCTCATGGGTATCACTTTATGTCGCATAGTTCAGTCTAATCTTGTCTGAAGAGTGGCCTCGGGAATGGTTTCAGCTCTGGGCCAACACAGAGTTCGGGGGCTGTGTCTTGCAGGATCCCTCCAATCTCAGTCAAACCATTAAGGCTGCTTTTTTACTAGGATTTGAGTTCTGCACCCCACTTTTCTCCTGCTCCATCAGGGAGTCTCTGTTGTGTTTCCTGTCAGGGTAGTTACTGGTGGTAGCTGGGCACCATCTAGTTCTTCTAGTCTCAGGTTGATGCAATCTCTGGTTTATGTGAATTTTTCTATCTCTTAGACTAATATTTCCCTTGTGTCTTTGGTGTTCTTCATTCTCCTTCGCTCCAGGTGGGTTGGGACGAATTGATGCATATTAGATGGCCGCTCGCTAGCTTTTAAGACCTCAGACACCACTCACCAAAGTAAGATGCAGAAAATTTTCTTAATTATCTTTCTTATGCCAATTGACCTAGATGTCCCCTGAAACTACAGTCCCCAGACCCTGCCCTGCTACTCTGTCCCCTGAAGTGTTTTGTTGTATTCAGGAAACTTCTTAGCTTTGGTTTAATCCAGTCATGCTGACTTCCCCTGTAGTGTGTGCTGTCCTTCCCTTCACCTAAGTAAGGTAATTCTTATCTACTCCATCCTACCCTTGTAACCATCAAAGAATGTTGTCTTCTGTGTTTAAACCTTTTCTTGAGTTCTTATAATAGTGGTCTCATAAAATATTTGTCCTTTTATGACTAATTTCCCTCAACATAACACCTTCCAGATTCACCCATGTTATGAGAGGTTTCACAGATTTATCGTTCTTCTTTATTGTTGTGTAGTATTCCATCGTGTGAGTAGACCATAATTTGTTTAACCATTTTTCTGTTGAGGGGCACCTAGGTTGTTACCATCTTTTAGCTATTGTACACAGTGCTGCAATGAACATGGGTGTGCATATATCTATGCGTGTGATGGCTCTTATTTCTCTATGTTATATTCCAAGGAGATGGATTGCTGGATCCTATGGTAATTCTATTTGTAGCTTTTTAAGGAAGTGCCATATCGATTTCTGAAGCAGATGAACCATTTAACACTCCCATCAACAGTGTATGTGTTCCAGTCTCTCCACAACCTCTCCAACATTTATTATTTTGTGTTTTTTGGATTAATGCTAGCCTTGCTGGGGTGAGATGGTATCTCATTGTAGTTTTGATTTGCATTTCTCTAATGGCTAATGATTGTGAACATTTCCTCATGTATCTATTAGCCACCTGAATGTCTTCTGTGATGAAGTGCCTGTTCATATCCTTTGCCCATTTTATAATTGGGTTATTAGTCTTTTTGTTGTTGAAGTTTTGCAGGATCTTTCAGATTTTAGAGATTAAACATTGATTGGATTTGTCCTGGCCAAAAACTTTTTCCCAGTCTATAGGTTGTCTTTTTACTCTTTTGGTGAAGTCTTCTGATGAGCATAAGTGTTTGATTTTTAGGAGTTCCCAATTATCTAGTTTCTCGTCTGGTGTTTGTCCATAGTTAGTTATGGTTCATATTGTGTTTATGCCATGTATTAGGGTCCTAGCATTGTCCCTATTTTTTCTTCCATGATTTTGATCGTTTTAGATTTTATATTTAGGTCTTTGATCGATTTTGAGTTAGTTTATGTGCACGCTGTGGGGTATGGATCTTGTTTCATTTTTCTGCAGTTACATATCCAGTTATGCCAGCATCATTTGTTAAAGACACTGTCTTTTCCCCCAATTAACGGACTTTGGGCCTTTGTCAAGTATCAGCTGCTCATAGGTGGATGAATTTATGCCTGGATTCTCAGTTCTGTTCCATTGGTCTATGGATCTGTTGCTGTACCACTACCAGGCTGTTTTGACTACCGTGGCAGTATAACAGGTTCTAAAATCAGGTAGTGTGAGGCCTCCCACTTTGTTCTTCTTCTTCAGCAATGCTTTACTCATTTGGGGCCTCTTCCTTTTCCATATGAAGTTGGTGATTTGTTTCTACATCTCATTAAAAAATGCCGGTGGAATTTGGATAGGGATTGCATTGTATCTGTAGATCGCTTTAGGTAGAACAGATGTTTTCACAATGTTGAGTCTTCCTATCCATGAGCAAGGTATGTTTTTCCACTTATGCAGGTCTCCTTTGGATTCCTGCAGTAGTGTCTTGTAGTTTCCTTTCTATAGGTCTTTTATGTTTCTGGTTAGATTTATCCCTAAGTATGTTATCTTCTTGAGGGCTATTTTAAATAGTATTGATTTGGTGATTTCCTCTTCAAAGTTCTTTTTGTTGGTATAGAGGAATCCAACTGATTTTTGTATGTTTATCTTGTATCCTGATACTTTGCTGAAATCTTCTATTATTTCCAATAGTTTTCTTGTGGATTCTTTGGGGTTTTCTGTGTATAAGATCATATATCATCTGCAAACAGAGATACTTTGACTTCTTCCCTACTAATCTGGATGTGTTTTATTTCTTTTTTAGCCTAACTGCTCTGGCTAGGACCTCCAACACAATGATGAATAAGACTGGTGATAAAGATCATCCTTGTCTGGTTCCCCTTCTCAAGGGGAATGCTATCAAAGTCTCTCCATTTAGGATGACGTCGGCTGTTGGCTTTGTATAAATGCCCTTTATTATATTGAGGAATTTCCCTTCTGTTCCTATTTTGCTGACAGTTTTTATCATGAATGGGTGTTGGACTTTGTCAAAAGCCTTTTCTGCATTGATTGATAAGATCATGTGGTTCTTGTCTTTTGTTTTATTTATGTGATGGATTACATTGATTGTTTTTCTAATGTTGAACCATCCCTGCATACCTGGTATGAATCCCACTTGATCATGGTGAATTAGTTTTTTGATATGTTGCTGAATTCTATTGGCTAGAATTTTTTTGAGCATTTTTGCATCTATGTTCATGAAGGATATTGGTCTGTAATTTTTTTTTTTTTTTTTTTTTTTTTTTGTGGTGTCTTTACCTGGTTTTGGTATCAGGGTTAGGCTGCCTTCATAGAATGAGTTTGGGTGTATTCATCCTTTTTATGCTCTGAAATACCTTTAGTAGTACTGATGTTAACTCTTCTCTGAAAGTTTGGTAGAATTCTCCAACGAAACCTTCTGGGCCAGGGATTTTTTTGTTGGGAGTTTTTTAGTTACCTTTTCAATCTCTTCTTTTGTTATAGGATTTTTTAGTTGTTCTACCTCTGTTTGTGTTAGTTTAGGTAGGTAGTGTGTTTCTAGAAATTTGTCCATTTCCTCTAGGTTTTCAAACTTGTTAGAGTACAATTTTTCATAGTATTCTTTTATGGTTAATTTCAGTTGTGTCTGTTATATTGCTCTTCTCATTTCTTATTCAGGTTACTTACTTACTCCCCTGGTTTTCTTTTGTCAGTTTGGCCAACTGTTCATCAATTTTGTTGATCTTTTCTAAGAACCAGCTTTTGGTCTTGTTAACTATATCAATTGCTTTTCTATTCTCTATTTCATTTAATTCTGCTCTAATTCTTATTATTTCCTTTCTTCTCATGCTCAAGGGCTTCTTTTGCTGTTCTCTATTTGTTCCAGTTGTAGGGTTAATGTTTTGATTATGGCCCTTTCTTGGTTTTGGATGTGTGCATTAATTGCTATAAATTGACCTCTGAGCACTACTTTTGCATGTCAAAGGTTCTGGTGGGATGTGCCTTCATGCTAATTTGATTCTGTGAAAATCTTTATTCTGTCCTTAATTCCTTCTATAATCTGATAGTTTTTGAGCAAGGTGTTGTTCAGTGTACATACGATTAACTTTTTTTTTACTTGCTTCTTCTGTTATTGATTTCTGCTTTTATGGCTTTATGGTCAGAAAAAATGCTTTGTAATATTTTGATGCTTTGAATTCTGTTAAGGCTTGCTTTGTGACCTAATATGTGGTCTATTCTGGAGAATGCTCCATGTGTGTTGGTAAAGAAAGTATACCTGGTTGCTGTTGGGTGAGTCTTCTTTATTTGTCTATGAGATCAAGTTGGTTGATTGTGGCATTTAGATCTTCCATGCCTTTCTTGAGCTTCTTTCTGGATGTTCTGTCCTTCACCAAAAGTGGTGTTTTGAATTCTACTATTATTGTGGAGCTGTCATCTATCTCTCTTTTCAAATCTGTTAGTTTTTGTTTTATGTATTTTGGAGCCCTGTCATTGGGTGCATAAGTATTTATTATGGTTATGTCCTTCTGGTGTATTATCCCTTTAATCATGATATAGTGTCCTTCCTCATTCTTTGTGGTGGATTTTACTTTAAAGTCTATTTTGTCAGAGATTAATATTGTCTCTCCTGCTCGTTTGAGTATTGTTTCCTTGATATATTTTTTTCTGTCCTTTGAGTTTTAGTGTGTTTGTGTCTTCAAGTTGAAAGTGTATCTCTTGCTTGCAGCATATAGACAGATCTTGTTTTTTAATCAATTCTGCCACTCTCTGGCTCTTTATTAGTGCATTTAGTCCATTTACATTCATTGTAAATTAATTATTGATAGGTATGAGTTTAGTGCTATCACTTTGATGTGTTTTTTGTGTGTTGTTGACAGTTTCTTTGTTCCACTTAATTTTCTGTGCTGAGTCGTTTTTCTATCTGTATTTTCATCTTTTTCATTATTGTTGATCTTGTATTTGCTGAGTATTTATGTATTTCTTGTTTTTTTGTTTTGATGTGTAGGATTGTTAGTTTCCTTTGTGGTTACTCTAATATTTACCCCTATTTTTCTAAGTTTAACCCAATCTTTTATTTCTTTTTATCACCTTGACTTCCTCTCCATATCAAAGATCTACATTTTTTAGTACCACTTTTTTGCTCTAATGTTGTCATCTTTAAATACTGACATCTCTGTTTCCTTATTTTTGGTGTTTTTGCTTTGATTTATTTTTGTGACTTCCCTATCTGGGTTGATATCTGGTTACCCTATCCTGTGTTCTAGTCTTGGGTTGTTATTGATTTTCTAACCAGAGGACTCCCTTTAGTATTTCTTGTAATTTTGGTTTGAGTTTTGCGAATTCCCTAAACTTCTGTTTATCTGGAAATGCCCTAATTTCGCCATCATATTTGAGAGACAGTTTTGCTGGATATATAATTCTTGCCTGGCAATTTTTTTTCCTTCAAAGCTGTATATATGTCATCCCCTTACCTTCTTGCCTGCATGGTTTCTGCTGAGTAGTCCAAGTTTAGTCTTAGGGACTCTCCTTTGTGGATGCCTTTTCCCTTCTCCCTAGCCACTCTTAAAATTCTCTCTTTATCTTTGGTTTTGGCAAGTTTGATTATAATATGTCTTGGTGACTATCTTTTGGGATCTACATTATGTGGGGTTTCGATGAGCATCTTGGATAGATATCTTAGCTTTCATGATATCAGGGAAGTTTTCTGTCAACACATCTTCAACAATTCTCTCAGTATTTTCCATTATCCCCCTCTGTTCTGGTAGTCTAAGCACTCGTAGGTTATTCCTCTTGATAGAGTCCCACGTAATTCTTAGGGTTTCTTCATTTTTTTAAATTATTTTATCTGATTTTTCCTCAAATAAGTTGGTGTCAAGTGCTTTACCTTCAATATCACTAACTCTGACTTCCGTTGCCTCAATTCTGCTCCTATGACTTTCTATTGAGTTGTCTAGTTCTGAAATTTTGTTGTTAAACCTATGGATTTCTGATTGCTGTCTCTCTATGGATTCTTGCAACCTGTTAAATTTGTCATTGTGCTCTTCTCTAATCTTCTTAAGTTCCTCTATTGCTCTGTCCGTGTATTCCTTGGCTTATTCTGCTTATTGCCTGATCTACTTCCTGGACTCTTGAGTTCTGTAATATTAATCTTTTGTATTCTACCTCCGGTAATTCCAAGAAATTCTCTCCCTCCAGAAAATTTCCTGATTCTTTGTTTTGGGAGGTTGCTGAAAGCATCATGTTCTGCCTCTTTATGTGATTTGATATTGACTATTGTCTCTGAGCTATCAATAAGTTATTATATTTATTTATTTTATGTTTGCTTACTGTGTCCTAGCTTCTTATTTTGTTTTGATAATGCCCAAATAGTCTGCTTGTGTGAGCTAGTCTGATTATGGGTGCCTCTGAAGCTCTAATATTCTGTCACCAGGTGGTTAGATCTGTTACTAGGTATGTGAGCCCAGGAGTCCATTTACTTTTCTTGCATGAATTCAACTCAGGTGTCCCAGTAGTCTGTCAACAAGTACGTGGTGCAGGCTCTCACCTACAGTCCTAGACAGGCATGGGTGATTGGTGTAGGCACAGGTATATGACTGCAGTAGGGGGGTCACACACTGAGCAAGGCAGGGTGCTGATGGTTGCACCTGAGTGTTTGAGAGGAAAGTGTGTCCATGCTCCCTAGAGTGAGTAGGTAGGTGTTTTTCAGCCAGACTATGGGCACCCAATGCTGTTGGCTGTACGGACTAGGAAGCACCACTTATTCTTGGACCTGTCACATGTGGCTAGGTGACATGGGTAGAGGCACCAGTCCTCAGGCCCCTGATGGGGGTAGGTGAAGGCCCTGCTTAATGGCCTTAGTGGTGTGAAATATCACAAACCTGCCACTCCACCATATAGCTGATACAATTGAAGTTAGGCTTCAGGTATATACCCTGATGTACTGTGCTAATGAGGGCCTATACTGTTGAAATGGGCCCACAGAGGTCTATGCAGGGATGAAGGGTATTCAAAGTCTGTGGACCCCTCATGCCTGTGCCTAGGCAAAGGAGCTGTGTCTACCCTGAGTCCTGGCTTAGGGGAGCCAGCAGATTATTTTTTCCTGTTTGTTAATTTTTTCCCTCTCCAAGGCCAGGATAATGTCTCAGAACACATGACGGGTCCGAATTCTGGCCCAGGGGACTCAGCAATTGCTAAAGCCAGCCCGAATTCCAGTGCAGAGCAGGGAGGGGGCAGATAAATGGGAGAGAGGTGTTTTCCAAAGGGGGTGTTTTTTGATCCGCATGGTAGGTCAGATGCACATACTTATCTTTCATCAACTGAGCACCGCTTTTCATTGCTTCTGGAGGCATGAGTAGACTACACTGCTCAGTCTCTCCCAATGGGGAAAATGCCTCCCGAACGCCACTGCTTGCCTCACTGCACACGCCAGCCTATCTGCCCTGAAGGATGCCAGCTCCCACCAGGTCAGGTCTGGCAACTCCTCACTGCTTCTGAACCATCTTTCCTTCCACCTGCCGCTCAGTCCGATTCCTCAACTTTGCCTTTGATGTTCAGGGCTCCTAGATTGTCGTATATGATCAATTCACTTGTTTCTTCGGGTCCTTGAGGGACCACAGGAAGCATCTGACTACTCTGCCATCTTGGCCCCGCCAGAATCCTCTATCTTGACCCACGGACTTGGGATGTTCCAGCCTCTACAACTGTGTGAGCTATTTCCTTGATATAAATCTCTCTATATATATTTATACACTTTACTGGTTTTGCTTCACTAGAGAACCCAGCTTAAGACACTATTTTTGTCTGCATGCTGAACATATGCCCTTTTCACAGAGTTTTAATCATGTAGGAAGCCAAGAATGAAACTGTAGTTCACTGCTCTCTGAACTGTGTGAAGCATTCATTTATCCATCCATCTACCCATTCATTCAGCAAATATCTGTTTCTGTACTTTGCTTACTTTGCTCAGTATTCATTGCTAAATAAGACACATTCCATGATCTCTTGAAGCCTATCATGTGTTAGGGAGAAAAATGGCCGCATGGAACTTACAGACAACTATGGAAATAAAAACAAGTAAAACACAATGCTTAGGGGGCACTGAGCTTCTGCTAAGGGTGATGTGAAAAAATTGGGGAACAGTTAAGAGCAATGGTTGAACAACACGATGAACATAATGTCACTGAACTGTACATGTAAAGATTGTTGAAATGGCAAATGTTTTGTACATATGTATTTACCACAATTTTTAAAAAGTTCAAAAACAGCTACTTAATTATAATTTACAGGAAATACAAAACTAAGTAAAACAACGACAACAACACAGTTGCTGTCTCATCAACTGGACTCTAACTCACAGCAACCTCATGTGTGTCAAAGTAGCACTGTGCTCCATAAAGTTTTAATGGCTGATTTTTCAAAAGCAGATTGGCAGGGATTTCTTCCAAGGTGTGTCAGAGTGGACTTGAACTGCCAAACTTTCAGTTAGCAGTCAAGCACTTTAACCATTTGCAACACACAAACACTGTCTCAGTCATCTAGTGCTGCTGTAATAGAAATACCACAACTGGATGGTTTAATTCTGTTTTAGCCACCTAGTGCTGCTCTAACAGAAATACCACAAGTGGATGGCTTTAACAAAGAGAAGTTTATTCTCTCACAGTCCAGTAGGCTACAAGTCCAAATTCAGGGCTTCGGCTCCAGGGGAAGGCTTTCTCTGTCGGCTCTGGAGGAAGGTCCACGTCATCAGTCTTCTCTTGGTCTGGGAGCATCTCAGCACAGGAACCTCAAAGTCCAAAGGACACGCTCTGCTACCAGCACTGCTTTCCTGATGGTATGAGGTTCCCATGTCTCTCTCTGCTCGCTTCTCTCTTTTATATCTCAAAAGATATTGGCTTAAGACACTATCCAGTCTTGTAGACCTCATCAATATAACCTCATCATAGTGATAGAGTTTACAACACATAAGGAAATCACATATAACCTCATCATAGTAACAGAGTTTACAACACATAAGGAAATCACATCAGATTACAAAATGGTACACAGTCATACAATACTGGAAATCATGACCCAGCCAAGTTGATAGATATTTTTGGGGACACAATTCAATCCATGACAGATACTTGTCAGCAAATATACAAGTTGTCATGAGAGTGAACCAAGGAGGAGCAAATATAGGAGGGTGGAGTGTAGGAGCAGACAATGTTTCCCTGAGGAAGTAATATATAGATTGAGATCTGAAGCCTGGGAAAACATTAGGCAGGAAATCATGTGAGGGGAAAAAAAAAAAGAAGAAGGAGAATTTCTCAGAGAAGAGATAAGCAGTGCAGAAGCCTTCAGGTTGGAAGAAGCAGGGCAAGTTCAAGGGATGGACAGGAGGTATGAAGCACAGGGCATCAGTGGGAGCAGACAGGGTCTGATCATGTAGAGCCTCACTGGGCCATGTTAACTTCAAAACGGTAGCTGAGGCCCAAAAGAGTCATGTAAGCTGTAGCATCTAGAAGAGATTTTTTACTTCCATTCATCTAGGAGATTTAAGTCATTTGGGAGAAACATGTATCTTGAAATATCAGTAAATGTTATGTGCAAATCCAACCAGGAAAGGGACACGGTACCTTTAAGGGTGATGGAAATCTTGATTAAGATGGTGATCACAATGATGTATGTATACTTGTCAAAACTCACCAAACTTGACTCTTAAAACTGTATGTAAATTACACTTCAGTGAAGTTGAAGGAAAAAAAACCTCAAGAATAAATAAATTACTTGCAATTTCTCTCCCTTTATACTGAAGTCCCAGATCTATAGAAATAATCTAAGTATCTGTTTTTAAATTATCAAAAGCATTTTTATCAAACATCGTTTTTTAAACCTAAATATTCTCTCTGTACTATCCTTAAAGTATAACCTTGTGGTTACTGCCTCTAGCAAATCTTGAGAAAAGTGGGAAGAAGGTTACAGAGGCTTTCAAATGCAACAAAGGCATTTCAACAAAATTCTAAAGGTTTAGTAAAATGCTGACAATTGCAGCACAGAAAAAAATTAAATAATATTAATGGGTTCAACAGTGGATTTTCTTCCAGGTTATCTGAAAGTGCATTTTAGTTTAGTTTAAAATAAAGAACATTATTTTTTCCACTTTTTAAGGTTTATTAGGTACAACAAAATGAGTCTGAAGAGATAAACATCAATAAATATAAAATACATGTGAAGCACTGAGGAGTCACAGTGAAAATATGCAAGAGGTAATTAGGGACACTGCAGCCCAGATGCCTCTACATATAAGTTTATGGTTAAGGAGCCAAACCATGATACTGTCAGAGGGGACTTAGTGCACTAGACATAAGCTCAAGTGGTCATATTCAGTGATAGAGCTTTAGAAGAAATACAATGTCAGATTCCTAAGATTTCTCCCTAATTGAGATTTTTAAAAATCTCTTCTCCTTCCTTCCCTCTGTCCTTGAGAATTCAGGATCCAGAATACTGTGTCTGAATGTAAGTAAATTTGTTGTTATTTACTTCTCTTCAGTTGACTTGGATGTGAATGTCTCCATTTTTCTGTTTTAAGACTAAGAATTCTACCATATGAGCCAATGTTTGCAAGATGCACTGAAATTCTGAAAGTAGAAACGTGGAGTAAAGGTTTCAACTTCTCACTAGTAAAAGACCTCCAGGGTCTCTTTGAGTCCTGCAATGCTATGATAAGCTCCATTTGCTGCACATCCATCATAATCAATGGGCTAAGGTCAAGGCTGCAATAGCAGTAAGCACTGGTCTGGGCCAGACACCGAAACAGTGAGAAAAGACTGTATTCTCAGCATATTACATTAACAGTCAATAAACTTCAGCATGTATCTTATGAGTGGATAATAAAAATGAAAGGAAAATTAATTTTAGAACTCAGAACAGAATTGAGGCGGGGTAGGACGGGGGAAAACCTGTTTGGGAAACAAAGAGTCAACACTGACTTTCAGGCAATCATAAAGTAACAAACAAGAGAGAGAACAAGTTACATTTTACTATAAAAGTTACATAGTTACATTTCTTTCAAATCAAGAACAGATTTGGGCAGCCACAATTTGCCAGGATGAGTGGGCTATTTAAATTACCTATTTGGATGAGGGTCATTTGGTAGGGATAACTTATACTGCTTTAACACCACAGAATTCTTCAACCAGTATAAATCCATCCACAGAACATATCTGTGGTCTTAATTGATGACAGTATTGTCTGCCTTTAACACATTATTTCTTTAGTACTTGAATATGTCACTGAAGATTTTCTTCATTTTTAAGTCTTTTTTCTTTATATGCAAATACTCTAAGCCAGACAACTCAAGTAAAATAAGGTAAATTTCTGTGGCATTTAAAGCACACTAAAAGACATTTTAGATATTTTTAAGTAAATTAAATCAATAGCAACGTATTTAGAAAAAAAACATAGTAAAATTTCAGAGCAGCAATTAAAGTATAATGATCAAGATGGCAAGTTTTGAAGCCAGACTGCTTGAGTTTAAGACCCAGTGGCCTCCATTAACTGATGTGCAAATCACCTAATCACTCTGTGCCTCAGTTTCCTCATCTCTAAAATTGGGAATAAACCATGACCTACTTTATACGGTTGTTGTGAGGATAAATTAGCTAATGCATGCAAATCACTTACAACAATCACCTGACATATAGTGAACACTCAAGAAATGTTAGAAAGATAAAAGTAATTTAAAAAAAAATATGTACAAGGAACAATTAATAGACAGCCCAAAAGTCTGCATTATTCATCAATTATTTGAGAGTTGGATTCATGTATTTGGGAGATTTATTTTGTTTTTGTTATTTGGCCGTACTGCATCAGACTTTAAGGAAGGTGAAAGACAACACTGAAGACTGGCAAAGGGAAGGGACCTCTACATAGATAATTATACAGAAACCACTACATTCACTTCAGACAGCTCTAATGAGCAGCTAGTCTTTTCTGAAACCTGCCTTCACCTCAACTGTTTCCACAGCCAATCATTCATCAAGTCCTGTGATTCTACCTTCAAAACGGTTCTCCTGTCTTTCCTACTCTCACTACTCTGGTTCATGTTCTCATCCTCTCTCACCTGGTGTTATGGATTGAATTGTGTCCCCCAAAAATGTGTATCAACTTGGCTAGGCTATGATTCCCAGTATTGTGTGGCAGTCCTCCATCTTGTGTTCTGATGTAATTATCCTATGTGTTATAAATCCTAACCTCTATGATGTTAATGAGGCAGGATTAGCGGCAGTAACGTTAAAGAGGCAGGATACAATCTACAGGATTATGTTGTATCTTGAGTCAATTTCTTTTGAGATATAAAAGAGAGAAGTGAGCAGAGAGGAAAGGGACCTCCTACCACTAAGAAAGAAGAGCCAGGAGTGGAGCACATCCTTTGGACCAGGGATCCCAGCACTGAGAAACTCCCAGACCCAGGGGAAGACTGATGACAAGGACCTTCTCCCAGAGCCGACAGAGAGAGAAAGCCTTCCTCTGGAGCTGGTGCCCTGAATTCAAACTTCTAGCCTCCTAAACTGTGAGAGAATAAATTTCTCTTTGTTAAAGTTGTGCATTGTAGTATTTCTTTTATAACAGCACTAGATAACTAAGATACCTGAATTAATGCAGTAGCCTTGAAACGTGGCTCCCTTCCTCCAACCTCATAATCCTCAAATCTGCCCTCTCCATATCCTCCAGGGATGATCTATCTAACCACGCCATTACCCCACTTAGATGTGTCAAAGGCTCTTTACTATGGCATCCAAGCCTTCTGTGATAGATGGATTTCTGCCTTCCACTCTAGCCATCAATTACATCACCAACTGGTTTATAAGAAACTGTTGGCAGTCCCCTATGACCTTCTTACTTGCTCTCCCTCCAGTACCTTTGTTCATGCTCTCTTCTCTGTGATGCATATTTTCTGCTCCCAACACCAGAACATAACTATTTTCTCTAATCTAATTTTTGAAAAGTTAGGGAAACTGCAATTCTGTTTATTCTAGACTCATATTTAATCAGGATTTGCTGTACTCATTCAATGTACACATACTCTTTCATAAACTGTCTTCTACTCTCATACTCTCAGTCTCTTTAAATAGCCAACATCTAATCATGCTTTAAGATTTACATCAGGATCATTGCCTTGAACACACACTCTCCCTAAATAATATTACCTTGGTGGTTAACGATTTTTTTTTTCCCCAAAGAAACCTTGCCTTAATTTTAAAGAATTGTCACAATCATTTTGAATTTCTAATATTAATGACCTTAAATAACTTTAATAGAAAATTGGTTTAAAAAAAGATAAGACTTGATCCCTTTTGTCTGGGCAACAATTTAAATATTTAAAAGAATATGTCCTAAGACAAGCTCTGTGGGCCACGACTGGAAACCAATGCTGAGAACACTGAATATAGTATCTAAGCTACTTGGTCACCAATTTATAGGCACAGTAGTAGGAAGAGAGAGTCAGAGACCCGGTGGGCATCCCACACGTACCCCTTAAAAACCTTCAGAGAAGTTACTTAATGTGCTTAGCCATTAGTTTCCTTCTCCGTAAAATACCTTCATTTCAGGATAATAATGAGGAATAAACAAGATTGTGTTTGAAACAGTACGTGTACACTGAATGAGTACAACAAATCCTTATTAAATATGAATCTAGTATAGACAGAATTACATTTTTCCTCACTTTCCAATAAAAATAGAGCTGGAAAACATGGGAAAGTTAGACTAGAGAAAATAGTTATCTCTATACTTTTCTGATGTTGGGAGCAGAAAATACACATCACAGTAAATATCAAATGTTCATTCTCTTTTGATCATGCTTATTACCCATAAGCACGCAGTGATAACTCCCATTTCTCTCCAGTAATCTTCCCACTTCTCTTCTGCTTAATACAATTCCTCAAGAGAAGGAAATATACACAATATTACTATAATTTAATTAAAATGACCTATCCCTGTCAAATAACTCACAGGCTAGACAAAGGGACAGAGAAGCAAACAGATAGTTACAATGCTGTATGATAAATGAATGGCACAGTGTGTACAGGGTAACACAGGAACACAAAACAGGGCTCCTACTCCATCCACGGCTGAAGGCAGATGGTAGGAGAAAGTTTCCCAGAAGAGTTACTACTTCCACTGAGTCATGAACGGCTCAGTCAAACGTATCCGGGTATCCCAAGAAAGGGCTGCAAATGCAAAAGGGTGGAGATAAGCAGTAACGGTTAACTTAGGGAACTATGACAAATAGTTTGTCATGGCTGGAGCGTAGGTTAATGGGAGGTGACAAGTCTAGAGAGGTAGCCTAATGTGCTATTACAGCCCACATCACACTTCACTACAATCACTAAATTAGCATCAGTCTTCCATTAGGCTTTACGCTCCATGGGGTCAGGGACAAGGGTTGCTTTGTTTCTTTCTGCTTGCATCACTTCTGTATAAAGCACAGTAGGTGCTCAAAAAATATTCTTAGAATTTTGAGAGGTTTTGCTGCTATTTTTAACAGCTTGGCTCTATCAGAGAGGCAATGGAGAGTCACTGAACCATCATATTAGAGACTGACAATCATATTTAATAAAGATCACATTGGCAGCAGTACAGAAAATGAAGAGGAGGAGGGCTAGACTGGAAGCAAGGACAGGTAATAAATTGTATCCATACAAGCGTTATATATCTAGTCAGAATATTTAATTCACCATGCATCATAGATTGCCACCTAATGTCAAATATGAAAGAAACACTATCCTCATTAATTCCTATCATTGCTAACATGTACAGTGTCTGGGGAAACCATCATATTCCTTTCCAAAACAAAGCTAATATACATTTAAGGGCACTAGAAGAACATACTAAGTGGTTATTTCTTATTCAGATTAATCATATGCATATAAAGACCCTGTGGTACCTTGGAAAAGTATCTACAACTTCAATAAAAAAAGTAGTCGATTACAGGCATGCAAATAGACATAGAAACCAAAGGAACAGAATAGATATAATTTTTTTTAAAAAGACCAAGTAAATACAGCATTTTAAATCAGTGGGGAAAATATGTTGTTGTTAGGTGCCATCGAGTCAGTTCTGACACATAGCGAACCCATGTACAACAGAATGAAACACTGCCTGGTTCTGCACCATCTTCATAATCATTGCTATGTTTGAGGCCATTGTTGCAGCCATTGTGTCAATCTGTCTCATTGAGGGTCTTCCTCTTTTTATTGATCGTCTACTTTACCAAGCATGATGTCCTTCTCCAGGGGCTGGTCCCTTCTGATAACATGTCCAACGTATGTAAGACAAAGTCTCACTATCCTCCCTTCTAAGGAGCATTATGGCTATACTTCTTCAAGACAGGTTTATTGGTTCTTCTGACAGTCCATGGTATATTCAATATTCTTCACCAACACCGTAATTCAAAGCCATCAATCCTTCTTCGGTCTTCCTTACTCATTGTCTAGCTTTCACATGCATATGAGGCAACTGAAAATACCATGGCTTTTGTCAGGCACATCTTAGCCCTCATAGTGACATCTTTGCTTTTTAAAATACATGGTGTTGTGACAATGAATCACCATCTGGAAAAAGAAAGTTGGAGCCAAGGGAATAACAAATTTAAATATTTAAAAAATTAAAATTATTAAAATCAAATATGGGCAAACTTCTTTATAACTTTGAAGAAGAAAAGTTCTTTTCTAAACATTGATTAAAATCCGAAAGCCATAAAAGAAAAGATTGACAGTTATTTTTAAAATTTAGAAATCTTCTACTATACTCTAAGTCAAAAATTAAGTAACAAACTTGCAAAAAAAAAAAAACACATCAAAGACAAAAGCCTAATTTTCTTAATATATAAAGATCTCCCTGAAATTAAGAGTTAAGATCAACAACACCCTTAAATCTATCTGTGCAAAGAAACTTTACATCATTCATGAAAAACTAAATTTAAATTCCACTAATATACCATTTCTTATCTATTAGGGTGTCAAAGATTCCAGTATTTGACAATATTCTGTTGGCAAGCTAGAGGGAAACAGGCACCTCCCACTTTGTTCAATGGCATGCATAATGCCCAATGGAGAGCCATTTGACCATAACTATATAACTTCCAAGTACATTTTCCTTCTTCCCAGAAATTTCAATTAAAGGAACTTATCCTATAGATTCCCTAGCCATCTGTCAGTTTGTTGTACTGTGGTGACTTGTGTGCTGCTATGATGCTGGAACCTATGCCACTGGTATTTCGAACACCAGCAGGGTCACCACGGTAGATAAGTTTCAGCAGAGCTTCCAGACTAAAACAGACTAGTAAGAAAGGGCTGGCAATCTACTTCCAAAATTAGTCAATGAAAACTGTATGGATCACAACAGAACACTGTCTGACTCACTTGTTTTGGATTCATCATTAGGAGGGATCAATTATTAGAAGACATAATGTGTGGTGAAGTAAAGGGGCAGAGAAGGAGAGGAAGACCCTCAGTGAAATGACTGGCACAATAGCCACGACAACGGACTCAAACATGCAACAATTGTGAGGATGATGCAGGACCAAGCAATGCTTCATTCTGCTGTACATAAGGTCACCATGAGCTTGAGTGGACTCAACAGCAGCTAACAACACAAAAACCTTCTACATACAAACTTCCCTCATGCTAGACGACCTATGTTCCCTGTTATTCACAACACTGTTTATAGCAGAAAAAAATAGAAAGCAACCCAAAAATGTACATCTATAAAAGACTGCTTATAAAAACAATTTTATATCCATTTAATGAAAAAAGAATGAATAAGTTCTTTAGACAATGATATGGAAAGATATCTATGATATATTATTAAGTTAAAAAAAGCAAGTTGTGTAAGAAACGGATGAAATAAGAATATATATTAGTCTCTGCTTGTATTTGTGTATTACAAAGGTACATAAGAAACTAATAAAAGAGAATGGGGTAAGAGTATAAAAATGAAGTGGTCAAAAGCAGGTAGGAGTGAGACTTCTCAGTGTTAACTATTTAATACTGTTTTCATTTTTTAAACCATAAGAATATATCACCTATTGAAAAAATTATTTGAAGGCAAAAGAATCAATGCACAAATAAAATAATTACCAATTTTTAAAAACTAAAATAAAAAGAATTGGCATAAAAATGGATGGAAACCTAAGATTTCTTCAAAATAATAATACAGGAGGTGGGGCCAAGATGGTGGAGTAGTCAGATGCTTCCGGTGGTCCCTCTTACAACAAAGTCCCAAAAAAACAAGTGAATTGATTATATGTGACAATCTAGGAGCCCCGAACATCAAAGGCAAAGTTGAGGAATCAGACTGAGTGGCAGGGGGAGGAAGAGACAGTTCAGAAGCAGCAAGGAGTTGCCAGACCTGACCAAGGAGGAACTGGCGTCCAGCAGGCTGGATCAGCTGGCATGCACAGTGAGGCAAGCAGTGGCATTCGGGATGCATTTTCCACATCAGGAGAGTCAGAGCAGCAGGGAGTCTACTCAAGCCTCCAGAAAGAGTGAAAAGCAGCACTCAATTGGCAAAAGATAAGTACGTGCATCCAACCAACCTCACGGATCAAAAAACATCCCATTTGGGAAGAAACTGTCTCCATTCATCTGTTCCCTCCCTGCTCTGCACCAGGTCCCAGGTGGACTTCAGCAATTGCCGCATCCCCTGGGCCAGAAGTAGGACCCATCACGTGCCCTCAGTGATTCTTCTGGCCTTGGAGAGGGAACAAATTAACAAACAGGAAAAAATAATTTTTCAGTGCCCCTAAATGGGAAACTCAGGGCAGGCACATCTCCCTATGCACAGGCATAAGGGGTCCACAGAATTTGAATGTCTTTCACCCCTGTATACACTTAGGTGGGCCCATTTCAACAGCATAGGCCCTCCTTAGCACAGTACTACAGGGTATATACCTGAAGACTAACTTCAACTGTATCAGCTATATGATGGAGTGACAGGTTTGTGACATTTCACACCGCAAAGCCCATTAAGCAGGGCCCTCACATACCAACATCAGGGGCCTGAGGACTGGTGGCTCCACCCATGTCACCTAGCCACAAGCAACAGGGGTCTAAGAATAAGTGGTGCCACCTAGTCCTTACAGCCAACAACACTGGGTGCCCATAGTCTGGTTGCAAAACACACCCACCTATGCACTCTAGGGAACAGGGACATGCTTGCTTCTCAGACACTCAGGTGCAACTGTCAGCCCCCTGCTGCCTTGTTCAGCGTGTGACTCCCTAATGCAGTCAGATACCTGTGCCTACTCCGATCACCCGTGCCCTTTTAGGACTGTAGGTGAGAGCCTGCACCACACACTTGGTGACCGACCACCTGACACTTGAGCTGAATCCATAAAAGAAAAGTAAATGGACTCCTGGGCTCATATACCTAGTAACAGATCTAACCACCTGCTGACAGAACATTAGAGCTTCAAAGGTACCAATAATAAAACTAGCTCACACAAGCAGCCTATTTGGGCATTATTAAAACAAAACAAAATAAGAAACTAGGACACAGTAAGCAAACATAAAATAAATAAATATAATAACTTATTGATAGCTCAGAGACAACAGTCAATATCAAATCACATAAAGAGGCAGACCATGATGCTTTCAGCAACCTCCCAAAACAGAGGTTCAAGAAATCTTCTGGAGGAAGAGAACCTCTTGAAATTACTGGAGGTAGAATACAAAAGATTAGTATATGGAACTCTTTAAGATATCAGGAAGGAAATCAATCAAAATGCAGAACAAGCAAAGGAACATACGGACAAAGCAATAGAGGAACTTAAGATTAGAGAAGAGTACAATGACAAATTTAACAGGTAGCAAGAATCCACAGAGAGACATCAAACAGAAATGCAGAAGATTAACAGTAAAATTTCAGAATTAAACAACTCAACAGAAACTCACAGGAGCAGAATTGAGGCAATGGAAGTCAGAATAAGTGAGACTGAAAGTAAGTACTTGCCACCAACTTATCTGAGGAAAAATCAGACAAACACATTTTAAAAAATGAAGAAACCCTAAGAATTATGTGAACTCTATCAAGAGGAATAACCTACAAGTGATTAGACTACCAGAACAGAGGGGTATAACAGAAAATACAGAGAGAATTGCTGAAGATGTGTTAACAGGAAACTTCTCTGATACCGTGCAAGATGAGAAGATATCTATCCAAGATGCTCATCGAACCCCACATAAGGTAGATCTCAAAAGAAGTCACCAACACACATTATAAACAAACTTGTCAAAACCAAAGATAAAGAATTTTAAGAGTGGCTAGGGATAAGTGAAGTCATCCACAAAGGAGAGTCAATAAGAATATGCTAGGACTACTCAGCAGAAACCATGCAGGCAAGAAGGCAATGGGATGAGATATACAAAGCCTTAAAGGAAAAAAAATTGCCAGCCAAGCATTTGCTATCCAGCAAAACTGTCTCTCAAATATGATGGCAAAATTAGAGTATTTCCAGATACACAGAAGTTTAGGGAATTTGTAAAAACCACATCAAAATTACAAGACATACTAAAGGGAGTCATTCAGTTAGAAAATCAGTAACATCAGATAAAAACCCAGGACTAGAACACAGGACACAGCAACTAGATATTAACCCAGATAAGGAAGTCACAAAAATAAATCAAAGCTAAAATGCTGAAAATAGGGAAATAGAGATGACAATATGTAAAAGATGACATTAAAACAAAAAAAGAGGGACTAAAAAATGTAGTCATAGATCTTTCATACGGGGAGGAAGTCAAGACGATATAAAGAAATAAAGATTGGCTTAAACCTAGAAAAATAGGGGTAAATATTAAGGTAACCACAAAGAAAATTAACAATCCCACTCATCAAAATAAAAAACAAGAAAAATATGAACACTCAGCAAATACAAAATCAACAACAATGAAAAAGATGAAAACAAAATACATAAAGAAAAATGACTCAGCATGGAAATTAAGGGGAAAAAGAAACTGTCAACAACACACCAAGAAAGACATCAAAATGACAGTACTAAATGCATACCTATCAATAATTGTCCTGAATGTGAATGGACTAAATGCACCAATAGACAGAGAGTGGCAGAATAGATTAAAAAAAAAAACACTATCTGTCTATATGCTGCCTACAAGAGACACACCTTAGACTTAAAAACACAAACAAACTAAAACTCATAGGATGGAAAAGCTATATCAAGCAAACAACACTCAAAAAAGAGCAGGAGTGGCAATATTAATCTCTCGCAAAACAGACTTTAAAGTAAAGTCCACCACAAAGGATAAGGAAGGACACTATATCGTGATTAAAGGGTTAATACACCAGGAGGACATAACCATAATAAATATTTAAGCACCAAATGACAAGGCTCCAAAACACATAAAACAAACTCTAACAGCTTTGAAAAGACAGATAGACAGCTCCACAATAATAGCAGGAGACTTCAACACACCCTTTTGGTGATGGACAGAACATCCAGAAAGAAACTCAATAAAGACAAAAAAGATCTAAATGTCACAATCAACCAACATGATCTCACGGACATACACTGAACACTCCACCCAAAAGCAGCCAAGTATACTTTCTTTTCCAACACACATGGAACATTCTCCAGAACAGACCACGTATTAGGTCACAAAGCAAGCCTTAACAGAATTCAAAGCATCAAAATACTAGAAAGTATCTTTACTGACCAAAAAGCCATAAAAGTAGAAATCAATAACAGAAAAAGTAGGGAAAGAAAATTAAACACATGGGAACTGAATAACACCTTGCTCAAAAACTACTGGGTAATAGAAGGAATTAAGGACAGAATGAAGAAACTCACAGAATCAAATGAGAATGAAAACACATCCTACCAGAACCTTTGGGACACACCAAAAGTAGTGCTCAGAGGTTAATTTATAGCAATAAATACACACATCCAAAAAGAAGAAAGAGCCAAAATCAAAACATTAACCCTACAACTTGAACAAATAGAAAGAGAGCAGCAAACGGAACACTCAGGCACCAGAAGAAAGGAAATAATAAAAATTAGAGCAGAATTAAATTAAACAGAAAAACAACTGAAAGAGTTAACAAGAACAAAAGATGGTTCTTCAAAAAGATCAACAAAATTGATAAACCATTGGTCAAACTGACAAAAGGAAAACAGGAGAGCAAATAACCCAAATAAGAAATGAGATGAGCGATATCACAACAGACCCAACTGAAATTAAAAGGATCATAACAAAATACTATGAAAAATTGTACTCTAACAAATTTGAAAACCTAGAGCAAATGGATGAATTTCTAGAAATACACTCCCTACCTAAACTAACACAAACAGAAGTAGAACAACTAAATAAACCTATAACAAAAGAAGAGATTGAAAAGGTAATTAAAAAACTCCCAAGAACAAAAAACAAAGCCCTGGCCCTGAAGGTTTCACTGGAGAATTCTACCAAACTTTCAGAGAAGAGTTAATACCACCACTAGCTAGTAAAGGTATTTCAGAGCATAGAAAAGGATGGAATACTCCCAAACTCATTCTATGAAGCCAGCATAACCCTGATACCAAAAACAGGTAAAGACACCACAAAAAAAGAAAATTACAGACCAATATTCCTCATGAACATTGATGCAAAAATCCTCAACAAAATTCTTGTCAATAGAATTCAACAATATATCAAAAAAATAATTCACCGTGACCAAGCGGGATTCATACCAGGTATGCAGGGATGGTTCAACATTAGAAAAACAATCAATGTAATCCATCACATAAATAAAGCAAAAGACAAGAACCACATGATCTTATCAATTGATGCAGAAAAGGCATTTGACAAAGTCCAACAACCCATTCCTGATAAAAACTCTCAACAAAATAGGAACAGAAGGGAAATTTCCTCAACATAATTAAGGGCTTTTATACAAAGCTAACAGTCAACATCATCCTAAATGGAGAGAGTCAGAAAGCATTCCCCTTGAGAATGGGAACCAGACAAGGATGACCTTTATCACCACTCTTATTCAACACCGCGCTGGAAGTCCTAGCTAGAGTAATAAGGCAAGAAAAAGAAATAAAGGGCATCCAAATTGGTAAGGAAGAGGTAAACCATCCCTATTCGCAGATGGTAATGATTTTATATGCAGAAAAACACAAAGAATCCACAAGAAAACTACTGGAACTAATAGAAGATTTCAGCCAAGAATCAAAATACAAGATAAACATACAAAAATCTGCTGGATTCCTCTACACCAAAAAGAGAACTTCGAAGAGGAAATAACCAAATCAACACCATTTACAATAGCCCCCAAGAAGATAAAATACTTAGGAATAAATCTAACCAGAGACATAAAAGACCTATACAAACACTACCGCAAGATACCAAAAGAGACCTAAATAAGTGGAAAAACATACATTGCTCATAGATAGGAAGACTCAACATGGTGAAAATGTCTATTCTACAAAAAGCATTCTACAGATACAATGCAATCCAGATCCAAATTCCAACGGTATTTTTTAATGAGATGGAGAAACCAATCACCAACTTCATATGGAAAGGGAAGAGGCCCCCAGATAAGTAAAGCATTACTCAACAAGAAGAAAAAGTGGGAGGCCTCACACTACCTGATTTTAGAACCTATTATACGGCCATGGTAGTCAAAACAGCCTGGTACTGGTACAACAGATCCATAGACCAATGGAACAGAACTGAGAATCCAGACATAAATTCATGCACCTATGAGCAGTTGATATTTGACAAAGCCCCAGAGTCTGTTAACTGGCGAAAAGACAGTCTCTTTAACAAACGGTGCTGGCATAACTGGATATCCATCTGCAAAAAAGTGAAACAAGACCCATACCTCACACCATGCACTAAAACTAACTCAAAATGGATCAAAGACCTACATATAAAATCTAAAATGATAAAGATCAGGGAAGAAAAAATAGAACAATGCCAGGATCCCTAACACATGGCATAAACAGAATATAAACCATAACTAGCAATGCACAAACACCAGAAGAGAAACTAGATAACTGGGAGCTCCTAAAAATCAAACACTTACGCTCATCAAAAGATCTCACCAAAAAGAGTCAAAAGACAACCTACAGACTGGGAAAAAAATTTTGGCTACGAGAGATCTGATCAGCTTCTAATCTCTAAAATCTGTAAGATTCTGCAAAACCTCAACAACAAAAGACAAATAACCCAGTTAAAAAATAGACAAAGTATATGAACAGGTACTTCATCACAGAAGACATTCAGGTGGCTAACAGATACATGAGGAAATGTTCACAATTATTAGCCATTAGAGAAATGCAAATCAAAACTACAATGAGATACCATCTCACCACAACAAGGCTAGCATTAATCCAAAAAACACAAAATAATAAATGTTGGAGCGGTTGTGGAGAGACTGGAGCACTTATACACTGCTGGTGGGAATGTAAAATGGTACAACCACTTTGGAAATTGATTTGGCACTTTCTTAAAAAAGCTAGAAATAGAAGTACCATACAATCCAGCAATCCCACTCCTGGGAATATATCCTACAGAAATAAGAGCCATCACATGAATAAATTATATGCACACCCATTCACTGCAGCACTGTTCACAATAGCAAAAAGATGGAAACAACCTAGGTTCCCATCAACGGTGGAATGGATAAACAAATTATGGTTTATTCACACAATGGAATACTACTCAATGGTAAAGAACAACAATGAATCTGCGAAATCTCTCGTAACATGAATCTGGAAGGCATTATGCTGAGTGAAATCAGACAGTCACAAAAGGACAAATATTGCATGAGATCACTATTTTAAGAATTCAAGAAAAGGTTTAAACACAGAAGAAAACATTCTTTGATGGTTATGAGGGTGAGGAGGGAGGGAGAGGGGTATTCACTAACCAGATACAGAAAAGAATTATCTTAGGTGAAGGGAAGGACAGCACACACTACAGGGGAAGCCAGCACAACTGGACTAAACCAAAATCTAAGAAGTTTCCTGAATACAACCAAACACTTCCAGGGACAGAGTTGCAGGGGTGGGTGTCTGGGGACCATGGTTTCAGGGGACATCTAGGTCAACTGGCATAACAAAGTTTATTAAGAAAATGTTCTGCATCTCATTTTGGTAAGTGGTGTCTGGGGTCTTAAATCTAGCGAATGGTTATCTAAGATTCATCAATTGGTCCCAACCCACCTGGAGGAAAAGAAAATGAAGAACACCAAAGACATAAGGAAAATATTAGCTCAAGAGATAGAAAGGGTCATATAAACCAGAGACTCCATCAGCACCTGGCTACAAACAACGATCGCCCTGACAGGGAACACAATAGAGAGTCCCTGATGGAGCAGGAGAAAAGTGAGGTGCAGAATTCAAATTACAGTAATAAAGAGCTGACTTAATGGTCTGACTGAGACTGGAGGGACCCTGGAAGACACGGCCCCCAGACTCTTTGTTAACCCAGAACTGAAACCATTCCCGAAGCCAACTCTTCAAAGATTAGACTGGACTATAAGACATAAAATGATACTTGTGAAGAAGGAACTGCTTAGCTCAAGTAGATATGTGAGGCTAAATGGGCAGCTCCTGTCCAGAGGCAAGATGAGAAGGCAAAAAAGTGACAGGAGCTGGCTGAATGGACACAGGAAATCTGGGGTGCAAAGGATGAGTGTGCTTGTACATTATAGGGAGAGCAACTAAGGTCACATAACAATGTGTGTATAAAGTTTTGTATGAGAAACTAACTTAAACTGTAAATTGTCACTTAAATCACAATTTAAAAAAAGAAAATAACAATAACACAAAGATGAAAGACCCAACGGTGTATTTCATATTTCAAACTCATCTATGATTTCTCCCCATGTTTTGACTGTTTTTAAAATGGCAGGTTTCTTGCAAAACCGTCCCCATACTGATTCACCAGGCCAGTGAAGAGACTGATTAATAAAGTTAGTGGCCTCTACCACAGGCGGAGAAGGAGCTTAAAAGCAGATGTGAAAACATGATTTTCCCATCTGACGGTTCATCCAAGCACAATTGTATGCTGCTCTTCCTTTTAAAGGCGTAAGAAAACAAACCCATTACCGTTGAGTTGATTCTGACGTGTAGTGACCCTATAGGACAGAGTAGAACTTCCCCATAGGGTTTCCAAGGAGTGGCAGGTGAATTCAAACTGCCGACCTTTTTGGTTAGCAACCGAGCTCTTAACTAGTGCGCCACCAGGACATACATCATGACTGTTTACATTCCGTATTTCTAGCGCAGTAATATGCTTAATGCGACCACAAAAAAAGAGTGAGAAGAAGTCAGCTTGAATCAAGAGCAGCTAGGAAAATAAAAAATGAAATTGTACCTATGTCAGGAACAGATTCATATAGTCAATTTCAACTATATAAATGTGTCAAAAACTGGTTACTGAGGCCAACCTGCTTTCCCCACAAAAAGGGTGGAGAGTTGTGAATGTTTTCTCCCGTGGGGAAGCCTTTCCCGCCAAACTATCCCAACTGATGGCAACAAATACACCAAATCTGCCAGCACTAAGAAATGAAAGACACTCAAAAGCAGTCAAGCATTTGGGAAAAATAAGAAGGAATAAATGAGCTGATTCTGACTAAATCCAAAACGATGAAGTGAACAAATTTGGAAATTAAGTAATAGAAAACATCACATACTAGAAAAGACTGTGTTGGGGGAATCTTAAGATGTAGAATGTTTACTCAAAATTCTTATCTAGATCACAAAAGGGCAATATCACGTTTTCAAATTTATGGAGCTGTTTCAATAAGAATATAGATCTGCATTTTGTAGAAGGAAATTGTGGCTTAGAGAAGTGAATTGCTTACAATCAGACAAACCAGCACACACTAGAGCCAAGATTTCTAGAATCCTCATTCTTAACCACTAAGTAACATCAAAAAGTGACAACAGACAATCCAAAAAAAAGGAAGAAAACTATAGACGCAGATTCAAAAACAAAAACATTAGCAATTGGAGGGCATTTTTTGTGCATGTAAATAGTCTTCCAGAGCCCTGGTGGTGCAGTGGTTAACAGCTCAGGCTGCTAACCAAAAGGTTGGCAATTCGAGTCCACCAGCTGCTCCTTGGAAACCCTATGGGGCAGTTCTACTCTATCCTATAGGGTCACTCTGAATCAGAAGTGACTTGACGGCAACAGGTTTGGTTTGGTTTTGTTTTAAGTAGCCTTCCATGTCACAAGAGCACATGAAGATTCTCAGCCTTTTACATAAAAGAAGTAATAAAAATAGCAACGCCAACAACAATAAAAGTTAATAGCTACTGGTGACATTTCATATGCCAAGCTTTTTGCCTGTACTATTTCATTTCTTCCTCAAAACACCCTTAGTGCCATTATTATCGTCATTTTAAGATAAAGAAATTGAAACTTAGAAAAGTTAAGCAGCTTACGTTAAGTCGTTCATCTATCAAGCGGCAAAGGCAAGATTCAAACTTGACTCTGAACCCATGCTCATATTATTATCTTCGAGGCAGTAGAACGTGACCACTCACAGGCTAGTCTCTGGGTATAGACTGCCTGAATGTGAATTCTGGCGCTACTGCCTCTGAGCTAGGCCACCTTAGGCCAGGTACTAAACCCTTCTGTGCCCGTCCCTCAGTTATATCGTCTGTAACATGAGAGCGATACTCGCACTTACTTCGCTGTGTTGTTCTAATGAGGTAAAGCAAGTCAAGCATGTAGAAGCATATCCACACGTAACGTCCTACATAATCACAAATGTTAACTAAAATGACGATGATGATTCTTACTGTTATCGTGAGTATCGTAGACTGTCTCCCAGCACCTAAAATAACAAATGTTTGTAAGATATCTCTGAACCATTAGGAAAAGTTTAGTTTATCTTCAGTAAGCATAACAGAAAGTCTGCGATATATTTTAGAAATTTTTCTACTAAAAAAATTATGTGATTAATGGAGTATGCTTTAATTTTTCCAAAAAGTCATTGTAAAAAAATAATGAGAACATTGTAAGGTGTAAACCAAAACCAAACCAAACCCATTGCCATAGAGTCAATTCCGACTCATAGTGACCCTACAGGACAGAGCAGAACTGCCCCACACAGTTTCCAAGGAGTGACTGGTGGATTTGAACTGCCAATCTTTTGGTTAGCAGCCATAGCTCTTAACCACTATGCCACCAGGGTTTCCTTAAAATGTTTACGAGAACATTATTTGACTTACAATAGTAAGGCCATGTACCAACGCTGGATTACATTTCTTTTTCCTTCTTATTTTTGAGTATCAAAGGATTTGCAATTAATATTAGTCTTTAAAAAAATAAACCCAAAACATAATAGCAACCAGGGAGTGGAACTTCTGAATTCTTTTAGAGCTTATCTTTGCTATTTGAAAGAAAATCTTTCCCTGCTAATCAGAGAAGTAAAATCCTATATTAATCCAGTATTTCATTCACACCGAGTTTAAATGCAAAAAAAAAAAAAAAAATTATTACCCCACTATTGTTCCAGTTTATATGTACTATTTCCAAATAGTACTACTTTATGTCAATCCTAAATAAAGAATAGTTACCATAGGAAAAATGGCATCAGAGAAATATAACACTTTTATGTAAATTCTCAACCAAAGAAATTGTTCTCTAAATTTATTGTTATTGTTGTTAAGTGTCGTCGGTTGGTTCTGACTCATAGCCACCCTACGTACAACAGAATGAAACACTACCCAGTCCTGTGCCATCCTCACAATCGTTGCTACGTTTGAGCCCATTGTTGCAGACACTGTGTCAATACATCTTGTTGAAGCTCTTCCTCTTTTTTGCTGACCCTCTACTGCATGAGGTCCTTCTCCAGGGACTGGTCCCTCCTGATAACAAGTTCAAAATAATTGAGACGAAGTCTCACTATTCTCACTTCTAAGGAGCATTCTGGCTGTACTTCTTCCAAGACAGATTTGTTTGTTCTTCTGGTAGTCCATGGTACCTTCGATATTCTTTGCCAGCACCATAATTCAAAGGCATCAGTTCTTCTTCAGTCTTCCTTATATTCATTGTCCAGCTTTCACATGCATATGAGGTGACTGAAAATATCATGGCTTGGGTCAGGCGCACCTTAGTCCTTAAAAGTGACATCTTTGCTTTTCAACACTTTAAAGAGGTCTTTTGCAGCAGATTTGCATAATGCAATGTATCATTTGATTTCTTGACTGCTGCTTCCATAGACGTTGATTTTGGATTCAAGTAAAATGAAGTCCTTGACAACTTCAATCTTTTCTCCATTTATTCATGTTGCTTATTGGTCCAATTGTGAGGATTTAGAATCACTGAACACCACATTGGTCCAGTTTCCCAGCCTTTCTTCATGTTTGCAGGGACTGATTTTTGTTTGTTTTTTATTAACTGCTCATCTAACTTCTAATGGCACATCTTCTACAGGAAAAAAACATTTTCTTGTTTCCTGTTCAATATGTGTCAGACATGCTTCCACTGTTTCACCACTCTGGAAAATTAAGGCACAATACACATATTTTAAAAGCCATGTAGAGGTCACAAAGAAGTGGCCATTGAATGAGCTCAACATGTGCAAAGGCCCTGAGGCAGATGGCAAGTCAGTGAAAAAAGAGCTTCACTGGGAAATAGGAAATAGGATAGAAAGTCTTCAAATCCTCCTGTTTGAGTGACATGTATGTCTACAATTGCCACCACATTGCCCATGCTTTCTCCTTCTTATAATTTTAGTTAAATCACACTACAGCCAGATATACCTCAGCACACCCCCTCACTTCCTTTGAGTCTCATTCAAGTGACTACTTAAAAGTAGATTACCTGTGGTTACACAAGTCTATACATGTGACAAACTGCACAGAGCTACACATATGCAAATACACACACAACAAATGAGTACATGTAAAACTGCTGAAATCTCAGTAAGTGCTACAGAATAACATCCATTTCCAGGTTTTGACATTGTACATAGTTAAGTAAGACATTACTATCCGTGGAAGCTGGGGAAAGTACACACGGGAAATATCTGTACTATTTTGCAACCTCAGTGAGCCTATGATTATTTCACAACAAAAAGTTAAAAAAAAAAAAAAGTTGTCAATCACTTTGCCACACCATATAAAATAAGACCCTTCCCAAACCATCTATCCCCTTATCCTGCTCTATTCCTTTTCATTGTCTTTATCACAACCTGACAGGCATCTTTGTTTTGATATTGGTAATATGTTTATTTGTTTACTGTATGTTTCCCCCAGTAGAAAATACTGTAAGCTTCATGACACAGGGCTTTGTCTGTTTTGATCACTGTTGATTCCTTGGCAACAAGAACTGTGTCCAGGACATAGCAGGGACTTCATAACATTTGTTAAAGAAAATGAACGTGCCCAGCAGTCAAAATTGGAAACAGCCTAAATGCTCACACACGGGGAAATAATTAAATCAATTTTGATATACAGGATATGATACAGCAACTTAAAGAATGAAGTAGATCTATACGTTCTTACGTGGAAAGAGCTCCATAATATACTGCTAAGACTAAAAATAAATTGTACAAAATTGATATAACATGATCGCAATTAGTGAAGCAGAAAATCATGTTTAAGAATGGGGTATCTATGTGCACATCCTGGTTCCACTGCTCATTAGCAGGGTGACTTTCGGCAAGTAATTTAATCTCACTTGCCTCAATTTCCTTTCGTAATACCAAGTTACTAATGTTGCAGGGATTAAATGAGTTAACACTGCAAAGCCGATGACACAGTATAATTCTTCTATGTTGTTGTTATGTGCTGTTGAGTTGATTCCAACTCATAGTGATCCTATAGGACGGAGTAGAACTGATCCAGAAGGTTTCCTAGGCTGTAATCTTCAGGGTAATGATGCAGGAAGCATCAAAAGAAGATGGAAAGAACACACAAAGTCACTCTGCCAAAAAAACCTGATCGACACTCAACCATTTCAGGAAGGTAGCACATGATCAAGAAACAATGGTACAGAAGGAAGAAATCCAAGATTCACTGAAGGCGTTGACCAAAAAAACAAGGTTCCAGGAATTGAAGAATACAAATTGAGATGTTTCAACAAATGGAACATGATGTTCTGGAACTGAAATGTTGCAACACTGGAAGCGCTCACTTGACTATGCCTAGAAATTTGGAAGATAGCTACCTGGTCAATCAACTGGAAGAGATCCATGTATGTGTCATTCCAAAGAAAGGTGATTCAACAGAACACGGAAATTATCTAACTATATCATTAATGTTACACACAAGTAAAATTTTGCTGAAAATCATTGAAAACCAATTGCAGCAGTATATTGACAGGGAACTGCCAGAAATTCAAGACAGATTCAGAAGAAGACGTGGAATGAGGGATATCATTGCTGATGTCAGATGGATCTTGGCTAAAAGCAGTGAATATCAGAAAGATGTTTACCTGTGTTTTATTGACTATGCAAAGGCATTCAACTGTGTGGATCATAACAAATCATGGATAACACTGTGAAGAATGGAAATTCCAGAACACTTAATTGTGTTCATGCAGAACCTGTACATAGATCAAGAGGCAGTCGTTCAGACACAAGGGGATACTACATGGTTTAAAGTCAGGAAAGGTGTGCATCAGGGTTGTATACTTTACCACACTTACTCACTCTGTATGCTGAGCAAATAATCCGAGAAACTGGACTATATGAAGAAGAACACAGCATCAGGATTGGAAGAAGACTCATTAACAACCTGTGATATGCAGATATCACAATCTTGCTTGCTGAAAGTGAAGAGGACTTGAAGCATTTGGTGATGAAGATCAAAGACTACAGCCTTCAGTATGGATTACACCTCAACATAAAGAAAACAAAAATTCTCACAACTGGACCAATAAGTAACATCATGATAAACAGAAAATTTTGAAGTTTTCAATGATTTCATTTTACTTGGATCCACAATCAACGCCCATGGAAACAGCAGTCAAGAAATCAAACAGCTGCAAAAGACCTTTCTAAAGTATCAAAAGCAAAGATGTCATTTTGAGGACTAAGGTGCACCTGACCGAAGCCGTGGTATTTTCAATCGCCTCACATGTATGCGAAAGCTGGAAAATGAATAAGGAAGACCGAAGAAGGATTGATGCCTCTGAATTATGGTGCTGGTGAAGAATATTGAATATACCACAGACTGCCAAAAAACAAATCTGTCTTGGAAGAAGTACAGCCAGAAATGCTCCTTAGAAGCAAGGATAGTGAGACTTCATCTCAAGTACTTTGGACATGTTATCAGGAGGGACCAGTCCCTGGAGAAGGACATCATGCTTGGCAAAGTAGAGGGTCAGTGAAAAAGAAGAGACCTTCAACAAGATGGATTGACACAGTGGCTGTGACAGTGGATTCAAACATAGCAATGATTGTGAGGATGGCACAGGACTGGGTAGCATTTTGTCCTGTTGGGCGTAGAGTCGCTATGAGTCAGAACTGATTGATAGCACCAAACAACAACAACAATCTTTACAGAAGCAGATCGCCAGGTTTTTTCTCCCACCAAGCGACTAATAGGCTCGAATGGTCAACTTTTCGGTTAGTAAGTGTCTTAGTCATCTAGTGCTGCTATAACAGAAATACCACAAGTGGATGGTTTTAACAAAGAGAAGTTTATTTCCTCACAGTCAAAGTAGGCTAAAAGTCCAAATCCAGGGCGTCAGCTCCAGGGGAAGACTTTTTCTTTCTGTCGGCCTTCTTCTCTTCGGTGTTCCCCCGGACTAGGAGCTTCTCTGCGCAGGGACCCCAGTCCAAAGGATGCGCTCTGCTCCCAGCACTGTTTTCTTGATGGTATGAGGTCCCCAACTCTCTGCTTGCTTCCCTTTCCTTTTATCTCTTACAAGAGATAAAAGGTGTTGCAGGCCACACCCCAGGGAAACTCCCTTCACATTGGATCAAGGATGAACCTGAGTAAGGGTGGTATTACAATTCCACTCTAATCCTCTTTAACATAAAATTACAATCACAAAATGGAGGACAACCACACAATTCTGAGAATCGCGGCCTAGCCAAATTGTTACACACATTTTTTGGGGGGCACAGTTCAATCCATGACAGTAACTGAGTGCTTAACCATTACATCACCAGGGCTCCTAATCCATCTATAACCCGTTGCTGCTGAGTCCATGCCGATTCATAACATCCCTATAGGACAAAGTAGAACTGCCCCATAGGGTTTCCAAGGCTGTAATCTTTATGGAAGTGGACTGCCACATCTTTCTACCATAGAGTGGCTAGTGTGTTCAACTGCTTACTTTTTGGTTAGCAGTCTAGCGCTTAACCACGCACCACCAGGGCTTCTTGAATCCACCTATAGTATGTGGCGTATCATAAATATTTAACATATGTTAGCCATGATCATTATTTATATACAAAACTCTATACAACTATATGTGTAAGTGTTTTCAACTCATAGAAAAAGATCAAAAATAAAACAAGGAAACTGTTAGTGGTAGTGACCTCCGGGGTGGGATGCAGAGAGGGATATGGGATGACTGTTTTAAAATAAGAAAAAACACATGCATCTGAAAGCCAACTATAAATTATTTTCAATTACTTAAACTGAAGCCTTCTTCTATAACTATGGATAATAAAGGATTAGTTTCACCTAAATTTGCCGTGGAGTTTGCAGTGCCCAGGAGCCCACCCACATGGCTGAGGCTGTCAGCCTTCAGGGCCCTGCTTCCACACTCCTAATCACAGGTGTGGACTCTGATGCTCAAGATGCGCTGAAGGGCAGGAGTCTGAGAACACGTATGCCTCTCTCTCTATGTACATATATATATGTGTGTGTGTATATATTTACTACTGAAAATCCATTAAGGACTCACACTACTGCAAATTCTTTCCAAATCAGTGAATTCTACTAAGGACTTCTGCCACTTGCTGGTTTCCTGCCGGTTGGTCAGTTTGTTTCTCTTCTTATTTTATTCAGGGTATATTTTGTCATTTGAAAAACATTTTCACTTTACATTTCAGCATTATTTTAGTAGAGCTTATTATTCAATTTGCTACTTTTTTATACATATTTACCACTCATCTTTCTCATCTTTTATTTTTCCTTTTTTTTATCTTCTATCTTATACTTTTTATGTTTATTCTTTTTATTTCTTTTCTTAACTTAATCAGCCCTTTTTCTTATCTTTTTTTTCTATTGGCTTTACTTTCCTTTATAAAAAATCATGCTTTGTCCACCTCTTTTCATTTTTTTATTTTTTTATTTTTTAAGTCTCTTATCCACTTTATTTTAAATACAATAAGTTCTATAAAAATGTCCACCTTTATTTCTTTTAGCTTTTTCCTTGTTTAATTTTTTTAAATTATTCTTGTCATTTTTTTATAGAATTCTTGTTTGTTTGGCGTTTTATGGAGGAATTAATCTGATTCTTATCTTCTCTCTTTAAATTTTAATTCATTTTTATGTAATGATTTATTTAGGTGATGATAGGAAGTAAGGGTAAGGGGTGGCAGTAGGTGGCAATCACTCAAACAGAAGGATCTGGAGACCTTCTATCGTTCAGAGCCCCGCTCCAGTTCTACTCCAGCTCTACTACCCTCTCTACCTCCACTCAGCAAACCAGTACCATTTGCTGTCGAGTCAATTGCAACTCACAGCGATCTCATGTGTGCCAAAGCAGAACTGTGCTCCATAGGGTTTTTGATGGCTGATTTTTCAGAAGTAGCTAGCCTGGCCTTTCTTCTGAGGTGCCTCTGGACAGACTCGAATTTCCAACCTTTCAGTTTGCAGCCATGCAAGCTAACTGTTTGTACCACACGGGGACTCCTCACTGAGCAAAAAGCCTCCTTTTATAATGGTGATTACTTTCTAAGTACCTTTTTCTAGGACAGTCCCGACAGGGTACATACCGTTCCATCTCTGTGACAAGATCCCTATTCTAAAATTCATGTTGTTGTTAGGTGCCGTTGAGTTTCTTCCAGCTCATAGAAACCCTATGTACAACAGAACAAAACACTGCCCAGCCCTGTGCCATCCTCATAATCAGTTTTATGCTTGAGCCATTTGTTGCAGCCACTGTGTCAATTCCTTTCTTTGAGGGTCTTTGTCTTTTTTCTCTGACCCTTTACTTTACCAAGCATGATGTCCTTCTCCAGGGACTGGTTCCTCCTGATAACATGTCCAAGGTACATGAGATGAAGCCTCATCATCCTTGCTTCTAAGGAGAATTCTGGCTACACTTCTTCCAAGACACATTGTTCGTTCTTCTGGCAATCCATACTATATTCAATATTCTTTGCCAACACCATAATTCAAATTCTTCTTTGGTCTTCTTTATTCATTGTCTAGCTTTCGCATGCATATGAGGTGACTGAAAATACCACAGCTTGGATCAGGCACACCTTAGTCCTCAAAGTGACATCTTTGCTTTTTAACACTTGAAAGATGTCTTTTGCAGCAGATTTGCCCAATGCAATACATAGTTTGATATCTTTAAATCCTGATGTTGCATTCGTCTTCCCATAGTCCAGCTTCTCAGATTACCTGCTCAGCATACAGACTGAATAAATATGGTGAAAGGATACAACCCCGACACACAGCTTTCCTGATTTTAAACCATGCAGTCCCCTTGCTTGGTTCCAATGACTGCCTCTTGGTCTATGTACAGGTTCCTCATGAGCACAATTAAGTGTTCTGCATTTCTCATTCTTTGAAATATTATTCATAATTTGTTATGATCCACACAGTTGAATGCCTTTGCATAGTCAATAAAACACAGCTAAACATCTTTCTGGTATTCGCTGCTTTCAGCCAAGATCCACCTGACATCAGCAATGATATCCCTCACCCCACGTCCTCTTCTGAATCGAACTTGAACTTCTGGCAGTTCACTTTCGATGAATTGCTGCAAACGTTTTTGAAGGATCTTCAGCAAAATTTTACTTGAGTGTGATATTAATGATATTGTTCTATAATTTCTGCGTTCTGTTGGATCATCCATCTTTCTTTGGAATGGGCACAAATACGAATCTCTTCCAGTTGACTGGCAAGGAAGCTGCCTTCCAAATTTCTTTACATAGACAAGTGAGCATCTCCAGCGCTGTAACTCTTTGTTGAAATATCTCAGTTGGTATTCCGTCAATTCCTGAAGCCTGGCATTTGCCAATGCCTTCAGTGCAGCTTGGACTTCTGCCTTCAGTACCACTGGTTCTTGATCATATGCTACCTCCTGAAATGGCTGAACATGACAAATTCTTTTTGGTACAGTTACTCTGTGTATTCCTTCCATCTTCTTTTGATGCTTCCTGCGTTATTCAATATTTTGCCCATTCATTCAGTATTTTCCCTGTAAAATCCTTCAATATTGCACCTCGAGGCTTGAGTTGTTTTCTTTAGTTCTTTCAGCTTGAGAAATGCTGAGCATGTACTTCCTTTTTGATTCCCTAACTCCAGGTCTTTGCACATTTCATTATAATACTTTACTCTGTCTTCTCAAGTCACCCTTTGAAATGTTCTGTTCAGCTCTTTTATGTCATCACTTCTTCCATTCGCTTTAGCTACTCGACATTCAATAACAAGTTTTCAGAGTCTCTTCTAACATCCGTTTTGGTCTTTTCTTTCTTTCCTGTTCTTTTAACGACCTTTTGCTTTCTTCATGTTTGACGTCCTTGATGTCATTCCACAGCTCATCCAGTCGTCAGTCATTAGTGTTCAATATGTCAAATCTACACTTGAGATGGTCTCTAAATTCAGATGGGATATACTCAAGGTCATATTTTTGCTCTTGTGGACTTGCTCTAATTTTCTTCAGCATCAACTTGAAGTCACATATAAGCAATTGATGTTCTGTTCCACAGTCATCCATTGGTCTTGTTCTGACTAATGATATTGAGCTTCTCCATTGTCTCTTTCCACAGATGCAGTCGATTTGATTCCTGTGTATTCCATATGGCAAGGTTCACATGTATAGTCGCCATTTATGTTGCTGAAAAAAGGTATCTGAAATGAAGGAGTCCTTGATCTTGCAAAAGTCTATCATGTGATCTCTGGTGTTGTTTCTGTCACAGAGGCCATATTTTCCAACTACCAATCCTTCTTGTTTCCAACTTTCACATTCCAATCAATAGTAATTATTAATGCATCCTGATGGTGTGTTTGATCAATTTCAGACTACAAAAGTTGGTAAAAGTCTTCAATTTCTTCATCTTTGGCCTTAGTGGTTGATGTGTGTCATGGATTGAATTATGTCCCCCAAAAAATGTGTGTATCAATTTGGCTGGGCCATGATTCCCAGTATTGTGTGGTTGTCCTCCATTTTGTGATTGTAATTTTATGTTAAAGAGGATTAGAGTGGGATTGTAACACCCTCACTAAGGTCACATCCCTGATCCAATGTAAAGGGAGTTTCCCTGGCATGTAGAGCACAGAACTGGGGACCTCATACCATCAAGAAAGAAGCACTGGGAGCACAGTGTGTCCTTTGGACCCAAGGTTCCTGTGCAGAGAAGCTCCTGGTCCAGGGGAAAGACTGAAGATGGCAAGGACCTTCCTCCAGAGCCAATAGAGAGAGAAATCCTTCCCCTGGAGGTGACATCCTAAATTTGGATTTCTAGCCTACTAGACTCTGAGAAAATAAATTTCTCTTTGTTAAAGCCATCCACTTGTGGTATTTCTGTTAGAGCAGTACTAGATGACTAAGACAATGCGTAAATTTGAATAATAGTTGTATTAGCCAGTCTTCCTTGTAGGCATATGGATATTATCCTATCACTGACAGCATTGTGCTTCAGGACAGATCTTGAAATGTTCTTTTTGACAAGGAATGTGACGCCATTCCTCTTCATCATTCCCAGCGTAGTAGACCATATGATTGTCTGATTCAAAATGGCCAATACCAGTCCTTTTCAGCTAAGTAATGCCTAGGATATCTATCTTTATGAGGTCCATTTCATTTTTGACGACTTTGGATTTTCCTAGATTCACTCTTCGTACATTCCATGTTCTGATTATTAATGGATGTTTCCAACTATTTTTTTCTTCTTTTGAGTTGTGCCATCTCAGCAAATCAAGGTCCCGAAAACTTTACTCCATCCATGTCATTAAGGTCAACTCTACTTTGAGGAGGCAGCTCTTCCCCAGTCGTATTTTGAGTGCCTTCTAAACTGAAGAGCTCATCTTCCAGCACTATACCAGACAATGTTCTACTGCTACTCCTAAGGTTTTCATTGCCAATTTTTTCAGAAGTAGACTGCCAGGTCCTTCCTCTTAGTCGGTCTTAGTCTGGAAGCTCCACTGAAACCTGTCCACCAAAGGCAACCCTGCTGGTATTTGAAATACTGGTGGTATAGCTTCCAGCATCACAGTAACATGCAAACCACCAGAGTACAACAAACTGACAGACGTGTGGGGCTAAAATTCACAGTCTTACCATAACCTAAGGGGATCAAGTTGGGTAAGAGATTATAGTAAGAGAAGGTTGCTTCACACATATCTGGCCTGACTTTGGCTAGACCACCCATACATTTCTATCAAAGGAGGTATAGTAAAGTGTCACTTCTTTATCAGCCTGACTCTGGCATACTTATTACTAGCTTAGTCTCCTCTCTCAGTAGACATACAGAAGGATACATCACTGTATGCGTTTCCTTGACTGTCTTCCATCATTATGGGATACAAAGAGAAACTCAACAGAACTGAGCTGATCCTTGATGGAGTTGGGAGGAGGAGCCCTGTTCCACTTTGTTTTGAGTGAGCTCTGCTTCATCAGATGACATTACAAATGTTTAGTAAAACATTTTGTAGTGTCATCTAGTAAATCTATCAAAATCTAACAAAAAGACAATGAAGAGATTTATATGATCCACAAAAGGACTCAGGACATCAGAAAACAGCTGAGATTATGTTTCTCCATACCTGTCACTTCCCCAAAGAAAAACTCAAAGCTATCCTGCGAAAACAATGTGGTTAGTTTTCTGGGCCCAGGCCACAATGCTGACTCCTAATTTCCTGTAGTTTTCTCCCATTATGCCTCCTGTTTATTCTTTTTGGATCCTCTCCTCTCTGTGGCCCCTGTCTGCTGTTGCACAATCCTGATTATTTTATTCCTCCATCCAGCCCTAGGAAATGACATTAGTCAACTATCCTTATGGAAGGCTTGAATCAACAGGCCATTCCTATTCACCACCCACGCCCACCCTCCCTGGGGTTCTCCATGACAACCCCTGCATTCAGCTCGCTCACTAATGAGGTCCCCTCAGGGCAGGTTGTTTCCAAGACCTGTCCATCTGCGTTATAGCCTGGCACATTTGAGTCTGGGCTGCTCAACCAGCAACTGCAATTCTAGCTGATGCTAAGCTATGTAGACATAGTTTATATATAATTATGCCTATGTCTACATTTCATCATCATCAGGAATGCACCACTAGTGAATGTAAATCACTAGGAAATGATTGCAAAGGAATTCAACAGCAAGGATCCTTATGGGTTAGTTTTTCTAATCTATTTTAATAATAGCCGCCTGCTGCAAGACTTTAGAAATCCATTTGTACTTTAGAAATCCATCTGCACAAATTCAGTTTTTTAGGACCCCTTCTTTTCTTCTCCAGGCATAAAGGGGAAAAATTGGCAATAAAAAGGCTACTTTTATAGCTGTCCACTTCCAGTATCTTGTTTCATTTCATTTCAGACCCTGACAGACAATTATTAAATGATAGGCCAGGATATATATCAAAAATAATAAATGTTTAAGTTTAAATGAGCTATTAGAAGAACTCATTAAAAGAAAGAACTCTAATTACGGGCCTCCAACAAGGTTTCCAGAAAAGGCATTCTTGAAGCTCCTCTAACATTTACCAACATGCTGGAATTCAGGAAAGTGATCGTTGTTCTGGATCACAAAGAGTATAAGTTGACTGGCATGATTCTGAGATTTTCAGAAAGCTTTTGCCAAAAACCCAAAGCAGAAAGAAATGTATCACTTGCTGCCAAACCATGAAAATAAAATATTAAATAATAAAAATATTCTACCAAAAATTAGCTGAGAGACAGAAACTAGCTATAACAAAAAGAAGAATTCAGAGGTCTCTCTAGGGTCAATGATAATATCATTTTAGGGATATATATGAACTTAGACCAACTTCTGGACTAGATATTTCCAAAGAAAGAAGGTCTTGCTGGAGCACCTGCTCCAACAAGGCAAAAAGGGTCATGGTATAGTGGTCCTGAGGTGAGGATGGGCGGCAGTCACACACACTGTCCCCTCATACCCTCAGGGTCACAGCAGACAGCAGCTGAGGTCCCACGTTTCCACGTAAAGAACCACAGAACTGGAGACATGTGCTGTGAAGCTGCCATGTTTTCCATTAGGAAAGGAAGTTGGCCAAGAGCCCAAAGATGCCCCTCACCTTTGAAGCTGAACACCACCCCTAGAAAACAATACTTATCATCTCTATAGAAACCATCACATAAATGGAAGCCATTAGCAGTGGACAAAAACAGACTGAGCAAGTGCAAGAAACAGGCTATGCTCCTGACACCAACAGGCAACCAGTTACATAATACAAGAATGCAATTTCTCTTACACTTCCTTTCAGGTTGCCCAGTAGACGCTAGGGGCCAGTCAGAGACCCAGGGAGATGGTAATCCAAACCACATACTCTCCAACCCCTACATCTTGCTATCTCCACTTCCCACTGAGTAAAGGAAGAAAGGAGTCTTTGGGAACTAATCCTGGCTGGTGCTCAAGGAAAAGAAGGAGATACTTGTTGAATTAGATACGAAATTGATGTTTCAAACTGGTTGAGATGAAGTGTTTAATAACTGAAAGTAGCTGGAAAACATGGGATAGTCACAAGGTGTTGTTAAGCAATGTAAAGAAGAGATCCAACATGATACAGTAGATGTGATAGAAGAAAATAAACCATTTTATATTTGTAGCCCACCAAGTTCACAATGCATAAACCAGTTTATTTATATATATAGTTTTTACTACCATAATCATGTGGGTTTTTCATTTTGTTAGTTTTCTAACCTTATGACTAATCACTTTTAGCTTGTTTATAACAAATATTTTTAGGATGATTCGGGATATTAACTATAAATTCTTAAGACTCAGGACCCTATATTTGCTCCTATATTAGGGTCTTATGTATTATGTGAACATATATAATTTATCCCATTAAGCTGGAGGCTTTTTAGGGGAAAGTATAAATTTGATGTATATTTTATCCCCAAAAGACCAACACTGTGCCTTATACATAGAAAGTATTCAATAAATATTAATGGAACAAGCTATTTATTCATGAATTTTATTGCTATTTCAAAGAAAGTATCAGAAAAATTTGCTACATATTTGTTAATAAAGAGTGATCTAAGTTATGGGTCATTTAGTTCTGGAATAATAATTTGGAGGCCTATATAAGGTCTTCTACACTGGTGAAATGGCTGATTGCAGGTGAGTGATACAGTTCTGGAAAATATTTACAATTCAATCCAACACATATACCTTCCAACTTATTTTAAATTGAGAAAAATTTCCCAACTTGTTTTAAATTGGGGGAATTTCTGTAGTTCAAATCAATTATCTCAATTATTAACCTCTCAAAAATGCAATGGAGAAGTGAGCCCAAGATGGCAGAATAGTCAGGCGCTTTGTGCCATCCCTCTTACCACAAAGACCTGAAAAAAGAAAAGTGAATTGGATATATACGAAAATCTAGGAACCCTAATCATCAAAGACAAAGCTGAAGAACTGGACTGAGCAGCAGGTGGAAGGAGAGACAATTGAAAAATAGTGGAAACTGGGAATTATGGATTGAGGGATTGCCAGTGTCCTGCTAGCTGATTCTGCACAGCACACACAGGCTGAGGCAAGTAGCAACATTTCAAGCTGAAACCCACCCCCTCCAGTGCAGCTAAGCAGCAGCGAATCTGCATGCACCTCCAAAACCAAACAGGCACGACACCAGACCTGCAAAAGTTAAGTGCAATCTCCCAACCCACCATGTGCCCTTCCCCTACAAAATCTCCGTGGCCAAGAAGCACTCCTTTCCCCCCACCCATCCCCCTACCCGCTCCAACACCAGTCCTGCAGCATTCAACAACGCCACGTCCCCTAAGCTGGGAACTCATGTCTGCATCCCAAGATACCAGCTCCTTCAACCAGCCACTGGCATAGGGTGTCCATGGACTTGTAGCACCCTTCAACCCCTGCCCTTCACTCCCGCCCCAGTGCCTTGCAAGCCAATTCAACATCGCATGCCCTCATTAGGACATCATGGGCAGGATATTCACCTGAATCCCATTTTCACCTACAGCAGCCAAGAAGGAGCTACAGATTTGTGACATCTGACAGTACCACGCCCCATAAGAAGGGACCTCATCAAGCCATACCAGGGGCCTGAGGGCCAGCAGTACCACCCACTCCATCTAGCAGCCCACAACAGGGGCCTGAGAATTAATGGTGCCTCCCAAACCCTCCAGCCAGGGGCACCATCCAGGGGGCCAGCTGCACTACATCCCCGCCACGTGCTCTAATGGACAGGGGCAAGCCCTCCATCCAGGCACCGAGGGGCAGCCAACAGCCCCTGACTTGCCCCCTACATCACCCTCTGTTGCAACTAGAGAACTGTGCTTGCTCTGAACACCCCCACGCAGCCCTGCTCACCTAGTACTGCAGGTGACAGTCTTCATACCACACACTCGGTGACTGATGACCCAAGCACCTGCAACCACAACTGCATCCCCTGCAAGAACAGTGAACACACTCCCAGGCTCACACACCTAGTGGTTGCTCTGACCACCTGGAGACAGGAGGTGGAGTTTCAATGACACCAACAATTGGAGTAGCACACACGGCCAGCTTACTTAGACATACCAAAACAAAACAAAAATACAGGACACAGTAAACAAAATAAATAAATAAATATTGATGCCTCAGAAACAACAGTCAATATCAAATCACATAAAGAAGAAGGGCAAGATGGCTCCAGAAAGTGACCAAAATAAAGAACCAGAAAACCTTCTGGAGGAAGATAAGGCAATGGAACTACTGATAAAGAATAATATACAGAGATCTCCAAGACTCCAGGTAGGAGGTGAGGTAAAACACAGACCAAATCAAGGAACAAACAGACAAAACAATAGAAGAATTCAGGAAAGCAATACAAGAACAAAATGACAAAACAAACCGACTGCTAGGAACCATACAAGGACAGCAACTAGAAATCCAACAGATTAACAATAAAATTTCAGAATTAGACAACTCAATAGAAGGTCAAAGGAGCAGAATTGAGGCAATGGAAGTAAGAATTAGTGAGATTGAAGATAAATCTTTTGACACTAACTTGTTTGAGGATAAATCAGAAAAAAGAATGAAAAAAAATGAAGAAAGCCTAAGAATTATTTGGGATACTATCAAGAGGAAAAACCTATGAATGATAGGGGTACCAGAACAGGGTGGAAATAACAAAAAACACGGAGAGAACTGTTGAAGATTTGCTGGCAGAAAACTTCTCTAACATCATGAAAGATGAGAAGATACCTATCCAAGAAAATCAACAAACTCCATACAGGATACACCCCAAAAGAAAGTCATCAAGACATATCACAAAGATGAAGAAGAATCCTGAGAGCACTAGGGATAAAAGAAAAGTCACACACAAAGTAGAACCAATAAGACAAAGCTCAGATTACTCAACAGATACCATGCTGGCAAGAAGGCAATGGGATGACATATGCAAAGCCTTGAAGGAAAAAAGTTGCCAGCCAATAATTATATATCCAATAAAATTGTCTCTCAAATATGATGGCAAAATTATGTCATTTCCAGGTAAACAGAAATTAAGGGAATTTGTAAAAACTAGACGAAAATTATAAGAAATATTAAAGGGAGTCCTCCTACAGGCTCACTATGAGTTGGAATTGACTCAATAGCAATGGGTTTGGGTTTTTTGGTTCCAGTTAGAGAACCAGCAACATCAGACAACAATCCAAGACTAGGACACAGGACAGATCAAACAGATATCAACCCAGATAAGGAATTCACAAAAACAAGTCAAAGATAAAAGACTGAAAATAGGGAAACAGAGACATCAATATGTAAATGATGAAAACACCAAAACAAATAAAGAGGGAATAAATGGTGTAGTCAAGAACTTTCATATGAAGACGAAGTCAAGGTGATATCAAGAAATAAAAGACTGGTTTAAACTTAGAAAAATAAATGTAAATTTCAAGGTAACCACAAAGGAAGCTAACAAACCTACCCATCAAAATAAAAAAGAAGAAAAGCATAACGACTCAGCAAACACAAAGCCAACAATAATGAGAGATGAAAAGAAAATACATAAACAAAAAGAACTCACCACAGAAAATTATTTGATCAAAGAAATCATCAACACCACACACAAAAAGAAAATCAAAATGATGGTAGTACAGTCATACCTGTCAATAATTACACTGAACACAAATGGACTAAATGCACCAGTAAAGAGACAGAGTGGCAGAATGGATTAAAAAACACAATCCAACTATATGCTGTCTACAAGAGACACACCTTAGACACAAAGACATAAACAAACTAACACTCTAAGGATGGAAAAAAAATATCAAGCAAACAATAAAAAAGAGCAAGAGTGGCAATATTAATCTCTGATAAAATAGACTCTAAAGCAAAATCCACCATAAAGGATAAGGAAGAACATTATATAATGATTAAAGGGTCAATAAACCAAGAGGACATAACCATAATAAATATATACTGATCCAATGACAGGGCCCCAAAATACAAAAAACAAACTCTAACAACATTGAAAAGAGAAATATACAGTTCCACAATAATAGCAGGAGACTTCAACACACCACTTTCGGTGAAGGACAGAACATATAGAAAGAAATACAATAAAAATACAGAAGATGTAAATGCCACAATCAACCAAACCAACCTCATAGACATATACAGAACATTCCACCCAACAGCAGCAAACTACACATTCTTTTCCATTGCACATGGAATATTCTCCAGAATAGACCACATTTTAGGCCACAAAGCAAGCCTTAACAAAATCCAAAACATCAAAATAATACAAAGTATCTTCTTTGATCATAATACCATAAAGTGGAAATCAGTAACCGAAAGAGTAAGGAAAAAAATCAAATGCGTGGAAATTGAACAACACCTTGCTGAAAAACTGGGTAATAGAAGAAATCAAGGATGGAATTAAAAAATTCATAGACTCAAATGAGAATGAAAACACATCTTACCAAAACCTCTGGGACACAGCAAAAGCAGTGCTTAGAGGATAATTTATAGCAATAAACACATACGTGAAAAAAGAAGAATGGGGCAACACCAAAACATTAAACCTGCAACTTGAACAAACAGAAAGAGTGCAGCAAAAGAAGCCCTCAGGCACCAGAAGAAAGGAAATCATGAAGATCAGAACAGAAATAAATGAAATAGAGAACAGAAAAACAATTGAAATAATCAACAAGACCAAAAATTGATTTTGTTGATCTTTTCGAAGAACCAACAAACCACTGGCCAAACAGCAGAAGAAATACAGGAGAGGAAGAAAATAACTCACATAAGAAAGAAGACAGGTGATATCACAACCGAACCAACTGAAAAAAAAGAATCATAATGGAATACTATGAAAAATTGTACTCCAACAAATTTGAAAACCTAGAAGAAATGGACAAATTTCTAGAAACACACCACCTAACTAAACTAACACAAACTAAGGTAGAAAAAATAAACAGACCCATAACAAAAGAAGAAACTGAAGAGGTAATAAAAAAAAAAACTCCCAACAAAAAAACAGCCGTGGCCCAGATGACTTCATTGGCAAATTCTACCAAACTTTCAGAGAAGAACAAACACCAATACTACACAAGCCATTTCCGAGCATAGAAAAGAAAGGTATACTCCCAAACTCATTCTATGAAGCCAGCATAACCCTGATACCAAAGCCAGGCAAAGACACCACAAAAAAAAAAAAAAAGAAAAAAGAAAAGAAAACTACAGACTAATATCACTCACAAACATTGACGCAAAAATTCTCAACAAAATTCTAGCCAGTAGAATTCAACAGCATATAAAAAAATAATAATAAATCATGACCAAGTGGGATTTATACCAGGTATGCAAGGATGGTTCAATATTAGAAAATCAATCAATGAATCCACCTCAAAATAAAAGAAAAGAACCACATGATCTTATCATTCGATACAGAAAAGGCATTTGACAAAGTCCAATACCCATTCATGATAAAAACCCTCATAAAAATAGGAATAGAAGGGAAATTCTTGGACATAAAAAGGGCACTTATACAAAGCCAACAGCCAACATCACTGTAAACAGAGAGAGACTGAAAGCATTCCCCTTGAGAACAGGAACAAAACAAGGATGCCCTTTATCACCATTCTTATCCAACATTGTGCTGGAAGTCCTATACAGAGCAAAAATAAGGGTAGAAAAAGAAATAAAGGGCATCCAAATTGGTAAGACAGAGGTAAAACTATCCCTATTCACAGACGATAAAATGTTATACACAGAAAACCTCAAAGAATCCACAAGAAAGCTATTGGAACCAATGGAAGATTTCAGCAAAGTAGCAGGATACAAAATTAACATATAAAAATCAGTTGGATTCCTCTACACGAACAAAGACTACTTCAAAAAGGAAATCAATACCATTTACAATAGCCCCCAAGAAGATAAAGTACTTAGGAATAAATCTAACAAGGGATGTAAAAGACCTATACAAAGAAAACACAAAACACTACCGCAAGAAACCAAAACAGATCTACATACATGGAAAAACATACCATGATCACAGATAGGAAGACCCAACATTGTGAAAATGTCAATTCTACCTGAAGCAATCTACAGATATGATGCAATCCTGATCCAAATTCCAATAGCATTTTTTAACGAGATGAAGAAACAAATCATCAAGTTATATGGAAAGGGAAGAGGCCCTGGATAAGAAAAGCATTCCTGAAGAAGAAGCACAAAGTAGGAGACCTTCTACTACCTGATTTTAGAACCTATTATACAACCACACTAGTCAAAACATCCTGGTACTGGTACAACACAGACACATAGATCAATGGAACAGAATTGAGAACTCAGACGTAAATCCATCCATCTATGAGCAGCTGATATTTGGCAAATGCCTAAGGTCCATTAAATGGGGAAAAAACAGTCTCTTTAACAAATGGTGCTGGCATAACTGGATGTCCATCTGTAAAAAAAATGAAACAAGATCCATATCTCACACCATATACAAAATTAACTCAAAATGGATCAAAGACCTAAATATAAAATCTAAAACGATAAAATAAAGATCATGGAAGAAAAAACAAGGACAACACTAGATGTCCTAATATAAGGCATAAATAGGATACAAATCATAACTAACAATGCACAAACACCAGAAGAGAAACTAGATAAATGACAGCCCCTAAAAATTAAACACTTAATGCTCATCAAAAGATTTCACCAAAAGAATGAAAACAGAACCTACAGACTGGAAAAAAAAATTGGCTATGACATATCCCACAAGGGTCTAATCTCTAAAATCTGCAAGATATTGCAACACCTCAGCAACAAATACACAAATAATCAAAAAATGCACAAAGGCTATGAACAGACACTTTACCAAAGAAGGCATTCAGGCCACTAACAGACTCATAAGGAAATGCCTGAGATCATTAACCATTAGAGAAATACAAATAAAAACTACACTGAGATACCGTCTCACACCAACAACACTGTCACTAATCCAAAAAACACAAAATAACAAATGTTGGAGAAGTTATGGAGAGACTGGAACTCTTATGCACTGCTGTTTGGAAAACGATATGGTGCTTCCTTAAAAGCTAGAAATAGAAATACCATACAATCCAGCAATCATACTCCTAGGAATATACCTTAGAGAAGTAAGAGCCATCACATGAATAGACATACATATGCAGTCATGTTCATTTCAGTACTATTCACAACAACAAAAAGATGGAAACCTAAATGCCCATCAACGAATGAATTTATAAACAAATTACAGTGCATATACACAATAGAATACTATGCGATTATGAAGAACTATGATGAATTCGCAAAACATCTCACAACATGGATGAATCTGGAGGGCATTATGCTGATTAAATAAGTCAATCACAAAAGGACAAATGTTGTACGGGACCACTATTATAAAAAATCAAGAAAAGATTTACACACAGAAATACATGGCATTCTTTGATCATAACGAGGGTGGGGAGGGAGGGGGAGAAGGGAATCACTAACTAGATAATAGACAGTGTCAACTTCAGTGGTATATGAAGTAAAGAAAAGTTTCTGGCTTGAGAAACTAAATAGATGGATGGTGCCACATTCACTAGGAAAGAACAGGTTTGAACAGAGGATCCAATTTTAGACGTGTTGGTTGGAGAGTGTCAGTGAGAATCCAAGTAGAGACACTGCATGAACAGTTGGATACAAGGTGTAGAGAGTTAAATATAGGGTCTAGAGTTCAGAGAAAACTCAGAAGAAGAAGAGTTTAGATGAGAATGAAAAATCTGGGAACCATCAAGATATAAAAGGTATATGAAACCTCAAAAACAAACAAGCTTATTCAAAGAGCATATGCAGAGCAGATAAGCACACATGATATGGACTTAAAAGCACTATTTCAAGCCTACAAATTTCTATTATTTTTCATCTTCTTTCATTCTCATTTTTCTCAGTATACACTGTATTTATGCTAAGTCAATCTCATATCAGATCTTGCCCCTCAGGAATAATCAGTAGAAAACCCTGTTCTAATAAAGTCAATGGAAAGTTCAGAGACCTGTCCAAATCTTATCTGCACTATTTATAATCCAAGAAACAGAATGATAACATTTAGGGTAAAATGGGATTTTCTAAATAACCCCCATCACTCAGTCATAACCAAGAAAGTCATAAAATCTCAGTATAGAAAGTGCCCTCAGAACTTTCTACACAAACACAGTGCCATAAATGCTACTACTCCATGAAAATTATGTACCATAAACGGAATTTATTTAACAAGGATGCTAAATGAACTAAACTTAAGAGTTATTCCTACATGTTTGAAAGAATAAGAAAAAAAAACTTCCCTTCCAAGAAATAATAAATACAAAAATGTTGTTTCAACTACTTCTCATCTACCTTCCATGTGGATCTTTTCCATCTCTAATATTCACAAAACCAAACTCACTGATGATATTCTGACATTCAGTTTAAATATTACGAACCACCTGTCATGGTTTGAATTATGTCCCCCAAAAAATGGGTGTATCAATTTGGCTAGGCCATGATTCCTGGTACTGTGTGATTTTCCTGTATGTTGTAAACCTGCCTCTATGATGTTAATGAGGGAGGATGGGTGGCAGTTGTGTTAGTAAGGCAGGACCTGATCTACAAGACTGGCTTGTGTCCTGAGGCAATCTCTTGAGATATAAAAGACAGAAGTGAGCAGGGAGACAAGGGGACCTCAAACCATCAAGAGAGCAGCGCCGGGAACGGAGCGCGTCCTTTGGACCAGGGTCCCTGCGCTGAGAAGCTCCTAGTCCAGGGGAACATCTATAAGGCCAAGAGAGAGAGAAAGCCTTCCACTGAAGCTGACACCCTGAATTTGGACTTTTAGCCTACCTTACTGTGAAGAAATAAATTTCTTCTTTGTTAAAGCCATCCACTTGAAAAACAATAGCATTTATAATAGCTCCTAAAAAGATAAAATACTTAGGAATAAATCTAACCAGGGATGTAAAAGACCTATACAAAGAAAACTACAAAGCACTACTGCAAAAAACCCAAAGGGATCTACATAAATGGAAAAACATACCATGCTTATGGATAGGTAGACTCAACATTGTGAAATGACAATTCTACCCAAAGCAATTTACAAATACAACGCAATCCAGATCCAAATACCAACAACATTCTTCAAAGAGATGGAAAAACTAATCATTAACTTTATATGGAAAGGGAAGAAACCCCAAATAAGTAAAGCACTACTGAAGAAGAAGAATAAAGTTGGAGGACTCACACTACCTGACCTCAGAACCTACTATATAGCTACGGTAGTCAAAACAGCCTGGTACTGGTACAACGACAGAAACATTGACCAACGGAACAGAATTGAGAACCCAGATGTAAATCCATCCACCTGCGGTCACCTGATCTTCGACAAGGGCCCAGAGTCCATCAAATGGGGAAAAGACAGTCTTTTTAACAAATGGTGCTGGCAAAACTGGATATCCATCTGCAAAAAAATGAAACAGGACCCATACCTCACACAGTATACAAAAACTACTTCAAAATGGATCAAAGACCTGAATATAAAGCCTAAAACTATAAAGTTCATAGAAGAAAAAATAGTACCAACACTTCATGCTTTAATACACAGCATTAACAGGATTACAAACCATAACCATCAATGCACAAACCCCAACAGATAAGCTAGATAACTGGGATCTTCTAAAAATCAAACACCTATGCTCTTCAAAAGACTTCACCAAAAGAGGAAAAAGAGAACCTACAGACTGGGAAAAAATTTTTGGACAGTACAAGTCAGACAAATGTCTAATCTCCATAATCTACAAGAAAATCCAACACCTCTACAACAAAAAGACAAATAACCCTATTAAAAAATGGGCAAAGGAAATGAACAGACACTTCATCAAAGAAGACATTCAAATGGGCAACAGACACATGAGGAAATGCTCTGATCACTAGCCATTAGAGAAATGCAAATTAAAACCACAATGAGATACCATCTCACCCCGGCATTACGGGCACAAATCAAAAACACTGGAAATAACAAATGTTGGAGGGGCTGCGGGGAGATGGGAACTCTTATACACTGCTGGTGGGAATGCAAAATGATGCAACCATTTTGGAAAATGATATGGCACTTCCTCAGAAAGCTAGAAATAGACATACCCTTCAATCCAGCAATTCCACTCCTAGGAATATATCCCAGAGAAATAAGAGTCATCACTCGAATAGACATATGCACACCTATGTTCATGGCAGCATTATTCACAGTAGCAGAATGATGGAAACAACCTAGATGCCCATCAACAGATGAATGGGTAAACAATCTATGGTACATACACACAATGGAGTACTATGCAATGAGAAAGAACAACAATAAATCTGTGAACCATCTCATAACACGGATGAAACTGGAGAACATTATGCTGAGTGAAATAAGTCAGTCACAAAAGGACAAATATTGTACGAGATCTCTATTGTAAAAACCAATGAAAAAGTTCACACACAAAATGTAACAATCTTTGTTGGTTACCAGGGATGGGAGGGGTGGGGGGGGAAATACTAAATAGGCAATAGATAAGTGGTATCTTGGGTGAAGGGTGAGACAGTATACAATACAGGAGAAACCAGCACAACTTGTACAAGGAAAGGTCATGGAAGCTCCATAGACACATCCAAACTCCCTGAGGGGCTGAATTGCTGGGCGGAGGGCTGTGGGGACAATGGTCTTGGGGAACATCTAGCTCAATTGGCATAACATAGTTTATAAAGACAATGTTCTACGTTCTATGTTGGTGAGTAGTGTCTGGGGTCTTAAAAGCTGGTGAGTAGCCATCTAAGATATTCCACTGGTCTCATCCCTTTGGGAGCAAGGGAGAATGAAGAGAACAGGATACAAGGAAAAGATTAGTCCAAAGTACTAATGGACCACAGCTACCAAGGCCTCCACCAGACTGAGTCCAGTACAGCTAAATGGTGCCTGGCTACCACCACTGACTGCTCTGACCAGGACCACAACAGAGGATTCTGGACAGAGCTAGAGAAGGATATAGAACAAAATTCTAACTCACAAAAAAAAAGACCAGATTTACTGGCCTAAAGGAGACTGGAGAAACCCTGAGAGTACGGCCCCCAGACACCCTTTTAGCTCAGTGGTGAAGTAATTTCCGAGGTTCACTGTTCAGCCGGGGAGTGGACAGCCCCATAAAACCAAATGAACTAATGAGGTACAGCAGTCCAGTGACAAGGGCCAGAAGGCAGAAGGGGACAGGAAAGCTGGTGATAGGGAACCCAAGGTTGAGTAAGGATAGTGTTGATGTGTTGGGAGGCTGTTAACCACTGTCATAGGGCAACATGTGTACTAACTGTTAAATGAGAAACTGTTTTGTTCTGTAAGCCTTCATCTAAAGTGAGAATAGCAGCAAAATTGCAAGAGCGTAGTCGATATCAGTGAACTGTCCATGCAGAAATTTTTGAAATGGTGTATCTTTGGCTATGTATATTTTCACCAAAAAAAAAAAAAAGGTCAAGAAGGGAGAGGGTTGACATGTTGTGGGGTTGTTAACCAATGTCATAAAACAATATGTGTACTACTGTTTCATGAGAAACTATCTGTTCTGTAAGCCTTCACCTGAAGTACAATAAAAATAAAAATTTTAGAAAAAGCCATCCACTTGTAGTATTTCTGTTATAGCAGCACTAGACGACTAAGACGCCACCTTTTAACTGCAAGATCATTTCAACATTGCTACAGTTTACTGAAGGAGTTTACAGATTCTTCTTCAGAGGTTTTTAAAGAATCAGTTAGACACTCATTTGAAGGAATTAATTTAAGGTAACTTGAGTGTACTTTTGCCGCAGGGAGTTGAACCGTAAGATTGTTTTTCTATGACACTATTTCCTGGCTGGAAATTGAAGGTCGGAAAAGAAAATAACAGTGAGCTTGAAGTTTTGGGGTTTTTTTTTTTTTTTTTTTAATTTAAATCATTTTTCCATCTTTAATGAGCTGCAAATCTTACTATTTATGGCATTTAAATATATTCAAGACCCTAGAACTTTTTCTACGCCTTTGCCAAATGGAATTCACTTCATTTCTGACTGATTTATACCTGGGATTTCTCTAAAGCTGACATGATGTCTTTCAACCACGTCTTGGTTCTGGCTCCAGCTTTATAGCTTTCAGTCAAGGCAAAGAACTGCAAGACTGAGTTACCACAGCGGACTGACCTCTATTGTTCAAGGACACCTTGGGTGGTTCAGACACTCTTTGATACTTGAAACTACTATTTTAAGTCATACACAGGAACCACCTCTATGGTTTGGAAACAGTTAACTTTTCCAACCTAAAAACCTATGCAGTCAATTCTTGATTAACGAGTTAATGAGGTGGATAAAGGTAATGTCTGAATACCAAATCATGGCTAAACCAAAACTGCAATTAAGCGTGATTAATCCACACCCAACCCATCCCCTCAACACTCTAAATTAATAATAGAAGAACATGTATAAAACAGTAAGGGCAAACCCAAAGACTTACTCAAAGCTGAACCTTAAAAATCAAGGTTATCCTTCAACTAAAGTGAGAATAGCAGCACAACTGGAGGAAGGTAATTGACATAATTGAATTGCACATGTAGAAATTTTTGAAAATGGTGTATCTTTGGCTATGCATATTTTACCAAAAAAAAAGGGTCCTCCAAGGCGGAGAAGGGAACCTGTGGACATGTCGTGGGGTTGTTAACCAATGTCATAAAACAATATGTGTACTGACTGTTTAATGAGAAAGTATTTGTTCTGTAAATCTTCACCTAAAGTACAATTTAAAAAAACCTTTAAAAAAAAAAACCAAGGTTATCAAATGACAGTTAACAGGGAGGGTGACTGACAATGCTGTACACCCTTAGTTATTGTTGTTGTTTTTCTTAAGAAGAATCTGGATGCAAAACTCTGTCATAAGAGGTGCGGAGAATTAAGATCACCTTAAATTCCTGTGGTTCACGGCCATAATTAAGCAACAAAGTATTTGTTGAGCAAATTACTAAATGGCTGAAACATAACATTTCCTGGTCACAACCACTACAAATGACACCATTTTAAGATTCATAAAATGCCTGGTAAATGGCATCTTTATCTTACAGAAGTTCTCTTTCAGAATCCAGATACCATTACTCTACCTCTCAGCAACTCCAACGCAAGACTCAAGGTCTAAAAGGAACAATTCACCTGTGAATAGGGATGGCCAGGCTGCTGCTGCAGGAGCTTACAGGCTGCTGATTAAACCATAGGCGTATTATTGCCACATTATCATCTTCCTCAGTGCTTTCTATCTGGAGAATGTTCCAAAGGAAAAAGCAAAAAACAAAAGTAACTTTTAAAAATGGAAGAAGACTAAAACTTAGCACAGTCTTCCTTCATGAAGGTCTACGGGGAGGGAGTACATATACTAACTGGCTTAGCTGAAACACAGCAAGCAGTGGATAAGTTGGTCTGGACATGTAAAAGCCTGTGTTTAAGCGCCCAGATCTTCCATTTCCCGGCCATATACTCTTGGGAAAGTTCTTTATTTTCCCTAAGGCTCAATTTTCTAATTTAAAATAAGATATGAAAAAGGAGGATGAGGCGGAAGAGTGAAAGAAGTCTTTATAATACCAACTTCATTGGATTATTCTGAGAGTGCCGTTGTTGTTAGTTGTTATTTGCCATGGAGTGAATTCTGACTCATGGCAACCCTATGTGTGTCAGAGCAGAACTATGCTCCAGAGAGTTTTCAAAACTGTGACCTTTCAGAAGCAGATCACGAGGCCTGTATTCCGAGGTGCCTCTGGGTGGGTTCAAACTGCCAACCTTTTGCTAGTGGTAGAGCATTTAATCATTTGCATCACTCAGGCCCTCCTTGTGAAGGTAAAATAAGTTTATTATGTGAAAGTTTCTTTGCAAACTACAGAATTTTATAGGAAAAAAAAGAAATTACTATTGAAGATCTGTTTATTACTACTTGAATAATTATCAATCTGATGTTCTCATAAGTACCACCTAGCTCTGTCCCAAAATTCACCTGAAAGGTGGAGAAATAAAGCCCTTTTTAATCCAAAATAATGACACAATACTTTAAAGTCAAAGGGAGATATACTTTCACAGTCCATAGGCTACACAACAACTGTGTACTAATTACCAAGTCTGGCACAAAATATACTATGTATTACAAACATATATCGTATAATCTATAATTTATCTATCAACTTTTTTGAAAAGGTAAAGTATTTTCATAAAAATTTGATACTTAGTGGTTACACCAAATAATTTAGGTTATGCCTGAAATATCTTCTCTTGGGATGGGAATTTTGATTATTTTTCTCCCTATTCTGTAGAGAAATAACATCCTTCTCCAGGATTATCAAAAGAATGGTTCATATAATAAATTCTCTTTAATAACAAATTTAGAAAAAAAGAAATTGACATTTATTATGCACTACCATGTGTTAGGTACTACTGAGGCAATCAAGCCCAATGCTTGCTGTTACATCTGAATATAAAGAAAATGAATATCCTCACAAATGGACCAATAAACAACATCATGGTAAATGGCAAAAAAATTGAAGTTGTCATGAATTTCATTCTATTTGGTTCAACAATCAATGTCCATGGAAGCAGCAGTCAAGAAATCAAACAATGCATTGGGAAAAATCTGTTGCAAAAGACCTCTTTAAAGTTTTAAAAAGCAAAGATGTCACTTTGATGACTAAGGCACACCTGACCCAAGCCATGATCTTTCCAATCGACTCATAAGTATGTGAAAGCTGAACAATGAAAAAAGAAAGACTGAAGAAGAATTGACACATTCAAATTGTAGTGCTGGTGAAGAATATTGAATATAGCATGGACCACCAGAAGAATGAACAAATCTACCTTGGATGAAGTGCAGCCAGAATGCCCTTAGAAGTAAGAATGACAAGACTTCATCTTGCTTACTTCAGACATGTCATCAGGAGGGACCAATCGCTGAAGAATGACAACATGCTTGGTAAAGCAGAGGGTCAACAAAAGAGAGAGAAACCTTCCATAAGACGGAATGACATGGTGGCTGCAACAACAGGATCAAATATAGCAACGATTGTGAGGATGGCACAGGACCAGGCAACATTTTGTTCTGTTATATATAAGGTCACTATGAATCAGAGCTAACTCAACGGCAACCAGCAACAACAATGCTTTCTGAAAAACCGCAAGCTCCAGACGCTGTACTAGGCAATATTCACTGTGTTATCTCACTTAATTCTCACAGCAATAATGAAAAAGTGGATTATTTCAGATGAGAAAGGTAATCCTCAGTGACATTAAAAGACTTACCCAAATTCATGCAGTAAGTAATAAATCTGGGATTCCAGCAGGTCAATGTTCTAATTCTAAACACATTAAAATATTAACTAGTTAATTTATATGGATGAAATAAGGTTCTCAAAAGTATTCATAGAACATACAACTATCTGCATAACAACTATGTCAATGGACAGTAATTTGAATCTTCCTCAAGACCCAAATAATGATGGGTAAAATGAAAATATATCAGCAGTCCTAAAAGGAAGTTGACACAGTCTATCCAATCTTTTTATTTCCGTTAATTATATTTTCCTTAGATTTAGACTTACAGAGCATTTCTTAGGTCTTTATTAAAGCCATATGTCTATTCTTTCTTAAACTAGTGATTTGCAGAACCAAAAAATAGATGGAATCTGCCAAGTAAAAGCTTTATAAGTTAAAAAGAATTTTCGAAAACCATGGACCTCCAATAATGCTGTTGGTATCCAATCAATCACAAATTATTTATTGTATAATTACCATGTTCTCAGTCTCAGCAAAAATGTTAGGTCTGCAGGGAAGCCTTCCTGAAACTCCAAAGCAGATTAAGTGCCCTCTTTTATCATTTTCTTGCACCCTGTACTTTTCCTTTGTAGTTGTTCATTTTTCTTCTCCCATGAGTACATTTTGATAGGTACTATATATTTGTGTTGTTGCCTGCTCTATTCTCAGGCTCTTCCACAGGACTGACACACGCACACAAAAGCATTCATTACAAAAGCATTCATTAAATATCTGCTGCATGAATTAATGAACTAAAGGATTTAGCATTAGACTAGCTATACAGTTATGGTGGAGCACTTTGATCAGTGTCTCCCACAAGGACACCAATTCTTAGTGAATTTTAAGTATAAACTAAAGACTACTTGGCTTTAATATTTTAAAAATAACTTTGGTGCATACATTTTGCCTTATTAGAATTTTTCCTGCAGCTTTCTTTCCTGTAAGATGATTAAAGCCAAGCTCTTCAAACTGATCTTATCCAAAAACAAGAGAACAGCTTGCCATCACACCAGTAGCAAGTCATTTCTGCTCATTCTCAGAGCCATATTCACTTTGTAAGGCAAGGTCTTCATTTGTATTTTCAGGATTTTTTCCAAATTTGTTTTTTAACAATCAGCCATACCTGACTGGTTTTATTTCCTGCCAGTTATTAAATATTAATATGCAAATGCAGCTTACCTGGAAACTGGTGTAAAAAAAAAAAAAAAAGTAACTGTCCTGAGGCAAAGAATATGAAAATAGACAACTAGAAAAAGAATAAATATTAATATTAAAAATAAACTTTTATCAGGTTAAAAATTTCAGAGAACTCCTGAAAAAATTTTCCTAATAAACCCCCATGGGTGATTAGCATTATTTTAATTATAATTAAAAAATTAACTTTTTAAAAGTGGGATTGTTTTCTATTCCATTTACAATAATATCTAAAAGAATAAAATACCTAGGGATAGGGAGGTGAAAGATTTGAGCACTGAAAACTATAACACACTGCTAAAAGAAATTAAAGAATAATATTCCTAAATGAATGGAAAGGCATTCCGTGTTCGTGGATTGGAAGACTTCATGTCGTTAAGAGTCAGTACTACCCAAAATGATCTACAGATTCAATGCAATCACTATCAAAATCCCAACAGCCTTATTTCCAGAAACGGAAAAGACAGTCTTCAAATTTATATGGAATTGCAAGGGGTCCTGAATAGACAAAGCAACTTTGAAAAAGGAGGACAAAGTAGGACACACACTTCACAATCTCAAAACTAACTATAAGCCACAGTAATCAACACAATCTCATACTGGTATAATATTAGGTACATAATCCAACGGAATAGATTTAAGAGGCCAGATATAAACCCATACATCTGTGGTCAATTGATTTTCAACAAGGGTGTTAAGTCCATCCAACAGGGAAAAAATAAACACATTGCCTTTAAGTTGATTTCAACTCATACTGAACCTATAGAACAGCACAGGACTACCCCATAGGGTTTCCAAGGAGTGGTTGGTAGATTTGAACTGCCAACCTTTTGGTCAGCAGCTGAGCTCTTAACCATTGTGCCACCAGGGCTCTTTTCAACTGATCTCCACTCACAAATGAACGAAATTGGACCCATACGTCACAGCATATACAAAAATTAACTCAAAATGGATCAAAGACCTAAATGTAAGAACTAAAACCACAAAACTCTTAGAACAAAACGTAAGATTATGCTTCAAGACCTAGTTTTTGACAATGAATTCATTGATATGACACTGTGATGGACTGAATTGTGTCACCCAAAAATGTGTGTTAACTTGGCTAGGCCATGATTTCCCGTATTGTGTGGTTGTCTTCCACTTTGTGCTCTGATGTAATTTTCCTATGGGTTATAAATACTAATCTCTATGATATTAATGAGGCAGGATTAGAGGCAGTTATATGTTAATGAGGCAAGACACAATCTACAGGATTACATTGTATCTTGAGTCAGTTTCTTTTGAGATATAAAAGAGAAAAGTGAGCAGAGAGGATAAGGACATCATTACCACCAAACAAGAGCCAGGAGCGGAGCGCATCCTTTTGGACTCAGGGTCCCTGCACTGAGAAGCTCCTAGACAGGGGAAGTATGATGACAAGGACCTTACCCAGAGCCAAAAGAGAGAGAAAGCCTTCCCCTGGAGCTGGCTGAATTTGGACTTCTAGCCTCCTAGACCTAGAACAAATTTCTGTTTTTTTACAGCTATCCACTTGTAGTATTTCTTTTATAGCAGCACTAGATAACTAAGACAGACACCAAAAACACAAGCAACGAAAGACAAAATAGAGAAATGGGACTTCATCAAACTAAAAAACTTTTGTACAAAGGACTTTCTCAACAAAGTGAAGAGACAACCTATAGAATGGGAGAAAATATTTGGTAACCATATAACAGATAAAGGTTTAATATGCAAAATACACAAAACCCATTGTCATCAAGTTGATTCCAATTCATAATGACCCATAGGACACTGTAGAGCTGTTCAGTATGGTTTCTAAGGAGCAGCTGGTAGATTCAAACTGCCAACTTTTGGGTTAGAAGCCGAACTCTGAACCACTGTGCCACCAAAGCTCCAAAATATATAAAGAACTCCTAAAACTCAACAACAAAAAGACAAACCAAAAAAAAAAAGAATGAGCAAAGAAGTCCAACAGACACTTCACCCGAGGAGATACAGAAACGGCCAATAAGCACATGAAAAGATGCTCAGTGTTATTAGTCATTGTTGTCGTTAGCTGGTACAGAGTTGGCCTGACTCATGTTGATCCCTGCACAACTGGACTGGATTGCTGTGATCTATAGGGTTTTCATTGGCTGTTTTTTTAGAAGCAGATCACCAGGCATTTCCTCCTAGCATTAGTCAGTAGGAAAAAAAAAAACCACTGCCACTGAGTCAATTCTGACTCACAACAACCCCATGTGTTACAGAGAAGAACTCCATAGGGTTTTCTTAGCTGTAAACATTACAGAAGCAGATTGCCAGGCCTTTTGTCCATGGCACCTCTGGGTAGGTTCAAACCACCCACCTTTAGGTTAATAACCAAGAAAAAACCTCTTGCATCATCCAGGGACCTCCCCAGTCATTAGGAAAACGCAAATCAAAATCGCAATGAGATACTACTTCACCCTCACTATGATAGCTATTATCAGAAAAATGGAAAACAGCAGTGTTGGCAAGGATGTGGAGAAATTGAAACCTTCATCCACTGCTGGTGGGATTGTAAGATGGCGCAGCCTCTGTAGAAAACAGTTTGGCAGTACCTCAAAAGTTTCCACGCAGAACTACCTTATAACTCAGCAATTCCACTCCTAAGTATGTACCCAAAAGAAATGAAAGCAGGGACTCAAACAGATACTTGTACACTAATGTTCATTATAGCATTATTCATAATGGACAAAAGATACAAACAACCAAAGTGTTCACTAACAGATGAATGGATAAAGTGTGGTGTACACATACAATGGAATGTTATTCAGTCATAAAAAGAAATGAAGTTCTGGTACATACTGCAATATGAGTAAGGCTTGAAAACATTATGCCGAGTTAAATAAGTCAGACACAAAAGGACAACTATTGTACGATCACACTTATATGTAACACAGGTTAAGTGCGTAGAGACCAAAGTTTACTAGTGGTTACTACGGGTTGCACAGCGGTTAAGAGCTACGGCGAGCTACAGCTGCTAACGATTTGAATCCACTAGCTGCTCCTTGGAAACCCTACGGGGCAGTTCTACTCTGTCCTCTAGGGTTGCTATGAGTTGGAATCAACACAATGTTAACAGGTTTGGTTTTTGGTTTTTACCAGGGGTTGGGGGAGGAGGGAATGGCAAGTTTGCTTCTATTTGGGGTTATAAAAAACTTCCAGAAATAGGTAGTGGTGATGGCTGTACAACATGGTAAATGTAATTAATGTCACTGAATTGTACATATAAAAATGGCTGACGTATTTCGTTACATGTATTTCACCACAATAAAAAAAGTTTTTAAAAGGTGGAGTTTTTTTAATAAGTTCATTTTTAAGCCTAGAATCACTATAAATGGACTGGCATATGAGTATGAAAATCAACATTTCAACTTCCAAAATGCTCATTTTCTATAATGTCACCTTTGTTATTCCTTTATATAAGATTTGTCTTCTCTCACATTTCTCTCATCCTATATGGAAGAATAGTAATCCTCTCTTCAGCCTCCTTTCTAGACTAAGCTTTTCTCTCCTGAAATGATCAAGCACTTTTCCCTGAACTTTCATAAATGAATCTCTATGGTATTAACTCATTCAGTGGTTTTCACCCGATGAGATCTACTGCCAGCACATATTACTTTTACTTGCACTGACAGACTAAGTGATGATCTGTGAAATATGTTTTTACATGAACTCAAGATAGAAAAATGCATTTCCCTTTTGTGTAACTTTTGGTCCATGGCTCTCGAAGTTGTCTGAATGTATGTTGGTAAGACATGCTCAACTAGTATTCTCCTTTCTTGTGAATCTTCTTCCGGTGTTTTTGGTCTTCTTTTCTCATTATGCAGTGGTGTCCTTTTTCCTTAGTAGTTATTGGCAAATCTGATCATGAAGATGAAACCCCCCCTCAAATTCAAAGATGTGTAAAGATACCAATTTCAAAGACATATATCTTCTTTTTATCAGTAAAGTTATACAAAGAAACAGATTTTTAAATTCAAACACACTAAAAGCAAGAATTCCTGTTCATTGAAAGAAGGCATAAAGTGAGTGACTACAACAAAAAATAGGGATTAGATAGAGCAATAAATTAATAAAAAGATAAAAAAAGTAGAAAAACATTACTAGGCATTTTGCAGAAGAAATGCTAATGGCTCGTAAATATCTCGCAAGATGTTTAAAGTCATTGATAATCAGGAAAATACTAATTGTTAAGATGTTTTCATTCTTGTAAAGTTAGCTTTCATTCTTGGAAAGAATGTTTTCATTCTTGTAAAATACTAAAAATTGGGTAAATAAATTGTGATATATTCATGCACTGGAATATTATACAGGAGAAAATTAACGGTTAAATGTCAAAAATATTACAGGACAGAGCGCACAAGTCCCTCGGCAAGTTCGCAGCCTCCGCCTGACCCGGGACCACATCACCGCGGCTCTTCCGCCCCTGACTCCAACCATCCCAGGCCTCGTGTAGTCCGACTGGCCAGCAGGCTCCCCACTCTTGACCCGCACTCTCCCATGAGCCCAGGCCGCCCGGAGCCCTTCTCCTAGGGCGCACAGCATGGCACATGGCACCTCCCCCGTCCCAGGTTCTTGCGTTTGGGCTCCTGCTCGCGGCAGTGACAGCAGCGGTAGGCACGGCTCAGGAAGAATGTCTCTGAGAACTGCAAGCTGACCACCAACTGTACTACGAACAGCAATGGTCAATGCCAGTGTGCTTCAACTGGTACACAAAATACAGTCATTTGCTCAGAATTGGCTTCCAAATGTTTGGTGATGAAGGCAGAAATGACCGCTTCCAAGTCAGGGGGAAGAACGAGGCCTCAGGGGGCTATCCAGAACAATGATGGGCTTTACGAGCCCGACTGTGACCAGAAGGGGCTCTTTAAAGCCAAGCAGTGCAATGGCACCGCCACGTGCTGGTGTGTGAACACTGCTGGGGTCAGAAGAACCGACAAGGACACTGAAATAATGTGCTCCCAACGCATGAGGACCTACTGGATCATCATTGACCTAAAACACAAAACGAGAAAACCTTTATGATCTTCAAAGTTTGCGGACTGCTCTTGAGGAGGCAATCACAACTCGTTATCAACTGGACTGAAAATGCATCACAAATATTCTGTATGAGAATATTATCACTATTGATCTGGTGCAGAATTCTCAGAAAACTCAGAATGATGTGGGCATGGCTGATGTGGCTTATTATTTTGAAAAAGATGTTAAAGGTGAATCCTTGTTTTATTCCAGCAAAATGAACCTGAGAGTAAATGGGGAACAACTGGATTTGGATCCTGGTCAAACTTTAATTTACTATGTTGATGAAAAATCGCCTGAGTTTTCAATACAAGGTCTAAGAGCTGGACTAATTGCTGTCATTGTGGTTGTGACAATAGCAACTATTGCTGGAATCACTGTGCTGGTTATTTCCAGAAAGAAGGGAACGGCGAAGTACGAGGAGGCTGAGATAAAGAAGATGGGTAAGCTGCATGGGAACTGGATGCTAACTACTGTTTGAAGAGTAACCACAAGAAGGGAAGTCAACATGCGGACTCAGACTACAAGCACAGAGCATCAGAGAGAAGCTTCAGGATGACATGATGTTAGTTAGCGTTGTGTATTGGCAATAGTGAAACTTGTGCTCGAAATATAAGCAGCTTCAAATTGGCTTTACTAATCTTAAAATTGGACCACAAGTGTCTTATATATGCAGATCTAATGCAAAACCCAGAACTTTTTACTGCATAGTTAGAATTATTTATGTAAAACATTGGAGAGTGCATTAAATATGCTTCCATAATAGAGTCTGAGTGACTACTGCCTCATTCATTTGTGATTGAAAGCTGCTTTTCCATTTACTGTTTGAGTCTTGTACATATTATTTTCTCTAGTTTATTTAAACTTTTTTTTTATAAACTATGAAATAAAAACATTTTTAAACAGGAAAAAAAATTATATGGAGTAAAAGAAAGAAATCACAGAAGAATCCAGACTTTATTATTTCATTCATATGAAGTTCTAAAAGAGATAAAACTAGATTTTTTAATGAATTCATATATGCTTGATAAAATGATAAAGAAAGGGGAGGGGGAAGAGGAGGCAGAGAAAGTGATGAAACTAAGGAGAGGTCTACAAGAAGCCTATTTGCTACCAGCAAGGCTCTGTTTCTTAAGGTGGGCAGCGGTACAAGGGTGATTAGTTTATTATTTTTCTTTGAAATGTATAATCCATATACTCTTTGACATACGTGATACATATCACAGTAAAAACGTAAAGAAGAAAAGTAAAGACAGTTTTTATTGCTAATTAAAAAGAACAGAAAATATAATAACATTATGTAACTTTATTGATAAAACAGACATTTTTCTTTGAAATTGTCATCTTGACAAACCTTTGAATTTGAGGACAAGTTTCATCTTCGTAATAAGATTTGCTTATAACTATTAAGAAGAAAAGATGTCATAGCAAAATGAGAAAAGAAGACCAAAAGCATCAGAAAAAAATTAATAAGAAAGGAGACTAGTTGAGCATGTCTTACCAAAATACCTTGTTCTTTCATATGAATTTTAGAATCATTTTTAAAACCCATTTGGAATTTTTGTTGAAATTGCATTAAATTTATAGATCAATATATATATATCTAGCATCTTTACAATATCAAATCTTGCTAACTCTGTATATGGTGTACGTCACCACTGCTGTTGTTATCGTTGTTTTTAGGTGCCCTCGAGTCAGTTCCAATTAAAGTGACTCTACACAACAGAACAAAACACTGCCTGTTCGTGTGCCATACCCAAAATCGCTGCTATGCTTGAGCCCATTGTTGCAGCCACTGTGTCAATCCATCTCGTCGAGGGTCTTCTTCTTTTTCACTGACTGTCCACCTTACCAAGCATGATGTCTTTCTCCAGGCACTGGTCCCTCCTGATAACATGCCCAAAATACTTGAGATGAAGACTCGCCATCCTTGCTTCCAAGGAGTGCTCTGGCTGTACTTCTTCCAAGACAGACTTATTCATTCTCCTGGCAGTCCATGGTATATTCAATATTATTTTCCAACACCATAAATCAAAGGCATCAATTCTTCTCCGGTCTTCCTTATTCATTGTCCAGCTTTGGTATTCATATGAATTAAAGATATCACAGCTTGGGACAGGCACAACTTAGTCTTCAACGCGACATCATTGCTTTTCAATACTTTATAGAGGTCTTTTTCAGAAGATTTGCCCAACGCAATATGTCCTTTGATTTCCTGACTGCTGCTTCCATGGGCATTGACTGTGGATCCAAGTAAAATGAAATCCTTGACAACTTCAATCTTTTCTCCATTTATCATGATGTTGCTTATTGATCCAGTTGTGGGAATTTTTGCTTTTTTTATGTTGTGGTATAATCCATACTGAAGGCTGTAGTCTTTGATCTTTATCACTAAGTGCTTCAAGTTCTCTTCACTTTTAGCAAGCAAGTTATGTCATCTGCATATCGAAGGTTGTTAATGAGTCTTCCTACAATACTGATGCCACATTATTCTTCATACAGTCCAGCTTCTAAGATTATTTGCTCAGCATACAGACTAAATAAGTGTGGTGAAAGGATGCAACCCTGATGCACACCTTTCCTGATTTTAAACCATGCAGTATCCCCTTGTTCTGTCTGAATAACTGCCTCTTGGTCTATGTACAGGTTCCACATGAGCACAATTAAGTGTTGTGGAATTCTCATTCTTCGCAATGTTATCAGTAATTTGTTATCATCCACACAGTCGAATGCCTTTGCATAGTCAATAAAACACAGGTAAACATCTTTCTGATATTCTCTGCTTTCAGCCAGGATCCGTCTGACATCAGCAATGATATCGTTCATTCCCGGTCCTCTTCTGAATCTGGCTTGAACTTCTGGCAGTTCCCTGTTGAAGTACTGTTGCAACTAAATTTTAATTATCTTCAAAAAATTTTACTTGTGTGTGTATTAATGATGTCGTTTGATAATTTCCACATTCTGCTGGATCACCTTTCTTTGGAATGGGCACAAATATGGATCTCTTCCAGTCATTTGAACAGATAGCTGTCTTCCAAATTTCTTGGCATAGATGAGTGAGCACCTCCAGTATTTCATCCATTTGTTGAAACATCTCAACTAGTATTCCATCAATTCCTGGAGCCTTGTTTTTCTCCCACGTCTTCAGAGAGGCTTGGTCTTCTTCCTTCAATACCATTGTTTCCTGATTATGTGCTACCTGCTGAAATGGTTGAATGTTGACCAATTCTTTTTGTGTACAGTGATCTTATGTATTCCTTCCATCTTCTTTTCATGCTACCTACGTCGTTCAGTATTTTGCCCATAGAATCTGTCAGAATTGCAACTCGAGGCTTGAATATTTTCTTCAGTTCTTTCAGCTTGAGAAATGATAAGTGTGTTCTTCCTTTTTGGTTTTCTAACTCCAGGTCTTTGCACATGTCATTATAATACTTTACTCTGTCTTCTCGAGCTGCCCTTTGGAATCTTCTGCTCAGCTCTTTTACTTCATCATTTCTTCTGTTTGCTTTAGCTACTCTACATTCAAGAGCAGTTTCAGAGTCTCTTCTGACATCCATTTTGGTCTATTCTTTCTTTCCTGTCTTTTTACTTTTGCTTTCTTCATGTATGATGTCCCTGATGTCGTCCCACAACTCATCTGGTCTTCAGTCATTAGTGTTCAATGCATCAAATCTGTTCTCGAGATGGTCTCCAAATTCAGGTAGGATATACCTAAGGTCATATTTTGGTTCTCGTGAACTTGTTTTAATTTTTGTCAGCTTCAAATTGAACTTGCATATGAACAATTGATGGTCTGTTTCACAGGTGGCCCCTGGCCTTGTTCTAAATGATGATACTGAGATTTTCCATCATCTCTTTCCACAGATGTAATTGATTTGATTCCTGTGTTTTCCATCTGGTGAGGTCCACGTGTATAGTTGCTGTTTATGTTGCTGAGAAAAGGTATTTGCAGTCAAGAAGTCCTTGGTCTTACAAAATTCTATCGTATGATCTCCAATGTCATTTCTATCACCAAGACCATATTTTCCAACTATAGATCCTTCTTCTTTGTTTCCAACTTTTGCATTCCAATCATCAGTAATTATCAATGCATCTTGATCATATGTTTGATCAATTTCAGACTGCAGAATTTGGTTAAAATCTTCAATTTCTTCATCTTTGGCATTAATAGTTGGCGAGTAAATTTGAATAATAGTTGTATTAATGGGTCTTCTTTGCAGGCATATAAATATTATCCTATCACTGACAGTGCTGTACTTCAGGATAGATCTTGAAATGTTCTTTTTAACAAGGAATGTGATGCCATTCCTCTTCAATTTGTCATTCCCAGCATAGTAGACCATATGACTGTCAGATTCAAAATGGCCAGTACTAGTTCATTTCAGCTCACTAATGCCTAGCATATCTATCTTTATGCAGTCTATTTCATTCTTGACAACTTCCAATTTTCCTAGATTCATACTTTGTACATTCCACGTTCCTATTATTAATGGATGTTTGCAGCTGTTTCTTCTCATTTTCAGTTGTGCCACATCAGACGATCAAGGTCTCAAAAGCGTGACTCCACCCACATCATTAAGGTTGACTCTACTTTGAGGAGGCAGCTCTTCCCCAGTCGTATTTTGAGTGCCTTCTAACCTGAGAGGCTCATCTTCCAGAACCATATCAGCCAATGTTCTGCAGCTATTCCTAAGGTTTTCACTGGCTGACTTTTTCAGTAGACTGTCAGGTCTTTCTTCCTAGTCTGTCTTAGTCTGGAAGCTCTGCTGAAACCTATCCACCATGGATGACCCTGCTGGTATGTGAAATACTGGTGGCATAGCTTTCAGTATCACAGCAATACACAAGCCACCACAGTACGACAAACTGGCAGATGCGTGGGGTATCTCACCATATGTTGGAGTAATTTTAATATCATTAAAGAAAGCTAATGATTTTTTTCATACAGAGCTGGCACATTTTTTGTTAGACTTATTCCTAGGAACTTTATACTTTTGTTAACATTACAAATGGAAAGTATATATAAATTATGTTATTTAGAAATCAATGACTTTTTTAAATGAAATTTCTACTGAAACATAACATACACACGGAAAAATACACAAACAACATCTGTGCAGTCCAATGAATTATCACAAAGTGAACTTACTCATATGACCTGCAAGCACCCAAATATTTCCCGCTATCAAAACCAATTATCAACCTCCTTCCAAAGGTAACCACTATCCCAGTTTCTATCACCATTACTTTGCCTGGTCGTGAATGATACATAAGCAGAAATATACATCATGTATGTCTCTCTCAACACTGTGTGTGCGAAATTCATCCATGTTGTTGCATGTAGCTGTAGTTCATTATTTTTCATTCCTTATAGTATTATATTGCATGAATATAACACAATTTATCTATTCTACTGTTGCTGTTGTGTCCCTTCAAGTCAATTCCAACTCATAGCAGCCCTATAGGACAGAGTAGAACTGCCCTATCGTGTTTTCTAGACTAATCTTTACGGGAGCAGATCACCAGGTCTTTTCTCCTGTGGAGCAGCTGGTGGGTTTCTATCACCAACCTTTGAGGCTTTAACCACTGTGCAACTAGCACCCCATTCTACTGTTAATGGGTATTTAAATCATTGGCTATTACAAATAAAACTGCTATGAAAATTCTTTTATATGCCTTTTAGTGAAAATACATGTATGCATTTATGTTGGCTACTACAAATAAAGCTGCTATGAACATTTTTGTACATGTCTTTTGGTGAACATATGTACATAGTTTTCTAAAGTGGTTGTAAAAATTTATCCTCCCTCCATCAGTGTAAGTGTAAGAGTTCTACTTGTTCCACATCCTCCAACAGATGCTATTATCAGCCTTTTCATTTTAGCCATTCTAGTGGGCGCTGTATGGTACATTGTTGTGATTTTAGATTGCACTTCCCTCATCATTTATGAATTTAATAAATTGTCATATTTATCCCAACTAGTTGAATGTCCTACTTTGTTAAGTGCTTATTCAATTGCCCTTTTTTTAAATCCAAATGTCTGTTTTTATTTTATTAATTTGTAGGAGGAGTTCTGAACGTTCTAGATTCAGACTTTCTGTCAGTTATACGCATTGATGCTGTCTTTTTCTCACTGTGAAATAGCTGTTTGCTCATTAAATTATACGTTTTGATGAACAGAAGTTCTTAATTTTACTACTGAACACCTTATTAATTTTATCCTTTATACCAAGCACTTTTTGTGTCCCTTTTGAGAAATCACTCCCTACCCCAAAGTCATGATGATATTCTCCAATATTATCTTCTAGAAGATTTACTGTTTTACTTTCACCATTAGAACTACATTCCACCAGAACTTGAATTTCATGTAGCATGAACTTGGAATTTCCCTTCCTACTTTAGTTACCTAGTGCTGCTATAACACAATTACCACAAGTGAGTGGCTTTAAAGAACAGAAATTTTATTTTCTCACAGTTTAGGAGGCTAGAAGTCTACATTCAGGGTATGGCTCTAGAGGGAGGTCGTCTACATCTATTTCAGCTTCAAGTAGCTTCCAGCAGTCCTTGGCATTCTGGGCTTGTAAATGCATCTGCCGTGTGTGTCTATCTTCACGTGGCATTTTCCCCCTCTGTGCGTGTGTGTATGTGTCTTTGTCTAATTCTGCTCTTCTTATAGCTAGAAGTGACTATATTTAGGATCCAGTCTACTTGGTATGACCTCATTAATATAACAAAAGAAAAGCCTATTTCCCAACAGGGTCATACTTATAGGCACATGGGTGAGGACAACACAATTCAATCCATAACACTTCCCTAGTTAGATCTTTTTAAATTTTTCTTTAAAAATGTTTTACAGTTTTCTGTATAAAGTGTATTTCTTCCATTATATTAATTCCTAGGTATTTGATATTTTTATAATATTATAAATGGCAATGTTTCCAATTTCATTTTCTAATTTTGCTGACATTTAGAAACATATTGATTGTTTATGATGACCTGGTTTCAACAGCTTTGTTAAATTCACTTACATTCGAATGACTAATCTGTAGATTGTTTTTAATTTATTACATATACAATTATCTTTGAAAAATAACAGTTGTATTTTCTTAATTTCTAATTCTTTTATCTTCTATTCCTTTTTAATGCCTTATATTTTATAATTGTTGTTCACCTCAAGAAGGAAGATGGAAAAAACAAAGAGGAATTTTTTTTTTTTAAAAAAAGAAGGGCAGGCATTGTTACCAAGTTCTTTGTCCAAAGATCCCTTTCATTCACCCTTCTTTCCACTCCTAATTAAAGATGTCCAACCAAACTATTACTTCTCTGCTAACATATTTTAACCATTTCTCTGGATTTCAAATCTGGACCACACCATCAGTCACTTCACAATACTGTCCTGCTCTCTAGAATTCCTATCTCTTTTGTATTTTTGCTGTGTCAATCTTCAAGACTAATATTACCAATTAAAATGAATACTAAAGCTCTTAAATGTAATATTCATGGTAACCACTAAGAAAATATATATGTACATAAAAAATAAATAAATGGAAAGAAGGGAACCAAAAAGGCTCACTACAATAAACTAAAGAAACACAAAAGAAAGAAATTTTAAAAGACAAAGAAGGCTTAAGACACACACAAAAAAAATAACAAAATGGCACAAGTAAGTCACTTCTTATCAGTAACTACAGTGAATGTAACTGAACTAAATGCTCCAATCAAAAAGCAGAGAGTGGCAGACTGGATTAAAAAAAAAAAAACAACGATCCAACTATATGCTGTTTACAAGAGACACATGTTATACCCAAAGACACAAATATGTTGAAAGTGAAAGGATGGAAAAATATATTCCATGCAAGTAAGAACCAAAAGAGAGCTTGGATGGCAATCTTAATATCAGACAAAGTAAGTAGACTTTAAGACAAAATCTGTCAGAAAAGATAAATATGGACATTCTATAGTGATAAAAGGGTCGATTAATCAAGGTTTAACAATCATAAATATATATACACCCAACATTGGGCACCTAAATACACGAAGCAAACACTGATAGAATTGAAGGGAGAAATAGATAGTACTACGATAATAGTTGGAGACTTCAAACACCACTTTAAATATTGGACAAAACATCTAGAAAGAAAAAAGATCAACAAGGCAACAGAGGACCTGAATGACACTATAAATCAATTAGACTTAACAGACACATATATAGAACACTGCACCCAAAAACAGCACAATATATACATTAAATGTGAGTGCACATGGATCATTTTCCAGAACAGACCATGTTTAGGTCACAAAGCAAGTCTTGATAAACTTAAAAAGACTGAAATCATAGAAAGTGTTTTCTCTGACCACAATGGAGTGAAGCTAGACATCAATAACAGAAAAAAAAGTTTGAAAATACACAAATATATGGAAATTAAACAACACACTATGAAACTACCAATAGTCAAGGAAGAAATCAAAAAAGAAATCACAAATTTTTTAGAGTCAAATGAAAATGGAAGCATGACATACCAAAATTTGTGAGACGCCGCTAAGGCAGTAATCAGAGGGAAACTTATAGGAATAAATGATTACATAAAAAAGGAGAAAGATCTCAAATTAACAGCCTAACTCGACAACTCCAGAAATTAGAAAAAGAAGAGCAAACTAAGCTTAAACTTAGCAGAAAAAAGGAGATTAACAAAGATCAGAGCAGAAATAAAATAGAAAACAGAAAAACAATAGAGAGAATCAATAAAACCAGAAGTTAGTTCTATGAAAAGATCGATAAAATTGACAAACCTTTAGTCTGACTGACAAAGAAAAGACACAAATAAGCTAAATAAAAAATGAAAGAGAGAACATCACAACTGACTTCACAAAAATAAAGAGAATTATGACAGAATATTATGAACAACTATAAGGCAAAAAAATTTATAACTTAGATGAAATAGACAAATTCTTAGAAGCACAACCTACCCAAACTGATTCAAGAGGAAATAGAAAGTCTCAACAGACCCATAACAAGTGAAGAGATAGAATCAATGATCAAAAACCTCCTAACAAAAAAAATAATCATGGACCAGACGGATTCTCTGGGGAATTGTACAAAACATTTAGAAGAGTTGACATCAATACTGCTTGAACTCTTACAAAAGTTAAAGAAGGATGGAATACTCCCTAATTCATTCTATGAAGCTAACATAATCCTGATACTTAAACCAGATAAAGATACCACAAAAAAAAAAAAAAAAAAAAAAAAAAACCTACGGGCCAGTATCTCTTATGAATGTTGTTGCTGTTAGATGCTGTTGAGCCGATTCCGAATCATAAAGACCCTATGTACAACAGAACAAAACACAGGATTACCTGGTCCTGTGCCATCCTCACAATCGTTGTTATGCTTAAGCCCATCGTTGCAGTCATTGTGTCAATCCATCTTGTTGAGGGTCTTCCTCTTTTTTGCTGACCCTGTACTTTATCAAGCATGACGTCTTTCTCTAGGGACTGATCCCTCCTGGTAACATGTCTAAAGTACATGAGACGTAGTCTCGCCATCCTTGCTTCTAAGGAGCACTCTGGTGGTACTTCTTCTAGACAAATTTGTTCGTTCTTTTGGCAATCCATGGTATAGTCCATATTCTTCTCCAACACCACAATTCAAAGTTGTCAGTTGTTCTTCAGTCTTCCTTACTCATCCTCCAGCTTTCACACGCATATGAGGCAACTGAAAACACCATGGCTTGGGTCAGGCACACCTTAGTCTTCAAAGTTACATTTTTGCTTTTCAACACTTTAAAGAGGTCTTTTGCAGCAGATCTGCCCAATGCAATGAGTCTTTCGATTTCTTCACTGCTACTTCCATGAGTGTTGATTGTGGATCCAAGTAAAATGAAATCTTTGACTTCAATCTTTTCTCCATTGTTGTTTATTGGTCCAGTTGTGAGGATGTTTGTTTTCTTTATGTTGAGGTGTAATCCATACTGAAGGCTGTGGTCTTTGATCTTCGCCAGTAAGTGCTTCAAGTCCTCTTCACTTTCAGCAAGCAAGGTTGTGTCATACATACATAATGCAAGTTGTTAATGAGTCTTTCTCCAATCCTGATGCCCTGTTCTTCTTCACAGAGTCAAGCTTCTTGGATTTTTTGTTCAGCATACAGATTTAATAGGTATTGTGAAAGAATACAACACTGACGCGCACCTTTCCTGGCATTTAACCATGCAGTATCCCCTTGTTCTGTTCAAACAACTGCCTCTTGATCTATGTACAGGTTCCTCATGAGTACAATGAAGTCTTCTGGAATTCCCATTCTTGGCAATGTTATCCATAATTTGTTATGATCCACACAGTCGAATGCCTTCGCATAGTCAATAAAACACAAATAAACATCTTTCTGGTATTCTCTGCTTTCAGCCAGGATCCATCTGACATCAGCAATGATACCCCTGGTTCCACATCCTCTTCTGAATCTGGCTTGAATTTCTGGCAATTCCCTGTCGATATACTGCTGCAGTCACTTCTAAGTGATCTTCAGCAAAATTTTACTTGCGTGTGATATTAATGATATTGTTCAATAATTTCTGCATTCGGTTGGATCACCTTTCTTGGGACTAGGCATCAATATTGCATCTCTTCCAGTTGACTGGCCAGGCAGCTGTCCTCCAAATTTCTTGGCATAGATAAGTGAGCACTTCCAGCGCTGCATCCATTTGTTGAAACATCTCAATTGGTATTCCGTAAATTCCTGAAGCCTTGTTTTTCACCAATGCCTTCAGTGTAGCTTGGATTTCTTCCTTCACTACCATTAGTTCCTGATCATATGCTCCCTCCTGAAATGGGTGAATGCTGATCAAGTCCTTTTGGTATAGTGACTCTGTGTATTCCTTCCATCTTCTTTTGATGCTTCCTGCATCATTTAATATTTTCCCCGTAGAATCCTTCGCTATTACAACCTGAGGCTTGAATTTTTTCTTCACTTCTTTCAGCTTGAGAACTGTTGAGCATGTTCTTCCCTTTTGGTTTTCTATCTCCAGCTCTTTGCACGTGTCACTATAATACTTTACTTTGTCTTCTCAAGCCGCCCTTTGAAATTTTCTGTTCAGCTCTTTTACTTTACCATTTCTTCCTTTTGCTTTAGCTACTCAGTGTTCAAACGCAAGTTTCAGAGTCTCTTCTGGCATCTGTTTTGGTCTTTTCTTTCTTTCCTGTCATTTTAATGACCCCTTGCTTTCTTCACGTATGATGTCCTCGATGTCATTCCACAACTCATCTGGTCTTCATTCATTAGTGTTCAATGCATCAAATCTATTCTTGACATGGTCTCTAAATTCAAGTGGGATATACTCAAAGTTGTACTTTGGCTCTCATGGACTTGTTCTAATTTTCTTCATATTTCTTATGAATATAGATGTAAAAATTTTCAACAAAATACTGCTGAATAGAATCCAAAAACATATTAAAAGAGTCATACAGCATGACCAAGCCGGATTTATTCCAGGAATACAGGGATAGTTCAACATTAGAAAATCAATCAATGTAATACACCACATCACTACAACAAAGGAAAGGAACCACATGATCATCTCTATGGATGCAGAAAAAGCATTTTATAAAATCCAACACCTTTTCTTGATGAAAACCCTAAAGAGGATTGAAATAGAAGGAAAATTCCTCAGTATGATTCAGGGCATATACGAAAAGCCAATAGCCAACATTATACTTAATAAAGAAAGACTGGGAGCCTTCCCCTTGAAATCAGGAACAAGACAAGGGTGTCCACTCTCACCACTTCTATTCAATATTGTATTAGAAGTCCTAGCCAGAGTAATAAGACAAGAAAAAGAAATAAAAGGTATCCAGATTGGAAAAGAAGAAGTAAAATGATCTCTATTCTTGGATATGATCCTATACATAGAAAATCCCAAAGAGTGAACAAGAAAACTTCTAGAGCTAATAGATGAATTAGAAAAGTTCCAGGGTACAAGATCAACAATCAAAAATCAGTTGGTTTTCTATACACCAGTAATGAGAAAGCTGAAAGGGAAATTAGGGAAACAATTCCATTTACAACAGCATCTAAGAGAATAAAACACCTAGGAATAAAATCTAATGCAGTGTGATGGATTGTTTTTGTGTGGCCTTTCTCATCATGGTCTTGTAACTCTCACCCAAGTGACTGGGTGGGACTGTGACAACAGGGTAGTTGTGGCCCACCAAAGGAATTGGTCAGTTTTACCATCCCGCCGGGCTTGAAATGAGCCATCCCAGAGGCAGAAAAGAGAAGATCCCAGCACCACCAAAGAAGAACATCCAGGAGCAGAGATCACATCCTCTGGACCCAGGATCTCTGCACTGAGAGGCTCCTGGACCCAGGAGACAGAGAAAGAGCTGCAATATTGAGTGAGTTCTGTGTAGCCACTGCAATGAAATATCGAACCCAGTGCAGAAGTAGAGAGCACTGTGGGAGGGAGAGTTGGTGTCAGAACTGGTAAAGATGGCAGAGAGAGAAGGCATATCTGACCTCCACCTCACAGGAATCAGCCTTGGGCTGTTGATCTTGGTTCTCCATCCCCCTTGTGATGTTAGAGGAGGTCAGATTCTGCCACCACACCATTTTTATACCTAACCAGGGACATGAAGGACTTATACAATGAAAACTATTTTAAAAACTGCTGAAAGTGATTAAAGAAGACTTAAATAAATGGAAAGATGTTCATAGATTAGAAGACTTAATATTGCTAAGATGTCAGTACTACCCAAAATGATCTATAGATTCAACACAATCCCAGTCAAAATTCCAAGAGTCTTCTTTACAGAAATAGAAAAACCAATCCTCAACTTCATATGGAATGGCAAGAGGCCCCGAACAGATAAAACAATGTTGAAAGAACAAAGTAAGAAGACTCACACTTCCTGAACAGCTACAATTATCAAAACAGCCTGTTATTGATATAACAATAGACACATAGACCAATGGAACAGAATTGAGAGGCCAGAAATAAACCTACACCTCTATGGTCAACTGATTTTTGACAAGGTTGCTAAGTCCTTTCAGTGGGGAAAGAAGAGCTTCTTCAGTAAATGGTGCTGGGAAAATTGGATTTCCACATGCAGAAAAATGAAGCAGGATCCATGCCTCACACCATACACAAAAACAAATTCAAAATGAATTAAGGACCTAAACGTGCAAACTAAAACCATAAAAATCTCAGAAGAACTAGTAGGGGCAACAATGTCAGTCCTGGCTTTCAGCAATGGATTATTTAATATAATAACAAAAGCACATACAACAAAAGGCAAAATAAATAGGACCTCAGAAAAATTTAGAAAACTTTTGTTCATCAAAACACTTTACCAAAAAAGTGGAAAGACAAGCTAGTTACTGGGAAAATATCTTCGGAAACCATATATCCAACATGAATCTAATAGCCAAAATATATATAAAACTTTGACAACTTAACAACAAAAAGACAAATAACCCAATCATAAAATAGGCAACAGATCTGAACAGACATTTCACCAAAGAGGACATTCAAACGGCCACCAAATACATGAAAAGATGCTCAGCATCATTAGCCATCAGAGAGATTCAAATCAAAGCCACACTGAGATACCATTTCATTCCCACCAGGATGGCTAAGATAAAAAAAAAAGAAAGAAAGAAAGAAAGAAAACAAATGTTGGCAAGACATGGGGAAATCGAAACCCTTAACCATTGCTGGTGGGAATGCAAAATGGTACATCCCTCACGGAAAATAGTTTGGCAGCTCCACAAAAAAACAAAAAATAGAACTACCATATGACCCAGTAATTCCACTCCTGTGTATATACCCAATAGACTGGAAAGCAGTGACTCAAACAGAGATTTGTACACCAATGTTCACTGCAACACTATTCACAATAGCCAAAAGGTGGAAACAACCTAAATTCCCATCAACAGATGTATGGATAAACAAAATGTGGTATATACATACAATGGAATACTACTCAGTCAGTAGGAGAAATGAAGTTTTGATACATACTAGAGTATGGATGGAGCTTGAAGACAGTATGCTGAATGAAACAAGCCAATCACAAAAGGACGAATACTGTATGACCTCACTTATATAAAAAGACAAGAAAAAGCAAATGTATAGAGACAAAAGTTTATTAGTGGTTATGGGGGGGAGGGAGGGAGAAAAAGGAGGTTAATGGCGATGGAAAAATCACAGTGATTAAGAGTAGGGTGGCACAGCCAATTATTGTAATTGCTGTCAATAAGCTATACACCTGTAAAAAGTTGAATTGGCAAAAAAAGAGAGAAAGAAAACCAAACTCATTGCCTTCGAGTCAATTCTGACTCATGGCAACCAGTAACTAATATTTACTGCTTTTCTACGATATGTGCAGCATTGTGCTCAGTCCTACACATTTAATCCTTACAAAAAACCAATGAGTCAGACACTATCATTAGTTTTAATATCTTTATGGTATTTTTTTATTAATACAAGTGCATTTTTCTTATATAATGAGAATGTAAGAAAAGTTTTTTGAGACATCTAGGTCAATTGGTATAACACAGTTCATAAATAAAATGTTCTACATCCTACTTTAGTGAGTAGCGTCTGGAATCTTAAAAGGTTGCAAGCAGCCATCTAAGATACATCTATTGCTCCCATCCCATCTGGAGAAAAGAAGGATGAAGAAAACCAAAGATACAAGGAAAATATTATCCCAAAGGGCTAAAGGACCACATGAACAACAGCCTCCACCAGCCTGATGCCAGAAGAACTAGATGGTGCACAACCACCATGACTGATCACTCTGACAGTTAATCGTAACAGAGGGTCCCAGACAGAATGGGAGAAAAATGTAGAACAAAATTCAAATTCACAAAAAAGACCAGACTTACTGGTCTGACAGAGACTGGAGGAACCCCTGAGACGATGGTCCCCAGACACCCTGCTAACTCAGAATTGAAGCCATTCCCGAAACCCACTTTTTAGCCAAATATTAGACAGGCCTATAAAAAAAACAGTAACACATATGAGGAACGTTCTTCTTAGTTCAGTCAAGTACGCGAGACCAAATAGGCAACTCCTGCCCAAAGGTAAGACAAGGCAGGAAGGGACAGGAAAACAAAATGAATGGACACAGGGAACCCAAGGTGGAAAGGGGGAGAGTTCTCACACATTGCACGGATTGCAACTAATGTCACAAAACAATTCGTGCATACATTTTTGAGTGAGAAACTAATTTGTGCTGTAAACTTTCACCTAAAGTACAATAAAACTAAAGAAAAAATAAAAGAAATAGTCTAAGTAGAAAGAAGTAACTATCAAAGTCATTGTTTTAAACAATAAAATAAAAATATTAAATATCTTCTCTGTTGTTGCTTATGGTTAAGAGCTCAGCTGCTAACCAAAACGGTCAGCAGTTCAAATCTCCCAGCTGCTCCTTGGAAATTCTATAGGGCAGTTCTACCCTGTCCTATAGGGTCACTATGAGTTAAGAGTCGACTCAACAAGTTTTTAATGTATAAACGGAAAGCAACTAGAAATTGTTAATAAAATACTCCATCATTCTTAAATAGTGATAAAATATCAAAAAAAAAAAAGTTTTCTAAAGTATATGGTTTTTGAATTAAGACTTCATCAGAAAAATCTATACATAGTTGTAAACATAGATACAGTATACAGTTAAAGAAAAAAATATGATGGGTGAAAGACAAGTAGAAAATTTTGTATCACTGGAAAATGAAGTCCATTTTAAATATGTTTAAATGTATCCAAGGAGGAAAAACAGCACATGCTAATCTGTTCTTTACATAAATTCTTCAGGATACTTTTTAAATGAGGGAATTTCATCATTATGTGCTTTCTGTTCTCTTTTTTGCTGAAATTCTCTTAAGGTACCTATATTTATTTGCAGCAACTATAATTTTTCCTTTTGCTGTATGAATAGTTTTCTGCAGAGTTATATTAAGGTCACACACGCACAGCAGGTAAGATGAAAAAAAGACAGAGAATCTATTTGGGACTCTGTCAAGGCCTTTTTGAGTGGATTTGAAAAAAAGCATTAACTCCATTTTTTTCCCCATTATGATACAATAATCCCGCCACCTACCTCTAAGAATTGTGTGAATTAATGTGATTAAATAATTTGAGTCCTTCAAAGTAGGTACTCTAAAAATAGTAATGTTGTTTCATACTGTTCCATTACTTTGGATCTCCTTATTTTAAAAAGATAGAAAATATATAAGGGAACAAAAATTTAAAAAACATAGTTTATATTCTAACCACTCACTCTTAGGAAAACGATTACTCTTTGATGCATATCTTTATGTTACAATCTGTATTTTTGCCATTTCTTGAGAAACAACATTAAAAATTTAAAAATATGTTTGCTCTTTGACCCAGTAATTCTACTCTTGTGAATCTTATCTAAGAAATATGCCAAAATACCAATTTTATATATAAATGTTTACTGCAGCCTTAATGGCAAAGGGAAAAATAAAAAACCAACCTAATTATCCAACAATGGAGAAATGTTTAAGTAAGTTGTAATTTAGCCACATAATGAAACGTCACATAAACATTACAATATATATGTTCTAAAAGGAGTTTTATAATAGCAAGGAGGAGGGCTTATTTTATAAAGTTAAGCGGAAAAAAAGACAAAATTGTTTACACATTCTGAGCTCAGCTATATAAAAAAAAGAATGTTAGCAATGTTTGTATAAGAATACTGAGATTCTAGTTAATTATACTAACCTCTATTTATTTTTCCCATTATCTGTAGTGAATTTTTATTATGTTTAACATTATAAAAATTAGAAATTATATTTTAGAATATATACTTTCAGGTTGCAATTTAAGATTAATTGGCCTCAGAAGGAATTCCTGCCAAGCTCCATGACACAGAGCTAGATTATTTACCCTTCTAAAGTGTGCAAATAAATGATTCTACTCCTAAGACCACTGAAAATTTGTTTTACATGATAAAAATTGTGTCAGCAAGTCAGTGGCTGAGGAAGTTTCTGTTAACAATCTTTTCTCCTTTTTTACTCTTTTATCAGGCGCTTTGGACAGACAGAGCTTTACCTATCAAGAGAGCCGTAAACCTCCCATAGAATTTTCTCTGAATTCAAGCAGGTTTTGCTCACCAGACTTGAGGTCTTTGCACAAATGCTTACACTGTGACCTCAGCAAATGGGAGATATTTAGAAACTTGACGTGGCCAGCAACTGCACCTTCACTGTCTCTTTTGTGGTGCCCCAGAGTCACACATGTGAGGTGTTTGTTCTGAGACTGAGAACGGTCTTAGAGAAAAAAGCATGGGCTTTGGAGGCAGAGTCATTAGCAGAGCCACTCGTTTGTCCTACAACCTTGGGCAAGCTGCTTGATCACTAGAGCCTTAGTTTCCACATTTGTAAAATATGGGTAAGGATTCTTAAGCGTTTGGGGGTTTTAGGAAGATTTCTTGAAACGACGTAGGTAAAAAGGCTGATCATGGTATTTGATATTAATGTTCACTAGATTGCAGTTAAAATGGACGCTGTTGTTGTTGGGTGCCATCTAGTCAATTCAAACCCATAGCGACCCCATCTGACAACTAGAACTGCTCCTCGGCTGTAATCTAGTTTTCTTGGAAGAGGATCACCAAGTCTTTCTCCCACAGAGACACTGGATGGGTTCAAACCACCCATCTTTCGGTTACCAGCCAAGCACTTAACGGTTGTACAGGTATTAAAATAAAAGTTTCAACTGAGGCACTTCCTAAAATAAGGAGCTAGAAAGAGATGCAAAATATTTCAAAGAATCTAAGAGAGAAGACCCTACATCAAGAGAATATGAAAACTGGGAGCTGGAGATTAGAAGGGGTTATATTTGTTGTATTGTTTTTAGAACCTAGATGATATTACTTTAACTATTTTTTTTCATAACTATTATTATTAGAGTCTAACACATGGCAAAGTTACATGTAAACCATAATTAATTATCACTAAGTAAACAGTCAAATAATTCCCATTCAGGTCAAGAAATAGAGCATTGCTAGTACCACAGAAGCCTCGAGAGGGATTTTTTTTTAAAGACAGTATTTCAGAGAACAGTTTTACCCTTCACCTGAAGCCAAGAGACAGCAACTTTAAAAGGAGGCAGTGTTCTGTTTTTGGGAACGTAGGGGTAAAAATGATCGAAGTAGCTATGGAGGAAAATAACTGTTTCTGAGAATTTACTAGGTCTATCAAAGAATATATGAATATTTCTCTTGGACCAAAAGTGGGTCCCAGGTAAGAGACAGAAGCAGTTTGGAGAATCTAGATACTGTCTAAGAGTGCCTACATGAAAAAAGAACATTGACTAACAGAAAGATGCAAGGGCTTTTATTCCTAGTGGTGGCAGAAGTGAGCAACTAGACTAAATAGAAATGCATATGCCCATGTCAGACGAATTGTAGGAACTGCAATGAAGGATCATGTCTGAAGAGCCCATGCGTATGCCCAAGCAAGGAAGCATCAGTTCTAATGTCTACCATGTCTAGAGTGTTACCACCACCTCCATGTTCCAGTCAAGAGAAATATTTCCTGCCCTCTCCTCTCTTTCTGCCCCATCCACCAACATGGGAGAGGTCAGAAATAAGTTAACAAGCAAAGAGAGGAAGAGCTGAAGTCTCAGTGGGCATATGTGTGAAAGCCCATCACACAGCCAATCACATTCCACCTCTTCTGGGAACACAGATTTCCCAGCCTGCAGCAGGCCTAGACTGCAGCAGGAGAAGGAGCTACAACTTTATAGAGTTTCACCTTTTAATGAATATTGACATTTTGGCTCTTAAATGAAACTAGACATTTAACTGTTTGGATTACTCTCTGAATTACCTATGATAATCTAGAAAATTCACTGGATTACACACGTTTTCAAGGACAGGAGAAGAATTTTCTCTGAATAAATTTAACGGAACAGTAGAATAAAAAACTGATTACCTTCTGATGCTATCCTTTGAGTTGTATTGAGTATATCATTATTCTTCTTATCATGGCAAGAGTTTAATGAAAAGAAGAAAGCGCTGCACATGGAGGGAAGAGCCACATCACACCCAGCTCTGGAGGCTTTTAGTGTGATTAAGACCTTCAGGCCTACCAGCACAATATACTATTATACAAGAATAACTGCCTGGGTGAGGTAGCTGTCCCTGAAATATAACTTTTTAAGTGTTTTTAAAAATAGCATTACCACTTTCTCTGTCTAGTGACTGACCCTAGTACCTGGAGTAGCCCTGCATGGAGTGTTATGATCTCTCTAGGGATTGTGAGTATAATAAAATCCTTTAAAATTAAAATACATATATACACATAGCATTGCCTCTATTAATCTAGTAAGTAGGGAAAGCATCCTCCATGTCACTGAGCTGGGCAGTAGGACCCCACAAAACACGGTGAAGCAATAATAAGGAAAAACGTCTGTCGACCAGGTCTCCATGTGCTCCTCAAACACAGCATATCCATCTGCTCTTGGCTTTGGTGAGCTGCCATAACATTTCACTATGCAACCTCCATGAAGCACATGGAGAAAAAGCTCATCCAAGAAAGTGTCTTTCCTGGGCTCTGATATTGCTTGCACTTGTCATAGTGATTTTTGGAGTGCTGCATCACATCAGAAAAGCAGGGTTGTTCATATAAAGGAAGAGTCATCAAAAATAATCAAAAACGTAACTCTCTTCCTTTGTTTACAGCTTGCTACATAGAAATTAAAAACTCAGTGATTCAAAAAGAAGAGGGAAATATCAAGCACCAGAAATATGCTGTGAATTAACTCCCACATGCAGGATTAAATTGAAAGTGTTCTTAAATAGCAAAGCTGATACCTGGCTTATATTTAATAAAGCTTTACAGCTGTAGAACTTAAAAACTGAAAGAAATTTTAAAAAATCATCTTCTAGACCTTTGTATATTGACCAATTAATTAAAGTTTAATTTTGCCATGGCTGTGACTTTACCCATGTTCTATTTTCAACCTAATATTTTGTGTATCTGTCTTCATTAAGGGACCTGTTACGGATTGAATTATGTCCCCCAAAAACCCGTGCTGTAAATCCTAACTTCTTCCTGTAGTTATAATCCCATTTGTGAGTGGGTTGTGTTTATTATGTTAATGAGGCAAGGTTAGAGTGTATCTTGAGTTAATCTCTTTTGAGGTATGAAAGAGATTAAACAAGCAATCAAGAGAAGCAGAGATGGGGGAAGAGAGATGCCAGGTCATGTGAAGATCGCCCAGGAGCAGAAGCTCAGAAGATACAAGAACCTTCCTCCAGAGCCGACAGAGACAAAGCCTTCCCCTAGAGCCGGCACCCTGAATTCAGACTTCTTGTCTCCTAAACTGTGAGAAGATAAATTTCTGTTTGTTAAAGCCATCCGCTTGTGGTATTTCTGTTATAGCAGTATTACATAACTAAAACAGCACCTTAGTCCAGAATCAGAAGGTACCAGGAAAGAACCTTGAAAATAATTTTATTTCACCCTGTCCTTTTCCACACAGAGAAAACTAAGGCCCAGAAAGATAAAGTGACTTGTCCAGGGTTACCTAATTAGTTATGAAGATGAACCCAGAACTCCAACTAATATCCTCTGCATTGTACTAGAGATTTTCCAACAATGTTCTCCATGATCTTTTGGGCTCTCCAGAGATGCCTCAAAGGCTACCTCAGGTTAAGAAAGATTTTTAGCAGTTTGCTCTGGGACTCCAGACCCCATTGTCCTTCCCCTGTTTCAAACTAAGCAACTCCACTTTAATTTGCTTTACATATTGGCTTTCACATTAGATTTCATTTGAGGAACGTATTTGGCTAATATAATCTGGAAACGATTACTCTGAGTATCAGAGAAATTTTTATTTTTAAAAAATGCATCGTGAATCAAAACAATAAACCTAAGCATCATGTATGATTTTACTAGGTTCTACAAAATAAACTTGAATTGCTACCAACCCTTAACAAGAATAACAAGTATCAGTTAAACAGCCTGTAGATGGACACCAAAAAAAAGTGCCAACCTACAGATAAATCAATAATTTGTTGTTTTAATTAGACCTGGCTGAATAATTGGTTTTAGTCACATCACATATTGTATCTTCCTTTGCTTCATCTAACAGAAGAAAACCACTAAAAGAAAATATGCTTAGACTATGACTACATGTGAAAGGGAGAAAGAGCAGTACGTGTGCATCAGGTATTCCCACAAAAAACTGAACAAGTTATACTAGAGATATCAGCTGTAGTCACGATTTCTAAATCCTGCCACCCTTTGGAAACTTTGCATCTCAGGACACAATTATGCAAATATAGGTACCTGCAAACATTCTGGTTGCATAGAAACAGCTCTCCCTAATACCAATAGGGGAAAAATCTATGTTCTATCTAGCAATGCCTAAAATTTCCTGCCTCGTTAACTCCTTATCACTGGTTATCACTAACAGAAATTGGGGGGCCGTGGTGGTTCAGTGGTAGAATATTCACCCTCCATGCAGAAGGCTCAGGTTCAATTCCTTGTCAATATGCCTCAAGCTCAGCTACCACCCATCTGTCAGTGGAGGCCTGTATGTTGCTATGATGCTGAACAAGTTTCAGTGGAGCTTCCCAACTAAGACAGACTAGGAAGGAAGACCTAGCTATCTAACTTCCAAAAAATCAGGTAATTAAAAACCCTACAGATCACCCATCTATATGCTGCCTACAAGAGACATACCTTAGACTTAAAGACACAAACAAACCAAAACTCAAAGAATGGAAAAAATGTATCAAGCAAACAACACTCAAAAAAGAGCAGGAGTGGCAATATTAATCTCTGACAAAATAGACTTTAAAGTAAAATCCACCACAAAGGATAAGGAAGGACACCATATCATGATTAAAGGGTCAATACACAAGAAGGACATAACTATAATAAATATTTACACACCCAATGACAGGGCTCCAAAATACGTAAAACAAACTCTAACACCACTGAAAAGAGAGACAGCTCCACAACAGTAGTAGGAGACTTCAACATACCACTTACGGTGAAGGACAAAACATCCGAAAGAAGCTCAACACAGACACGGAAGAGCTAAATGCTACAATCAACCAACTTGATCTGATAGACATACACCGAACACTCCACCAACAGCAGCCAAATATACTTTGTTTCCCAACACACATGGAAAATTCTCCAGAATAGACCAAATATTAGGCCATAAAGCAAGTCTTAACAAAATCCAAAGCATCAAAATATTAAAAAGCATCTTTTCTGACCATAAAGCCATAAAAGTAGAAATAAACAACAGAAAAAGCAAGGAAAAAAATCAAACACATGGAAACTGAACAACACCTTGCTCAAAAACTACTGGGTTATAAAGAAATTAAGGATGGAATAAAGAAATTCATAGAATCAAACAAGAATGAAAACACATCCTACCAGAACATGTGGGATACAGCAAAAGCAGTGCTCAGAGGTCAGTTTATAGCAATAAATGCACACATCCAAAAAGAAGAAAGGGCCATAATCAAAACATTAACCCGACAACTGGAACAAGTAGAAAGAGAGCAGCAAAAGAAGCCCTCAGGCACCAGAAGAAAGGAAATAATAAGAATTAGAGCAGAATTAAATGAAACAGAGAATAGAAAAACAATTGAAAGAGTTAACAAGACCAAACGCTGGTTCTTTGAAAAGATCAACAAAATTGATAAACCACTGGCCAAACTGACAAAACAAAAACAGGAGAGGAGGCAAATAACCCATATAAGAAATGAGATGAGTAATATCACAACAGACCCAACTGAAATTAAAAGAATCATAACAGAATACTATGAAAAACTGTATTCTAACAAATTTGAAAAGCTAGAGGAAATGGACACATTTCTAGAAACACATTACCTACCTAAACTAACACAAACAGAGGCAGAACAACTAAATAAATCCATAACAAAAGAAGAGATTGCAAAGGTAATTTAAAAACTCCCAACAAAAAAAAAAGCCCTGGCCCAGATGGCTTCACTGGAGAATTCTACCAAACTTTCAGAGTAAACACCACTACTCCTAAAGGTATTTTGGAGCATAGAAAAGGATGGAATACTCCCAAACTCATTCTATGAAGCCAGCATAACCCTGATACCAAAACCAGGTAAAGACACCACAAAAAAAGAAAATTACAAACCAATATCCCTCATGAACATTGATGTAAAAATCCTTCAGAAAATTCTAGCCAGTAGAATTCAGCAACATATCAAAAAAATAATTCACCATGATCAAGCAGGATTTATACCAGGTATGCAGGGGTGGTTCAACATTAGAAAAACAATCAATGTAATCCATCACATAAATAAAACAAATGACAAGAACCACATGATCTTATCAATCGATGCAGAAAAGGCATTTGACAAAGTCCAACACCCATTCATGATCAAAACTCTCAACAAAATAAGAATAGAAGGGAAATTTCTCAATATAATTAAGGGCATTTATACAAAGCCAACAGCCAACATCATCCTAAATGGAGAGACTTTGAAAGCATTCCCCTTGAGAATGGGAACCAGACAAGGATGGCCTTTATCACCATTCTTATTCAACATTGTGCTGAAGGTTCTAACCAGAGAAATTAGGCTAGAAAAAGAAATAAAGGGCATCCAAATTGGTAGGGAAGAAGTCAAAGTATCTCTATTTGCAGATGGTATGATCTTATACACAGAAAACCCCAAAGAATCCACAAGAAAACTACTGGAACTAATAGAAGATTTCAGCCAAGTTTCAGGATACAAGATAAACATGCAAAAACCAATTGGATTCCTTTACACCAATAAAGGGAACCTAGAAGAGGAAATAAACAAATCAATACCATTTATAATAGCCCCCAAGAAGATAAAATACTTAGGAATAAATCTAACCAGAGACGTAAAAGACCTATACAATGAAAACTACAAGACACTACTGCAAGAAACCAAAAGAGACTTGCATAAGTGGAAAAACATACCTTGCTCATGGATAGGTAGACTCAACATTGTGAAAATCTCAATTCTACCCAAAGCCATCTACAGATACAATGCAATCCTGATCCAAATTCCACCAGCATTTTTAAGTGAGATGGAGAAACAAATCACCAACTTTATATGGAAAGGGAAGAGGCCCCGAGTAAGTAAAGCATTACTCAAGAAGAAGAACAAAGTGAGAGGCCTCACACTACCTGATTTTAGAACCTATTATACCACCACGGTAGTCAAAAGAGCTTGTTACTGGTACAACGACAGATACATAGACCAATGGAACAGAATTGAGAATCTATACATAAATTCATCCATCTACGAGCAGCTGATACTTGACAAAGGCCCAAAGTCCATTAACTGGGGAAAAGACAGTCTCTTTAACAAATGTTGCTGGCATAACTGTGTATATCCTTCTGCAAAAAAACTTAAACAAGACCCATACCTCACACCATGCACAAAAACTAACTCAAAATGGATCAAAGACTTAAATATAAAATCGAAAACGATAAAGATCATGGAAGAAAAAACAGGGACAACACTAGGAGCCTTAATACATGGCATAAACACAATACGAACCATAAGTATCAATGCACAAGCACCAGAAGTGAGACTAGATAACGGGGAGCTCCTAAAAACCAAACATTAATGCCCATGAAAAGACTTCACCAAAAGAGTAAAAAGACAACCTACAAACTGGGAAAAAAAAATTGGCTATGACAAATCCAATCAGCTTCTAAGCTCTAAAATCTACAAGATACTGCAAAACCTAAACAACAAAGAGACAAATAGCCCAATTAAAAAATGGGCAAAGGATATGAACAGGCACTTCGCCAAAGAAGATATTCAGGTGGCTAACAGACACATGAAGAAATGCTCACAATCATTAGCCATTAGAGAAATGCAGATCAAAACTACAATGAGATATCATCTCACCCCAACAAAGCTAGCATTAGACCAAAAAACACAAAATAATAAATGCTGGAGAGGTTGTGGAGAGACTGGAATACTTACACAACACTGTTGGTGGGAATGTAAAATAGTAAAACCACTTTGGAAATCAATTTGGCACTTCCTTAAAAAGCTACAAATAGAAGTACCATACGATCCAGCTATCCCACTCCTTGGAATACATCCTAGAGAAATAAGAGCCATCACACGAATAGATATTTGCACACCCATGTTCACTGTAGCACTGTTCACAATAGCAAAAAGATGGAAACAACCTAGGTGCCCATCAATGGAAGATGGATAAATAAATTGTGGTATATCCACACAATGGAATACTACGCAATGATAAAGAACAACGATGAAGCTGTGAAACATAACATGGAAGAAGCTGGAGGTCATTATGCTGAGCAAATTTAATCAGTCATAGATGGACAAATATTGTGTAAGACCACTATTATAAGCACTCAAGAAAAGGTTTAAACACAGAAGAACACATTCTTTGATGGTTATCAGGGTGGGGAGGGAGGGGAAGGGGTATTTACTAACTAGATAGTAGATAAGAATTATCTTAGGTGAAGGGAACACACACACACTACTGGGGAAGTCAGCACAACTGGACTAAACCAAAGCTAAGAAGTTTCCTGAATACAATCAAACACTGTGAGGGACAGAGTAGCAGGGGTAGGGGTGTGGGGACCATGCTTTCATGGGACATCTAGGTCAACTGGCATAACAAAGCTTATTAAGAAAATGTTCTGCATCGTACTTTGGCGAGTGGCATCTGGGGTCTTAAAAGCTTGCAAGTGGCCATCTAAGATGCATCAATTGGTCCCAACCACCTGGAGTAAAAGAGAATGAAGAACACCAAAGACACAAGGAAAGTATTAGCCCAAGAGAAAGAAAGGGCCACATAAACCAGAGACTTCATCAGCCTGAGACCAGTACAAGTAGATAGTGCCAGCCTACCACCAATGACCGCCCTAACAGGGAACACAACAGACAGTCCCTGATGGAGCAGGAGAAAGGTTGGGTGCAGAACTCAAATTCTAGTAAGAAGACCAGACTTAATGGTCTGACTGAGACTGGAGGATCGCCAGAAAGCATGGCCTGTGGATTCTCTATCAGCCCAGAACTAAAACAGTTTCCGAGGCCAACTCTTCAGACAGGGATTGGACTGGCCTGTGGGACACAAAGTGATACTCGTGAGGAGTGTGCCTCTTAGCTCAAGTAGATGCAAGAGACTAAATGGGCAGCTTCTGTCTGGAGGTGAGATGGGAAGGCAGAGAGGGTTAGAAGCTGGTTGAATGGACATGGGGAATCAGGGGTGGAAAGGAGGAGTGTGCTGTCACAGTATGGGGAGAGCAATTAGGGTCACATAACAATGTACGTATAAATTTTTGTATGGGAGACTAACTTGAAATGTAAACTTCATTTAAACTACAACAATAAAAAGAAATTTTAAAAAAACCCTATGGATCACAACAGTCCAATCCTGTTGTGCATAAGCTCTCCACGAGTCAGCAGCCGACCTGACGACAGCTAACTACAACAATAACAAAATTAATCAGTAGAGTTGATGGATCTGAAAAACCAGAAAAATAAATACTACCTTTTTAACATAAGTAGTACTGATTCTTCCAAGGATAAAATGGAAATCAGATAAGACAAAATAAATAAAATCTGAATATAAACCCACTGCACACAAGTCAATTCCAACTCATAGTGACCCTATATGACAGAGGAGAACTTCCCCATAGGGTTTCCAAAGCTGTAAATCTTTACGGAAGTAGACTGTCACATCCTTCTCCCTCAGAGTGGGTGGTGGGTTCAAACTGCCCAACTTTTGGTTAGTAGCCAGGCACTTTTAACCTCTGCACCACCAGGGCTTGCTAAAATCTGAATAAACAGTGAACAAAATCTGAACAGGTAAAGTAAATTAGAGCAGGGATTTCGGTATGTGTCTGAAGGCAAAAAGGCAGTGTGATGATTAACACTGTGTGTTAACTTGGCTGGGCCATGATTCTCAGTGTTTATATGTGATCACTCCCATGATTGAATCTTCTGTTAAGTAGCCAATCAGTTGAAAGAGACTTTCCTTGGGGGTGTGGCCTGCATCTGAATATAAGCAGACATTCTGGCTTTTTGCTCGATCTGGATCCTGCAGCTGCCTCCTGTTTGTCTGACCTCCAGTTCTTGGGACTTGAGCTAGCAGCTTATCTGCCAGTCCTGGGATGTGCTGATCTTCATAGCCTGTGAGCAGAGTCCCGCTTTCCAACCTGCTGATCTTGGGTTCTCCAGCCCCTGCAGCTACATGAATCAGAGAAGCCTCCATCCTAATCCACAGACTTGGGACGGTTCAGCCTCTACAATCTCATGGGCTGTTTCCTTGATATAAATCTCTCTATATATATATTTATACACTTTACTGCTTTTGCTTTTCTAGAGAACCTAGCCTAAGACAGACATCAATACTTTCTTCTCCTTCCACATGAGAATTTGTCCATTAGTTAACTCTCTAGTTCTGTTCCCTTGATAACTGCTGGGAAAATCAAATCCCACTTGTCACATAAAATGTAAAGTATCAAACTCCATCAATGCAATCTATTATCGATTCTGTTCCACTTCTGTTCTGACCCCAGCTATACACGCAGTACTTCTTCCTCTGATCCTAAAAACCTGGAGCTAGTCAGATAACAAAAGTTAAAGAACACAGTCCTCCAGGCTGCCAATTCTGTCCAAGACTTCAGTCTCCAGCCTAAAGCAAGCCATCATGTCTGACTTGCTGGCTACAAATTCAGGGATTCTCTTTACCACCTTCAGGATGCCAGCAGTAAACTCAGGGGTTTATAGGGCTCCCCCTTATTTCAGACCTGCTGGCTCCCACTACTCCCTCAGGTTTTGTAATTCACTAGAACGACGCAGAATTCGTGGAAGGCACTATACTTACCATTACTGTTTTATTACAGCAAAAACGATACAAATGAAGCGACGCATAGGGAAAGGTCTGGGAGGGCTCCCGACACAGAGCTACCCTCTCCCTCTCATGTGCATGCATGTCTTTCACCAATCAGGAAGCCCCTGGAGCTTTCGTGTTGAGTGACTTTATTGGGGTATCATTATGTAGGCATAACTGATTGAATCATACCCCTCCTCTGCTGAGGTGTGCTGATTATCATGAGATGGGTCTTTCTGGCCTGACCAGCCCCCACCTGAGTCACCTCAATAGCATAAAACCTCAGGTGTGGTCTAAAGGCCTCATCAAAGGCACTTCAGTTACTGGAGAAATTCCAAGGATTTAGAGGTTCTCTCTCAGGAACCCAGACAAACACCAAATTCAATGGGTAAAGTTAAATTCTTTACTCCACAGTAACCTAATAAAAAGTTGGCATGTTACCTATTTTACTAGGCAAAGTTGCTTATGTTAAAAATGCCTCTGACTGATAGACCACTTCTGGCTGAGGGAACAATAAATACCTGATTGGAAGTCCTACTTTTGTGCTTTCTTAAGGGCACTGACTCTTGTAACTGATCATTATCCTACAGAAACTGCTACCTACACCTATGAAATTGTTCCAAGGAATATTGGCTCCTGTGAGACATAAGGCTTTTAAACCAGGCAGTTCCCACAACCAGCCAATGTAGATCTCATCTTCTTGCACTTGAGCTATCACCTGGAGAGAAAATCACTCCCAGAAGGCTGAACAAACTGTTGTGTTAACTCTTACAAGGTTTCTCCCTGGAGAGGCACACCTAATGCTACTCTTTCAGCAAGTTAGGGTTCCTTCCAGGTGGACAGATGCCAAATGTGGCTATGGTAACCTTAGGAGTCAAAACGTTTACTTGAATGCAGGGAGAACACCTGGTGGGCATTGCAGACCCAGATAGAAGGGCTCAAAGAGATTATTAACGGCCCTTACGGACTCCTAGAATTTGAACATACCTAATCAAAACTACTACCCTCAACAGGAACTTCCTCCAAAGTGTACTAATAGGAATAGAGACTTTTGTCTTCAACAGTTAGTGATGAAGAACAATATCAATTAGGATTGGCTAGGTGATGCTAAGATAACAAAACAACCCACAGTAGTTTATAATAGTGTATATTTATGTCTTATCCACACTAACATTCATCATGGATGAGTCTCTTACTCACAATAAAATTTCACCATGGATGAGCCAACTCGGGCTCTGCAACACATCATCTTTATTGAAAGAACAGTCTCCATCTGGAGCAGTGCCAGTTATCTTGACAGAGGAAAAAGAAGACGTGGAGAACCATGGGCTGGCTCTTAATGCTCTTCCCAGAACTGATATATTTATCACTTCCACTCACATTTCATTGGCTAAATCTGAAGTCAATGGGGATGGTGGGGAAATGTAATCCTTACTCAGGGTAGGGAAAATGAATATTTTAAACAATAATCGGTCTACCTCAAGAACTTACAACCTTATAAGGCCTTGCACAAATTCTTTCTGAACAATTTTAAATGTTACAAAAGTTTTTCCTTAAATTCAGCCAAAATATACTTCCTTGTAACTTTTACTAGTTGGTACTAGATCTGTACTCTGATTTCACACTTGGAAGTCTGAGTCTAGGAGAAAAATATAAAACAAAACTCAAATTCCTAAAAAAGGCCAGACTTACTAGACTGATAAAGACTAGAGGAACCCCAGAGACTATCACCCTAAGTACCAATTGAACTTGGAACAGAAGCCACTCCCAGAGGTCATCGTTCATCCAAACAATAGACTGGCTTATTTAAAAAAAAAAAATTATCACCCATGAGTACTGCGCTTCTTTAAATAATCAACTACATGGAACCAAACGGTCAACGTCTGCTTTACCCTAAAGCAAAGATGAGAAGGTAAGTTGGGGAGGGAAGCTAGATTAATGGAAACAGAACAAACAGAATGGAAATAATGAGAATGCTGAGACATCGTGAAAAGTGTAACCAATGTCACGGAACAATTTGCAGAAAAATTGTTAAATGGGAACCTAATTTGCTGTGTAAACTTTCAACTAAAACACAATAAAATATTATTTAAAAGAAAAAGCCTAAGTCTTCCACTGGACATAAATCTATACATTTATAAGTATCTATATGAACACAGGATACTATCCTAGGGAGGATACAAACATAATTGCAAAGAATAGTCACACCCTCAAGGATCTAGTGGGGAGATAGACCCGTGTATACAGAACTTTCTTTATGAACAAAATTACCACTGCCATAAAACAAAGTACTACGAAAGTAGAGAAGAGGAAGTTGATTACATCAGACTGGAAATCAAGGAAAGCATTACATTTCCAAGCCAAATTTCCCCCTTCTTTGCCATGATTTCTAGACCCTTTACTTCCTCTAGTCAATATCCTTCTTGAAGTACATTGCCCATACACAAAGACAGTAATACGGATTTGCTCTGACATAATCAACGCAGAACGGAATTATAAAGGCAGCCTAAAACCCTGTTAGTCTTTCTTGTTCCCTAAAAAACTTGAGGGATTGAAATTACAATAAACCAAAACAATTAGGTCTTTTTTCACATGTGTAAATACTTGGTCTCTCTCCTTACCTTGTGCAGTTGGTTTCTTGTTAGAGCCAACGTTTCAGCCTAACAAAATCATCTAAGATGCTGTTTCTGCTATTCAACTTATTTACAATGCCTGCTAGCTATGAATGCCTTCTCAAATGAGATAAACACTCCATCTGTGGCCTCCTCGTACACATCATTAATAAAAATGTGGTACTGGATAATATTAATAGCACAATCCTTCCAATCACCAGCTTACTTTCTGAATCATTCAGTCAGTTACTACTATGTGATTCAAATTATTGCCTAGCCTACGGCACCCCAAATTCTTTCCAGGGTTTCAAAAGAAATTTTGTCAAATAATGATGCCCAAAATTGTGCCTATAAAGTGTGAAGGACAGTTCTGTTCCCCTACTCATTGAAATCATGGAGAAAAGCAAAAGTCAGGGCTCCTTGGAGAAATGGCTGACTCAAAGATTATAGCACAACACACACAAGATGAGCCTGAAGCATCTGGTAGTGCCTGAAAGTAAGGAAGGGTGAAAAAAACAAAAAAATTGATGAAAGTATGTCAAAGGAGAGCAGGAACCAACTGAAAGAGCTCCCAATAGCCAAAGCTGGAACAATTTGAGCAACAAAACAGACACAGTAGTATCAGATTATAACTCAAAGTCTAAAAGAAAAATCCATGAGTCCACGGTGATATAAATAAATTAGTGAATAAATTAATAAATGTGGGAGATGAAACTTCTCATGCAAAAGAATTTCAAATAATTTATACAGATAATCCTCCCTACAGAAGGTAGAACATAACTCCTTACTCCTTAAGTGTGGGCTGCACACAATGACTTCCTTTCAAAGAGTACAGTATGTAAAGGTGAAAAAAAAAAAGAATAGTTTTACAGTGAGAAAACCTGAAAAATACTACTTGTGATGGTTAAGATTGTGTGTAAACTTGGCTGGGCCATGATTCTCAGTGGTTTGGCAGTTATGTAATGATGTAATTTGGCAGTTATGTAATTATATAGTCATCCTCCATGATGTGATCTGATGTTATCAGCCAATCAGTCATAAGGAGAGTTTTCTTGGGAATGTGGCCTGCATCTAATATACATATATATGAATGTTCTGGCAAAGCTCGCTTGTTTGCTCTAGATCCTGCATCTGGCTCATCATCTTACCTCTGGTTCTTGGGACTTGAGCCAGCCGCCTGCTGTACTGTCTGCCAATCTTAGGATTTATCAGCCTCTGCAGCCTATGAGTCAGGAGAAGCCTCTAGCCTGATGCCTGACCGACAGACTTGGGACTTGCCAGCCTCTACAACTACTTGAGCCATTTCCTTGAGATAAATATCTCTGTCTCTCTCTATACATATATCTGTAAATATATAGATAGATAGATACAGATAGATACATGTTTATGTGTGTGTGTGTGTGTGTGTGTGTGTGTGTGTGAGGATCCAGCCTAAGACACTACTTAAGTCAGGTGATTAAGTTGATAAATCATGTTAACACTACGTACCCTTGATATGACGTGATGAAAATAGAACTTTACCTCTGTGATCTTCCTCCAAAAACCCATAACATCAGTCTTGTCATGAGAAAAACATCAAACAAGTTTGAACAGCTGAACATTCTACAAAATTCCTGACCAGTACTCCTTGTGATGTAGTGGTTAAGAGCTACAGCTGCTAACCAAAAGGCTGGCAGTTCAAATCCACCAAGCTCTCCTTCGAAACCCTATGGGGCAGTTCTACTCTGTCCTGTAGGGTCGCTATGAGTCAGAATTGACTTGATGGCAACAGGTTTGGGGTTTTTTTTTTGGTACCCCTTAAAGCTGTAAAGGTCAGCAAAAACAAGGAAAGTCTAAGGAAACGTCACAGCCAAGAGGAGCCTAAGTAGACGTGACAGCTAAATATAACATGGTATCCTGGATTGGATTCTAGAACAAAAAAAAGACATTAGGTGAACTATAGATTTTAGTTAATAATAATGCATCAATAATGACTCATTAATTGAAACGAATGCATCATAGTAATGTGGATGTTAATAACTTGGGAAACTCGGGGGGGCAGTGTATGTAATATGGAAACTCTCTGCACTATCTGCTCAATTTTTCTGTTAAAAAAGAAGGGGGCAAAGGAATATTACCAAAACCCATTGTTGAGTCAACTGCGACTCATAGCAACCCTGTAAGACAGAGTAAAACTGCCCTATAGCGTTTTCAAGGCTGTAAACCTTTATGGAAGCAGACTGCCACATCTTTCTCCCGTGGAGCAGCTGGTGGGTTCCAACCACCGACCTCTTGGTTAGCAGCTGAGCACTTTAACCACTACACAACCAGGGCTCCTAAAGGGATATGGAAAAAAAGAACACTGCCATCCAGTCAATTCTGACTCACAGTGACCCTACAGGACCGAGCAGAACTGGCCCATAGGGTTTCCAAGGAGCAGCTGGTGGATTTGAACTGCCAACCTTTTGGTTAGCAGCCAAGCTCTTAACCACTGAAAATACAATTTTCTAATGAAAAAAGATTTTACATATATCTTTTTCTTAATTTTGAGTTACTTTAAAAGTGATCTTCTATTGACATAGCCTGATAAGGCTGTTATGCTTAATTGCCTCATTAATCAAATGCCTCATTAATCAAATGCCTCATTATCAATGAGGCAATTAAGCATTATGCTTTACCAGGCTATGTCAATAGAAGATGACTTTTAATGTAACTCAAAATTAAGAGAAAGATATATGTAAAATCTTTTTTCATTAAATAATTATATTTTCATAATAAAATTATATTGTCCTTGCAAGATATCTAATTATTTCTTAGACATTAAATGGCAGCTAAAGAAAAAAGCAAGCTGCCAACCAACATTCAGACGTCCATAATAGGATTTCCGCCTTGACTCCCATATGTAAACATTCCCTTTCTCCATCTTCAGGAGTAGGGGGGAAGAAAAAGAAGGTGTGGTTTACACTCTCTCCAGACACCCAAAGAGAAAAGGCTCAAGAATAGAAGACACATGGGGACCTCACGGTAACAGGAACAGCCATCAGCGGAGAGAAAACGCATATATGTGGGCGGATGAGGCACCACATTATAAGGGAGTATGTAAGAGTTATTTGGAATGGTACACCTGATTTTCAGTCTGCAGTGGTCTGACTCCCATGCTGGTTTGGACTCTGTCACTGGAAACCTAAGGTCTAGAACCAACTGAACCTCTGCAGATTCCACTGTGTATGTTCTTGAGAAACTCACACTTACTCTTAACGATCACTTTTTTCTCCTCTTAAGGGCTTGCAAACTTCCTTTATAGTAGTTATGTATATTAACAAAATCTCCAGCTTTTAGATTACAGAATTTTCCTTCCCATTTTTAAGAAACAAGGCAACAATTGCCTTTGTCAATCTCCTGCAATCACTCTGATTCTCCGAGCTTGCCCAAATACCATGTTTTGCATTAAGAGAAACAGACGAATGGGTATCCACTTGTTTCTTGCTCTTCAAAACTGAGAACAAAGTTTGCAGAAAGACAAGTCCCAAACATAAATGTTTTCTTTAAAACAAAAACAGTTACATTAGTTATTTGGCACTAAGTTTTTTTTACATCCTATATTATTCCTGTGTTCAGTTATGAAATATTAAATCAACATTATGTAAGTGAAGATTATTGAACCATAGACTTGAATAAAAATATATTCAATTGATGAATATCTATAGCACTTTGAATGCAGGGTTAAATTCTTTGGAAATGATCCATCTGTTCTAATAAGTAATTTTTCCCAAAAGTTTTTAATCAAATATAGGTTTCAAACAGGAAGATTATTAACATTGTATTTTCTATAGAAATTTTATTAAATGATGTTGATTATTTGAGAACAGAGGGTGTAACAAGGAATTTATAGGATTATTACTCCAATCCAGTTTTTAAACTCCATACAACCTAAAACTGAGCAAGACATTTTGAATCAAACCTATCAGTTATCCCCTCCCTTTGCAGGTAAGTTAAAGTTATAAGGTATGAAGAGATGAGCTCAGGTAAAGTTTGCATGTCATGTTATTCTCGCAGCTGACACAGTCGATCATTGTCAAGTGTGCAAAACAGAGAAGAGTTACGAGATAAGAACCTATATAAAAAAGTTCAGTAACTCTACATTCTCTTGGAGATCAAAGATTATCTGTACCTGCTTATTACTGAAATTTCATTAATGTTCCCAGAACACCAGACACTCTCAATACTCAAAACATAAACATATTTTATTACCAAATATAATTTTAAATTGTCTGTCACTTTGATTATGCAATTCAAACTCCAGCCCTTCCTGTTTTTAACATGTTTAATGGAAAGTTGTCCATAAATCTACTGTAGATCCATAGGGCTTCTCAGTTTCTAGGACTCATGAATAATTAATAAATGTACATATTTGGGCCAGTGCCTAAGCCTAATTCCCTTTGCTTTTCCATTAGTTCAAGTCCTGTCCAGTCCTCTGCAGTTTTCTTCCAGAAAGAAGGGGAAAGCACCTAGTCGTAAAACAGTACTAATTTAGAATAAGGAAAAGTCTTTAGGGGTGGCAAACATTCCTTTCATTTTGCTAGTTCTCTTTTTAAAGAAGCCTCTCAGGTAGAAAGAGCATATCCAAACAGGGACATCTAGTGGCAAAGAGGAATTAACGCAAGTATTGACTCCTTAACAATACTGGAATCTGACCTTTGCTCGATCTTCATATATTAGGGGGAAAAAAATTCCTGAGCTCCAGATAATCTTTATTTATTTCTAGTAGTATTGGGAAGAAGAAGGAAAAAAAAAAACCTTAAAAAAGCAAAGCATTTGAACTGAATCTTCTTCTTTTCGTTCTAACAAAAGTAGGCACATAGCCAAGATGGATTTATACCAACCAGGTGACTGTATTTTTTCAAGTTCTCGTACTATTAGGAGGTAAAAGGATGGTTTTACCAAAATCAATCTTGTAGAAACGTCAAAAGCCGCAGCAAACTAATTCCCCTTTACGTTGCAGGACGTTAGTTTAATAGTATTAATTCATAAAGCAACATGACTGTAATAAAAAAAACTAATGGAAAACTAATGTCTGGTATCACAACAGAAATCATTAAAATGAAATAACAGTGAATCTTAACTAAACCATTCAGCAACCTTAGGATATTTTCTCATGTGCCTTTTTTATAGAAATATTTTTGCATACTTCCTTTAAAATGAGAAGAAAAATTAAGCAAAAGCTTACCTCAGTGCAAATATTGTTATTTTCCCCATTAGTTTTCTTTCCTGCTAGGACGGAAAAAGCAACTGCGACAGGCAAATCATAGATCAGGTATTCCTGGTGAGTTGTGGAGCAAAAGACAAAAGGAGGGTGAGCAATTAGATCTCAGTCTCAAAAGAGATGCATTATTAATGACAACAGGCACAATGTTTTGATTTTAAATTACTGACCTTAATCATTTCAACGGATCAACCTTGGCTCTCACTCAAGGCTAAACTCCAGAAAAAGGCTTCCAACTAGCTCCACAGACACATCCAAACTCCCTGAGGGACTACATTGCTGGGCGGAGGGCTGTGGGGACCATGGTCTCAGGGAACATCTAGCTCAATTGGCATAACACAGTTTATAAAGACATTGTTCTACATTCTACCTTGGTGAGTAGTGTCTAGGGTCTTAAAAGCCTGTGGGCAGCCATCTAAGATATCCACTGATTTCACCCCTTTGGGAGCAAGGGAGAACAAAGAGAACAAGATACGAGCAAAAGATTAGTCCAAAGGACTAATGGACCACAGCTACCAAGGCCTCCCCACCAGACTCAGTCCAGTACAGCTAGATGGTGCCTGGCTACCACCACTGACTGTTCTAACCAGGATCACAACAGAGGGTTCTGGACAGAGCTGGAGAAGGATATAGAACAAAATTCTAACACACAAAAAAAGACCAGATTTACTGGCCTGACAGAGACTGGAGAAACCCCAAGAGTATGGCCAAAACGGAACTAATGAGGCACAGCAGTCCAGGGACAAGGACTAGAAGGCAGAAGAGGACAGGAAAGCTGGAGATAGGGAACCCAAGGTTGAGTAAGGATAGTGTTGACATGTAGTGGGGTTCTTAACCATTGGTGTAGGGCAATATGTGTACTAACTGTTTAATGAGAAACTATTTTGTTCTGTAAAACTTCATCTAAAGTGAGAATAGCAGCACAACTTAAAGAACATAACTGATGGAACTGAATTATACATGTAGAAATTTTTGAAATGGTGTATCTTTGGCTATGTATATTTTCACACACAAAAAAAAAAGTCCTCCAAGGCCAAGAAGGGAGTATGTTGACATGTCATGGGGTTGTTAACCAATGTCATAAAATAGTATGTGTACTGACTGTTAAATGAGAAAATATTTGTTCTGTAAACCTTCACCTAAAGTACAATAAAAAGAAAATCTAAAAAAAAAAAAAAGGCTTCCAACTGGTTCGTTCTGGTTCTAACCCCTGCTGAGAATTTGCATTTCTAACAAGTTCCCTGCTGAGAATTTGCATTTCCATTCCCAGATAAACTGAATCAGGATCTAGAGTTTAACAAGATCCCCAGGTAATTCTTATGTATAACTTTCTGGGCAGTTGTTAGAAATGCAAATACTCTGCTCCAGAATGGGCATTTAATTGCTAGGAATTTTGTTATCACCTTACCTTCAGCACATGAATTATCCTCCATCACCCACAGGGGGCAAACCAGCCTGCAGCACTTCTCATGAGTTAGCTTTTCCAGTCCCAACACAGGTGCTTTTTTCTCATAATTACTGTTTGCCTTATGGAATACACAGGAATCAAATCGACTACATCTGTGGAAAGAGAGGATGGAAAAACTCAATATTATCAGTCAGAACACGGCCAGGGGCCTACTGCAGAACAGACCATCAATTGCTTATATGCAAGTTCAAGCTGAAATTGAAGAAAATTAGAGCAAGTCCACGAGAGCCAAAATATGACCTTCAGTATATCTCACCTGAATCTAGAGACCATCTCAAGAATAGATTTGATGCACTGAACACTAATGACTGAAGACCAGATGAGTTGTGGAAGGACATCGTATATGAAGAAAGCAAGATGTTTTTAAAAAGACAGGAAAGAAAGAAAAGACCTAAATGGATGTCAGAAGAGACTCTGAAACTTGCTCTTGAACATCGAGTAGCTAAAGCAAAAGGAAGAAATGATGAAGTAAAAGAACTGAACAGAAGATTTCAAAGGGTGGCTCAAGAAGACAAAGAAAAATATTTAATGACATGTGCAAAGAGCTGGAAGTAGAAAACCAAAAGGGAAGATCATGCTCGGCAGTTCTCAAGCTAAAAGAACCGAAGAAAAAATTCAAGCCTCAAGTTGCAATAGTGAAGGATTCTATGGGGAAAATATTAAATGATGCAAGAAGCATCAAAAGAAGATGGAAGGAATACACAGAGTCATTATACCAAAAAGAACTGGTCTATGTTCAGCCATCTGAAGAGGTAGCATTTGATCAAGAACCGATGGTACTGAAGGAAGAAGTCCAAGCTGCACTCAAGGCATTGGCGAAAAACAAAAAACAAGGCTCCAGGAACTAACAGAATATCAATTGAGATGTTTCAACAAATGGATGCAGCACTGGAAGTACTCACTCATCTATGCCAAGAAATTTGGAAGACAGCTATCTGGCCAACCGACTGGAAGAGACGCATATTTATGCCTATTCCCAAGAAAAGTGATCCAGCCAAATGTGGACATTATCGAACAATATCATTCATATAACATGCAAGTAAAATTTTGCTGAAGAAAAAAGATGGAAACAACTTACATGCCCATAACAGATGAATGGACAAACAAATTATGGTACATACACACAATGGAGTATTACACAATGATAAAGAACAATGCTGAATCTGCAAAGCATTTCATAACATGGATGAATCTGGAGGTCATTATGCTGAGTGAAGTTAAGTCACTCACAAAAGGACAAATACTGTATGAGACCACTACTGTAAAAACTCATGAAAAGGTTTACACACAAAAAGAAACAATCTTTGATGGTTACGAGGGAGGGGAGGGGTGGGGGGTAAACACTAAACAGGCAATAGGTAAGTGGTAACTTTGGTGAAGGGTAAGACAGTACACAATACTGGAGAAGCCAGCACAGCTTGTACAAGGCAAGGTCATGGAAGCTCCAGAGACACATCCAAACTCCCTGAGGGACCAAATTGCTGGGCTAAGGGCTGTGGGAACCATGGTCTCAGGGAACATCTAGCTAAATTGGCATAACGTAGTTTATAAAGAAAATGTTCTACATTCTACCTTGGTAGCATCTGGGGTCTTAAAAGCCTGCCAGCAGCCATCTAAGATACTCCACTGGTCTCACCTCTTCAGAAGCAAGGGAGAATGAAGAAAACAAGATACAAGGAAAAGATTAGTCCAAAGGGCTAACGGACCACAACTACCACGGCCTCCACCAGACTGAGTCTAGTACAACTAGATGGTGCCCAGCTACCACCACTGACTGCTCTGACAGGGATCACAACAGAGGGTCCCAGACAGAGCTGGAGAAAAATATAGAACAAAATTCTAACTCACGAAAAAACACCAGACTTACTGGCCTGACAGAAACTGGAGAAACCCTGAGAGTATGGCCCCTGGACATCCTTTTAGCTCAGTAATGAAGTCATTCCCAAGGTTCACCTTTCAGCCAAAGATTAAACAGTGCCATAAAACAAAATAAAACCAATGGGGCACAACAGCACAGGACAAGGATTAGAAGGCAGGAGGGGACAGGAAAGCTGGTAATAGGGAACCCAAGGTCAAGAAGGGAGAGTACTGACATGTTGTGGGGTTGTTAACCAACGTCATAAAACAATATGTGTACTAACCGTTTAATGAGAAACTATTTGTTCTGTAAACCTTCATCTAAAGTACAATAAAAAAACAAAAAAAGTAAAAAAAAAAAAAAAAATTGCTGAAGATTATTCAAAAGCAGCTGCAGTAGTATATCGACAGGGAACTGCCAGAAATTCGGGCTGGATTCAGAAGAGGACATGGAACCAGGGATATCATTGCTGATGTCAGATGGATCCTGGCTGAAAACAGAGAATACCAGAAAGATGTTTACCTGTGTTTTATTGACTATGCAAAGACATTCGACTGTGTGGATCATAACAAATTATGGATAACACTGCCAAGAACAGGAATTCTAGAACACTTAATTGTGCTCATGAGGAACCTGTACATAGATCAAGAGGCAGCTGTTCGAACAAAACAAGAGAATACTGGGTGGTTTAAAGTCAGAAAAGGTGTGTATCAGGGTTGTATTATTTCACCATACCTATTCAGTCTGTATGCTGAGTAAATAAGCTGAGAAACTGGTCTATATGAAGAAGAACGGGGCATCAGGATTGGAGGAAGACTCATTAACAACCTGCGTTATGCAGATGACACCACCTTGCTTGCTGAAAGTGAAGAGGACTTGAAGCACTTCCTGATGAAGATCAAAGACCACAGCCTTCAGTATGGGTTACACCTCAACATAAAGAAAACAAAAATCCTCACAACTGGACCAATAAGTAACATCATGATAAATGGAGAAAAGATTGAAGTTGTCAAGGATTTCATTTTATCTGGATCCACAATCAACACCCATGGAAACAGCAGTGGAGAAATCAAAAGACACATTGCATTGGGCAAATCTGCCGCAAAAGACATCTTTAAAGTGTTGAAAAGCAAAGATGTCACCTTGAGGACTAAGGTGCGCCTGACCCAAGCCATAGTGTTTACAATCACGCCATATGCATGCAAAAGCTGGACAATGAATAAGGAAGACCAAAGAAGAATTAATGCCTTTGAACTGCGGTTTTGGCAAAAAATATTGACTATACCATGGACTGCCAAAAGAACGAACAAATCTGTCTTGGAAGAAATACAACCACAATGCTCCTTAGAACCGAGGATGGCGAGACCACATCTTACATACTTTGGATATGTTGTCAGGAGGGATCAGTCCCTGGAGAAGGACATCATGCTTGGTAAAGCACAGGGTCAGCAAGAAAGAGGAAGACCCTCAACGAGACGGACTGACACAGTGGGTGCAACAATGGGCTCAAGCATAACAATTGTGAGCATGGTGCAGGACCCGGCAGTGTTTTGTTCTGTTGTACATAGGGCCACTATGAGTCGGAATCAACTCGAGGGAACCTAACAACAACATATTTTCCGACTTTTACTGATATTAAAAAATAGGCATCAATTTTTTAAAGGCCAATTCACACTCCTCACGTAAATTTATGAAAACACAATGATATTATGTGGAATTGTTACAGGTCATAAGGCAGAGTGCATATCCTCGCTTTTGCAGGCTCCTCATTTCTGACTGACCAAATACTTCCTGTCCTGCTTAATTTCTCAACAGTTATCAGTGGTAAGGTGATATCAATTTGGCATTGATATTTTATTGGTAGGTCTGAAATTGCTAAACATCTCATTTTATATCTCACTCCTATATCATAAGCTGATCCTATTTTTATATGGCTATGTCACATAGTAGGAAACCCTGGTGGCACGGTGGTTAAATGCAACAGCTGCTAACCAAAAGGCTGGCAGTCCAAATCCACTAAGTGCTCCTTGGAAACTCTATGGGGAAATTCTACTCGGTCCTATAAGGTCGCAATGAGTGAGAATCGACTGGACAGCAATGTTTTTTTTTTCTTTTTGGTGGGGTGTCACATAGTAACTGAAAGGTTGATGGTTCAATCCCAGCCAGAGGCACCTGGGAAGCAAGTCCTGGTGATCTGCTTCTGAAAGACCATAACCTTCAAAATCCTGTGGAGCACTTCTATTCTGCACATGTAAAGTGGTCATGAGTCACAATAGTGACTCAACGGCAACTAACAATAACATGTCACCTATCATGTATACAAGGCAAAGTGGTAAGAACCTGAACAGCATTGAGAAACTTAAGTTTGCTACAACAGCAGCAAAAGCATAGCCGGTGTTTTTCTTAATCCACGTGGGGGGCACAGGAAGGTGTTATATCCTTATGGACTTTAACAAATAGCAGAGTAGGATGGTTCTGAGAATTGGTATTATACATCTATTCGGATGTTAAGTATACAGTTCTCAGTCTTTTCTCCTATATTTTGCCCTGAGATGTCTCATCTGCCCACAACTGTTCTTAGTCTCTCAGCTGCCACCTGCTCCCACTACCCATTCCTCTAGCCTCTGCTAGCAGCTCTAGCAGTGGCAGCAGCAGGGAGGAGGACAACTGGAAGTAGACTCCCATAAGGTTTTAATATAATAGGCTTCACGGGGGTTGGTTCATAACTACAGGTTGTACTTAAGTTGGACATTAGTAACCCAGGGACTGCCTGTATATCATATGGTGTTCACACAATGTCCAAAACTACATAATGTTCTACTTCACAGAACGTATTGTGGACATTAAACAGCGCGTGGCTCTATACGTGTGTGTGTTTGTGTGTGTGTGTGTCTGTGTGTATGAAGGAGACCTGGTGCCACAGTGGTTAAGTGCTTGGTTACTATCCAAAAGGTCGGCAGTTCAAACTCATCAGTTGTTCTGCAGAAGAAGATATGGCAATCTGCTTCCATAAAGATTTACAGGCTTAGAAACCCTATTGGGCAGTTCTACTCTGTCCTATAGGGTAGCTATGAGTCGGAGTCCACTCAAAGGCAATGGGTTATGTATGTACATGTAAGTAAAAGGAGTTCCTCAGTGGCACAAATAGCTAAGTGCAGGACTACTAACTGAAAGTGTTGGTGGTTCAAACCCACCCAGGGGCATCTTGGAAGACAGGCCTGGTGATCTGCTTCCAAAGGGTCATAGTCTTGAAAACCCTATGGAGCAGTTCTACTCTGCACACGTGGGGTCACCATGAGTCAGAACAGACTCCGTGGAAACTAACAACAGTAGGTATAAATATTTTTATGTATGCATATCTATAGTCCCTAGATCTGTCCACTAAGAAAGGCTCTGAGCAATGACACCCCAGGAACAATGAATACACCTAGTCCAGAACCTGACTTCTGAATATAATTACCTACTAAAAGAAACTAAGGCTCTTTGGAGAAATGGCTGATTCCAGAATTGGGGTAGGGGAAGTGCAAGATGAGCTGGGAACATCTTATGTCAGAAAGCAAAAATGTGTGCAAAAAATGATGGAGAAATGTCAAAAGGGCATAGAAGCCAGCTTGAACAAACTCCTTCTGGTTAAATTGGTGGCAATTTGGCCAGTATATTAAAGACAGTAATGGATTATAATGCACTGGATAAGGCAGAAAACAAAAATTCGAATAAACAGATGAATAAATTCGAAGTCTGATGAGGAAAGAGATACTTTATACGGTCTCAAAGTATCCTCTCCCAAAATACTTATTTATTACAGAGGGGAAAAAAAGTAAATTTGCAATGGAGAGGTCTGGCATACACCATCTTAACCAAAAAATCAAAGTAAATATCATCATCAATGGGACAAATCAGAATCATGTGCCACATGATAGGATGCAATGAGAAGCACTTAGCATCACTTCTATCATATTCCTACCAAAGACGTATAACTGACTCTAATCACAAGGAAATATCAAGCAGCCCAAATTGAGGGGCATTCTTCAACATAATTGGCCTTTTATTTTTAAGCGTGCCAAAGTCTTAAAGTCAAAGAACTGTTCCAGATTGAAGGAGGCTAAAGAGACATGACAAATAAATGCAATAAGTGATTCTGAACTTGATCCTTTTGTTATAAATAGTTTTATTGGAGCTACTGGAGAAACTCAAATGGGTTCTGATACTAATACATCAATGTAATTTCTTAAGTTGATGGTTGAGTTTTGGTTATATACTTAAATGTCCCTATTAGTAGGAAAATACATACTAAAGTATTCAGGAATAAGGATACCTCCAAATGATTCTTAAACAAATACATAGTCTGGTATTATTCTTCTAACTGTTTTGTAAATTTATGATTATTTCAAAATTTTTTAATTATATTTTTAAAAGTCTCCCAAGCATTTGAATGAAATTATTTTCAGAATATTCATTTAAAAATTCCAAACCTATTTTTCATGTCCATTAATTCACTGTTTGATTGGAAACCCTGTAATTATTTAGAAAGCAGTACAATTATTTTTTTCTATTTGACATGATCAGTTCAACAAATAGTTAATGAGCCTATATTAGGGAAGTAATAAGATTACAGCAGAAAACAAGATCGACAATGTCTTAGCCTCACTGAATATACATTCTGTGGAGATCATGGACAATAAATAAGTAAAGAAATAATTTCAGATAGTGGTTGTGATATGAAGAAAATAAAACAAAATGTGAGAGAGAGGTGGGGCCAAGATGGTGGAGTAGTCAGATGCTTCTGGTGGACCCTCTTACAACAAAGACCTGAAAAAAAAAGTGATTTGATTATATACAGCAATCTGGGAGCCCTGAACATCAAAGGCAGAGTTGACAAACCGGACTGAGTGGCAGCGGGAGGGAGAGACGTTCAGAAGCAGCAAGAAGCTGCCAGACCTGACCTGGCAAGACCCTGAGCCTTTAGGCCTGATCAGCTCGGGGGTGAGTGGTGAGGCAGACAAATGGCTATGCTTGGGAGGCGCATTTTCCTCACTAGGAGAGACTCAGCACCGGAGACTCTACGCGGCTACCCAGAACCAGCTAGAAGCAGCCCTCCACGAAAGATCAGTACTTGCCCACGACTTACTGTGAGGATCAAAAACACCCTCTTAAGGAAAAACCTCTCTCCCATTTACCTCCCCAATCCCTGTTCTGCACTGGGTCCCAGACTGGCTTCAGCAAGTGCTGAGTCCCCTGGGCCGAAGTAGGATCTGTCACATGGACAGAGCCATTCTTTGTGCCTTGGAGAGTGAACAAAGTAACAAATGGGGAAAAAATAAACTGCTGGCCACCCTAAGCCAGGAACCTAGGGCAGGCACAACTCCTTTGTTTAGGCACAGGCATAAGGGATCCACACACTTTGAGCACCTTTCTCCCTGCATAGACTTGTGTGGGCCCATCTCAACAGCACAGGCCTTCATTATCACAGTACAACAGGGTATATACTGGAACTCTAACTTCAATTGTTTCAGCTGTGAAGTGGCAGGTTCTTGACATTTCCCACTGCTCTGTCCATTAAGCAGGGTCTTCATCTACCCACATCAGGAGCCTGAGGACTGGTGGCTCCACTCACACCACCTAGTCACCTGTGAGAGGGGTCCAAGAATAAGAGATGCCCCCCAGTCCTTACAGCCAAGAGAATTAGGTGCTCACAGTCTGGCTGCAAAACCCAAACACCTATGGGGCGTGCCTTCCTCCTGGACACTCAGGGGCGGCTGTTAATCCCCCAGCCTTGCTCCAAGTGTGTCCCCCTGCTGCAGCGAGATGCCTGTGCCTACACCAATCACCCATGCCTGTCTGGGACTGTAAGTGAGAGCCTACACCACACACGTGGTGGCTATCTACCTGGGCACCTGCACTGAATCCATATGGGAGGAGTGGGCTGACTGCTGAGCTCCCATACTTAGTAACAGATCTAACCACCTGGTGACAGGACATTAGACCTTCAAAGGTGCCAATAATCAAACTAGCTCATAAGAGCAGCCTATATGGGCATATCAAAACAAAACAAGAAGCTGGGACACAGTAAGCAAACATAAAATAAAGAAATATAATAACTTATTGATGGCTCGGAGAAAACAGTAAATATTAAATCACGTAAAGAGGCAATGCATGATGGTTTCAGCAAGCTCCCAAAATAAAGAATCTAGAAATTTTCCAGAGGAGGAAAATTTCTTGGAATTAAGGAGGCAGAATACAAAAGATTAATATACAGAATGCTTCAAGAAATAAGGAAGGACATTAAGCAAAACACAGAACACGCAATAGAGGAAAATTGAAAAGATTAGAGAAGAGCATAATGATAAATTTAACAGGTTGCAAGAATCCACAGAGAGACAGCAATCAGAAATCCAGAAGATTAACCATAAAATTTCAGAGTTAGACAACTCAATAGAAAGTCATAGGAGCAGAATTGAGGCAATGGAAGTCAGAATTAGTGAAAATGAAGGTAAAGCACTTGACACCAACTTATTTGAGGAAAAATCTGATAAAAGGATTTTAAAAAATGAAGGATCCCTCGGAATTATGTGAGACTCTATCAAGATGAATAATCTACAAGTGAATGGAGTACAAGAACAGGGGGGATAACAGAATATACAGAGAGAGTTGTTGAAGATCTGTTGGCAGAAAACTACCCTAATATCGTGAAAGATGAGAAGATATCTATCCAAGATTCTCATTGAACCACACATAAGGTAGATCCCAAATGGAAGTCACCAAGACATATTACAATCAAACTTGCCAAAACCAAAGCTAAAGAGACAATTTGAAGAGCAGCTAGGGATAAACAAAAAGTCATCTACAAAGGAGAGTCAATAAGAATAAGCTCAACTACTCAGCAGAAACCACGGCAGCAAGACAGCAATGGGATGACATATATAAAGCCTTGAAAGAAAAAAACCGTCAGCCAAGAATTATATATCCAGCAAAATTATCTCTCAAATATGATGGTAAAATTAGGGCATTTCCAGATAAACAGAAGTTGGGGGAATTTGCAAAAACCAAACCACAATTACAAGAAATACTAAAAGGAGTCCTCTGGTTAGAAAATCAGTAACATCAGGTAACAACCCAAAACTAGAACACAGGATGAGCAACCAAATGTCAACCCAGATAGGGAAGTCACAAAAGCAAATCAAAGCTAAAACACTGAAAATAAAGAAACAGATGTCAATATGTAAAAGATAACAACACAAAAGCAAAAAAGAGGGAGTTTGAAAAATGTAGACATAGATTTTTCATATGGAGAGGAAGTCAAGGCAATATAAAAAAATAAAAGACTGGTATAAACTTAGAAAAATAGAGGTAAATATTGAGGTAACTGCAAAGGAAACTAACAATCCTACAAGTCAAAATAGAAAACTAGAAAAATACAAAGACTCAGCAAACACAAAATCAACAACAATGAAAAAGATGAAAACAAAATACATAAAGAAAAACAACTCCACACAGAAAATTAAGTGGAACCAAGAAACTATGAACAACACACAAAAACAAGACATCAAAATGACAGCACTAAACTCATACCTACCAATAATTACGCTGAATGTAAATGGACTAAATGTACCAATAAAGAGACAGAGAGTGGCAGATTGGATAAAAAAGCACGATCCGTCTATATGCTGCCTACAAGAGACACACGTTAGACTTAAAGACACAAACTAAAACTCGAAGGAAGGAAAAAAATATATCAAGCAAACACCACTCAAACAAGAGCAGGAGAGACAATATTAATCTCTGACAAAATAGACTTTAAAGTAAAATCCACCACAAAGGATAAGGAAGGACACTATATAATAATTAAAGGATCAATGCACAAGGAGGACATAACTATAATAAATATTTACATACCCAACAAAAGGGCCCCAAAACACATAAAACAAACTCTAACACCACTGAAAAGAGAGAGAGACAGCTCCACAATAGTAACAGGAGACTTCAACACACCACTTTCGGTGAAGGACAAAACATCCGAAAGAAGCTCAACACAGACACGGAAGAGCTAAATGCTACAATCAACCAACTTGATCTCATAGACATATACCCAGCATTCCACCTAACAGAAGCCAAGTATACCTTCTTTTCCAACGCACATGGAACATTCTCCAGAATAGACGACATATTAGGCCATAAAGCAAGCATTAACAAAATCCAAATCATCAAAATATTAAAAAGCGTATTTTCTGACCATAAAGCCATTAAAGTTGACATCAACAACAGAAAAAGCAAGGGAAAAAAATCAAACACATAGAAACTGAACAACACCTTGCTCAAAAACTATTGGGTTATAGAAGAAATTAAGGATGGAATAAAGAATCAAACGAGAATGAAAACACATCCTACCAGAACCTTTGGGACACAGCAAAAGCAGTGCTCAGAGGACAGTTTATAGCAATAAATGCACACACCCAAAAAGAAGAAAGGCCATAATCAAAACATTAACCCCACAACTGGAACAAGTAGAAAGAGAGCAGCAAAAGAAGCCCTCAGGCGCCAGAAGAAAGGAAATAATAAGAATTAGAGCAGAATTAAATGAAACAGAGAATAGAAAAACAACTGAAAGAGTTAACAAGACCAAAAGCTGGTTCTTTGAAAAGATCATCAAAATTGATAAACCACTGGCCGAACTGACAAAAGAAAAACAGGAGAGGAATAAGAAATGAGACGGGTGATATCACAACAGACCCAAATGAAATTAAAAGAATCATAACAGAATACTATGAAAAACTGTGCTCTTAACAAATTTGAAAACCTAGAGGAAATGGACAAATTTCTAGAAACTCACAACCTACCTAAACTAAAACAATCAGAAGTAAAACAACTAAATAAACCCATAACAAAAGAAGAGATTGCAAAGGTAATTTAAAAACTCCCAACAAAAAAAACCCCCTGGCTCAGATGGCTTCACTGTAGCATTCTACCAAACTTTCAAAGAAGAGTTAACACCACTACTACTAAAGGTATTTCAGAGCATAAAAAAGGATGGAATACTCCCAAACTCATTCTATGAAGCCAGCATAACCCTGATACCAAAAACAGGTAAAGACACCCCAGAAAAAGAAAATTACAAACCAGTATCCCTCATGAACATTGATGCAAAAATCTTCAACAAAATTCTAACCAATAGAATTTAGCAACGTATCAAAAAAATAATTCACCATGATCAAGTGGTATTTATACCAGGTATGCAGGGATGGTTCAACATTAGAAAAACAATCAATGTAATCCATCACATAAATAAAACAAAAGACAAGAACCACATGATCTTATCAACTGATGCAGAAAAGGCATTTGACAAAGTCCAACACCCATTCATGATCAAAACTCTCAACAAAATAGGAGTAGAAGGGAAATTCCTCAATATAATTAAGGGCATTTATACAAAGCCAACAGCCAACATCATCCTAAATGGAGAGACTTTGAAAGCATTCCCCTTGAGAATGGGAACCAGACAAGGATGGCCTTTATCACCACTCTTATTCAACATTGTGCTGAAGGTTCTAACCAGAGAAATTAGGCTAGAAAAAGAAATAAAGGGCATCCAAATTGGTAGGGAAGAAGTCAAAGTATCTCTATTTGCAGATGATATGATCTTATACACAGAAAACCCCAAAAAATCCACAAGAAAACTACTAGAGCTAATAAAAGATTTCAGCCAAGTTTCAGGATACAAGATAAACGTACAAAAACCAGTTGGATTCCTTTACACCGACAAAGAAAACCTCGAAGAGGAAATCACCAAATCAATACCATTTACAATAGCCCCCAAGAAGATAAAATACTTAGGAATAAATCTAACCAGAGACGTAAAAGACCTATACAATGAAAACTACAAGACACTACTGCAAGAAACCAAAAGAGACTTGCATAAGTGGAAAAACATGCCTTGCTCATGGATAGGTAGACTCAACATTGTGAAAATCTCAATTCTACCCAAAGCCATCTACAGATACAAGGCAACCCCGATCCAAATTCCACCGGTATTTTTAAGTGAGATGGAGAAACAAATCACCAATTTTACATGGAAAGGGAAAAAGCCCCGAGTAAGTAAAGCATTATTCAAGAAAAAGAACAAAGTGGGAGGCCTCACATTACCTGATTTTAGAACCTATTATACCGCCACAGTAGTCAAAACAGCCTGGTACTGGTACAACAACAGATACATAGACCAGTGGAACAGAATTGAGAATCCAGACATAAATTCATCCACCTACGAGCAGCTGATATTTGACAAAGGCCCAAAGTCCATTAACTGGGGAAAAGACCGTCTCTTTAACAAATAGTGCTGGCACAAATGGATACCCATCTGCAAAAAACTGAAACAAAACCCATACCTCACACTATGCACAAAAGCTAACTCTAAATGAATCAAAGACTTAAATATAAAATCGAAAATGATAAAGATCATGGAAGAAAAAATAGGGACAACAGTAGGAGCCCTAATACATGGCATAAACACAGTATGAACCATAAGTACCAATGCACAAGCACCAGAAGAGAGACCAGATAATGGGAGCTCCTAAAAATCAAACACTTATGCTCATCAAATGACTTCACCAAAAGAGTAAAAAGACAACCTACAGACTGGGAAAAAAATTTTGGCTACGACAAATCCAATCAGCGTCTAATCTCTGAAATCTACAAGATACTGCAAAACCTCAACAACAAAGAGACAAATAACCCAATTAAAAAATGGGCAAAGGATATGAACAGGCACTTCGCCAAAGAAGATATGCCGGCAGCTAACAGGCACATGAAGAAATGCTCACGATCATTAGCCATTAGAGAAATGCAGATCAAAACTACAATGAGATATCATCTCACCCCAACAAGGCTAGCATTAATCCAAAAAACACAAAACAATAAATGCTGGAGAGATTGTGGAGAGACTGGAACACTTATACACTGTTGGTGGGAAGGTAAAATGGTACAACCACTTTGGAAATCGATTTGGCGCTTCCTTAAAAAGCTAGAAATAGAAGTACCATACGATCCAGCTATTCCACTCCTTGGAATATATCCTAGAGAAATAAGAGCCATCACACGAACAGATATTTGCACACCCATGTTCACTGCAGCACTGTTCACAACAACAGAGAGATGGAAACAACCTAGGTGCCCATCAACGGACGAATGGATAAACAAATTATGGTATATCCACACAATGGAATACTATGCAATGATAAAGAACAACGATGAAGCTGTGAAACACAACATGAAGGAAGCTGGAGATCATTATGCTGATTGAATTTAGTCAGTTACAGAAGGATAAATATTGTATAAGACCACTATCATAAGCACTCAAGAAAAGGTTTAAACACAGAAGAAAACATCCTTTGATGGTTATGAGGGTGGGGAGGGAGGATGAAGTTTACTTATTAACTAGATAGTAGATAAGAATTATCTTAGGTGGGGGGAAGGACAGCACAGACTACATCAGAAGTCAGCACAACTGGACTTAACCAAAGCTAAGAAGTTTCCTCAATACAATCAAACACTGTGAGGGGTAAAGTAGCAGGGATCGGGGTCTGGGGACCATGCTTTCAGGGGACATCTAGGTCAACTGGCATAATAAAGCTTATTAAGAAAATGTTCTGCATCCTCCTTTGGTGAGTGGCATCTGGGGTCTTAAAAGCTTGCAAGCGGCCATCTAAGATGCATCAGCTGGTCCTAACCACCTGGAGTAAAGGAGAATGAAGAACACCAAAGACACAAGGAAAGTATTAGCCCAAGAAACAGAAAGGGCCACGTAAACCAGAGACTTCATCAGCCTGAGACCAAAAGAACTAGATGGTGCCCAGCTACCATCAATGACTGGCCTGACAGGGAACACAAGAGAGAGTCCCAGATGGAGCAGGAGAAAGGTAGAGTGCAGAACTCAAATTCTAGTAAGACCAGACTTAATGGTCTGACTGAGACTGGAGGAACCTCAGAAAGCATGGCCCCTGGATTCTCTATCAGCCGAGAACTAAAACAATTTCCGAGGCCAACTCTTCAGACAGGGATTGGACTGGACAGTGGGACATAAAGTGCTCATGAGGAGTGTGCCTCTTAGCTCAAGTAGATACAAGAGACTAAACGGGTAGCTTCTGTCCGGGGGTGAGATGGGAAGGTAGAGAGGGTTCAGAGCTGGTTGAATGGACATGGGGAATAAGGAGTGGAAAGGAGGAGTGTGCTGTCACAGTACGGGGAGAGCAATTAGAGTCACATAACAATGTATATATAAATTTTTGTATGGAAAAAATAAAAATAATTAAAAAAGAAGGCAATTTAGTCCCTGAGAAGGGAGGCTAACACGAAATGGAACAGCTCATTGTCTTTTTAAATCCAGTTGCCTTCAACAACTCATGGCGACCCCATGTGTGTCAGACGAGCACTGTTCTCCATAGAGTATTCAATGGCTTATTTTTCAGAAGGAGATCACCAGGCTTTTGTTCTGAAGCACCTCTAGGTAGACTCAGATCTCCAACCTTAGCAGCTGATAGTGTTAACCATTTGCACTACCCAGGGACTCCTTGAACCACAGTAGACACTCCATAAACTCAGGCTTATTATTTTTTAAAAATTGAACTGCTTGTTGTTGTTTGTTCACTGCTTTCAAGTTCACCCCCAACTCACAGCAACACCATTCACAATGGAAGGAAGGGCTGCCCTGCCCTGCGCCATCTCCATGATCAGTTCTGGATTGGACGTTTGTGATCCACAGGGTTTTCACTGGTTGATTTTTCAAAGTAGATGGCCAGTCCATCTCAGTCTGGATGCTCCACTGAAAACTGTCCAGCATCATAGCAACACACAAGCCTCCACTGACAGACCAGTGGGTGGCTGTGCATGAGGTGCACTGGCTGGGAATCAAACCCAGGTTTGATTCTTTTTTTTTTTCTTTTCGTAATATTCACCTATTGTGTTTTAGGTAAAAGTTTACATAGCAAATTGCGTTCTCATTTAACAGTTTTTATACAAATTGTTTTGTGATACTGGTTACAATTTTTACAATGTCTCAGGTTTCTCATTATTTCGTTTCTATTTGTTCTGTTTCCATTGAGAATTCTATCATCGAAACACCAATGTCCCATGTTAATTGAGCTAATGGATTCTAAATTAAATATTTATATCCTCACTCCTGGAAGTGACACAATGAGTAATTCAAAGAAGTGAATAATTACTCAACCATGTATGCTTTGCTTTAAAATGCATTTATGGGTTTATATTTGACTACGGGTTTGTTCTTTACCGGATTCATGTCACTTCTCACAAAGTAATGAAGATATGGCATGATCTGACTCACGAGAAGTTTGGACTAACTGTAGCTCCCCCTGCTCAGCATCCTGCTACTTCCAGCTCCCCACGGGATGAAGGCATTACCTCACAGGCCAGGACTGAAGACTGGCCACTGTCATCCTTGGCTTATAGATGGCTCTTGCTTGAGTTACCCACAGGGTGGGCCTGCAAAGTTTATGCTTCCCTTCTTTTTCCTTCCTGCCTTCTTTCCTTTCTTTCTTAATTATTTTGTTTGTTTTTGCTTTTTGTTTTGTGGTAATGGGATTTGTTGTCATTCTCAACATTAAAAAATTGGGAGATTTTGTACAGAAAAAAAAAAAATGTGAGAGACAGTACGTGGAGACGGGAGAGGGTGACTTTACGGAAAGTGGTTAGAGAGGGCTTCCCTGGGAAGGTGATAGCCGAATGATGAGAGTTAGCCATGAGAAAATGTGGAGGAACACAGCTCCAGCAGAGGAAACTCCATGTACACAGGCTCTAGCAAAACGAGCTTGGTGCTTTGTAGGAAGAAAAGAGAAGCCAGTGTGGCTGGAGAGCAACAAGCAAGGGGGTATAGTAAGAAATGAGATCCAAGGTGAGATGCAAGGGCAAAATCATACTTGTAGGCCACGTTGAGAATCTGGAGCTTTATTCTATGGGCTATGGATAACCATGAAAAGGTTTTAGCCTTTAGTGATCTCTCTTACCTTTAAATGATTACTTCGCCTACTGTAGGGCAAAGGCATTGACTGCAGCAAAGCACGAAAGGTAGCAAGGTGATATGTTAGGAACTTATTACAGGCCAAATGGGAGTTGATTTGGTAAAACCAAATCCGAACCCACTGTCGGCAAGTCAATTCTGACTCATAGTGACTCTACAGGACACAGGAGAACTGCCCCATAGGGTTTCCAAGGCTGTAATCTTTTTTTTTTTTTCTTTTCTTAATATTCACCTATTGTGTTTTAGGTAAAAGTTTACATAGCAAATTGGGTTCTCATTTAACAATTTTCATACAAGTTGTTTTGTGATACTGGTTACAATTTTCACAATGTCTCAGTATTCTCATTATTTCATTTCTGTTTGTTCTGTTTCCATTGATCTAGCGTCCCTGCCCTTCTTTGCCTTCTCCTTTTTGCTTTTGTGTAAATGTTGACCGTTTGGTCTCGTATAGTTGAATGTTGAAGGGGGCACATTACTCATGGATGATACTGTTTATTTTATAAGTCAATCTATTACTTGGCTGAAAGGAGACCTCTGGGAGTGGCTTCAGTTCCGAGTTCAAAGGGTATCTTAGGGCAATAGTCTCAGGGGTTCCTCTAGTCTCTCAGTTCTCTAAATCTGGGTTTTTTTTTTTAGGAATTTGAGTTTTGTTCTACATTATTCTCCCATTCTATTCAGGACCTTCTATTGTGTCCCTGGTCAGAACAGTCAGTAGTGGTAGCTGGGCACCATCTAGTTCTTCTGGTCTTAGGTTAGAAGAGGCCATGGTTCATGTGGGCTATTAGTCCTGTGGACTAGTTTCTTCTCTGAGTCTTTGGTTTCTTTCATTCTCTTTTGTTCCAGATTAGCAGAGACCAGTGGCCGTGTCACAGATGGCCATTTGCAAGCTTTCAAGATTCTAGACACTACTCACAAAACTAGGATGTAGAACATTATAAACTATGTTACCCTAATCGACTGAGTTGCTCAACTAGATTATGGTACCAAGTCTCTCAACCCAGTAAACGAATCCCACAAGTTGTATGGATATGTCTAGGAAGTCTCTGTAACTGTGCCCTCTACGTGCTTTATTAAATATATGGATATATATGCAGCACACACAAACATGTATATACATACGCCTACAGATACACCTATATGTATACACACATGTATTTGCATACACCCTTCTATACACATACATGCCAAGGCTGTAATCTTTACGGAAGCAGACTGCCACATCTTTCTCCCACGGAGCAGCTGGTAGGTTTGAACTGCCAACCTTTTGGTTAGTAGTCAAGCACTTAACTACTGCACCACAAGGGCTCCTTGATTTGGTAAAAACCAGGGTAAAAGTTGGAACACGAAGAAGAGTACTAGAAAAGTATTTTGGACTTCATAATACAATATACCTTTATAAGATACTATGTGTTTTCGATTGAGGAAATACTAGATATTTGAATTAACTTCTGTCTCTTTTAGTCCTTAACTCTCTGAACTTGGCAGGAATAGACTAATTAGGAGCCCACAGGCCTAGTCAGACCAAAAAAAAAATAGGTAAAGTGAAGGTGCAAAAAGAAAGGACTCCTTTCCATACGTACATCTTTTAATAAAACAGTCCCTCTACTCTGGTGGAGGAGCCCTGGTGGCACAGTAGTTAAGAGTTTGGCTGCTAACCAAAACGCTGGCAGTTCGAATCTACCAGTCAATCCTTGGAAACCCTATACGGCAGTTCTACTCTGTCCTAAAAGGTCTCTATGAGTTGGAATCGACTCAACTGCAATGGTGTTATTCTGGTGTAGAAAGTGGTAAGTAGTATTAGTTTTTATCCAAAAGAAGTGTCATTTGACACAAAATAAGTATTAACTTGTCATTTGAAGCAAGAGAGACTGCATTTACATTTGAAATAACAGTAAATGAGATGTTAGGAAATACCATAATCCTGAAGGTTTGCAGTGATGAGATAGAGAAACAGAGCTTAAAGAAGGCAGAATGTTAGTCCTTTACCCTTGAAACTTTCTTAGGGGATACAACACAACACCATTACTAGCTAGGAGAAGGACGTGTTCAGCTATCAACTAGCTAGGAGAAGGACGTGTTCAGCTATCAGTTTTAAGTAACACCTGGAGGTCACCCTAACACACAACCTTTGCAATATCAAACAGTCTATTCAGATTAACTTGCCTTCCTGAAGGCAGTGCTCTTTGGAAGAATGAAAAGGGATTCCCTTTATTAAAAAAATCCGGCCTCATCAAGTTTCTGCTAGATAAAGCACAACATCTATTCCTCACCCAGTTGTTATTCTTGCAGTAAATTAGATTCATAGATTACTTAATACCCCAACTCCATCCTACACAGAATTCTAAGCAACACACAACAAAGACACGTATAGTAAAATATCAGTAACAATAATAAGAAATCATTCCAGGAAAACTGTAAGGCATTTGTGGGGACGGAATGAAGCGAGTGTTCAGATCATAAGAGTCTATGTAATTCATTTTTCTCTTTGAGCGTCCTAGTAGACAAATTGAAAAGAAAATTATAGTCAGTTTTTGTTGCTAGAAAGGGAAAAATAAAGACATAATGATTCCTCAGAGAAAGCAGAAATTTTGTCAGCATTTAGAGCTAAATGGGCAATTTCTCACATCAGATTTCATTAGTGGGGGGTAGAGGGGAGGCCTGAGCCACGCCATAGGCAGTGCCTTGACAACATCCCACTGCAAATGTGGTATATAAGATTTCATAAGGATGTTTCTTGTAACATTATTCTAAGAAATACAGGTACGACAGCTCAGTGGAGGCAATACTGCACAAAGGGGCAAGGTGGTGCAAATTAGCTAATTAGCATTTGTTTGCCAACCAATCTCTTTCCTGTCCTGCTGGTGTGACACAGCTTTTTAAAGCTTTATCATCCCTGGTGACACTGACAAACCAAGTTCTAAGGCAGTCAGAGCAGGAACTCCTCAGGTCCTCAGAACATAGCTGATCCTCAGAAAATTTGGTACATTTTCAAAGAATATATATGTATATATACATGTATAAACAACACTTCAAAGCTCAGTTTCTTGCTTGACTGGTATCTACAATGATTAAAGTGCAATTAAGATGAGAGAGAGAATAATTTAGCTGGGAGTGTTCTTGGCTAAGACAGTGACTTCAGCTCTGGCTCTCTAAATGCATGACCTTTGGAAAGCCATTTACCTCTGTGCCCCTATGTACAGTATCTAAAAGATGTTATGAAGAAAAGTTAGATTTCTATAAAGAAAAAAAAAGTCAAAAACTAGGGGAAGTAAACTTCTTTCATCATCAGCCACTATTAATCCACTACTTGTTGTCTAAGGAGTTTGAGCAGAACAACATTCCTCACACAACAGAGCACAAGAACAACTGAGGCAATTCATTTCAGAAGTTGTCACTTCCTAGAGAGTTACAAGTAAGAATAGAAAAAAATTTAAAACATGAATCTGTCCTTGGGACTCAATGAATTATATTCTAAGAGGATGCAGGAAAGGAAAAAGTATGGAATATAGAATGTTCAACAGATGGTTCTGCTTTTGATTTCACGTGAAGTAGAAGTGTCTCAACAATTAAGAAACAAAAAAAAATTTTAACAGGCAATCTTGTCCACATGCTTAAAACAGAGCTGCAAAACTTACTTCTCTTTCTATAATTGTTTCCAGAAAGTGATTCTTCTGATCCGCCTTTTCATGAGATATGGAAAACTTTATCTCCTGTACAGGATTCAAATCCAATTCAGTATTTTGGTAAGTCATTGCCATTTGAAGACGGATTGGTTGACCAGTTAGTGGCTCTAGGAAAAAAGGGGTCACTTAAAGGAAAACCAATTAAATGGGCTGCTTCCTTTTGCGGGAAGGTAATAAAGGCCTGGAGTCAAAATGCCTGAGTTTAAATACTACCTTGCTAGACAACAAAAGTTACTCACCTCTCTATTCCCTTGTTTCCTTATCAGCAAAATGGCGGTAGTAACTGTGAGCCCACCACCAAGTCAATTTGAAGACTAAATAATATAATCTGTGTAAAGTGCTTGAAACAGGCTCTGCTTTATAGTGAGTGCTCATAAATGTTCACTGCAATGACTGTACCCTTAGCAGAGTATCTTCGTTACTAAACTAGGCATCTATCCTAGAGGGTGAGATTCAATCATTCCTATTCCCAGAGACTACTGTTTATTCTAAATAAATTCTCTCCCACAAACATTTTCCTCTCAAAAAATTCACTTCAACATTTCAAATGTAGCTGAAATTTAACTTAACCAGCTAAAGAACATTCCATCTTATGTAAACACATTTTAAAACATAATTAAAAGAAACAATGAGATTCCATATGGGGAAAGAAGACAATGAAAATGTGTTCACGACCTGAACTTCATAAATTATGGTTGGAATGTTTGTACAGCTGCACTATTTAATTGGTTTACTATCTGCACAGAATTGTAAGCAATACAAGGCGAAGATTGCTAGGTTGTTCTTTTTATCCTGTGGGAAGTCAGGGGAAAGCTTGCCTCAGAAGCAATTTAGTTTATAGTCAGAGCCAACTGGTTTACCTTGAGTTTGGTGGACTGCAGGAAAGAGTAGAAAGCTCCAGAACACGGAGGACTGGCCCTTCTGCACATTCTGCACACGCTAAGAATGTGGCTATATGTGAGCAGCCATCTAAAATACTCCACTGGTCTCACCCCTTCGGGAGCAAGGGAGAATGAAGAAGACAAGATGCAAGGATGAGATTACTCCAAAGGACAAATGGACCACAGCTACCACAGCCTCCACCAGACTGAGTCCAGTACAACTAGCTGGTGCCCGGCTACCACCACCGACTGCTCTGACTGGGATCACAACAGAGGGTCCCGGACAGAGCTGGAAAAAAATACAGAACAAAATTCTAACTCACAAAAAAAAAAAAAAAAAAAACAGACTTACTGGCCTGACAGAGACTGGAGAAACCTCGAGAGTATGGCCCCTGGACACCCTTTTACTCAGTAATGAAGTCACTCCCGAGGTTCACCGTTCAAACCAGGGACAAGGACTAGAAGGCAGGAGGGGACAGGAAAGCTGGTAATAGGGAACCCAAGATTGAGAAGGGACAGTGTTGACATGTCATGTGGTTGTTAACCATTGTCATAAAACCATATGTGTACTGTTTAATATGAAACTATTTGTTCTGTAAACCTTCATCTAAAGTATAATTTAAAAAAAAAAGAATGTGGCTATAGTACACAGAAAAGGATACAACACAAGTTCACAAGATGAGACAATAAAACAAATATAGGAAAAATATATGACTGTGTCTCCTGCTCCCACAACTGAACCCAATTCCCATTAATGGGTAATCTTGCATAATTCAACACAGATTAAATCCCCCACAGCAACCCTAAACTCTAATCCCCCAGTACAAAATTTCCCTTCCCTTAAATTCAATAACTTCCATTAATTTCATCCAAATATAAGAACAGAAATCTACAACTGCCCACGTGTTAGATTAATATGTTATGCCAAGTCAGTGATGCTACTGGTCACAGTAGAGCATTACCCTCTACTGAATCCTCATGTCCCTAATCCAGGTAAGGAGGGGACGACAGAATTCCAAAACATAAAGACCATTTCATAGCCAAAGGTACAGCATAAAGGACACTGAATTTTGAGTCTGAAGACTTGGATTCAAGCCCTAACTTTGTTACTAACTGGATCATCTTGGGCAAATCATAAATTTTTTCCTAAGCCTCAATTTCCTCGGTTGTAAAGTAAGTGGAATAATAATACCTTATCTCAGAGTTTCTGGATAGGATACAATGAGATAACACATGTGAAAATTCTTTGTTAACTCAAACATGAGTTCAGAGTGTAATTGTTACAGTGATTTTTTTCTGGAGCTTCCGAGGGTGTCTTAGTCATCTTGTGCTGCTGTAACAGAAATACCGCAAGTGGACGGCTTTAACAAAGAGAAGTTTATTCTCTCACGGTCTAGCAGGCTACAAGTCCAAATTCAGGCGTCACCTCCAGGGGAAGGCTTTCCTGTTGGCTCTGGAGGAAGGTCCTTGTGATGCATCAGTCTTCCCTTGGTCTGGGAGCATCTCAGCACAAGAACCTCAGGTGCAAAGGACATGCTCTGCTCCCAGCACAGCTTTCTTGGTGGTGTGAGGTTCCCATGTGTCTCTGCTCGCTTCTCTCTTTCATATCTCAAAAGAGATTGACTTAAGACACTATCTAATCTTGTAAACCTCATCAGTATTACTGCCACTAATCCATCTTATTAGATCATAGTGATGGAGTTTACAACACATAAGGAAATCACATCAGATTACAAAATGGTACACAATCATACAATACTGGGAATCATGGCCCAGCCAAATTGGTACACATGTTTTTTGGGGGACATAATTCAATCCATAACAAAGCGCTACATTTTATCACCCATCTTCTTGGGAGCGGGTACTGTTTTCTCTCTCTTTTTTTTTTTTTTTTTGTAATCACCAATTTCTTGAGCTATCTTTATAGAGCGCGCAGAAAGAACACTGAACTATACGACTGGGTTTTAGTTCCTTCCGTGAGTCATTTAATCTCCCTGATCCCAGTTTCCTCAGCTCAGAAATTTATTTTCTAACATAACAGGAAATCAAGAGGTAGGGCAGGTTTCAGAGTTAATTGATTCAAGGGCTTGAAAATGTCATCAGAGATCAGTCTCCTTGTTTTATTGCCCAAAGCATCAACTTCATCCTAAGGCTGGCCGTGAGATGACAGCTAGCAGCAACTGGAGCCACATATTTCCTCATTTCCTTTGCCCCCAAGTGAATGCGCATCTTTGTATTAAGTCTGAGTAAACCAATAACAGCCTCCAGGGCAAATGTCATAGCACATTGATAGGCTTAGATTCATGGGTCTCCATTACAGCTACACTCTGGAATTGCCTTTTAAAAACACCCAGGTCCCACACCCCAGAGACTCTGATTCAGTATGCTTGGGGTGGGGCTGAGGCACCTTTATATTTTAAAAGCTCTCCAATTGATTCAAGCATCCAATCAGGGATGAAAAATGCCAGTTCAGAGTAACTAGAATGTACCCCTAGAGCTGAAGATGGGGATGTTTGGAAGGTAACCTGGAAGTGGATAGTGTAGTGGATACAGCTGCTTAGTATACACCTCTAAAGGTTCAAAGTATACATTTTCATATTAAATGATCTACAGTAAACATATCTAGTTAATTTTTTTTCTTTTTTTTGCTGGCTACTTTACAATGAAGGATCATGGCAAACAGAACAAAAAGAAGAACTGACAGCTAAGTGAGGCACCACTGGACAAAAGTCCCTTTTCCTAGACTCAGATCAACATGGAAACCCTAGTGGAGTAGTGGTTAAGAGCTACGCTGCTCACCAAAAGGTCAGCAGTTCGAATCTACCAGGTGCTCCTTGGAAACTCTATGGGACAGTTCTACTCTGTCCTATAGGGTCGCTATGAGTTGGAATCAACTCAACGGCAATGAGCTTGGGCTTGGGCAGATCAATATTCCTGTAGGAATTTCTGAAATAGATTATAGATAGATAAGGCATGGCAGGGTAAAACAGAGGGTTCAGTAAGACCAAAGTTAAGGAGCATATATGCCCCAGAGGTCAAGGTAAAGTTGTCTTGTCATTCAGGAATCTGAACAGATAGGAAAGTCAATATCAGTATCCAGGGGACAACAACGTGACAGTGATCTGAGGTACAGGCTATTTCTATTAGGGAAGTAACCAATTCCAGAGTGTAGGAATCTCAGAACCCATAAAAAGGAACCAATGTAGAAATAAACCTGGCTAGATTTGATACAAAAAGGGACAGAAGCTGCAGAGACCCTCCAGGTCTAAATGACTGTCTCCATTTTACAGAAGCACAGAGAAGAAAAGTAGTTCTTCCTAAAGAAACAGTGAGGCAGGGAGATGGGCTATATGAAACCTCTGAATAGACAATAGTTCTCATTATTGTGCCTTTAGCAGAATTTTCCTTGCCAAGGTGCAATGCTCATGACCTGGCACGCACAACACTTGGGTTCTAGCCAAAAGGGATTAAAAGTACAGAACACGAAAAACTCAAGAAACATCCCATCATACAAATATGTGGTAAATGAAGGATGTGGGAAAATGTAGGAGAGACATTCCAATATGCGTCAAAAACAAGATAGAAGAGAAGCAATGATGTAAACGATTTATCAAAATGACATTAGTGAGGTCGTTAACGATGTCTGAATGTTGGCAACTCTAGGAGTCTTTGGTATGTAAGCAGAATCACACAGAACACAGTTCTGGCAAAGTTACAAATAGGAAGCACTTGTGCAAACATTGTGTGACAATGCCCCTTTGGAAAAGGTGTGAGTGTAGTACAAAAAGAAGTGTATTTGTCCAGTCTAAAGAAGCAGTCGGCTAATTCCTGACCACTTCTACAGGCACTCCTTTGAATTCTTTCAGAGTCAAATCATCAGCAGATTCTATCTGGCAGCCATTGGATAGAACTATCTTCCAACACACACCACTTAAACACAAATGAGAATCAAGAAGCCCCTCCACCTAAATTGAACTCTTTATCTTGCAAGAGGGTTCCATCTCCTGTCTTAGAATTGCATCCACCACTAGTCTTGGAAAGGTAGTAATGCCTCCTGCCCATTCTTATTCTCAATATTATGTATTTTTCCTCTTTGCAAGGGGAGGGGTAGAAGAAGTCTGAATTTGGAAAGTTTGATTAATAAAAACAATAAGCTTTCAAAACAAGAAAGCGAATTAAAGACAAAAAAATGAGAAAATCTTCATTAGAATTCATTCAACCAATATTATAATTCTCATATATATGTCATTATAAGAGTCTACAATAAGCCAGATATCATGAGAAGGGCTAAGAACATGAAGACATTCTGCTGACCAACTACAAATGCAGAGAATTAATATGAATTTGTGAATCAAAGCTTGAAGAAGTGGTGGTGGGAAGGCACTTGGGCTGAAATGACAGCCCATGCAAATTCTAGCAGTGGTGTTTTGATGGATGGGAGAGATGAAAGAATGGGAAATGGTGATAAATCACTTGTTGCCTGTAAATTTAATACGCGTAGTGTTTGCTGCTTCAGAAATTTTAAATGATTTTCAAATTTGTAAATCTGTGTACTTTAGGTTGCTAATATATCCTATGGCATTGAGCCATAAGACCGTATGTCGGAAGTTGGCTCTAAATGTATGTCTTTCAAGGAGTCTTCCCTCCTTGGGTCACTCCCCAGCTGTCCTCTCAGTGCCCACTTACACTATTTTGTATGATGTAATAGCTGTATTGTGTATGGTGGGGTGGGGGGAGGCGGAGACTCAGAGTTAGACCTGATATATACATTTAAATCCTGCCTCTAAACGTGTTGTGTCATCCTTGATTTTCCCAGTGAATAATTCTTTAAAAGCCTTTCTTACAGTTCCTGGCATAGAAAAAGTAGAGAGTAAATGTTAAGTATTATTTATAGCTTCTTTATTGTTTTTAATTTTTCTTGATTTTTTTTTTTCATATTCATATGATTGGTCATAAGAAATGCCTGTTGAATAATGCCTTCATAAATAAATCCCAATGCATGGAAATATAATGAGTGAGCCTGAGTATCTTAACTTACAAATGGCCACTTGTCAAAAATTTGGAGCACTATTCTTATACTGTGTGAGAACTGTGAGCTCTTTTTCTTATATTGTGCTGAGTTAATAAATTAGATTCAAAGGTTACATCAATGTCAGAAGGGTGTGCCTAAATCCTTGAACTTAAAAATCTGACATGCTCAGGATCAAAGGAAAAACCAGTCACTGGTATGTCTCTAAGCCTCAAATATCCACAACTTCCTTCCTTTAAGATATGAGAAATGGGAGGTAAGTTCTGGGTAAGTATTTTATGAATAGGAGACACGAAAAGGGAAGACTATAATGTGCAAACTTTATGCTAAACTTCAGGTACTCTAGGTAGACTCCACGCCAGGCCATCTCTTTCATGGAGAGATGGAGCAGAGGATTCCACCACATGTGAGCAGGTACACACCTGGGGAGCTAACACAAGGCAATACATCTCCCTTTCTGAAGTGAGGCTCAGGGTTCTGGTGGGTCTGTGGTTCACACTGGAATCTGAGATATTTGAATAAAGGCCAATGAGGCTCTATGGCTGACTTGAGGGTTTTGGAGGCATTGCTGGGTGAATCCACGGTATGGTTGTAGAGTTGACAGTCCATGAAGTCCGAACATCAGCAACTGCAGAGGGAGCAGAGTCAGCTATGATGCAGGGCTCCAAACTTTAGGAAAGGTCGCCTACCATATTCAACTGTGAAGTGTCAGGTTTTCACCTAACTTCTAATGCAGCTCTTTTTTCTTTCTTTTTTGGGCTTTTGCAAACAGTGATTTCCACCTGAGCTTCCTGGAGAATTTATACAGAATCCTCAACTTAAAATGTATATTGTTTTATAATCCTGCTATGAAATATGACAGTAATACACAGAAAACTATTGTTTTTTGCCCTTCATCAGTGAAAATAAAGACTCACTTCATGCTGAGACAAGCACAGGGTTTTTGTTTATGGAGGTGGTGAGGTTTTTGGCAGGGAGAGGGAGATTTCTTCAACAGCACAGTACTGTGCCGTCATTAATTCATTATTCCATTTAATCCACCTGCCTCCCATGAGCCTCAGTATAACATTCCTTAAAATCGCTGATAATTATCAGAGTAATTTAGGCTTAACAGGACTTATCTCTGACACAGCTGGGAAGAAAAAGCAACAATGAGCAGTAAGGTACAAATGGCTCTTCCTAACAATAGAGGTTACTTGCAATGGAATTCAAATAGTATTCCTTATTATCTTTCCCTATACCTTATTAAAACATTGGCTCTTGCTTGCTTTCTTATATTTTTCTTTTCGTAGAGTGAAATTATTGCATGCTCTAAAAACATGTTATCATTGGTACTCATGCAATTAAACAAAGGTAGTTGTGACATTTTAAAATTGTTAACAACATATGTGGAAGAGGAAGGAAAGAACAGTTTTCCCATTATGCATCACCCAAACTCTCTCCCAAGACACTCTTTTCATATGAGGCTGAAATGAAAGACCTCTAGGTCTTTACAGTCTTTTTTAAAATAGATTATTCAATAAGCTGGTTCTAATGGGATTTTTACACAGAGGTGTGCTGGTAAATGTTTAACAGCTGGCTCTTACTTGTAGTGTTTGCCTGTCCTTGTAAACACTGCCCCCATGGCTGGTTTCAAGCTACCACCATGATGCCTGAACACCCCATTGGGAAGAGAGAGAATCAGCTCTCACAAGCTAGTACAAACTCTCCAGCACACCAAAATGCAACCACCAAACTAAGACAGAAGATGAAGCACTCCTCAAAAGTCAGCTGTCACACCAACATTTGGGGAGGTAGGTGGGTGATGGGGTGAATGTGTTTTACATGTGGCAAGGACATGAATTTGGGGGGGCCAAAAGGTGGAAAGTTATGGATTCAATCGTGTCCCTCCAAAATATATGTCACTTTAGGTAGGCCAGGATTCCCAGTATTACATGGTTGTCCTCCATTTTGGGATCTGATAGAATTATTCTATGTGCTGTAAATCCTAACCTCTGTGATGTTAATGAGGCAGAACACCATCTATAGAATTAGGTTATATCTTGAGTCAATCTCTTTTGAAATATAAAAGAGAGAAGTAGCAGAGAGGGGACCTCATCACCACCAAGCAAGAAGAGTGAAGGCAGGAGTGTGTCTTTGGACCTGTGGTCCCTGCACTGAGAAACTCCTAGACCAGGGGAAGACTGATGATAAACACCTTCCCCCAGAGCCAACAGAGAAAGAAAGCCTTCCCCTGGAGCTGGTGCCCTGAATTTGGGCCTCCTAAACTGTGAGAGAATAAATTTGTTTGTTAAAACCATCCACTTGTGGTATTTCTGTTATAGCAGTAAGACAGAGGTCCCCAGGATGCAGAAAATTCCACTGCCTCAGGAAGCTTGCTTGATATGCCCCACAGCTTTACATTAACATCCTGGTTCCTCTTTCCATAACTGCTGCCCAGAACTAGATGAAACTGGCTGAAACCAGTTTAGGCACCATATTGACATCCTGGATTACATTTTAGCTCTTTAAGTGCCTCATGCGTAGTAATTTCCCCATCTTTTGGGCGGAGATAGGCCACCATTTTTGAACATGCAATGTATGAAGTTATATGCTACCCATACTGTGCCTGCATAACATGATTAAGAATGTTGCTGATGTAATTTAAATGACCTCCTTGCTTGTCAGCCCTATAAAAGCAACCTCCCTAAACCCTGTCCTCGAGCAGTCTTGGAGACACCAGCTCCAACTGTCCGTTTCCTTGCACAATGAAATAAGGCTGCCTTTCTGATCTCCCACCTCAGTCTCGTGTTTATTGGCTGTGACGAGTCACGCCCAGCAGGACCTGGAGTACCTGGCTATAGCAGCACTAGATAACTAAGACAGTGGGCATAGAAGAAATGAAACAAATCCTTTCCTCTGTCTCACAAACCTGCCAAACTTTCCTCACCGGAATGTTTTCTCATAACTTAATTTTATCTCAGGTCCTAGTTTGGGATCAAGGGCAACTTAAAAAAAAAAAAAGATCTGGTTGCCTAGATGATGTCTTTATAGCTCTTATTAGTATTATTATTGACTAGAAGAAAACACTTAGCATAAATTAAACCAGGGAGTTCTCAAAGATCCCTGAGGAATAAGTAGGCAGTAAGTATGAGTTTTATTTTATAGGAAGCTAAAGGCTCCTGAGAAGATAAGAAGTCAAGTTAGGCAACAGAATATTAAGAAGCAATAATAATTTTCAACTGCACAGTAGAAGAGACCCACTTCTCTGGGAAACACAACTATATTCCCTCCACACACCCCAATCTTAGCACTCTAACAGTTGTTCCACTGAAACTCAACCTATTTTTCACCCAGCAGGGGTTCAGAAACCTGATTAGTATAAACGACTAGAAGCAGCAGCCTTTGTGAGTGTGGACCTCCCTTTCACCTCCTTGAGTATTGTCATCTATCCTAAAAATGTACGACTAGAATAAAGTGTAGCCTTATGAAACAGATTGGATTATTGAGAAATTAATTTGTCTTATCCTTCTTGCTGAAAACTCATTGGCCAAAAGAATAAAAAATTGTTCTTTGTTGTTTTTTGTTTTCTTTTCCCTTTTTTTTTTTCCCTCTACTCCCAGACATTCCTTTCTGTTTTGAATTCCCTAGGAGAAAAGCAACTATTTTTGATTTCAGACACATTGAATTAGATTAAGCTGTATGGTCCCAGAGGTGGAGGGATGGAGGTTCATGCACCATTGTAGACCCTGAAGAGAAAGCTGGATTTCCAGAGACTAGAAGCTGGGGATGTTGGGCTCTGGAGTGGTAGTGATAGAATGGGAGTAGAGGAAACCTGGTCCCTCATAGCATCTAAGAAGTAGCAGAGCTTTTGTTTGAATGCCTAGAGGCTGAACACTGTTATGTTATACATAGTCTTGGGGGCCCAAGTCAATGTCCTAGGAACCAATCGTAGCATATGGAGGAAGCAAATGATAATGGGAAGCCACCTTCAAATGAACCGAACAAGTTTAGACAACAAACAGCTCAGCAATCATCAAGAGGATGGAGAATAGAGGCCCTTGTCCAATTTTCCTGGTTTATTTAAGCCTCTTGGTTCTTATGCCTTCTAAGTGAAATAGAGAGGATCTGCTAAAAAAAAATAACAACTGGAGTTTGGATGCCCTGCTAGCCAGGTGACTGGAGTGATCCATATTTAATTTGATGAAGAACAATAAAGAAATGAGATGTTTTTTGTATTAGTGTTATATGGAATCTTTACTGTGGCATGAAGGGCTTTTTATAATCCTTTGCTTTAGGCTAACTGGAAACTCTCCCCTGTTAATCCCATATTCTTTCTATGAATGTTTCCTGCCTCCACAAAAATCTCCACTGCAAATCAACTAATTGCTCATGAAATTAATTTTAGTGAGTTGGCTTAGACTTTGATATTTTACAACTGCAACATGTAGGCTACTCTAGGTCTTGGTATGCCCCTCTTAAAGTCAGTTTGATTAAAGATGTGTCCACCCTCTTGAAATCTGTAATTACTACGGGAAAAGACTGTTCCTGCCATACCTCTTTGCCTCATTTGGACACTCAAAGATATCTGAGGCTTCTAGATTATTTCTAGAATATTAGCTGCTTTGTGCAAAAGTTTTATGAAACAAACTAAAAGTGGATAAAGCATGACAAACGTGTCAATTTCCACCAATAAGTCAAGCGGTCAAAGCTCCCTTGCCTTCCCGTTAAACCTATATTATCTTCTGTCAAAGAATAACAGAGAAATATGTGATTATAAAGCATAAGGTGATCATGCCAAATTTGCTCTGAGGAGAGTAAGGCCCATTTTCTTCTTTTAACTGAAAGCAGGTATTTTTACCTTAAAAATGAACAAGTTGTTTAACCTCTGTGGGCCTTGGTTTCCTCAGCTAAAAATGTGTGCATTCAACTAGATGATCTCTAAGGTTCACTGCAGCACTAAAATTCTGATTCCAAGATATTACAAAATCTCAAACATGAAGAGAGGGGCATTGTTCTCATTTTATTGTCCATCCAGCTGGATTTATCAGATTAGGATTCTCAGTTTATAAATAAAGGAGGAAAAGACATTAATACAATACAGAACTTGTATTTGCATGAAGAGCACTCTTCATCCATGTGGATCTTAACTATTTCACGTGCTAAGAAATAATTGAACAGACTATAGAAATGGCTGTGTCCATTCATGCACTTTTCTCCATAACAGTAAAAATACCTTATTGTGTTGTTATAAAACTGTGTTCGAATAAAAATAGAGAAATGCAATCTTCAACAGTTTCTGAGATCTGGTTATTAGAGAAGTCTCCAGGAACCAAAAAAAAAAAAAAAAAATGTCTTTTTATATAAGCACAAATGTAAGAGCGCCATCTGCTGGCCTACGCTGTTTAACAGTATCTTTATAACATTACACAATAGAATTGTTACTCCACAAATAACTTCTAAAACTTGAGTCTACACCCTGCTTTGATGATAACTCTGAGGTTTTCAATAACTTGAAGTTTAGTGCCAAAATAGAGAAATCATTTATCCAAATGTCCAAAATACAAAAAACCTATGAGGATTCCACAGTATTACTCTCTGAATTAAATGAAGCACTTATTTTAACTAAATCCTACAATATTTACCAAAATAAAAGGCTAAAAACCTCCTGGGTCCAAGAGTTTAAGTAAGTAGTGTCTTTCTTCAAAACTTCTTAAAAAGCCAGAATATTTGGGGTGTTTATACAGAAGGATAGGAGCCCTGGTGTCACAGTGGTTAAATAATCAGCTGCTAACCAAAAGGTCGATCATTCGAACCTATCAGCTGCTCCAAGGGAGAAATATGTAGCAGTCTGCTTCCAGAAAGATTTACAGCCTTGGAAACCCTATGAGGCAGTTCTACTCTGTCCTATAGGGTCGCTATGAGTCAGAATTGACTCGAGGGCAACGGGTTTGGGTTTTGATATACAGTAGGAAATAGTGTCAATCAAAAGTTCCCTCAGTTTGACGGCAGCAACCTGAGTAGTACTTCCGTCAACAGAGTACAATTAGGAAGAAGAAAAACACAACTAAGCTAAAAAGTCATACATCACATTTAACCATAACTTCACGCCTCCACACTGACGTCAGTGAGCAGATGAATACCAGACCGAAGCACTTACTGACTCTCTCATTTGTGGTGTGCTGTGACGTTAGTGTCTGGGCCACCAAACACACTGCTAGCAATTTATTCACCTTAATATGTACCCCCACTTCCCCTGAAAAATCTCCTTCAGAGAAGACTGTCTTTTAAGGAGAGGCCCCCACAAACACACACAATAACTCAGACAATGTTTCATATAAAAACAATATATTTTAATCAATTATTTAGTCCAGTAAACTTATGATACCAGAAAAATTTACTCCATTGCCTGAAATGTTGCATAAGTGTTTAGCACAATTCTGAAATCATCTAGCAAGATGTGTGAGACAATTGGAATCCTTTTTATTCCAAAAAGTACATGAAACTTCTGTCATAGAAAACACTTAACTGGAAGAAAACAAACTTTCTAAAGAGATGAGGTTCAATGTTACCAAGAAGCCAAGAGAGGGACTAATATAGCTCTTAAGGGTCTTTAGCATTCTTACGAATTTTCCACCTTATCTATATTGTGAAGATAATCTCATAAAAATTCACTGATTCTTGGCATTAAAGAACTTTTATTTTCTCATGATGCCAAGCTGTGAGGTTGTTTGAAAAAGCCAATATTAAATCAAGTAACCAGAATATTCTAAATGCATTTAAACATTTGCCCTGGATAAATGAAATGTGCATAGGGGGAAAAAAACAATATATCCTGCTGTTCTCTTGTTCAAAGATGATATTAATTGTATGGTTTCCTCTGTATATGAGTGTGAATGAAAAATGACTAAGCCAAATCATAGCTTACTCAGTCTGTCTTTTGAATGAAAACTATTTCATGATCGAGGGTTGTTTTGGTTAGTATTAATGACATGTCTTCACACCTTTCCCATCACTGGTACCGGGATGTAAGAATGCAGTTGCCTGAAGCTCACATACTGCTTCTGGTTCTCTGAGAATGTCATTAAGGTCAGTCTGTGGGACTCCACCAACCTTACCAAAGTACTAATGACAGAGCTCTGAAACCACAGCCACAAGAACGCAGCGAACTAGTCATGAGTTTACACTAAGCTAATGACAATAGACAACTTGGAGGAAATTAGTTTATGTAACATATGCCACTATTCATGCTTACTCAGTGTTGAAAACCACCACAGATCAACTGCAGTGGCAGCATTCAGACCAACGAGAGTAATTTATATTAGTATTACACTCCACCATAAAGAATTTTCCAGTGTCTCTGAGACAGGCAGATCACTTAACAAATTACTCAAGATCATTCACTCAATTTCTCACTGTTGGAAAGTAGCTACTGGATTTCTCCACTTGAGTAACGTTTACCATGGTACTAAAAACCCAGTAGGGCTTGTCAGTAAGATACTAGTAAACATTAAGCCACAAATTATAAGTTGATATAACCCAATAAAGCACAATGCTGGTGTCTTCTTAGAAATAATACATACTCCATTGATGGATTTCATCAGCCAGTCAAATAACTAGACTGCCTCAATGTAGAAGAGATGAAGATGAACAGTGCCAAATACAGACTTTTTCCTCTAGACAGTGGGATGCCAGCAAGGAGTTAAAACAATGGAGCGACATAATCCAACTTGCTTTTTCAATATATCAAATTGATATCAATACCAAAATATATTTGAGTTTCTCTAGATGAAATGTTTCTTTTTTGTTCTTTCTGCACTTGTAATTTAGTACGATTAATATAGAAACTAAAGAGCCCTGGTGGCACAGTAGTTTAGTGCTCGGCTGCTAACGGAAAGGTCAGTGGTTCAAACCCACCAGTCACTCTGTGGGAGAAAGATGTAGCAGTTTACTTCCATGAAGATTTACAACCTTGAAAATCCTACGGGGCAGTTCTACTCTGTCCTACAGGGTCGCTAGGAGTTGGAATCAACTCAGTGACAATGCGTAGATGAAAAAACAGAGGCTCAGAAAGGTTACATTTCATAAAAATATCACAGCTAGTTAGTAGCAGAGTCAAGACTGGAACCCTCTAACGCTGAATCCAGAAATCAGGGTTGCAGATTAAAACAATGGGAAAGACTATGGGATAATTCATCAAAATAGTAGAAATAAAAATATATGTGGCCAATAAATTAGTAGTCAAAGAATTTAAAATTTAAATGACAAGATACCATTATTCACCCCTCTAGCACTGTTGAGAACGTAATTATTGAGAGCATGAGAAAACAGATTACTTGCATAAGCAGCTGGTGAGACAGTAAAGTGGTATCCTTAAAAATATATAAATATCCATACATTCTTCCTCAGTAATCCGATTCCTCCCAGGATGAACACAGAACTGTTTATAAGGTTGTTTACCTAAGAGTTAACTACAACACCCAAATAATGGAAATTGCATAAATGCCCACTTATACTAAGTTGATAAAATGAAAATGAATTTGTGTCTCTCATTACAACGGAATACTATGCAGCCAAGAAAAATTGTGTTTTAGAAGAATAGTTTATAAATTGGGCAAATGTTTCTGATATATTTTTCAGTGAAAAAATCAGGATTATAAACATTATAATTAGTATGATCATAACTGAGACAATATGTTGATGCGTGTGTGTGTGTGTCTGTGTGTGTGTGTGTGTGTGTGTAAGGAGCCCAGGTGGTGCAACAGTTAAGCATTTGGCTGCTAACTAGAAGGTGGGCAGTTTGAACCCATCAGCCACTCCGGTGGGGAAAAAACCTGGCAATCTGCTCCCATAAAAATTACCGCCTAGGAAACCCTATGGGGCACATCTACTCTGTCATATAGGGTCACTATGAGTCAGAATTGACTTGACAGCACACAACAATAACGTGTGTGTGTGTGTGTGTGTGTTTGTGTGTGTGTGTGTGTGTGTAGGCATACTTAGTAAATATATAGTCACTAACACACACAGAAAAAGAAACAGTAGTTTGAGTGATTATTACATGTTAAGCATTTCTCCAAGAAATTTGTAAGTATTAACTCATTTAATACTAAACTACACTATGAGATACATCTTTTTAACTCCATTTCACAAATGAGACACAGAAAGGTCAAGTAATTTTGTCACAGTCACACAGTTAGTAACATTGGCAACCTAAACCCAGAGCTAGTGCTTTATTTCTTCTATTGCCTCCCTATTTTCCTCCTGGGTCTTTGAAATTATTTAATATTCTATACTGTATACTTCTAAGTATTTGACTCCTGGTGTGGGAAAGAAAATGGAGGGAAGAAGGAAAAAACTTAGAAAAACATCTAACAAATTTTCCTCCTTTAGGACTTGATGAATGTTATTACTCTAAGTAAAAAACCGTGAACCAATTGTACTAAAATATTGGCAAATTTATATCCTGGCAAAATATGCTTCCAGCTGTTCATGCTAATCATTTTTATTTTGACTGGCTTTTTCAAAGCATTGGTGTTATTTTAACTGTGTTTCCATCTGCATCATCAACACAGATGGAGCAAGAGGCCATTGCTTTAATAATCAGCCAACTCTCAATAATTAGCTACTTGCTTCAACATAAAATTTATTTTACCTGCAGTATGTAGACTTTAGTATTTCTTAATCATGCTTGCAAGGCTCATCAAGCTGTTCCGTACCACGAACTATAGCATGTACATCCACTTGGCCCCTGGTAACCTCATGATAACATGTACTCTCTGCAGATTGCTTCCTGATCGCTAGATTCCAGAGAGTGGTTGCAACTGTGAAGCAAGGACCGTTGGTAAGACAGACTTCCTTAAGGAAGGAAAACAGATCATTTCCATGAGTACAGTTACATGCCGTCATTAATTCAACAAACTGGTACTGAGTGCCTACTTTGTAATGTAAGTAAATAGAGTATGAAAAAAACACAGACTCTGTCCTCAAGGAGCTCAGTCTAACTTATAGGAATAGATAAGAAAATCAGATATGATACAGTGGTGTGAGAAGAAAATCCCTCCAACAAGCCAGGCGGCCATGGCTCTATCCATTCCTCTCTTGCTGGCATCGTTAGGCCTCAGAACAAACCATCACCCCCACTGAGGCCTGATGTTTGTTAGCTGTTGATTAAAAAATACAGTTGAGCTAACCACCTCTTCTCCTCAGGAAGTCAAGGGAGCACGATGCAGTAGGATGTCTGTTAGCAGAGTGAAAAGATACAATTAGTCACTTAGGCTGGGGGTATAAAATAGCTAGAAGAGGAAGTTTGCTTAGTCTCCACAGCTATGGTGCAAGTGGGGCACACATAACATAAACTTACAGTCCACCAAAGTGGACCTTGCCAGAAGAACAAACAAATTTCTCTTGGAAGAAGTACACATGAAATGCTCCTTGGAAGCAAGAATGACGAGACTTCATCTCATGTACTTTGGACATGTTATTAGGAGGGTCCAGTCCCTGGGGAAGGACATCATGCCTGGTAAAGCAGAAGGTCAGCAAAAAGAGGAAGACCCTCAACAAGACAGACTGACACAGTGGCTGCAACAATGGGCTCAAGCCTAACAACGATTGTGAGGATGGCACAGGACCGGGCAGGGTTTCATCCTGTTGTTCCTAGGGTTGCTGTGAGTCAGAACCAATGCAATGGCACCTAACAACAAGTGGACCTACCTGGCCAGGGGGTAACCAGCAGTAGGTAGGATCCCGTTTCAGCCCCTCACCCTGGCACAAAGTGGGGTGTGCAAGGAAGAGTCATCATCTGTGCCCAGACAGCTTTTGAGGGTAGACTGCTCATGGTGGAATGTTTCCTGTTGTATGCTGCCTGATTCTTGTAAGTAATAAAAGGCTACTTTCCATATGCTAACTTGTGTACAGGCTCTGATCAGAAGGATGTGATGTTTATGGAGCAATCCATTTTCGTTATTGGTGCCCTTTTTCTAACGGCCTCTTGGCTATCTAGAAATTGGGTACAACCTGTGAGCACCACACAGATTTGGAGTGTTGTCTTATATTTATGGCATGGTTGAGCAGGACGTGTTGTCCTCCAAGTAATATATGTTATAGTCAAGAAATTAAAAGACATTATCAGAATCCAGAGGAGGCATTTAGAGAAAGGATAGCGAGCATATGAATTGCACCCTAGGGTTGGACAGGGAAATGCTTCTAGAATAAAGGACACTTAAACCAAATTTTAAAGGGTGAGATGGACTTAGCCAGAAAAAAGAGCATTTCCAGCACAGGGAACGTAATTAACAATAACTCCTAGAAAACTGTGTCATTTCAGCAAGTACAGGTAAGTTGGTGTGACTGAATGATAGTGTGCATGTGGACGTGTGGTGAGTGTTGGAGTGGAAAAGACTGGCCTAAGTCTGGATTCCTTTAATGAATCCCAAAGCCATTTGTCCTAATAAACAGATGTTGTGAATTAGTACTCACTGATAGTCTCTGATGATCCTGTATCCCCTCAGTTAAAGGTAAGTCAGTACATACCAAAGAGCATAATTAGAGAACCACTGCACAGCTTCTCATTAAACATGACAGACTGAATAAACAGCTGATTGAATAAATGAAACCACACTAATACAAACGCAATAAAAGGGAATAATATATAAATAAAAATAGAGTGAATCCACAAGGACAAGAATAGAAAAGATGCAAACGCATATGAGAGCTGTTAAAATTTTAGAAGATGGGAAGCAAATCATGGATGATAACTAATTTAGTAAATCTCAGGAAGGTGAGTGCATTGAGAAGAAGAACCAAACATGACTTGTGACCAGTTGCACTGCAAAATCCCAGAAAGGCATAGAAATTGGAGGCAAAGCATGTCTATGAGAGTGGGTATAAGGGCTGGGACAGTACCACCCCTGCACCTTGAGGAAAAAATGGGAAGTTTACTATGGAGTACATGACCCAGAAAAACTCTGGAAAGGTTTAACAGGGAGAACATGAAGTTCCATATCACAAACGATGATCTGAAAAGTCTACATGCTGAATGGTGACAACCCTGGGCTCCTGGAATGCTGGCAGCCAGGCTTACAGCCTCAAGCAGGAGATGAAAGGACTTGTCTTTGGAGAAATTAACTGAACCAAGAAGAGGATCTGATGTTTGAAATGACTCTTGAAACACCAGTACAACTGGAGTACATGTACAAACGTCCAGTGTGCAGGACATTTCAGGCAGAGATTATAGCTTGTGCAGATGCACAGTTACAAAAGAGTATGGCAAGTCTGAGGAGCAGTAAGAGGTTCAGTTTGTTTGACAAATGCCTGCTTGGAGAACAGTAAGAAATGACCTTAGGCAGGTCAAGGCCTACCTATTAAAATGATTTACACAGCATGTTAAAGAGACGGCATTTTATATTATATACCAGAGGGGAGTCTCCACAGGAGAATTACATGATCAGATTTAGAAAGACAAATCTGGTTTTAGTATAAAAGATACCTGCATTGAGTTAGAACACGGTAACCAAGAAACCAGCTAGGAGGCTGTTCCTTATCTCTAGTAAAGAAAGTAGAGGCTGAACTAAGGCAACGTTAATGGGACAGAGAGGACAGTCAGGATTCCAGAGACATTTAGAAGGTAGAATTGACAGAATATTTTTATCAACTAGATATAACGGGATCAGAGCTTCAAACCAGTTCAAACTGGTTCAATCATGGTCGACTAGATGAAACTGGAACAAACCCAAATTTTTACAATTTAGGTGATCTAGAATGGGAAAAATTATAGATAGAAGCCCTGGAATGGGAGACTCGGAGGAGGCGTAGTGAGCCTTTTCAGAAGCCTGATGCATGAGATGGGATTATCGCCAGGAGAGTAACACACATTCAAAGTCACGCAGTTGACTGCCATCTTTGAGCGGGGCAGCACAGTTTCTGACTCTGGGCAAAATTCAATGGGCAGGAGATTTGGTTGCTATGCAATGTGTACACTCCCCTTATTTTCTAAGAGGCAGATTAAGTTAGCAGGGCTTCAACCTATAATTGTCCCATTCAGGCTACCGTTCTGCTTCACCAAACTTCTAAAAATCTGGGTCTGTTCCAGTGTTGCTTCCTCAACCATGACTGAACCAGGAAGAAACAGTTTGAAGCCCTGAAGCGGATGTACAGGAAGGAGGCAAGGAAGAATTGCATGTTTTTAGCTTAGGAACCAGGAATGATGGTGATATTATTAATTAAAATAGGGAATATTATAGAAATAATCACTCTGATAAAATAATGAGGCACATTAACTTTGAAATGACTATATGACTTCTAAGGAGAGATGTTCTGCAGATAGCTGGAAAGAAGAGGCCACAGCTCAGGAAAGAGAACTCATCTAGAGGTACAGATTTAATAATCAACATTGTATCAATAATGAAGGCACGGTGGAAAATGAGGTCATATAGAGGTCCATGAGTTCAGGGCAGAAAGTTTCTTTTTGTTTCCCCAATATCTAGCATAATGTCTGGCACATAATACACACTCAATAAATATTTAATTCGGTTGGCTTTTGTGATGTGAATTATGAGACTATATTTTCACTCCTGGAAAATATGCCTATACAAAATAAGAGTTTGCTTTCACTTTGAGATGAATTAATATGGTTAAACATCAAGAAATAACACTTGGCAAATAGCATGACACGTATTTCAATAGCTATTTTAATTTCATCAGAATTATTCCATCCTTCCCCAGGAAATCTGCAAAGCAATATTCAATAAATAGTCACCTCACTTCCTGATATTACATGCAGCCTGAAATCCTGCTGGCTTCAAAAGTGAGAAAACCTTTCTCCACTGTTATGGATTTTCACGCGGCTTTTCACAAATATTACAATCCTTATTGTCCTCAGCATTGTTTCAAGAGTCATTAAGAATTACATTCTCATTTAGCTAGCTGTGTGGAACGCCTTCTTCTTTCCCACTCCGAAGTCTCCCTTCTCTGTAACAGGTTTTAAATTAAAGCCACAAAGCTACTCTGTTTAGATACAGCAACAAAATCCATAAAACACCAATTGCTTCATTTCTTCCTTTAATTCCTCTTAAATGAAAGACAGGCACTACAGGAGAAGTAAATACTTCCATGGTAATCCACGATTGGGAATATCCTCTTAGATAATGAATAATACACAGTTACTGGCCTTCTAATGTATTGCTGACCCAGCCACACACAAGAACTATGATGGTTCCCCAGGATGTGAAAGCACTACATTAATGTTAGAGTCCTGAAGCAACCAAATTCAGTAAGAAATGTAAGTTTCACTAAGGTGCTGTTGTTTTTAGCGGTTATGAATGACATCGCATAGATATAAATTGCAGCTTCATATCTAAGGGCAAAGCCTGTGAGACACGCGAACACTTCCTATATATCACCAGAAGCTCCTCAGCACTTTGCACCTTCACATACATCTCCACGCCCACTGCTCCAGGCCTTGTGATCCACCCAGGTTACTTAGACCGACTCGCCTCCCTTGCAGAGAAAAGAAATAGCTTCAGTAAGAACAACCTACCTGGACTCTCCTTTCTTGGAATATGCTTCAGACCTGTGCCCCTCTGGCCAAAATAGCCCCTGCTGTTTATCTGATAAGCCAATTTGTGCTGAGATAGCAATGATAAATTAATAAAATATGTATTTCCTGCACCATATACAGGAATGCTTATTACAGAAAGCCAAAAATCACAGTGCTTTCAGCTAAGTGACCACTGGTAGAAACCTGTCACTGTTCCTCCAGAAAAAAGTCACTAGAGGAAACCACCTTAGCAGAGGGCTGTCCTATCCTTCCCACACATATTTATCCACCTTTTCAAACATCCAGTAAGGAGAAAACAAAGGATGACAGTTAAGAAGAAACCCTAGTTTCCAGAATACCATTTAATTCAGTAATTGCATTGATATATAGTCCCTGGATATGGTGCCTACTTTCAAAGAACTGACAATCTGGCATGCTCAGCTAAGTGTCAGTCTTGAAGTCAAAAGCTCTATCACTTATATTCCACTAGAATACAAACTCCATGAGAGGAACGACCCCTTTTCGGCAACTATGAACTCTGAGGCTTGCCCTAAACTCAATAAATATTGGTGAATGAATGAATGCTGGTTATATACTCTTGAAAATAACAGAATCTTTCTTAGTTCATTTTCTTATCTATAAAATGGGAATAACAGTACTCACTTCATAAGGCTTTTATGTGGATTAAATTAAATGACATATGCAGAAGCCCCTAAGAAGTTCTTAGGAAATGGTGCTTCTTTTTTTTCAATAAGGTAGACTCTATTAATTATGATGACAGGTACCAAGTAATTGTGATGACAGGAACAAAAGATGGAACACAGGAAGAACACAGTCAACCTTCAAGCACTCATAACAAAAATGAATTCCCTTGGCACAGACAGCTTGCAACACACAGATAACCCAGACCCTATATACAAGTGCAGGCACACACTAGAAAAGGGGAACTGAGAGTAGATCAGCAGGCTTGAAGCAAATGAATGGAAAGAAACCTCAGACACTGTAGTTCAAGAGAATTAGGAATTAACTATGCCTTCTCTGTATAGCTAACCAGAGACGTGGTAAGAGACTAATGGACATGGGTCTTAAACTAACTCCAGAAATCCCACAATAATTTCAACATGACGATTTGGTTATCACATGTCATATTTGATCCTTAAAATGGGCATGATAAACATAATATTGCTGAATACCCAGAATATTCTGTTTTGTTCCCAGCTCTTACAATGTTAACAAATCATTAATCAATTCTGTGTCCTACTTATCTTTAAAATGATTGTAACCAACTAAAGAATTATTTAAGACTAGTAAATATGAAACACGGAAAACAGAAATGAAATGAAAAATATTCTCCAGGGATTTACCTAACTTTGAAATATGCCTCCGTTTCTACCACCTATCATAAGTACCCCTTCCTAATAAAGGTCCAAACAAGTAAGAATTCATTTTCAAGACAATTTAATAGTTATTTAATGAATATCTATTCTGTGCCAGACACAGTATCTAGTACAATCACTAAACCATGTTACTTTGTTTGAATCATGACTTTACATGATCTCATGCCTTATACAAAGTTCTACCATCGAATATACAAATACCTTAACTGTTTCTCCAATAGGAGTGGGGAAAAAAGTATGCTAAGTTATTACCTTCTTTCAACTGGTCCACACTGGGAATGTGTGAAATACTGAGCCAGAACTTGGCAGTGTAGTTGGTGCCCTCCAAAGAATGTTTTCTCCCAAATGACAGAAGATTCTTCACGTGACGAACCAACCTGACTAGCACCAGAATCGAAACTTGTGATAAATAGTTAAGCCTGTAAGATTTGTGACAGTAAAACATGTAGCCAGTTCTCATCTTGAAAACTAAGAATAGAGAACTACCTGAAGGAATGTTTTTTGGTGTTGTACCTGCTGTTTGACCTTCCAGTTCTTTAACAATAGCCCACAGAGAGAACACGGTAAACAAAGCAGTGGCTATATGGGCAATCATAAAATACAATCTTTTGATCATTCAGCAAACATTACTTAAGCACCTATAATGTCCAAGAACTTGGCTAATATAAAAATAAATAAGACAAGATCTTATAAGGGAGACAAATATGGCAACAGTTGCTCTATAGCCTGCAAAGTGTGACCACTGTAGAACAAAGTAGAATGGAAACACGGGGAGACAGTGAGGGTCAGGAGGGGTATCATAGAAGTGTTGACAATTGAGCTGAATATTAAAGAATCAAAAGAATGTTTTTCAGATGCACAAGTGATAGGCAGCAATAAAAGTGTGTCAAAGGCATGGACTGAGATGAGTAAATTGTTTGGGGAACAATGGGAAACCTGTTCCAACAGATGGAGCTAAGAAAGACAGGCAATATAACTGTAAAGGTAGATTAAGGTCAAATCATAAATGTCTTTTATTAAATCATAAACATATATTTATTGATCACATTCTATATGCTAGAAATTATCCTAGGTGATTTACAGCTTTGAAAACCCTATGGAGCAGTTCTACTCTGTCCTACAGGGTTGCTATGAGTCAGAATCGACATGATAGAAGTAGGTTGGGTTTGGTTGGTTTGTTTAATGGGTTCACAACAGGGAAAGTGGCACACAAAATCTCTGTCCTAGATTCTTGTATGTGCCAAGCTGAGGAGTTTGGACCTTACTCTAAAAGCAGCAGAGTTAAGCAGGGAAAGTAGCCTCAGCAGATTTCAAAAGGTAGTAACTCTTTTGACAGTGTGAAGAACAGACTGAAACAGGCCAGATAAGTCCTGTTTCTGCTATGTCTTCCATGAAATATTATGGTCATCTTATATATGTATCTCCATCAGGAATTTATAAAGGATTTTCATTCCCAAATATAATTATTACTTGGCTAAGTAAGTTTTCACAAAAGATTCGTTTGTTCTCAAATCGTAACAAATTTCTACACAAAAAAAAAAAAAAAAATTGGGGGAGAATCTTAGCTATTCTCAGTCATCCTGACTCATTTCCTGAACTTTCAGGAACCAAGGGAACTTCATTTTGTCCAGGAGATTTGAGACAGGACCAAACAAACTAAAGCCACCTATAATGCTCCAGTGAATTCTCAATTTCCAGAGGACTTGCAAAGAAATAGATAAGCCAAGCCTCCTGGAGCCTAGAAAAAAAGGTACTAAAATAAATTGGTTTTATTCCTGCAACCCATCCTTCCTGACATAGCCAGGACTTTCAGGATCTATGATCTTCCAAACTTAACTATCAATTCCGTATATATTCCGAAGGCTCAAGAATTGCCCAAAGCCCTGGAATTCACGTGTGAGGGTCTCAGAAATTCATTATTTTTAATATGGAATGTCACACATTTACATCTATTAGTTTATTTGCTCCCTGTATACAACAACCACAGGAAAAAGGCAAATCAGATATAATCATACCCATTTTAAAGATGGAGAAACTAAACCAAGGAAGGTAAAGACTTTGACCCAAGGGTATGTGCAGCAGTGGTAACTCGAACCCAGAGCTTATGATTCCTGGACCATGTTCTTTGCTCTACCTTCCTAGAGTCTCTTTATCCATCAGTCATTGTCTCTCTTCTTTTGCCTACATATCTACGTAACAATTCCTTGTTCTCTTAAGGTTAATAAATAATCTTTTTTGTTGCTGTTGTTAATCTAGCCTTTCTGAAACAATCTCTATTGTTTTCTAAACTCAGATAAAGCCATCCATGTTAACCACTAAATAAAATTTCTTATTTCTTTTAGTGATTCCCTTCATCCTCCTTTTCAACCTCCCCAGATTTGCAGGAAGGCTGAACCCTACTCAACCCACACTGACCCAAGTAGAATTCAGGCTGTTTTTAGATCAAGATTGACATATTCAGGCAGCAAAGAGAGCCAGGGAGACACCAAACCCAGTATTCACCCTAGAAATGAACAAACGTGGGAAGCAAATTGGCCCCTTCAGTGTCCCTTCAGATTTATAATAAACTGTCTGAGAGAACTTGGTGAATTAGCAATGACTCCATGACAGGAATGCTTTGCCTCAGCCAACCCTGGAGCTGACTCTGCTAAGCCTGAGCCACCTGAGGTTTTTCAAAAATATTACTTTCTCATGAAGTTCACACAGCTCAGTCACTGCTGCCAAGAACAAGGCCTAGAGAACATGCTGGCAAGCCCCGTGATAGTTCCCGCTATGTAGTCACAGGAGGCGAGAGATGGCATATGATAGAGGATAAAATCTTCTAACCAGGAGTCAGAAAACCTCGATTCCTTACCACCATGAGCCACATGATTTGAGAAAGTCAAAAGGAAGATCTTGTGGCCCTAGATATGGAGAATGCAGCTTTGGCTATCAGTCCCTTCAGAGATTGCCTCAGATGTAGAAAGCCCCCTCATCCAAGGTCAGGCTCTTTCAGTCCACACCCAGTGACTGGTGAAGATATGAAGGACTGGAAATTTTGGTCCAATGCAAAATATCTCTGACAGGCCTTTTCAGCTCCAGAGCACCCCATGGGGTCAGCTGAAGCTGCTGGTCTGGGCCTACATCACAGCTTGACTCTTCCCCCTGCACAACCCTGCTTCTTCCACCTCCCTTCCTTGGATTTAACCCCGGAGGAAACTCCCTAATCCACATCCTGAACACTAAGCACTTTCTCAGAGTCTGCATCCTGGAGAACCCAACATGCAATATCAACAAATAAAGGCCACTGACACAATTAATGAACAACCAAATGACATTTCAGATAAGAATCCTCTGAAAATAAAGCTCATTTATGTAGGTTAAGAAATCTTCACAAAGTATGCAAAGCAATATTAGCGTTGAAGGGTTAAACAATATCTCTGCTAAGCTACTGAAGCACAAGAACTTAATAATAAAAATAAAATACAGCCTTCTGCTATCATTTCTTCACAACTGAATGGAAAGAGAACCTAGATATTGCTGTGGAATCAGTTAAGCTTTTCTTCTCCCTCACCAGCTTTATTTTTCTCTGTAAATCCAATCAGACGTGGTCCCATACTACCTTCGGTGTCTAATGCCTACCTCTTCTCTAACGTTCTTTTTCATACAAATGGGAAAAGAAAATGATACCAAAAATCTGGAACTGCTTCAGATATATGATTGAAATGACGTCTGTTAGTTGACTGATTATTACAGTGGACCCTGTGAGAAGCACACAGATCCTCCTTCAGGACTGAAGGACTTAACTCCCAGCTGCTGGAAGTGTTGCCAGCTGACAGTCCTCAGCTATCAGCCGTCTCCAGGAATTGCCCTCAGCTGAAGATAGCTTCATTGTCCATAAACACAATCCCCTAAAATAACTGTTTAGTGCAGAGTTTAATGGCCCCCTCACTTCAACTCAGGACAACTCTGAAAGGCCATTCCAGCCTCTGAGCAACCTGTGAAGTTGGCTGAAATTATGTGGAGACTGCATCGCAGCCAACTTCTCCCTCTGCTCAAACATTCTTCCCCTATTCTTCGCCCAAAAGTACTTCCTAATAATTTCCTGCATGCTTATCTCTGTCCTAGAGTCTAGTTGACCAGCAATGAGAACCTCATCAGTGGTGGTGGATCCCAGATAGCTACAGGCCCTCCAAACGTCCTTCCTACCTAACATGCACCAGAAGTATCCAGAATAATATCCAGACCATTGACAAGATTAACAAAAGCTTTCTTTTCGGAGGATTTGGAACCCTGGTGGCGCAGTGGTTAAGAGCTCAGCTGCTAACAAAAAAGTCGGCAGTTAGAATCTACCTGCCACTCTGCGGAAATCTTATGCGGCAGTTCTACTCTGTCCTATACGGTTGCTATGAGTCAGAATTGACCTGACGGCAACAGGTTAAGGCAGCCAGATTTAGGTGGACGGTGCAACTGTTAAAGCTTTTACTACTGATGAACTGGGATAGTACACCAATGGAAAGAAATACACTGGTAGGTAAAATGTATCAGGACTTTGAGAATTGGAGGGAAACAGAATTTATAAGTAAAAGGGAATTAGAGGGCAGTTGCTAGAGACTATTGATGCTCTGAAGAAGAGTAAAATGAAAGACTGATGATTGTTAGTCATCAACTGAAAGATAAATATGAAACAAAGTTGGAGGATTCACTCTTCCAAATTTCAAAATTTACTATAAAGCCACAGTAATCGAGACAGTGTAGTACTAGCACAAAGACAGACATACAGATCAATGGAATAGAAATGAGGGTCTAGAAATAACCCCATATATCTATGGACAATTGATTTTCCACAAGGGTGCCAAGACAATTCAATGGAGGAAAGACAGTCATTTAAACAAATGGTGCTGGGTCAACAGGATATCCACATGTACAAGAATAAAGTTGGACCCCTACTCTGCACCATATACAAAAATTAACATAAAATTAACCAAAGATCTAAATGTAAGAACTAAAACTATAAAGCTCTTAAAAGAACACATAGACTTAAATCTTTATGATCTTTGACTAGGCAATGATTTCTTAGATATGAAAACAAAAGCACAAGCAACAAAGAGGCAACTGATAAATTAAACCTTATCAAAATTAAAAACTTTTGTACTTCAAAGGACACGATCAAGAAAGTGAAAAGACAACCCACAGAATGGTAGAAAATATCTGTAGATCATATATCTGATAAGGAACTTGTATCTAGAATATACAAAGAACTCTTACAACTCAAAAATAAAAAGACAAAATAACCCAACTGAAAAGCAGGTAAAGGAATTAAATAGACATTTCTCCAAAGAAGATATACATATGGCCAATAAACTCATGAAAAGATGTTCAACATCATTAGTCATTAGAGAAATGAAGTAAAAATCACAATACCCGTATCACCTCATACTCATTAGGATTGAAAATAACAAATGCTGATTACAATATGGAAAAACAAGAACCCTCATACTGGTGGAATAAAATGGTACAGCTGCTTTGGAAAATTTTAACAGTGCCTCAAAAAGTTAAACATACAACTACCATATGACCCAGCAATTCTATTCCTAAGTATGTCCTCAAAAAATTAAAAACATGTCCACACAAAAACTTGTACATGAAATGTTCATAGCAGCATTATTCATAACAGCCAAAAAGTGGAAACAATGCAAATGTGCATCAACTGTTGAACAGACAAACAACATGTGGCATATCTTCAATGGAATATTATTCCACCTAAAAATGAATGAAGTACTGATACATGCTACAATATGGATAAAACTTCAAAAAAGCATTCTAATAAAAGAAGCCAGACACAAAAGGCCACATATTATATTATTTCATTCCCATGAAATGTCCAGAATCGGTAAATTTATAGACAAAAAGTAGGTAAGTGATTTCCAGGGACTGTGGGGAATGATGCTAATGGATATGGGGTTTCTTTTTAGGGGAATGAAAGTGGTTTACAGTTAGATAGCAGTGATGGTTGTACAACTTTTTGAATATACTAAAACCATTCAATTGTACACTTTAAAGGGGTGAATATTATGATATGTGAGTTATACCTCAATTTGCAGAGACCTGGAGTTAGAAAACCAAAAGGGAAGAACATGCTCAGCATTTCTCAAAATGAAAAAAAATTGAAGAAAAAATTCAAGTCTCAAGTTGCAATTCTGAAGAATTCTATGGGCAAAATATTGAATAATGCAGGAAGCATCAAAAGAAGATGGAAGGAATACACAGTGTCACTGTACCAGAAAGAATTGGCTGATCAACCATTTCAAAAGGTAGCATATGATCAAGAACTGATAGTACTGAAGGAAGAAGCCCAAGCTGCAATGTAAGCATTGGCAAAAAACAAGGCTTCAGGAATTGATGCAATACCAATTGAAATGTTTTAACAAACGGATGCAGTGCTGGAGGTGCTCACTCATCTATGCCAAGAAATTTGGAAGGTAGCTACCTGGCCAACCAACTGGAAGAGATCCATATCTATGCCCATTCCAAAAAAAGGTGATCCAACAGAATGTAGTAATTATTGAACAATATCATTACTAACACACGCAAGTAAAATTTTGCTGAAGGTAATTCAAAAATGGCTGCAGCAGTATATCAGCAGAGAACTGCCAGAAATTCAAGTCAGATTCAGAAGAGGATGTGGGACAAGGGATATCATTGCTGATGTCAGATGGATCTTGGCTGAAAACAGAGGATACCAGAAAAATGTTTACCTGTGTTTTATTGACTATGCAAAAGCATTCCACTGTGTGGATCATAACAAATTAAGGATAACACTGAGAAGAACAGGAATTCCAGAACACTTAATTATGCTCACATGGAATCTGTACATAAACCAAGAGGCAGTCGTTTGAACAGAGCAAGAGAATTCTGCATGGTTTAAAATCAGGAAAGGTGTGCATAAGGTTATACCCCTTCACTATACTAATTCAATCTCTATGCTGAGAAAATAATCAGAGAAGCTGTACTATACGAAGAAGAATGGGGCATTGGGATTGGAGGAAGACTCGTTGCAATCTATAATATGCAGATGATACAACCTTGCTTGCTGAAAATGAAGAGGACTTGAAGCACTTACTGATGAAGACCAAAGACTACAAGCTTCAGTATGGATTACACCTCAACAAAAAGAAAATAAAAATCCTTACAAATGGACCAATAAGCAAAATCACGATGAATGGAGAAAAGACTGAAGTTGTCAAGAATTTCATTTTACTTGGATCCACAATCAATGCCCACGGAACTACCGTCACCCAGCATGGTCTGCCCAGGACCATCAGTGAGAGTTTCTGTGCCACTCACCCGGTGACTGATGACCCAGGCACCCTCACCCAGAACAACTGGCAACCGATAATGCACACACACAACACCCAACCCAGTGACCAGTGGAGAATGCTCAATGCACTCACACCTAGCTGACCAGCTGGACAGAAACATCATCTCACCAGAAACACCAGTTACATCCTCAGCCACCCTACAAAACCAGATAACAGAGAACTATGCTCACACACCCAGTCACTACCCCACCCACCCAAAGACAGGACATAAAAGCTCCAATGCAGACAGTCTAGCAACTAGAGTAGCACACTCGCCCCACCTGTTCAAAAATATTAAAACAAAATAAAACAAAAAATCAGGACACAGTAATCAGTATAACATAATAACACCCTGATGCCTTAGAGACAACAGACAATATCAAATCACACAAAGAAGCAGGTCAAGATGGCTCCAGAAAGTGGCCAAAATAAAGAACCAGAAAACCTTACAGAGAAAAAACTGGTAATGGAACTACCTGATAAGGAATTCAGAAGACTAATATGCATGGTTTTCCTAGAGATCAAGGAAAGCACAGACAAAGCCATGGAAAACACAGAAAAAAATCAAGGAAAACACAGACAAAACAATAGAAGAATTCAAGGAAACAATACAAGAACAAAATAGACAATTAGAGACCATACAAAAACAGCAACTAGAAATCCAAAAGTTTAACAATAAAATTTCAGAAACAGACAATGTAACAGAAGGATATAGGAGCAGAATTGAATTACTGGAAGACAGACTTAGCAAAATTGAGGATAAATCCTTTGACATCAATATGTTTGAGGAAAAATCAGAAAAAAAAAGAATGAAGAAATCCTAAGAATTATATGGGACACTATCAAGAGGAAAATTTTGCATATGATCATTGTTCTAGAACAGGGGGAGGCAATGGAAAACAACAGAGAGAATTGTCAAAGATTTGCTGACAGAAAACTTCCCTTATATCATGAAAGACAAGAAGATATCCATCCATGAAGCACAGCGAACCCCTTAAAGGACAGACCCCAAAAGAAAGTCACCAAGACATATCATATTCAAGCTTACCAAAACCAAAGACAGAGAAAGAATCCCGAGAGTAGCTCAGGAAAAACGAAAAGTCACCTAACAAAGAGGAATCAATGAGACTAAACTCTGATTATTTGGCAGAAACTGTACACACAAGAACCCAATGGGATGAGATACACAAAATCTTGAAAGAAAAAAATAGCCAACCAGGAATTATACATCCAGCAAAATTATCTCTCAAATACAATGGAGAAATTAGGACATTTCTGGAGAAATAGAAATTAAAGGACTTTGTAGAAATCACATCATCCTTACAAGGAATATTAAAGGGAGTATTTTGGACAGAGAACCAACAACAACCTGAGATTAAGGCACAGGACAGCATCAGCCAGATACTAACCAAAGGACTTCCAAAATTAAAACAAAGCTAAAAGACCGAAAACAGGAAACCAGAGATGTCAACCTGTAAATGACAACAATGTCAAAACAAAAAGTGGGAATAAATGATGTAGTTATGGAGAGGAAATCAAGGCAATATCAAGAAATAAAAAACTGTTTTAAACTTAGGAAGATAAAGGTAAATTTCAAGGAACCACAAAGAAAGTTAACAAACCAACTCATCAAAATAAAAAAGAAGAAAAACATAAAGTCTCAATAATAACAAAATCAACAACAAAAGAAATGAAAAGAATATACACAAACAAAAATAATTCAGAACAGAAAATTAAGCGGAACAAGGAAATTGTCAACACCACAAAAAAAGAAAAGAAAAATGACAGCAGTAAACACATATATTCATAATCACACTGAATGTAAATGGCTTAATTGCACAAGTAAAGAGACAGAGAGTGGCAGAATTTATTAAAAAAAAAAATCAAAAAACTGTCTACAAGAGACACACCTTAGACACAAACACATAAATAAACTAAAACTCAAGGGAGGAAAAAATATATATCAGGCAAACAATGATCAAAAAAGAACAGGAGTGGAAATACTAATTTCTGATAAAACAGACTTTGTCTTAGTTATCTAGCACTGCTATAACAGAAATACCACAAATGGATGGCTTCAACAGTCTAGTAGGCTAGAAGTCCAAATTCAGGATGTCAGCTCCAGCTGAAGGCTTTCCCTCTCTGTCAGCTCTGGGGGAAGGTCTTTGTCATCAATCTTCTCCTGGTCTAGGAGCCTCTCTGCACAGGAAGCCAGATCCAAAGAACATGCTCTGCTCCTGGAGTTGCTTTCTTGGTAGTATGAGGTCCCCATGTCTCTCTGCTCACTTCTCTCTTTTATATCTCAAAAGAGATTGGCTCAAGACACAATCCAATCTTGTTGATTGAGTCCTGCCTCATTATTACAACTGCCACTAATTCCATCTTATCAACATCATAGAGACAGGATTTACAACACATAGGAAAATCACTTCAGATGGCAAAATGGTGGACAATCACACAATACTGGGAATCATGGCCTAGTCAAATTGATACACATATTTTTGGGGGACAAAATTCAATCCATGACAGACTTTAAAGCAAAATCCACCATAAAAGATAAGGAAGAACATTATGTAACAATTAAAGGGTCAATCCACCAAGAGGACACAGGAATAATAAATACATATGCACCTAATGACAGGACATCAAAATACATAAACTCTAGCAGCATTGAAAAGAGAAGTAGACTGTTCCACAATAATAGTAAAAGACTTCAACATACCACTTAGGGTGAAGAATAGAACAACAAGAAAAAAACTCAACAAGGTACATAAGATCTAACTGCCACAATCAACCAACTTGACCTCACAGACATATACAGAATACTCCACCAAACAGCAGCAAAGTATACAATCTTTTCCAGTGCACATGGATCATTTTCCAGAATAGACCATATTTTATACCACAAAGCAAGCCTCAATAAAATCCAAAACACTGAAATAATACAAAGTATTTTCTCTGATCACAATGTTACAGAAGTTGAAACCAATAAAAGGAAGAGCAAAGGAAAAAATCAAATATATGGAAACTGACTAACACCTTACTTAAAAACCACTGAGTAACAGATAAAATCAAAAAATTCCAAGACCTCTGGGACACAGCAAAAGCAGTCTCAGAGGACAATTCATAGCAATAAACACACACATGAAAAAACAGAAAGGGCCAAAATCAAAACATTAACCCTAGACTTGAACAAACAGAAAGAGAGCAGCAAAAGAAGCCCACAGTCACCAGAAGAAACAATAAAGATGAGAGCAGAAATAAATGAAACAGAGAGCAGAAAAACAACAGAAAGAAGACCAGAAGTTAGTTCTTTGAAAGGATCAATAAAATCGACAAATCATTGACCAAATTGACAAAAGAAAAGCAAGGGAGGAAGCAAAGAACCCATATAAGAAATTAGACAGCTGACATTACAACAAAACCAACTGAAATAAAAAGGATCATAACTGAATACTATGAAAAATTATACTCCAACAAATTTGAAAACATGCTCATGAGGAACCTATACATAGATCAAGAGGCAGTCATTCCAACAAAACAAGGGGATGCTGCGTCGTTTAAAATCAGGAAAGTGTGCGTCAGGATTGTACCCTTTCACTATACTTATTCAATCTCTATGCTGAGCAAATAATCTGAGAAGCTGGACTATATGAAGAAGAACGGAGCATCAGGATTGGAGGAAGACTCATTAACAACCCGTGTTATGCAGATGACACAACCTTGCTTACTGAAAGTGAAGAGGACTTGAAGTATTTACTGACGAAGATCAACGACTACAATCTTCAGGATGGATTACACCTCAACATAAAGAAAACAAAATCATCATAACTGAACCAGTAAGCAACATCATCTTAAATGGAGAAAAGATTGAAGTTGTCAAGGATTTCATTTTACTTGGCTCCACAATCAACACTATAATGGTTAAGGTTGTGTGCCAACTTGGCTGGGCCATGATTCTCAGTGGTTTGATAGTTGTGTGATGGTGGGATCACTTCCATGATGAGATTTAATATTACGTGATCACCTCCATGATGGGATCTGCTGTGAGTAGCCAATCAGTTGAAAGGGAGTTTCCTTAGGCGTGTGACCTGCATTGAATATAAGTGGATATCCTAGCAATGCTTGTGGGCTTTTGTTTGTTCTGGATCCTGCAGGTGGCTCCTGTTCATCTGATCTCTGGTTCTTGGTACTTGAGCTAGCAGCTTACCTACAGTCTTGCCTGCCGATCTTTGGGATTCGTTGATCTTCACAGCCTGTGAACAAGAGTCCTGCTCTCCAACCTGTCCATCTTGGGTTTGCTGGCCCCGGTGGCTACATGCATCAGGGGAAGCCTCTATCCTGACCCACAGACTTGGGATGTTCCTGCCTCTACAACTGCGTGAGCCATTTCCTTGATGTAAATCTCTCTATATACATATATTTATACGCTTTACTGGTTTTGCTTCTCTAGAGAACACAGCCTAAGACAAACATCCATGCAAGCTGCAATCAAGAAATCAAATGACATATTGCACTAGGTAAATCTGCTGCAAAAGATCTCTTTAAAAGTGTAAAAAGCAAAGATGTCACCTAAAGATTAATGTGCGCCTGACCCAAGAAAATCAGGATGAAAGGAAATGGGAAAGCCAGGGTGGAAATGAGGAAAGTGCTGACATACTGTGTGGAATGAAACCAAAGCCATGAAATATTTTTGTACAAACTATCAAATATGAATCTGATTTGCTCTGTAAACCTTCACCTAATGCACAATAAAAAAAAAATAACTATAGAATTTTAGCTGAGGGCCAACAATAACAAATTATTATAAGGCTGAGAGAAAAAGGAAATCAAACGACCTATTGCATTGGGCAAATCTGCTGCAAAAGACCTCTATAAACTGTTAAGAAGCAAAGATGTCATTTTGAGGGCTAAGGTGCATCTGACCCAAGTCACGGTATTTTCACTCGCCTCATATGCACACAAAAGCTGGACAATGAATAAGGAAGATCAAAGAAGAATTGATGCCTTTGAATGATGGTGTTGGCAAAGAATACTGAATATACCATGGACTGCCAGAAGAACGAACAAATCTGTCTTGGAAGAAGTACAGCCAGAATGCCCCTTAGAAGCGAGGATATGTTATTAGAATGGACCAGTCCCTGGAGAAGGACATCATGTTGGTAAAGCAGAGGGTCAGTGAAAAAGAGGAAGACCCTCAACAAGATGGACTGACAAAGTGGCTGCAACAATGGGCTCAAACGTAGCAACAACTGTGAGGATGGCACAGGACTGGGCAGTGTTTTGTTCTGTTGTACACAGGATAGCTATGAGTTGGAGTCAACTCAACAGCACTTAACAACGACATGGTTTATGGGGGAAAAAAAAGTGGGGAAGCCAGAGGTTCTACTTGACAGCATATATAGAAAATCTTATTTCCTGAAGCTGGAGAGCAGAAATGTTGGGAAATAGGCCCAGTATTAAGCAGAGTTCCAAGAAAATTAAATTCTCAACCTAGGCAGATTTGCTCTGCCAAGGTCAAAACCCTGACTGGAAAAGAATGGGACCGTAAGACATAAGAGGCACCAAGATTGATGCGTTTTAAATCTTGAGTTCCCCAGAATTTTCTGAGTCCTCCAAGCCCACAGAACTGGCCCAGTGCTCCCTGTTAAGAAAAAATGCTTAAAGACAATGCGCAGGCCTCTCTCCTGCAAGTAAACAAGCACTCCACACTCCAAGTCTCTCCCCATTTCACTGGCCAGGAAGTCAGCAACTAAGATTAAATCACAATATCACTGAGCCAGGGAAGAGCTAGGCCTGCTAATGGAGGAAAGGGACTATATTCCCCAAGGAACTGCAGGACTAGCCTATATTTTCTGACAGAAGCCAACACAATAAATATGAGAATTAAGGGTGGTGGGGTCAAAACATGTAGAAGAGTTTATCAACATTCATATGCTTTTATTTAGGATATTTACTTAGGCCATATTTATAGCCATTTACTTGGGCAACAGGATGAAATATAAGGACACTGAGGGTAGTGACGCCAATAAAAAGGCACAATCCCTTTCCCTATTTTCAGAATCAAAACTCATTCACTGAAGGCGATGTTGGTTACCCAGGAAGAAGGAGCTAATACCCTGGTAACACCCTTGGACATGGTGTTAATATGCTGCTAGTGTGGCTCATAGAAGCTAATAGAAAGACATGGTCTACGCTTAGTGAAGTAGAATTTTTAGAACTCCCCATGGCAGACAGTGGGAGAAGGGACCACATGGCTCAGATAAGTGAGCATGCTATAATGGATAAACTATAAGCCAGAAAACTTACCATATTTATCTATGCTCCATGGAAGGGCCTGGGCATTACTCCACTTACCAAAGCAATAAAATATGTGTCATTGAGAAAGCCACCAGCACGACTGAGAAGCTTAATGGTGGCACTCATCCATAGGTAGAAGATGATGTTACAAAACTGGGCTCATTCATAGCGATGGACCTGATAGGATCCCAAAACAGCAGCGGTCAGTTGGCAATGCTTCTCCATCAGAGGTAAGCAGGGTGCAATTATCAGAGTTAGTGATAAGCGAGGGGGACAAATACTAGCTACGGAAATGGTTAATAGAACATGCGTCCTTTGGAACAAAGAGGATGGGAAGCCTACAAGAGTATTGTTCAATCTATACAACCAGAAGAAATAGAATGAAAAATAAGGACACTGAGGGTAGTGACCCCAATAAAAAGGCACAGTCCCTTTCCCTATTTTCAGACTAAAAACCCACTCACTGAAGGAGAGGCTGGACACCCAGGAAGAAGGACCCTATACCACCATGACAAATGTAAATGGTCATGATTCCCCCTAGTCCTTCCACAAAGGAACTTCAGCCATTTACTTGGGCAATCACATAATGAGGAAAGGGAAACACACAGCCATTTTGAGGGGTGTAGGACACAGAGTCTGAGATGACATTGGTACCTAGGAAACCATAACATCATCGTTACCCTGTTAGAGACCGCATCTGAGGTCAGGTAATAGAGCTCTGGTCCCTTGCAGTTGATATAGGTCCACTGGGTGCATGGAGGCATGCAGTGGTCATTTCCCTGGACCCCAAATGTATATCAAAATAAACATACTTGGTAGCTGGCAGAAGCCCAACATTAGTCCCTGGCCTGAGGAGTAAATCCAAGGGAATGCCTCTGAACCACGCCCCCTCCCCCCAACTCTGGCCAAGATGGTAAATAAAAACAGTATACATCCCTGGGAGAATGACAGATTAATGCCATTCCTAAAATATGACAGGAATGATTGTCCCCATCATATTGTTATTAAATCCACCAGTCTATTTCTTACAAATGCCAGAGAGATCCCAGAGGTTGGCAAACTCAAGCAAACAGTAGCTCTAAATGTAGCTTCTGTGCCAGATGTGATATCTGCTAGAACAGATCACCGCACCTCAGGTACATGGTATGTAGCCATTTATCTGATGAGTATGTTCTTTTCCATCCTTATCTGAGATCAGAAGTTCTCATTTACTGAGAGTGGATAACAGTATATATTTATGGTCTTGTCGCAGAGCTAGACAGAAACAATACATTCAGGATTGGGCACAAGCAGGACTGGTAGACACATTACTTGTGCCCCGGCCCCCTACCATCTACTGTATTTGCTGTAGCTTCAGTTCATCCTACGGCTGCACAGGTTGTCCCCATGATCACTGATGGAACAATAAAACTTGAGATGGTCAGTTCAGCACGTGGGAACAAGTAATATGGATTGCAGGAGCAAGTAATAGATTGCAGCTGCATTACTGGGTTATCCTAAAAGACAGCAATGAAGGGAAATTCTGCCAATGTGCAGAACTTTAGGCAATGTGTATAGTTGTATACTTTGTGTGGAAAGAAAAGTGGGCAATGGCAAATGGCTTGGCCAGTTTTTAAGTTGGCTGAAAGAAAAACTGAAGAACTGAGAACAGGTGATTAGGGGATCTACTATAAGAATGAGCATGAAATGCAAATACCGTTGCATTATATGCTCTACAGAGAGCATCCAACACATAAGAGACAATTTAACAACCAAGTAGACAAAATGAATCAACCAGCTGATATCAGTCAGTCTCTGTCACTGGCCACCCCAGTGCTGGATTATGGGTATATGAGTGAAGAAGCCACAATGGCAGAGATGGAGACTATAAAGGACCCAGAAGCATGATTCCCGCTCATCAAGGCTGATCTACCACTGCAGAATGTCCAAACCTCCACCAATACTGAACCCCATTCCTCAAAGAGACCAACCAGACATTTGGCAGCAAATTGACTATACTGAACTCCCTCCACATCGGAAGGGGTAGTGATTCATCTTGTCTGGAATAGACACCTAATATGGGTATCAGTTGGACTTCTATACTCAGGGCATCAGCCAGTACTCCTGTATGACAGTTTTCAGAGTATATGATTCCCCAACACAGAATCCCAAATAGCTTGCAGGAGACCAAGATTTTAAAGAAAAGGAAGTGTGGCAGTGGGATCCACCATACCACCACATACCATACCACCCAGAAGCTGCCAGCCTAATACAGCAACAGAACAGGCTGTTAAAGCTACAGCTAAGGTGCCATTTCAGAGACAATACCCTGCAAAGATGAAGTGCCATCTGTAAGGACACATCATACACTCTAAGTCAATGACCATTATAGGGTACCGTGTCTCCAGAAGGTAGAACACCTGAGTGTGGAAACCAATGGGTTGAAGTAGGAGTGGCTCTGCTTACCCTCATTTCCAATGACCTACTTATGGAATGTATACTTCCCAGGGACTGAGTACCCAATCAGCAAGGTACGCCCAGGCTTACTTGTGCTTACTGACTAATCTGTAGCACAACATTTCATCTGTTTTTCACCACATCTTTGATGAAAAACAATTTCACCTATTTCATCTTTGATGTGGTGCAACTCAGGTGAAATTGTGCACTACAGAGTAGTAAATAAACTTGTACGTACCTTGCTTACTGGTTAATCTGTCCCTGGTATCCTTGCAATGCTGGTTTCTGTAGGCTTCGAGGCAGTAGTGTCACTAGGAGGGTGCACAGGGCACAGACCACACTGGGTAACACTGTCAGGGCAGTGATACCGTCTTAGTCATCTAGTGCTGCTATAACAGAAATACCACAAGTGGATGGCTTTCACAAAGAGAAATTTATTTTTTCACAGTCTAGTAGGTTACAAGTCCAAATTCAGGGTGTCAGCTCCAGGGGAAGGCTTTCTCTCTCTGTCAGTTCTAGAGGAAGTCCCTTCTTGTCAATCTTCCCCTGGACTAGGAGCTTCTCCATGCAGGAACCCTAGGTCCAAAGGACGCACTCTGCTACTGGTACTGCCTTCTTGGTGGTATGAGGTCCCCTAATTATCTGCTTGCTTCTTCCCTTTCCTTTTATCTCTTATAAGATAAAAAGTGGTGCAGGCCACACCCTAGGGAAACTCCCTTTACATTGGATGGGGGATGTGTCCTGGGTAAGGGTGGTGTTACAATCCCACCCTAATCCTCTTTAATATAAAATTACAATCACAAAATAAAGGACAACTACACAATTCTGGGAATCCTGGCCCAGCCAAACTGATACACACATTTTTGGGGGGGACATAATTCAAACTAGGACAGACACCAAAACAACTGTCTATAAAATTTTTGTGCAGTGTTTTGGCAGAAGTTTATTATTTTTTATAAAAATATCCCTGTAGTCAGTTATAACAACAAAAACATTTTTCATAAGCCCAGCTTACACATATCAATATACCTACAAGGCTAAAATTCTATGCTAATTTACTTTTTGAACCTTCTAATGGGCTCCAGTCAGAGCTATCATTATTACCCAATTACAATCATGCTTCGAATCACGTGGTTTCATCTGCACACGCTATAAGCACACACTGTAGTTTCAGTTGCCGCCAGTATTTTTATAGATGCTGGTTTTGTCAAATTTTCTGACGTTTTAGCTACAATACTGTGGTAATTAGCATGAGGGGAGCGACACCATGAGTTACTGCACTGAGCGACACCAATCCTAGTGATGCCACTGTTTAGAGGTCCTAGTTTCCAAAGGAGGCACAGCAATTTATGGCTGACACCCAGGCACTTAGAAGTCCTTGTGTCAAGGAAGCAGTATGCACAACAGCAATCATCCTTCTGTCAAGAATAATTGACCCTGATCATCATTACACAGTAGGGCTGGGAGAAATATATTTGGCACCAAGGTAATCCACAGGCACCTCTTGGAATTCTTTTACCCAAGTTTGAAGGTAAATTGATGAGTGTAATAGCCTGAAAAAGGCATGGTGACCAGGGGCTCAGACATCTCAGAAACGAGGATCTGAGAACCCTACCAGATAAGCTACCAGAGACCAGAGGAGATGAAAGCTGAGGGTGAGGGGAATCCATAATGAATAACAGAGGAGGGATTTGATGAATATCAACTGCCACTCAAACCCAGCTCAGTAATAGTTCCTCCCACCAACTTTCCTCTTGTAAGCTTTCCCCATGGAAAGCAGCCCAGTAGAATCCTGGAGGAGCTGTTCCCAAAACTTATACAGAAAAGGTGGATTTGAGTAACACAAGACGTGGTCTGTAGTGGATGCTGTGATATGGAGCCCACATGCCCCCTCCAGGACTGAAGATTTATTTTCCCTGATGCAGAAGTATTGCCAGCTAACAGCCCTCAGCTACCTGGCCTTTCCAGAAATTGGCCTGAGCTGAAGAAAGCCTCCTTGCCCAAGATCATGCTCCCTTACCAGGGACTACCTACATCCAATGTTAGATCAATGTGAAGTTATAACAGCCTGGTCCCCTCACCTCAATGCAGGACAACTCTGCAGGACACCCAGCGGGTGGAGTTAGCTGTGGTCTTTGTTGAGATTGCATCACAGCCTAATATATCTTTTTTGCCCAATTTTGCTGCCTTCCCTTCCCCCACAGGTGTTGATACCGAGAGCCCTCCCCAAAAAACTTCCTGCATGCAAATTTCTGTCTCAGAATTTGCCTTCTGGGAGACCTAACTTGCTTGTTGCTGTAATCTTTATAATTATACCATAACAGAAACAAATTTCAGACAACTCTGCATTTTAAGCTTCTTATCTATAAATTATCTCAACTCATCTCTTAATCCTGCTAAATTATCTTTTAATCAGCAATTTATTATCAAACATCTCCAAAGAAAATTAGAGAACTCTCTTCCTACATTATTCAAACCTCCAAGCATCTACTTCTGCTATCATTAGTCTCAATAAACGACCTCACTTCACTGAAATAAAGGCTAAACATTATTTCCCTTAACCTCCCTCCTCCTACTCCTAAATTTTTTTGTGTGCTCACAGATACTTTTCTCCTTCTTCCTTTCTTGGGTAATAAAGTGTTTCTCTCCATAACAAAGTGAATTCTTACTACTTAATTCTTTACTCTGTGGTTTCCTGACTTCTCCAAAACAATGTTCTATCAAAGTCTCTCCATCTGGATGTTTCCTTCCTTTCAGTTTATTAGTATCCAAAACATCATTCAATCAAAGTCTTTAATCTCTCCATATAAAAATGTCTTTCCTTTTAGTCTATAAATACCATTGTCTCTTAAACAAAACAGAAACACAATCTTGAGGCCTGTGTTTTTCCTAACATGTTCTTTTTTCTCTTCTATTCTTTACCACCAAACAATGCAGAGAAGTGTATAATCACTGTTTATCTACTTCATTTTGAGTCCATTCCTCAATGAACTACCATCTGGATCCTATCCACAACTCAGCTACTGAAATGCCACCCTGAAAAGTCACCAATGACTTCCTAATAGTCAATTCCAATGACTTTTCCTAGTTCTTATCTTCTCGAACACTCTGCAATATACTACATTATTTGGCCTTGTCTTATTCTTGAAAATCTTTCCTTATTACATTTTCCAAAAAGCTGCACTGCCCAGGTTGTCTAGCAAACCCTTTAGCCGCATTTTCTCTGTTTCTACCCACCCATTATGAGGCATTGGTGATTCAGTGGTAGAATTCTCACCTCCCATGTGGGAGACCTAGGCGCCATTCCCCACCAATTCACTTCATGTATAGCCACCTCCCATCTGTTGGCTGAGGCTTGTATGTTGCCTTGATGGCGAACAGTTTTCAGCAGAGCTTTCAGACCAAGACGGACTAGGAAGACAGGCCTGACAATCTACGTCTGAAAATCACAATGAAAATCCTACGGATCACAATGGTCCTACACACAACCAATCATGGGAGTGGTGCAAGACCAGGTAGCGTTTTGTTCCGTTATGCATGGGGTCACCATGAATGGGTGCTGACTCAATGGCAACTGACAGCAACAATAACCCACTCAAAACACACATTCCCCAAACTTCTGTTTTTGATTCGTTTCTTTTCTAACTCCAAAGTTCCATTTAGTGATCCCATTTTTCCTCATATTGAATTATAAAAACTATGATTCTTAAAATGAAATCACCAACTTAATATGTTCTCTTGAGCTCTAAATCCACATTTTACCACGAAGTAATGTTAGTGATTTTAAAATGACTACATTTTATTATCCTGTGAACATCCATTCCCAATTTACTAAGCATTTAAGCTAAATGTGTACTGAATATAATCAATACTTTTCCAGCATTTATTGAGATAGCAATACAGATTTTATCCTTTTGCATACTGTACTATAATGTTAGAGTCTCTGACTGTAAACTATCTTTGTGCTCCTGAAGTAAACCCTGCTTTAAAATTGTTTGTTTGTTTTTTAACACATTGCTTCATAACATTTTGGTCAAGATTTCTAATTCAATATGCATAAATGAAATTGACCTGCAATTTTTTTCAAATTACTTTCACTGGATTTTGTATTAAGGTTATTTTTTTCTCTATGCTCTGGAAAATTTTGTAGAACATTAGAATTATCTGCTTCATAACAATTCCAAGAACTCATCCATAAACTTTTCTGAGACTAGAGCTCACATTTTAAAGTAATTCTTTAAACGTTGCATTTTTTTCCCATGGTTTCTCATTTGTTAAGATTTTTTTATTTCTTCCATACCAATTTTAGCTAGACAAAATGCAAAAGTATCTTTTAAAATACATGACTGAGCTGGCAGGACAAATAAAGAAAAATTGCTGAGGCCAAAATTTACATGAAAAAAGGAAGCCAGCTGGATTTGATCCTTGGTGGCCTGGAGTTTGGGTTTTAATAGGACTCACACAAGGGAAAAAGGACAAAGCCTGAATTCTTTAAGAAGTAGAGAATTAGATCAGACAATCCTGCATAAAGAAGTCAATGAGTGAGTTGGCGGGGGCGGGGTGGTAGAAACAGCCTTTCAGGAAGATACAACAGGTATAATGCTACGTCCTTGGCTCTGGGAGTAGGGGGATAGAAATTCTCCCCTGAGAATAATCACAGGCTTCCCCTTAAATGGAATCAGGAAGAGGATTTATATTACCTCTGTCACTGGAAAAAATTCCAAACTGAAATTAAGTTTAAAATAGTCCTAAATCAGTAGTGCCCCCAGGCACCAGGCAAAAGCAAACACATACTCTCTTCAGAGAAACACATTTAAACCCACTTCTCAAATAATTTCCAAAAATAAAATTCCAAGTTCAACAGTGAAACCACAGGAAAGAAAGAGAAACAAGCAAAATGACCAAAATTCAGCAGTCGCAAAGCTGAAGGATCAGACGTGAAATAATCACATACATACAGTAGAATGATCAGATACAGAATTATGTATGTCTATAAATATATATAAAATAACTACAATAGTGCGCTGAAAATATAAATGAAGGAACAAGAGACTATCAGAATTGTCAAGGCAGGTATTAAAATAGAACCAGAGACCTTCTAAAAATTAAAATACAATTGAAGTTTAAAACTCAACATCAGCTTAAATATATGACTAGACTAAGCTGAAGAAAGAATTAGACACATGAAAAATATTTTAGAAGAAATAATTCAGAAGAATTTCTCAGATGGAAAAATATATCTATGTGTGCGTGGGTACACACACACAGTCATGTGCCACATAACGTCCATTCGGGCAACGTCCAACCACATATGCATCCATGGTCCCATAAGGTTATAATGGAGTTCAGAAATCCCAATCGGAGTAATAATACAATAATAAGAATATGGTAATAATACCAGCCATCTAAGATGCTTTACTGGTCTTGCGACAGGGAAGGGAAAAAGGGACGGAACCCCTAGGCAAAGGACCCTGAACTAAAATCATGTGCTTAATTAATGACACAAGACCCATTATCTTAACATGCAATAAAGAACAACCTACCCAGCTTTCAATGTACTTCCTTGATGTTTTTTCAAAAGAACCGGGCTGATCTGATCCCTGGAGCATGCACAGACATCCGCAAGGTGATTGACAGACCCACAACAGGAATCAACCAGCACCACAAGGAGACTGCATAGGCGCAGCACCCCATAATAAGTCCTGCCATCCAGTCCCAGGAGCCTCTGTTAGGGGTTCCATCTTGGGCTGCCTCCTGCACACGCATCTAACCTTCATAACCCCACCTCTTTCATGAATAAATATGATGCCTTTTCCCACCTAAAAACCTTTATAAGCCCTAGCCAATCCTTTATTCAGGGAGACAAAGGCTGGCGTTGCATTGTCCCTCTATGTCTCTGCTCGCAAGCTACTTTTCTCAATAAAGCTTTGTTCGTGCAAAAAACTTGAGCCTCTCCTGGTCATTCTTGGTCAGTAAAAGGCAAGAGCCTCACAGGCACTGCCCAGGTTGGGCAGAAGACCCTGGCAACAGTCTCACTCCATCTGGAGCAAGGGAAAATGAAGAAAACCAAAGACACAGGGGAAGATTATTTCAAAGGACTAACGGACCACAACTATCACAGCCTCCAGCAGACTGAGTCCAGCAAAACTAGATGGTACCCAGCTATCACCACTGACAGCTCTGACAGGGATCATAATAGAGGGTCCCAGACAGAGCTGGAGAAAAATATAGAGCAATATTCTAACTCACAAAGATAGAGACTAGAGAAACCCCGAGAGTACAGCTCCTGGAGACCATTTTAGCTCAGTAATAAAGTCACTCCTGAGGTTCACCCTTCAGACAAAGATTAGACAGGCCCATAAAACAAAACAAGACTAAAGGGGCACACCAGCCCAGGGGCAAGGACTAGAAGGCAGAAGGAGACAGGAAAGCTGGCAATAAGGAACCCAAGGTTAAGAAGGGGAGAGTGTTGACATGTCGTGGTGTTGGTAACCAAAGTCACAAAACAATACATGTACTAATTGTTTAATGAGAAGCTAGTTTGTTCTGTAAACTTCCACCTACAGTACAATTTAAAAAAAAGAATACAGTAGTAATAATGTTTTGATGCACATTGCAAAGAGCATCCACTTATTATTACGAACCATTGTATGTACCCTGAATTTTTAATATGATAGGCTTTACAAGGGTTGGTGCCTAACCACGGGTTGTACATAAGTCAGACATTCATAACCTGGGGATTGCCTGTATATAATACGGTGTTCACACAACATCCAAATCACGTATTACCCTATTTCACAGAATGTATCAAGGACATTAGGTGACACATGACTGTACACGTTGATGTGTGTCATATGTTTGATGACTAAAAAATGGAAAGACTAGAGTGAGAAAATAAATCTAAAGATATTACACAGACTGCACCACAGAGAGACTATAATAGGAAAAATGAAAAAGAGTTTAAATCAAAACTCCAAACCCACTGCTGTCAAGTACATTCCGACCCATACTGACTCTATGTTGTTGTTGTCATTGTTAGGTGCTGTCAACTCGGTTCCCACTCATAGCAAGCCTATGCACAACAGAATGAAACACTGCCCAGTCTTGCACCATCCTCACAATCGTTGCTATGCTTCAGCCCATCATTACAGCCACTGTGTCAATCCACCTCATTGAGGGCCTTCCTCTCTTTCTCTGACCCTCTACTTTACCTAGCATGCATGATGTCCTTCCCCAGAGACTGGTCCCACCTGATAACATGTCCAAAGTATGAGAGATGAAATCTAGCCATCCTTGCTTCTAAGAAGCATTCTGGCTGTACTTCTTCCAAGACAGATTTGTCATTCTTCTGGCAGTCCACGGTACAGTCAGTATTATTTGCTATCATCATAATTCAAAGGCATCAATTCTTCTTCTGTCTTACTTACTCATTGCCCAGCTTTCATATGCATATGAGGTGACTGAAAATATCGTGGCTTGGGTCAGGCGCATCTTAGTCCTTAAGGACTTTAAAGAGGTATTTTGCAGCAGATTTGCCCAATGCAATATGTCGTTTCATTTCTTGACTGGTGCTTCCACGGGTGTTGATTGTAGATCCAAGTAAAATGAAATCCTTGACAACTTCAGTCTTTTCTCTATTTATCATGATATTGCTTATTGGTCGAGTTGTGAGGATTTTTGTTTTCTTTATGTTGAGGTGCAATCCATACTCAAGGCTGTGGTCTTTGATCTTCATCAGTAAGTGCTTCAAGTCCTCTTCACTTACCACAAGCAAGATTGTGTCATCTGCATATTGCAGGTTATTAGAGTCTTCTTCCAATCCTGATGCTGTGTTCTTCTTCATATAGTCCAGCCTCTTGGATTATTCACCCCGTAGGGTTACCAAGACCGTAATTTTACAGAAGCAAATTGCCACATCTTTCTCATATGAAGCAGCTAGTGGGTTTATACCACTGACCTTTCAATTAGAAGCTGAGAACTTAACCACTGTACCAACACATCTCCTTGAAAAAATAATTTAAGAAATAGGAAATATAAAATAAAATAATAGGAATTTTACAATAGACTAGAGAGAAAGGGAAAAACAACACTCAAAACAGATAGGAGCCGATAATTTTCCAGAATGTATCTTTTTTTTTTTTAAATGACCCTAAACCTCCAAACCAAGCAACCAAATCCCATGAGGTGTTTGGTTGTACATAAGCAGCTTCAGCAGCTACTCTTGTTTTTTTCTTCCACTGTTGTAAATATATCCATTACAGAACTTTTGCCAATTCAACTTTTTACAGGTGTTCAACTTATTGACAGCAATTACAATAAACAGCTGTGCAAACCTACCTGCCATACAATAGTTCCATCACAGTTCACCCCCTTTCCCCCCTTCCTCTCACCCTTAGTAACCACTAATAAACTTTGTTCTCTATACATTTGCCTTTTCTTGTCTTTTTATATAAGTGAGGTCATATAATATTTGTCCTTTTGTGATTGGCTTATTTCACTCAGCATAATGTCTTCAAGCTCCATCTATACAGTAACATGTATCAAGACTTCATTTCTCCTACTGGCTGAGTAGTATTCCATTACATGTATGTACCACATTTTGCTTATCCATTCATCTGCTGGTCGACATTTAGGTTGTTTCCACCTTTTCATTACTGTGAAGAGTGCTTCAATGAACATTGTTGCAGAACTCTCTGTTTGAGTCTCTGCTTTCAAGTCTTTTCAGTATATATACCTAAGAATGGAATTGTTGGGTCATATGGTAGTTCTATTTTTAGTTTTTTTGAGGAACTGTCGCACTGTTTTCCATAGTGGCTGTACCATTTTGCATTCCCACCAGCAATGGATAAGTGTTACAATTTCCCCACATCCTCACCAACAGTTGTTATTTTCTGAGGTTTTTATTTGTTTGTTTGTTTTAATCTTAGCCACTGTGGTATCTCATTGTGGTTTTTGATTTACATCTCTTTGATGACTAATGATGCTGAGCATCTTTTCATGTGTCTGGAGGCCATCTGAATGTCCTCTTTGGTGAAACGTCTATTCAAGTCCTTTGCCCATTTATGATTCGGTTGGCTTTTTGTTGTTATCGAAGTTTGATATATACTTTGTTTATTAGATTCTTGTCAGATATACGGTATCTGACAATATTTTCCCAGTCAGTAGCCTGTCTTTTCACTTTTTTGGTAAAGTCTTTTGATGACCAGATTTTTTAATATTTATGAGGTCCCATTTGTTTATTTTGTCTCTTGCTTTTTGTGCTTTTGTTGTTATACTAGGTAATCCATTGTTGAAAGCGAGGCTTGACAGCACTGCACCTACTTGTTCTTCTAAGAATTTTAAGGTTTGTTTGCACATTTAGGTCTTTAATCCATTTTTAATTTGTTTATGTGTATGGTGTGAGGGATGGATCCTTTTTCATTTTTCTGCATGAAGAAACCCAGTTTTCTCACCAGCATTTACTGAAGAGACTCTACTCTCCCCCATTGAATGGACTTAGCACCCTTGTCAAAAATCAGTTGACCACAGCTGTGTGAGTTTTTTCTGGACTGTCAATTCTATTCCATTAGTCTATATGTCTATTGCTATATCAGTAACAAGCTGTTTTGATTACTGTAGCTGTATAGTATGTTTTAAAATCAGGAAGTGTTTGAGTTCTCCTACTTTGGTCTTCTCTTTCAACATCGTTCTAGCTATTCGGACAACACACAATACAGGGAAAGTCAGCAAAACAGGACCAAAGCAAAAGTAAAGAAGTTTCCTGGACACATGCAAACACTTTGAAGGACAGAGGAGCTGGGGCTTGGGCCTGGGGACCATAGTTTTGGGAGAGATCTAGGTCAACTGGCATAGCATAGTTTATTAAGAAAATGTTCTACATCCCACTTTGGTGAGTGGCATCTGGGGTCTTAAAAGCTTGCAAGCAGCCATCTAAGATACATTAATTAGTCCCATCCCACTTGGAGCAAAGGAGAATGAAGAATATCAAAGACACAAGGAAAATACTACCCCAAAGAACTAAAGGACCAAATGAACCAAAGACTCCACCAACCTGACTGGAAGAACTAGATGGTGCCCAGCTACCACTAATGACTGCCCTGACAGGGAACACAACAAAGTCCCAGACAGAGCAGGAGAAATATGTAGAACAGAACTCAAATTCACATAAAGACCAGACTTAATGGTCTGACAGAGACTGGAGGAACCCCTGAAACTATAGCCCCTGGATGCACTGTTAACCCAGAACTGAAACCATTCTCAAAGCCCACTCTTCAGACAAAGATTAGACAGGACTGTGAAACAAAAAATAATACACATGAAAAAAGAGAAAAAAAGCTAAGATAAAATCAGGATCTGTGAGTCCTTCTACTTTGTTCTTCTCTTTCAACATTGTTTTAGCTATTCAAGGTCTCTTGCCATTCCATATAAAGTTGAGGATTGGTTTTTCTATTTCTGCAAAGAAGGCTGTAGGAATTTTGATCAGGATTGCATTGAATCTATAGATCGCTTTGGGTAGTACTGACATCTAAACAATATTGTCTTCAAATCCATGAACATGGAACATCTTTCCATTTATTTAACTCTTCTTTAATCTCTTTCAGCAGTTTTTTATAGTTTTCATTGTAAAGTCCTTCATGTCCCTGGTTAGACTTATTCCTAGGTATTTTATTCTCTTAGATGGTAGTATAAATGGAACTTCTTCCCTAATTTCCCTTTCAGATTTCTCACTGACAGAAACCCAACTGAGTATCTGTTTGTTGACCTTGTACCCTGCAACTTTGCTAAATTCCTCTATTAGCTCTAGAAGTTTTCTTGTGCACTCTTTGGGATTTTCTATATATAGGATTGTATCATCCACAAATAGAGATAATTTTACTTTTTCTTTTCCAATTTGGATACCTTTTCTTTCTTTTTCTTGTCTTATGGCTCTGGCTAGGACTGCTAATACCATATTGAATAGAAGTGGTGAGAGCAGGCACCCTTGCCTTGTTCCCAATTTCAAGGGGAAAGCTTTCAGTCTTTCTCCATTAAAAAGCTGTTCATTTTTCATATATGCCCTGAATCATATTGAGGAATTCCCTTCTACTACAATCTTCCTTAGGGTTTTCATCAAGAAAGGGTGTTGGATTTTATCAAATGCTTTTTCTGTATCCATAAGATGATCATGTGGTTCTTTTCCTTTGTTCTACTGACGTTGTGTATTACATTGATTGATTTTCCAAGATTGAACCGTCACTGCATTCCTGAAAAAGCCCACTTGGTCTTAGTGTACTGAAAAACCAAACCTGTTGCCTTCAAGTCGGTTCCAACTCATAGCTACCCTATATGACAGATTAGAACTGCCCTACAGGGTTTTCAAGGAGCAGCTGGTAGATCTGAACTGCCGACCTTTGGGTTAGCAGCCAAGTTCTTAACCACTGCACCACCAGCCCTGGTCTTGGTGTATGACTCTTTAAATAGATTGTTAGATTCTGTTCACTAGTATTTTGTGGAGGATCTTTGTATCTATATCCATAAGCGATGGTGGCCTGTAATTTTCTTTTCCTGTGGTGTCTTTGTCTGGTTTAGGTATCAGGTTTGTTTGCTTCATAGAATGAATCAGGGACTCCTTCCTTCTCTATCTTTTGGAAAAGTTTAAAAAGTATTGGTGTCAATTCTTCTCTAAATGTTTGGTAGAATTCCTCAGTGAAGTCATCTGGTCCAGGATTTTTTTAGTTGGAGAATTTTTTTTTTTTTTTTTTTAAGTAAAGTAAACATAAATCTTCGAAATCAGAGGCAACAAATGCAAGGAGAGTCAATCAAACGAAATCCACACAGATACACTGTTATGAAATTTTACAATACAAATAGAACAAAGGGAAGATTTTACAGGACATCAGGGAGAACAGACTACCTACAACAAAATAATGGGCTAATGACTAAGCTCTCAAGAGAGCAATGGAAACTAGTACAACAGTAGAATATCTTCAAAAAGCTACGAGAGATTAATTGTCAAGTAGAAAGGTATTCCTGTCACACTATCTTTCAAGAATAAAGTTGAAATAAGGACATTTACAAAAGAACAAAAACTCCGAGTTTATTACCAACTGCCATCTTTAGAAGAATATCTGAAAGATGTACTTCATAAAAAAGAAAAACTTTTAGGGAAAGGCTGAGATATAAGATAAACCAGTGGTCAAAGAAAATGGCAACATGAAGTGAATCTGAAGATACACTGTATAAATTATGAGCAATAATTTCTAATTTGAGGGTTAAAATTTTTACATAGAATTAAAATACTGAACAGATTAAAGTATTATTTGCAGGAAGGTTGATCAAAATTTGAGCTTTTTAAATCTTTGTATTATCCAGAAGGAGGGTAACTACAAAAAGATCAGAACAAATTGTTATAACAGGATAGGAATGAGGAAGAAGAACTTAATCCAAAAGTAGAGAAGAAATAAAGAATAAATAAAGCAGGCCAAATTAAAAGCCCAAAGTAAGGTAGTAGAAATAAATTCAAATATATTGGTAACTGCAATAAATGCAAATGGGTATAGCTGTTCTGTTAAAAACAAAATCAGTCATTTACTGTTTATACGAGAAACGACTCTTAATTTAAGGACACAGTAACATTAAAACTGTTTTAATAATAACATAAATAATAAAACTATTATTTATTATTAGAATGACTAGTTTATGGCATTACAAATTAACATAGAAATAAAATTTTCAATTAATTAGAATATATTTCCGAAGGGGATACAAAATCTGAATCATCCTATGATCATTAAAGAAATCAATCAACAGTTAAAAATTTTTTCATAAAAATAACCAAGCAATTATTTCACCTTTGCTGTACAAATTATACCTCAAAAAAGCAATAATTGATGAAACACAGTTCTTTTTTATAAAAGTAAAACAACTGTCTTTTTATAAGTTAATAAGTAAAGAAGAAATTATAGATTAAAACATCACCATTTGAATGATGGTTGCACAGCATGATGAACATAATTAATGTCACAGAATAGTACATGTGAAAAATGTTGAGATGTAAAATGTTTTGTCATATATATTTTATCACAGTTATACAAACACACACACATCTATATCACTGTTTGAATCACTAATGAAATAATGATCAATGGCTGGTCTGTAAAGCTGCACAGTCCAGTAAGAATGGGCCTCATGCAAAAATAACATGCGAGCAAAAACTTGAAAAAGGTGAGGGAGTTAACCATTTAGATAGCTGGGTAAGTATTCCAGGCAGAGGGAACAAGTTCCAGGATTCTTCAGTGGGAGTGGGCCTGAGAGTTAAGAAGCCCAGGGATCCCAGTGAGGCTGGAGCATACCGGAAAAATAATAGGAGATGGAGTCAGAGTGTAACAAGGAACCAAATTATGAGCAGCTGGTAGGATGCAATTGCCATTAATTCAGTGGGAGAAGCCTGGATGGCACAGGTTGAATGAGGGAAAAAAAATTAGTTTTGAATATGCTCAATTTAAGATGTTTATTAGATGTTGTTCTATAGGCAGCTGGATAAACAAACTTAGAGCTCTGGATCAGAGACAAAAATTTGGAAGTCATCAGCATATGTCGTCGTTGTTGTTGCTGGGTGCCGTCAAGTCAGTTCCAACTCATAGCGACCCTATGTACTATAGAATGAAACACTGTCCAGTCCTGCACCATGCTCACAATCGTCGTCATGCTTGAGCCCATTGTTACAGCCACTTTATCAATCCATCTCGTTGAGGACCTTCCTCTTTTTCACTGGCCCTCTACTTTACCAAGCATGATGTACTTCTCCAGGGACTGATCCCTCCTGACAACATAGTCAAAGTATGCAAGACGTAGTCTTGCCATCCTTGCTTCTAAGGGGCATTCTGGTTGTACTTCTTCCAAGACCGATTTGTTCATTCTTTTGGCAGTCCATGGTATAGTCAATATTCTTCTCCAACACCACAATTCAAAGGCGTCAATTCTTCTTCAGTCTTCCTTATTCATTGTCTAGCTTTCCGATGCATATGATGCGACTGAAAATACCATGGCTTAGGTCAGGTGCACCTTAGTCTTCAAGGTGACATTTTTGCTTTTCAACACTTTCAAGAGGTCTTTTGCAGTAGATTTGCCCAATGCAGTGTGTATATCATCAGCATATAGATGACATTTATAGTGAAGAAACTGTAGAAGATCACTAAAGGGAAGAATATTGACAGAAAAACAGGGATGACCAGGACTGAGTTCTAGAGAGCAAACCAGAAAACAGCATTTTTCCACCTTCTTACATACCACATGATTTATCTTCTTTTTTTCTTTTATCTTCATAGATAGTAAGAAAACAAGCTCTACAGGGGAGAGATTTTTGTCTTTTCTGTTCTGTCCACTAATACACCACAAGCATATACAACAGTGCCTGGTTTAGTTGGCATTCAATAAATATTTGTTGATAAGAAATCATGGATTATGATTTTTATGTTTGTTTTGGAAATCTTTCCATATGCTGAGGTCATAAATACAGTCTTTCTTCTTCTCTTCTAGGTGTACTACATTTCCTCCTTTCACGTCTATTCCATAGTCCACCTGAAATTGATTTTGTGTATGATGTAAGATGAGAATCTAATTTCATTTTTTGCACATCTCTTCATTTCTACAGAACAAAGTTCAAAATTTTTAGTATAACATTCAAGGCACGTTGTGATCTAGATCCACTTTACCTCTCCTGTTATCTTTCACTATCACCTTGTGAAGTCTTGCTTCAACTATATTGAACCACTTGTAATTCCTGAGCTCTGGACAATGCATATGACATGCAACAGGAATAAGAGGAGAATGTGAAACTATTATCAAATAAAATTGGTATTTGAAGATGATATAACTATATACCCAGAAAATCCAAAACGATGACTTGAAAAGCATAAAAGTAATAAGAATTTAGAATGATGATTAAAATATTTGCATCCATTAAAATCATGTTTGTAAGTATACCAGATTATGTGAGATATGCTTATGATATAATGTTAATTGATAAAATAGGATTCTAAATTGTGCCTACCATCTGACTAAATCTAAGCTAAAAAAAAATAAAAAACTTAAGTATGGGATAAATGATTAAAGAAGCATACTAAAATGTTAATGGTTGTTGTGTTTGAGTGATAGAATTCTTCCCTATTCCCAAATTTTATTTTATATGTGCTAGTTTTATAATGAAAAAAAATTTTAATAAAAACATTTTATATTTGTCCCTAAATGCCAATACATCACATCCCTAGTCAGAGAAGTTCCACCAAGTTTCAAATAAAGTCTTGAAAAATAGGGATCTTAGCTGTAATTTTACATCAGTCATAACTACGAGAAAAACTGGAACATCCACTTAGGAATCTTAAGAGTATATTCCTAGAAAATACCTAGGCTTATTATTACTAAGGTTAAGAAACTAATTAATAGAGTTTTTTTTGCGGGGGGGGGGGGATTTTTCAAGGTAGTATAATTTGTGATACTTTTGTTTAAAAATAACATTGCACATTTTCTATGTACTAAGAACTATGCCAAGGAGCCCTGGTGGCACAGTGATTAAGTGTTCAGCTACTAACCAAAAGGTTAGCAGTTTGAACTCACCAACTGCTCTACCGGAGAACTATGTAGCAGTCTGCTTTCGTAAAGATTACAGCCTTGGAAACCCTATGGGGCAGTTCCACTCTGTCCTATAGGGTCGCTGTGAGTCGAAATTGACTGAACAGCAATGAGCTTGGTCTGGTTTTTGGTTTAGGCACTATGCTAATTAATTTAAATACATTATTTCATTTTAATCCTCAGAGTAATCCTATGACACAGATATTATCTGCAGTAATGGTTAAGAGCATATAGATCTATATAGCTTTTCATCTACATGTAGTAAAACCAAAAAATTAGATTTGCTAATAAATCCTAAACCACATTCTCAGGTAATATAAGACAATGTTACAGCTGAAAGTGCCCCTGGAAGATCATCTATCCCAACATTTCACAGATGAGGAAATTCCAGAAGTTGGGGAGAGAAGGGATTTGTCCATGATCACACACCTAGTTAACTGGCATGACACAATTCCAAAATTATTACTTCATTATTCTATCTACCATACCACATGCTTCATTTCTTGGACCATTGAGGGCAAATCAAAATGACTAAAATATTTCCCTTCCAAAATTACCCTAAAAATACACTTTTCCCAAATAGTTGCTTTTCCAACAAGATTTGGTGGAAAGAAAGAAAAAAAAGGCTCACACGTCCACTTACATAATTTTGAACATTGGAGCTCTTTTTAAGGACAACACCTTGAGGCCACATACTGATAGACTATCTGCTTTTTGGAAACATACACAAAGTAATCACTTGAGTAAGCAGCACAGATTTCAATGTATAAATTCTCTACTAAAATGTTTATAGAACAATTCTCCCTCTTATTGCTAGTAGATGAAAACACTGTATCTTCTATTAAAAAAATTCATTAAGGAATGCCAGTCATAAAAAGATTCAATTAAGTATATGAAACTCATCCCACTGTGATCCATACTGAGTTGTTCTATGAGATAATATAATCCTATTTTTGTTCTGAGCTCATCTCTGTAGCAAAAGGATTGAATTTCATTAAGAAAAACAGCTCTGTTCTCCCAATTTGAATCTGAAAGGAATTTGGCTATGGGAACTATCCAGCGCATAGGAGAGAGACCACTCATGCTGTGTGCATGAGTGTGTCTCACATGCACACACACACACACACACACACACACACACACACACACACACACAAACAGCCTTTCTGTATTTTTACCACAGGCCCAGCAGAAGTTATGCCTTTATCCAAGGTTGATCTGCTAAGCATCATAGCTAAAGGCTCTCAAGCATTTCTTAAGTGTTTCCACTGTGACTGTCTTCTCTTCTCTCTGAGTATATAAATCCCCTATCTGCCTTTTGCATTACAGACTCTTCCAGAGTAGTGAAACTTGCTTCGCTGTGCAGAAATTCCCACTGCAAGAACACTAGGCCATCCACACTCTGCCCAAATAGCCTCAAATGATGGAAAACTCTGTATTACCTCATGAGGCAATCTATGTCATCTAAGGCAGCTCTGGTAGGAATTTTTCCCTGTGTTGGTCATGGAGAGCCTGGTAATTTTTGCTTAAATGTTCCAATGTCTGCTTCCACAAAGAGGTGACTGATAACCCCTGTGAGGATGGCAGGTTTGTTCCTTCAGTCATTCCATTTACTGAGCACTTCCTATGTCTTAGACACTGGATTCCCAGTGCCTTCATATTCTTTGGAGAACCTTGATCTTCAGTCATTAGAAGTAGATACAACAAAAACTAGGGCACAGGCATTTTGGGTGAATTTTCTTTTTTTTTTTTTTTTTTTTTTTGGTCATCTATAAATAAAATGTGGGTTTTTTGGTCAGTTATTTTTAAGGACTGATCTATAGACTGGTTGCATCCAAGTTACTAGGGAATTATTTCATTAATCCTGGTTCCTGCCCCTAAAAATCATGATTCATAATGCTTAGAATAAGGCTTGGGAAGTCAAACTGAAAAACAAAAACTCTTCAAGAGATCCTGATATACATCCTAAGGTTAGGAACTACTAGTCTACATTACTTCTAAAGTTTCTTTAAGCTCTAGTGTTCTACAACTCAGAATCATTATCAGACTTAACCACCAGTCACTATGATGACCTCATGTATGTCAGAGCAGAACTGTGCTCCATAAGGTTTTCATTGGCCATTTTTTCAGAAGTAAATCACCAGGACTTTCTTTTTAAGTACTTTCTGGGTGGACTCGAACTTCCAACCTTTCAGTTAGCATCCAAGAACATTAACCTTTGTATCACCCAGGGATGCCCATGCTCACTAGTATTTAAATCCACAATGCACACTAATTGTGACTACCACATTACTGCCATGAGGACAAGCCGTCCCAATTCCCCACTGTTGCAGGTTGCATTCCATGGGAAACAGACTCTGAGAAGGAGATTAGCATTCAGGAAGTTTACCGGGGAGTTGTAACTGTGGGGTAAACGAAGGAAGAGGGATTGGGCAGAGTGAAAAATTAGGCCAAGACGCCATCTCAAAAAAGACCTCAGTTGACTCACAGGAAGTTCTAAGGCTGGGACAGCTCTTCTGAGTTGTCCTAAGTTGGAACAAGGGAGCTAGGCCTTTATACTTGGCATCAGCCAGTCAGTCATTGGATGCAGGCTGCACCCTAGAAGGGGCCATGAACTTGGCAAGGTGGCTTTCTTCAGGCAAGGGTGGCAATGAGAGAATAAGTCCCTCAGTCCTGAGGGAGACCTGGGTACACATCACCACATCCATTTCACTCATCTTCACGGGAAAAAAAGATGGGAAGAGCTGAACTGGAGCATTTCTCAGTAGAGGACCAGCAGTTTTATAGATACCAAAAAGAACATAACATTACTATCTCTCACTTCCTCCCATTTCAAGTGCTGAATGTTTATGGTATGATTCATCACTAAAATGAAGCTTGAATTTCCTATGTGGAATTTTTTCTAATCCCTTAAATGGTACTTCTTTGGCCCTTTCATGTCCGTAGTTTTGATGAATCAAACTAAACTGCTTCAAAACAACTGATCTTTTTTTTTTTTTTTTTTTGCTTAAAATATTTTTAATATATGGATTTTTCCCTTAATAATATCTGATTATGAAAGACAAATGGGAATTCCTGATCCCTATGACAATCACCTTATAGCCCTTTGGCAGAGGGTTGATAATGAACAATGATCATTACAATTTCTCAGGAGCCAGGAAATGTGGACCCTTTTCCCTAACTTGCCTGACTTAATAGGTATACCAGAAAAACAGAATAGGAGGAATCGTATCTTCGCACCTCCAAATCAGACAGGAACCTATGGATGTGTAAGGAGATCAAATTCAGCTATTAAAGATGTTCAGGGCTATAGAAAGAATGCTAAATACTATACTCAGATTGAAGTATCCTCAATCCAAGTTCTGCCCCTGCTGCCTTTTAACTTCCAATGTTGAACATTTCACTGCATCTCTGAGCCCGTTTCTTTGACTACTCAAATAGGGCTGATATCACCTTCATCACAAGATGTCATGACGATGAAATAAAAAGATACAACTGAAAGGGCTTTGCATACACACGCAAGGTCATCACCCCTGTCCTGGAGTCTCTATCAGCTTATTTCTCTGCACTATCTTTATAATTGCCACAGAAGCAAATGAGGTAGGCATTTTTGTAAATCTCTGATTCAGACACATCACAAAACTTTCATTCAATAATAAAAGTTGTTGTTTTTGTTGGATGCCATCGAGTCAATTCTGACTCACAGCAACCCCATGTGACAGAGCAGAACTGCCCCATAGGGTTTTCTTGGCTGTAATCTTTACAAAAGCAGATCACCAGGTCTTTCTCCTGCAGAGCTGCTGGTCTAAGCTTGAAGTGCCAACCTTTTAGTTAGCAGCCGAGCACTTTACTGTTGCATCACTAGGTATCCATAATAAAAAGTACTACTTATTAAACACAGTGTGCCATATACTATGCCAAGCGCTTTACCTGTATTATCTAATTTAATTCTCCAACAACTCTATAAGGCGGTTTCTTTTTATTACTCCCATTTTACAAATGAGAAAACTGAAGCTTAGAAGAATGTGAGATATCCCTATAACCATGCAATGAGTAAAAGTGGCTTCACAGCCCCTCACTCTCCTTCCTCCTCCCCTTCTTGATGCAACTTGAAGAGTAGAAACAAGAGAGGGAGCACATTTCTAAAATTCTCTAATATCATTTAATCTTGGAAAAAGATAAGTCATTGTGAATTATTAACTAACTGCTATTGTTAACACTTTTCAGTATAGTCTGCAGGTAGACTTTGCATTGATTCTTTTTGTGCACATAACAAGAATTTTCTTTACAGAGAGTAGTGAAAAATAAATCATAGCCTGAGCAAGAAAGTTAAGACTAATGGTCACACACATACCAGAACCAGCACAATTTATTACCACCCTTGGCCAAAGAGAAGGGACACATCCTGCCGACAGGAGATTAATAACATCATATTCACAGATACAAGATAAACCATTATCACCCCATAGGGCTGAATTTTCAATTTGGCTACATTTTCCAAAATAATTTTCTTTATCATTTCTAAAAAATTACCTTTTGAAATGCAAGTCAGAAAAATATAAAACACATTTAGAGTACACTAGAAGCTTACACAAGTGATTTAAGTAATAATGCTTAAATTTAGTGTGCACGAGAATTAGCTGGCATGATTTTTTTTAAATACTGAGTCCCCAGACCCCATCTGCAGAATTGCTGATTCACAGAACTCAGAACAAGCTAAGGAATCTGCATTTTAACAAGCTCCATAGTGGTTCTGATGCAAAGAGTTCCGAACTTTAATCTAAGAAGAAGAATTTGGTTAAAAGATAATCTTAAACCAGTCAGTGAATATATATATGACATATCTGTACTAAAATGAATAAATGCTGTATATATAAATTTGCACTTTCAAGACATCAGCAAGGAAAAGATGATATGGGTGGGGAAAAAATATCTCCTAATTAGAACAAAGGAAGGTCATGGGTATGGAAATGAAGCCTCTAATTTCTCCCCGAGAGAAAAATTTGCAGATAAAGTCTGGCTCTGGTAAAAAAGGAAGAGAAAACATAAAAGGGTCTACTTACCGAGAGCTGGTTACTCGTCATTGGCATATCACTAAAAGTCCATCAATATGTAATATCTTGAAGTTGTAGCAACTTTCAAAGGATCTGGAAAATCATTACAGACCCAGGAATCTTCCATCCTTAAAGACCTTAAGAAAAAGAAACTATTACATGTTTCTGCTCAAAGTACAATAAGAACCACAATCAACTAGGCAAAGGCTAAAACAGTTGACAATTTTAGGTGTTGCTCTAAATGTTACCTTTTAAGTATATATGTCATTAATAGTTTATATTTGATATTAGAATTAAATAAGTAATGTTTGCTACCATTCTAGAAAAAGCATGGATAGATAACATACTACCTCTCTCCTTTCTCAAACATTCACATTAGGGTAAAAGCCTAATTAAATGGTATAGCCAGGCACCACCCTGAACCTGATACTAGGTTCCAGAACTGCAGATCTCATGAAGAACACAAACAGCTCTGAAGATAAGTTGGCATATATTGCCTAGGATTGAAGATACAAAGCCTTTTTTTTTCTTGATGTGGGCACAGAAATGGCAAATGCTACCTGGTTTTTAAAGAGAAGTTACCATTGAAAATTTCATATCATTTAAAAATAAAAATCTTCCAGAGGAAAGTTAACATTTTTACATAAAAGTTTCAAGACTTACAGGAAACATCATATTTAATGGACAGGTTTCAGCAGAACTTCCAGACTAAGACAGAGTAGGAAGAAGGACCTGGTGATCTACTCCTCAAAAAACTGGCCAGTGAAAACTTTATGGAACATTGTCTGATATAGTGCCAGAAGATGAGCCTCTCACATTGGAAGGCATTCAAAATGCAACTGGGAGGAGGTGCCTCCTCAAAGTAGTCAACCTTAATGACATGATGCAGTCAAGCTTTCAAGATCTTCATTTGCTGATGTGGCATGACCCAAAATGAGCAAGAAACAGCTGCAAACATCCATTAGTAATCGGAACATGGAATGTACAAAGTATGAATCTAGGAAAACTGGAAGTTGTCAAAAATGAAATGGAACACCTGCATATCGATACCATAGGCATTAGTGAGCTGAAATGAACTGGTAGTGGCCATTTTGAATCAACCAATCATATGGTCTACTATGCCAGGAAAAACAAATTGAAGAGGAACAGTGTGACATTCACTGTCAAAAAGAACATTTCAAGATCTATCCTGAAGTACCACCCTGTCAGTGATAGGATAATATCCATACGCCTACTAGGAAGACCAACTATTATTCAAATTTACACACCAACCACTAATTCCAAAGATAAAGAAATTGAAGATTTTTACCAACTTTTGTAGTCAAATTCACCAAACATGCAATCACGACACATTGATAATTACTGGTAATCGGAATGCCAAAGTTGGAAACAAAGAAGGATCAGTAGTTGGAAAATAACGCCTTGGTGAAAGAAACAACGCCAGAGATCATGTGATAGAATTTTGCAAGACCAAAGACCTGTTCGTTGTAAACAACTTTTTTCAACAACATAAACAGCAGCTACACATGTGGACTCTGCCACATGGAATATACAGAAACAAAATTGACTACTGTATTTTCACACAGATAATGCGCGCCTTCTATGTTGTTTGCCAACTGCCCCCCCCCAAGGTATCTTTGTAAGTGCACTATGCTAATTTTCTACAGCAATATGTAATAAAAAAAAAAATGGCATAGCAGTGCTTATGAAAAGACCTCGTGGGGAAGGGCACAGTTGGCAAACAAATATAGAAGGTTTACCTGCATAAAAATATAGTACATCTGTGGAAAGAGACGACAGAGAAGCTCGATATCATCAGTCAGGACAAGGCAAGGGGCCAACTGTGGAACGGATCATCAACTGCTCATATGAAAGTTCAAGTTGAAGCTGAAGAAAATTAAAACAAGTCCACAAGAGCTAAAGAATGACCTTGAGTATATCCTGCCTGAATTTAGAGTTCTTCTCAAGAATAGACTTGATGACTGAACAGTAATGACCGAAGACCAGACAAGATGTGGGATAACATCAAGGACATTATACATGAAGAAAGCAAAAAGTCACTAAAAAGACAGGAAAGAAAGAAAAGACCAAAATGGATGTCAGAAAAGACTTTGAAACTTGCTCTTGAACACAGAGTAGCAAAAATGAAAGGGAGAAATGATGAAGTAAAAGAGCTGAACAGAAAATTTCAAAGGGCTGCTCAAGACGACAAGGAAAGTATTACAAAGAAATGTGCAAAGACCTGGAGTTAGAAAACCAAAAGGGAAGAACACACTTGGAATTTCTCAAGCTGAAAGAACTGAAGAGAAAATTCAACCCTCAAGTTGTAATACTGAAGGATTCTATGGGCAAAATATTGAACAATGCAAGAAGAATCCAAAGAAGATGGAAGGATATACATAGTCACTATACCAAAAAGAACTGGTCTATGTTCAATCATTTCAGGAGGTAGCATACGATCAAGACCAGTGGAATTGAAAGAAGTCGTCCAATCTTCACTTAGGCACTGGTGAAAAACAAGGTTCCAGGAATTGATGGAATACCAATTGAGATATTTCAACAAACAGGTACAATGCTGGAAACATTCACTTGTCTATGCCAAGAAATTTGGAAGACAGCTACCTGACCAACCAACTGGAAGAGATCCATATTTGTGCCCATTCCAAAGAAAAGTGATCCAACAGAATGTGGAAATTATTGAAAAATATCATTAGTATCATATGCAAGTAAAATTTTGCTGAAGATCACTCAAAAACAGTTGCAGCCAGATTCAGAAGAGGATGTGGAACAACGGATATCGTTGCTGATGTCAGATGGATCTTGGCTGAAAGCAGAGAATACCACAAAGATGTTTACCTATATTTTACTGACTATGCAAAGGCATTCAACTGTGTGAATCATAACACATTATGGATAACATTGAGAAGCATGGGAATTCCAAAACACTTAATTGTGCTCATGAGGAACCTGTACATAGATCAAGAAGTAGTTATTCAAATAGAACCAATCAGGAAAGGGGGTGTGCGTCAGGACTGTACCCTTTCATCATACTTATTCTATCTATATGCTGAGCAAATAATCTGAGAAGCTGGACTATATGAAGAAGTATGTGACATCAGGATTGGAGGAAGACTCTTTAACAACCTGCAATATGCAGATGACACAACCTTGTTCACTGAAAGTGAAGAGGACTTGAAGCACTTACTGGTGAAGATCAAAGACCACAGCCTTCAGTATGGATTACACCTCAACATAAAGAAGACAAAAATCCTCACAACCGGACCAATATGCAACATCCTGATAAACAGAGAAAAGACTGAAGTTGTCAAGGATTTCATCTGACTTGGATCCACAATCAATGCTCACGGAAGCAGCAGTCAAGAAACAAACAACAAACTGCATTGGGCAACTCTGCTGCAAAAGACTTCTTTAAAGTGTTTAAAAGCAAAGATGTCACTTTGAGGTCTAAGATGCGAATGACCCAAGCCACAGTATTTTCAATTGTCTCATATACGTGCAAAAGCTGGACAATGAATAAGGAAGACCCACGAAGAATAGCTGCCTCTCATTTATGGTGTTGGCTAAGAATATTGAATATACCACAGACTGCCAGAAGAAGGAACAAATCTGTCTTGGAAGAAGTACAGCCAGAATGCTCCTTAGAAGAGAGGATAGCAAGACTTCATCTTACACATACTTTGGCTGTGTTAGGAGGGACCATTCACTAGAGAAGGGTATCGTGCTTGGTAAAGTAGAGGGTCAGTGAAAAACAGGAAGACCCTCAAGGAGATGGATTAACACAGTGGCTACAACAGTGGCCTCAAACACAGCAATGATTGTGAGGGTGGTGCAGCACCAGGCAGCGTTTTGTTCTGTCGTGTATGGGGTTGCTGTGAGTCGGTGGCACCTAACAACATTCTCTAAAAGACACGTACAGAAATGTTAGTAGCAGCTTTGTTACTTTCAGCAAAAAGTTGTGGACTTTTCATACAAGAGAATACACCTATCAAAGAGAATTATCAAACTATTGTTACATGCAACAATAGGGCTACATCTCACAAACATAATGTTCAGCTAACAAAGACAGAAAAGTACCTTCTCTAAGATTACATTTCTACAAATTTCAAAAACAGGCAAAACTACTCTTTGGCTTAGAAGTCAGGTTACTTTGGGGCCTGTAGAGACTGGGAGTTTATAGCAGGGGGCCCTCTGGGCTTTGGTCTATTTTTTGTTCTGAGCACAGGTGTCCTCACTTTGTGAAAACTGACTGAGCTGTTCTGTTATGGACTGTGTACTTTTCTGTATGTATGTTATACTTCAATAAAGCATTTATTTTTAAAAATTCCCAAAGCATTTTCCCAAAAGAGAAACATTGACTTTTCTTTGCCCACAACACGAGGGATCCCAAGACCCCCTAGTTCTGCTATGAAGTCAACTAAACCATTGCACCGTCACAAATGTCAGATGTCTCCAGACGCAACTTTCATAAGACTGATTTATGAGCAAGATTCAACTGAACCACTTTTAAGTATTTTTTTCTCATTCTTGCTGGCTTTCTCTTTTGCTATTCTGTTAAGTTTGTGTCTTGCTTTCTCTTTTCTTAACATGGTTCTGATGCTGATGAGAACTGACTTGGTTGGATCTCAGAATTTCATTTCCATTTCTTAATTTGAATGGCAGCTAAAACACAACTGCAGAAAGGCAATCTGTCAGCCAAATCTATCAATTTAAAAAGAAATTATTTAGACGCTAACTCATTTCCAAGAAGCCCTGCTGGCTCAACGGTTAAGCACTCAGCTGCTAACTGGAAAGGCTAGCAGTTCAAACCCACCCAGCCGCTCCTCGCTCCTCGGGAGAAGGATGCAGTACTCTGCTTCCATAAAGATTACAGCCTTGAAAACCCTATGGGGCAGTTCTACTCTGTCCTATAGGGTCGCTATGAGTTACAATTGACTTGATGGCAACAAGTTAAGTTTTATGGGGAAGGTGCGGGGGGGTGGGGTGTTTTATTTTGATTTCTGCATTTCTATGTTAAATTTCCATTGAGTTTTACTCTGTAATTTTAGCATTTTGCAAAGGAAGAAGTATTTATGAATTTCTACTGTAAATCAGAATAACAGCTGGATATTTGTCCCTTTATTCTTGATATTCCATTTTCAAGGTCAAAAACAGCATTAATTCACTTGCGTGTTTTATTAAATGTTACGGTGATGTTCCAAATTCCCCTTTGCCTTAACTGTAACTCTTTTTCCACTTTTGATTAGTCTACTCTATCAGAAAGAATTAGAATTTAGTTATTGACTTTTCCAAAGGGCACAGTAATGAATATATAAAGCAATTAGATGGTGGATAATCACTGAAGCACAATCAGCTGTGCAAAGGACTTTCTACTGGGATTTTTAAACTTTCTCTATGATTAAGCTATAGTAAAGAGCAACATCTAGCAGAATTTCTAATTCCTATCATTTCTAAACTGCTTAAGCAATTTTTTATTATTATTGCACTATCCAGACTTAAGTCTCTATTTTTTGACACTTAGCAAAATTAATCCATAAGTGAAATGCTCTAAGTTATCTTCTTTCAAAGATTATGCAATTCTGAGACTAAATATTTTTTATACCAAGATAAAAACAGATACTGTAATTTTTACACAAATAACACGTGCCTTCTATGTTTGTTTGCCAACCTCGCCCTCACCCCACAAAGTATTTTTATAAGCACCGCTATGCCATTTTTTTTTACATGTTGCTGTAAAAAGAAAATTAGCATAGCATGCTTACAAAAGTACCTGGTGGTGAGGGGAGGGCTTGGCTGGCAAACAAACGTAGAAGGCCCATGTTATTTGCATAAAAATACACTACCTGGAGAAGAAAAACTAATTTAAGTCACAGCTTATAATTTCATTCAGAAAAATGGAAAAAGAACATTTCTGATTTAAAACAGTGGTGAATATTTAATTCTCTCCCAATACCAAAAAATTGTTACCAATGAAAATGTGAATATCTGCAATGCATTGAGAGTACAATAAAAGAATTATAAAATCATAAGCAAATAAAAAAATATATTTACATGAAAACAACTATTTTATTACTGACAATTGGGTGAAGAACAAAAAAACTTGCAAGTCTGTGGATTCCTTTGGAAGTGACAGTGGCCTAACGTAAACTTTTTTTTCTCTTAAGTGTTAGTGAGTACTATGGCAGCTCTCCATCTGTTTCCCACTATTTTTACAGGCTTTTTAAATTAAGTTTACATATGTCAATGTTCCAAGACTATCTTCATGTTTGCATAAACCATATGGCTATTTGACAAAGTTGGTGATGCCAATAACATTAGAGAAATGTTTAAATGTCACATCTGTTGTTTAAGAAAAAAATGGGGATAAGATGGGAATAAAATTTGGGGTGGAAGCACTATTTCTACAAGACAATCTGTAATCAAAACCTACAAGCTTCTCTTAAGTTTCTGGATCAGAAACTGATTTAAATTCCAAGAAGGAAATAATCTATACTGAATATTCTTAAGTTTATGCACTACTTAAAAATCTATAAGAAATACTCAAGCTTCCCAGTGCACCTTTATATTAGCAGTCTTCACTATATAAATTATGCAAGTTATACCAAGGAAAATGTAACAGATTCTACTTAAAAATCAAAACTTACTAAAAGGCAGATGGAATATGTAAGTCTAACAAATTTGAAACTTCTTTTCTCTATATACAATGTTACTAGAGAACCACTTTAGAAATAATTAGGTCCAGGAGAAGTATCCTGATGTTTTTAAAAAAAGGTAAACTTTCACCCAAGATTTATTCTTCAGTCATATTTGATAGACCTCCAGCTACAGGTCTCACAGAGAGGAAAAAAAAAAGCCAACCAGAATCCTTAACCCTTAACCATGGAAACTTTGGTCCTAAGAAAGGCAACTGTATATGAATACAAAAAACTAAAACCAAACCCATTGCCATCAAGCTGATTCCAACTAACAGTGACCCTACAGGACAGAGAAGAACCACCCCCATAGGGCTTCCAAGGCTGTAATCTTTACAGAAGCAGATTGCTGCATCTTTCTCCTGCAGAGCAGCTGGTGGGTTTGAACTGCTGACCTTTTGGTTAGCAGCCAAGTGCTTAACCACTGTGACACCATGACTCCTTATTAATGGTTCCGTGCCCACAAAAAGGAAACCCTGGTGGCATAGGTTAAGAGTTATGGCTGCTAATCAAAAGGTCAGCAGTTCAAATCCACCAGGCGCTCCTTGGAAACCCTATAGGGCAGTTCTACTCTGTCCTACAGGGTCGCTATGAGTCAGAATCGACTTGACAACAACAGGTTTGGTTTTTCTTTGGTACATAAAAAGCATTAATTTTAAGAAGACCTTCTTGAAGATGCAGAAATAGATTTTCATGACATTGTTAAATGGATTGTTTCCTCCTACCCGCCCCCCCCCGCCCCCCACCAAATAGTCTTAGATGTCTTAGATGTCTGGAAGAGCTGGACAGAGCTCACCTGTTATCATCTCCTCTGCCACTCTAATCTCCCTCATGCCCCAAATCTCCACTATTTACTTTCTTCAGCATAGGTCAGTGAAGCTCCAATAGAAACACCTATATCTGAGAGAGGCAAGTCATTACTTCTGGGCTCAACTGTGAGGAAATGGGACAAGTATGTTTTCATAGCACAGAATGGCAGTGTCACTATTGGGACTCTACCTAGAAAGAGCAGACTGGAGTGAGCAAATAGAGAGGAAGACTTGTTAAAAGTTTGGACAGGTAAGTGAAATAGGTCACACACAAAAGGACAAATAGTGTACGATCCCACTTACATGACATATTTAGAATAGGCAAATGAATAGAGATAAAACTCAGAGGTTACCAGAGGCTAGGAGAAGTGGGGAGTTATTGCTTAAAGAGTGCTGAGTTTCTGTTGTGTTGTTGAAAAACTATTGTAAATGGGTAGTGGTAATGGTTGCACATGGTGAGTATAATTAATGTCACTGAATAGTATATATAAAAATTGTTAAAATGACAAAAAAAATTGTTCTATGCATTTTACCATAATAAAATCATTTTTAAAAATAATAAAACAGGTGGGGAGAGGCCAAGATGGCAGAGTAGGCAGACGCTTCCTGTGGTCCCTCTTACAACAAAGGCATGAAAAAACAAATGAATCAATTATATATGACAGTCTAGGAGCCCTGAACATTAAAGGCAAAGTTGAGGAATCAGACTGAGTGGCAGAGTGAGGGAGAGACAGTTCGGAAGCAGCAAGAAGTTGCCAGACCTGACACGGCAGGAAGTAGTACCCTGCAGGCTGGATCGGCTGGCGTGTATGCGGAGGCAAGCAGTGGCATTCGGGATACATTTTCCACATCAAAAGAGACCAAGCGGCAGAGAGTCTACTCAAGCCTCCAGAACCAGTGAAAAGTGGAACTCAATCAGCAAAAGGTAAGTACACGCATCTAACTCACCTTGCGGATCAAAAAACACCCCGTTTGGGAAGAACCTCTCTGCCATTTACCTGCCTTCTCCCCACTATGCACCAGGTCCCAGGCCAGCTTCAGTGATTGCCGTTTCCCCTGGACCAGAAGTAGGACCCATCACACACCCTGAGCCATTCTCCCAGCCTTAGAGTGGGAAAAAATCAACAAACGGGAAAAAATAATCTGCCCACTCCCCGAAGTTGAGAACTCAGGGCAGGCAAAGTTCCTTTGCCTAGGCACAGGCATAAGGTGTCTATGAACTTTGAATGCCTTTCACTCCTGCATAGACCTGTATGGGTCCATTTCAATAGCCTAGGCCCACATTACCATAATACAACAGGGTATATACTAAAGCCTAACTTCAACTGTTTTAGCTATATGGTGGAGTGGCAGGTTCATGACATTTCACACTGCTAAGCCCATTAAGAAGGGTCCTCACCTACCCACATCAAGGGACTCAGGACTGGTGTACCCACTCACGCCAGCTAGCCACCTGCAACAGGGGTCCAAGAATAAGTGATGCCTCCCAGTCCTACAACCCACAGTATTGGGTGCCCATAGACTGACTGCAAAACCCACCCACCTACACACTCTAGGGAACAGGGACATGATTTCCTCCCAGACACTCAGGGGCAGCTGTCAGCCCCCTGCCTTGCTCCAGCACGTGACCCTCTACCACAGCCAGATACCTGTGCATACTCCAATCACCCCTGCCCGTCCAGGACTGTAGGTGAGAGCCTACACCACATAATTGGTGACCCACTACCTGGACACCTGAGCTGAATCCATACAAGAAAAGAAAAAAGACTCCTGGGCTCACACACCTAGTAACAGCTCTAACCACCTGGTGACTGGATGTTAGAACTTCAAAGGTGCCAATAATCAAACTAGCTCACACAAGCAGCCTATTTGGGCATATCAAAACAAAACAAGAAGCTAAGACACAGTAATCAAATATAAAATAAACGAACATAATAACTTACCGATGGCTCGGAGAAAACAGTCAATATCAAATCACATAAAGAGGCAGATCATGATGGCTTCAGCAAGCTCCCATAACAAGAATCAAGAAATCTTCCAGATGAAGATAACTTCTTGGATTTACCAGAGGTAGAATACAAAAGATTAATACACAAAACTCTTCAAGAAATCAGGAAGGAGATCAGGCAAAACACAGAACAAGAAAAGGAACACACAGACAAAACAACAGAGGAACTTAAGAAGATCAGAGAAGAGCATAATGACAAATTTAACAGGCTACAAGAATCCACAGGGAGACAACAAACAGAAATCCAGAAGATAAACAATAAAATTTAAGAATTAGACAACTCAATAGAAAGTCATAGGAGCAGAATCGAGGCAACGGAAGTCAGAATTACTGAGGTTGAACATAAAGCACTCGACACCAACTTACTTGAGGAAAAATCAGATATCAGAATTTTTTTAAAAAATGAAGACACTCTAAGAATTATGTGGGATTCTATCAAGAGGAATAGCCTGCCAGTGATTGGAGTACCAGAACAGGGGGGTGGGTAACAGAAAATACAGAGAGAATTGTTGAAGATTAGCTGGCAGAAAACTTCCCTGATATTGTGAAAGATGAGAAGATATCTATCCGAGATGCTTATCAAACTTTACAAAAGGTATATCCCAAACAAAAGTCATCAAGACATATTCTAATTGAATTTGCCAAAACCAAAGATACAGAGAGAATTTTAAGAGCAGCTAGGGATAAACAAAAAGTCACCTACAAAGGAGAGTCAGTAAGAATAAGCTCAGACTACTCAGCAAAAACCAGGCAAGAAGGCAATGGAATAACATATATAAAGACTTGAAGGAAAAAAATTGCCAGCCAAGAGTTATATATATACCAAAACTGTCTCACAAATATGATGGCGAAATTAGGGCATTTTCAGATAAACAGAAGTTTAGGAAATTTTCAAAAACCAAACCAAAATTACGAGGAATAGTAAAAGGAGTCCTGCAGTTAGAAAATCAATAACATCAGATAACAACCCAAAAATAAAACAGAGGACAGAACAACCAGATATCAACCCAGATAGGGAAGTCACAAAAATAAATCAAAGCCAAAACACTGTAAATGGGGAAACAGTGGGGTCAATATGTAAAAGATGACAATATTTAAAAAAAAAAAAAAAAAGGACTAAAAAACTGTAGTCATAGATCTTTCCTGTGGAGAGGAAGTCAAGGCTATATAAAGAAATAAAAGATTGGTTTAAACTTAGAAAAATAGAGGCAAATATTAAGGTAATCACAAAGGAAACTAACAATCCTACAAGTCAAAATAAAAAAAAAAAACTAGAAAAATATAAAGACTCAGCAAACACAAAATCAACAACAATGAAAAAGCTGAACAGGAAATATGTATAAAAAACAACTCAGCACAGAAAATTAAGTGGAACAAAGAAACTGGGAACAATACACAAAAAAAGACATTAAAATGACAGCACTGAATTCAAATCTTATCAATAATTATGCTGAATATAAATGGATTAAATGCACCAATAAAGAGACAGAGAGTGGCAAAATAGATTTAAAAAAAAAACACAATCCGTCTATATGCTGCCTACAAGAGACATACCTTAGACTTAAAGACACAAACAAACTAAAACTCAAAGCATGGAAAAAAATATATCAAGCAAACAACACTCAAAAAAGAGCAGGAGTGGCAATATTAATCTCTGACAAAATAGGCTTTAAAGTAAAATCCACCACAAAGGATAAGGAAGGACACTATATCAGGATTAAAGAGTCAATACACCAGGAGGACATAATCATAATAAATATTTATGCACCCAATGACAGGGCTCCAAAACACATAAAACAAACTCCAACAGCATTGAAAAGAGAGAGAGAGACAGCTCCACAATAATGGAGGAGACTTCAACACACCACTTTCAGTGAAGGACAGAACAATCTGAAAGAAGCTCAATAAAGACATGGAAGATTAGATGCTAGTCAATCAACTTGATCTCATAGACATATACCAAACACTCCACCCAACAGCAGCCAAGTATATTTTCTTTTCCAATGCACATGGAACAGTCTCCAGAATAGACCACATATTAGGCCATAAAGCAAGCCTTCACAGAATCCAAAGCATCAAAATATTACAAAGCCTTTTATCTGACCATAAAGCCATAAAAGTAGAAATCACTAACAGAAAAAGCAATGAAAACAAATCAAACACATGGAAATTGAACAACACCTTGCTCAAAAACTACTGGGTTACAGACGAAATTAACACCCAAATAAAGAAATTCACAGAATCAAATGAGAATGAAAATACGTCCTACCAGAAACTTTGGAACACAGCAAAAGCAGCACTCATAGGTCAATTTATAGCAAAAAACGCACACATCCAAAAAGAAGAAAGGGACAAAATCAAAACATTAACTAGAAAGAGAGCAGCAAAAGAAGCCCTTGGGCACCAGCAGAAAGCAAATAATAAGAATTAGAGCAGAATTAAATGAAATAGAAAATAGAAAAGCAACTGAAAGAGTTAACAAGACCAAAAGCTTCTTCTTTGAAAAGATCAACAAAATCAATAAACCAATGGCCAAACTAACAAAAGGAAAACAGGAGAGGAAGCACATAACCCTAATAAGAAATGAGATGGGCACTACCACAACAGACTCAACTGAAATTAAAAGAATCAAAACAGAATACTATGAAAAATTGTACTCTAACAAACTTGAAAACCTAGAGGAAATGGACAAATTTCTAGAAACACACAACCTACCTAAATTAACACAAACAGGGGTGGAACAACTAAATAAACCCATAACAAAAGCAGAGATTGAAAAGGTAATTAAAAAACTCCTAACAAAAAAAAAAAGCCCTGGCCCTGACAGTTTCAATGGAGAATTCTACCAAACTTTCAGAGAAGAGTTAACACCAGTACTACTAAAGGTATTTCAGAGCATAGAAAAGGATGAAATACTCCCAAACTCGTTCTATGAAGCCAGCATAACCCTGATACCAAAATGAAGTAAAGACACCACCAAAAAAGAAAATTACAGACCAATATACCTCATGAACACAGACACAAAAATCCTCAACAAAATTCTAGCCAAGAGAATTCTACAACATATCCAAAAAATAATTCACCATGACCAAGTGGGATTCATACCAGGTATGCAGGGATGGTTCAACATTAGAAAGACAATCAGTGTAGTCTATCACATCAATAAAACGAAAGATAAGAACCATATGATCTTATCAATTGATGCAGAAAAGACATGTGACAAAGTCCAACACCCATTCATGATAAAAAAACTCAGCAAAAGCGGAATAGAAGGGAAACTCTTCAACATAATAGAGGACATTTACACAAAGCCAACAGCCAACATCATCCTAAATGAAGACAGTCTAAAAGTATTCCCTTTGAGAACAGGAACCAGACAAGGATGCCTTTTATCACCACTCTTATTCAACATTGTGCTGGAGGTCCTACCCAGAGTAATTAGGCTAGAAAAAGAAATAAAAGGCATCCAAATTCGTAGGGAAGATGTCAAAGTATCTCTGTTTGCAGATGATATGACCTTACACACAGAAAACTCCAAAGAATCTACAAGAAAACTACTAGAACTAATAGAAGATTTCAGCAAAGTATCAGGATACAAGATAAACATACAAAAACCAGTTGGATTCCTCCACACCAACAAAGAGAATTTCGAAGAGGAACTCACCAAATCAGTATCATTTACGATAGCCCCCAAGAAGATAAAATACTTAGGAATAAATCTAACCAGAGACATAAAAGACCTATACAAAGAAAACTTCAAGACATTACTGCAAGAAACCAAAAGAGAGCTGCATAAGTGGCACCTTGCTCATGGACAGAAAACTCAACATTGTGAAAATGTCTATTCTACCCAAAGCAGTCTACAGATACAATGCAATCCCAATCCAAATTCCAACAGCATTTTTTAATGAGATGGAGAAACAAATCACCAACTTCATATGGAAAGGGAAGAGGCCCCGGACAAGTAAAGCATTACTGAAGAGGACGGACAAAGTGGAAAGCCTCATACTACCTGATTTTAGAACCTATTATACTGCCACAGTAGTCAAAACAGCCTGGTACTGATACAACAGATACGCAGCCAATGGAACAGAATTGAGAATCAAGATGTAAATTCATCCACTTATGAGCAGCTGATATTTAACAAAGGCCTCAAGTCCATTAATTGGGGAAAAGACAGTTTCCTTAACAAATGGTGCTGGCATAACTGGATGTCCCTCTGAAAAAAACTGAAACAAGACCCATACCTCACACCATGCACAAAAAGTAACTCAAAATGTATCAAAGACCTAAATATAAAATCTAAAATGATAAAGATCATGGAAGAAAAATAGGGACAACACTAGGAGCCCTAATACAAACCATAAACAGAATACAAACCATAAGGACCAATGCACAAACACCAGAAGAGAAACTAGATAACTGGGAGCACCTAAAAATCAAACACTTGTGCTCATCAAAAGACTTCATCAAAAGAGTCAAAACCTACAGGCTGAGAGAAAATTTTTGCCTACGATAAATCTGATCAGGGTCTGATCTCTAAAATCTACAAGATACGGCAAAACCTCAACATCAAAAAGACAAATCAAAAAATGAGCCAGGGATATGAACAGGCACTTCACCAAGTAAGACCTTCAGGCGGCTAACAGACACATGAGGAAATGCTCACGATCATTAGCTATTATAGAAATGCAAATCAAAACTACAATGAGATACCATCTCACCCCAACAAGGCTAGCATTAATCCAAAAATATACGAAATAATAAATGTTAGGTTGTGGAGAAACTGGAACACTTATACACTGTTGGTGGGAACGTAAAATCATACAATCACTTTGGAAATTGATTTGGCACTTCCTTAAAAAGGTAGAAACAGAAGTACCCACTCCTTGGAATATATCCTAGCGAATTAAGAGCCGTCACACGAATAGATAAATGCACAACCATGTTCATTGCAGCACTGTTCACAATAGCAAAAAGATGAAAACAATGCAGGTAGCCATCGCTGGATGAATGGATAAACAAATCATAGTACATTCACACAATGAATACTACACAACGATAAAGAAAAACAATGAATCCATGAAACGTAACATGGAGGAATCCGGAAGGCATTATGCTGAATGAATTTAGTCAGTCGCAAAAGGACAAATATTGTATAAGACCACTATTATAAGAACTAAAGAAAAGGTTCAAACACAGAAGAAAACATTCTTTGATGGTTATGACAGTGGGGAGCGAGGGAGAGGGGTATTCACTAACCAGACAGCAGACAAGAATTATCTCAGGTGAAGGGAAGGACAACACATACTACAGGGCAAGTCAGCACAACTGGACTAAACCAAAGCTGTTTCCTGAATACAACCAAACACTTCAAGGGACAGAGTAGCAGGGGTGGGGTCTGGGGACCATGCATTCCAAGGACATCTAGGTCAACTGGCATAACAAAGTTTTTTAAGAAAATTTTCTGCATCCCACTTTGGTGAGTGGCATCTGGGGTCTTAAAAGCTAGTGAGCAGCCATCTGAGATGCATCAATTGGTCCAAACCCACCTGGAGCAAAGGAGAATGAACAACACCAAAGACACAAGGGAAGTATTAGCCCAAGAGACAGAAAGGGCCACATAAACCAGAGACTGCATCATCCTGAGACCAGAAGAACTAGATGGTGCCTGGCTACTACCAATGACCACCCTGACAGGGAACACAACAGAGAGTCCCTGATGGAGCAGGAGAAAAGTGGGGTCCAGAATTCAAATTCTAGTAAAAAGACCAGACTTAATGGTTTGATTGAGACTGGAGGAACCCTGGAAGACATGACCCCTGGACTCCCTGTTAGCCCAAAACTAGAACCATTCTGGAGGCCAACTCTTCAGACAAAGATTAGACTGGACCATGGGACGTAAAATGCTTCTCGTGAGGAGCGTGTGGCTTCCTTAGCTCAAGTAGAAACAAGAGACTAAATGGGCAGCTCCTGTCCAGAGGCAAGATGAGAAGGCAGAGATGGTCAGGAGGTGGTTGAATAGACAAGGGATATCTGGGGTGGAGAGGAGGAGTGTGCTTTCACAGTATAGGAAGAGCAACTAGGGTTACATAACAATATATGTACAAATTTCTGTATGAGAGACTAACTGGAATTGTGAACTTTCACTTAAAGAACAACATTTAAAAAAAAAAGACCAGACTTAATGGTCTGACTGAGACTGGAGGGACTCCAGAAGACATGGCCTCCGGACCCTCTGTTAGCCCAGAACTAAAACCATTCCTGAATCCATCTCTTCATAGATTATACTGGACAATAAGACATAAAATGATACTCGTGAAGACAGCGTTTCTTAGCTCAAGTAGATACACGAGACTAAATGGGCAGCTCCTGTACGGATGTGAGATGAGAAGGCAAAAAGGGACAGGAGCTGGTTGAATGGACATGGGAAATCTGGAGTGGAAAGGAAGAGTGTGTTGTCACATTATAGGGAGAGCAACTAGGGTCACATAACAACGTGTGTATAAATTTTTGTATGAGTAACTTACTTAAACTGTAAATTTTCACTTAAATCACAATAAAATAATAATAATAATAAACCACTGAGACATGAAACAAAAATTTGGGCAGAAAGTGTCACGCGCACATTAGTTATCTGGAACAGGCACAAACATGGAAGGACAAAGGCAAATTTAACCCATCCTGAGTTTGTTCATGTTTAGGCCTGCCCTAACGCAAAACAAAAAAACAAAACCAGACCTGTCGCCATCGAGTCTATTCTGACTCATAGTGACCCTACAGAATAGAGTAGAACTATCCCCATAGGGTTTCCAAGGAGCGGCTGGTGGATTGGAACTGCCGACCTTTTGGTTAGCAGCTGAGCTCTTAACCACTGTGTCACCGGGGCCCTAATGCAGTGAAACTGAATTTTGTTTGGATCTCAGATCCCTTTGAGATGATTATAGAAAGCTATAGACCTCTTCCCCAAAATTTCCTCTTAAATCCAGGACTACAATATTTGCATTAATTTCCTGGCTTTTAAGGCCCTTCTGAAGCACCAGGTTCAGAGTTTCTGATTTAAAGGATCCCCAGTTACCTATGGTAACTCAGAAAGACAGGGCTTACCTGACGAGGTAGGACCTCTCCAGAAAGTCAGGACAATGGTGTCAAATATTCAATGTAACCAACAGGATTTCATATCTACAACTCAGAATGCCTATTGCTACTGAACTTTTTAATAAGGAAAAAAATCAGTGTACAGTATTTGTAATCTTGTCAGTTATCAATTGCCATTCTCTATCCTGCTTTATGGGATAGAAGATATCTGTATCAGCGCTTCAAAATTATCTAAGGCAACTGTGATTACAGAAATAATGAGTCTGTACCATTAATAGTATGTACATTCTAGCTGTAACTTCTTCCAAGAGAGCTTTGTTCATTCTTCTGGCAGTCCACGGTATATTCAATATTCTTCACCAACACTTTAATTCAAAGGCATCAATTCTCCTTAGGTCTTTCTTATTCATTGTTCAGCTTTCGCATGCATACGAGGCGAATAAAAACACCATGGCTTGGGTCAGGCTCACCTTAGTCCTTAAAGGGATATCTTTGCTTTTTAACACTTTAAAAAAATCTCTTGCAGCAGATTTGCCCAGTGCAATGTGTCATTTGATTTCCTGACTGCTGCTTCCATGGGGATTGATTGTGAATCCCAGTAAAATGAAATCCTTAACAACTTCAGTATTCTCTCTGTTTATCATGATGTTGCTTATTGGTCCAGTTGTGTGGATTTTTGTTTTCTTTATGTTAATGTGTAATCCATACTGAAGGCTGTGGTCTTTAATCTTCATCAGTAAGTGTTTCAAGTCCTCTTCACTTTCAGCAAGCCAAGGTTGTGTCATCTGCATATTGCAGGTTAATGAGTCTTCCTTCCGTCCTGCTGCCGTGTTCTTCTTCATATAGTCCAGCTTCTTGGATTATGTGCTCAGCATACAGATTGAATAAGTATAGTGAAAGGCTACCACCCTGGTGCACATGTAAAAAAAATCTGGCATAGTGATACTTACGAAAATACCTGGTGGAGGGAGGCACAGTTGGCAAACAAATGTACAAAACACGCATTATTTGCATAAAAATACGGTATTTACAACAGAAAAAGACTAGCTGCTGAGGTTGCTTATATACAGCGAGACACCTCATGGGGTCTGGTTCCTTGGTTTGGAGGTTTAGGGTTATGGGTTTAAGGGACATCCCAGTTAACTGGCCTAATATTGTATTTAGTGCTTTTATTCTACCTCCTACTTCGTTGTTCAGTGCCTGGGATCTTAAAAGCTTTCAAGCGGCCATTCGAGAAACAACTGGTCTCTTTACGCCTGGAGCAAGAGACAAAAAAGGAGTCAGGGACAGGATGAGAAAATGGAATGTGTTAAAACATTTAGAGTTTATCCTATACTGTTCCCTTTAGGTCCACCTCCTCATTAATAATTATTATATTATCAGCTCATATTTATTGAGTTCTAAATACAAGTCAGTATAGTGCTAAGTATTTTATATATATCATTTTAATTATGTCTCACAACAACATTAGAAATTAGCTATAATTGTTCTGATTCCACAAAGAAGGAAACTGAAGTTCAAACACATTAAGCAGCTTAACCTCATTTGAAAACAACCTGAATCCCTTTATCTAAATTCACATTGTACTTTTAGTCTGCATTATCTAAAGTTTGACATTTATTTATTGTCTTCCTGATCACTCTGGCCACTAAACTGAGGGACAAATTTGTGCAAATATTCTTTATTTTTTCCTATAGCACCTTGTACAGATCTGGGAAGAGCGTGTTTGAAAATTCCAGCATAAAAGTCAGTTGAATAGATTCATACGAAGTCTGTTTTGTTTTGTTTTGTTTTGTTTAATATGATCCACTATAGCTTTGCACTGAAATACATGTCAGCATTATCCATTTTTATAATAGTTCTTGTAACCTCAAAGTCCTGTGTCTCTATTATCTACCTATCATGACCAGGCTGATGCTTCACAACTGAGGTGAATCAATCTGTGAATTAGGACCAGCCCCCGCCTCCACCTCAATGGATGAGGACATACCGAGTACACTGCTAATACTCAGTGAATGTCAAGTGACAACTTTAGTGCATCACTATTCAATCTTTTTTGAAGCTCTTCATTATGTGGGGCACAGTAATGACGCTGGAAGGTGTTTTATCCATCTGTCATATTTTGGAATTGTCTAGAATCCATTAGTAGCAACCAAGAGGACTTCAGAAGCTCCTAGATCAAATATTGCTGATGAATCCTTGCTTCACTACTTACTGTGTGACCCTGAGGAAGTTTCTTAAACTCCCTGTGAGTCAGGCTCCTCGTGTTTACAATGAAATATTACGTGCCTCAAAAAGGTATTAAGATATTTTTTAAAATATGTAAGAAATGTTTAGACTAGTACTCAATACACACAGCACACCCAATAGCTTTTAGCAATTATTACTGTGATTAATGCTAAGTAATAATAATTGACTCTAAAATTAGCATTCTAAACCAGTATACATTGCAAATACGGACTACTTTCAGTTTTGACATTTCGTGGGTTCAACATCCATGCATTTAACTCCGTTTGAAGTCTCATGACTTATTTGTAGTATCTAATTTTGAAAAGAAAAGAATTAAATTGAGTGCAAGGTGAATATGGTTTTAGTGAGTATCTCTGGACAATGACCCAAAATGTACAGCTCAACATGGCTTCCTGTAGTCTGACCTATTAGGGTTATTCTTGTTAAGTAATAAACGTCTTTGATTTTCTGTGGAAAATGCTCTCTCACTTCTTTAACAAAGCTGGCTGCTGATGTAAGAAAAGATAAAGTAAATAAATCTAAGAAAAAGATGGTTGGAAGCCAGAAATGTGAGTTTTGGATAAATTAAAGAGTGAAATGTTGAATTCAGCAAAAGTTGGGATATATGATGTAAAGTTCACCGTATGCTCTATATAAAAACAAGAAAAAGCAAGTCTTGGGATTGTTTCAAGAAGCATTCCAACCAAATCCAAAAATTGCTTGTATATGAGAAATTAAGCTGCGCTAAAAATGAAAAAGGGAGTTAACTTGCAGAATGAAGAGATGCATTAAAAATAAAAACAATAGATGACTCTTGGGGGTAAATGTGACAAGAGAAAAAGCCAGGAGCTTGTTTAAAAAAAAATCTAGAGAAGCACTAGAGAGTAAGGGCACTGGACTGACCTGTGCTGTGAATACAGGTAGATTCAAAGTGTTAACAAAGCATTTTTTCCCCAGAATATGAAGTAAACATGAGATACAGCATTAATCGAATGTGTTGCTACAGAAGCATTTTTCTCCAGCACCAAAGAACACACTGGGCTGTGTATTTCAACACATATTCAGTGCAGACCAAAAAAAAAAAAAAAATCACAATCACATGAAAAGAGAATAATATTTTTAGATACGAAAACCAATGTATTTTCACACCAAAAATCTCTCTTTCCCAGTTATCCAAAGATTTTCCCTCCCATTGAATAAATGTCATTAATTACTTTTAAAAAGTCAACTTTAAGTTGTAGGTTATATTTGAATACACCTGAGACAAAGGCTTTTCTTTCAGGGAAATGAATGAGTTTTTAAATCTTAAAATCCTTCCCTTTGCTATTAAAACCAAGTCTGAAGCTCTGAGTACAGATTTTATTATAAGACATAAAGCAGAGAGGATGCAAGTTATGACATCAAAGCAGCTTTACATTGCCTAGAAAAGGAAATAAAAATTCAAGTAGCAGGTAGGAGGTAGAAAGAATTGGAAGGGTAAAGATTAGGGCAACATGTTGCCTGGGACCTCAAGAAAAGAACTCAGGGCTCACTTCCAATCTCCTAGGCCACAACATGATAGAAACTCTTTAAAAAATCCCAGATAGTGGAGGGAAAATTCAAGAAAATCCAGACGGCACCTTCACTTTCCCATCATGCCCAACAAGGTAGAGGCAGGTAGAACAGGCTTGTTAGAGAGAGGGTGTATCTAGTTAGATAGGCCACAGACAGCTCTTCTAATTGCCCACTGCTTGTGCATGGCTTGGTAAAAACCCTAAAACCTGCACAACCTCCTTGGGGAACATGGAAATTCTGAAAGAAGTTAACAGACTTGTTAGAGGATATTGTTTTTAAAAAACAGGCATAATAACGACTCTCACAAAATACAAAGTGAACATGTATCAAAGATTTTATTCAACTCATTCATTAATGAGGGAACCACTAAGAAGTTACAACCAGTTCAAAGGAGAATTCAAAGAGGATAGATATGAATGGTGTATAAACTTACAAATACATGCAAAATGGATTTGTCTCTAGAGCAGTTATCTACTGCATTCCACTGGGTATAATTAATTTGCATTTCTATGGACAAGAATCATCTGCATCATTATTAGTTCTACAACTAATATAACTGTAAAATAGCTCAGACAATAACACGTGCAGAGTCCACCTAGAATCAGATAACCAGAAGGATATTCAGACTATGCCTTGTTTTCCACTGAAGACACCCATTCATCTTTTGATACAGTTCAAAATCTTTCACAACGACCGGAAGAAGCCTGAGCTCTGGAAAAGAAGGCAGAGATCTCACCTCCAGAGGAAATGGCAGATCCCATTGGCATAAGCAGTGGAAGTCAGGAAAATACCCAGTAACAGGACACAAATAGCCACCATGAGGGACATCTGAGCACAGGATTCCCGATTACCAGAATGGGATGAGGGGTCAGTTGGTGGTGGCCAGCAAGGGCCCAGATGACAAAGGCCCCTTCTCTAATTCCTCATCGGGATACTAAGCTTCTGCTTAAATCCAGACACCATCCTGGGAAGGAGTAATGAGGAGAGACCCTTTGAGAGGTAGAAAGAGCTAGGGAAGTTAAACTTCTGATGAATATTTAAAAGGAAGAGACTGTTTAAAACCAAAAGAAACTGGGTTACTTTTAACTGACCAGTTTAAGGGGTAGTAGGAGCAAAAGCAAGATGGGGTCAGTTATATAGAATGCAAAAGGTTACTTCTTTTTGTTTTTGCACATCTCTGCTATTTTAACCCTGTCACATTGGATTAGACTTACATAAATTTTGCACATTCTCATACCCAAAATTGCTAATAATCTTCTCCAGTTATAGTTCTTCAATGGAACAAAGTCTTATGAACACCAGAGAAATAAGTCTCAAATAGCTTCATATCAGAAACACATAAACATCAGCAAAAAAGAAAAAATACTGCCAATCATAATTTTAAGAAAGAACCTGGTTCAAGAATATCTTCTCTCCAGTCTTAAATCTTCTCCACTGCAGTTAAAGCTGCTCCTTTTGTAGAAGCCTGACACTGAGTGATCCAAAAGGCCTGGAGTACTTTAACTACCTTAACCTGACTTGACCTGACTGTAGAATATAGCAAGAAGTAAGTGCCATTCACCTCAGGATTAAAGAGTAAGAGTCATGTAACATCACGGTTAAGGGAGCACGGCAATAATGTCATGTAACATGCTGTGGACTTTATTTAATGTGGCAGACTTTATTTTGGTAGCTTTATAAATGACTTTAGTCTGCTATTTCTGCGAGCACTGCAGATTTAAAGAGGATCACTTAAATTTTGTCTTAATTTACTGAACTCTATAAGAAAAATTATATTATTTAGTGGTACTTCTGAAGATCTTGGGATATATTCCTCAAAATGTTAGAAAATAATCTCCATATTCATTATGAGTTTTTAAGAGAAACTATTTCCCTGAAGTGGATAAAGCCAGCACAGACATCAGGTCAGGCCCTCCAGTCTTTGTAAAGTAGAGAAATAAAACAATTATTTAAATTACAAGTAAAAATTTCACTTTCGTTTATTACAAGTAAAAATTTCACTATCGTTACCCTCAACTTCCTGTTTGTTAAGGTTTTATTTGTCAAAGTTCCAAAGCACTATTTTAATAAACAAAATGGAGCCCTGGAGGCACAGTGGTTAAGAGCTCAGCTGCTAACCAAAAGGTCAGCAGTTTGAATCCACCAGCCGCTCCTTGGAACCCCTATAGGGAGGGCAGTTCTACTCTGTACTATAGGGTTGCCACGAGTCGGAATCAACTCAACAGCAACGGGTTTGGGTTTTATTATTATTATCGTTTAAAAAATTCTGTCATTATAGAAGATGTACGTACTAACAGAAATGCTCAGATTAAAGACTGACAGAAGGGGCCTAATACCAATTCTCACCCAAATTCTGCCTCTTTTATTGAAGAACACTCCACGCCATTCAAAGTATGATTTAATGTTTCAAAACAAGCCTTTGTATGATCAATCCCAAGAGAGGTAAAGAAACAGAACCCTTACATACCTAGCAGACAGAAAAAATAAAGCATTCCCAAATTGTTTTCTGCCCCATTTTATTATTTATTCAGCAAATACTTATTGAAGATGCATCCAACATAAAAGAGTGTTCAATGCACTGGGGATATAATAAAAGTGAAAAAGAAAGCGTCCACATCCTCAAGGTTACTTAAGGTCCAATGCAGGTAAAAAATAAATGAACAAACAATTTCAATACAGTGTTTTAAATGTTAAGAAAGACTAATTTCATGACTAATTAAAGGAATTATAGAAGTTTTCTGGAGAAGCAACTCTAAACAGGTATCTGAAGGACAGGCTTTTCACCCAGTGATCACTAGTTAAAAACCCAAAAACTTTGCCCTAAATAAAGGTAAACCCAGCCAAGACTGCCCAGTGTAGAGACAGTACTTTGCTAACTTCAGCAAGAAAGAAAAACACAAATACTTCATTTCCAAATTTAGTCAGCTAGGGACATTGAGTCAGGCCATTTAAAACAGGCACAAAGTTTAATCATTCCAAGTAGTTGAGTATTGTGCCTCTTATCTACTAATCTAAAATTAAATTTCCTGTTTAGCTTTGACACAGAGATTATTTATAGGCATTTAAAAAAAAAGAAGAAGAAGAAGAAAAAACGAAAACCAAAAAGCTTAAACCCAGGGCATCGTTTCTAAAACCAAAAGAGGGTGGGAAGAAAGTGACATCTAATGGTTGTTTACTTCAAAACATCCCCAGTTGCTCCCCAAAACTCAAGAAACCAAAAAAGAGAGACTTTGACATCAGCCCTGAGATAAAGATAGCCTCAAAAATCATCCTAAAATGTCATCCAGCCCTCTGGGAAACCAGCTTGATGCAGTCTATCTGATGTCGTGCTGGGTTGCAGAAACTTTTGGCCAGAAGGCATTCCAAAGACCAACCATAAACAACTGTGCTATTAGACTCTTTGTAAGATTATTATTATTTTTTTTACTTTTGTGAATAAATAATAGTAACAAACACTTATGTAGTGCAATCAAGTACCAGACCCTGTTCTGACTGCTTATACATATTAACTCAGTTAAAGATTTTTCTTATACAATCTACAACGTTTATGCAAATGAATAAACAATAAATCCTGTGAGAACCCTTAAGGTTAAAGTAGGAATAAATTGTGTTGTGAAAAGACAATACTAAATGGATTTAATCACTTCTTAGGAGCTGCAAAGGAACTTGAGAGGTCAGAGGTTTTTTTTGGCCATAAGGAGCTGTTGAAAAATCTATCCCTTGAGAGGAAATGCAGCATTTTTACTTACTGTTACTTATTCCATAATCCTTTCTAGCCTTTTCTTTGCTTTCTTGTTTTGCTCCTCTGTGAAAAATATTTTTTCCTTTTTTTTTTCTTTTTTTAATGCCATCACTAAATTCTGCTAGTATTTTATAGGCTTAGGAGGTAAACTCCTGAACAAGTTATCTCTTTCAAGGCAGCATCCCTCCAATTCTGGAAACAGCTATCAGGTGAATGGTAATCTCTGGGTTAAATTAAGCTTAGTAAATCAAATGGCCAGGTCAGTACCAAGAATAAGTATACAGAATCACAATGTATGTTTCTTCTATAGCAAAATGTCTTCATATGAAAATAAGATTATAAGCATTGATCTATTTTATCTACTGAAGGAAGATTTTTTAAATATTGTCTTAATCACCTTAACTAGTCAACTATCAACCAATATAGGCTGTTCTAAATCTAACTATAGCTCTATTTCTCATAAAAAATGGTATAAATCATATTTGTTCTCACCTACAGTTTTGGGAGACACAAACAGTTAAGTGCTCAACTACTAGCCAAAAGGTTGGCCATTCAAGCCCATCCGGAGGTGTATCAGAAGACAGGCCTGGAGTTCTGCTTCTGAAAGGTCACAGCCTTGAAACCCTATGGAGAACAGTTCTACTCTGCACACACGGAATCGACTCTGGGACAACTAACAACAACAGCAACACTTCTATTAGTCAATGAGTTACAGGTGGTTCCCTGCCTATACAGGTGGTCCCTGACTTATGATGTATTTGAGTTACACAAACCACACTTACAACTGTCTGTGTTTTGTTTTTTTACATGGTACCATTAGTAATATGTACTATGTACAATGTTGCAGCGCATAACTTGCTGATGTTATCATTCTCAGATGTTCACTCACAAATGTTCAATGTTATGCTTATAAAGATACTGATAACAAAAAGCAATAATAACAAAAACTAAAAAAATGAGGTATTCAACTTCTGTCAGAATCGACTTACAACAGAGTTGTCAGAATGGAACTCCGTTGTAAGTCGGAGACTACCTATACCTAAGTTTGGTTTGAGAAACAGCTTCAGGATGTAAGATAATTGTGGGATGACGGCATTAATTTATCTCTTCCCAAACAACCAAACCCACTGCCACTGAGTCGATTCCAACTCACAGCAACCCTATAGGACAGGGTAGAACTGCCCCACAGGGTTTCCAAGACTGTAAATCTTTACAGAAGCAGACTGCCACATCTTTCTCCAGTGGAGCAGCTAGTGGGTTTGAACTGCTGGCCTTTTGGTTAGCAACCAAGCGCTTAACCACTGCACTACCTGGGCTTCTTAATTTATCTCTTAAGCACTCATAAGTTGTTCTGAAACATCTTTTGTTGTTATGTAAACACTCCTCACACTTCTTGAAGGCTGGAGTGGTGCAGAATTGGGGTTAACAGGTCTGCTTTTGAAGTGTATTTCAGCTACACGTGGAAGCTTTTTCTCCCTTCTTTTATAATGGTCAGAACAGAAAAGCCTAGACTATACAATTTTACCAACCAAAACAAAACCAAGCCCATTGCCATCGAGTCAATTAGGACTCATAGCGACTCTATAAACCGAAACCAAACCCACTGCACTAGAGTCAATTCTGACCAGTAGAACTGCCCCATAGAGTTTCCAAGGAGTGGCTGGTGGATTCAAACTGCCAACCTTTTGGTTAGTAGCTGAGCTCTTAACCACTGCACCACCAGGGCTCCGTAACTTTACCAGAAGGTATAAAACCCTTTGCTTATGTTTTTCCAATCAAAAAGAGGCTCTGTTAGAAACCAAATTTCTACATGACCCAATCTTCTCTCCTTTAAGACGGACTATTTTATGTATAATGTATTTTACACAGACTATATGAGGATTATCCATTAACCAACCTGGTAATTGCTAGCTCCTTCCAAATTCCTTAAAGGAGTTGGTCATTTTGTACTCCTCAGAAGAAAAGGAGCCCTTATTTCAAACATATAACCCGGGATAAGCGTGGAAAATCAATGGATGCACTGCTGAGTAGATAAAGCTCTAGCCCACATCATTTTTGGTGACTTCTAGGAGCATAAGCAGCAAGATTTTTCTTTTTAAACAAATAAATCTTTCTTGTCTAGAAATACATATATTTTTTAAATCCCCCAAAAAAGATACTATTCTCTCATTTCCCCATTAATCAATGCCAATTTTCCCATCACCATAGACATAAACTCATTACTTACCAGCAAATGATTGTCTCTTCCCCTCCCCCCTCAGGTGACCACTAATAACCACTGGTTTCTATATATTTACCTATTCTTGTCATTTAATATAAGTGAGGTATTTGTCCTTTAGAAGTGAGATTTTTTAATTATTTCTCTCAGAGAGGAAAAACTGGAAAAGAAAAAGGAAAGCTACAGCTCTTAAGAGGGAAAAATATTTCAGTCATGTTTCTGACTCTGGAAAAAAATGACATGCTACTCACAAAAAATTCAAGGATGAAACCCACAAAGTTCTCCTTCCCTTAGAATTCCCAAATTCCTTCACAACTCCAGGCCCTGGCATCCCTCTTTCAGTTTCTTCCCAAGTGAGGTCCTCCTCAACCTTCCTGAGGAAGCACTATCTCCTAGCCTTCACTTAGGCATAGTTCAAATAGCTAAAACAGTGCCTGGTACAACTAGGCCCTCAATCAGTGTTTCCTGACTTAATTAATTAATTATTTGTCATATGAAAATAGCTGCAATCTTCTTTCTAACTTGTTCACAGATCAATTTCTCTGGCCACAAACCCACTACCATTGAGTCGATTCTAACTTATAGCAACCCTATAAGACAGAGTTGAACTGCCCCATAGGGTTTCCAAGGCTGTAAATCTTTACGGAAGCAAACTGCCACATATTTCTTCCACAGAGCAGCTGGTGGGTTCGAACTGCCAACCTTCTGGTTAGCAGCCAAACACTTTAACTACTTCACCACCAGGGTTCCTTTTCTCTGGCCACAGTCAGACTGTAAATACAGTAATTTCACTTTCACACATATTTCTGGAGGTGCGGAGGGGAAGCCATAATGTTAAACCAAACTCACAACTGTTTCAGGGAGAAGCGGGATGAGAGTAGCTAAGACAATTTCTCCCAAGACAGTAGGTTGCCAGGTCAGAAGAAACTTAAACAAGGCAACAACTCTTTTGATCATTAGAAGCCTTGGTTTTCACATCTCTTGGCCTAGACGTCTTCTGAAATATTGACATGACCTTTGCCACAGAGTTTAGGGTAAAAACAAGACAGCGACTGTAGTAAACAAGTTTTGTGGTATAGCCAAGATGGAAATCTACTTTACCAGAGATCCAGAGAGGGGAATGTTTCTCATGAGAAAAGAGAGACAAATCCCCAAGTATCTTCTCTTCTATGCAGCATGTCAAGGAGAAAGAGAAGGAAACAGGGGAGAAATATAGCAATAAGGAAATTCTGTGGGTAAGAAAAAATACAGGGAGCTTTTTAGTAATGGTCATAAGTGGTAAATTTTCAGAAGAGAGGATGCTTCTAAAACTATCTATGGTAACAACAAGCTTTGTTTATTTTTATTTCCAATCTATTTTTGACTGATCCTTGTGAGAGAGACATGGTGACACCTCATTCCTAAAGTCTGGAAAGAGAGTAAGCAGTATCTTGAATGCAATATTATCTAGTTGTTTAGCCCTGGTCTAGAGGATTTAGATTTTTAATTTTTTTTTAAATTTTGCAGGATGCATTAACAATTAACACACAGTTAAGAACTGTGAAGGACCTGAGATTTTACCTGTGGGGTATACAATTAACTTTACCAAAGAATTTGGTCTTTGTCCCTGGTTCCTGGGAGGCAATCTCTAAACCCTTGGGATTTTCCTAGTGATTGGAGTCTTTCTTATTCACGGAAGGACTCCAAACCACACCTATCTGACAAGTTATGCTAATGAGATGGCTCTTGGTTGGGGCTGGCCAGGCCAGAAAGACCCATCATATGATATCAACCCGAACTGGACCTGGAGGCTGGAGGTTGAATTTAACCCAGAATTTTTGAACCAGTTATCTCCAGTTTGAATTCCTGCTGAGAATTTGCATTTCTAACAAGTTCCCAGGAAGTTATACATAAGAATCACCTAGGAATCTTGTTAAACTTTAGATTCTGATTCGGTATATCTGGGATGGAAATGCAAATTCTCAGCAAGGGTTCCAACCAGTTCTTTAACCACATGGGCAATTATTCAATTAATCATGCCTACAAAATGAAACCCCAGTAAAAACTCTCAGCACCTAAAATGTTAATACAAATCTAGCATATTTTAGTCCTTTTTGATTTCTGGAGGCAACATATTCCTCATTTACAATTTTACTTAACCTCACTGATGCTGTTATTTGCAAACTGGCCTGCCTTTAATGGGGCCACCTGGAACAAAAGGCTCTATAATCTGTACAAACTGAAATCAACAGACACTGCCGTTAGTGCCCTCAGAGACTCTTTCACTATAGAAGCTTTAGCAACTTCCTCTGGAGTCTCTGGGCTTCCTAAATTGCCTGTGGGCTTCTGATGCAAAAAAACTGCCCTTCCTCAGCCCTGCACCATACACCACCAGAGCAGCAACTGCTGGCTGTATTTCATTTAGATGATACAGAGCATAAGATTTTGTACTTCAAGTTGATTTAAGACTTTTGGGATGATGTGGCAGGGTGAATGCATTTTGCACGTGGGAAGGACAAGATTATGAGGGGCCGCAGGGTGGAATGTTATAGATTAAATTGTGTCCTCCAAAAATTGTGCTGTAAATCCTAACCTCTATGACTGTAGTTATAATCACATTTGGGAAGGGGCTGTCTTTGTTACGTTAATGAGACAGGATTAGTGTAAAGTGTGTCTTGAGTCAATCTCTTACAAAATATAAAAGGAGCAGTTTACAGAATGGTGGGAGAGGGGGTAAGATAGATGCCAAGCCTCATGGAGATCTCCAAGGAACCAGAAAACAGAGGCTGAAGAGACAAGGACATTCTCCCAGAGCCAGCGCCCTGAATTTGGACTTCTAGCCTCCTAAACTGCAAGAAAATAAATTTCTGTTTGTTAAAACCATCCACTTGTGGTATTTCTGTTATAGCAGCACTAGACAACTAAGACTACTGGCTCTCCTGAACATACAAGCTCTCACTGACCCTGAGCCTGTGACTCTCCATACTCATTATGTCTTCGGTAATGAAAGTACCATTCCACATGCTCAGCACAGCTACCAAGGCCTCCGTGCTACAGGATGGAGAGAAACCTGGGCCCTCTGGCATATTCCATTTGCAGGAGGAAGTGGCCTCTCCTGTCCTCAGTCCCTTGCCAGATGCCACAGGTGCTGAAGGATGTCACCCCTCCCCCAGGTCCCTAGCTACCTGGAGAGTCACTTGGGATCAACTGAGCGAATAACAATGGGAGTTCATAGACTTCACATATAACATTGTTACCATAATATGTGATGGCGCTTACTGGAATGTTGTTGTTTTCTAACCCTTAACCAAAATGTCCCTGATGAAAGATGGGACCGAAAGGTTAGTACAATTGGTCGAACTTAAACAGTCATCTTAGCATTAGATGATCTCTCCAATAATCTGTCCCATCTGCACATTTTTTAGAAACTCATTGGCCATTGCCTAAGAGTTGCCTCCCTTTGGGGTAAAGATCTCTGGGAATTTCTTGCCTCACAGATAACCAAAATACAAATCAAGGTTTAACAGACGTCTCTACATATACTAAGGTCAAAATACAAGCTCTCTCAAGGACAGTCCTTATCCCCTTCAGAGTTCCAGAATTTCTGATTGTGACCAAGGCACGCATTTCATTTCTCAGAATACACAACACTGGGCTCTTGAAAAAGCATTCAATGGAACATTCATTTTCCCTATAGGCTCCACGCAGCCAGTTTAATTAAGAGGCCCAAGGGGCTCCTCAAAGAACCCCTATTTAAGTTACAAAGTGGCAAATGGACCCCCTGTTGGTTGTCATTTATGCCACAGGCATTGATTAGTCTAAATTCACAACTCTTGGAGACATACATTCCCTACACCTATGGCACACATGTCTCTCAACTGCCTTTATTGGTCATAAAGAGGGATACCTCTAAAGTTTGTATTTTTGATGACCACCCCTTGGTCAGTGGCCTCCTTCACTTCTCCTGTTCCCTAGATATCTCAGTCATCACCGAAGTTTAAACTGATGTCAAGGCATCAAAGGATCAATTATGGTGTAAGGCTTGAAATTTAGATTCAATATTATGTGCTACATTGACATATGGTAAAATCAAGGGGGCCTAAAATGGTCTAACCGCAAGTTCTCTTGCCCACTCTACTCCCACTGACAAGGTCCCCTAGCCAAACAATCCTTCCTCTATCTTGGGGACCAGGCACAATGTCTGCTTATCCCTAAGTAGTGGGCTCCAGAATTATTTAAACAAGCCACACTTGTAGGAAGCAGGGGTCACCCTATCCTTTTATTACTACCAAGTCTGCCTCCCATGGTCCTCACTTGTTCACTCTGTTCCCAAGTGTAACCTCCATGTGGCCTTGTATGGCATGCAGTATCCTCTCCCTGGCTATATATATATATGACTATAACCTGCTGTCAATCTCATTGGTCCAGTGTTGAGTGTTGTATGTTTGGCCATCCTCATAATCCTAGGGCTGGAAAACTTCCCTCACCAATGGGAAGTAATCAAAACACATATTCACAGGTTCCAGGGATTAGGACATGGACATCATTGGAGCCATTATTCTGCCTACCACAAGACTATTAAAAAACCTATGCTTCAAGCCAGAGGGAGATACAATCTCTATCTTCAAAGATCATTAGCTATACAAATATCCTTGAAAAGACGGTCCAGAACAAAGAGGAATCAGTGTTTTGCTTTGCAAGACATGGAGAAATGCAAGAGACTCAGGGAGAATTGTCTCCCAACACTCAACACTACTTGCTACCCTAATATATTTGCACAAGAAACTGGTAAAGATTTTAATTGTTTTAAAATATGTATTTTTTCTCATACTGATTTTTTCTTTCTTAATATGACATCTGACAGAGTGGGATTCAAGGCTGTCTTGATTTATATGGGTTTAAAAAGCTAGATAATTCCATGTACCTGTGGCAGGAGAAATTAGATCTTTTTTAAAAGAGTTTCCTAGTTTAAGGAGGGACTGTCTAATCAGTCCTCATCCACCTGCAGAGATCAACGAGTACTTACAGGAAGCAAAGCTATTCAAATATCTCCCGAAGTTGGTTTGGTGGACAGCACTGGGGGGAGGGTCCTTTGATATTTTACTCCAGGGCTAAAAAATTTTCTGTATCAGGAAATTCTTCATATTAAACCTTAACTCTTGCTATCTTCAGCCTTAACCCATTTCCTCTTAATCTGTCCTCAGGGATATTTCTTTCATATGATTCTTTGTATCTTCCAGAAAGGGACGAAGATAAAAGACTTTCATGATACTGCTCCCTAATAAATTGTTCTGAAAGAAATTTGCCCTGCTATTCTTATACCAAACGCATAAAACAGATTTTTAGTAAATGTTACTTTTCCAGTGCAGGTAAATTCTATCTATGTAAACTTATTCTCACTGGAGTGAGCTGAAGGGTGTTTATTACCTTTGGAGATATGTTTGCATTCTTATACTTTATTTATAATAGGATGTTAAAATAGAAGTTCCACTGACAGAGCAAGGTAAAAATAGATGATAAAGGTGGTATTAGACCATATGCAGAATTTACAAAGGAGTAAGCCAAAAACCTATTACATGACTTGAAATCCTTTCAGGCACATCAAGGTTATAAAGGTCAGATTGCAAGAAGATTTTTGAAGAGGATTTCTTTGAAGGTGGTTGTTAGTTCTCTGTGAGCCCCACTCCTTCAACATCCTAATAGGGTTGGGGAAGAGCCTGACTGACCCTTGCCTCACAGAGAGAGCTTCAAGGAGACTACTATGGGGGTAAAACAATCCTCCCAACTGATTGGGAGAAGCCCCGGTGGTGCAGTGGTTAAGTGCTTGGCTGCTAACCGAAATGTCAGCAGTTCAAACCCACCAGCCGCTCCGTGGGAGAGAGATGTGGCAGTCTGCTCCCGTAAAGACTACAGCCTTGGAAACCTTTGGGAGCAGTTCTACTCTGTGCTAGAGGGTTGCTATGAGTCAGAATTGATTCGACGGCAATGGGTTAACTGATCTGGAAACAAGACGAAGAGTTTTCTGTTGTGTTGGGATCAGCCTTTATTCCCAAAGTTTGTCTAGGTGAAGAATGTATTTCCTGTAGAAATACACTGGGCCCCAGGGCTACCATGTATGCTTGCACAAGTTGTGTGCTGTCAAGGGTACAACATTTGATGACAGGAGAGGGTGTGGGGACAAGATTCATTCATATAATAGTCATTATAACCAAAAAACCAAAAACCCGTTGCCATCAAGTTGATTCCAACTCATAATGACATCATAGGTTTGTATATTAATTTTCTAGTAGGCAGCAGTAGAGGGTCTTGTTCTAACAAAGCCAATAAATATTACAACAATTTTCCAACAAGTAAAAACAGAATGTATTGAGGAATGGGTACCTCTTTCTGATAAACACAAAGGCACCCCACTGGCACGCAATGGCACTATGTGAGCTTCATGTGAGACAGAACCAACATAGAGGTTGTCCTGAATCCCATTTCAATAGGGCTACCTGGAGATGTTAACGAGACCTCAGCAAACACAACCCAGAGGTGAAACATCAGATTGCAAGGGTCTGCAGGTGGAATAAACAAGGGTATCCATCCTGAACAAGGGAACTACACATGAGAAACTCAACCAAGAGAGGAAATGTGTATCCATCAAAAAAGAGAGAGCATCCCAGGGGAGGGAGTTCATTTTAAATATTGGCAAACTCTCTTCTACTAGATATTAAGTAAGAACCTTCACCTCACCTCTCCTCCCTCTTTCGTGTTTCAATTGCCAGGGTCAGTATCATCGATTGGCAAAGATGGAAGGAGTGATGGAAGCATACATGTAACGTAGTATCACAGAGTGGTTGAGCAAGTCCTAGAGGAATGTTGCTTCCCAAACTTTTCTCTCATAGATTCAGACCCCATTCATGCTTAAATGACTTCTGCACAACACCCAAATCTATTTTACACACACAGGAATTACATAAGTCTCCTGCAATCTCTAGGATTTGGTAAATTTTGAAATAATTTTTTTTTTTTTAAGAAGAGAAAGAAAAGCTTTATTATTGAATAGGAATTAAACCAGAATAGGATGCATCACAGGCAATCCACCAAACAGACTGCAAATCCAGAAATCTTAACCATTATATAGGTAAGGGGGTACAAACATTACATTCCTGTTTTAAAGATAATTGTTTATTCTGAAATAATTTTTTATGGTTTGATCTTTACTAGCATTTAGAGAATCATGAAATAGGGCAAACTAAAGCTGAGGAAGGAAATGTAAAGAACAATTACACTTAAAAGGGGAAAGAAGACCAAAAGGGACATAGGAATAAAGCAGGATAAATGGAAACTGATAAAGGCCAACATACAAGCCAAGTTTCCAAGTAGGACAACTCGGCATTTTCTAACTTAATTGGTACCTCACGACAGATTCAGTGGAAGCACACGGCTGTCAGGTGGGCGCGGTCGCAGCCCCCAGTGGTTATCTGATGTTGCGGAGGTGGTCACGAGCAGTTGTGCCATTCTGTGATAGGCAGCATGGAAGATCAGCTGTCAAGTTAAAAAGCTGGGAAGTCAAGGAAACGGCTACGATAGGAGCCTTGAAAACATCAAGCTCTGAAAGATAGTCCATACCCAGGTGGGCACCGAATCCAGAGGCCAGAAAACAAGCAGAAACCAGAGGCTGGCCGAACTCACTATGTCAAAACCAGGGCAGCAAACAAGATATTTGAGAGAACAAGGTAACTTTGAACAAGCGGCAGTCTTCCAAGAAGGGTACACCTGCCCCTGGGGTGTGCAAAGACTTTAGAACAAGTACAGGGCATGGATAGTTTTAAAGGAATCAGTTCTCAGATGCTCTACTCTTTCCTACAACTGATGTGCCTGAAAACGTGCTCTCCCCTTTTCACGTCACTTTTACAAAAGAGAGGTCTACCTCTCATCCATTTCAAATCTTAAAATGGCTCCAGAACCATTTAAAATGCTCCTTCAATGTCTAAAATCTGGTAAATTTTCAAATTATACTTTATGGTTTGATCTTTACCAGCATTTAGAGACAATTCAATAATTCCTTTGATCAAGGTCCCATAAATAGTTGCACAGATACACTCCTCAACGAATTAAGAGATGGATTTCCCTTACATTTTTACTTATTTAAAATAATTATCAAATGTTTTAATATAGCTACACCATTTTGAGCAGCTGTAGACTATTAATAACTACAGTGAAAATTTAATGCCAAAGAAATACTTTAACACTAATAATCTTACTGTCACAGGAAAAAAATATGTAATTTAATTTTTAACCTCCATTTACATATATTTATTTTTGTTGCAGCTAAGCTTCCTAAGGTGAGCAATAAAATAAATGCAAAAATACATTGCATTATGATAAAATTCTGTAGAAGTGAATAAAACACAATTTCAAGGAGTAAAAAGTAATATAATATTTTTAATATCACAGCTATCAAATCTTATAAAATAGTGTTTTAAAACATATTGCATCTTTTGCAAAATTTTTAACTTACGATGAAAAATACTAGATATCAACCTAAAAATATGCAAGGGCTATACTGATTATCAAAATTCCTTTAGGAGTTATGCAAGCAGAAATGTTTGAAGACAGTCTCTAGGGCAATAAAATATAATTGTTAAACTTAGGGAATCAGACCGTATTTGAACCTTGGTTCCATCTATTACACTCATAGTAGCTGTGTGAATTTGGAGAAATTACTTAAAACGGATTCCTCAATTTTAGGGGTGTTGTTTTATGTTATAGCAATGGTACCATCTTCATCAGGTTTAGGGAAAGACTGAGATGTTGCAAAACACTTAACATGGTGCCTGACTCACAGTAAGTCCTCAACAGATACTGAGTATTATCATTATTCAGCAGATACCATTTGCAGAACACAATCCACCAAGACCTATCATACAGGAACTCACAACACCTGGCTTGTCCTGCCAGCCTCCCCTTTCTGGGATCTCTCCAGGGTTCTGAAGGAATAGTACTTAATCCCAATCTCAGCTCATACTATATATCATCTCCAATATTCCTCCAGAAAGTGCCCTAGCACTGGAATCTCCAAGTTTCTTAAGTATATATTGGACATTAGTTCTCTCTCTTGTACTGGGCACATATCCCAGGACTTCTCCTAATGGCTGGCTCTCATTCCTTAATAGATTTCTAGTTGACTACGAGCTCAAAGTTCCTCTGATGATCTACTCAACTATGACATAGTTCTACAGTGTAAAAACAATTTTTCCTTCCAACTCAAATGAGTGTATACAGGAGATGCTTACCAGGAGCTGTTTAACATTTTCAGGTGATATGTGGTAAACAGTCAGTCTGTTTCCACTGAAACCTTGCAGACTCAGCATGCTTACTTTGATGATCCTGTTAGAGGGTTTTCTTGAACTTGAGGAGATGGGATGTTCTTTTTCAAACTCTCCAATTCATCAGCCATGGGGTAGTTTTGTAAACTTCCTGGGACTGTTTCTCTCCCACAGACCAAATAATTCCTCTCAAGCCTTCTACCTGTGGAAATCCAGAATTATTAAACAATGCAAGTATTTTCTGGAATTTTGCCTAGTTTTGACACTTTTAATCATACTGAATTACTTCTCCAAATAAGCCTGTTTTTCTTTTCAAGATAAGCCTAGGAAATAAGCCTATTCAAAGAGAGAAAACACAAACTATCATAGTAAAGCTTCAACTGATTTTTAATTTGATCCAAAAAAATTTTTTTAATTTGATCTTCACAAGGCATGAAATTCTGAAACAACCTTGCTCATTCCCCCACTTAGGCTTAAAAATTAAATCACTTTTTGAAAATCATTTAAGTAATACCATATTTTAAAAAATCTTTTAAGTAATAATGAATTTTGAAGACACTTCAGAGAAACGGAACAAAATTTTTAATAATTACCACTATTTCCACTACCCAATGACACCTATTGTTAACATCTCTGGATTTTTTTCTCTAAGCAAAATCAAAAGCCCACACCCTCCACCTCCCTACCCCCTTACACACACAAACACACACACATACACGCACTTGGAAAATAAAGGAGGGGGGGAAAAACAGGTCCAAATGTAATTTCCTGACTTTAAATCTTTTGCAGACATTCATGCTAGTTACCCTACAACCTTCATCTCCTTAGGTCAACAAAAAGAACAAGAGGCTTTCTGAGCAGGCTGAGTTGGTCTTACCTGTCCCTCTGCCCTTCTGCTAATGGAATTTCCAACCTTGTCTCTTGATTTTGCTAACTAGACAGGCTTCCTACCGTTTCTGTCCCTTAGATGGCAGCATGATCTGTAACACTTTACTGACTTTTCTCCACCAATTTATGCAGTTCTCAAAATCAAAAAAAGAAAAAGAATATGTTAAGATTGAATTATTTAAGGGAGTGCTGAGAAGTTGGAGAAGTTAGAAAAGAGGACAGGTCATTGAGGGTGAAGGTATGGAAAAGGAGCATTCTGGCTGTACTTCTTCCAAGACAGACCTGTTCATTCTTTTGGCAGTCCATGGTATATTCAATATTCTTCACTAACACCACAATTAAAAGGCGTCCATTCTTCTTCAGTCCTCCTTATTAACTGTCCAGCTTTCGCACGCATATGAGGCGAATGAAAACACCATGGCTTGGGTCAGGCGCACCTTAGTCCTCAAGGTGACATCTTTTGCTTTTCAACACTTTAAAGAGGTCTTTTGCAGCAGATTTGCCCAATGCAATGCGTCTTTTGATTTCCTGACTGCTGCTTCCATGGGTGTTCACTGTGGAGCCAAGTAAAATGAAATCCTTGACAACTTCAATCTTTTCTCCATTTATCATGATGTTGCTTATTGGTCCCTTTGGGAGGATTTTCGTTTTCTTATGTTGAGGTGTAATCCATGCTGAAGGCTTTGATCTTCATCAGTAAGTGCTTCAAGTCCTCTTCACTTTCAGTAAGCAAGGTTGTGTTATCTGCATAACTCAGGTTGTTAATGAGTCTTCCTCTATCCTGATGCCCTGTTCTTCTTCATATAGTCCAGCTTCTTGGATTATTTGCTTAGCATACAGATTGAATAGTTATGGTGAAAGGATACAACTCTGACACACACCTTTCCTAACTTTAAACCACAAATTATCCCCTTGTTCTGTCCCAACAACGGCCTCTTGATCTATGTACAGGTTCCTCATGAGTACAATTAAGTATTCTGGAATTCCCATTCTTTGCAATGTTACCCATAATTTGTTACGATCCACACGGTCGAATGCCTTTGCATAGTCACTAAAACACAGGTAAACATCTTCCTGGTATCCTCTGCTTTCAGCCAGGATCTATCTGACATCAGCAATGATATCCCTGGTTCCACATCCTCTTCTGAATCCGACCTGAATTTCTGGCAGTTCCCTGTTGACATACTGCTGCAGCCACTTTTGAATGATCTTCAGCAAAATTTTAACTGCATGTGATATTGATAATATTCTTTGATGATGTCTGCATTTGGTTAGATCACCTTTCTTGGGAATAGGTATAAATATGGATCTCTCCCGTCTTCCAAATTTCTTGGCATAGATGAGGCAGCATGCCCAGTGCTGCATCCATTTGTTGAAACATCTCAATTAATATTCCGTCAATTCCTGAAGCCTTGTTTTTTGCCAGTGCCTTCAGTGCAGCTTGGACTTCTTCCTTCAGTACCATCGGTTCCTGATCATATACTACCTCTTCAAATGGCTAAACATCGACCAATTCTTTTTGGTATAATGACTCTGTGTATTCCTTCCATCTTCTTTTGATGCTTCCTGCATCGTCATTTAATATTTTCCCCATAGAATCCTTCAATATTGCAACTCGAGTCTTGAATTTTTTCTTCAGTTCTTGCAGCTTGAGAAATGCCAAATGTGTTCTTCCCTTTTGGTTTTCTATCTCCAGCTCTTTGCACATGTCATTATAATACCTTACTTTGTCTTGTTGAGCTGCCCTTTGAAATATTCTGTGGAGTTCTTTTACTTCATCATTTCCTCCTTTTGGTTTAGCTACTCAACATTCAAGAGCAAGTTTCAGGGTCTCTTCTGACATCCATTTTGGTCTTTTATTTCTTTCTTGTCTTTTTAACGGTCTCTTGCTTTCTTCATGTATGATGTCCTTGATATCATTCCACAACTTGTCTGGTCTTCAGTCATTAGTGTTCAATGTGTCAAATATGCCCTTGAGATAGTCTCTAAATTCAGGTGGGATATACATAAGGTCGTACTTTGGCTCTTGTGGATTGGTTCTAATTTTCTTCAGTTTCAGCTTGAACTTGCACATGAGCAACTGATGATCTGTTCCGCAGTCAGCCCCTGGCCTTATTCTGACTGACGATATTGAGCTTTTCCATTGTCTCTTTCCACAAATATACTTGATTCCTGTGTATTCTATCTGGTGAGGTCCACTTGCATAGTTGCTGTTTATGTTGGTGGAAAAAGGTATTTGCAATGAAGAAGTAGTTGGTCTTGCAAAATTCTATTATGCAATTTCCGGCTTCGTTTCTATCACCAAGACCGTATTTTCCAACTACCGATTCTTCTTTGTTTCCAACTTTTGCATTCCAGTCACCAGTAATTATCAATGCATCCCGATTCCATGTTCGATTAATTTCAGACCGCAGAAGTTGGTAAAAGTCTTCAGTTTCTTCATCTTTGGCCTTAATGGTTGGTGCGCAAATTTGAATAACAGTCATATTAACTGGCCTTCCTTGTAGGCATATGGATATTATCCTATCACTGATAGTGTTGTACTTTAGGATAGATCTTGAAACATTCTTTTTGACGATGAATGCAACGCCATTCCTCTTCAAGTTGTCATTCCTGGCACAGTAGACCATATATGATTGTCGGATTCAAAATGGTCAACAGTAGTCCATTTCAGCTCACTAATGCCTAGGATATCGATGTTTATGCATTCCATTTCATTTTTGATTATTTCCAATTTTCCTAGATTCACACTTCTTACTTTCCACATTCCTATTATTAATGGATGTCTGCAGCTCTTTCTTCTCATTTTGAGTTGTGCCACATAAGCAAATGAAGGTCCCGAAAGCTTGACTCCATCCATGTCATTAAGTTTGACTCTACTTTGAGAAGGCAGCTCTTCCCCAGTCGTATTTTGAGTGCCTTCCAACCTGGGGGGCTCATCTTCCAGCACACACTATATCACAATGTTCTGCTGCTATTCGTAAGGCTTTCACTGGCTAATTGTTTTCAGAAGTAGACTGCCGGGTCCTTCTTCCTAGTCTTTCTTAGTCTGGAAGCTCAGCTGAAACCTGTCCACCATGGGTGACCCTGCTGGTATCTGAATACAGGTGACATAGCTTCCAGCATCACAGCAACACGCAAGCCCCTGCAGTACAACAAACTGACAGACACGTGGGGGAGCTACTGTTGTTAGTTGCCACAAAGTCACTGCTCCCCACCCCCAGACTCATGGCAACCCCATGCACAATGGAACCAAACACTGCCTAATAATACCAAGAAGCCCCTGGAATACACTACTCACATAAGCTCTATCATTCCCAACAAAATTCCAAAAGTCTCCCTTGTTGGGGGATACAAATGAACGGCTAAAAGAACCCATGAACCAACCATACTGACAGTAGCTTTCAGGAATAAGTCCAAGAAAGGGAAAGAAGAAAAAAATTGGGAAGGGGGTTGTCTTAGTTATCGAGTGCTGCTATATCAGAAATACTACAAGTGGGTGGCTTTAACAAACAGTAATTTATTTTCTCACAGTTTAGGAGGCTAGAAGTCTGAATTCTGAGCAATGGCTGTAGGGGAAGGCACTTTCTCATGGTCTGTTGTTGGTGAAGGTCCTTGTCCCTTTTCAGTTTCTATTCCTAGATTCTTTGGCAATCACGTAGCATGTATCTTCCCCTCAATTGTGCTTGCTTGCTTCATCTGCTTCTTTATATTTCAAAAGAGACTGATTTAAAACTATACTAATACTGTCTTATTAACATAATAAAGAAAACCTATTTCCAAATGGGAGTATAACCACAGTTATAAAAACCAAAACCAAATCCATTGCTGTCAAGTCAATTCTGACTCATAGACGCCCTAAAGGACAAAGCAGAACTGCCCCATAGGGTTTCCAAGGAGCTCTTGGCAGATTCGAACTGCCAACCTTTTGGTTAGCAGGCATAGCTCTTAACCACTAAGCCACCACAGGTACAGAGGTTAAGATTTACAACATAAATTTTGGGGGGACACAATTCAATCAATAACAGGGGTGACTAAATGGATTGAAAGATGGAAGAATCCAGCATTCCATTGGCATTGTTGAACCATCTGTTTCTCTTGGTCTACTGGCTCCTTCTTATGTTCAAACCTATACCAGCCCACAAAAAATAAAAAAATACAACACAAAAACCTGATAATTCTCTCAAGATTCTCTCAGGTCCATTTCTATCTTTCCAAACATATCCCCACATCCTTGCCTCAAGTCAGACACAATCTGATTTCAGGCCAGTACTGTATGCTTTTTCCAAGCTGACTGACCTTTTAAGGACATCTAACGGCATCTAATCCTTCTTAACCTTCTCCGACTTCTCAGTCACCTCTGATCAGGGTCTGTTTCTTGAAATGTCCCTCTCTTTGCTGCCATGACAGTGCCCCCTGGTTTTCCCAGGGCCTCTCTTATCACTCCTCTGGCTTCTTTACTGCCTCAACTTTGTCCCTCCTCCCCACTAACACTGAAAGCCAAAATGCAGTGTTTCAATGTTCTGTCTCTGTTACCCTCTCTTAGATCTCTGCACTTCCCCTCTTAGAGATCTCACCCACTCTTGGAGCACTCCATTTTCCTCCCAGACCCAAAGTGATGTCTGATGTCTTTTGCTTTGCTTTGAGCCCTTAGCCTTCCAGTGTATTTTATCTTCCCTCCTGGAGAAGCTGTTGTTGGTTGCCATCGAGTCTATTTTGATTCACGGAGACCCATGTGTCACCACGTTGGAGTCTCTGAGTGGCAAAAATGGTGAAGTTCTCAGCTACTAGCCAAAAGCTTAGCAGTTCAAACCCACCCAGAGGCACCTCAGAAGACAGGCTTGGCAATCTGCTTCCAAAAGGTCACAGCCTTGAAAACCCTATGAAGCAGTTCTACTCCGCACACATGGGGTCACCATGAGTAGGAATCCACTTGAAGGCAACAACAACAACCTGGAGAGAAAATTCCTTCAGAGAAAAAATCCTTTCTTAATTCACTTTTTTTATTACTCATACTAAGAAGCTAGAGGGTCAAGGGGCATTCTTATACAAATGATAAAACTGAGATCTAGAAAAATTAAATGACTTGGCAGTTGTAATTTCTAATACTTACTGTGTACTTATTATGTGCCAGACACTGTTCTATACACTTCACATGTATTTACTCATTTAATCCTCACAACAAACTTACCAGCTAGGTTGCTGACACCATCTCCATTTTGCAGAAAGACTATAAACCTGCCCAAGGTCACACAGCTAGCAAGTGGTCATCATAAGGTTTGAACCTTACTAGTCTGTCTCCAAAGCCCATGCATTTAATCACTATGTTATACTGCAGAGGAAATGGGTTGTGTGGCCTTTTTAAATGCAACCCAGGTCTACTGATTCCTGGCTGGTGTTTTTTTCTAATAGACTATAGCTGCAAAATCACTTTTTCTTCAACCGATTTTTTAAACTATTTATAATTTCAAATTAGTTTATCAGAGAATCCAACCCCTTTTGTAATGTCCAATCAGTATTTTAGTGTAATTATCTTAGATTTCCCACTCCACATTCTAATTTTCTACATACATCTGTTTAGTTTTAAGGCCCTCCGATTTCTGCAGGAATTTCTTTCCAATCCTGTCCCCCAGAAAGAAAGAGTAAATTAAATTAAGTCATTGAACATTGTTCAGGCAGTTGTGACAGAAACTCAATAAGGTGGGAAATAAGCTAATAACACCAAGCTTCCTTTCATTAAAATTTTCAATACCTATTTGGTCAGGCTTAAATAAGGCTGGATTCATCTGAGAACCCTCGATTTTAAATGTAGTGGGTCCCACACAGGTCGAATCCTGTGGATGGCGGGATGCCATTTCACACTTTAAAAGCCTGAAGAGAATTTTGAACTTCCAATAGTAAGAAAATGTCCATGTTCCAAAAAGTAAGATCAGAGTAGCCTTCGTGTCAAAGATGCCCAAGTGATTTTATTTTAAGGTGGTTTCATATTTCATTTGCTTAAGGAACCCCTTCCAGAAATCACAGGAAAATTTTACCATTAAGCAACCCTATAGTGTGTCATCATCTCCCTAAATTTTTTGTAATAATTTATTTTTTGGTGAAAATATACACAGCAAAACATATACCACTTCAACAATTTCTACATTTATAATTCAGTGACATCAATTACATTCTTCAAGTTGTGCAATTATTCTCACTGCCTCCTCCAAATTATTTCTCCACATTAACATAATCTCAGCACCCCCTAAGCTTCCTATCTAACCTTTTGAGTTACTACTGACAATTTGATTCCATATAGACAGACCTTTAAAAACAGCGCAATGTTCAAGACAGACATTCTTTACCAATTAAACTAAACTATTGTTTGGTTTTAAGAAAACTTCAAAACCAAACCAAACCCATTGCTGTCGAGTCAATTCCGATGCATAGTGGCCCCATCGAGTTTCCAAGGAGTGGCTGGTGGATTTGAACTGCCGACCTTTTGATTAGCTGCCAACCTCTTAACCATAGAGCCACCAGGGCTTCAAGAAGACCTCAGGAGATATTTTTGGTTTAAGGTTTAAAGATTCTCTCAGGGCAAAAGCTTCGGGAGTTCATCCAGCCTCAGTGGCTCCAGAAAGTCTGGATTCCATGTCATCTCCCTAAATTTTTAAACCAGTGGCCAATATGTACCCAAAAAGATACTGTATTAGAAGGAAAAAAATTATCAAATAGCAGGCCAAAAACTAATTAAATTTACATGTGGCAAATATTCCTGTTGATGAGGAATCTTTTATGGCAGATCCCTGTACTCTCTGTCAGCAGGCTCCTGCTGAAAAGCTTGCTTCCAAGTTCTTCCAACGACCTATTTTTTAGCACTAGTGACTCTTACTGGGTATAGCAGGAGATGCCAAGAACACTTCTCATTATCTATCCTGAAGTACAACCCTAAGAGCTGAGCCCATAACTCCAATAATAAAGCAAGTCTCTCTCCTTGACACATTCACATCTCAGCTGCCCTTGAATGCCAGAGACTCACATGGAAGTGGGGCATGGTATCTCCTCATAATAGCACACATTGCCTTTCCTTCAGAAGACTCCTTCCACCCTTGTCTACAGAAGATCCAAAAGCATTCATAATTTGCAGAGGGGAAGACAAACCTTACCACAAAACGAGTAGTCTTCCTGCCTTTTAATGAGATTATTGAACATCCTTTCCTTTAAAAGGTATGTTCTTATAACAGCTATGGAGTTGGAGTAGGGTGTCATGTATTTTTACAGAAGGTGAAAATATTATATGGCCCAATAAGGTGACAGTCAACCAACATATATATGTGTTGCTAGTATTTAAGAGATCTTTTGATTTGATCAAAGACACGATCCACATTGATGTTAATTGTTGTTGTTGTTAGTTGCTGTCCAGTCAATTCCAACTCATGGTGACCCCATGTGTGCAGAACAGAACTGCTCCAGAGAGTTTTCAAGGCTGTGACCTTTTAGAAGCACATCACCAGGCCTGTCTTTCAAGGCACCTCTGGGTGGGTTCAACTTGTCAACATTTTGGCTAGTAGTAGAGCACTTAACCATCTGAGCCACCCAGAGACTCCTATACTGATGTTAACCTAGCATGTAGACAAACACAACAACTAATTTTGGAAATACAAAGGGAAATTCCTAGAAATGCCTACATACAGTATTCCACAAAACACAGATTTATATTTACTAAAAACAGATACTATAGCATTTTTCAAGTCATTGGGTTGTATTTACATAAGTCAACTACATATTAATAAAACAGAAAACCTCATAAATTACAAAATTCAAAAAATAATCCAGGCCACAGTTGATGACCATAATACTATAGAAGGAGGAATTAAAAACTAAAGTATAAACACAAAGACTTGTCAATTTAAAAGGATTCAGCCAAATGATTTTCAGGTAATAATGTTTTAATTGCTACTTCAGACAAGGTTTTTTGTGTTTTTGAGACTAAAAATGATGTTTCTGATGTAAACTTTTCAATGCCAACATTACCTACTATTTATAAGAAATGTCACCATCCCTAGTCACAGACCATCCCATGGTTTAATTATGGCTGCTAAAATTAGTTTGATTCCTATAGAAATCTCAAACTGCTGACCCTCTAGAAAAGCCTGCAGAAGACATTTTACTACAGACATTAGGACACATCTAGGATGAGCCTAAAATATAAAACATAAAACCAGACCCTAAACCAGACCCTCTGGGAAGTTTTATTATAAATTTATGACCTCTTTAAAGTATGTGTTTAGAAGAAGATGAATCCTCAATTTGGGTAACTTAATACTAACTCAAACCATTTCTCCCAAATGGCATTCAAGATCAAGAAAACTGCAGGCCAACATGGTGCTACAGACAGAAGCACCACGCCCTCCCTCCACAACAAAGACCTGAAAAACTAAGTAAAACAGAGATAAACATCAATCTTGGAACCCTAAGCATCAAATGAAGGGATAAAGAACTCAGCCAAGCACCAAATGGAATAAGAAACTTACGAAGAACAGAGAGCAAGGACAGTTACAAGCGAAGTCCCCTATCAGCTAACATAGCACGGACCCAGCATCTTCAACTCCTGTCAGAGATCAGTGGATACGATGTACGGGAAAGCAGATTCATGGAGCTCCTGGCAGGAGACAGAGCACCTGGTACCCAGTGATACATGCTTTCCCATCCCCCACCCTGCCTCCCTCTGCTCGGGCTTTGCTGCTTCCCAGCAAGCTGATCTATGGCTTCCCAGTGGGCCTCGACCGTGGCACAGGAGCGCCAGTTCCATGCCACATGATTTGCCCTCCCCACACCAGCCGCTTCTTCAGTGCCATTTCTTTGTTGCTGGTGTTGCTTATTTTGGCCTCTTTTGGTTTCTTCCCTGCCTCTCACCTCCTCCCTCCCTTTCAAACACCTGACTCCATGTGCCATCTTTGCTTCTTCTTGACAGGTTGTGAAGCGCCACTCAGCTGGGGAAGTGCTTCCCTGGTCCACAGCGCCATGCTGGTGAAACCCCTGGGGGCTTTTTTTTCTTTTTCTTGTTTATTTTCTTGTTCTTTTCTCCTTTTTATTTTTCTTCATTTTGCGGTTTCTCGTCCCTTTCTACTTACTTTCCTTTCCTGTCTCCTGAATACCTGGTGCCATGTATCATCTCCACCCCTTCTAGCCAGGCTGTACTGCGCAGCTTGGGAGCCACTAGCCCAATCAGTGCAGCCACATCAGTTGGATCTCTGGGAGCATTTTTTTTTTTCTTTCTTTTTTTTTTCCCTTTTTGTTTTTTCTTCATTTCTTGGTTTCTCATCTCTCCACTCCAATGGCAGGCTCCCTCGGCACTTTTTTTTTTTTTTTTGGCTCCTGTTTCTCTCTTCTCTCTCTTCTTTCCCATACCCAACCTAGCTCCACACATCAGAACTTTCCCATCCCTCTCCCTCCTGCCTATCTGCACCATGCGGTGAACATCGCACTCCCGAGCAGCATGGGCACATCCTACCAGAACCTTCCCTGCACTGATACACATCTCACCTTGTTGGCTCCAGTACGTGCCACAAACAACTCATCTCAGACCCTCCCCTTCATCTGGACCTGCCCCGCTGCACCACAGCTGAGTGACTGGCCCTGCCCATTGGACAAAGAGGTGAAAAATATCATGTCCATAGATGAGCAAACAACAAAGAATGCACAGCCTGCCTGCTCAGACATAACCAAATAAAACAAAAAAGCAGGACAACAAAAACAAATCTACAATCAATAAATGAAGAAGATAAATACTGAATGCCCTGAAGACAGCAGACAATACCAAAACGTATTTAAAAAAAAAAAAAAAAAAAAAAGGACACAATGGTTCCAGTAGGCATCCAAAATAAAACACCAGATGACCTTCCAGTAGGAGAAACGGCACTAGAACTACCTGATAGGGAATTCAAATCTCTAATATTCAGAGCTATCCAAGAGTTGAAGCAAAAAGCAGATAAAATTGAGGAAAAATAGATAAATTCATGGAAAATAAGACCAAAAAAAGGAAGAATTCAAGAAGATAATACAGGAAAAAAATGCCAAAATAAATTTACAACTAGAAATCATACAAAAACAACAGTTAGAAATCCAAAAGATAAACAACAAGATTTCAGAAACAGACAGTGTCATAGAAGGACTGAGGAGCAGGTTTGAAACAATGGAAAAGACGATCAGGGAAACTGAAGACAAACACTTGGATACAACTCTGTTTGAGGAAAACTCAGAAAAAAGAACAAAGAAAAATGAAGAAACACTGAGAATTATGTGGGATACAATCGAGAGCAAAAGTATGTGACTCATCAGAGTTCCAGAACAGGGTGAGAAAACAAAAAACAGAGAGGATCATTGAAGAATTGCTGACAGAAAACTTCCCTACTATCATGAAAAATGAAAAGGTGACCATCCAAGAAGCTCAATGAAGCCCATATAGGATAGACCTTAAAAGAAAATCACCAAGTTATAGCATACTCATACTCGCTAAAACCAAAGACAAAGAAAGAATCCTGAGAGCCGCTCAAGAAAAACAAAAAGTCACATACAGAGGAGAAGCAATAAGACTAAGCTCAGATTACTCAGCAGAAACCAAGCAGGCAAGAAGGCAATGGGATGACATATATAAAACCTTGAAGAAAAAAAATTGCCAACCAAGAATAACACATCCTGCAAAACTCTCGTTCAAATATGATGGTGAAATTAGGACATTTCCAGATAAACAGAAATTAAGGGACTATGTAAAAACCAAACCAAACTTACAAGAATTATTAAAGGGAGTCCTTTGGTTTAAGAACAAACAACATCAGACGACAGCCTGAATTTAGGATGCAAGACTGCAGAAGCCAGATGCCAACCTAGGAGATGAATTCGCAAGGACTATTCAAAACCAAAAGAATTACAACAGGGAACCTGAGAGGTTAATCTCCAAATGACAACAACGTCAGAACAATAAAAGAGCGAATCAATGGTGTAGGTATAGAACTTTCTAATGGAGAGGAAGGCAAGGTGATACCAAGTAATAATAGACTGGTTCAAACCTAGGAAGATACAGATAAATTTCAAGGTAACCACAAGTTACCACACCTACTCATCAAAATAAAAAAGAAAAACACAAAGTCTTAGTAAACACAAAATCGACAAAGACAAAAGAAATTTAAAAAATTCACAAACAAAAGCAATTCAGCACAGGAAAGTAAGAGGAATAAAGAAATTGTCAGCACCACAATAAAAAGCACTACAAAATGACAGCAATAAACTCACATCTATCAATAATTACACTGAACGTAAATGGCTTAAATGCACTCATAAAGAGACAGAGAGTGACAAAATGGATAAAAAAAGATCCACCAATATGTTGTCTACAAGAGACACGTCTTACAAACAAAGACATAAATAAATTTATTAAAAATCAAAGGATGGAAAAAAATATATCAAGCAAATAGCTACCAAAAAAGAGAAGTGGCAATACTAATCTCAGCTAAAATAGACTTTAAAACATAAAAGACAAAGAACGACACTATATCACGATTAAACGGACGATCAATCCTGAAGACTTAACCATAGTAATATATATGCACCCAATGACAGGGCTCCAGAATACATAACACAAACTTCAACAGTACTGAAAAGAGAAATTTACAGTTCTACTATAATAGCAGGAGACTTCAACACACCACTCTCAGTAAAGGATAGAACGTCTAGAAAGAAACTCAACAAAGATACAGAAGATCTAAAGGCCACAATCAACCAACTTGAACTCACAGACATATATAGAACACTCCGCCCAAGAGCTGCAAAGTACACATTCTTTTCCAATGCACGTGGAACGTTCTCCAGAGTAGACTACATTTTAGGCCAGAAAGCAACCCTGGACAAAATCCAAAACACTGAGATAAAACAAAGTATCTCCTCTGATCACAATGCCATCAGAGCAGAAATTAACAACAGGAAGAGCAAGGAAAAAAAACAATTACATGGAAACTAAATAACATCCTGCTTAAAAACCACTGGGAAACAGAAGAAATCAAAGCTAGAATTAAAAAAGTCCTAGAATCAAATGAGAATCATACCAAAACCTTTGGGGCACATGCAAAGGTCACTTTATAGCAACAGACGCACACATCAAAAAAGAAGGGACAAAATCAAAGCATTAGCTACACAACTCTAACAAATAGAAAGAGAACACCAAAAGAAGCCTATAGCCACCAGAAGAAAGGAATAATAAGCAGAGCAGAAATAAATGAAATAGACAATACAAAAACAATAGAAAGGATCAACAAAACCAAGTTTGTTTTTTAACAGGATCAACAAAATTGACAAACCACTAGCCAACTGACAAAAGAAAAACAGGAGAGGACACAAATAACCCAAATAAGAAATGAAATGGGGGGACATTACAACAGACCCAACTGAAATAAAAAGGATCATAACAGAGTATTATGAAAACTATACTCAAACAAATTTGGAAATATAGAGGAAATGGACAAATTTCTCAAAACACACTACCTACTGAAACTGTCGCAAATTGATGTTGAAAATTTGAACAGACCCATAACGAGATGGAAAAGTTAAAAAAAAAAAAAATCCCAACAAAAAAAGCCTTGGCCCAGATGCCTTAACTAGGGAATTCTACCAAACGTTCAGAGAAGAGCTTACACCAGTACTACTCAAACTATTTCAGAACATAGAAGAGGAAAGAATACTTCCAAAGTCTTTTTATGAATCCAGCATAACCCTGATATCAAAACCAGCAAAGAGACCACAAAAAAAGAAAATTACAGATCAATGTCTCTCATGAATATAGATGCAAAAAGTTTCAACAAAATTCTAGCCAATAGAATTCAGCATCATATCAAAAAAATAATACATCACAACCAAGTAGGATTCATACCAGATATGCAAGGATGGTTCAACATTAGAAAATCAATCAACGTAATCCACCACACAAATAAAAGAATCACATGATCATCTCAACTGATGCAGAAAAGGCATTAAACAAAGTCCAACACCCATTCCTGATAAAAATGCTCAATAAAATAGGTATAGAAGGGAAATTCCTCAACATAATAAAGGATATTTATACAAAACCAACTGTCAACATCATTCTCAATGGAGAGAGGCAGAAAACATTCCCCTTGAGAACAGAAACAAGACAAGGATGTCCTTTATCACCACTCCTATTTAACATTGTGCTAGAAGTCCCAGCTAGAGCAATAAGGCAAGAAAAAGAAATAAAGGGCATCCAAATTAGTAATGAAGAACTTAAACTGTCCCTATTTGCAGATGAAATGATACCACATATAGAAAACCCACAAGGCTCCATAAGAAAACTACTGGAACCAATAGAAAGATTCAGTAGAGTAGCAGAATACAAGATAAACACACAAAAATCAGTTAGATTTCTGTGTGCTAATAAAGAGAATGATGAAAAGGAAATCAGGAAAACAATACCATTTATAATAGCACCTAAAAAAATAAAATACTTAGGAATAAATTGAACCAGAGATGTACAAGACCTATACAAAGAAAACTACAAAACACTACTGTAAGACACCAAAAGAGATCTACATAAATGGAAAAACATACCATGCTCATGGATAGGTAGACTCAACATTGTGAAAACGACAATTCTATCCAAAGCAATCTATAAATACAATGCAATTCCGATCCAAATACCAAGAACATCCTTTAAAGAGATGGAAAAAATAATCATTAAGTTTATATGAAAAGGGAAGAGGCCCCAGATAAGTAAAGCACAGCTGAAGAAGAAGAACAAAGTAGGAGGACTCGTACTACTTGACCTCAGAACCTGCTATACAGCTACGGTAGTCAAAACAGCCTGGCACTGGTACGACGACAGATACATTGACCAATGGAACAGAATAGAGAACCCAGATGTAAATCCATCCACCTATGGTCACCTGATCTTTTACAACAGCTCAAAGTTCATCAAATGGGAAAAAGTCTTTTTAATAAATGGTGCTGGCAAAACTGGATGTCCGTCTGCAAAAAAATAGAACAGGACCCATACCTCACATCATACACAAAAACTAATTCAAAATGTACCAAAAACCTAAATATAAAACCAAAAACTATAAAGATCATAGAAGAAAAAATAGAATCAATGCTATAGACCCTAATACATGGCATTAACAGTATACAGACCATAACTAACAATATACAAACTCCAGAAGATAAGCTAGATAACTGGAATCTTCTAAAAATCAACACTTACACTCTTCAGAAGAATTTACCGAAAGAGTAAAAAGAGAACCTACAGACTGGGAAAAAAATTTTGGACATTACAAGTCAGACAAAGGTCTAATCTCTATAATCTACAAGAAAATCCAACACCTGTACAACAAAAAGACAAATAATTCAATTAAAAAAATGGGCAAAGGAAATGAACAGACACTTCACCAAAGAAGACATTCAAATGACCAACAGACACATGAAGAAATGCTCACGATCACTAGCCATTAGAGAAATGCAAATTAAAACCACAGTGAGATACCATCTCACCCCAGCATTACTGGCACAAATCAAAAAAACTGGAAATAACAAATGTTGAAGAGGCTGCCGGGAGATCGGAATTCTTATGCACTGCAGGTGGGAATGTAAAATGGTACAACCATTTTGGAAAATAATATGGCACTTCCTTAGAAAGCTAGAAACAGAAACACCATATGATCCAGCAATCCCACTCCTAGGAACATATCCTAGAGAAATAAAAGCCAACACACAAATAGACATATGCACACTCATGTTCACTGCAGCATTGTTCACAATAGCAAAAAGATGGAAACAACCTAGATGCCTATCAACAGATGAATGGATAAACTATGGTACATACACACAGTGGAGTACTAGGCAACGATAAAGAACAATGATGAATCTGTGAAGCAACTCACAACATGGATGAATCTGGAAGGCATTATGCTGAGTGAAATAAGTCAATCACAAAAGGACACAAATATTGTATGATACCACTACTATAAAAACTCACGAAAAGGTTTAGACACAAAAAGAAACAATCTTTGATGGTTACAAGGGAGAGGTAGAGTAGGGGTGGAAAATCACTAAATAGACAATAGATAAGTGGTAACTTTGGTGAAGGGTGAGACAGTACACAATACTGGGGAAGTCAGCACAACTTGTTCAGGGTAAGGTTATGGAAGCTCCATGGATAAATCCAAACTCCCTGAGGGACTGAATTACTGAGCTGAGGGCTGTGGGGACCATGGTCTCAGGGAACATCTAGCTCAACTCGCATAAAATAGTTTATAAAGAAAATGTTCTACATTCCACTTTGGTGAGTAGTGTCTGGGGTTTTAAAAGCCTGTGAGCGGCCATCTAAGATACTCCACTGGTCTCACCCCTTCAGGAGCAAGGGAGAATGAAGAAAACTAAAGACACAAGGGAAAGACCAGTCCAAAGGACCAACAGACCACAACTACCACGGCCTCCACCAGACTGAGTCCAGTACAACTAGATGGTGCCCAGCTACCACCACTGACTGTCCTGACAGGGATCACAATAGAGGGTCCTGGACAGAGCTGGAGAAAAATGTAGAACAAAATTCTAACTCAAAGAAAGACCAGACTTACTAGCCTGACAGAGACTGGAGAATCTCTGAGAGTATGGCTCCCAGACACCCTTTTAGAGTGAAGTCACTCTGAGATTCACCTTTTAGCCAAAGATCAGACAGGCCCAGAGGACAAAACGAGACTAAAGGCGCACACCAGCCCGGGGAAGGACTAGAAGGCAGGAGGGGACAGGAAATCTGCTAATAGGGGACCCAAGGTCAAGAAGGGAGAGTACTGACATGTCATGGGGTTGTTAACCAATGTCATAAAACAATACATGTACCGTTTAATGAGAAGCTAGTTTGTTCTGTAATCCTTCATCTAAAGTATAATAAAAAAAGAAAATTGTAGACTTGCCCCCTATCTTATTCTAATTTCCCTAAAGCATGCCCTTCCAAGAGCAAAGAAACTCATTTAGACTGTTAATTAAATCTGCCCCCAAAAGATGAAGCAAAGAACATGACATTATAATTCTAAATATACCCTCCCACGTACCACCTTCTAACGCCTAAAATATTTCAACATTTCTAAAAGGCATATCTACATAGAATCAGCTAAAAATGCAAAAGTATTCCTTTTTTCTTATTCTGAACAGGCCTCCAGAATTAAAAATAAGGCCTTTTACAAGAACCATGACATACCAAGAAAGAAGGGAGAAAACTGTATGATTTAACGGTCATATAAAATTATTCCAAGAGCACCTTAAAACTCAGGCATTTTCAATAGGCTGAGAGATTATTTTCTATAAAGAGAAACATATGGGATCCACACAAACCTTTTCATTAAACCTAAAGTCTCATCTATTTTCTGGTTATAAAATGTCTGCATGTGGAAATGTTTAAAGCCACTGAAACTTGAAATTCAATGTATGTGCACTGGACACATGTACATAATTTCTTGGATGTATAACTTTAAGCAGCATGTAAAATGCCTTTGTGGGTTTTCTTTTACTTTTTTCAATGTTAAATGATACCTAGTTTCAGAGCAACAGTTTCGTGCCTGGGTTTACACTTTAACAGGATTTCTTATTTTCTCTGGCCTCACACAGTAGGAGGAAATTTAATTTGGTCTTAAGAGTGTAGGCATGAGGCACCAGTGGTTTTATTTACCTCTTAAACAAACTGCACCACCAAAAATTTATCATCTGCGAATCCTTCCATATCCGAGATCGGCCCCCTAATAGATTACATGATAGAGGGGAAAACACCCACAGGACTTGGCAGTAAACAGCTTCACCATTTAGTGACTCTGTGATTTAGGTATCCTAAGGATATTAGGTCGCTATAAGGTTGCTATGAGTCGGAATCGACCACCACAGATTTTTTTTAAGGCTACTAAGAAGGAGCCCTGGTGCTGCAATGGTTAAGCGCTCCGCTGCTAACCAAACGGTCGGTGACTATAACCCACCAGCTGCTCTGTGGGAGAAAGACGCAGCAGTCCGCTTCCGCAAAGATTTATAGTCTTGGAAACCCTATGGTGCAGTTCTACTACGGGGTCGCTGTGAGGCAGAATTGACTGGATGGCACACAACAAGGATACTAAGGAGTCCCTGAGTGGTGTAAACTGTTCACCCGTTTCGCTGCCAACCAAAAGGCTGGAGGTTTAAATCCACCAAGAGTTGCCTCGAAAGACAGGAATGACGATCTGCTTTGGAAAAGTCACAGCCTTGAAAACCCTGTGAAGCCATTCTATTCTGCACACGTGGGATCACCATGAGTTAGAACTGACTGAGAAAACAAGAAGGAGGATCTTAAGGAGTCCCTGCGTGGTGCAAATGAGCCCTGGTGGCACAGTAGTTAAAGCAGTTGGCTGCTAACCAAAAGGTCGGCGTTTCTAACCCACCAGCCACTCCATGGGAGAAAGATATGGCAGTCTGCTTCCATAAAGATTTACAACTGTGGAAACCCTACAGGGTCGCTATGAGTCGGAATTGACTCAATGGCAGTGGGTTTCGTTTGGGTGGGGTGGTGCAAACAGTTAAAGCAGTTGGCTGCTAACCAAAAGGCTGGAGGTCTGAGTCTACCCAGAGGAACCTCCGAAGAAAAGCCTGGTGAACTACTTTTAAAAAATCAACAACTGAAAACCCTGTAGAGAAGATCTACTCTGACACACATGGGGTCACCATGAGTTGGAATCAACTGGACCTCAACTGGTTGGTTAAGGACACTAAACGATTGCCTGTAACGAATGGGAATAAAGATTCCTTCACGATCTACCCTACGGATTTGCCATGGGAGAAGATATGAGGAAATGAACATGCCATACTCAAGGAGCACAATATCCCTGCTAAATAGCAAAAAAAACCAAACCCGTGGCCAATGAGTTGATTCCGACTCATAGTGACCCTACAGGATGGAGTAGAACTGTCCCACAGGGTTTCCAAGGAGCACCTGGTGGATTCGAACTGCCGACCTTTTGGTTAGCAGCGATAGCTCTTAACCACTACACCACCAGGGTTTCCTGACACTGAGAAAGCAATGGTGAATAAGATATGGAGCCTGCCTTGTAGATTTGAAAAGAGCTTCCTGAGGTGGAGTAGATTCCAACACATGGTGACCCACTGACATAAACAAAAAACCAAAACCAAACCCGTTGCTGTGAAGTGGATTCTGACTCATAGGTACCCTACAGGGCAAAGTAGAATCTTCCCATAGGGTCTCCAAAGAGCGGCTGATGGATTCAAACTGCCAACCTTTTGGTTAGCAGCTGAGCTCTTAACCACTACCCCACCCACCAGGGCTCCAACACAAATAAAGAGGAGCATTACTGACCATTTACTACCATACGAGGGTAACACCCCTCCCCTACAATAATAGTCTCATTATTTGATTCAAGGTTTGGATAACTTGCTCTTCTTCTGAAAGACTTTTTTCTCCAGAAATCTGCAAGGAACATTGCCTCATTGTGCCCTTACCAACCCCACCACCACCACAGGCACAGCCTTCAGGTCTCTCCTTACATGGCAACTTCGCAGTGAAGCTTTCCTTGACGCTCTTACTATTTTGTTAATTTGTAACTTTGCAGCTTTAGTTTGTCTGACTGTTTTGCAATGGAATCTTATTATTTTAATTTGGAGGCGTATTTAAGCTATTTTAACTTTCATTTTTTACTGTTTTATTGTGGAAATTTACAAACACATGGAAGTAGACAAAATAGGTTAAGTAACCCACACATACCTGTCACTCTGCTTCAATACTTAACACATAGGCTCTGATGAGGAAATGTAAAAGAGGCCATTACCTTAAAGGAGCTTCAAAACCTGCCTCCTTCCATAAGCAAAACTAAACTAAAGGCCAACCAATCAGACACTGCTAGTTCAGTTAACCTTACATAACTCAGCAAATAAGAAAACACTCAGTTCTAACCAATCACATGTTAGCTGGATTTGCTTCCGGTTTGCCTGATAAAAGTAATCCTTTCCCGTAGTCGAAGGAACTCTGGTAGCACAGTAGTTAAGTGCTCAGCTACTAACTGAAAGACTGGCGTTAGAACCCACCAGCTGCTCCATGGCATCCATAAGGGTTACTGTTATTGTTGTTGTTGTTAGGTGCCATCCAGTTAGTTATGACTCACAGCGACCCTGTGTACAACAGAACGAAACACTACCCCGTCCTGCGCCATTCTCATACTCGCTATTTTTGAGCCCATTGTTGCTGCCACTATGTCAGTCCATCTCCTTGATGGACTTTCTCTTTTTTGCTGACCCTCTACTTTCCCAAGCATGATGTCCTTTTCCAGCAACTGATCCCTCCTGATAACATGTCCAAAGTACATGAGACAAAGTCTCACCATCCTTGCTTCTAAGGAGCATTCTGGCTGTACTTTTTCCAAGACAGATTTGTTTGTTCTTTTGGCAGTCCATGGTATATATTCAATATTCTTTGCCAACACCATAATTCAAAGGCATCGATTCTTCAGTATTCCTTATTCCTTGCCCAGCTTTCGCGTGCGTATGAGGCAACTGAAAACCTTAGAAACCCTGTGGGGCAGCTCTACTCTGTCCTATAGAGACTCTAAGGACTTGACAGGAATGGGTCTGAATTTGGTTCCTGTTCCTCAGTGGAGCACCCAGTCACGTTATGTTTGGGTTGTTGCCAGACATCATGTGCTGAAATAAAGTCATAAAAATTTTATTAAAGACTGAATTTTTCTTTTTACACTTCCTTCTTTCAGCTATAACCCCTCTTCAGTACATGTCTCTAAATGGTAAACCTTCTTTTTTCTTTTTTTTTCCCCAACAAAACCACAATTATATCATCATACCCAAACCTGGCCACTCCATTTAAAATTACGACCCTCGTAGCATTTCCTGCCTTTCCCCACTTTATTTTGTCTTATTACCTTCTAACATACTATATATTTTACTTATTTGCTCATTGTCTGTCTCATCTGCTAGAACATAAGCTCCCCGAGGAGCTTATTTTTCTCTTTTCTGCTATAAACTCCAGTGTCTAGAATTGTGCCCAGATATACTGAAGTCATTCAGTCATTCATTTCCGAATAAATTAATCCATTTCAATCAAAAGAGCATGTCAGATATGTATGCTAATCTTAAGGCAAGACCCTTTCCTGGCTGGAAACGTCACTTTTTTCAGCTAACCTTTTGATTAGAGCAAGAGAACAGAGGGTTAAAATTTGCTCTTTTCAAGAAAATCTGAGATTCTGGTTTTCTGTATAATTGTTTAAGGATATATTCAGGTGACAGAATAGAAATTTAAAAACAAATAAAAAGGAACCTACTAATTATTGCCACCTTGACAGAAAGCCATTTCACTTCCTTACAGAAGTTTAGGTCCTGGAAACACTGAGGAGCAGAGCGTTATTTCCATGACCTGAGTTCATACTTCGTATTTATCAATAGGAGTCCCTGGGTGGCACAAATGGTTAAGCTTTTAACCAAAAGAGTTGGCAGTTCAAACCCACCCAGAGGCACCTTGGAAGAAAGAACTGGCAATCTACTTCCAAAATATCATAGTCATTGAAAACCCTATGGAGTGCAATTCTACTTTGACATACATGGGGTCACCACGAGTTGGAAACAACTCAATGACAACTGCTTTGGTTGTTTTGGTTTATTTATTAATAGTCTAGGAACAGGCACACACTACAGTAAAATTTTCTGATTGTATCTTGAATTATAAGCGCTAACGTTTGTAGAGTACTTATTATGCACCAGGTGTTCTTCAAAGCATTTCATAACAACTGGACAGTGTAGGTACAATTTTTATCCCCAGTTTGTAGATGAAGTTGAATAAGGAACAGAGTAATAACTCTACATAGCAGAGCAGTTCAGTGTACAGCCTTGATCCAGACAGCCAGCATCCCCAGCTGCTAAGTGAGAGATCATTACCTGAACCCCAGCAGTCTGGGTCCTAAGCCTGCACTCTGAACCTCTGCACTCTCCCTAAAATAGCACACATCTATGAGCTGCCAGGCTGGATTACCTATGAGAAAGCCAGTACAGTGCAGGGGTTAAAAGCAAAAACTTGGGAATCAATTTGAACTAGATTAGAATCCCAGCTCTACCACTCACTGGTTATATGACCTTTAGCGAATTAATTAACCTCTCTGAGATTCAGTTCCTTCATTTATAAAATAAGGATCATAGTAAGACATACATCATAGAGTTAGTAACAAGATTAAACAAGAGACTCTTTGTAAGGTATTTAGCATACCATTTGGCACTTAGTAAGTAGTCAATACAACATAGTAATTAAGAGTACAGTCTGTGGAGTCAGACTGCCCAGGCTGGAATCCCAGCTGTCTTAGTTACCTAGTACTGCTCTAACAGAAATACCACAAGTGGATGGCTTTAACAAAAAAAAATTTATTTCCTCACAGTAAAGTGGGCTAAAAGTCCAAATTCAGGGCATCAGCTCTGGGAGAAGGCTTTCCTCTCTCTGTTGGCTTTCTCGTCAGTCTTCCCCCAGACTAGGAGCTTCTCCGCTCAGGGACCCCAGGTCCAAAGGACTCGCTCTGCTCCCAGCACTGCTTTCTTGGTGGTAGAAGGTCCCCATGTGCGCCTGTTCACTTCTCTCTTTTATATCTCAAAAGAGATTGGATTAAGACACTATCCAATCTTGTAGACCTCATCAGTATAACCTCATCATAGTGACATAGTTTACTACACATAAGGTAATCATATCAATCATACAATACTGGGAATCATGACCTACACATTTTTGAGGGGACATAATTCAATCCATGACACCGGCTATGCCATTTATTGGCTCTGTGATCTTGGGCAAGTTATTTAACCTCTCTGTACCTCTAACGAGGAGCCCTGGTGGCACAGTAGTTAAGCACTCGGCTGCAAACCAAAAGGTACGAGATTCAAACCCACCAGCTGCTTCACAGGAGAAAGATGTGGCAAGTCTGCTTCTGTGAAGATTGACAGCATTGGAAACCTTATCAGGCAGTTCTGTTCTGTCCTATAGGGTCGCTATGAGTCAGAATCGACTAGACAGCAATGGGTTTTGGTTTTTGGCACCTCTAGTGGATAATAAAGAGCCCTGGTGGTGCAGTGGTTAAGAGTTCAGCTGCTAATCAAAAGGTCAGCAGTTTGAATTCACCAGCTGCTCCATGGAAGCACTATGGGGCAGTTCTACTCCCTCCCACAGGGTCACTATGAGTTGGAATCAACTCAACGGCAACGGGTTTAATGGATAATAAAAAAGGAAGACAAAAAATAATTGACAGATTTGAACTGTGACGTTTGCAAAGAATATCAAAAATACCATAGACTGCCAAAAAAAAAAAGCTAAAAAATCAGTCTTAGAAGAAATAGAATTAGCAAGTTCCTTAGAAGCTTACTTTGGACACATCATCAGGAAAGACCAATTGCTAGAAAGGATATCATGGCTGGTTAAGTAGAGAGTCAAAGAAAGTGAGGAAAACCTTTAATCCGATGAACTGACACAATAGCCACATCAATGGACTCAAACATACCAGCGATCATGAAGATGACATCGGACTAGGCAACATTTCGTTCTGTTACATATAAAGTCTTCATGAGTCAGAGCCAACTCCACTGCAACTAACAACAACATATCTCTCTTTTCTCATCCATAAACTGGGAAGAACATGCTCAGACTAGCACCTAACATTATAAATTCTCATAAACGTTAATTATTTTATTTATTTTATTATAAAATATATTTTATTATAAAACAATAATAAAATGACTACCCATGTCATTCCTCCCTTTCTCAACGTATTTTTAAGCCAGCTTTTCATCTTTCACACACCTAGACTGTTATGCACTGAACAGGACATTAAAATTAACATTTCCACAGAGATCCCAAGAAATAATAGTTGTAAAACTCCATAGATAGGTGCCAGGTAACCATATAGAAAATTCACAAATGCAAAGTCCCAGAATTGGTTTCCAAACTCTTGGCCCCTACCGTACCGCCACCACTCAGAAGCCCTCACTTCAAGAATATAAAAACACTGAGAAGAAAGAGATAGAAAATCCGTGATATGATCTATTTGGAACACTGTTTACCCTGTAAGGAGTCTCACTCTTTCTCCTTGAGCACTTCCTTCTTTGCGTCAAGCCCACTGAGGGGCTTCCAAGGGACCATTCACGGGATGTGAAATGTCTTGTGGGACATAGGGATTTGTGCATGTGGAAATGAAAGCAGCCTGTGGCAGCAGGGCCCACGTAGCTGCACTCAGATACGATGGGCCTGCACACCCAGAGTCTGTCAGGGCCAAGATGTGTAGGGACCTCTTAGGAGGCCCTGGGGTCAAGGGCCAAAGAAGGTGAGATTGGTGCTATTTTAATTCCTGCCAAGAGGACCACCTGGGGGCCTCCCACAGGGAGAGTCTGAGGAATGGGACACAGAGAGGACCAGGGGCTGAGGAATGACAGCAAGCCAGAGGAGATGCATCATCCACATCAAGGGAGCTGCAATATGCAGTACATAGAGAATCTTCAAGAAGCTCAAAAAATGCCCACGAGGAAGAGAACTAGTTTTAAACACTTGTCAAGCCTAGAGAGAATGAAGCCACCCAGTTGCGGAAGGCCGTTACCCTCTAATGGGGTAAATGCTACATCTAGAAAGTGGGAGAGGCTGGAAAGGGACAGAAGAATCTGATCATGGCTCCCCTTTAGAGACCACAGGTTCCCTCCCACCTGCTGTAAACCTAGCTAAGGTGGGGCAAGGAGCCTGCAGGAGACCCTGGCTATAGGGGTAGATGAGGAGGAATCTTTAAACAAAGACTGAAGTGTTAATATGTTGAAGTTGACACTTTTAAATACAGTGTTTGCAAAGTAAAGTAGGATAGTCTATTTACTAAGAGTGAGCAAAAATGTCATGGGCCTCAGAGTTTTTATCCAGAGGCAAGAATATATCACCCCACTGAATAAATTTCACAGGGTCAGTGGGAGACAAAAATAAGTTTGTGTTTTGTTCACATTTTACATATTCAACATACAAGCTGTCTGTAGGTCCCCTTTGCCTACTGTGCCCTAGCCTCCCCTTTGGGTCTGGGAATGCCCCAGTAACCCTCACCCTACCTCCATACTCTCAACCTCCCATCTCCATCCAATTCCAGCAGACCTCACCTTGTGCCACTTCAAGGCTCACCTTGTGCCACTTCCACCGGAAGCTCTTGCCGCCCAAACCTGCTCACTGTTGCCAGCACAGGTCATATTTACATGTCTCTCTGTCTTTACACATACCCCTCCCTCTGCTTGCAATGTCCTTTCCCCTCTTCTACACCTGGGGAACACCTGAAAGACCTCATCCAGAAGGCCATCATCCTACTGGACACTGCTTTGATTTATTAGAGCTGCTATAACAAAATACCACAAACTAGGTGGCTTATAGGAACAGAAATTTATTGTCTCACAGTTCTAGAGGCTAGGAGTCCAAATTTGGGGTGTCCACAGGACCATGTTTCTCCAAAGCCTCAAGGGGAAGATCATTTCTTGTCTCTTCCAGCTTCTGGCACTTGCAACGTAACTGCTGTCACATGGCTGTCTTCCTTCTGTCTGTCTTTATAGAAAGACACCGCTCAGACTGAATTAGGACCCACCTTTCTTCAGTATGATCTTATGTTAACTGATAACATCTTTGAAGACTCTAGTTCCAAACAAGCTCACATTCACAGGTATCAGGGGTTAGGATGTCAATTTATCTTTTGGGAGGACACAATCAATCCATAACAGGCACTTTATCAATCTTTTGCAGGTGCATCTAGCCCATGCCTCATCTGCCTTCCAGAGGCATGTTGCGTGTGGTTCCACCACGGCACCCATACTGCTTACACTGTGCTGTGTGACATGACCGCTTCCCTGGACAAAGGCACCACAGGGATAATGTCTCAATCATCTGGGCAGACCCATTAACTAGCACTGAAAAGACTCGATCTTTGTTTCCTGAAGGCACAAAAAGCATTTTATTGTATCCTTAATATTTAAGTGGTTCTTTTCAAAATCTTCCTAACCAATTTTTCCACCTTTTAAAATTTCATATTTGTCTTTTAAAGAACTATCTATATGGGATCAAACTGACACAAACAACTTGAAGGATAAGACAGGAAGCTTAGGGGGCAGTGAGATTTTGTTAATGGGGAGGAACAATTCGGAAAAGAAGGATGTAATCAAGTCACTGAATTGTACGTGTAGAAACTGTTGAACTGGTATATGTTCTGCTGTGTATATTCTCCACAACAACAAAAATAATAAGAAATGATTTTAAAAGTGTTCCTATTTGATGCAAATCAAATATTTCCAAGTACAGATTCATAGCAGTTGGTTTCTGAATGAAACACAGAATCTCCCAACAGTCAAGGCATGTTACAGGAGACAAGTAACAATGGAGATCCAGTTGAGAAGACTATGTTGTTCATTTCTTTACTCCTGGCTAAGAGAGGAGGAGCTAAAGTGGTGGCCAGGACAGCTCACGCCCACAACAGTTTGACAGTAAGTATCTTTCCGTTTGGAAGGTAGCCCATGCGTCCCCTCCCTGTCAAAGCCTTGCCCAGAAGCAGTAAAGCAGATTGCCTTGAGACACAGACAATTTTCTCTGTTCTGTACTGGAACTCCCTGCACAGACTTCCCTTTCATCTATCTTCAGAGCATTTTCTTGTCTGGCCTTAAAAACCTCTGGAGATACTTCATAAGGCTCAAACAATAGATGAAGGCAAGGTCGGTACATTCCAAACTGATTGAAGGAAGAGAACAGATGATGTGCACATTTTTTCAAGGCCACGTGTACCTCTCTGCTTAAGGGAAAGTTAGGCCTTTCCTAAAAGTGGAGGGTTTCAATAAAGTCCTGCTAATAATCAACTGATTATCTTCTACTTTGAAAGTAACTCAAGACACTGCTGCCTACATGACATTTACACTCATTTTATCATTGTAAGCAAAAATAATCACCAAGGACAGTTGTATTGGAGCAACAAATGTGTTTTCAAGGGAATATTCAATACAACTAAGCAATCTCTTCACCCTGAGCATGACTTACAACATTATATGTTTTCAATCTGGTTCTATCAATTCTGTATGATGAAAATTCTCTCTGGTGCTCATAATTAAGTAGCTAAGTTCACTCCTTCCCCATCTCTACTGTCTCAGTGTGAAAGTGGTATCTCACTGGGCGCTATTTGAACTAGAAACAGAGACTCGGATTGGGAGAGGGGATAGTAGGGCAAAAGGTGAAGAAAGGGATTAAGCAGTGATGGATACTACTGGTTGTTTGCCACTGCTGAGTGCTCAATCTGCCAGCAGCAGAGACCAACACTGAGTCCCTCATGTGGCACCATTCCTCGAGGTGATCAGCCAGCAACTTGGTGGCAGGTTGATTACATTGGACCACTTCCAGCATGAAAAGGGCTGCGTTTTGTTCTTATTGGAATTGGCATTTACTCTAGATGGGAATTTGCCTTCCCGACACACAATGCTTCTGCCAAAACTACCATCCGTGGACTTACAGAATGCCTTATGCACCATCACTGTATCCGACACAGCATTGCCTCAGATCAAGGGGCTCACTTCACAGCAAATGAAGTGCAGCAATGGGCCCTCGCTCATGGAATTCATTGGTCTTACCATGTTCCCCATCATCCTGAAGCACCTGCTTTGATAGAATAATGGGAGTGACTTTTTTAAAAGACACAATTACAGCTCTGGCTAGGTGGCAATGCCTTGCAGGGCTGAGGCAATGTTCTCCAGGAAACTGTATATACTCTAAACCAGCATCCAATATATGGTGCTGTTCCTTCTATAGCCAGGATTTATGGGTCCAGGAATTAAGTGGTAGAAATGGGAGTGGCACCACTCAGTATTACCCCTAGTGACCTATTCGCAAAATATCTGCTTCCTGTCCCTGTGACCCTATGCTCTGCAGGTCTAGAGGTCTTAGTTCCAAAGGAAGGAATGCTCCCATCTGGAGACACATCACTGATTCTATTGAACTGGAAGTTAAGAATGCCACCTGGACACTCTGAGCTCCTTATGGCTCTGGATCAACAGGCAAAAAAAAGGGAACTACCATATTGGCTGATGTGATTGATCCTAATTACCAAGAGGAAATAGGATTGATATTATATAATAGGGATAAAGAAGTGTATATCTGGAATGCAGGAGATCCCTTGGGGCATCTCTTAGTACTACCATGCCCTGTGATTAAAAAAAAAAAAAAAAAAACCCCCGTTGCCGTGGAGTCGATTCCAACTCATAGCAACCCTATAAAGTCAATGGAAAACTACACCAACCCAATTCCAACATGACTACTAATGGCCCAGGCCCTTCAGGAATGAATGTTTGGGTTACCCCACCATGCAAAAAACCATGACCAGCTGAGGTGGTTGCTAGGGCAAAGGGAATACAGAATGGGTGGTGGAAGAAGGTAGTTGTAAATACCAGTTACAACCACCTGACCAGTTGCAGAAACAAGGACTATAAATGAGACTTCTGTACTGACACAGCTACCTGGTTTTCTACTCCAACTAGCAGAACAGAAAGATAGTATCCATAAAGTAAGTGCCCTCTGGCTGGTTAAGCGAGCATTATCTAGATGTTCTATGCTAGGACTGATGATGATACATTAGTATTTAAGGTATGCTTATAACTCATAGTTAAAAGCCCTCAGTAATTCTCTCTAGAGAAATTCACCTAAAATCGTCTAATTACGGCTCCCTTAAAAGCTCCAGAAGCTAGAAGAACAAAATTAAAGCAAGCCTGTTGATTCAAATTCTTCTCTTTCCTTTAAAGTCACAAGGAATATCATTGCACTTACTAATTCAATACAATCAGGGTTGACATCAGCTTTGTTTTATCTCTAGAATAAACCATTGGCAAGGTAATTTCTAGCTGTCTGTTCTTAAAAAATAAAAATTTCTTTTACAAATTCCATGAGGTAACTAAATTTTTAAGGACTTTTTTTTCCCTTGCAAATGTAACTGGCATTACCATCAATTCTTTTGTGTCCAGTCACTTTCTCCTTTACTACTAATAGTGTCTCATTAACCCATAACGATGTCCTCCTCAGGGTGTATTTTAAACTGCGTGTAACCTTCAGTAACACTTAAACTCTCTCCATATCTTCAAGAGTAGAGCCCCACTCCAACTACACTTAGGGAACCCCTTGAGATGCTGCCTTAATGTGATGTCACTGATCCACATTAAAGGATCATATAAAAATTGCTCTAAACAGCTAGGAATTGTATTTACTTTAAGGATTCTTGGGAAACCCATTAAGTTTCATGTAATGATTGTAAATAGAAGTCCAATCCAAAAATTTTAGCCTAAGATTAGGAAGTCAGATGAGAGAGCACAGAAGCATAGACTTTTGAACAGCTTTTCAAGAAATAGTTCTATTTTCCTTTCTTTCCCCTCCCAGTAGTTAAATATGGAGAATGGAAGAGGGAGGGAGGGAGAGAAAGAGAGAGAGAAAAAAAAAAGAGGGATGGAAGAGATAATAATAAAAAGAGAGGGATAGAGAGTGACAAAGAGAGAATCTCTGCACTGTTGAAGCAGGAGGAAAAAAAAAGCTCTTGTGGTTGTAGAACACCTTTTGGATGCTGAAGACTTGGTTAGCAGAGGAGTTAAAATAGTAAGAAGACCAATTATGGAACTTGGTGGTGGAAATTGTCTCTAGAGTTGCCCCTGTCTTGACATGGCTTGCTCAACTGTATGAATTCCTGATAAGGTATTGCTTGTAAGAAGATTTAACTCAGCTTTGAGTCAGTTGCCAGTGACTCCGCCCAGAGTGGGTTGAGGACACCTGTGATAGTTGCCTTTGCTGCAGTCTGGGCATCCTTTTGTGACAGACGCATATTATTTACTGCTAAATTTAATGATCCTCGAGGCACCAAAGGTCTGTGGGAAAAAAGACCTGGTGAACTACTTCCATAAAGATTTTAGCCTAGGAAACTCTATGAGGCAGTTTTACTCTGTCATATAGGAGTCACTGTGAGTTGGAATTGACTCAATGGCACATAGCAACAACAACAGGCACTATCTCAGCCCTCTACTTAGTCTTCAACTTCTGGACATTTTAGCAAAGGCCCTTCTCACTTTCATCTCACTGTTTTGCAACGCTAAAAGATTATCACTTTGCCCTTGGTGGAATTCCCCTCTAAAAACATCTGAGTCTGGTGCTTTTTTTGTGCATTATTTCCTTCTATTTCTTCTACAACAAATGAACTATTTAAGCTTTCTAGTTTAAATTTTGGTAGACTGTATTTAGCTAAGAAATCATACATTTCATCTAAGTTTTCAATTTGTTTTTCCATAGAGGACTGCAAAGTAGTCTCTTAAAATATTTTTTAATTTAGTCTATTTCAATGATTATTTCTCTCTTGTAATTTCTTGTTTTGTATTTGTATTTTTATATGAATTTTTATATTTATATTTTTTATATTTGTGTTCTCCCTCCTTTTTTCTTGATCAAGTTACACAGTGGTTTATAGGTTTTTGTTAATTTTTTAAAAATAGTATTTTGGTTAATACTTAGATCTACTATTTTTCTCATCTCTGTCTCATTAATTTCTGCTTTATTATGTTTTCTTATCTATGATTTCATTTTTCTTATCATTTTTAGTGTATTAAATTCATTTATTTTCGTATTTTCTTTTTAAATATTTTACGCTCTGATGTTTCCTTCGATAACTGCTTTAAATATATCTCACAGATTCTGATAATATTTATGTTATTATCATTTTTTTTTAGAAATTATTTAGAATTGGTTTTGTATTTTCACTTTCATGAAAGGGTTGAATAACAAAAAGTTTTTGTTTGTTTTTTAATTTCTAGGTAGAAGGGCCAAATTGTTTTGCTTTGTTTTGTTTGGTATTAATTCCTACTTTTATTTTATTTTAGGGGGACATAATTCAGTCCATAACAGTTAGATTCTTAAGAATGTACAAAATCACTTTTAGAATTAAGTAGAGTGAAGTTTACACCATTTGTGCTGAATATTTTTATAAGACATTAAAATAATTCTTTGGTGCTTAGGACTACACTTCATGTTCTGTAACTAAAAGATCAGCCATATTTGTAAACTAACTGGGGCATAGCATTCAATCCAGATTTGTAGCAAACCATCACCCATATTGAAAACCAGATGGAGAACTAAACAATTTTATAGGATTTAGCAGCTGTCTTCTTTTGGTATTCACATTCCTAGCGTCAAATCCCACAGCCTGCTGTGTTCCCTAGTCAAGTAAAAGGCTTAGAAATCAGACTTTTGTTTTTTCCTTGTTTCCCATCTGAAATGTTCTTAAAACATTAACCGGCTTGACAGTGCACCAAACAAAGAGAAATCCCATCCAATGTAGCCTTACATCCATACAATAGCTAACTTCATTTCACCACACGATATAGTCACAAATGTTTTATTACATAGTTTGTGCATAAATTGGGAATAAAGGGCAATGAAATGCCCTCCCATATAACTTATTGCTCAGTAGAAGACCATCATAATAGACTTGGCAACTAAACCTTACCAGTCAGAAAGACCAACATATGCTTCATCTCTTTCTGGTGTGTGCAAAATCAGAGCCTTAAAGAGAAATGGGTAGAAAATCTCAATTCGATGTCCTCATTTCAGAAGACAACTGGTAAAACAGATGGCAGAATGTGAAGCAATTCCGGCTCTTTATCACTTTGGCTCTTTCAGAGTTGAACACTTAGACCACATGATTTTAAAATATATCCAAAAAAAAGCATGCACATTTTCCTGGAATGCAATCTAGAGTCATGAAGATAGAATTAGTCTGACCCTTCGTAAAATCAGACAGTGTGAAGATTGATCTTTTTCATACAAAATTAACATATGGCCCAAAGCTCTCTGGCGCTTGCTGGTACCCAAATGGAAACTTTTTCAAGTAGGGTATTTTTTAAAGTTGAGTGAATAGCTCAGCTGGATGGCAATATTTTATTCACGTCATATACTTTACCAATTTTCCTAATGTTCATTTTTTATATTTAGGAGGCAAGAACAGCTGTAGATTAAACAGACCTACAAAACCCTCAGATTCAATTTCACAGGGAAATGTAGTTGGAGATCCAGTTGCAGAAAGACATTAACCAGTCTGACTCCTGGCTCAGGCTAAAGACTCAACGAGGGTAGTGGCAAGTACAGTGGAGGGGAAAGAGGGGCTTAATGGGAGACGGCAGAGATACAAAGGAAAACACAGGTCTTAGTATCCTTAATCACTGCTATAAATGAACCTGCTAACCTAATCATGGAGAGAACAGAAGTGGACTGTAAATACAAACCGTATCAGTCTGACCTTCCTACACAGTTACTGCTACAACATAATCAATATGGTATTTAATTATTACTTTCCTGATGCAAGAGAAACATCAATGTTTACAAAAGTGAATAGATTTCAAATAAAATGAAAAATTATGTCACAGTTCAGTACCAGTCATAAAAGTCAGACATAATAGCAAAGGAAAATTTAAGGCCTATGTCCCAACACTACCATTTCCAAGGAGTTCCTATGCAGTGTCGTCAATCAATGAAGAATAGCAGTCTTTTAAAAGATTAAATTGGACAAGAATGCTCAGCCTTTTTGTCACAATGCTGCCCAAGCCTACTGATCTGAAAAAGGTTAGAGATTCTGAGACAAACTTTTAGGTGACTGGAACGCTGTCCCTCCAGAGTTCCAGGGAAAATCAGAGATTAGGATATCCAGAAGGAAATAAAGATATAATCACTAAGTTTTTATTACACACTCAGGGGCAAGCCAAGATGAATTATGGAATAGAAAAAGCTTATGTTCTGGGCCCTTATACTTTACTCCCTTTCTTCCTAACAAAACAAGACAGAGAGGCTCTTGGGTATAGAACAGAGTGCTAGATTTAGAGACAGAAACACTTTCTCACTTTCTAACCATGCATCATTGACCAAGTTAGTTAATCTCTGCACTACATTACCCGTTGTTGTCAAGTCGATTCTGACTCATAGCGAACTTATAGGACAGAGTAGAACTGCCCCACAGGGTTTCCAAGGAGCAGCTGGTGGATTTGAACTGTTGACCTTTTGGTTAGCAGCCTGAACTCTTAACCACTGCACCACCTGGGCTCCCTCACTATGTTACTAAGTTATAATTCAAGAAAGTACATGGAACTCATTTATCCTGAACCCTGACCTCTCATGAGCACTCTACTAGACACTAAAGTCCAAGAGATAATCTACTCTTGCATTAGTTGTGGGGTTTGGGAAGGGTGCATATTTGAAAGAAAGACATGTTTTGCAACAGAGTTAGAGAACAATTCCATGGCAATATGGAAACAGAGGTGAAAAGTAAACAATACTTTCTATAGTAAAATTTGAAGGAATTAGGAACTCATGCAAGATGAGTTTAGGGGGTGCAGGACCAAGAGTTCTAAGCTGGAAAGTGAGTCCCCTTCCATCAGAGAGGGCCCTGCTTCTCCCTAAAAACAAAACAGAACAAACACCTGTTGCCCCCAAGAAGATTCCAACTTATAGTGACCCTATAGGACAGAGTACAACTACCCTATAAGGTTTCCAAGGCTGTAAATCTTTGTGGAAGCAGACTGTCACATCTTTTTCCCACAGAGTGGCTGGAACCCACTGACCCAAGAGCTTAACCACTGTGCCACCAGAGCTACTTTGCTTCTTTCTACTGCTTAGTAAATCTCATCCTCAGGATGTTGCTCTCAGTTAGGAGACAATTATACTCCTTAGGTGTTAGCAAAGTCCTTAGGCATTCCTACTTTAGTGTTCACACGTATATAGTCAAGTATTAAACTTAAATAGATCACACATGAAGTCTAAAAAGCTATTACATTCCAAAGAAATGAATTTCTAATTGTAAAATTTCAGCAAAGATTACAAAGCTTTAGGAGTTCAAAGGATTGGAGTGCGTGAGTGTGAGTGTATGTGTGTGCATTCAGAATGCCTTTCATATCATAGCCAGTGCGTTATTACATGCTTTTAATTGTCACAAGACCAGCTCTTAAGGGGTATATTTACCCTGAAAATCTTCAAAGAAAATGTCGATTTCACCTAGGTAGCTATTTATTTTTTTCATTTACTTGTGTCAAGTTTATCTAAATTATAAATTATTCCCTCTTTCCAAAAAGCCTAACACAGTACGTTGTATAAATTTATGTGCTTAATAAGTTTCTGCTAACTTGGGTTTTTAACCATAAGATTTTCAAACCAATTTAAAAAAAAAAACAAAAAACTTATTTCTACTTCTAACTGTTAAACTAAGGTGAGGCATTATGGATGCAACCCTGAGCTCCTACAGAGATCCCCCCAAGTTCTGTGAAAGGGTCATTTCTCAAAATGGTGTGGTACCTGTAACTCAAACACTGAGATTACCACCCTCAGAGTCTGGTCCCATAGAACATGAAATAGCCTCAATGCACACGGGCAATGGTTGTACCAAACTAGTTTACAACAAAGCTTTGGATTTAGATGGGCCTACATTCAAAACTCAACTCTTTCACTTAATGATTATATGACTTTAGGCAAGTTATCTAACTTCTGTAAACATCAGTTCCTCTATCTATAACCCTCTCAAGACCCAATTATTCTCTCTTTTGAATTTTTTGTTGATACTGTATGTTTTCACTAATGAAGGCATGCTGATTAAAGGACCAATCCAGAATTTTTGTTAACAATTATGGATTTTGATACCCATTATCTGGGATCCATTATGTCCCAGTGGCTCCTGGACGACGTAAATCCTGCCAATATGAGTCAGTGATAAAATTTTTTGTTGTTGTTGTTTGTTTTTTGTTTTATTTCTTGAAAATCTGTGAAACAAGAGGTAAAACCTGAAGGAACCTGGCAATGACTGCACATACATTTTATTCTAGTCTCCTCCTTAGCCTTTTTATTATTCTGTATGAAAGTTTTCAAAATATGGTATAATACATAAAGCAACCCAGCAATGTCTGTGCCTAAATTTTGCCCTAATCTCCTTGTTACTAATGCTGCATTGACAGGAAAATGATTTCCTTCTTTTTGGAGCCATAACTCATCTGGCACCCCTCTAACTCCTGGTGCCAGAAATGAGAGCCTTTCTCTTCTTTCTTTTCTGGCACCCAGCAAGCTGACTACTGAGAGCATACCTGAGGACAGTTGGTTACATTTTCCCCTGGGGATAATGTTCCACATCATAAAACTGTTTTCAATGGCAAAGTCAATGAGAAAATACAGAAATCGATGCCACCCTTTGAAAGCTCGCCTTCCGACCTCATACCGTTCGAGCCTCTGTTCAAAACGGTCCACTCCTGCCATAAAGGAGTTGTATGCTGCAGCTACTCTTGGGCAAAGGAAATTAGAGGAGAAACCATCTTTATTTTTTCTTTTGACAACACTGATACCCTGTGGATTGTAGAATGCTGACAAACCTGTCACAGGTTCACTGTCCTGCTGCTTCTGCTGACACTCGTCCTTTCCTACGAAACCAAAATTCTCCACACTGGAAAGTTTCTTTCCTCCTCAGCATGTATTGTAGACCCTTTCTATTTGTTCACACTGGGCCAACAGCATACGGTTCTCCTTCAGTCAGGCTTTTCATCAGATTACAGGATGTAAAATAATTATCGAAGGCAATGAGCCTCTGAGAATGGTACCATAAATGGCATAGTCCCAGCACAATACTCTCACCAAGGGAGAGAGATGAGTCATTGCCTACATCTTTTTTTTCCGCAATAGACGTCAAAATGGCTCACAAATCTAGTTTCAGAGTCAGCCAAACACCACACTTTGTACCTGCGTTTGACGGGCTCCTGGGGCATGTATTGTTTTATTGATGAATGACCCTTGAATGGCACCATGCTTTCATCAATTGACATGACACTTGATGGCACATACACTTCCTTTAGGCGACTATTGAGAGCATCTATAACTGGGCACAGTCTGTAAAACTGGTCATAGCCAGGTTCTCCTTCAGCCACGGCTTTTGAATCGTCATTGCAGTGTATGTTTTTGGTCAGCTTTTTAATCTGGTTTTAGTCTTTAGGTCTTGAATTGAAGCAACAGTCATGCCTGGCTCACTGGATCAATAAAGCTGTAGCTCAGGTAAGACACGTATACCTATCAATATGTTCACAGTGACGTATGCCTTTATTTCCTCTGTGGTTGTATCCTGCCAGTTTAGGGCAGACCTTCTCACAGTCTTCCCTCTATATTGTATGGAGCGCTCCTGGGTTGAATAAAGATTCATTTGGTCCATCACTTCCGTAAATGCTGTCAGAAAATAATCTACTTCTCTGTCTTAGTTGGTCAAGTCTGGGTAAATCTGGGCATCCTGACCAAGTGAGGTAGTTATATTTTCAAAGTAGGAGACATCCTTGTTCCATCCACCTTCATCATTGTCACCATTACCTACTCTATCCTTTTCCTCTACATCATCTGTTGCTTCCTCACCCTCTTCGATCCTGTCAGTGTTGCTATCCTCAACTTCAGAACTTGACTCAGATTCAACATCATCTAAAAGGTCTTCAAATGCATCATTGTCACCTTCCTCACTGGAGTTTTTCTCATTGTCAGGCAGAGAAAAAATAATAATCTAGAAGTTCCCAGAGTGTCTAAATCTCTTCACCATTTCTAAAACAGAGGGATGTACCAGAAAAAAATAGTTTTGGGTCCTACAAAACTACTATAACTATAGCAAACTTCCAAGCAAACATGAAAATACAGAAGGGGAGAAAATTGCCTAGGTCAAGCCTCCTTCCCAAATGAATAAAACCAAAGAAATCTGAGTCTCAGAAAACATATCACTACTATGTATTCCTCATTACTACAAAAGCAGTACTTACAGCCCAAATAAATAAAGCTAAAGACATTTCATTCTCAGGAAAATGACCACTACTATGTATTATTCATTACTGAAAAAGCAGTACTTATAGCCCAAATAAATAAAGCCAAGAGATTTTTTTATCTCGGGCGAATGATCACTACTATGTAGTCTTCATTATAACAAACCGGTACTAATAGATAAGAAACAGGAACAGCTGCCCTGGAATATTGCAGACCTGCTCACAGCAGTGCATTCCACTGCTACACATGGAAGCAATGATTAGGCCCTAAGATTGAATGTGAAGTAAGAATAACTTACAAGAGTTGATTTAGGAGATAATATTGGAGCCATTATTCCCTGTCCTAGAATGTGATCCAGCTGGAGCTGGACTCACAAGGACTTCTAAGGACTCACAAGGACACATCAATTGGGCCCTGAGGTATAAAGACAATAGCTAGGACAATCTTGGACAACATCTTTTAGGGAAACTTTCACATAAACATATAATAAAACAGAGCACAAAAGACCCATATACATTCCACTCTTATCTTTTTCTATTAACACTTAGTGAATAGTAAGATTTGTGGACCAATGAGGACTCTACGGATTTTGTTACTGAAACATGCACCAACGATTGTTAAGAAAGACAAATCAGGAAGGGGGAGGAAGAGATGGTTCAGAAGCAGTGAGGAGTTGCCAGACCTGACCCAGCAGGACCCAGCAGGACCCAGCACCCTTCAGGCCAGATCAGCTCGCATGTGTAGTGAGGCAAGCAGTGGTGCTCGGAGATATTTTCCACATCAGGAGAGACCCAGTGGCAGAGTCTACTCCCACAACCAGAACCAGTGAAAATCAGCACTAAATTAGGAAAAGATAAGTACTTGCATCTGGCCTACCACGTGGATCAAAAGAACACCCCCTTTGGGGAAAATCTCTCTCCTATTTACCTCTCCCCTCCCCGCTCTCCACCGGGTCCAAGGCTGGCTTCAGCAATCGTCAAGTCCCGTGGGCCAGAAGGAACAGCCGTCACGTGCCCTAAGCCATTCTCCCAGCCTTAGAAAGGGAACAAATTAACAAAGAGGGAAAATATAATCGGCCAACTCCCCAAAGCCAGGAACTCACGATAGGCACAACTCCTTTGCCTAGGTACAGGCATAAGGGGTTCATGGACTTTAAATGCCTTTCACCCCTGCAAAGACCTGTGTGGGCCCACTTCAACAGCACAGGCCCTCCTTACCACAGTACAACAGGATATACCTGAAGTCTAACTTAAACTGTTTCAGCTATGTGGTGAAATGGCAGGTTCGTGACATTTGACACTGCTCTGCCCATTAAGCAGGGTCCTCACCTACCCACATCAGGGTCCTGAGGACTGATGGTGCCAACCATGCCACATAGCCATCCACGACAGGGGTCCAAGAATAAGTGGTGCCCCCTAGTCCTTACAGGTAACAGTACTGGGTGCTCATAGTTCAGTTGTAAAACCCACCCACCTACGCACTCTATAGAGAACAGGGACATGCTTCCTCCCAGACACTCAGGGGACAGCCATCAGCCCCTGCCAGGCACAGCACATGACTTTCTACTACAGCCAGATACCTGTTGCTACACCAATCACCCATGCCTGTCTAGGACTGTAGGTGAGAGCCTGAACCATACACTTGGTGACCGACTACCTGGACACCTGAGCTGAACGGATACAAGAAAAGTAAACAAATTCCTGGGTGTCCATACTTAGTAACAGATCTAACCACCTGGTGACAGGACATTAGAGCTTCAAAGTTGCCAATAATCAAACTAGCTCACACAAGCAGCCTATTTGGGCATATCAAAACAAAACAAGAAGCTATGACACAGTAAACAAACATAAAATAAATAAATACAATAACTTATTGATAGCTTGGATACAACAGTCAATGTCAAATCACATAAAGAGGCAGACCATGATGGCTTCACCAAGCTCTCAAAATAAAGAATCAAGAAATTTTCCTGAGGCAGAGAATTTCTTGGAATTACCAGAGGGGAAATACAAAAGAATAATATACAGAATGTTTCAAGAGATCAGGAAGGAGATCATGCAAAATGTAGAACAAGCTAAGGAACACACAGACAAAGCGATAGAGGATCTTAAGAAGCTTATCCAAGAGCATAATGACAAATTTAACAGGTTGCAAAAATCCAGAGAGAGAGAGCAATCGGAAATTCAGATGATTAACAATAGAATTTCAGAATTGGACAACTAAATAGAAAGTAATAGGAGCTGAATTGAGGCATTAGAAGTCAGAATGAGTGAGACTGAACATAAAGCACCTGATACCCACTTATTCCAGAAAAAATTATATAAAAAGAATTTTTTAAAAAAATGAAGACACTCTAAGAATTATGTGGGACTCTATCAAGAGGAATAACCTACCAGCGATTTTAGTACCAGAACAGGGCAGAGATAACAGAAAATACAGACAGAATTGTTGAAGATTAGCTGGCAGAAAACTTCCCTGTTATCGTGAAAGATGACAAGATATCTATCCAAGATGCTCACTGAACCCGACATAAGGTAGATCCCAAAAGAAAATCACCAAGACATATTATAATCAAACTTGCCAAAATCAAAGATAAAGAGAGAATTTTAAGAGTAGCTAGGGATAAACAAAAAGTCATCTATAAAGGAGAGTCAATAAGAATGAGCTTGGACTACTCAGCAGAAACCATGCAGGCAAGAAGGCAATGGGATGACATATATAGAGCCTTGAAGGAAAAAAACTGCCAGCCAAGAATTATATATCCAGCAAAACTGTCTCTCAAATATGATGGGGAAATTAGGGCACTTCCAGATAAACAGAAGTTTAGGGAATTTGCAAAAACCAAACCAAAATTACAAGAAATACTAAAGGTAGTCCTCCAGTTAGAAAATCAGTAACATCAGATAACAACCCAAGACTAGAACACAGGACAGAGCAACTAGATACTAACCCAAATAGGGAAGTCACAAAAATAAATCAAAGCTAAACTGAAAATAGGGAAACAGAGATGTCAATATGTAAAAGATGGCAACATTAAAACAAAAAAAGAGGGACTAAAAAATGTAGACATAGATTTCTCATATAGAGAGGAAATCAAGGCGATACAAAGAAATAAAAGACTGGTTTGAACTTAGAAGAATAGGGGTAAATATTAAGGTAACCACAAAGGACACTAACAAATGTACACATCAAAATAAACAACAAGGAAAGCATAAAGACTCAGCAAATACAAAATCAACAACAATGAAAAAGATGAAAAGAAAATACGTAAGAGAAAATGACTCAGCACAGAAAATTAAGGGGAACAAAGAAACTGTCAACAACACACAAAAAAAGACATCAAAATGACAGCACTAAACTCATACCTTATCAATAATTATGCTGAATGTAAATGGACTAAATGTACCAATAAAGAGACAGAGAGTGGTAAAATGGATTTAAAAAAAAAACACCATCCATCTATATTCTGCCCACAAGAGACACACCTTAGACTTAAAGACACAAATAAACTAAAACACAAAAGATGCAAAAAACCATATCAAGAAAACAACTCTCAAAAAAGAGCAGGAGTGGCAATATTAATCCCTGTCAAAATAGGCTTTAAAGTAAAATCCACCACAAAGGATAAGGAAGGCCACTATGTAATGATTAAAGGGTCAATACACCAGGAGGACATAACCATAATAAATATTTATGCACTCAGCAACAGGGGTCCAAAATACATGAAACAAACTCTAACAGCAGTGAAAGAGAGATAGACAGCTCCACAATAGGAGACTTCAACACTCCACTTTCAGTGAAGGACAGAACATCCAGAAAGAAGCTCAATAAAGACACACGGAAGATCTAAATGCTACAATCAACCAACTTGATCTCATGGACATATACCAAACACCCCCCAACAGCAGCCAAGTATTCTTTCTTTTCTAACACACATGAAACATTCTCCAGAAGAGACCACATATTAGGCCATAAAGCAAGCCTTAACAAAATCCAAAGCATCGAAATATCACAAAGCATCTTTTCTGACCGTAAAGCCATAAAAGCAGAAATCAGTAGCAGATAAAGCAAGGAAAAAAAGTCAAACACATGGAAGCTGAACAACACCTTACTCAAAAACTACTGGGTTATAAAAGAAATTAAGGATAAAATAACAAAATTCATAGAATCAAATGAAAATGAAAACACATACTACCAGAACCCTCGGGACACAGCAAAAGCAGTGCTCAGAGGTCAGTTTACAACAATAAATGCACACATCCAAAAATAAGAAAGGGCAATAATCAAAACATTAACCCTGCAACTGGAACAAGTAGAAAGAGGGCAGCAAAAGAAGATCTCAGAAGCCAGAAGAAAAGAAATAATAAAATTAGAGCATAATTAAATGAAATAGAGAATAGAAAAACAATTGAAAGCATTAACAAGACCAAAAGCTGGTTTTCTGAAAAGATCAAAAAAATCGATAAACCATTGGCCAAACTGAAAAAAGAAAAACAGGAGAGGAAGCAAATAACTCAAATAAGAAATGAGATGGGTGATATCACAACAGACTCAACTGAAATTAAAAGAATTCTAGCAGAATACTATGAAAAATTGTACTCTGACAAATTTGAAAACCTAGAGGAAATGGACAAATTTCTAGAAACTCACCACCTACCTAAACTAACACAAACAGAGGTAGAACAACTAAATAAATCCATAACAAAAGAAGAGACTGCAAAGGTAATTAAAAAACTCCCAACAAAAAAAAAGCCCTGACCCGGACGGTTTTGATGGAGAATTCTACAAAACATTCAGAGAAGAGTTAACACCACTACTACTAAAGGTATTTTAGAGCATAGAAAAGTATGGAATACTCCCAAACTCATTCTATGAAGACAGCACCTTGGCACCAAAACCAGGTAAAGACCACAAAAAAAGAAAATTACAGACCAATATCCCTCATGAACATTGACGAAAAATCCTCAACAAAACTCTAGCCAACAGAATTCAGCAACATATCAAAAACGTAATTCACCACAACCAAGTGGGATTTATACCAGGTACTCAGGGATGGTTCAACATTAGAAAAACAATCCATGTAATCCATCACATTAATAAAACAAAAGACAAGAACCACACCTTATCAATCTATGCAGAAACGTCATTTGACAAAGTCCAACACCCATTCCTGATAAAAACTCTCAGAAAAATACGAATAAAAGGAAAATTCTGCAACATAATTAAGGGCATTTATACAAAGCCAACAGCCAACATCATCCTGAATGGAGAGACTTTGAAAGCATTCCCCTTGAGAACAGAAACCAGACAAGGATGCCCTTTATCACCACTCTTATTCAACACTGTGCTGGAGCACCTAGCCAGAGAAATTAGGCTAGAAAAAGAAAGAAAGGCCATCTGAACTGGTAAGGAAGAAGTAAAAGCATCTCTATTTGCAGATGACATGATCTTATACTCAGAAAACCCCAAAGAATCCACAAGAAAGCTATTGGAACAAATAGAAGATTTCAGCAAAATATCAGGATACAAGATAAACTACAAAAATCAATTGGATTCTTCTACTCCAACAAAGAGAAACTTGAAGAGGATATCATCAAATTGATATCATTTACAATAGCCCCCAAGAAGATAAAATACTTAGGAATAAATCTAACCAGAGACATAAATGACCTATACAAAGAAAAGTACAAGACACTACTGCAAGAAACCAAAAGAGAACTGCACAAGTGGAAAAACATATCTTGCTCATGGATATGAAGACTCAACATTGTGAAAATGTCAGTTTTACCGAAAGCGATCTACAGATACAATGCAATCCCAATCCAAATTCCAATGGCATTTTTTAATGAGATGGAGAAACAAATCACCAGCTTCATATGGAAAAGGAAGAGGCCCCAAATAAGTAAAGCATTACTGAAGAAGAAGAACAAAGTGGGAGGGCTCACGCTACCTGATTTTAGAACCTCTTATACTGCCACAGTAGTCAAAACAGCCTGGTACTGGTACGACAACAGATACATAGATCAACGGAACAGAATTGAGAATCCAGACGTAAATTCATTCACCTATGAGCAGCTGATATCTGACAAAGGCCCAAAGTGCATTAATTGGGGAAAAGACAGTCTCTTTAACAAATGGTGCTGGCATAACTGGATATCCGTCTGCATAAAACTGAAACAAGACCCATACTTCACACCATACACATAAACTAACTCAATATGGATCAAAGACCTAAATATAAAATCGAAAATGATAAAGATCATGGAAGAAAAAATAGGGACAATGCTAGGAGGCCTAATACATGGCATAAACAGAATACAAAACACTACTAACAATGTACAAACACCAGAATAGAAAGTAGATAACTGGGAGCTCCTAAAACTCAAACACTTACCTGCATCAAAATACTTCACCAAAAGAATCAAAAGACAACCTACAGACTGGGAAAACATTTTTGGCTATGACAAATCCAATCAGCTTCTAAGCTCTAAAATCTACAAAATACTGTAAAACCTCAACAACAAAAAGACAAATAACCCAATTAAAAATTGAGAAAGGATATGAACAGGTATTTTGTCAAAGAAGACATGCAGGTGGCTAACAGACACATGAGGAAATGCTCACGATCACTAGCCCTTAGAGAAATGCAAATCAAAACTACAATGAGACACCATCTCACCCCAACAAGGCTAGCATTAATCCAAAAAACAGAAAATAATAAATGTTGACGAGGTTGTGGAGAGACTGGAACACTTACACACTGCCAGTGGGAATGAAAAGGGTATGACCACTTTGGAAACTGATTCAGTGCTTCCTTAAAAAGCTAGAAATAGAAGTACCATAGGATTCAGCAATGCCACTCCTTGAAATATATCCTAGAGAAATAAGAGCTGTCACACAAATAAGTATATGCACACCCATGTTCATTGCAGCACTGCTCACAACAGCAAAAAGATGGAGACAAAACTAGGTGCCCATCAACAGACAAATGGATAAACAAATTATGGTTTATTCACACAATGGAATACAACACAATGATAAAGAACAACGATGACTCAGAGAAACATCTCATAACATGGATGAATCTGAAAGGCATTATGCTGAGTGAAATCAGTCAGTGGCTAAAGGATAAATATTGTATGAGACCATTATTATAAGAACTCAAGAAAAGGTTTAAACACAGAAGAAAATATCATTTGATGGTTGTGAGGGTGGGGAGGGAAGGAGAGGGGTATTCACGAAATAGATAGTAGACAAAAATTATCTCAGGTAAAGCGAAGGAAAGCACACACTACAAGGGAAGTCAGCACAACTGGATGAAACCAAAGCTAAAAAGTTTCCTGAATACAACTAAACACTTTGAGGGACAGAGTAGCAGGGGCGGGGAACCATGCTTTCTGTGTCAATTGGCACAACAAAGTTTATTACGAAAATGTTCTGCATCCCACTTTGGTGAGTGGCATCTGGGGTCTTAAAAGCTAGTGAGCTGCCATCTAAGATGCATCAATTTGTCCCAACCCCACTGGAGCAAAGGGGAATGAAGAACACCACAGATACAAGGAAAGTATTAGCCCAAGAGACAGAAAGGGCCACATAAACCAGAGACTTCATCAGCCTGAGACTGGAAGAACTAGATGGCACCCAGCTAACACCAATGACTGCCCTGACAGGGAACATAACAGAGGGTTCCTGATGGAGCAGGAGAAAAGTGGGGTTCAGGACTCAAATTTTAGTAAAAGACCAGACTTAACGGTTTGATTGAGACTGGAGGGACCCTGGAAGACACGGACCCCAGACTCTGTTAGCCCAAAACTAAAACCATTCCTGAGGCCAACTCTTCAGACAAAGATTAGACTGGACTATGGGACATAAAATGATACTCGTGAAGAGTGTGCTTCTTAGCTCAAGTAGATACATGAGACTAAATGGGCAGCTCCTGTCCAGAGGTGAGACGAGAAGGGAGGGTCAGGAACTGGTTCAATGGACACTGGAAATCCGGGGTGGAAAGGAGTGTGTTGTCACAGTATAGGGAGAGCAATTAGGATCACATAACGATGTACATATAAATTTTTGTATGAGAGACTAACTTGAATTGTAAACTTTCACTTAACGCGTGACAGTAAAAAAAATAAAAATGAAGAAAAAAAAGAATTATCTTAGGTGAAGGGAAGGACAACACACACTACAGGGGAAGTCAGCACAACTGGACTAAACCAAAGTTTAGAATTTTCCTGAATACAATCAAACACTCAAGGGACAGAGTAGGAGGGGCAGGGGTCTGGGGATCATGCTTTCAGGGGACAGCTAGGTCAATCGGCATAACAGAGTTTATTAGGAAAATGTTCTGCATCCCACTTTGGTGAGTGGCATCTGGTGTCTTAAAAGCAAGCGAGTGGCCATCTAAGATGCATCAATTGGTCCCAACCCACCTGGAGTAAAGGGGAATGAAGAATACCAAATACACAGGGAAGTATTAGCCCAAGAGACAGAAAAGGCCACATAAACCAGAGACTTCATCGGCCTGAGACCAGAAGAATGAGATGGCAGCCAGCTGCCACCAATGACTGCCCTGACAGGGAACACAACATAAAGTCCCTGACGGAGCAGGAGAATAGTGGGGTTGAGAACTCAAATATTAGTAAAAAAAAAAATCAGAATTAATGGTCTGAAACTGGAGGGACCCTGGAAGACATGGTCCCCTGACTCTGTTTGCCCAAAACTAAAACCAGTGCCAAGGCCAACTCTTCAGTCAAACATTACACTGGACTATGGGACATAAAACAATACTCGTGAAGAGTGTGCTTCTTAGCTCAAGAAAACACATGAGACTAAATGGGCAGCTCCTGTCCAGAGGCGAGATGAGAAGGCAGAGAGGGTCAGGAGCTGGTTGAATAAACCTGGGAAATCCAGGGTGGAAAGGAGGAGTGTGCTGTCACAGTATAGGGAGAGCAACTAGGGTCACATAACACTGTATGTATAAATTTTTGTATGAGAGGCTAATTTGAATTGTAAAGTTTCACTTAAAGCATAACAAGAAAAAAAAAGACGATTCAAAATGTAGAATGACGGTGACTTAAAAGTTTTTAGCCAATCTGCGAAAAGGTGAAGCTTTCAATGGTTTTGCTCAGTTAACATATACTGATGATTCTGTAACTTTCCTCGGACTCGGGCAGACATGGCTCTAGCAGCATGCTTGTCCGTTTTCCCACTTTTGCTTATTCTGTAATATTCCTTGGATTCTGGCAGGCATGGCTCTGGGCAGCATGCTTGTTCGTTTTCTACTTTAGACTCACTGAATATATGCCAAGTAAAACCTTTCTGTTTGCTTACTGAACTTTGTGATGTTTTTACCCTACTACAGAGTTCAAGGCTCTTATAAAATAACCACTGCAATTCATTATTCCTTATTGCAAAGGCATTACTTACCGTTCAGAAGCTAGATAAGCCGTCCTGAAAGACTGCAGAGCAAAGACTCAAAGCAGAGCTGGGAGCCAGTAATACCTGGAAACAGTAAACGGCGTCAAGGAGAAAATGGCCACCAGGACCGCAGACGGCAATAGCTTTTTCTCGCGATAGGTACATTCTCAAGAGAACATAGTAACTGGAAAATACAGTGAGGAGGCTTATCTCACAGAATTAAAGGCAAACCTGTCAAAAGTTTAGAAAGTTCACCTATCCAGGGGACATCACCTAACACAATGCTCAGTCTACACAAAAATGAGGCTCTAACTCAGGATTCTCAAGTTTCATGCATTTCAAAAGGCTCCCATGTTAAGGCTAAAGGCATTAAAATTGGACTACCACCTTTGCCTTAGTGAAGAACTCCAGAGGCAAAAAAAAAAGGTAGCTGGGATACTGTATGTCCCACAGGTCTTGAGAGGGATAAAATACAACTAATACCTACTCATTTTTATGTACACATCAAGTTTTTTTGTTTCGTTTTTTTTTTTGTTTGTTTGTTTACTACTCACACACTTTCAGGTATTCAAAACTCCTACACCCATTATAGACTATACCTCATTGAAATATGTGCCCAGGAACCTACAAAATGAAGCCACAATAGGCTAGTCTGAAAAATTAACCAAAGGAATCACTGACGGATTTTTATGCATTTAAATAGCAACTCTGCAGTGGGAGTTACACAGCTGGAAATGGTAGTCAGAAATTCATTGTTGAATTTCTCTTAAGGCTCAAGACTGTTTTGCTCAAGTAATAACGGAATGCAAATAGCCTTAGACTTCCTATTAGTCAGAAAAGGTGATATCTGTGCCACTGCCAAAACCTCATGTTACACCAGGTCAGGTAGAGTAATCTATCTCTAAATAGAAGGAGATGACCATCTAGTTCTCCAAGGTACAGCCAAATAGACCTGAACATGTTTTCTTAGCCTCGATTTGGTAACATGGCATTGTCTCAGTTTTCTAGGGCTGCCGTAACAAAATACCATAAAGTAGGTGGTTTTTTCTTCCAAATCTCTCCTTCTTTGCATCAACTCTCACCTTATGTGATAAAGCAATCCAACAACTTGCACAAGCTTCTAATATCTCACCCTAAGAACTTTTGAGCCCAAACTATAAATGATAAAAACCATGCATTCATTTTCCTAATGAGAAGTCATTTCCAAATTGTTTGGGTAGTTAACTCCCTTGCTGCATATGCCAATAAACTCATTTACATATATATATATATATAGAAAATATAACCAATAGTATTTTGTTCATAAGACAAATTAAAGAGGTATTTTGTGTAAAGTATTTGGCATAGTATATTATAAGAATTTAATGAAAGGTAGCTGCTTTTGGGAGACAATTCTCTGTGGGTCTCACATTTCTGAACATCTTATGAGCAGAGGCAGATAGTCTTTTTTTTTCTGGACTATCTTTTGAAGGATGCTTGCACAGTGAACACAAATACAAACATCCTTCAAAAGATAGTCTAGAAATAGCGTTTCTCTACAGAGAAGAGGGAAGGTTTGATTGTTGCTGCATGTAATAAAGATTTTATTTCCCTCCGGGTTAAAGGTCAAACAGGTTTGCTTGCAGCTCATTATAAGAGATTGGGTTTTCCTAAACTCAGAAGCCCTCAGCTGTAACACAAACCCACTGCATGCACTTGGACCACTCTGTCTCACCCCACGGGACTTGTGGAGAGACGGAAGAGGAGAGGACGAACATGAAGCCCATGCTGCTTGCTGTGCTATAATTAATAGTCCTTTGTTTCTGACCCAGAAGTCTCATGTCTTCTGCCAGCATCTACAAAACCTTTAGCAGGCTAGTTTGTAAGCTTGCAAGTAGGAAAAACCTTAGATTCTTTACATTTCTTGACATATACTTCTTCCTCACTTATCATTTCTTCTGGAAAAATGAATAGGGTTGAACAAAGTTTGGAATATTGTTAGCTTCAGAAAATACAAATCCCAAGACTATTTTTCCTTTTAGATACAATGAGAAAACAAATACAGTCATGAAAAGAAAAGGATCGCATGTAGACTGTCCAGATTCCTCCAGTCAGGACTAACGCGCTCATTCTTTCAGTTGCCAGGAATCTTGGTTGCTAATGGTTCACAGCTGTATTGCTTCCTGGGCACTGCCCCTGGCATGATTCTTCCTCACCCAAAGTAATGCCCCTCCCCAAGGTCAGTCTGCATCCAGTGATGCAGGTACAAAGGCCTGGGCCCTTGACTCAATTTAGGATATCACCTAATGGCCATCTTACAGCCAGAGTTCCCCATAGGACCACAGAGGCCACTGTTAAAATTCTTTCATAGTTGAACTCCTCCCACTGCCCAATTCTGCTTCCGTCACTTCCTTACAGCTATTAAGAGAGCATCTCCCATTAGATCTTCTGCATGGAAATCTAGGGGCCTCAGGAAGCTGACCTGAAATGGGGAAAATTTTGCTTTTGTATATCCACAGGATTCTCACCAACTCTTCGTGGCCAAGCCTAGACCTAGTAGAGTCCCCTGCCATTTATAACTTTCTTCCTCACTTCACTCTTGCTTGCGCTCAAATTTCAGACTAATCCACTAATAATCAGCCATTGACCATTAGGATTTTTTTAATGGAGGGCACTAAGGAGCATATAAATTTTTACTTGATATCAGTCTCTTGAAAGTCTTCCTGGATGGGCATGAAATCTCAAGGTTATTAAATTCAGTGCAGATTAAGTCTGGATTTTGCATAAGTTTACATTTTCTGAATTGCATACGTTTTCTAAAGTGATGCTCTGCTTTCTAAGAGAACAAGACAAAGGCTTTGGAACACTAGCATCAGCAAATAAAGAGGGATGGGGAAGATTGAGCAACTATCTGAACAACACTGCCAATAAATAAGTAGCCAATACAGTTAGACCTTTCTTTCATTCTTGTCTCTTATTATATTGAAAGATTATGTCTGATAGAAGCAAAGTTCGTTTGCCTGAAAGATCTGAATGCTAGGATTCTGGTCACTTAACCTAAAAACAATCAATTACCAGTGTGATTGTAAAAATCCCAAAAAAACTCTATGTAGGATATACCAAGGGCATTATGAAAGGAGTACAGAAAACATCATTCATTTACTGAAGAATTTGGATCTAATAAAACAAGAATTGGTTCTCCACCTTTCCACTAACAGCTAACAGAGCCAGAATATCAAAAGGTGCTAGGGTAATTTTTTCCCTTAAACAGCGAAAGTAGAAGCATCAACTCTTCAACCTCAGAACAAAAAAATCTGCTTACTATCAAAAGCAAAAGTTCACCCAAAGGTAAGTCAGAGTCAATTGCTGATCATTTTAGGTAAAAGAAAGAACAAATGCATAAGCTGCTGTTTTATAAAATGTTATAAAAGCTGCTGTTTTATAAAAACATTTACTGCAGTGTTTCCTTGCCAATATGAGCCAAAGGGATTAAGGAAACAATTGGATACATACATCTCCAAAACTGTCTTCACTGGAAATTATCTTCAGGGTAAAAGAAAAGGGTATGAGAGCCCTAAGTGAAGATTTTTTTACTTCCTTTAGATGTAATCAGTACACCTGAAAGACAGTTGTATTTATAATGTTGAAGGCTGATTCTCTGGCCATCCCAGAGATTCTGTGAGCTATTTAATACCCTTTCATAAAATCCCTTCTGTTATAACTAACATGAAGGATTTAAACTAAGAACAGTAAGCCATACAGTAATTAGTGCCAAAGAGTTTACAATCAACAGACCCTCAAAGAACAGAAATCTTTGACTGACTTTTTTCCCCACTTGAGTTCAAAGGCAATGGAGATCCTATTACCATAAGAGAACTGGTAGTTCATTGTACATGGGATGAAGTGTTACTTACATTATCACCTGTGTGTGTGTGTGTGTGTGTGTGTGTTGTGATTCTGACTCATAATCGATCCTATAGGATAGAGTAGAACTGCCCCACAGGGTTTCCTAGGCTATAATCTTTATGGGAGCAGATCACCAGGTCTTTTCTCCTACACACCTGCTGGTAGGTTCAAACCACCAACCTTTTGGTTAGCAGCCAAGTGCTTAAGCATTGTGCCACCAGGGTTCTTCGGTCAAGACTGAATGACTGATTCTTCCACATAGAAAAGCTTAAACGAAGAAAATGCTATGTCCAGTATTGAAAATTCTTCACTCAAGGCACAATCACAGAATAAGAGGGTTTCTATGACTACCCTGAAGAGTCCCCTACGTCTTGCTGTTGCTTGGCTGAGACAGCTGAAAGTCAGACACAGAGTGTGATCCTGCAGTTGCACAATTGCAATGTAGGTTGACTTCACAGCCCTTCTCTTACGTACGAGTTAGGGAACTGACTGAGGAAGAATAAGGCCTGAGAGCTAGAATGGAGTCCAGTGGCACCTCAAGCCCTTGAAGCCACTAAGCCTCCCTTGCCAGATGAAGTAGTTCTCTCTTTTGTTGTCTGTTAAGTCACTTCCTAACTTACTAGAGAACCCGTGATTGTAACATCTTACGTGAGGAAGTTATTTCTTACGGGGTGCCAATTCTCCTCATGTTCCACTCCTCACTGCTTCTATACCTACAACTGGAGACATAGTCCAGTATGCCATTTGAGGTAAATTACAAAGTCAAATCATGGTGTATACAACACCACCAACAACAAAAAAAATTACAAGAATTGGCTAATTTACATCACCAAAAATCTGGAGAATAAGTGTGAAAATGGATTCTGAGGGTACTAAGTCAGAGAGATAGGAATGTAATTTTAGAGTGACTAAAGTTACAAATATGGAAGCAAAGCTAGAAATTCTGGATCAAATATGCTAGTTCTATGCAACTCAGGTTGCTTCTGACAGTTTCCTTGATTACTTAATTCAAATCTGGACTTAATGGTCACCTATGGTAAATGAGGCTGAGATACTAGATGATGTAATATAGCTAAACAAATATAAAGATATAAGGAGACAAGAATAATAAGCCAGAATTATCATGTGAAACTTGTTAATCCATACCCTAACTACCTACCAACACACCCATTGCTGTCGAGTTGATTCTGACTTATAGCAACACTACAGGACAGAGTAGAACTGCCCTACAGAGTTCTGATGGATTCAAACTGCTGACCTTTTGGTTAACAGCCATAGCACTTAACCACTGCACCACCAGGGTTTCCAGCCTCTAACTCTATCCCAAGGCCTTTACCACAGCATCAAGAAATAGTTCAATGGTAAGGGAAGTTTAACAGTGTCTTTGAAAAGCAGTATAGTGGTTGAACTCTGGATCAAGATAAAGTGGGAGAAGCTGTCAATGCATGGGCCCCATTATTTCAATAAGTATTATGGGATCCCGGAGTGAAAGAGGCCAACAGCGTCACTTAATCAGGAGAGACAGGATGGGCCTACTTACTGTAATAGGCCGTAAGGCTAGAGTGAAGTAGAATTTAATCTGCTTAACAGAGTTTTCTCTAAGAACCATTTTCTTAATGAAAATTCAACAATGTTGGTATAAGTCTGACTAAAATGTGTATATTTATGCATACAAGGTCAAAACCTCTGCAGGGTGAAAACAGCTCCAGGGTTAAAATACTGGGATCAATGTGATGGAGTCAATTATCCTGAAGGAAGAGACAACACAAATCCTTATATTTCCCTGAACAAAAACGGTCTGTTCCAAGTTGATTTGCTACGTGTATTCACATAGAAACCTGGGTTAAGGTTATGTCAAGCATTTTTCCAAAATTATCATTATTATAAATAATCTTAGAATGATTCCTAGAAGATGTGATTTAAGAATCACAGTAAGATCTATAAATACATACAAATATTCCTTTTTTGCTACGTGTATTCACATAGAAACCTGGGTTAAGGTTATGTCAAGCATTTTTCCAAAATTATCATTATTATAAATAATCTTAGAATGATTCCTAGAAGATGTGATTTAAGAATCACAGTAAGATCTATAAATACATACAAATATTCCTTAAGACAACTGTGATAGTGTCATTCCTTGAGTCAGAAATGTTACTCTAAAAGAACCCTGTTAATTTCAAAATTACAGTTGTAAATTTTTCAGAAGTAACAAAAAGGAGACCACCTCTTGCCAAAACCCATGGGCCAGAGGTAAAGCTATACTCAAAGCCTAAATTATACCATTAAAGGCCTTAATATTTTTTAATACTGTATTAAAAACAAAATAAGTGTTGGCTACAAAAAATTAAAAATATAACATAAAAAAACCAAACCAAAAGAGAAACTTATTAGATATAAGTTAAAATTTAATCAGAAAGAAATAATAAAGAACATGTAAAACTAAAAGCTGTTTCGACATTTGGGAGAGAGGGGCAAGATGGCGCTCTAGGCAGAAACACCACGCCGTCCCTCCACAGCAAAGATCCGAAAAACTAAGCCTAACAGAGAATCAACAATCCTGAAACCCTAGAACACCAAACGAAGAGATAAAGAACTCAGCCAAACACCAAACGGAGTGAGAATACTAAAAGAGAACGGAGAGCGAGGAGAGACTCAGGCAGAGATTCCTTACCAGCTAACGCAGCGCGGATCCACCATCTTGGATTCCTATCGGAGACCAGCAAACGGGAGAGCAGCCTTGCAGAGCATCTGGTCGGAGACAGAACGACCGGTAAACTGCGGTGCGCGCTCTCCCACCACCCACCCCTCTCCGCCTCAGCTGGGGATCCCCTGCTTTCCGTGGCCAGGGTCTCTGGGCTGGGGGGTGCTGGTGCTTGGATTCCGCGCGCCTGGGCTGGCGGCTTTCTGGGAGCCGTTTGCTGGCAGCTAGCGAACCTTTCTCTGCCGCCTCCCCCTCCTTTTGCCTGGGTGCCTGGTTCCGAGTGCCGTCTCTGCTCTCTCCTGCGGGGCTGTAGGGCTGCGTGCGGGCGTGTGGCTGTTTCTGGGTCTGGGCTCCCGCGTGGGTGGGATCCCAGGGCCTTTGTTCGTTCGCCCCTCTGCTTTCCGTGGCCGGGGTCCCTGGGCGGGGGGGCGCCGGTGCTTGGGTTCCGCGCGCCCGGGCTGGGGGCTTTCTGGGAGCCGTTTGCTGGCACCTAGCGGACCTTTTTCTGCCGCCTCCCCCTCCTTTTGCCTGGGTGCCTGGGTCCGGGTGCTGTCTCTGCTCTCTCCTGCGGGGCCGTGGAGCTGCGTGCGGACGTGTGGCTGTTTCTGGGTCTGGGCTCCCGCGTGGGTGGGATCCCAGGGCCTTTGTTCGTTCGCCCCTCTGCTTTCCGTGGCCGGGGTCCCTGGGCGGGGGGGCGCCGGTGCTTGGGTTCCGCGCGCCCGGGCTGGGGGCTTTCTGGGAGCCGTTTGCTGGCACCTAGCGGACCTTTTTTTGCCGCCTCCCCCTCCTTTTGCCTGGGTGCCTGTTTCCGAGGGCCGTCTCTGCTCTCTCCTGCGGGGCTGTAGGGCTGCGTTCGGGCGTGTGGCTGTTTCCAGGTCTGGGCTCCCGCGCGGGTGGGATCCTGGGGCCTTTGTTCGTTGGCCCCTCTGCTTCCCGTGGCCACGGTCACTTAACCCCGAGACTATCGGCTTCTTGGAATTCGCGCCCCTGAGTGGGGGCTCTCTGGGTCCCATTTGTAGGCACTGACTGCTGGTGTTGCCCTTTTTTTTTTTTTTTTTTTTTTTTTCTCTATTTTATTTTTCTTCCTTTTTTGATTAGTTTTGTCATCTTTTACCTCTTTTTCTCTTTTGTCTTTCTTCATTGCTTAATTTCTTGTCCCTCTATCTCTTCCTTCTTTTTCTGATCCCTGAATACCAGGCGATGTATGCCTCTGTACCTTCTGGCCAGGCTGAGCTGTGAAAATTGAGACCGACTCCCCCAGACCTCATAGCTGCATCGGTGCGATCCCTGGGAACTTTGCAGTTTTTTAACTTTTCTGATTTTCATTTGGTCATTCTTTCCTTTTCTTTCTCTTCCCCCTTCTGGTTTCCTCCATCCCATAGTCTCTCATCTGTACATTCCAACGACAAACTCCCCTAGCATTCTTTTATGTTTGTACGCTTTTTGCTCCTCCTCCTCTCTCCTCTCTCCCATATCCAGCTTAGCTTCACACATAACCATCTTCCCGCTGCACCCTACCTACCTGCACCGTGCACTAGACATCACATCACCAAGCGGTGCAGGCACGCCCTATTGGAACCTGCCCAGCACTGACTACCGACCGTCCTGGTGGCTGCGGTGAGTGCCACAAGCAACCCATCCCAGTGGCTCCTCCTCAAATAGATCTGCCCAGCTGTACCACAAGAACGGAAAAAAAAAAAAAAAAATCTACAATCAATAAACGAGAGAAATATCTACCGAATGCCCCGAAAACAGCAAACGATATCAAAACATTTACAAAAACAAGACAAGATGGCTCCAATAGGCGTCCAAATTAAAACACCAGATAACTCTCCTGTGGAAGAAAATGCACTAGAAGTACCTGATACGGAACTCAAATCACTAATACTCGGAATTTTCCAAGAACTGAGGCAAAAAGCTGACAAACATGAGGAAAAAATAGACAAATTTATGGAAAATACAGACAAAAAATTGGAAGAATTCAGGAAGATGATGCAAGAACAAAATGCCAAAATAAATTCACAACTAGAAATTATACAAAAACAACAATTAGAAATCCAAAAGATAAACAAGAAGATTTCAGAAATGGACGGTGTCATAGAAGGGCTGAGAAGTAGATTTGAAACCATAGAAGACAGGATCAGTGGAACTGAAGACAAACACTTGGATACAACTCTGTTTCAGGAAAACTCAGAAAAAAGAACAAAGAAAAATGAAGAGACCCTGAGAGTTATGTGGGACACAATTAAAAGCAAAAACTTACGAGTGATTGGCATACCAGAACAGGGGAAGAAAACAGAAAACACAGAGAGGATCATTGAGGAACTGCTGACAGAAAACTTTCCCAATATCATGAAAGATGAAAAGCTGGTCATCCAAGAAGCTCAACGAACCCCATATAGAATAGACCCCAAAAGAAAATCACCAAGACATATCATAGTCACACTCGCTAAAACTAAAGACAAACAAAGAATCCTGAGAGCAGCTCGGGAAAAACAAGAAGTCACATACAGAGGAGAAACAATAAGACTAAGCTCAGATTATTCAGCAGAAACCATGCAGGCAAGAAGGCAATGGGATGACATATATAAAATCTTGAAAGAAAAAAATTGTCAGCCAAGAATAATATATCCTGCAAAACTCTCATTCAGATTTGATGGTGAAATTAGGTCATTTCCAGATAAACAGAAACTAAAGGAATATGCAAAAGTCAAACCAAACTTACAAGAATTATTAAAGGGAGTTCTTCGATCTGAGGACAAACAGCTTAAGCCCTCAGGCAGGACCTAGGACCTAGGATGCAGGTTCACATGAACCAGATACCATTCTAGGAACTGAACTACAGACGACTTTCCAAAAACAAAAGATATACAACAGGGAATCAGAGAAATCAATCAAAGGATGACAACAACATCAAAACAATGAAAGAGGGAACAAACGGCATAGGTATAGAACCTTCTAAAGGAGAAGAAGGCAAGGCGATACCAAGTAACGGTAGACTGCTTCAAAATTATAAAGATAAGGGTAAAATTCATGGTAACCACAAAAAAAGTTAACAAACCAACTCATAAAAATAAAGACGAAAAACATAAAGTCTCAACAAAAACAAAACCTACAAAAACAAAAGAAATGAACACAAAATCCACAAACAAAAGGAACTCAGCACAAGAGAGTAAGAAGAACAAAGAAAACTTCAGCATCACAAAAAAAAGCACTACAAAATGACAGCAACAAACTCACATCTATCAATAATTACACTGAACGTAAATGGACTCAATGCACCCATAAAGCGACGGAGAGTGGCAGAATGGATAAGAAAACAGGATCCATCTATTTGCTGTCTACAAGAGACACATCTTAGAAACAAAGATGTCAATTTATTAAAAATCAAAGGTTGGAAAAAAATATATCAAGCTAACAACTATCAAAAAAGAGCAGGAGTGGCAATTCTAATCTCAGATAAAATAGACTTTAAAACAAAATCTACCATAAAAGACAAAGAAGGACACTATATAATGATTAAGGGGATGATCCATCATGAAGACATAACCATAATAAATATCTATGCACCCAATGACAGGGCTCCAAAATACATAAAAAAAACTCTAACAGCACTGAAAAGAGAAATTGACAGTTCCACAATAATAGTAGGAGACTTCAACACACCACTCTCAGTAAAGGACAGAACAACTAAAAAGAAACTTAGCAAAGATACAGAAGACCTAAAGGACACAATCAGCCAACTGGACCTCATAGACATATATAGAACACTCCATCCAACCGCTGCAAAGTACACATTCTTTTCCAATGCACATGGAACGTTCTCCAGAATAGACCACATCTTAGGCCACAGAGCAATCCTCAACAAGATCCAAAATGCTGAGATAATTCACAGTATCTTCTCTGACCACAATGCCATCAAGGTAGAAATTAACACTAGAAAGAGCAAGGAAAAAAAATCAAACACATGGAAACTGAATAATAATCTGCTTACACATCAATGGGTAATAGAAGAAATCAGAGATGGAATTAAAAAATTCCTAGAATCAAATGAAAATGAAAACACATCATACCAAAACCTTTGGGACACAGCAAAGGCAGTCCTCAGAGGACAATTTATAGCAATAGATGCACATATCAAAAAAGAAGAAAGGGACAAAAATCAAAACATTAACTACAGAACTCAAACAAATAGAAAGAGAACAACAAAAAAAGCCTACAACCACTGGAAGAAAGGAAATAGTAAAGATCAGAGCAGAAATCAATGAAATAGAGAACAGAAAAACAATAGAAAGAATCAACAAAACCAAAAGTTGGTTCTTTGAAAGAATCAACAAAATCGACAAACCACTGGCCAGACTGACAAAAGAAAAACAGCAGAGGGCACAAATAACCCAAATAAGAAATGAAATGGGGGACATTACAACAGACCCAACTGAAATAAAAAGGATTATAACAGAATATTATGAAAAACTATATTCCAACAAATTTGAAAACCTAGAGGAAATGGATAAATTTCTAGAAACATACGGCCTACCCAAACTACAACAAAGTGATATTGAAAATCTGAACAGACCCATAACAAGAGAAGAGATTGAAAAGGTAATAAAAAAACTCCCAACCAAAAAAAGCCCTGGCCCAGATGGCTTCACTGGAGAATTCTACAAAACATTTACAGAAGAGCTCGTACCAGTTCTACTCAAGTTATTTCAGAGCATAGAAGAGGAAGCAACACTTCCAAATTCATTCTATGAAGCCAGCATAACGCTGATACCAAAACCAGGCAAAGACATCACAAAAAAAGAAAATTACAGACCAATATCTCTCATGAATATAGATGCAAAAATTCTGAACAAAATTTTAGCCAATAGAATTCAGTATCATATCAAAAAAATAATACACCACGACCAAGTAGGATTCATACCAGGTATGCAAGGATGGTTTAACATTAGAAAATCCATCAACGTAATCCACCACATAAATAAAAGGAAAGGAAAAAATCACATGATTATCTCAATTGATGCAGAAAAGGCATTTGACAAAGTCCAACACCCATTCCTGATAAAAGCTCTCAATAAAATAGGTATAGAAGGGAAATTTCTCAACATCATAAAGGGCATCTATGCAAAACCAACAGCCAACATCATTCTTAATGGAGAAAGGCTGAAAACATTCCCCCTGAAAACAGGAACAAGACAAGGATGCCCTTTATCACCACTCCTATTTAACATTGTGCTGGAAGTTCTCGCTAGAGCAGTAAGGCAAGAGAAAGAAATAAAGGGCATCCAAATTGGTAATGAAGAAGTTAAACTCTCCCTGTTTGCAGATGATATGATACTATACATAGAAAACCCTAAAGACTCCACGAGAAATTTACTGGAACTAATAGAAAGATTCAGCAGAGTAGCAGGATACAAGATAAACATTCAAAAATCAGTTGGATTCCTATACACCAGTAAAGAGAACGATGAAAAGGAGATCAGGAAATCAATACCATTTTCAATAGCCCCTAAAAAGATAAAATACTTAGGAATAAATCTGACCAGGAATATAAAAGACCTATACAAAGAAAACTACAAAACACTGCTGCATGAAACCCAAAGGGATCTACATAAATGGAAAAACATACCATGCTCATGGATAGGCAGACTCAACATTGTGAAAATGGCAATTCTACCTAAAGCAATTTACAAATACAATGCAATTCCGATACAAATACCAACGACATTCTTCAAAGAGATGGAAAAACTAATTATTAACTTTATATGGAAAGGGAAGAAACCCCGAATAAGTAAAGCACTACTGAAGAAGAAGAATAAAGTTGGAGGACTCACACTACCTGACTTGAGAACCTACTATACAGCTACAGTACTCAAAAAAGCCTGGTACTGGTACAACAACAGAGACATTGACCAATGGAACAGAATTGAGAACTCAGATGTAAATCCATCCACCTACGGTCACCTGATCTTTGACAAGGGCCCAAAATACATCAAATGGGGAAAAGACAGTCTTTTTAACAAATGGTGCTGGCAAAACTGGATATCCATTTGTAGAAAAATGAAACAGGACCCATACCTCACACCATATACAAAAACTACTTCAAAATGGATCAAAGACCTGAATATAAAGCCTCAAACTATAAAATTCATAGAAGAAAAAATAGGACCAACACTTCAGACCTTAATACATGGCATTAACAGGATACAAACCATAAACATCAACACAAAAAACCCAACAGATAAACTAGATAATTGGGATCTTCTAAAAATCAAACATCTATGCTCTTCAAAAGATTTCACCAAAAGAGTTAAAAGAGAACCTACAGACTGGGAAAAAATTTTTGGACAGTACAAGTCAGACAAAGGTCTAATCTCCATAATCTACAAGAAAATCCAACACCTCTACAACAAAAAGACAACCAATCCTATCAAAAAATGGGCAAAGGAAATGAACAGACACTTCACCAAGGAAGACATTCAAATGGCCAACAGACACATGAGGAAATGCTCGCGATCACTAGCCATTAGAGAAATGCAAATTAAAACCACAATGAGATATCATCTCACCCCGGCATTACTGGCACGAATCAAAAACACTGGAAATAACAAATGTTGGAGGGGCTGCGGGGAGACGGGAACTCTTATACACTGCTGGTGGGAATGCAAAATGATACAGCCATTTTGGAAAATGATATGGCGTTTCCTCAGAAAGCTAGAAATAGACGTACCATTCGATCCAGCAATCCCACTCCTAGGAATATATCCTAGAGAAATAAGAGTCATCACTCGAATAGACATATGCACACCTATGTTCATGGCAGCATTATTCACAATAGCAAAACGATGGAAACAACCTCGATGTCCATCAACAGACGAATGGATACACAAACTATGGTACATACACACAATGGAGTACTATGCAATGAGAAAGAACAATGAATCGGTGAACCATCTCATAACATGGAGGAAACTGGAGGACATCATGCTGAGTGAAATAAGTCAATCACAAAAGGACAAATATTGTATGAGACCTCTATTGTAAAAACCCATGAAAAAATTCACATGCAAAATGTAACAATCCTTGTTGGTTACCAGGGATGGGAGGGGGGGGAATACTAAATAGGTAATAGGTAAGTGGTAACTTGGGTGAGAGATGAGATAGTACATAGTACAGGGGAAACTAACACAACCTGCACAAGGAAAGGTCATGGAGGCCCTATAGACACATCCAAACCCCCTGAGGGACTGAGTTGTTGGACGGAGGGCTCTGGGGACCATGATCTAGGGGAACATCTAGCTCAATTGGCATGACACTACTTATAAAGATAATGCTCTACATTCTACCTTGGTGAGTAGTGTCTGGGGTCTTAAAAGCCTATGAGCGGCCATCTAAGATACTCCACTGATCTCATCCCTTCGGGAACAAGGGAGAACGAAGAGAACAGGATACAAGGAAAAGATTAGTCCGAAGGACTAATGGTCCACAGCTACCAAGGCCTCCACGGGACTGAGCCCAGTACAGCTGGATGGTGCCCGGCTACCACCAATGACTCCTCTGACCAGGATCACAACAGTGGGTTCTGGGCAGAGCTGGAGTAGGATGTAGAGTATAATTTTAACTCCCAAAAAAAAAAAAAAAAAAGAAGACCAGATATACTGGCCTAAAGAATACTAGAGAAACCTCGAGAGTGTGGCCCCCAGACACCCTTTCAGCTCAGAGGGGAAGTTACCTTCAAGGTTCGATGTTAAGCCTGGGAATGGACACCCCAGTAAAACTAAATGGGACTAACGATGTACAGGAGTCCGGTGACAAGGGCCAGAAGGCAGAGGGAGAGTAGGAAACTGATGATAAGGAACACAAATTGAATAAGGACACTGTCGATGTATTGTGAGATTGTTGACCACTGCTATAGGGCAACATTTGTAGTAACTATTAAATGGGAGGCTGTTTTGTCCTGTAAGCCTTCATCTTGGGCGAGAATGGCAGCACAATTGGAAGAGCATAGTCAATATCACTTAAATGTGTAAGTAAAAAGTTTTGAAATGGTGTTTAAATAAAATAAAAATAAATAAATAAATAAACAAAGGAGACTAAAGAGGTACAATAGTCCACTGACAAGGTCCAGAAGACAGAAGGGGACAAGGAAGCCCCCTGGTGATAGGGAATACAAGGTGGAGTAAGGATATTCTTGATGTGCTGTGAGATTGTTAACCATTGTCATAGGGCAACATGTGTAGTAATTGTTAAATGAAAAACTATTTTTTCTGTAAGCCTTCATCTTAAGTGAGAATAACAGCACAGTTGGAAGAGCGTAGTCAATGTCACTGAACTGTGAATGTAGAAATTTTTGAAACGGTGTATCTTTGGCCATCTGTAATTTTCATCAAAAAAAAAGGTTGAGAATTTAGAGGCTTAATACGTTGTGGGGTTGTTAACCAATGTCAAAAAACAACATGTGTACTACTATTTCATGAGAAACTATTTGCTCTGTAAGCTTTCACCTGAAGTACAATAAAATATATATTAAAAAAAAAAAAAAAAAACTAAAAGCTGTTTCTCTGAAAATACTGAAGGAAAATAAAAGATAAATCCTTGACAAACCTGACTGATGGAAAAAGAGAAAAAGTAAAAATATGCAACCTTAGGATAAAAAGGTGATAACCACAGATTGAAAAGGTGATTTAAAAACTATAAAAGAATATACATGCAGATCTATGGAAATTGTTTTGGACACGTTATGCGCCACCTTGGATTTTCAAGATCTCACCTGTCTCCCAGGCATTCAATCACCCAGCTGCCACTGTTGCTGCCTCCATCCCTTCGTCTGCTAGCCCCTCTGTCTATCTTGTTCTCATGTCCTGCTCCACTGACGTCAGTGCCAGGCTCTGGAAACGTGGATTCCTTCACAATTTCCCATCACACTGGAAGTACAGAAAGTTCACCCTTCCCCACTCCTCAGACCAACTCAATCAGACCCATCTGGCTCTGACTCCTCCTCCCAACTTGTAACTCCAGTGAGGACTCTAAATAATTGGCAGACCACAGCAGCTGCCAATAGAGACCAGGTGACGCAACCTGGAAGTATCCATAACCCCACTGCCCTGGAGGTAACCCCATGTGTTAAGAGTAGAACTGCTAAATAGGGTTTTCTTGGCTGTAATAGTTGCAGGGAGCCCTGCTTGCATAGTGGTTAAGAGTTTGGCTGCTGACCAAAAGGTTGGCAGTTTGTAATCCACCAGCCACTCCTTGGAAACTATGGGGTAGTTCTACTCTGTCCTACAGGGTCACTATGAGTCGGAACCACCAACCTTTTAGCTTAGTAGTAGAGCACTAATCGTTTGCGCCAACCTAAACACCACGCAATCGTGTAAGTGTACATATAGGAGAGATGAGATGGGAGGAGCTGACAGAAAAATCATCTCTCTTCCTCCCTCCAGTGGACTATTCTAACACATATTTCCTGTACAGCCTATCTAGAGATGTCCTGAGGGGGATGAGTGACATACTCTTTCCAGTTCATGATGCAATGGCCAGTTCAGTAATGCAGCAACTTGCATTTGCTTCCCACCCTTCCCTGTATCATTTCCCTTTCCCCCCTTTTCACTGCCAGGATTGCACCTCCCAATAAAACATTAGCACTCAAGACTCCCTTCAGCCTCTATTTTCTTAAGTAATCAATTTGAAAATTGTTATTTTCAAAACAGTAATCAATTTGAAAATCTAGAGAAAACGGTTGATTTTCTAGCAAAATAAGAAACTACTGTACTTCATTAAATACGAGGTAGAAAACCTGAACAGACTAATAATCACAGAAGCTAAGTAAAGGCGTACCATTTTTAAAGACACCAGCCCCGGAAAACGTGTAACGGCTGATTTGTGTCTAATTTTTAAAGCACAGATAATTCTTAATTTATTTAACCTACTCCAAACCACAGAATTCTTTTTATTTTATGGATTATTGTGTTTTTATTATCATAATATGATAAAGATAGTTTTAAAAAACTACAAATTTCACTCACGAATAATGATGCAAACATTTTAAATGACATCAAATAAAGTCTAGCAGTGCATTAAAAGAACAATTTATCATGACCAATTATTAAATCATTTCATCCGGTCACTCCAACGTCAACATGTACGAACGAGGGAATTCAATTTCTTCTCAGTATAACACAAAACCCTTCAAGATCATTATCTCTCTGTCTCTCTCTCACATACACACACACACACACACACACACACACACACACACACTGTAACCATATGAATAAACTATAGTAAAGATACTTCTGGTTTCTCACCAGAATCTTTTCATGTCTTCCTTGTGTTTTCCCTCATTCCTCACCTATTGACCACTATAGTGTCTTTGGAGTCACTAGGGCTAGCCCACAGTGTATTTAACAGAGCGCTATTGGCATTTCAAGGAGTCCTGGTGGTGCAAACGGTTAATCACTCAGCTGCTAACCAAAATTTGGCAGTTTAAACCCACCCAACAGCTCCGAGGGAGAAAGACTTGGCAATCTACTTCCCTAAAGATTATAGCCAAGAAAACCCTACGGGGCAGTTCCACTCTGTCATGTGGGATTGCTATGAGTCGAAATCAACTCGATGGCACCTAATAACAACAACGCTGGCATTTCAGGGGCAGTGGCAATTCAGTGGTAGAATTCTCTCCTTCCACGCAGGAGACCAGAGTTGGATTCACAGCCAATGCACGTTTTGCACAGCCACCATTGGTCTGTCTGTGGAGGCTTGCATGTGGCTATGATGCTGAACAGGTTTCAGCAGAGCTTCCAGACTAACAGAGACTAGAAGAAAGCCCTGGCAATCTGCTTCAGAAAAATCAGGGGATAAAAACCCTATGGATCACAATGGTTCGATCTCATTGTGCATGGAGTCACCATGAGTTGGGAGTCGATCCAAAGGCAGTTTACAACAACACTGGCATTCCAGGAAAGACAATTCTTTGTGGAAACCTGACATTAAATTCCATGACACTCCCAAGTCACTGACAACAAAGATGCCACCATACATTTCCAAGTGCTTAATGAGGATGATACGCCTGGTTAAGAACCCCGAGGGGAATTCCACAGAGAGCTAATAAACACCCTGCACCTGTATCCTAGTATCTTCTAGGAATTCTCATCTCCTTGGATGACTTATTACTAGCTTCTTTCCCTATCCTTCCCATTCTAATATACCCTCCTCAGAAAGTGGACAGGGAACCCACCATTTTAGTTGTCTTGCTTTTTCATAACTGAGTGTGCTAGAACACAGGGCCCAGAAAATAGAAATCACCAGATAATGAGATAAAATGCACTTCTGTACGTAAGGCACTTGGAAGTGACAATGTCCAAGTGGCATTTTTAGACAGCTAAGCTGATCATTTGATTGTCATGTGATTTTGTTGATTGTGTGGGAATTCAATAAAGAATCCACTTTTTCATTTTCACACAACCCAAAGTGACAATCTACCATGACTTCTCAGGTAAAATAGACACCACCTCACTGAAGCTCTTTTTCTCTTTCAACTCTCAGTATAACAAATAACTAAGGCCACAGGCTCTAGGGAGAGACAGATATAAGCCCAAAATCCCTTGGGCAAGTTTATTAACCCCTCTGACTTCAGTTTTCCTCACCTATAAAATGAGGGAAATGGTACCTACCTTGAATAGTCGTTATGCTACTAAACAAGGTAATGCTTGTAAGATGATCAGCATAGTGGCTAGCACAGATTAATCTTCAAGAAATGTTAGCTGCTCCTATCTCCCCTAAACTCCACGCTATCATGTAATTGTACATGCAGGTTTCCAAATTCATTTTTAGTCCTATCCAGTTTATCTATTTCGAATGTTCCTTTTTACATACTTTAAGGAACTTCAGCCATAGCAGCAGGCTGACAAGAAACACACTTTTACAAGAATTTAGTCTTGAAAAAGACTCATTTCTCATAAGCATTCCTCATTTTTCATCATTACATTGTCCACTGCTCCACGAATTTGACACTGCTTAGTAAAGATCTGTGTATCACTTCCGTTGCCTTAACTGTTTATTACTCATCATGGTCCACCCAAAAATAAACAAGTACAGTCAAGATATGGCCTCCAGTACCCAGCTTTCAGACACCATTTCTAGGAATGGGTGGTGGATTTTGCTAATAAAGTGAGTTCTTAACAGACATAGTATGTTGGCCCTCCTTCACCAAAGGAAGGATGCAAAGCAAGTGACATTTATTAAACACTTACTATGTAATGTCTCCTCTGCGTTCGTTAGGCCTTTAAGAAAACTCGTTCTATATAATTCTCATTCACAGAGCTGTGGTAAAGAACAAATAAAATAGTAAGACTACAAATATCCTGTGCATGGGGGTAGAAATTTTCCTTGTGCTCTCTTCCGTTGTCCACAAAATTTCAATTTTCTGCATGTTCTCCTGGATACTTTCTCTCATCCTCTGTTGTTGTTGACATACCATTTCCTGCATAGGAACACGGTCTATATGCTGCATGCTAACTACCTCACAATTATTGGTTAACGTTAGGATCTTTAATCGTCTCAAGTTGCTTTATTGTATCAACTCTCTCTTCAGAATGAAGCATGTCCAAAGGCACCCTCTAATTCTTAACATGTGTTCTTGGGAGCCAGTGTTTCATTTGGACCAGAGAAAAAGAGTCACAAAACGCATGAAGAAACTTCATAAATTCTTGATCAATATAGTCTGCTATTAATATTTTCTTCATGCTTTAGAACAGCAATTTGAATGTTGGGTGCACATACTCCAGGGAGTAAGCCAACTGATCCATTGGAGAAAGAAAAGAAAAAAATACTAGATCTGCTATTTATATTTTTAGCTCATTCTTATGAATTACCATTTTTTTGAATAACAGAAAATATATTAGTACAGTGTATTTAACAACATGCTCAAAATTTTTTTACTAACGGAAACCTGGTGAAAAAAGTTTAAGAAATAATGTTATCAACTTAACAGCATATTATGCTTCTTCATAAAATGATGTTATCATAATGACCAATCTACACAGCCAAAAGAATTTCAATGACAGAAAAAGAGCCATTTCATTCACTGGGTAGTAAGTGTTATTCAGGACTAAAGTCATGATCTTCGTGACTAATAACAGCAATTAGTATTTTCTACCAAGAGTACTTCATGAGAATAGTGGAAACACAGTAGTCAGCTTTTCCAGCTCAGAAATAAGAGGAACTCTGGTGAAACTCTGGAGTGTAAGCCTATGGGGTATGTTTAGTGAAAAGATTGCTCTTCTTGCAAATAAGCAGAATCACTTGAAGGAGAGGTACGAGGTCACATAGCTAATAAGTTGTAGAATTGCACCGTCAGCCGTCCTCTCATTCCCAAATCCACTGTGTTGGATTTTTTTTTTTTTTTAATTTGTGCTATACCTGGATCTTTCTAGATATGCGCAAACTCCACTATAGCATGAGGACAATGAGGCATAGAGCTAATGTGATTTAATGAAAAACAAAACACCAGAAAGGATTCAGAAGCTTTCATTTCAGTCCTGCTTCCACCACTTCCTGGATGTGTGAACTTGGTAAATTCTTTTAACCTCTCCAGATCTCACTTTCCTCTTTCTATACGGAGGAGACAGTTATCCCTACCATGCCTACCTCAAAGGGTTGTTAGGATGCAGTGCCAAAAAGTGTGTCAATCAATATACCTTACAAATTGTAAGGCATTATTTTACGTACTCACGTTCAGAGGTGTTGCCTTGGGCAGGATGGAGCGGGTACAATCCTGAATATTTCCCGTCTATGCAGTGGAAGCCACAGACCCTCAACTTCAGTAATTTTTTTACCCCATTTAATGTGGCAAGCAGGAGAACCTGCAGCTTCATCAGCCACCAGCTGCAGGAGAATGACTCTCTATTCAAATTAGGCTTAAGACTAATCCACACAGAGTTTAAGAAGGGTGCCAGAGGAGAGGGGGGAACATTTGCCCATCTGTAATTGTGGAAGGCAAATTATCGTATGCCCTGAAAAATCAGAAAGAAAATAGGGGCAAAGAATATTCAGTTTGTCATTCTTGTAGAAATGACTCAAAAGGTACAATTCAAAAGGAGAATAAATGTTCCCATTCCAAAATCATCATCCTGTGCGGAAAAAAAAAAAATCCAAGTCATGTTACTTTTTTTTTTTTTTTTTTTTAATTTTTAGCTTTTCTTAAGTATTTGACTGTACTAGACAATTCTACAATGGAATCGTGTAGCCTAATCTTTTGCACATTATTTCTTTTTTTAATATTTTATTGTGGTTTAGGTGAAAGTTTACAGAGCAAATTCATTTCCCATTCTACATTTATACACATTCTGTTTCATGACATTAGTTGCAATCCCCTCAATGTGACAGCACCCCATCCACTTCCTCCCTGGGTTCCCCGTTTCCATTTCCCCATCTTTCATGCCCCTTCCTGCCTCCTAAACTTTGTCTTTGGTCAAATGCTCCCCTTTTGGTCTCGCACGGTTGATTGTTCTGAGGAGCACGTTCCTCACGTATGTTATTGTTCTCTTTATAAGTCTGTCTATTATTTGGCTGAAAGGTGATCTCCGGGAGTGGATTCAGTTCCAGGTCTGAAGGGTATCTAAGGGCCATAGTCTTGGGGGTTTCACCAGTCTCTATCAGACCAGTAAATCTAGTCTTTTTTATGAATTTGAAATTTGTTCTACGTTTTTTGCCCACTCTATCCAGGGCCTTCTACTGTGATCCCGTTCAAAGCAGTTGGTAATGGTAGCCAGTCACCATCTAGTTCTTCTGGTCTTGGACTAGTGGAGGCTGTGGTTCATGTGGTCCATTAGTCCTTTGGACTAATTGTTTCCTTGAGACTTTAATTTTCTTCACTCTTTTTTGCTCCAGATAGGAAGCAATCAATAGTTGTATCTTAGATGGCTACTTGAAAGCATTAAGACTCCAGTCGATACTCACCGAAGTAGGATGTAGAACATTGCCTTTATGGACAATGTTATGCCATTTGGCCTAGGTGTCCCCTGAGACTATGATCCTAAGCCCTCAAACCCAGTAACTCAGTCCCTCAAGGTGTTTGGTTATGGCTAAGAAGTTTTCATAACTGGGCCCCCTGTGTGCTCTATTATATACAGGGATATATTTGCAGCACATATAAATGCATATGTAGAAATATCTTCGGCCTCTGCCAAACCTGTATATGCTTGTGGGTGTGCTCCCATACACCTTCCCACACCTGTTTAGCTTACATATCTACGTATGTATCCACTTGTAAATTATTGTCTGTTATTACTGATATTGGGGCCCTGGTGGCACAGTGGTTAAGAGTTTGACTATTAACCAAAAGGTCAGCAGTTTGAATCCACCAGCCGCTCCTTGGAAAGCCTATGGAGTAGTTCTACTCTGTCCTACAGAGTCGCTATGAGTCAGAATCGACTCGACGGCAAGGGTTCATTACTGATACTGCAGGATTGTGTACCTTATAGTATTCACCTTTGCTGCCTTTTACTCTTGCATGCCTTTCAGTGTCTTCATCGTGGTCATGTTGTGCTGATTTAACCTATGTTGTGTACTGTCTTTCCTTTCACCCAAATTAATACGTGTCTACTACCTAGTGAGTGATTTTTCCTCCCTCTCCCTCCCATCCCTGGTAACCATAGAAAAATATTTATTTTTGTGTGTAAATCTTTTCTTGACATTTTATAATAGTGATCTCATAAAATATTTGTCCTATTGTGATTGACATTTCATTTAGCTTATGCCTTTTTCATTTAAGCTTATTTCATTTAGCTTATGTCCTCCAAGTTCATCCATGATGTGAGATATTTTTCAGATTCATCATTATTCTTTAATGTTGCATAGTATTCAATTGTGTGTATGTACCACAGCTTGTTTATTCATTCATCCGCTTATGGGCACTTAGATTGTTTCTGTCTTTTTGCTATTGTGACTAATGTTACAATGAACATGGGTGTGCATATATCTTCATGTCATGGCTTTTATTTATCTCAGATATATACCTAGTAGTGGGATTGAAGGATCATATGGCATTTCTATTTCTAACTTTTTATGGAAGCACCAGACCACTTTCTACAGTGGTTGTACCATTTTACATTTCCACCAGCAATGTATGAGGGTTCCAATCTCCACACACTCTTGCCAGCATTTGTTATTTTCTGGTTTTTTAACCATTTCCATTATTGCTGGGGTGAAGTGATATCTCATTTTAGTTTTGATTTGCATCTCTCTCATGGCTAATGATTGCAATCATCTCTTCATGTGTTTGCTGGCCGCCCAAATGTCTTCTTTAGTGAAGTGTCTGTTCATGTCCTTTGCCATTTTTTAGTTGGATTGTTTGTCTTTTTTGTTGTTGAGGTGTTGAAGTTTTCTATAAGTATTAGAGATTAGCCCCTTGTCACACATGTCATTGCTAAAAATTTTTCCCAATCTGTAATTAATGTTGAGGAATTTCTCTTCTATTCCTATTTTGCTGAGAGTTTTTATCAGGAATGGCTATTGGATTTTATCAAATGCCTTTTCTGTATCAATTAATATGATCATATGATTCTTTTCCTTTGTTTTATTTATGTGGTGAATCATGGTGATTGATTTTCTAATGTTGAACCATCCTTGCATACCTGTTATTAATCCCACTTGGTCATGATGTATTATTTTTTGATATGTTGTTGGAGTCTATTGGCTAGGATTTTGTTGAGAATTTTTGTTTCTATATTCATGAGGGATATTGGTCTACAATTTTCTTTTTTAGTCTTTGCCTGGCTTTAGTATCTGAGTTACGCTTGCTTCATAGAATGAATTCAGGAGTATTCCATCCTTTTCTATGTTCTAGAATAGTTTGAGTAGAATTAATGTCAGCTCTTCTCTGAATGTTTGGTAGAATTCTCCAGTGAAGCCATCTGGGCCAGGGCTTTTTTTTTTTTTTTTTTTTGGTGGGGCTTTTTGTTTGTTTGTTTGTTTGTTTTAATGCTCTCTTCAATTTCTTGTTTTGTTACGGGTCTGTTCAAATTTTCTACCTCTGTTTGTGTTAGTTTAGGTAGGTAGCGTGTTTTTAGAAGTTTGTCTATTTCTTCTAGTTTTTCAAATTTGTTGGAGTGCAGTTCTTCATAGTATTCTGGTATGATCCTTTTTATTTCAGTTGGTTTTGTTGCAATGTCACTCATTTCATTTCTTATTTGTGTTATTTGCTTCTTCTTTTCCTTTGTCAATTTAGTTCTGGAATTCTGATCACACATAAGCTATTCCTCTTAATAATGTCCTGAATAACTCTTAGGCTTTCTTGATTTTTCTTCATTCTTTTTTCTGATTGTTCCTCTAACAGATTGACAGCAAGGGATTTGTCCTCTATTTTGCTGATTCTGTCTTCCATTGATTCAGTTCTACTCCTTTGTCCTTCCAATGCATTATCTATTTCTGAAATTTTAGTGTTAATCTGGATTTTTAGTTGCTGTTTTTGTATGGTTTCTAATTGTCTGTTTACCTTGTCATTTTGTCCTTGTATTGTCTTCCTGAATTCTTCTAGAGTTTTATCTGTCTTTTCCTTGCTTTTTCTGTGTTCTCTTTGATCTCTTTGAGGATCCTATACATAAGTCTTTTAAATTCCTTACCAGATAGTTCAATTACTATTTTTTCCTCAGTCAGTTTTTCTGACTGTTTATTTTGGTCAGTTGCTTTAGGCATCTTGTCCTATTTCTTTATATGATTTGATATGGTCTGTTTTCTTTGAGGCATTAAGGTGTTATTGTATTTATTTATTAATTGGTATGTTTGTTTGCTTCATTCTGATTTTTTTATTTTGTTTTGTTGTATCCGGGCTAGAGGGCTTGTGTGGTTCGCTAGTCTCAGCTCTGGTAGCACTGGAGCGCTCACTACCTCTCTCTGGGTAAGCAGAGCAACAGTTGACAGTGTGAGTGCAGGTCTCTGTTCATTGGTCATGCTGGGTGGATGTGGGCCGTCTGGGCAGGTGTTAGCCACCGTCTGTTGTCTGTCCAGTGGCACAGGAGTGGGCAGTTACACTCATCAAGTGGGTAAGGCTGCAGGTGTGGGGGCGTGGCAGTCAAGCAAGGAGGTAGTCACTGTTGATTGCCAGGTGGGGAAAGGGATAGTGGACGGTGGGGGATTAGGTGGCGAATGGTCGAAGGCATGGGAATGTGGTCACCATTGATCATCAGGTCAAGGGAGGGTTGGATGAATGATGGGCATGCAAACATGGGGTGCATGGGCACTACTGCTTAGCTTATTGGGAGCAGCTGGTGCCACACTAAAGTGGTGCCTGCTGGTGAGGTCAGCAGAGGACAGGAGGGGTGCTGCCACTTGGCAGGCTCAGTGGGTGGGAGGGGTGGAGTAGACTGTCGGCACCAGGCCACAACAGCCTACCTGCCACTCAGTGGGGTCAGCAGGCTGGAGGGGAGGGGCGGGCAGCCAGTGTCACACCGAGCAGCCTACTCATTGCTCATTGGGGTCGGCACGTGTGTAGAGTGGGGCGGGCAGCCAGTGCCACACTGAATCAACCTGCTGCCACTCGGTGGGGTTGGCAGGCAGGAGGGGTAGGGACAGTGGCCTGCCATCACTTGACAGGGTTATCAGGCAGGGGAGGTGGCAGTCATTGGGCAGGGAGGGTGGTGGTCATGGCCGAGTTTGGGGAACAGGGGCTTGTTCCTTGGTCACTGAAGGTCTAGGCTGCTGGGATAGGGGGTTTGTGCTACTAATCACCAGGAGGGTGGGGAGAGGGAGAGCGTGCTCCTCTGGTCACAGGACGAGCGTGCCTAGCTTCTTTCTGTTGGCTGCAGCCAGGAATCAAGACCTTATTTCACTCCAAGTATGTCTACACAGTTAGTCTGTGTCCTGTTGGGAATTCTGTGAAGTTGACTTCTGTGCTCCTCACGCAGGATTACTAATATCTTTGTCTCAAGATGGCCGCACTGTGCCAAGCTGGCTGGCAGGGCCCCTCCACTCTGTGTCTTCTCATTTGCTGTTTTCAGTCAGTTTCTTCTTCTGATCAGTGTTCAATTTTGTTCTTTATCCTTTCATTTGATGCTCACAGTTCCAGGATTTTCATCTGTATCATTTCACATGGTTTCTTGGAAGTTTGCTGTAGAGGGACAGTGTGGTGTGTCTGACTAAGCTGTTAATTTTGGCTGGAAATCTCTTGTGTTTCTTCTTTCTAGACAAGCTCAGAAACTATTATTAAGGAAATAAATTTTCTTTTTGGAAAGTTAAAGTAACAAAGGGACTGTTGTTCTAGTGTGCTGTCAACTCAATTCTAACTCATAGTGACCCTATAGGACTGAGTAGAACTGCCCCATAGGGTTTCCTAGGCTGTAATCTTTATGGAAGCAGATAGCCAGGTCTTTTCTCCTGCAGAGCAGCTAGTGGGTTCAAACTGCCAACCTTTCTGTTAGCAGCTGAGCACTTAACCATTGTGCCACCAGGGCTACTCACAAAAGGACTACTGAAGGAATATTAAGAGCTATTATTTTCCTTTCCAACTACTGATCCTTCTTCTTTGTTTCCAACTTTCACATTCCAGTAACCAGGAATTATTGATGCATCTTGATTGCATGTTTGATCAATTTCAGACTGCAGAATTTGGTAAAAATCTTCAATTTATTCACTTTTGGCATTAGTGGTTGGTGTGTAAATTTCAATAATAGTCATATTAACTAATCTTCCTTGTAGGCATATGATATTATCCTATCACTGACAGTGCTGCACTTCAGGATAGATCTTGAAATGTTCTTTTTGATTATGAATGTGACGCCGTTCCTCTTCAATTTGTCTTTCCCGACATAGTAGGCCATATGATTGTCTCATTCAAAATAGCCAATACCAGTCCATTTCAGCTAACTAATACCTAGGATATTGATCTTCAAGTATTCCATTTCATTTTTGACAGCTTCCTATTTTCGTAGATTCATTCTTCATACATGCCACGTGCCAATTACTGGGCATTCACAACAGTTCCTTCTCATTTTGAGTCATACATGAAGAAAACAGAAGGTCATTAAAAAGACAGGAAAGAAAGACAAGACCATAATGGATGACTCTGAACATAGATCAGCTAAAGCAAATGGAAGAAATTATGAAGTAAAAGAGCTGAACAGAAGGTTTCAAAGGTCAGCTCAAGAAGACAAAGGTGCAAAGACATGGAGTTAGAAAACCAAAAGGGAAGAAAATGCTTAGTATTTCTGAAGTTGAAAGAACTGAAGGAAAAATTCAAGGCTTCAGTTACAATTTTGAAGCATTCTATGGGAAAAATATTGAATGACACAGGAAGCATCAAAAGAAGATGGGAGGAATACAGAGCCACTGTATCAAAAAGAATTGGTCGACATTAAACCATTTCAGGAGGTAGCATATAATCAAGAACTGATGGTATTGAAGGAAGAAATCCAAACTGCACTGAAGGCGAAAAACAAGGCTCCAAGAGTTGATGGAATACCAAATGAGATGTTTCAATAAACAGATGCAACACTGGAAGCGCTCACTCATCTATGCCAAGAAATTTGGAAGAGAGCTACCTGACCAACCAACTGGAAGAGATCCACATTTGTGCGCATTCCAAAGAAAGGTGTTCTCACAGAAAGGGGAAATTATCGAACAGTATCTTAACATCACACTTAAGTAAAATTTTACTGAAGATAATTCAAAAATGGTTGCAGCAATACACTGACAGGGACTGCCAGAGATTCAAGCCAGATTCAGAAGAGGACATGGAATGAGGGATGTCACTGCTGATGTCAGAAGGATCTTGGTTGAAAGCAAAGAATACTAGAAAGATGTTTACCTGTGTTTTATTGACTAGGCAAAGGCATTCAACTGTGTGGATCATAACAAATTATGGATAACATTGCCAAGAATGGGAAATCCAGAACACTTAACTGTGCTCATGAGGAACCTGTACGTGGACCAAGAGACCGTCATTCAAATAGAGCATGGTTTAAAATCAGGAAAGGTGTGCATCAGGGTTGTATCCTTTCACCCTACTTATTTAATCTGTATGCTGAGCAAATATTCTGAGAAGCTGGACTATATGAAAAAGAATGTAGCATGAGAATTAGAGGAAGATTCATTAAAAACCTGCAATACACAGATGATACAACCTTGCTTGCTGAAAGTGAAGAAGACTTGAAGCTTTTACTGATGAAGATCAAAGACTACAGCTTTCAGTATGAATTACACCTCAGCATAAAGTAAACAAAATCCTCATAACTGGACCAATAAGCAACATCATGATAAATGGAGAAAAGATTGAAGTTGTCAAGGATTTCATTTTACTTGGACCCACAATCAACACTCATGAAAGCAGCAGTCAAGAAATCAAATGACATATTGCATTGGGCAAATCTGCTGCAAAAGGTCTCTTTAGAGTGTTAAAAGCAAAGATGTTACTTTGAGGACTAAGGTGGGCCTTACCCAATCCAAGATATTTTCTATCACCTTATATGCATGCAAGAGCTGGGCAATGAATAAGGAAAACTGAAGAAGAATTGATGCCTTTGAATTATGGTGTTGGCGAAGAATATTGAATATACCATGGACTTCCAGATGAATAAACAAATCTGTCTCAGAAAAAGTACAGCCAGAATGCTCCTTAGAAGCAAGGATGGCAAGACTTTATCTTATGTACTTTGGGCATGTTATCAGGAGGGACCAGTCCCTGGAGAAGGACATCATGCTTGGTAAAGTAGAGGGTCAGTGAAAAAGAGGAAGATCCTCAACAAGATGGATTAACACAGTGGCTGCAACAGTGGGCTCAAACAGTAAGGATTATAAGGACCAGGCAGTGTTTCATTCTGTCGCTGAGTCGGAACAAACTCCATGGCACCAAACAACAACAAATTATTTTTCTTAGAATCACTTAATTCTATTGTATGCAGATAGAATTTTTTATTTTAATAGCATTGTAGGAATTAATTTAATACTTTTAAACTTTTCCCTAGCCATTTTTGCAACTCAGTTTACTACTCAAAGAGTGAAAAAATAAGGCTGGTAATGCTGACAGTCCAAAAAAAAGAAAACTTTCTGTATCACTCCTCTCTCACTACTTTTTTATAGCTCATCTGGATTGGCCAGTAGAGTTCAATGGCCAAGGAATTAATTAGAAATATCTGTTCTGGTAGAGACATTGCTGCCATTGCTGTGGTTAGTAATTTCTTTTTAACACAGTTTTACAAGCTGCCAACTGATGAAATGCTTTCTCTTGGTAGATCCCTCTTCATTATTCTTATAAATCAGCTGTCATTTTAGAGAGAGTTTAGTGCCATTTTTCCATTATGTCGAGTTCTTTTCTAAAAACTAAAGGAGATAAATGACCCAAAAGAACTCTTTATATTTCTAAAGGTCCTGCCAAGCTGTTCCTTCCAAACCTGAGACCACATACTAAAATGGATACAGAGATTTCTTCATTTCAAGACTAAGATGAATGATAAATAAGTCAAGCAAAATAAAATGAGGTGACTTTTTTTTTTTTTTTTTTTTTAGTTTTTACCAGTTCCTTGCCTAAAACACCCTCAGAATGCAATCATCGTAAAGTTGTTTAACAGTCCCCAGACAGGGACCTGGCATTTCTTAAGAGAATAAAACCACTTCAGATTGACGTCTATGAGGAAAAGCCTACGTAGTCCAGGGAATCAATAAGCAGACGGAGAAAGTCAATGACAATGAACATAGTGACAGAGGAAACCAACTACATTAGCACCTTAATGAAGTGTTCTGAATAAAAGTCTATCATTGGATTTAGTGTCTTGAGAATCAATATGACTGGCACAAATTAGCCATTCAACAATAATTGAATAAATAGAATGAAAAGTTCAGCCAGTCTGTAAAATTACTCAAGGATTATTTATTCTCTAGAAATTTAATTTTCAATCCTTGGCCTTGAATGTTAGAAAAAGCTGTTCATATTCTTAAAGAAGAGCGTAAATAACAAAGTACAGGTCTCTGACACACACCATAATTGGAAAGGCTTACTGAGTAGGATGTCAACTTATTTTGCTTTCAGTGGTGCTCAGCATAGTATCAAATGCCTCTAAAATTTAAATACATTTCACTGATATTAAAATATCCCAGATAGAAAATCTGGCATCAGATATTGGTGATGCTTGCACAACATGATTGATGTAATTGATGTCACTGAGTGGTGCCCATGAAAAACGTTGAATGGGCAAATGTTGTGTTATATGTATTTTTACAACAATAAAAAGAAAAAAACCTAAATATAAGAAATGCTGTACAGAAGTATTTCAAAAATACTATTTTCAGATCTCTACTTCTTGAAATAGACAAACTGAAAAAAAAAAAGTAAAGAAATGTAATATATACTTTCTGGGCCTCATTATCAGCAAATAAAGCAGAGAGCTAGATAGTTGCATGCCCATAAAGTATTTGGTTATGAATGAGAATCAGGTCACACAGGAATTTGTGTTTTCTTTTTCTTTTTCAAAACAAGCTTGCATCCTTTTTACAAAATGTGTTATTTGGTCCCATGTGTGCTACTAATAACTTTCATTGTTCTTTCTAGATGACAAACCATTATATCCTCTCTCTTTGTTGTCTAGCACTATCCATTCAAGTCATTGCAAAACAATGGGATACATAAAAATGATAGAACTTCAAATTATGCCATCCTAAGAGGAAAGTAAATAGGAGCAATGAAGCAAGGATAAAACTTCTCATTTAAAAAGAGAAGAATTTTTATTCATAATGAAAGGTATCTAGTGTCATCTGGGTGGTTTACCATCTCTTTTTAAGACTAATCAATGAAATGTACATACTAATGACTCTTGAATTTTTATCTCTAGGCTACTTCTTACCTAGGCACACCTGAGCATCCTCCTGTCCTGTCCCAGCCCACCCTACCTCAACCCACTCATGAGTAACCAATTTCTATGATAATTTGTAACATTATTTTTAAGGTATTAATTAATTTAAGCCTGGAAACCTGAATAAACCTAAAGAGGCTAGAATTAATAATAATAGGAAACCCTTATATGGTACACAAAACATGCCAAGAACTGTTCTGAGCTCTTTACATACATTACTCATTTAATCCTCACAACAAGCCTATAAGGTAGATACTTTTATCTACATTTTTACAGATGATGCATTTAAGGCATAAAGAGGTTAATCAGCTGGCTCAAGATCACACTATTAGTAGTGGGGCTAGAGCTTGAACCCAGATAGTCTGATTCAGAACCCACATTCTTAACTCCTGTCACAAAAATAAGCAAGCAAACAAACACAAAAAGATGCCAAGTGTTCTCTTAACAACCCCTTACCTGTTTTGACAGTATCCCTGGGTGATGCAAATGGTTAACGTCTTCAGCTGCTAACTGCAAGGTTAGAGTTTCAAGTCCACCCATAGGTGTCTTGGAAGAAAAGCCTGGCATAATCTACTTCCAAAAAACCAGTCCTTGAAAACCCTATGGAGCACAGTTCTGCTCTGGCACACGTAGGGTCACCATGAGTCAGAATCAACTTGACAGCTAATTGCTGGTTACCTATTTTACACTGTGATTATTTTTTGGAGTTTTTCAATCCCTTTCAGGGTTACAAAGGTTAAGAAAAAGAACATTTCTATTATCATGGCTGCCCCCATCTTAGTTTTCTAGTGCTGCCATAACAAAAATACCACAAGTGGGTGAATTTAAGAACAGGAAATCATTGTCTCGAAGTTTGGGGGTTAGAAATTCAAACTGGGGCCTCGGCTCTAGTAGAGAGTCATTCCTTGTCAATAACCCTTTACCAATGAGTTAATTCCAACTCATACCAACCCTAGAGGACAGAGTAGAACTGCCTCATAGGGTTTTCTAGGCTGTATTGTTTACAGAAGCAGACTGCCATATCTTTCTCCTGTGGAGCAGCTGGTGGGTTGAAATTGCCAACCTTTCAGTTATCAGCCGAGCGCTTAACCACTAAGCCACCGGGGCTCCTTTCTCCTTGTCAGTAGCCTTTGTCATTTTGTGGTTTTCCTTGGCTTGTAGATAGATCCTCGCACGGCGTCTTCCCCCGTGTGTGTGACACCGTGTCTGTTTTCACTTTTTATAAGACACTACTCAGAAGGGTTTAGGACCCACCCTAAATGACTTCATTAACGTAACAAAAGAAAAGCCCTATTTTCCAAACAGAATAACATTCACTGGTACAAGAGTTAAAATAAAAAAAACAAACCTGTTGCTGACTACCGGATTCCAACTCATAGCGACCCTGTAGGACAGAGTAGAACTGCCCCATGAAGTTCCCAAGGAGCAGCTGGTGGATTTGAACCATGACCTTTTGGTTAGCAGGCAAGCTCTTAACCACTGTACCACCAGGGCTCCAGGTACTGGGGCTAGGACTCTAAAATATCTTTAGGGGGGATGTAATTCGATCCATAACGGTTAGGATCCTCCCTGATCCCACCTCCTCCCCTTGAAGAAGTAACTGCTATTCTAACTTCCGTTTCTCCTCTACCTCTTTTTATAGTCATATATACACTTATATATACTTATGTATATATCCCTAGAGCAAGTATTACTCAGTTTCGCCTGTTTATTAATTTCTATGTGTATATATATTCTTCTATAACATGCTTCCTCTGCTCAATATCATGGTTTAGAAATTATTTCACATTGATGCACATAGCAGCAGTTCATCTGCTATTAGAGTTTCATTTTGCTGTTATTTGTGTTGTGTCTTTTTTTTTGGCTATTACCAAAAAAGCTATTGTAAATGTGCTTGATCATGCCCATGGTATGCATGCACAAGAGTAACTCTATGGTTTAGATTTAGGAAGGAGCCCTGGTGGTGCAAACAGTTAAGTGCTCAGCTGCTAACCAAAAGGTTGGCAGTTCAAACATACTAGGTGGCTCCACGGGAGAAAGACCTGGCGATCGGCTCCCATAAATAAAAATTACAGCCAAGAAAACCTTATGGGGCAGTTCTAATTCTGTCCTGCAGCGTTGATAATGAGTTGGAATCAACTCACTGACAATGGGTTATTGACAAGGGAGGACTCTATACTAGAGCCGAGGCCCTGATTTGTATTTCTAGCCTCCAAAACCGTGAGAAGATAATTTCCTGTGCTAAATGTTTCCGAGACTATACCCCCTGTGTGCTCTACCATATATATGAATATACATGCAGCACATACAAATATGTATGTAGAAATACCCAGGGCCAAACCTCTAAACACACGTAGGTGTACTCCCACATGCCCTCCCACACGTATTCAGCATACCTATCTCCCTATGTATCCACTCATAAATCATCGCTTACTATTCCTGTCTGTTACAGTATTTACCTTCATTGCCTTTTATTCTTATGTACCTCTCAGTGTCTTCCCTTGTCTTGGTCGTGTTGTGCTGACATCCCCCTATTGTGTACTGCCTTTTCCTTCACCAAAGTTAACACGTGTCTACTCTCAAGTTAGTGATTTCCCTTCCCTCCCCCTTCCATCCTTGGTAACCATCAAAAAATGTTTCTTCGTGTGTGTAAACCTTTTCTTGACTATTTATAACAGCAGCATCATACAATATTTATCCTTTTGTGATTGACTTATTTCACTCAGCATAATGCCCCCCAAATTCATCCATGTTGTGAGTTGTTTTGCGGATTCATCATTATTCTTTATCATTTCATAGTATTCCATTATATGTATATACTACATTTTGTTTCCCCATTCATCTGTTGATGGGCAATTAGGTTGTTTCCGTCTTCAGTCTGTCTTGATGGTCTGAATTAATTATCTTAATTCCTGGGGTTATTTGGAAAGTAAAGGAAAAACTGTTTCCCCTTGTGGAATAAACCAATGAGATAATCCAAAGGTTTAGTCTCAATAATTTTGACATTTGCTGTCCAATATGTAGCAACTAACCTCACATGTGGTGATTTAAATTTTAATTGTAGTTAATGAAAATTAAATAAAATTTAAAATTCAGTACCTCAGTCACACTAACCACATTTCAAGTGCTCAGTAGTGGCTAGTGGCTACCTTATTCAACAACAAACACATAGAACACATCCATCATTGCAGAAAATCCTTTTAAACAGTACTGACTTAGAAGATACTTGCATAAGGGAGAATAGATACTCCAAAGAAAGGCATTAGACTCCCAAATAACAGGATCAGTGAATAATGATATTAGCAATAGGTAGCCAATTTCACTGCTAGAGTAACTGGATTTCACCTCAGGGTCCAGAATTCTTAGCCAGAAGGGTTGCACCAGGGATAAAGGCAGTTCTTGAGAGTCCTCAGGGAACACACCTCCTTCCTTCTGTTGAGCTAGAGGGAGAGACCTGGACAGGGCCTTTTGTTGCAGCTCATCATTAAGTTGATGTGAGCTATGACTACTACGATCTCTACTATGACTGCAATTATCACTACAGCCTCAGGCTTTATTGATAATTCTATGGTTTATGCCCCCAGTGCCCCATGCAGCTGGGGAGATTCCAATCCTCTCTTCCTGATGACGTCAGGGGAAATGGGAAAGCGTGTCTCTAGGAAGAGAGGGCCTAAGGTGTATACTTCACCCTGACTGTTCCCCAGCCAGTAATTGCTGCTACCTGTAACAAAACAAAGGCAGGGCATTTCTACACTGGAAAAGGTGTCCTCTTTAACAATAGAGTATAGGCCCATCTCACCAAGTCTCAGTGATATCAACTGAAAATTTGCACACTTCATGTTTCAAATGTTTAATGTTCGCCATTCTCTACACTTTAATGTAGAGACTTGTTAGTCATTGTTTATCAGTATATTTTAGCTGCAAATCCAGAACGTCTCTTCCTCTCTGCTGCTTCTTTCTATAATCAGTTGCCGTCAAGTCAATTCCGACTCATGGTGACCTCATGTGTGTCAGAGAAGAATTGTGTTCTGCAGGGTTTTCAAAGGCCGATTTTTTAGAAGTAGATCTCCAGGCCTTTCTTCCAAGGCACCTCCAAACTTTTGGTTAGCAGCTGAGCATATTAACTGTTATCACCACACAGGGACTCTAGCTTCTTTCTATACTGCTGTTGTTAGGTACATCAAGTCGGTGCTGACTCACAGTGACCCTATGTACCACAGAACAAAACGCTGCCCAGTCAGTCCTGCACCATCTACACACTCGTTATGTTTGAACCCATTGTTGCAGCCACTGCGTCCATCCATCTTGTTGAGGGTCTTCTTCTTCTTCACTGACCCTCTACTTTACCAAGTATGATGTCCTTCTCCAGGTACTGGTCCCTCCTGATAACATGTCCAAAATGCGTGAGACGAGGTCTCACCTTCCTTGCTTCCAAGGAGCATTCTTTCTAACTTACTTTCTAGTTCTTGATTATTCAGTTCAGTCCTTCAGCTCAGTCTCAGACCTTCTTCTCTCGTTGAACCAGTCTTGTGTCTGTTAGCCCTCAAGTGTCATGCCTCTCCCTTCCCCCGCCTGCTTTGTATAGCAAGGGGGCTGACCCCTGCAGCCTGTGTTTCCAAATTTCAAGTTTCCCCTGTAGCTGGAGAACTTGGAAACAGCCAGGAGGTGTACTGGAGGGAGAGTGAAGAACGAGAAGAAAGAGAAACGAGGGTCTATCTCTCCTCCTTCTCTGTCTTTGGCAGCATCTCCAACAGGGTTCTGTCTTCTCTGTGGTGCCAGCTCACACCACTCAGGCCTATTACGGTTTCATTTCCCATAGGGTGACCCTAGCCAGTGGGCTCCAGTAACACTAACTCCTTCCTTTGTCACTCCAGCCTAGAGTGATGTTAACTTCCTGCCATTGCCAATATCTGAATCGCCTCACCATCCCCTGCTTGAGTTCAGTAATTCTATCACCTGTATGACCAATTCCCTGCATTAAAATTCCTCTGTTCTAAATACTCAGAGTGGGTTCCGTGTTACTGGTGGGCCCTGATACACCCCTACAAAATCCTGCTTAAACTCACATGATAATGCTGGCAAATGGCTTTCGCAGTGCCTTCTTCCCAGTCTTTGTAAAGTGCCCCCATCTGTCCCAGGAGTGTATCAGTCTGTGTAGATCAAGCCCACAAAATTAAATCCATCCCCTAAACAGCATGCACATATGTGTGCATGGAGAGTATCCTGCTGTAATTAAAATATATAATATTATAAAACATATAACCTTAAAAGCAAGAACCACAAAAATTACTGCTGTTGAGCCACCATGGCAGTGATTCAGGTTGTGCCTTGTACAGCAGACCCCTGCCGAGGGAGTGGCTGAGGCAGCTCAAATCCTGCCTGCTGGCCATCAAGCCTTGTGCTCCTGACCCTGCAGAGCTGAACTGGTCCACCTAGAGAGTGTCTTTTCTCATTAGTCTTTGCAGAAGGGTCACTTTTCGAATTTCTCTGTCCATAAGGAGTTTCTCTTTCTAATACCCACAATGTCAACTTTTGCGTTATAAGCGGCCCTGTACCTGTGTCTTCCATGTTCCTATTCAGATATACGTAGTTCTATAGATTCAAAGTCATATAATTGAACTTGTAAACTTCTGATGAGTAGACTTGGGGGTCCAAGGATCCAACATTAAGAGAATCGCTTAATCCTCTACAAATTCACAGCATCTTTTACATTACAGATCTCAATACATTATAATCTATGGGTTCATCTGCCATCCCCACAGAATGTGTGCTCCCCAGGAGCAAGGACTGTGTCTCTATCACAACTATCCAAGGACTCTTCCTAGTCTTATTTACATTACTAACTTTGTACAAGAGTTTTAATGAATCGGGAAAAAGTGCCCCCCTCTGGATTGATAAATTACAAAAAGTTTTGCCCTGTGAGACAACAAATTAGAAAAAGACCCTCCTTCTTCTGGCTAAGGTTCCTGGGTAGTGTGAACAGTCTGTGCCGACTTCTAACTGAAAGGTTGGCAGTTTGAACCCACCCAGCGGCACTGTGAGAAAAAGGGCTGATGATCTCCTTCCGTAAAGATTACAACCAAGAAAACCCCATGGAGCAGTTCTACTCGGTAATGTGGCAAGTCTCCATGAGTCAGAATCCTTCCTCATAGCTAAGTCAGCCCCATCAGGGTGCAAAGCACATCCTGCCAATAGTACCTGACCTGGCACAAATACATTGCTATTTGTTATAATCTTACCTGTAAACTAAGTTCAGGGATTTCTTCTTAAAGCACAAACAGCTTCCTTTATTAATTCTAATATATATTTATACTGTAAAAATACTTTCCCTGGTTTTGTTGGGTTTTGACTTTTTGAAATGTATTTAAACTCAGAGCATTATTGAAGTAAGATTTTGATGGTGATATTTTTATCCATGTCACAATGAAATAGCTATATTATTTAACTATTATTTTTATCACTATCATCTTCAAACACTTATAGCACTGTGCAAGATAGTTTTGAATAGATTCCCATCCTCTTCCCCATAAATTTACTATCTAAAAGGTAAATTGCCCTGCTTAAGAAATTAAGCTTTGCTTCTGTGGTTTATTTGTTTGCCAACCTGCAGCCATTCCTAATAGAGTGAGATGTGAGGACACTGATGTTTATCAGTTGTCAATTTTTCATAATCTTTACTTTACTTTATTTTTATTTCTCTTGTTTCCAGATAGGAAAAGTACCAAACATAGCTGTTTAGAAGATAAGCCTATTCTACCTACCACAGCTTATATGCCTCCAGCAAAGCCGGCACTGTTCTTATTTCAGGATTATTTTTGGAGATGCCAGAAACTGCCACTCCAGGCTCATGAAAATGATGGTGGCTACCTCTTACTACTACATCCACAATAGCAAAAAGCAACTCTGCAAAATTTTTTGCAACTTTCTCCTGAACTTTAAAAAAGAATCATAACTTTATTCCCTGTTTTATATTTTCTTTGCCCCCCCCCCGCCCCCTTTACAATATCAACTAGGGTTTCTTTTTCAACATATTTTTAGGGAATTGTTCCAGACACTTCTGGGATTTATAATTTCCTTCACATCAATGCAAAAATTCTGTTGCTTCCCAACTCATTAGAAACAAAAGTTATGATTTCAATTTTGTGTGTCTCTCTTCTCTTTCTAATCTTTACCTCATGTTGCTTTTATCTCACCTTTTCAATTTCTAAGCTTCAAAATCAATCTTTTCTCTCTATTTCTCCATCCTACCCTCAAAATCTTGTACAAAACAGAAATTCAATAATTTCAAATGTTTTTATGGGCGTATTCTGATTTGTAAATGATCAGTTCAATACTTGGATTCGTAAATAACAAAAAGCACAAAACTCTTTCTTTGAGGAATTAGAAATCTTTTTTTTTTCTCATAAACCTCTTGCTGCAATGATTGTTTAATTTATATACACTTAGCATGAGAAAAAAGATAAATTTTATTCACTAATATGCAAGTTTTCCTTGGAGCCAACCATACTGAAATTAGAGAGGACTAACGCAAATACAGAGTTCATATCTCCTCTCTTGGTCCAGTCTCGGCCAGAGCTTCATATAGTCTGGATACGTAAGAACCTCATCAAAGTCCTCCCATCTACTCTTGACATTGGTTAGCATCAGCTTATTTTTTTATCCTCTCTTCTTTTTCATCAGTTCCCAGAGCCTTCTTTTCTATCTTCTATCAGTCACTGACATTTGCTGAACACTGCTCTCCCCTCCCCAGTGTAGGCTGGTCTTGAAGAATTATACACTGCTGAAACTTTTACCCATTAAAGGCTATATCCTTGACATTGATCTGATTAGATTTGTAATTTTTTTTTTAATCACTCTGGTCAAAAGCAGAAGAATGCATGGAAGAATAAAATGGTATAAAAAGCAATGGCAGTGGTCCACAAAAAATGTAATCAGGGATCAATTGAGATACTAGCTGAGGTAACTTAGGAGAAAAGATGAATTTAAGAGACCCTCTGTGGTAAAACTGACAAGACTCAATGACTGGGATATGGATATTGAGGGAAACAACGTATGGAGAATGACTCCTGTGTCGGGCTTTGATAGCTGAGTAAGGTTGTTCTTTATGGAGGTAAGAAGGCAAGAGGAGGCTCAAGCTGTGGTGAAAAAAAAGATTCATTCAGTTTTGGTAAATATCCTCCCTCTGAAAATCAATCCTTTGTTTCTTGTTTCTTAATTCAATTCAAAGGTGACATATAGCATTTTTAGGCACAGTGAGATGTAAGAAAATTGATTTGTGTTTAGTGGTTAATTTTTCTGTTTGTCTTTGACATCCCCATGGAACGATAAAAAGATGATGACTGGTAAATAGTTGTAAACACAAGTCTGGAATTGAAAGATCTGGGCTAGAAATATAGACTTGTGTCAGTTCCTTTGTGCTGTTTTTTAGATGTTGTCTCTCAGTTCCTAGCTCACTCTTCTGTACTGTGTGCTTTGTGATGCTGGGACAGGGATTCTGCAAATTACATTCCCAGATTCCTTTGCCAGCAGGATTCCTGTTAATTTTTTAAAGCTAATTCAATAGTTAGCTTTTCTGGTGATTTTTAATTGAAAAATTCCCCATTTGAAATTTCTTTCCTCCTCTCGATTTTCCTCTCCCCTATCATTTCAATCTTACCCTTCTGGCCCCAACCCATAGAATCCTACCCTCCTTTTGTGACGGTAACTCATGTAGAGAGGCTCCATTCGGTTATCTGAATCCTGGGACAACTCCCATCTTAGCTCTGGAGGCTCAACTTCAACTCCTGAGCAAGCTTATCAAAGCTTTTCCTCTTCAAAGGTAAAGCTCTCTCCACAAGGAATGCTCATAAAAGAAAAGTTTCTCTTTCTTTTACACAAATAAGTAAAACATAGAGTAATATAATCAATAACAGAAGTATGTTCAATGCTCTGAAGGAACACCAAGAAGGAATAGTTAACTCTAAAGAAGTCAGAAAACACTTTCTAGAAGGAAGGAATAGTTTGTTAAGTGGAGAAGGTTTTTCAGAAGGATGTAACCGCCTGGAAATAGTAAAACCATACAGTGTCTTATGGAAATCTGTATTTTTCTGAGTGTAAAGTGCAAAAGGAGAAAATGTGAGAAATGAGGCTTAAAAAGTTGATCAGAGTGTGATCATGATGGACCTTTTATATGAGGCTGAAGAACTGGACTTGAGCCCACAGTCCAGAAGCTGAAAATCTAAATGCCTGCAAATGCCAAACAGATCATATAAGCAAACAAAATGAGATCATGTAAATGAGAGAAAAGAAAGAAATGTAGAATCCTATGGGAAACTGGGGAGTCCGTACCCTTCTAAGTGTGACAGATTGTGACAGACAGTCCAATTATTTTCATACAGAATGCAAAGCTAGTGTTGCCAGAGCTTCCCAGTTTTTCAATAACAGTGAAATGTCCAGATTTTTCTGTGCAATTCCCCAATTTTTAAATATTGGCAACTATTACACATTTTTCCAGGCTCACAATGTGCGTGCGGGCGGGGGGGGGTTGCAGGAACTTTGAAAGCTGGTTTAGCCAATAGAGCACAAGTTTTCACCCCTTCTACCAGCAATAGGGAACAACCATCATGAAATTTTAAGACAGGGAGAGCCATAGATCTCCAGTTTTAAAGCATGCTCTGGTGGCAGGATGACTGATTGATTGGGGGAGGGAAAAATTCAATGTAGGGAGATGAGTTTGAAGGCTCTTACAATCAATCATCAGTAGCAGACCTGCTGAGAGTCTAAATGGAAGCACAACACTTTTATAATGGATTATTATTTTTCAATGCAAGTAAGTGAAATGACCTTGAGCATTTCTTGCCAGAATTTGACCCCAGATGATGACTGTGGACTTCCTTATTTCTGCTAATTTTGGGTGTTACATTCATTTTTGGGGATAGATGGATTTATTTCTTCATTACTTTCTATAACTTCCTTTTTTTTTTTTTCTCATAAATGTAGTTGCCAGTAGTAATAAAAGGAAAGATTGTACAACTGGCTTTATAAAAGGCAACTTGTTAGACCTCTACCCTCTGCTTCTGTATTATATCAATTGTTGAAGTAAACAGAGATATTTTCTGTAAATGGCTCCCACGTGCCCACATCTCTGAAAGTAAAATAAACAGTGCAGGTCATGAAAACAAAGCATTTTAAACAGAGCATTCCAACTGGGAGAATTATCTAAACATGAAACTTATTTTTACATTCGCTTAAAGATGTCCTTCATCTTATCTACTAAATTAACTTTTAACAAAGAGAAAATAGGAGGTGGGTGGAGAAAGAGAGAAGGGAGGGGAGAAAAAGAGAGAGAGAAAGTTATCCATCTGTTTTTCCATACTTCTGTTTCTAAGTGCTTAGATAGGTACATACTTTCAACACAAAATTACTGCATCTAGGTAACAGATTCATCTGCATAAATTATTGCATCTATTGCTAAAATTAAAAATTCTCGCTACTCTCAGAATACATTCAGTATTTTTCTGAAGCAAATCTGTGCAAGACTAAGCGAATGCTATCTTAGTCTCCTGTTCTAACAAATTAAATCAGTGAGAAGAAATGTCCCCTAGTTCCACGGACAGGGCCTGTCAGGGCTGGCCAAGCTCAGCCTCATCTTATCCCACCAGCTCACAGGACAGGGACAGGCCCCTGGCATCAAGCCTATCTCACTTTCCTCAGAACCAAAAAAGTGAGATACTACATTAATAATCACCATTCATCTGTCAGTTTGTCATACAGTGGTGGCTTTCATGTTGCTGTAATGCTGGAAACTATGCCACCAGTATTTCAAATACCAGCAGGGTCACCCATGGTGGACAGGTTTCAGTAGAGCTTCCAGACTAAGAAAGACTACAAAGAAGGACCTGGGGATCTACTTCTTAAAAAAATTGGCGAGTGAAAACCTTATAAATAGCAGTGGAACATTGTCTGATATAATGCTGGAAGATGAGCCCCTCAGTCTGGAAGGCACTTAAAATACGACTGGGGAAGTGTTGCCTCTTCAAAGCTACCTTAATAACGTGGACTGAGTAAAGCTTTCTGGACCTTCATTTGCTGATGTGGCACAAATCCAAATGAGAATAAACAGCTGCAAACATCCATTAATAACTGGAACGTGAAATGTACCAAATATGAAGCTAGGAAAATTGGAATTCGTCAAAAAATGAAATGGAACACATAAAGATCGACATCCTAGGCATTAGTGAGCTGAAATGAACTGGTATTGGCCATTTTGAATCAGCCAATCATAAAGTGTGCTTGTGATGGGAATGAAAATTGAAGAGGAATGGAGTCACATTCATCATCAAAAAGAACATTTCAAGATCTATCCTAAGTATAACGCTGTCAGTGACAGGACAATATCCATACACGTACAAGAAAGACGAGTTAATACGACTATTATTAAAATTTCAGCACGAACCACTAATGCCAAAGATGAAGAAACTGAAGATTTTTACCAACTTCTGCAGTTGAAAATTGATGAAACGTGCAATCAAGACGCACTGATAATTACTGGCGATTCAAATGTGAAAGTTGGAAACAAAGAAGAAGGATCAGTAGTTGGAAAACATGGCCTTGGTGATAGAAACAATGTCAGAGGTTGCATGATAAAATTTTGCAAGACCAACAACTTATTCATTGCAAATACTTTTTTCAACAACATGAACAGCAACTATACACTTGGACCTTGCCAGATGGAATACACAGGAGTCAAATCAACTACATCTGTGTAAAGAGACCATGGAGAAGTTCAATATCATCAGTCAGAACAAGGCCAGAGGCTGACTGTGAAACAGACCATAAATTGCTCCTATGCAAGTTCAAGGTGAAGCTGAAGAAAAGTAAAATAAGTCCATGAGAGCCAAAATACGACCTTGTGTACATCCCACCTGAATTTAGAGACCAGACCATCTCAAGAATAGATTTGATGCATTGAACACTAATGATCGAAGACCGGACGAGTTGTGGAATGACAGCAAGGACATCATACATGAAGAAAGGAAAACGTTATATAAAAAAAGGAAAGAAAGAAAAGACCAAAATGGATGTCAAAAAAGACTCTGAAACTTGCTCTTGAACTTAGAGTAGCTAAAGCAAATGGAAGAAACGATGAAGTAAAAGAGATGAATAGAAGATTTTGAAGAACAGCTCAAGAAGACAATGTAAAATATTATAAAGAAATGTGCAAAGCCTGGGGTTAGAAAACCAAAAAGAAAAAACATGTTTGGCATTTCCCAAGCTGAAAGAACTGAAGAAAAAATTCAAGCCTGGAGATGCAATATTAAAGTATTCACTTGGCTACTAACAGAAAGTTCAATGGTTCAAATCCACCAGCAGCTCCATGGGAGAAAGGTGTGGAAATCAGCTTCCATAAAGATTACAGCCTTGGAAACCCTATGGGGCAGTTCTACTCTGTCCTACAGGGTCATTATGAGTCAGAATCGACTGGACAGCAGTGAGTTTTTTTAATGGGCAAAATATTGAACAACGCAGGAAGCATCAACAGAAGATGGAAGAAATATACAGAGTTAATGTACCAAAAAGAATTGGTTGATGTTTAACCATTTCAGGAGGTAGCATATGATCAAGAACCAATGATAACAAAGGAAGAAGTTCAATCTGCACTGAAGGCATTGGCAAAACAGAAGGCTCCAGAATACCAACTGAGATGTTTCAACAAACTGACGCAGTGCTGGAAGCGCTCATTCATCTATGCCAAGAAATTTGGAAGGTAGTTACCTGGCCAATCGCCTGGAAGAGATCCATATTTGTGCCTATTCCAAAGAAAGGTGTTCCAACAGACTGTGGAAACTATTGAACAATATCATTATTATCACACACAAGTAAATTTTTGCTGAAGATAATTCAAAAACAGTTGCAGCAGTACATCAGCAGGGAACTGCCAGAAATTCAAGCCAGATTCAGAAGAGGACATGAAACAAGGAATATCATTGCTCATGTCAGTTGGATTTCGGCTGAAAGCAGAGAATACCAGAAAGATGTTTACCTGTGTTTTATTGACTATGCAAAGGCATTCAGCTGTGTGGATCATAACAAATTATGGATAATATTGCAAAGAATGGGAATCCCAGAACACCTAATTATGCTCATGGGGAACCTGTACATAGACTAAGACGCAGTCATACAGACAGAACAAAGGGATACTGCGTGGTTTAAAATCAGGAAAGGTGTGCATCAAGGTTGTATCTTTTCACCATACTTATTCAATCTGTATGTTGAGCAAATAATCAGAGAAGCTGGACTATATGAAGAATAACATGGCATTAGGATTGGAGGACGATTCGTCAACAACCTGTGATATGCAGATGACACAACCTTGCTTGCTAAAAGTGAAGACGACTCAAAGTATTTACTGACAAAGATCAAAGACTACAGCCTTCAGTATGGATTACATCTCAACATAAAATAACACAAAAATCCTCACAGCTGGACCAATAAGCAAGATCACGATAAATGGAGAAAAGATTGAAGTTGTCAAGGATCCACAATCAATACCCATGGAAGCAGCAGTCAAGAAATCAAACGACGTATTCCATCAGGTTAATCTGCTGCAAAAGACCTCTTTAAAGTGTTAAAAAGCAAATGTCACCTTGAGGACTAAGGTGAACCTGACCCAGGCCATGATATTTTCAGTTGCCTCATATGCATGCAAGAGCTGGGCAATGAATAAGGAAAGGCAAAGAATTGATGCCTTTGAATTACAGTGTTGGCAAAGAATATCGAAAATACCATGAACTACCAGAAGAACAAAACAAATCTGTCTTGGAAGAAGTACAGCCAGAATGCTCCTTAGAAGCAAGGAGGGTGAGACTCTTATATACTTTGGACATGTTATCAGGAGGGACTAGTCCCTGGAGAAGGACATCATGCTTGGTAAAGCAAAGGGTCAGTGAAAAAGAGAAATACCCTCAATGAGATAGATTGACACAGTGACTGCAACAATGGGCTCAAACATAGCAACAATTGTGAAGACGGTGCAGAACCAGGCAGTGTTTCATTCTGTTGTACATAGGGTCGCTGTGAGTTGCAACCAACTCGATAGCACCTAACAACAAACAACACATCAATAATCACATGCATTTTGTGCCATTTGAAGATAGCCTAAGCTCCAGTGATTTTAGCAGCCGTTTGCAGCCCTGACCAGCTCATGAAGCAGCTAAGGATTCATATGCAGGAAGGGGCAATCAGGTCTGCTTTCCACCAAGTCTGGGCTCTGTTCCCATTCTTTCTAAGCCTTTTTTCTTTCTTAAAGAGGTATATGAATATGACCCTGGCACCAGAGACCCTAGTCTCATTACTGTAAAATTCTCTTTCTCCATCAGGATGAAAATTAATACACCTAGCCCATCATGTGTATTTTGGGTATGCCTCCTCTGGAGCCTCAGCTAACGAGGGTATAATTCCTGTCTCTGAAATCAAGAGTAAAGGAAAAATGAAATAACTTTGAATCCTTCAGGAGTTGCAACAAGGAGTGATGTGTTCCAGATACTGAGTCAAAAATTGGAACACATTTTCTCTTAGAAACAATGATTAGTTTCCCAGGCAAGTTCATAAATCGTATTTAACCCATAAAGTTCCCAGAATAATCTAGAAATTTCTAAGCAACCCATCTGCTCTGTTCCTACTCTTCCACAGTTCGTTTTTAATTGACTAGCATGGATATGACCCTGCTTTGCTAGATATGCCAACCCGCTTCACTCAAAATTTACGAAGTCCCATCTGTGCGATCCACCAGATATTAAAAAACTATGTAGACTCAACTGATGAGATTTGCAGCCCCAGTACTGCCTGCCACACGTCAGGCCGTTGACAGAGTGTGGATATGTTCCATAACGTTTCTTCTATCCCAGTGGTCTTCAGCGTTCAGGGAAAGTATAAGGCCTGTTATTACAAATGATGACCTGCCAGAGACAGACCTATTTATACATGAAATTTTTATATGTGATATGACTTGATTAATATAATAGAATAGATTGTTTATTAGACGGGGTTGAGAAAATTTTTAACTTTATGGAGAAAAGCAAATCATTCTTCTGGATCTGAAGTTTCCCCTCCTTCTGTATCACTGGAGGGAAGATGAAAATGGGGGAGATAAGTGTACTGAAACCTTGAAAAATGAGGAGATATACAGATGGCAATTTCAGTAGAGCCTGGATTTCTGTAACATGCAATGCAAGAGTCCTGACTATTATACTCGAGATAAGATGTGTCCCTTACTACTGGTATGGGTATCTAGAGATGGAGTCATGAGGTATCCATAATTGCCTTCTTAGAAAGAAAGCTGTGTGGAAAGTCAGAGAGATTTCTGTGGAAATAAAATAATTTCTATTGTTTTCAAAGTAGCTTTTTCCATTTACCTAATGAGAAACTTTAAACTCTTATGACACACTTCTCTTCCTAACTCTCTAGCAGCCTTTTTTCAACCAAAGTTCTGCAAGAGAATCAAGACCTACAGAAAATTATTTGAATGACTTTTTTATTCAGTTCTGTAAGGGATGATACGTAGCTAGCACCATTCTACACACAAAGGAGAGAAGTAAATTAATTACGTGCAAAACTGTCTACGTACAAAAATTCTATAGTAGGAAATTCTGTTGAGAAGACTATGGAATATTTATCATATCTGATATAGTTTGACTACAGTATCTAATAAACCAGTTGCCATTGAGTTGATTTCAACTCATAGCAACCCAATGTGTGTGAGAGAAGAACTGTGCTCCATGGGGTTTTCAATGCTTGATTTTTTGGATTGTATTTAATAGTCAACTACTATATTTATAAATTATAAAATGTACTTTTTTTCACATTTTAACCTTGCATTTGATTTTGTTTTTTTGTTGTTGTTGTTGTTGCTGTTGTTCTTACTTCTTTCCTTCTTTCCAAATAGTATATATAAAATTATGGTATCTTATAATCCATGGCTTCTTGGGTTTGCTAAAACATTTTATAACTGAGTATACTTCAGAAGTATATATGTCTTAAGAGCAGTGATTGTTTATCATGCAGCTTTTATTTCCATTCTTTCCTCATCACCAATTCATCCCCAACACACACAATCCACAGCACAGTAACACCACGTGACTATGTTATATTTTTAATATGATTTTCCATAACATTTTATGACAAACTTCTAAAGCTACACTTAAACACTTGTGTTTCAGCTGTCATTGTCTAGGCTGCTCGAAAAAAAAAGTTGTCATTGTCTTGCTAAAAGGAAAGTTCTATGTTATTGACTCTGTTAACATTCAAAAAAACAGGATTTTAATTTTTTATAAATTTTTGGGTTCATTTAAAGTAAGCAATAATTTTTAATTTACTAATAATTACTTATAATGATAAAACTAAAAACCAAACCCGTTGGCATTGAGTAGATTCCAACTCATAGAGACCCTATAGAACAGAGTCGAACTGCCCCATAGGGTTTCCAAGGAGCAGCTGCTGGATTTGAACTGCCAAACTTTTGCTTAGCAGCCATAGCTCTTAACCACTGTGCCACCAGGGCTCAACTTACAATGATATTTACTAATAATTTACCAAAACCCAAACCAGACTTGTTGCTGTCAAGTCAATTCCAAGTCATAGCTACTCTATAGGACAGGATTGAACTGGCCCATAGGGTTTCCAAGGTGTGGCTGGTGGATTTGAACTGCTGACCTTTTGGTCAGCAGTCAAATGCTTAACTACTGCACCACCAGGGCTCCAATAATTTACCAAGTGCCCTATTATGTACTAAGTGGCTTATATGTACTATGTCATTTGATATTCACAGTAACCTTCTGAGATAAGTATTCCCATTAAAGAGAATGGTAAGTGAGGCTTAGAAAAGTTAAGTGACTTGCCTAAAAAGATACCAGTGGTGGGTGGTAGAGCTTGTCTTAATCCAGGCCTGCCTGACTCTAAAACCTAAATTCTCAACTACTAAGCCACACTGCTTCAACTTTAAACTGCTTACATATATATTATTAAAATTGAAATCCAAAGAGAACAATAACCTTCTGGAGAAAGAAAATACAAAGATGTGTAAATTACTACATACACAAATAGAACCAAGAAAACATGCTTTTAAAAAGTCTGAATTATAGTTAAATATTATCCAAACCGTTCAGCCTGGCATTCGAGCCTTCTACAACTTATCCAAACCTACATTTCCAGTCATATATCTCATTACACTTCTACACTACCATCACCACCACCCACTGGAGAACATCCTCCTCCATTCCAGAAATAAGTTCTCTTGCATCATGTTCTACCCTCTCCCTTCTACTTTCTCTCCTAACTGCACCTCTCTTCCTCTTCATGCTTGTCAAAATCCAATGCCACCTTTTCCAGGAAGCTTGTCTGATCTTCTTTCTCTCCCAGACTCTTTAGCATGAGTCTTCCTTATTTTTTATTTCTTATGTATCTCTGCTTATTCCCATTAGATTTTTAATATTGGAAAGAAAAGAACTGGGCAGCATGTATTATTGAAAGTCGTTTAATTGTCTGAGCCTCAGTTTCCTTATCTATAAAATAAGGGTAAAATACTGCCAGTAAAACACAGGCTTGGGGAAAAGCAGATCAAGAATGTGGCTGTAAGACTCTTCATTAAACTTTAGAAATATTTAAACTGTTTCCTAATAGATCCTCTCAACCAGGCTGTAGGGCTTCTAAGAATCTTAAGGGCACTGTCTCCACAGCACTCTGTGTCTCAGCTCAGTGTAGAGAGGGGTTTGTAGGTGTGGCTTTTGTCTAAAGAAGTGGATCATAATTTGATACACAGGAAGACTACAAAGTTTTATGAAGCTTGGAGTAAATGAGTCAAAGACAGTTCAAAATGAAAATAGACCTCTAAGTAGAAATCAAGCTGAGAATACTACTCAGATGGAAACACAAGCCATTTCTTACAAAAAAAGAAGTATGACACAGAAGGTAGAACCAGAAGCCAGAGGACAGAACCAAGAGCCACAGAGAATCACTCTCAGAGAAGAGAACCGGACCCTAATCAAAGAACATTCCCTCCTTGTAGAGTCAGCAGAAATGGTGACATGTGTCCAGCTAAATTTCAAAATTACTATGGACCTGCAAGAGTTTCATGCCTCCAGTTCTCCCCATTTTTTGAACAGGGTTGTCTGTTGTGATTATTCTATCCCTCTCTCATCATTATATGTTGGGTGTATTGGGTCAAATAACTTGTCTTTTTTGTTTACAAGGCTCTGCTCCTTAGGAGCAGCCACTCCTGAACTTAAGAGATAAAGAAATATTGAACTTAGAGCCAGTGCTGTAACGAGACTTTTGAGGGAGAGATGACTATATTCTGTATGTGAGAGGGATTATATTTTTGCTCCAGATGGTTGATTCAGGTAGTTCCCAAATATGGCCACAAATAATTCCTTCCCTCTCTGTGTGTGCATGTCAAACCTCATTAAGAGGTAGAGTTTATTTTCCCTCCATTTGAATCTGGGCTGGTCCTATGCCAATTTTCACCAGTCGAATGTGGCAGAGGTAATGTTTCAGGACTTATGAGCCCAAATCTTAAGAGAACTACTTTTATTTTTACCCCCTTGAACTCTAGGAACCATGCTGTAAGAAGCCCATATTGCATGAACAAGTCAAGTGGAAGAGAATCAAAGTCAACAAATCCAGCCGAGCTTCAAGTCAACAGCCAGCACCAACTAAAGAGACAGCTTAGATATTCTAGCTCATTTAAGCTTTTAGACGCCTACAAACCTCAGTCAACATCACATGTCGCTGAATAACCACCTAGATAATGCTAGTCAAGCCAAAGAATCATGAGAGATAAGAAAATATTTGCTGTTTTAAACCATTAAGTTTTAGGGTGATTTGTTATGGAGCAATAAATAATTGAAATAACTTCTAGGTAACAAAGAATATGAACATAATACTGGAAACACTGTAAAGATAATCTACTTTAGATGAACACGTACTTCTATCCAGGAGAGAAAATGTAGGTCACACAGTCAGTTCATGAAGAGACAGTTCTACAACCCATCTTTCTCACCTTAACAGTCTCTTGAGGCCTTAAAACAAAATAATTGAACAGAGTGTGTGTATTCTCTACATGACAGTTTCTTCTCAGAATTATTCTTGAGCATAATATAAAATATCATTTTATTCTTTTAAAAAAAGAGCAGGGGCAGTAATTTCTTATGAATGAGAAGACATTTCTATGACTACATGGTATGAAGAAATATTTAATCAATCTATTAAGAGCAATGATTTAGAGAGGCGGGGCCAAGATGACAGAATAAAGAGAAGCTTCCTGTGGTCCCTCTTACAACAAAGATCTAAAAAAAACAAGTTAATCGATTATATATGACAATCTAGGAGCTCTGAAAACCAAAGACAAAGTTGAGGAGTCAGACTGAGTAGCATGGGGAGGGAGAGACAGTTCAGAAGCAGCAAAGAAGTGCCAGACTTGAGCTAGCCAGCACTCTGCAGACTGGATCAGCTGGCACATGAAGGGCTGAGGCAAGCAGTAGCACTCAGGATGCATTTTGCCACATCAGGAGAGACCAGGTGGCAGAGAGTCTGCACAAGCCTCTGGAGCCAGGGGAAAGTGGCTCTGGATCTGTGAAAGTCAAATGCAAGTATCTACCTTACAGGCTATCAAAATAACCCCTCCCCATCTGGGACTATTTTCCCCTCACCCACACCCCTCCCAGCTCTGCTCCAATACCAGTCAGCAGTATTCAACAACTGCCACACCCCCTAAGCCAGAAGTAGGAGCTATGATGCCCAAATCAGTCTCACGGCTTTAGGGAAAAAACAAACAAACAAAACAAAAAAAAGCACCAACTCCCCTAAGCAGGGTACTCAGGACTAACCACACCCAAACCAGTCTCATGGCTTTAAAAAATCACCACACCCCCTAAGCCTGGAATTCAGGGCAGGCACTGCCCCTTTGCCTAGGCATAGGCATAAGGGGTCCACAGACTTTGAACATCCTTCAGCCCGGCCTAGACCTGCTTGGGCTGATTCAATAGCATAGGCCCTTATTAGCATAGAGCAACAGGGTATATACCTGAAGCCTATTTTCGACTGCAACAGCCAAAGGGTATTGGCAGATTTGTGACATTTGACACTGCTCTGCCCATTAAGCAGGGTCCTCACCCACCCACATTAGGGGCCTGAGGACTGGCAGATTCACCAATTGCACCTAGCCACCCATGACAAGGGTCTGAGAATAAGTGGTACCTCCCAGTCCTTACAGTCAACAGCTTTGGGTGCCCAAAGTCCAGCTGCAAAACCCACCCACCTATGCACTCTCAAGGACAGGGACATGCTTTCCACCTAGGCACTCAGGGGCAGCCATCACCCCCCACCTTGCTCAGCACATAGCCCCCTACTGCAGCCAGATACCTGTGCCTGGTCCACTCACCCCTACGTAGCCCTGCCCATCTAGGACTGTAGGTGAGAGTCTGCAACACACACTCAGTGACAGACAACCTGGACACCTGAGCTGAATCCACACAAGAAAAGTAAATGGACTCCTGGGCTCACATACCTAGTAACAGCTCTAACCACCTGGTGACAGGACTTGAGAGCTTCAAAGACACCAATAACCAAAGTAGGTCACATGCCCAGCCTATTATGGGTATATCAAAACAAAACAAAAAGCTAGGACACAGTAAGCAAATTTAACTCATTGATAGCTCAGAGATGACAGTCTATATTAAATCACATAAAGAAGCAGATCAAGATGATTCCAGTAAGCAACCAAAACAAAGACCCAGGAAACCTTCCAGAGGAAGAGAAGATCTTGGAATTACCAGAAGTAGAATTCAAAAGATTAATATACAGAGCTCTTTGAGAGATCAGGCAAAACCCAGACCAAGCCAAGGAACACATGGACAAAGCAATAGAGGAATTCAGGATAGCTATACAAGATCAGAACAGCAATTTAACAGGCTGCTATAATCCACAGGGAGACAGCAAATAGAAATCCAAAAGATTAACAATAAAATTTCAGAAATAAACAACTCAACAGAAGGTCATAGGAGCAGAATTGAGGCAATGCAAGTCAGAATTAGTAAGATTGAAGATAAAGCACTTGATACCAATTTATCTGAGGAAAAATCAGATAAAAGAATTTTAAAAAATGAAGAAAACTAATAATTATGAAGTATACTATCAAAAGGAATAACCTACGAGTGATGGGAGTACCAGAACCGGGGGGAGGAGAGGGTGTAACAGAAAATGCAGAGAGAATTGTTGAAGATTAGCTGGCAGAAAACTTCCCTGATACTGTGAGAGATGAGAAGTTATCTATCTAAGAATCTCATCGAACCCTACACAGGGTAGATCCCAAAAGAAAGCCACTGAGACATATTATAAACAAACTTGCCAAACCAAAGATAGAGAATTTTAAGAGCAGCTAGGGATAAACGAAAAGTCACCTACAAAGGAAAGTCAGTAAAACTAAGCTCAGACTACTCAGCAGAAACCATGTATGCAAGAAGGCAATGGGATAACATGTATAAAGCCTTGAAGGAAAAAATTGCCAGCCAAGAATTATATATCCAGCAAAACTGCCTCTCAAATATGATGGCAAAACTAGGGCATTTCCAGATAAACAGAAGTTTAGGGAATTTGTGAAAACCAAACCAAAATTACAAGAAATACTAAAGGGAGTCCTCCAGTTAAAGAATCAGTAACATCAGATAACAACCCAAGACTAGAACATAGGACAGAGCAAACAGATATCAACCCAGATAAGGAAGTTACAAAAATATGTCAAAGCTAAAACACTGAAAATAAGGAAACAGACAACAATATGCAGAAGATGACAACATTAAAACAAAAAGAGGGACTTAATAGTGTAGTCATAGAACTTTCATATGGAGAGGAAATTAAGGAAATATCAAGAAATAAAAGATTGGTTTAAACTTAGAAAAATAGAGGTAAATTTTAAGGTAACCACAAAGGAAACTAACAAATCTACCCATCAAAATAAAAAAGAAGAAAAACATAAAGACTCAGCAAATACTAAATCAACAATAATGAAAAAGATTAAAAGAAAATACATAAAGAAAAACAACTCATCACAGAAAACTAAGTGGAACAAAGAAACTGTCAATGCCACAAAAAAAAAAAAAAGTCAAAATGACAGCACTAAACTCATACCTGTCAATAATTACACTGAATGTAAATGGACTAAATGCACCAATAAAGAGGCAGGGTGTGGCAGACTGGATTATAAAAAAGAGCAATGATTTAGAGAATGTCTCTCCCCATATAAAATTTCAGAAGAGAGAATGCTGTTCAAGGAGACAAAACAATCATCTAAAATTTTTTTCTATAAACAACAGGAAAGATTTAGATGTTGCTCATAGCCATTTTTCAGGCGGTAAGAAAATCTGGAGACCATATGTTGCTATTCAAGGTGAGGGGGATGCTCACGGAAAGTGAAATCTTAAAACAGCTATAATGCGAATGACATTACAGACTAAAGTCTCCCAGAAGTGGAAGTCTCTAGGAAATGACTCTCTTACCATTTGAAGGACACTGAAATAGGCACTCTCTTTCCAAAAGATTTAGTGATTAATAATCAAGCAGATTTATAAATAATAACTTCATCTTTTCTTCTTCCAGTTCTCCAACAACTGTTCTTTAGAAGCACAAACCATAGGAGGGTGTAGGTTTCAATTACAGTCTTTTAAAATGAATACACATTGAAATCTTTGGTGGAAAGACATTGGGCAACAGCATTTTATTTTGCATACTGATCAAATGAGGCATAAAAGAAAAAAAGTGGCTTTCTCATTGTCAAGTCTATTGCAAGTTCTTAACAAAACTTGATAAAATTTAATAATCTCAAATTAAGTAATACTATGTGTTATATTACACAAATATCCGACTTTGCTCAGTACTGCCAACCAAAATATCAAAATTTAAGGGAAAAATATTAATTTTTAAAAGGATGGTATATCTATCTTTTGGAAATTATATTAGTATTATTTGTACTAGAGTTAAAGGGACTACCTTCGTTGGTTAAATCGTATTTTTTGGTTTGGCAGCTTGTCTCGGAAAAGAAGTAAATATTTGATGATAATTGCTAATTAAGTCAAAATTAATTCTCAATTAATCCTCCACTTTAAATGGTCTTAAAAAGCCTCGTCCTTCATTCTTCCTACACGGCTTCATGAGTTCTGTTTTACAACTTTTATCTCGGTTTCTGGATTTCAGTATCTATTCCTCACATGAGGCCCACTTACATAGCTTTCTCTGTTCCTTTTCCTTCAATAAAAATCCCAAGAACTTGTAATTAGGATATTTTGCCTTTACAATGTGTCACAACATTGTCTATCATCAAGAAATAGGGGCAAATGGTGCCGAACTAACTGTAACCATGTGAAGTTTGTTTCCTCTCAGTAAAATAGGAGAATATTGAATGTCCAATAAACAAGACATTCATACACAGAACACTAAATCTTCCAAATCAGCATTTGTATGAATTAAAAGATTAATCTGGCATTTGATAAACTTTTCTCTGAAAAATATGTGGCTTAAACAAGGGGAAAGACTTAAATAAAATGCATTTTAGATTTTTAAAAGTACTTAGACACCTCTTTAAAATATCATATCTATTGACATCATCTCTTTTTTATTAGCCATAAAATAGCTTGTTTAATGAACTGGAAACACAGAAAGTCAGCTGAAGGAAGGCAAAGGAACTTTGTCTTGTAAGAATCAAAAGCAAGGGGCTCCATGATCATCTGGCATCTGCTTGATGTTGCATCTATGGTTAGAAATGTACATGAGGCCTGGTACTGGTACAATGACAGATACATTGACCAATGGAACAGAATTGAGAACCCAGAGGTAAATCCATCCACCTATGGTCACCTGATCTTCGACAAGGACCCAAAGTCCATCAAATGGGGAAAAGACAGTCTTTTTAACAAACGGTGCTGACAAAACTGAATGTCCATCTGCAAAAAAATGAAGCCGGAACCATACCTCACACTATATACAAAAACTAATTCAAAATGAATCAAAGACCTAAATATAAAGCCAAAAACCATAAAGTTCATAGAAGAAAAAAATAGGATCAACACTAGAGGCCGTAATATATGGCATTAATAGGATACAAACCATAACCAACAACACACAAACTCCAGAAGATAAGCTAGATAACTGGAATCTTCTAAAAATCAACACTTACGCTCTTCAGAAGAATTTACCGAAAGAGTAAAAAGAGAACCTACAGACTGGGAAAAAATTTTTGGACATTACAAGTCAGACAAAGGTCTAATCTCTATAATCTACAAGAAAATCCAACACCTGTACAATAAAAAGACAAATAATTCAATTAAAAAATGGGCACAGGAAATGAACAGACACTTCACCAAAGAAGACATTCAAATGACCAACAGACACATGAGGAAATGCTCACTATCACTAGCCATTAGAGAAATGCAAATTAAAACCACAGGGAGATACCATCTCACCCCAGCATTACTGGCACAAATCGAAAAAACTGGAAATAACAAATGTTGGAGAGGCTGCGGGGAGATCGGAACTCTTACGCACTGCTGGTGGGAATGCAAAATGGTACAGCCATTTTGGAAAATGATACGGCACTTCCTTAGAAAGCTAGAAATAGAAATACCATACGATCCAGCAATCCCACTTCTAGGACTATATCCTACAGAAATAAGAGCCATCACATGAATAGACTTATGCATACCCATGTTCATTGCAGCATTGTTCAGAATAGCAAAAAAGATGGAAACAACCTAGACGCTCATCAACAGATGAATGGGTAAACAAACTATGGTACATACACACAATGGAGTACTATGCAATGATAAACAGCAATGATGAATCTGTGCAGCATCTCATAACATGGATAAAACTGGAGGACATTATGCTGAGTGAAATAAGTCAATCACAAAAGGACAAATATTGTTTGAGACCTGTACTGTAAAAACTCAAGAAAAAGTTTACACAAAAAAAGAAACAATCTTTGTCGGTTATGAGGAATGGGAGGGGTGGCGGTGGGGGGGAAATACTAAATAGACAATAGATAAGTGGTAACTTTGGTGAAGGGTAAGATAGTACACTATACTGGGGAAGCCAGCACAATTTGTACAAGGAAAGATCATGGAAGCTCCATAGACACATCCAAACTCCCTGAGGGACTGAACTGCTGGGCAGAGGGCTATGGCGACCATGGTCTCGGGGAACATCTAGCTCAATTGGCATAACACAGTTTATAAAGAAAATGTTCTACAGTCTACCTTGGTGAGTAGCATCTGGGGTCTTAAAAGCCTATGAGGAGTCATCTAAGATATTCCAATGGTCTCACCCCTTCGGCAGCAAGGGAGAACGAAGAAAACAAGATACAAGGAAAAGATTACTCCAAAGGACTAATGGACCACAACTGCCATGGCCTCCACCAGACTGAGTCCAGTACAACTAGATGGTGCCTGACTACCACAACTGACTTCTCTGACCAGGATCACAACAGAGGGTCCCGGACAGAGCTGGAGAAAAATGTAGAACAAAATTCTAACTCACAAAAAAAGACCAGACTTACTGGCCTGACAGAGACTGAAGAAATCCCAAGAGTATGACCCCCGGACACCTTTTAGCTCAGTAATGAAGTCACTCCTGAAGGTCATTCTTCAGCCAAAGATTAGACAGGTCCATAAAACAAAACAAGATTTGGGCACACCAGCCCAGGGGCAAGGATGAAAAGGCAGGAGGGGACAGGAAATCTGGTAATAGGGAACACAAGGTTGAGAAGGGACAGTGTTGACATATCATGGGGTTGTTAAACATTGTCATAAAACAATATGTGTACTCACTGTTTAATGAGAAACTATTTATTCTGTAAACCTTCATCTAAGGTACAGTAAAAAGATTTAAAAAAACAAGCAATGTACATGATAGGAACTCCAGTTTTCTTCCCTTAAGGCCCCAGTCAACCGTGTCCACTATGAAACGCTTGTATTGAGTTACCTTCTGTACCAAGCAGTCATCTGCATAGGTTCCTTTGTGTGTACCTGGTAAACTTTCAAATCTTGGATCCTTGGCAATCCTTAGAGCCACTCAATATTTCTGCCCCAATTTCTCAGTATCAGCCATTACACCATCAGTTACACAAGGGATACACTTGGCATACAGACAGTCCATCGTTAACTTCACTAAGTCCAGTTTGGCTTTAATGGAGAAGTTGGTATCAACCAGGATGTGGTAAGGTGGGCCCAATTGTGTGTTATATTGGAAGAACAAAGAAGAAGGGTCTTGGGGGACTTGTCTTTCCTTGAGAGCACTGGAATTTTTCTTTTTCTTTCTTTTTAGGTTTTAATCTATCCTTTTCTTTACTCACAGAACTGTTGCAAGGTTTAAAGCCTCTGATCTCTGAGACTAAGCATTTGCTTCATGATTGCATACTTCCTTGCTTTCTTTTGCTTCCCCATGGTCACAACACCTCCTGTTCTTTCTTCCCAAAGTAACAAATATTTTTAATAGTTGTTTTATTATTAAATTTCTTTAAACAAATTATACCAATAACCAACTTATATAAACCCTACTGTCTACATTTCTATGATCTTTTCATAATGTAGATATTGTTTTTACATAAACTTAATCTTTCAGTCTTTATTTTTTTAGTTAACATTTTAATACATTTTCATATATATACATGCATTATTCATATCATTTCTAAAAATTATAAAAGTAATCCATTAAGTGAGCAAAATATAAATTCCTTATTTTCCCTCCATTTTTGAAGTATGTTTTGTTTCTATAATAGAGATGTTGTTACCACAATAACGTGGATTGGAGCCGCCTGCCGCAATAGCCAATTCTGAGACAGGGGTGAGGTGAGCAGCAAGAGGTTTATTATATATCGATACATAGGGGAATAGATTCCTCCAAAAAACTTGTCTCCCCCACTGGAGATCTGCTGAAGGCTTTTATAGGGACAGGATTATGGGTCTTAGAAGTTTGTGTTAGTTCCCCCTTGAGGTGGTCATGTCTCAGATGAGTTAATCTTCTACCGGTATTCTTGGGGGTTATCTGGTGACATCGTTGGGGATTATCTGGCGACATACTGGCTTTTCTTGTCCCAAGATGGGCGCTTTGTTCGGTTTTCATCCTTAGATCATTATCACTTGTTTTCCACCCTCCAAGGAGGAACATCGGTTAATCTTAAACCCTTTGTAGAGACTAGAGAAACAAGATCATGAGACAATGTGGTGGTTAGCAATGGTGAGTAAATAATAGTGAGCCAGGCCTGGGCAGCCTCTTCCAATATTATGATAATCTCTCTAAACGTTGCTTGTTTATTCTTTGGAGTAATTTCTGTAGAACAAATTATCAGAATTACGATTACGGAAAAAAAAAGCCTAAAACTTTTCCGACTATTTTTTATTGCTGAATTGCTCTACAAAAGAATTGAACCAATTTGTACTCCCTGCAGGAAAAGGTGATATTGCCAGTTTCTTCAAAGCCTTGCTAATGTAGAGTTTTTACATTTTAAATTTTTGTTTGTTATTCTTAGTTTGCGTTCCTTTTAACAATTTTTAAATGTTGGATTAATGTTTGCATATTATTTTATGCACTCTTCCTCTACTGCCACAACCATTGTCCAATTTTCTATTGAGGACTTTGCTTCCTGTAAAAGCATTTTTCTTTATAAATACTTTTCATATTAGGCTTTGCTATACCATATTGGCCATTTTGTTTTTTACTTTCATGGCACAGACTTTTTTTATAATTTGTTTTGTTTTCTGAATGGAAGAAAAAGTTGCATTTAGATACGCACACTACTTCTAATTTTTTATGAATTTTGTTTCAATAATCTAATTACAAGACAGCTATTAAACAATGGTTTAACATAAATGTTAACTAACCTACTTCTCACGGGACAATTCTTTCAACTGTGTTAGAAAAACATTCTTCAATTTTTGGCCTGGGGATAAGTTCCTAGCTGCAGGACAAACTGCATGGAATGGAGAAGAGAAGGAGCAGGGTGCATCCATTGTTCCTGTACAGCACTCTCATTCATCCCTGCTTCTCTCTCCCATCCACTTTTACACTAATATTTGTGAGTTTCACTGGGAAGGAGAAATGCAGTCTTCTCAGTTGAAGTCCCTTCTGCTCTTATTCAAAGGTCTCCAAATTTTTTTTTTGGTCTTACCTCCCATCAGTAGGAAATTTTCAAGCATAGAACCTTGTAACATATGTTTATTTCTTTTTTTGTTGTACTCTAGATGAAGGTTTACAGAACAAACTAGCTTCTCATTAAACAATTAGTACACATATTGTTTTGTGACATTGGTTGCCAATCCCACGACATGTCAACAGTCTCCCTTTCTCGACCTTGTGTTCCCTATTACCAGCTTTCCTGTCCCCTCCCACCTTTTCATCCTTGCCCCTGGGCTAGTGTGCCCAAATCTTGTTTTGTTTTATGGGCCTGTCTAATCTTTGTCTGAAGGGTGACCTTCGGGAGTGACTTCATTACTGAGCTAAAAGGGTGTCCGGTGGCCATAATCTTGAAGTCCAGTCTCTGTCAGACCATTAAGTCTGGTTTTTTTTTTTTTTTTTTTTTTTTTTTTTTTGGTGAGTTAGAATTTTTTCTACATTTTTCTCCAGTTCTGTCCAGGACCCTCTATTGTGATCCCTGTCAGAGCAGTCGATAGTGGTAGCTGGGCACCATCTATTTGTGCTGGACTCAGTCTGGTGGAGGCTGTAGTACTTGTGGTCCATTAGTTCTTTGGACTAACCTTTCCTTTGTGTCTTTGGTTTTCTTCATTCTCCCTTGCTCCAGATAGGGAGACCAGTGGAGTATCTTAGATGGCCACTCACAAGCTTTTAAGACCCCAGATGCTACTCACCGAAGCAGAAGTAACATATGTTTGTTTCTTAATTACTTATGTAACATATGGAAACTCACTGTACTATCTTTGCAAATTTTCTGTAAATCTAAAACTATTCTAAAATAAAAGGTCTTTTTTTTTTAAATTTCTATCTTACATCCAATTTAAAATTTATTCTTCCACTTCAACTTCTGAATCCCAAATACCAGCCCCCCTCCCCCAAACTCCAGAGAAATCATGTCAGATTTTCCTAAGTGTGGTGTGATCACACTGCTTCCATCCCTGTGGCAACGGTTCCGAATCTTCCTATCACATGTCTTAAGAGCACCAGAGACAAGGACTCTTCCTCTACATGGGGAAGGGAAGAGAAATTCTACAGTATTCTGCTACAAAATCCTTGTAAGGAAACTTCATTCTGTCTCCCATGCAGTTTGATAAATGGGTCCAGCATGTATCTACTTAGAATATAGGGGCTTTTAATAACAATAGCACCAAGCCCTGAGGCCTTAGCCAAAACTCACACCAAAAGGGAAAGTGCCATTTAATATTGTGTCACTCTATTATAAAAAGCTTTTCTTTGTTACAGATTATTTTATTGGAATTTTAATGGAGCTACTATTCTTAGGCACTCTGGGCTTGGACTCAAAAGCTCCCCAGAAATACCCATAACAAATCTTTAGGCCATGACTTTTGAAATCTATTGAAAGATGGATTAGAAATTTCCTAAACAGTCTATAGACAATGAGAACCCTGCCCATAAGAGTAAAATAACTCAATTCACAATACATTAGTCCTGCTGAATTTCTGTTTTCCATGTTAGGTTATCATCTAGGTCTTAAAAAAATACTTAACTTTAGACTGTAATTTGTAAATTAGTAGAGATCTGTTAAGTCTCTGCTCCATACCTCTTCATGTGTTTATAGATAATGCCCATGGTAGAATACAAAATAGGTGTGAGTGAAGTTTGATATTCTTCAAGACATTGGAATAAAACCAAGGGAAATGGGCAAGACCAGAGACCAGTTTTTTCTATTGCAATAGATAAAAGATAATGGTTGCCTAACCTATGGCACTGACTGAGGAGATAGAAAGACATGAATAGATTTTAGACTTATTTGACACATAGAATTAACAAGACTGGATACATGGGGGAGAGAGAGAGAAATCAAGGACATTGCCTAGTTTTTAAGCTTGGCGAGTTAGATGGTCAAAGTGACTATTCACAAAGATAGGAAACTCAAGGGAACAGCAGGTTTAGTGGAGAAGATAATAAGTTTAGTTTTGAATTGGATAACCAAATGGAAATGTTAAGAGGTTAGTTGGATATATGAATCTGAAGCTCAGAAAAAACAGGATGATGTTATAAGTTTGGGAGTTGTTGACATATAGGTAATACATGAAGCCATGGAAGTAGATAAGATCACTGAAGAAACACAGGTAGAATGAAACAGGAAGACAGCCCCAGACAGGACCCTAAAAAACACCAATATTTAAAGGGTAGATAGAGGAAGACAAGTGCATGAAGAAAACTGAGACAGATGGGTCCAAAATACAGAAGGAAACCTGGGAAGAGGGAGAGTCACAAAAACAGTAGGGAGTATTTGAAAAAGAATGTAGTAGTCAACAGGGTCAAATACTGCTGGAAGGCCTGCCGATAAAGACTGATACATCTTTGGCTTTAGCAACATGAAGTTCCTTGGTAAGAGCATATTCCGTGGAGTGGCGGAACTAGAAGTTAGTCTGAAACTAGCTGAGGAGTGAGGGAAGAGAGGAAGTGGAAACAACAAATGAAGTTGACTCGACTATTTCATGAACTTTGACCATAAGGGGATAGAGGGAAGCAGTATATGGAGGAATAGATTTTTTATCTTTTATTATAATTCTATGCTTTAATAGAGATCCGTATCTCTAAATTCCAAAGAAAATTCCCTTCCCACCCTCACCCAGGTGAAAGAACAAAATATTGCAAAAAGTAGATACAAACCGGGAGAACAGGTTTTCTTCCTGCTCTCTCACCTCTAACCCCAAATAGATTTAAAAAAAAAAAATTCTCGGGAGGAGAAAGGAGAGTTTGGAGAATGATGAGAAACACAGTACAGTGGCCATTCACCAGGGGAGACAATATGGAAAATATTTAATTGGGAAATCCAGAAGTAAAGAGAATTTGTGGTCAGTTCCAAATTTGAAATATTTTGAGAGCTTCAGCCATACAGAAGCACTCTGAGTTATAAGGCGGCAAGACAGTGGAGAAAGCAGCAAGAGATATCTATACCAAAAAGGAGCTAGAAACAACCCCTGAGTTTCCCTACATTTCCTAAGGGGATGGGGGAGATCCAGAAGTTTCCACAGGTGCCATGTGGGTAGGCATGGATGTCCAGCTGTCAGGATACCATCTGCAGGGCAAAGCTACGAACTACACGCATTAGAAAGCTATGACTTGGGCCTCCTGAAATAGGTAAAAGAGGACACAGTGGAATTTGAGAGCCGTCATTTTTGCCAGGTTGTTTGGTTGTTTGGTATGAACCAAATAAACACAGGCAGACTCCCCAGTGAGAAAGCTGAGGATAGACCAAGAAATGAAGAGCTCCCTCCTCAGTTAGAGTTCCTGGGTGGTGCAATCAGTTAATGACATTGGCTGCTACCTACAAGGTTGGTAGTTTGAGGCCACCCAGAGGCACCTTGAAACAAAGGCCTGGTGATATACTACTGAAAAATCAGCCATTGAAAACCTTATGGAGCACAGTCAGTTCTACTCTGACACATATGGTGTTTCCACGAGTTGAAACTGACTCCATGGCAAGTGGTTTTGGTTTTTTTCTCCTCTGCTAGGCTATGCCAAATGGCAATTGTGTCGGCCCTTAGGAGTTTAGAATTGGGACCTGGACAAGAGAAGAGGAGATCTTGATAAGTGGCCACTCTGCACTGGGATTGTTTTAAACTGAAACTGATGTAGAAATTACTAGATTGGATTCAGAAAAAAGAAAAAGAAAACATTTACTTGACCAGGCTGTCTGATGTCAGACAGGCTAGGAGCTCAGACTGGTCAGAAATCAAGCTGACTTACAGAAAGAATGTTACAAGAATGCACACCTGACTTTATGAATATGAAATTCGTAGCCAGTATATATTTTAACTTTTTAAAAAGAAAAGTCATTGTAAACATCAACTTTGAACACAGTGGAGACCACCATCATGTTAACTTCCATTCAGGTTTCCTCATTTTTGTGCAGACCTTGAAATATAGCATTTTTAGCTATCTCTGGTGTGTGTGTGTGTGTGTGTGTGTGTGTGTGTGTATATAACTGAAGAAGTAGTGATTCTGTGTCATTCTTTCTTTCTTTTTTTAATTCAGACTTGCATATGGCCTCTCACATAAAGTTACACAGGGAGTAGACTTATCCTCACACACATTAATCAAATTCATCAAATGTCAGACAAGGTTCAAGGCCTTCTTGCTTTGTGTTTGTTCTTGTCACAATGTCACAGAACACAGAAGGCTGCACAGCCACAGAGCAATAAGCAAACACATGTCATGATAATCATTTAAATCTAAGCCTTATTGTAGGCTCTGGATATTTTTTTGTTTAAATTTGAAATTTTTATTTTTTCCTAGTGAAATGAAATAATTACCTTTAAAAGCAGAAATGAATCACTGATAAAAAATCAAATTTAATGAGAAAATATTGTGATAAGTAAAACAAGATTGCACCTTATGACAAAAAGTGATATTCAGTTAATGATCAGTCCTAGCACTCTAACAATAGTATATGAAATGAAAGCAATGTGCTTGTTGTAGCACACACAATCTGGTTTTTTTTTTAATTTTTTGTGTTTCAGGTGATAGTTTACAGAGCAAATTACTCATTAAAAAATGTATACACAAGTTGTTTTGTGACATTGGTTGCACTCCCCACAATGTGTCAGCACTCTCTGCCTTTCCCTTTACATCCCAGGTTCCCTGTGTCCATTCAACCAGGTTTCCTGTCCCTTCCTGCCTTCTCATCTTTGCTTTTGGGCAAATATTGCTCATTTGGTCTCGTATACTTGGTTGAACTAAGCAGCACATTCCTCAAGTGTGTTTTTGTTTGTTTTACAGGTCTGTCTAATCTTTGGCTAAAAGGTGGACTTCGGAAGTGGCTTCAGTTCTGAGTTAACAGGGTGTCCAGGGGCCATAGTCTTGGGGGTTCCTCCAATCTCTGTCAGACCTGTAAGTCTGGTCTTCTTTCGCACACGCAATCTTTTGAAGGCAAGAAAGTACAATGAGAAATATCTGTCATCCAGTTTCATTTTTAGTGTAACTAAAAGTGCACAACTTCTTGTATTTCATGCAGTGTAATTTTACAATAGTTCTGTAGTCCTACCAAGTTACATGATTTTGAAACAGAACACGGTGAGTCCAATACAAACATATGTAAGGAACTCGGATGCTTCTGCCTAACTGAACTACTTAACATCATCAACAAAAATTTTGTGTGAACAAAATTTAAAGCTGACAGTGAAAGTTCCTTGATAAGACCATTCAATATTAGTTGCAAATGAGGAAAAGACAAATTCTACCAGAAAGAGTTCATTAAAGTCTGGGTTATGATAAATAAACAAATACTTACAAAAACATAATTGCTCTCATTTTCTGATAAAGTCCAGGCACTGTCAGCATCTAAGGTGAAACAAATGCAAGTCATTTAGCATCTGTGTCTCAAGGGAACTAAATGCCAGTTGCACCCTCAGTTGTGGTTATAAATGCCCCAACATATTTCCAAATATCCTTGAGGGTGTGTCTTAGTCATCTAGTGCTGCTGTAACAGAAATACCACAAGTGGATGGCTTTAACAAACTGAAATTTATTCTCTCACAGTTTAGGAGGCAGGAAATACGAATTCAGGGAGCCAGTGCCAGGGGAAGGCTTTCTCTGTCTGTCGGTTTTGGGGGAAGATCCTTGTCATCAATGTTCCCCTGGCCTAGGAGCTTCTTAGTGCGGGGACCCGGGTCCAAAGGATGTGCTCTGCTCCTGGCTCTTCTTGCTTGGTGGTGATGAGGTCCCTCTCCTCTCTTCTCTCTTCTGTTTTATATCTCAAAAGAGATTGACTCAAGATACAACATAACCCTGTAGATTGTGTCCTGCCTCATTAACATAACTGCTTCTAATTCTGCCTCTTTAGCATCATAGAGGTTAGGATTTACAACACAGAGAGAAATTACAACAGATCACAAAATGGAGGACGAACACACAATACTGGGAATCATGGCCGAGCCAAGCTGACACATTTTTTGGGGACACAATTCAATCTATAACATTCTACCCTTTGGCTCCCCAAAATTCATGTCCTTGCCAAATGTGAAACACATTCAATTCCATCATATCATTTCAAAAGTCTTAAATCAACTCCAAGTCCAAATTTCATCCTGGGGCAAAATTCCTCTTCATCTGTGAAATCTAGAATACAAGTATCTGCTTTCAAAGTATAATGGTAGAACAGGCACATGGTAGACATTTCCATTACAAATGGGAGAAATTGGAGGTAAACAAGGGATAAGGGGCATCAAGTAAGTTCAAAACCCAGTAGAACAATTTACATTAGTTCTCAAAGCTTGAAAATAATCCTCTGTTCTCCAAGACCATTTAGGCAATGGTCTTGCCCTCCAGACTCTGGGTGTTAGCCACAGTCTCTCTAGATTCTGGATGGAGGCCCCTCGGCCCTGGGCTTCAGCTCCACCTTCCAGGCCCACTGGAACTGCAACTCTGCTCCCTTGGTTTTGGGCAGCCCCATTTTCCAATTCATCTGAGTGGCAACTCCACCCCCTTAGCCCTGGCAAGCCCCATTCTTCTGCCTCTTGGGCATGACAGCCCTGCCCCCTCAGTTTTGGATCTGGCCCCATCCCACTGGCACTAATGTAAGGCAGCCCCACACTCTGGAATCGAGTTGGTGAACAGCTGACTCTATGAAACGTAGAAGGCCATGGCCCCACCTTTGGGATTGAAACAGCTCTGCTTCCTGTGCTCTTTGTCTCTTCAGCTTCTGTTTCCTGGTTCCTTGGCCTCACGGTGCTTCAGGCCTCTTGGGCCGGCTGGCCTCTGCCCTCCTCAGGCAAGTGTTACAAAGTTCTTTAGCTCTACCAATAAGGGCCCAGAGGCACCCTACTCTGCCAGGAAGCCTTCTACCCAAAGGCACTCAGCTCTATCGCTCCATAGGTTGATTCCCATGCCATCTCGCGATGGTCTCCTGGTTCTGCTGCCATTTCTCTGCTGCTGTTTCTCGTCGTCTGCACCGTCTCTGGTGTTACAGCTCTCCTCACTTCCTTCTGAGCCCTCACCAGAATTGTCTTTGAGGTCCATAATTCCACCAACAGTCTCTTCAAGGCAGTCTAGGCTTTCATTATTAGGCAACTTAAAACTCTTCCCACCTCTACCCATTACTCAATTCCAAAATTGCTTCCACATTGTAGGTATCTGTTAGAGCAGCATCCCACTCTCAGTACCAAATTCTGTCTTAGTTATCTAGCGCTGCTATAAGAGAAGTACCACAAGTGGATGGCTTTAATAAACAGAAATTTATTATCTCACAGTTTAGGAGGTTAGAAGTCCGAATTCAAGGTGTCAGCTTCAGGAGAAGGCTTTCTCTGTCAGCTGTGGGGGAAGGTCGTTGCCATCAATCTTCCCCTGGTCTAGGAACTGCCAAACACAGGGAACCTGGGTCCAAAGGACATGCTCCACTGCTCGCTCTTCTTTCTTGGTGGTAATGAGCAAACACTTACCAAAAACATAATTACTCTCATTTTCTGATAAAGTCTAGGCACTGTTGACATTTAAGGTGGGACAAGCACAAGTCATTTAGCATCTGTGGCTCAAGGTAAATAAATGCCAGTCACACCCTCCACTGTTGTGGGTTAGAAAGACCCCAACATATTTCCAAATATCCTTGAGGGAATCATACCACTATACTATCACTGATCTAATTTTAAAAATGCACATTCAAAATATATATCTGGTGAATTCCTTTAAAGCTTTAGATTTTACAACTCAGCTGGATTAAAATATGGATCCGCTGATCTCTGTGTTTTTTCTTGTTTTTATACATAGTCACACAAGTGAACACAAGGAAGGTTTATTGTATAAAACACAACTGGAGAAAAAAATAAATTTTAGATAAGACTTTAATATACTATCGACTAACTTGTCAAACATGTAGTCATGACTATTTTGACGATATGAAAAGAGTTGTTTAGATAAAACTGTTGCTGAAATATGCTCATGGTCATTGTGCTAAATAGTTGTCTATGCAACATTTTCATTTGGATAAAGCCATAAAAGTCATCAAATTTATTAAAGCACAGTATTTAAACTGGAGATTTTTCAGATTTATTTATAATGATAAAGGTGGAAAGCTACAAAATGTATATTTTAATAGTGAAGTTTCTAATAGTTATAGTTTCAAGACAAGGTGCTTATATAGATATTTCAAATGAAACTAGCAATAATTTTTTTAATAAAAACCCCCTAACTGTTCAATTTATTATAAATTCATTTATATTGTTGTTTTTAACAGTTTCAAGATAAGGTGCTGATACAGATATTTAAAATGAAAAATATTAATATCTTTTTTGTTTAAAAAAAAAAAAACTCTATCAATTAAACATCTCTCAAATGTACCTTGGTTGTACCAGCTGCAATATTTAGCTGATATTTTTAATTAGCTGAATGGGCTTATTTTGGCAGTGCATGGGTTCCATGCTACTGCTCACAACCACAGAGAAAGCATCAGCTTTCTATTTTAGACTTAAAATGAGAAAATAAATTTTTACTCTTTAGAAAATTTAAGGGAATGTCTGACAAAACCTCCAATTAAAGAGACGTTTTCGAATGGCACCATTAAATAACTCAGCGTTTTATGACATTTTAAAAAACAGCATCAGCCAATTATGATGATTTAAGCTTCCTCAGGAGTTCATTTATTAATTGCTTTTAAAGTGAACCCTCCTCAGTATAGAAGGTGAATAGTTTTTTAGGATACTGTTAGTAATTGAACATTTGTATAAAAGTTTCTTAATGTTGCTCTTTCAGACCTCTGGAATAATTTAATTGAAGAATTTGAGATTGAGACTACAGGGACCTATTTAAAAACACAAAAAGCTACCATCTGTCTTTTATCTTGTGTGGACCAGGAGCTTTTTCCATATAGTGCTACCAAACAAAATACAGAAATAAATTAGATTCTGATGTTAACATAAAATTGCAATTGTCACTATACCTTTTTTAGTTATAATTGTTTATGAACATCAAAGCAGTCTCTGATCTCATTGTCTAGCTTTTAAATAAGTTAGAATTCATAAATTCTCAAATAAAATATAGCTCTTATCTCTATTATGTACTGAGGTTTATGTAAAGATTACATTTGATATGATACCACTGTGAAAAAAATTAAATTAAAAAAAGTTGAAACTCGCTGTCTTAGTTCAACTACCTCATTTTTACTTACACCTTCACTAAGGTATACAGACAGAGGAAATGACTTGCCCAAGATAACAAAGCAAATATGTAGTAAATATGGAGCTGGACTTACATCTCTTGATCTCCAATTCAGTATTCTTCCCCTGCCCCACAGAAAAGGGACACATGTGTGAAGAACTCTGGGATGAGGCGTTCACTCGCCTGGGCTGGAAGCCCAGAACATTTGAAACAGCCTCTCCAGCATCCGAATGTTTAATGACACAGTTCCCACACAATAGTCTGAAGAGACTGCCTTTCATACTAAATAAATACACATTCTTTACCCTAGACAGGTCTAGGGTTTGTCATAAATCTAAAAATAGTTATCATGTATTTAGGTGGAGAGCTAAATTCTGCTTTTTATGATGGCAAAAGCAAACTTAAAATTGTATTCTATTGCTTCAAAAAAAAAGAGAAGGGGAATTTATGAGGTCTACCACTTCCTATATGAACAAAATAATTACTTTTTTCACCCTGGGATATTACTCATTTAAAAAAAAAAAGTAGTAACATCCCCATATTTCTTATCATGCTTCTGTTGCTGAGGGAAATAAATTTCAAGGTTTTTTTTTTTTTTTTTTTTTAGGGAGGGGTCTTATTCTGGATGACACAAACCCCAATATTGTGTTTTGGATATTAGTCAGGAATTTGATCCAGTTTAATTTCTTAGCTGAGTTTTTGCCTTTCTTGAATTCTCACCAGAGGTAAAAGGGCCCTCCACTAACAACAGGCAGCCATCTCTCCAAGCTGAGAAAAGACTCAAACTGGGAAAATAATGTAAAGGAGCGATTCCTTTCTTATTTCTAGAATTCATCAGTGATTGGAGGGTCAAGCAAGCAGGACTGAGATGGAAACAGTGTGTTTACACTTTAAAGAGGAACGTTAACAAGCTAAGAAAACAAACTGGCAAATAGGAAGAAGGGTGGAGATTTCCCAAGGCTCAGGGGAGCTGAAAGCTGATAGATTTTGAGTCTCCAGCAGCATTAAGATGTCCTAAGCAAAAAATTACTTGTATATGGGATCACTACTGAAGAAAACCATACAGGGCCAAGTGTGATAAAGGAAAAAGTTCTATCCCTGGTATGGGAAAAACAAAAAACCAACCCTGACCCAGGTAGAATGGAAAAATGTAGAACAAAACTCAAATTCCTAAAAAAGCCCAGACCTACTGGGCCAATAGAGACTAGAGGAACTCCCAAGACAATTGTCCTAAGATACCCTTTGAATTTGAATTTGAAGCTATTTCTGTAGGTCACCTTTCAGCCAAAGAACAGATTGGCTTATAAAATAAACAATATCACCTGTGAGTAATGTGCTCCCTTAAACAATTAACTACAGGCATACCTCATTTTACTGCACTTCACTTTATTGCATTTTGCAGATAACTGTGCTTTTTACAAATTGAAGGTTTATGGTAATCCTGAGTCCAGAAATTATATTGGCCCCAATTTTTCCAGCAGCATCTACTCACTACATGTCTCTGTCACATTTTTGTAACTCTCGCAATATTTCAAACTTTTTAATTATTATATCTGTATGGTGATCTATGATCAGTCATCTTTGAAGTTACTATTGTAATTGTTTTGGGGAGCCACAAACTGTGCCCATGTAAGTTGGCAAATTTAATCAATAAATGTTGTATGTGTTCCAACTGCTCCACCAACTAGCTGTTCTCTCTTCTTCTCCTCGGGCCTCCCTATTCCCTGAGACATGATAATATTGAAATTAGGCCAATTAATAACCCTAAAAGGGCCTCTAAGCGTTCAAGTGAAACGAAGAGTAGCATGCCTCTCACTTTAAATCAAAAGCTAGAAATGCTTAAGCTTAGTGAGGAAGGAATGTCGAAAGCCGAGATAGGCCAAAAGCTAGGCCTCTTGCACCAAACAGTTAGCCATATTGTGAATATAAAGGAAAAATTCTTGAAGGAAATTAAAAGTGCTACTCCAGTGAACACACAAATGATAAGAAAGTGAAACAGACATGTCATGGATTGAATTGTGCCCCCAAAAAGTATCTGTCAACTTGGCTAGGTCATGATTCCCAGTTTTGTATGATTGTCTACCATTTTGTCATCTGATGTGATTTCCCTATTTGTTGCAAATTCTATCACTATGATGTAATAAGATGGATTAGTGGCAGTTATATTGATGAGATCTGCAAGATTAGTGTCTTAAGCCAATCTCTTTTGAGGCATAAAAGAGAGAAGTGAGCAGAGAGACATGGGGACCTCACACCACCAAGAAAGCAGTGCTGGGAGCAGAGTGCGTCCTTTGTACCTGAGGTTCCTGCACTGAGATGCTCCCAGACCAAGGGAAGACTGATGACAAGGTTCTTCCTCCAGAGCCAACAGAGAGAGAAAGCCTTCCCCTGGATCTGACACCCTGAATTTGGACCTGTAGCCTACAAGATTGTGAGAGAATAAACCTCTCTTTGTTAAAGCCATCCACTTGTGGTATTTCTGTTACAGTAGTACTAGATGACTATGACAAGCCTTTTCGCAGATATGGAGAAAGTTTTAGTGGTCTGGATAGAAGATCAAACCAGCCACAACATTTCCTTAAGCCAAAGCCTAATGCAGACCAAGGCCCTAACTCTCTTCAATTCTATGAAGGCTGAGAGAGGTGAGGAAGCTGCAGATGAAAAGTTTGAAGCTAGCAGAGGTTGGTTTATGAGATTTAAAGAAATAGGCCATCTTCACAACATAAAAGTGCAAGGTGAAGCAGCAAGTACTGATGCAGAAGCTGCAGCAAGTTATCCAGAAGATCTAGCTAAGATACTTGATGAAGGTGGCTACACTAAACAACAGATTTTCAATGCCATCTAGGACTTTCATAGCTGGAGAGGAGAAGTCAATACCAATACCTGCTTCAAAACTTCAAAGGACAGGTTGATTCTCTTGTTAGGGGATAATGCAGCTGGTGAGTTTAAGTTGAAGGCAATGCTCATTTACCATTCAGAAAATCCTAGGGCCCTTAAGAATTATGCTAAATCTACTCTGCCTGTGCTCTATAAATGGAACAACAAAGCCTGGATGACAGCGTATCTATTTAAAACATGGTTTACTGAATATTTTAAGCCCACTTTTGAGACCTGGAGCCCTGGTGGCACAGTGGTTAAGAGCTTCGGCTACTATCAAAAGGTTGGCAGTTCAAATCCACCAGCCATTCCTTGGAAACCCTATGTGGCAGTTCTATTTTGATTTTTGGTTTCAGGTTGAGACCTACTGCTTAGAAAAAAGAGATTCCTTTCAAAATATTACTGCTCATTGACAATGCACCTGGTCACCCAAGAGCACTGATGGAGATATACAAGGAGATTAATGTTGTTTTCATGCCTGCTGTTATGGATTGAATTGTGTCCCCCCAAAATGTGTGTCAACTTGACTAGGCCATGATTCCCAGTATTGTGCGGCTGTTCTCCATTTTGTGATCTGATGTGATTATCTTATGTGTCGTAAATCCTAACCTCTATGATGTTAATGAGGCAAGATACAGGCAGTTATGTTAATGGGGCAGGACTCAATCTACAGGATTAGGTTGTATCTTGAGTCAATCTCTTTTGAGATATAAAAGAGAGAATTGAGCAGAGAGGAGAGGGACCCCATTACCACCAAGAAGGAAGAGCCAGGAGTGCAGCACATTCTTTGGACCTGGGGTCCCTGTGCTGAGAGGCTCCTAGACCAAGGGAAAATTTATGACAAGGACCTTCCCCTAGAGCTGAGAGAGAAAGCCTTCCCCTGGAGCTGGTGCCCGAATTCGGACTTCTAGTCTCCTAGACTGTGAGAGAATAAATTTCTGTTTGTTAAAGCTATCCACTTGTGGTATTTCTGTTACAGCAGCACTGGATAACTAAGACACCTTCTAAGACAACATCCATTTCTGCAGCCCATGGATCAAGGAGTAATTTTGACTTTCAGGTCTTATTATTTAAGAAATACATTTCATTACTGGTCTGACAGAGACTGGGGAAACACTGAGAGTAAGGTCCCTGGACACCCTTATAGCTCAGTAATGAAGTCACTCCTGAGGTTCACCCTTCAGTCAAAGATTAGACAGGCCAATAAAATAAAATGAGACCAAATGGGCACACCAGCTCAGGGGCAAGGATGAGAAGGCAGGAGGGTACAGGAAAGCTGGTAATGGGGAAGCCAAGGTCAAGAAGCTAAGAGTGTTGACATGTCGTGGGGTTGGCAACCAATGTCACAAAACAATATGTGTATTAATTGTTTAATGAGAAACTAGTTTGCTCTGTAAATCTTCATCTAAAGTACAATTTAAAAAAAAAAAAGAAATACATTTCATAAGGCTGCCATAGATAGTGATTCCTCTGATGGATCTGGGCAAAGTAAATTGAAAAACTTCTGGAAAGGATTCACCATTGTAGATGCCATTAAGAACATTCATAATTCATGGGAGGTGGTAAAAAAATCAACTTTAACAAGAGTTTGGAAGAAGTTGATTCCAACCCTCATGGATGACTTTGAGGGGTTCAAGATTTCAGTGGAGGAATTAACTGCAGATGTGGTGGAAATAGCAAGAGTACTAGAATTAGACGTGGAGCCTGAATATGTGACTGAATTGCTGAAATCTCATGAAAAACTTTAACGGATGAGGAGTTGCTTCTTATGGATGAGCAAAAAAAGTGGTTTCTTGAGATGGCATCTACTCCTGGTGAAGACGCTGTGAACATTGTTGAAACGACAACCAAGGCTTTAGAATATTACATACACTTAGTTGATAAAACAACAGCAGGGTTTGAGAGAACTGACTCCAGTTTTGAAAGAAGTTCTACGGTGGGTAAAATGCTAGCAAAAAGCATCAAATGCTATAGAGAAATATTTCACTGAAGAAAGATTCAATTAATGTGGCAAACTTCATTGTTCTCTTATTTTAAGAAATTGCCACAGCCACCACAACCTTCAGCAACCACCACCACCCTGATTAGTCAGCAGCCATCAACATCGAGGCAAGACCCTCCACCAGCAAAAAGATTACAACTCACTGAAGGCTTATATGAAGTTAGGATTTTTTTAGCAATAAGGTATTTTTAAATTAAGATATGTACATTTTTTTTTAGACATAATGCTATTACACACTTAATAGACTACATTATAGTGTGAACGTAACTTTTATATGCACTGGGAAACCAGAAAATTTGAGGGACTTACTTTATCGCGATATTCATTTTATTACCGTGGTCCTGAACCTAACCCACGATATCTCCAAGGTATGCCTGTATATAATATCAAATAGTCAATATTTACCCAAAAGCAAAGGTGAGAAAGCAAGGAGGGAAGCGAAGCTGGATCAATGGAAAAAGAACAGAATGGAAAGAATGAGAATGCTGACATATTGTAAAAATTGTAAACAATGGTAGGGGAAGTCAGCACAACTTGACCAAGGCAAAGTCACAGAAGCCTCCTAGGCACATCTAAATACCTTGAGGGACCAAGTTACTGGGGCCGAGGGCTGGGACCATGGTCTCGGGGGACATCTAGCTTAATTGGCATAACTTGGTTCACAAAGAAAACGTTCTACATCCTACTTCAGTGAGTAGTGTCTGGGGTCTTAAAAGCTTGCAAGCAGCCATCTATAATACATCTATTATAGGGATTTCAACTAGTGTCACGTAACAGTATGCGTATAAATTGTTGTATGAGAAATTAACTTGAGCTGTAAACTTGAACCTAAAGCACAATTTAAAAAAAAAAATCCCACATGTAGTCTGAGCAGTGCAGAGCACTAATAGCGAACTAGACTTCTATGTATGCGGTATTAGGTGGCTTTCTTAGCAGCTCAATCACCCCATTGCTCAAAGAAAGCTTACGGTCAATTAAACCCAGGGCTTCATATAAATTATCAGAATCTCTCCCCTCAGCCTTCACTTATTTTCCTTTCTTTAAAATATACACTTTGATTGTAGTCTTCTGATTATAGTATAAAAATAATAGAGATCCATTTTAGATTCTTAGATAATTGCGATGCAATGGATCACTGTTGTGTGGCCTTTCTTGCCATGGTCTTGTAACTTCCACCCAAGTGATTGTGTGAGACTGTGCATATAGGGTAATTGTGGCCCACTAAGGGGATTGGTCAGTTTTGCCACCTCACTGGGCTTGAAATGAGCCACCCCAGAGCTGGGAAAGAGAGGATCCCACCACCATCAAGGAAGGAGAGCCAAGAGCAGAGTGTGTCCTTTCGACCTGGGATCCCTGCGCTGAGAAGCTCCTGGAACCAGGAGACACAGAGAGAGAGATGTAATACTGAAGGCAATGAGAAGCGGAGGCAGAGACCCGGCCCATGGACTGAGAAAGCTGAGTGCCTTTGGGCAGAGGCTGAAGGCCAGGGAGAGGTTGCCTGCGAGCACGCCTGGGAAGAGGCCGTCCTGATGGAAGAACTGTATCCTGAGTGTTCCCAAGCCTGAACTGTAACTGTTACTTCCCTAATAAACCCCATAATTGTGACTAAAATAAAATACATGTATTGGTCCATCACATTTGGAGCAAAGCACAAGGAAAGTATTAGTCCAAGGGACTAATGGACCACATGAACCACAGCCTTCACCAGCCTGAGCCCAGAAGAACTAGATGGTGCCCAGTTACCACCACTGACTGCTCTGACAGGGATCACAATAGAGGGTTCTGGACAGAGTGGGAGAAAAACGTAGGAAAAAAATCAAATTCACACACACACACAAAAAAACAGACTTACTGGTCTGACAGAGACTGGAGGAACCCCTGAGACTACAGGCCCTGGACACCCTGCTAACTCAGAACTGAAGCCACTCCCAAAGTCAACCTTTCAGCCAAAGATTAGACAGGCCTATAAAATGAACAATAACACATGCAAGGAATGTGCTTCTTAGTTCAACCAAGTATAAAGACTAAATAGGCAACATCCACCCAAAAGCAAAGACGAGAAGGCAGGAAGGGCCAGGAATCCTGGTTGAATGGACATGGGGAACCCAGAGCGTAAAGAGAAAGCAGGAGAGTGCTGACACATTGTGGAAATTGCAATCAATGTCACAAAACAATTTATGTATAAATTTTTGAATGAGAAACTAATTTGCACTGTAAACTTTCACCTAAAACACAATAAAATTTTTAAAAAATGCAACCAATGGCACAGAAAAATTTGCATAAAAATTGTTAAAAGGTATCTAATTTGCTGTGAAAACTTTCACCTAAAAACAAATACTATTAAAAAAAAAAAAGAAAAACCTATCCTCAAGCTTGTTTCCCTCATTGTTGAGTTGCCTACTCTTGTAGTTCAGAACTTGTGTATTATTTTGAGAGGCAGTGGTTGGTCAACCCCATCCGAGAAGAACTTACACCTCATTTTTTCAAACATGCTATGCCCTCAGTCAGATCTAGAACTTGCCATAAATCTAAAAATCATCACCACTAGCTAGAAGCTATCCCAATTAGTCTAAGAAGCAGTCTTTGTATACCATTTGGCTTACAAAGAAGAGCTGCAAGGGCTGAGTTTGTGTTTTCAGACAGGCTTTGCAAACTCCGTATGAAAGGCCAAGGGGTGGTTGTTATGAATGCAATTTTAGATTATTTCATTCTAGCTTCAAACTTTCAGAAAAAGCTTGGCACCAGATTTGTTTAAAAGGATTCCATCTCCCACAAGTGATTTCCTGGCACAAAGTACCTTTCCTTTCATGTTATATTAAAGTATGTGCACCACGTTTCTTCAAAAGGCAAGTTTTCCTCTCACACGAAAAAAGCAAGCTCATGAAATGTCTGGCAATCCTATACAAAGCTACAACATTTGGGTATTCCAATTCAAGCTTTCAGACAGTCTGAATTGTATTTGCTTCAAACATTTTTATTGCATCACTTGTATTAGGCAATATTTTGTAATTGTTCTATTTTTTCGCTAATCAGAAAACAATGTTCTTTTTTTCTTGGTGCCAGAATCATAAGTGGTCTTTCTTGCAACTTTGGAAAAAATGACTATGACCCTGAAAACAACGTTTACTGCCCAGCAAACATGCATTCCCCAATACTCTGGAGTAGAAATCAAAGGCATTTCATTGCATCACTTGCCTGCAGCTGGAATCTCTCTTGCCAAGCAAACAAGAAGGTGGAGATGAGGAGCAGGACCTCTGGCAATGTTCTGTTGACTCAAGCAAGTTGATTTGTGATTGCTAATAAAAACTGCTATCTTGCCCCACTTCACAGGGGAGTGTCCAGGGCTGACTATTCACATAGTCAGTGAACGGTATGAACTGAGATGCAGAGAAACCAGTGGCAGGGTCATAGTCCTGGAGATGCATTCCCTCTTTACTTCTCTTTACCTGAAATAACTATTGGGCCTATGAGGTCAAACAAAAGAATTGACACAAAACACTGAGAAATGTACGGTCCTCCAGGGATTTTTTAGACACAGCGCTTGAAATTACTTTTATTCTTTCACAAAAAGATTGTGAGACATGAAGAAATGCTCATGATCATTAGCCATCAGAGAAATGCAGATCAAAACTACAATGAGATATCATCTCACCCCAACAAGGCTAGCACTAATCCAAAAAACACAAAATAATAAATGCCGGGGAGGTTGTGGAGAGACTGGAACACTTATACACTGTTGTTGGAAATCAATCTGGCGCTTCCTTAAAAAGCTAGAAATGGAAGTACCATATGATCCAGCTATCCCGCTCCTTGGAATAGATCCTAGAGAAATAAGAGCCGTCACACGAATAGATATATGCACGTTGCAGTACTGTTCACAATAGCAAAAAGATGGAAACAACCTAGATGCCCATCAACAGATGAATGGATAAACAAATTATGGTATATCCACACAATGGAATACTACACAACGATAAAGAACAACGATGAAGCCATGAAACATAACATGGAGAAAGCTGGAACTCATTATGCTGAGTGAATTTAGTCAGTCACAGAAGGACAAATACTGTATAAGACCACTATTATAAGAACTCAAGAAAAGGTTTAAACACAGAAGAAAACATTCTTTGATGGTTACAAGGGTGGGGAGGGAGGGTGAGGGTTATTTACTAACTAGACAGTAGACAAGAATTATCTTAGGTGAAGGGGAAGTCAGCACAACTGGACTAAACTAAAGCTAAGAAGTTTCCTGAATACAATCAAACACATTGAGAGACAGAGTACCAGGGGTAGGGGTCTGGGGACCATGCTTTCAGGGGACATCTAGGTCAATAGGCATAACAAAGCTTATTATGAAAATGTTCTGCTTCCTACTTTGGTGAGTGGTGTCTGGGGTCTTAAGAGCTTGCAAGCAGCTATCTAACATGCATCAGTTGGTCCCAATCACCTGGAGTAACGGAGAATGGAGAACACCAAAGACACAAAGAAAGTATTAGCCCAAAAGACAGAAAGGGCCACATAAACCAGAGACTTCATCAGCCTGAGACCAGAAGAACTAGATGGTACCCCGCTACCACCGATGATTGCCCTGACAGGGAACACAACAGAGAGTCCCTGACGGAGCAGGAGAAAGGCGGGGTGCAGAACGCAAATTCTAGTAAAAAGACCAGACTTAATGGTCTGAGACTGGAGGAACCCTGGAAAACATGGCCCCTGGATTCTCTATCAGCCCAGAAATAAAACAATTTCCAAGATCAACTCTTCAAACAGGGATTGGACTGGACTGTGGGACATAAAGTGATACTCATGAAGAGTGTGTCTCTTAGCTCAGGTAGATACAGGAGACCAAAGGGGCAGCTTCTGTCCAGAGGTGAGATGGGAAGGCAGAGAGGGTTAGGAACTGGTTGAATGGACATGGGGAATCAGGGGAGGAAAGGAGGAGTATGCTGTTGCAATATGGGGAGAGCAATTAGGATCGCATAACAATGTATGTACAGATTTTCGTATGGGAGAGTAACTTGAAATGTAGACTTCATTTAAACTACAACAATAAAAAAAAGCTAAAAAAAAAAAAAGATCGTGAGACAAAAGTGTATTTTATTCCATTTATTATATCTGGTGTGGACAGAGGAGCTTTAACGTTTTTATTTAGGAATGTCTGCTTTCTCCTCTCTACATTCCTTTTCCATTGTAAGCCTTGTCCCAGAAAATAACTAGATGTTTCACTTTATTTACACCAAAAATGAGTTAACAAGAGTATCAAACATTCCAAAGTATAGGATCTTACAGCCTCCATTTTTAGGACAGAATTGATAGGAAGAGAGATGGGACTGGGTGCAAATCATAGCTCATTCATATACTGCTGAGTTATCACTGGCATGTTACTTAACCTCCAGCGTCTTCACTGTAAAATAAAACAAATACCACCTTCCTTTCAAGGCTGCTGTGAGAATTAGAAATAATGCATTTTATTATTATTACAGTATTATTATTAATACTGTTAATGCCTAATGCAAAATGCATGTTTATAGATATGTTTCAGATGAAGGAATGAATAAATATTTACAAATAGTTCTCCTAATATCCCCATCAACTGCCTGTGGTATACCTGATATGCTAAAGCAGTGCCTCTAAAACTTTAAGGTAGGTATTAGTCACCCAGAGCCCTAGTGGCGCAGTGGTTAAGAGCTTGGCTGCTAACCAAAAGGCTGGCAGTTGGAATCCACTAGCCGCTCCTTGGAAACCCTATGGGGCAGTTCTACTCTGTCCTATAGGGTCGCTATGAGTTGGAATCGACTCAACCGCAACAGGCTTCAGGTTTATTAGTCACCCAGGAATTGCGTTAAAATGAAGATTCCGGGTCAATAGGTCTGAGATGGGGCTTAATATTCTGCATTTCTAACAATCTCCCCATCAATGTGGATGCTCACCATGCTTTAACTACAAAGTGCTAAGTCATTATCTAGGAATACTGCAGTTCTTTTAGATACTCAAATGATACCAAAATATACTCTATCCAAATAAAACCTGAACACCAGTTACAGGTTCTCAACAGTGTTATTATCTTTGCTCAAGGGATCAGGGAGTTGAGCTCCAGTTACCTCATCAATGAACTTAAAGCATGCAGCAATGAGCTAAGAATCAAACTGCAGTCCATGCTTACTTACAAGGGCCAGGGCACATCTATCTTCAGCTTTCTCTTTTAAGTCACACAATATTTGTTATTATTTGCAGTAATTGGAAACTGAGTTTTGAAGGTTTCTATAATAAAAGCCAAGAATACACATGAAAATAACATTATTTGTAGCTCCATTTCAGTCAGTCAATAAATGTTTTGCACCCATTAAATGTTGTGGGGAGGGGGGGAGACAAGAGAAATAAGGTCCTTGCTTCCATGGAACTTACAGTCTGGTGAAGAAAGTATGTTGACACAGACAGATTCAAATATAATAGTACTTTGGTGCCATAGGAATATACAACAGGGGAGTCTAACCTAGCTAAAGGGGACAGCTTTAAAGGGGACACCTAGCTAAAAGGGAGCCTAACCTAGCTAAAGGGGACAACTTAAAAGAAGGCTGCTCTGTAGAATACTTAAGCCAAGATCTGAAGGGCAAATTATCAAGGCCAGGTATCCAGGCTGTGGACAGTGTCCTAGGCAGAGGAACAGCATGCTCAAACTTGCAGAAGCAGAAGACAGGGAGTGCCTGAAGAACAGAAAGTCCAACATGGCTTCTTTCCACCAAGTAAATATGCATAAAAGGTGGACAAAAGGCTGAAGAAGCAAGAATCCACACATAACCCATATGCCAAGATCTGTCAAGATTCAATGAGCTTTAATTGATAAGTGCTTATTAGCTTTATAGAGCCCTGGTGGCGTAGTGGTTAAGAGCTTGGCTGCTAACCAAAAGGTCGGCAGTTGGAATCCACCAGGCGCTCCTTGGAAACCCCATGGGGCAGTTCTACTCTGTCCTATAGGGTCGCCATGTGTCAGAATCGACTTGACGGCCAACAGATTTGGGTTTTACTAGCTTTATATGGCACATAAAACCAAAAACCAAATCAAAACTGTTGCCGTCGATTCCGACACACAGCGACACTATAGTAAGTGCTGTAAAAGTGTTGGTCACATAAATGAATGCATGCATGCGTTACTGACAGGCTTCACTCTGGCAGGTCACTTGAGCTCACCTGGCAAATGAATGTAAAAGAGAGGCTCTCTATCAAAAGATAGATTTCCAAGGGGAAAAAATAGAGACCAGAATAATATGGCTTCACTACAAGGCTAGAAATTAATGAACATGTTAGTTATTTGGAGAGCAAGATTTTTTTTTCTTAATTGGGGAGGGGGTGTTAGAAGGTAATTAATCATTGCAAAAGAATACTTGAAAAGCACAGTGCTTTGCAATGCATTGTTTGCAAAGCAGTTTTACATTTGACTTCCACAGGTTTTAATTATATAAAGGTAAGTAGGTATGAATTTACTTCATGATACTCAGTAATAAGACTTAATGCTTTCTTTATTTTTATAAACCAAATCAACCTGGTGTGGGTCTCACTGTACGTTCACCCAGTAGGATTGGTGGGAAATTCAATGTATTGTAGTTTAGAAGGAGGGGGATCTCCTTCCTTGTATTTGGTGCAAGGTCTTCCCATCCATCTCCCCAGCTTCATATACAAATTCTGTGAAATTACATAGTGCTTGGAAATGAGGGGAGGAGCCTTAGTCTGTGGTGGTTGCCATGGTTACCATTGCTCTTCCTACACCTGAAGATGCTGACAATTGCTGGTCACCATCACTCGAGGTTGGTTCTGATAGGCAATCACAGCTGTCCTCTCCTCTTAACTCTGGCTCAGCGAGGGAGATGCTCTCAAGGCCAGAACGTTCTATGTGCATACTCTCTCCCCCCAGGCTTCCTGCAGTCATCCTCATTCACACAATCATGGCTACAGGCCAATGGGCTCAGCTCTTCACCACTCTTCCCAACATTAAGGCAGTTTCTTCTAGAAACAGCATTCAGCCAACCCTACCTTTTTCCTCTTCTTTGAGTCATCCTGATTGACCTCCATCAATGGGTCTGAAATACAAAAACCCAACCTTCTCCCCACTGGGGCTGAGGGGTAAAGCAGATTATAGAACCACTTAGATCTTGAAGAAACAATGCTGGGCTCATATTCCAGAGTAGGCGATATTTTAAGCTTCCTGGATAAATACACAGCAGCAAAATTAAAAGCCCAAAGCATATTTTTTTCTTAATAATTCACTACTGTGATGGAGGTGTTTACAATTTTTCTCTACAAACTAAAACCTACACAAACAGTCACATGTCAGTTCAACAAAAACATTAACTCTTTTTCACTCCCTCCATCTCAGCTCTCTGTGACTATTTGTATTCATTTCTCCCATCCTGCCACATTTGAGTAGATTTAATTAATCCTTTGAAACCTCTCCAACTCCCATTTTTCATTCCCTTTTTGTCCCTACTATTTGTCTCAGACTCTGATACTGTCTTCCTTTGTCTTTTTGAGAACTTTTAGAGTAATTTCTACCCTGCATTTATTGACTTCCTTTTTACCCTCTCTCCATACTTCACCGCTTCTGGATTATTCCAGACTTCTTAGCTCTTCTTTCTCCTTCTGTAGATTTCATGCAAGGGCAATTATTCTGAAATGAGTGCCACCTGTTCCCACTATTCAAAACACGTTCCCCCCACCCCCCCCCCCGTCATTCTCTTCGCACATCTATTCACACCTACTTGTTTTCTCATGTCTTCCTCTTTTGCCCAGCTGCCTGAAAATTGTCTTTTTCATTTGTTTCCTTTATCCAAGCCTTCAGACAAGTATGAGAAAAATACAATGTACACCTTTGTACCCATCTGCCAACTCTGTCAAATCTGAACATTTTACTGTATTTCTTCAGATCATTTTTTTTTTAATGTTGCCAACACAATTGAAATCCTGAGTTCCATAACTTGATCCCAGTCTCCTCTCTCCCTCCTGAAAAGCATACTTAACATTACCAGATTCGTCACATTTGTGCCAATGGGATGGTTGAAACGGTGTCTCCTTGTTTTAACTTGCATTTCCTCAATCATTAACGAGTTTGAACATTCTTTTTAGTGGCCATTCAAGTCTCTCCCTAAAGCATCCTCTTTAGTTGTTCTTTGAGGATTTGGTGGTAAACTCAGTCTTTGCTTTTGACAAGTCTTTATTTTGCCTTCACTCTTGTATGTTTAGCAGGGGACAGAATTCCAGATTGCCAGTACCGGTCTTGCAGCATTTTGAGGATATAATTCCATTGTCTCACAGTTTTTATTACTGCAGATGAAGTCTCTGTCAGACTAACTGTCATTCCTTTGTAGATAATCTGTATTTTCCTCCCTGGTCATGTTTACGAGCTCTGATTCTGGCATTTTGCAATTTCACTACAAGTGTCCGTTTTACTTCTTAAGACTCACTGTGAATTCTAAATATGAGGATTCTTATCTTTCATCAGTTCTGTAAAATTCTCAACCATTATCTCTTCAAATATTGCCTCTCCCCATTCTCATAACTCTTTCCCCCTTAACTCCAATTGGATTTATGTTGGAGCTTCTTTCTATCCTGTTTCTGAATATCTATGATTTTATTTTTCTTACCTTTCTGTAATACACTCTTGGTAATTTTCTCAGATCTAAGTTCTAGACCTGAGAATGTCTCATTTGATACTTAACCCATCCATTTAGAGTTCTGGTTTTTAGTTTTGTACTAATTCCTACTCAGAGTAAATTGTCCTCAACTCCAGGGCTTTTCTACTTTCATACAAAGAGCATAAAAACTTATCTTCAGTGGGACTTTGTCCATGAAAACTCCTGTGTAGTTTAGGTTGAGGCCATGTTTCTCCAAACAGGTTTTTCTATTTGCTTCTGTCAGATGCCATAAAGATGCAGCCTAGGACCAATTTTTTAAATAACTTCTAAGTTTGGGCACTCCATGTATGAATTTGAACCCCAAACCTACATACAGTACAGGCCTATGTTTACTTTACGCTCACTGGAAAATTTTATTACCCAAAGCGCAGGCTGAGACAGATAAATTTTCTCACGTCTATCTATGCTGTTAGGTGGATTCTTTTCTTGGCTACTCTTTTAATACAGCTCTTCAGAAGTCCTGTCTTGATGTTTTTAATTCCTGTCCTGTCGTTTCTAATTCCCTACTCACTTAGGCTAAGTCTTTTACCTCCTGTATTCTCCACAGATGGTAGAAACTAAGACTAGTCTAAATCAACACGACTGACCCATCACTCCATACCCCCTCTATCCCTACACATACATACATAGAAGCATACACACTGAAACAAACCACTGCCACTATCAGTCTCCTGGGCGATATATCATCTTATGCTAAGGATATTCAGGTTAGTTCTGTTTACTTCCTTAATGGATATATGAGACCCATTTGGTTGGGGGAAAGTGGGACTTCCCGTATTGCTAAAGAAGTAGTCACTGAGGCAAAAGATTAAAAACCAAGATTCCCTGAAATGAAATGCTTCCAATTTTGAAAGCAGAAGGAATAAAGGAAGAAAACATAGGCACTTAAAAGCCATAAACTTTGATGTTAAGAGAGGGAAGTTTTGATTAACCAAGAATAAAAAGATAACGTCTATGAAGAGAAAGTGGCTTTTCCTATGAGGATGGGCAATTTTGTAAAATCTTCTAGGGACAAACAACTTTAAAGAAAGGGCTGGGTCTTTCTGGCCTGTGTGAGGGGAACCCTCTGGTTTTTCCTAGTTAGCCCTTGCTCTCACTCTCTCCACATCCTCACACCTTCTCCACCAGCAGCAGCTCAGGAATGTTGCTGTATAAGGGACCAAGGAGCAGTGACGTAATTGGTAGGGCAGCTAAAAAGAACTGTCTCAGTTCAATGTGCACAGCAATCACACTTTATACTTAGATTACATGTTATGGGTCAATTAGGATAATAAAGCCTTTAAAAGGTATTTTCATTTATACTTTACATAAATTTCAGAATGTACTTTGTTCTTTTCAAAAATGTATTTTTAAATTTGAAATAGTTTTGGGGATGAGGATGGGTGAATTTTGAAAAAGTTAATTCCCACTTCACCTCCATCTTCAATCTCAGCAGATGACACCTCCAACTTCTAAGAAAACATAAATTCATTAATCAAGAACTTCTTTAGTTTCCTCAGCTGTAAAATAGGGATATAAACAGTACTTATCTCCTAGGGTTGTTGTGAAGATTAAATGAGTTATTTAACACATAAAGCACTTAGATCAGCAAATGGAACAGTCTGCACTTAATGTTAGCTACTGTATTCTCAACTTCCTCCTAGCAGATCTGTAAACCTATCTGCTTCTGTATCCACTAATTTTCCTTTATTACAACAAAAGTGATGAACCTCCTCCTAGCTAAGCCATCTAGGAGACACGGCATTATCAATTATTTTCCCTCATTTCTTTATCTTCAACCCTTTCCTCTCCATTGGCTTCATCCCATCATGACAAACTGAAGTTTAGGTTCATTTACATCTCCACAACAATAAACAGGTATTTTAAATAAATATATTCTTCACTTTTTAAATAGACTGTTGCTACATACTGGTTATGATTCAAAACCGAACTCATAATCTCCACATTTCTCTGTTCTCAGAAACCTTTGGTCCACTTTCTTTTTAGTTGGGAAGCCTTTCAATCCCCAACATTTACCATGAAATGAGTGCATGGCTCCTGTATTAATCAGGCAAAATTGAATTACGCTGTGGTAACAATTAACCCCTAATTGTCAGTAACTGAAAACAATGGGCTTCTCTCTCAATTATATATCCATTGCATCCAGTGGGGTCTCTGTTCCAATGTCTCCTCCATTAGGGACCGGGGCTGAGACAGGCTCTACCATCTAAAAAAATGATCACAGCAGCAGTGAGAAGGAGACATGGAGAGGGCAAGGAAAATTCTGTACCAGTTCTTAAATGTTTATCCTTGGGTGTGTATGTCACTTCCACTTATATTTAACATCCAAAGCAAACCACATGCTGAAGAAATATAATCTCCCATATACTCAGAAGGTTAGGAGAACAGGAAATAATGATGAGCAGCCCTTATGTCTATTACATTTCCTTTCTTGTGGGTAACAAACAGAACAAACATACTGTCACTGTTGTCTTTTGCTCTTATCCATTTTTTAAAAACATTTTCCAACTGGAAAAACTACATACACATTTTGCAACAAGGACGAAAACATACAATGCTTGCAAAAATCCTGTAAAACATCTGTTCAGAAATTATGCTCACCTATGTATTTTAGGAAAAGCCTATTCTTGGAATCTGCCACTGTGGGTCTTCACCTCTACCACAAGGGAAATGTAAAAGGTGTTCAAATATTCCTTCCTCTGTTTTTTAAAAAGCCTTATGTTGAGTTTAAATTACCCTCCAAAACCAAGTGAGCCATGCCAGACCAGTGGTTTCTAGAGTGTTTGGACTTTAAATGCAATTCCATCTTCAAAGATTAAACCAGAAACTAATAAAAATTGCCACGTACAGGCAGTGGATGGGAAAGCGGTGGAAAGGACATGAAATGGAATGAAACTACTAAGCATACTTTTTATATAGTTTTGATTTTTGAACAATGTTCATATTTATATATATTCAAAAGAATAAAATTGTATCAAAGTACATGGAAGGAAAAACAATTAGAAATTAAAATGCCATTTACAATAGCATCAAAAAACATGAAATACTTACCAAAAAAAAACCCAAACCCGTTGCCATCTAGTCGACTCAGAGAGACCCTAAAGGACAGAGAGTAGAACTGCCCCGTAGGTTTTCCAAGGCTCTGATCTTTACAGAAGCAGACTGCCACATTTTCCTCCCACAGAGCCCCTACTGAGTTCAAATCGCTGACCTTTCAGTTAGCATCCAAGCACTTAACCACTGCGCCACCAGGGTTCCTTATGAAATACTTACGGATAAATTTAACAAATTATGTACATAACCTGTCCAAAGAAAACTACAAAACACAGGTCAAAGAAATTCAGAAACATCTAAATAAATGGAGTGATGTGTTACATCCATGGATTCAAAACCAGTGATGTTAACTGGCAATTTCCCCCAAATTGATCTACAGATTCAAGACAATCCCAATCAAAATCAAAGCCAAGTCTGTTTGTAGAAATGACAAACTGATTCTAAATTTTATACGGAAATGCCAAAAACAATCTTGAAAAGGAGGAAAGTTAGAGGGCTTGTAACACCTGATTTTAGGACTTACTATAAAGTTACAATAATCAAAACAATGAAGTATTAGCACAGGGATAGGCATAGAGGTCAATGGAACAGAATATAGAGAAATAGATTCACACATATATTATCAGTTGATTTTTGACAAAGGTGTCAAGGTAATTCAACGAGGAAAAGGATAGTCTGTTCACCAAACAGTACTGGAACAACTGGGTATCCAAATATAAACTCTGACCATTCACAAAAATTAAACTGAAATGGACTGTAAACTCAAAGGTAAAAGCTAAAACTTTAGAAGAAAATTGTCATGACCATAAGATAGGCAAAAATATTTTTAGATAGGGCACAAAAACCACTAATCATTAAAGAGAAAGTTAATAAATTGGACTTAATCAAAACCTAAAACTTCGCTCTTAAAAGACACTGTAAAGAAAATGAAAAGGCAAACCAAAGAATGGGAGAAAATATTTGCAATACATATTTCTGACCAAAAGTAAGTGTATCCAGAATATATAGTACTCTTACAATGCAAGAGAACAAAAAAGCTAATTTAAAAATAGGCAAAAGATTTTAACTTAAACTTCTCAAAGGAAAATATACAAATGGCCAATAAACATATTAGAAGATGCTCAATATCATTAGTCATCAGGAAAATACAAATCAAAGTCACAATAAGATATCACTATACACTAATTAAAAAGGGAGACAATACCAAGCGTTGATGAGAATCTGAAGCAACTGGTACTCCCGTACACTGATGGTGGAAATGGTAACAATCACTTTGGAAAACTGGCAGTTTCTTAGAAACATATTTACACTTACCACATGACCCAGTAATTCCACACTTAGGTATTTACCCTAGAGAAATGAAAATATATGTCCACACAGAGAATTTTACACAAATGTTCATGGTAGCTTTATTAATAATAGCCAAAAACTGGAAGCAATCCAAATGTCCATCACAGTTGAACTGTGGTATATCCGTACAATGGGATACTATGCAGCAATAAAAGGTATGAATTCCTGATACATACAACAAAGATGAATATCAAAAACATGCCGAGTAAAAGAAAGCTCATACAAAAAAAGAGATACGACATAATTCTATTACATCAAACTCTATAAAAGAGTTAAGTTTTATTTAATCTACAGTGACAGAAAAGAGGTAAGTGGTTGCTTGGAGCTAGGGTGAGGGTGGGAGGATCACCTCAAACGAAGCATAAGAAAACTTTTTGTAATGATGGACATATTCTATACCCAGGTCTAGATCTTGGGTCTCTAAATACTATCCCCCTCAAAAGGACTCAGGGATCCTCAGGAAAACGATCAAGTGAGCAGGAAAAGAATAAGGTGAGCATAAAACAATTTGTGCTGGAAAGGAAGTGCTCAAAAACTAATGAGGATATGTCAAAAAGAAAGGGGGGAAAGAAGACAGAAGGATGTCAACTAATAAATCTAGAAAGGCAACAAATAGAAAATACCATTTCATAGTAACCATAGCAATAACTGGTTCAGGCTAAATGTATCAATGGGTGCTAAAATCATTAGATGAAAGCTTGCTGGAAAATAGGATATAGAGAAATATGGCAGGCAACAGCTTAACCAAACGATCAAACTTAACATCAACAATCACTGGACAAACTGCTGTCGTCTGCCTTCTCATGTATTGCACTGAAACGGCCATAACATCATCTATGTATAACTCTCCTGACAAAAATATTAAAACTGATCAGGAGAAAGCTATTGCGCAAATATAAATTGAGGGACGTTCTGCAAAACAGCTGAGCTGGACGCTTCAAAAACTGTCAATGTCATGAAAGACAAAAATAATAAGGCTAAGGAACTGTAACAGATTAAAGAGACAGGACAAATAAATGCAGTGCTTGCTCCTTGGTATTTACTTTAAAAACATCAGGACCACAGACGGAGATTTGAACATGAGCTTCTTATTGGATAGTGCCGTTGTATTAATAGTAAATTGCTTGAGTGTAATGACTGTTATCGTCTTAGGAAAGACAGGCTAATGTTTCAGGGGTGCTGTCTACAACCAGTACTCAAATGGTTCAGAAAAATGTTTATGTGTGTGGAGAGAGAAAAGGAGAAAGACAGAAGAAGCAAATGGGACAAAATGTAAAAAACAAAAACACCCACCTAGCAATTCATACACACAAGTTAATTCCACCTTTGTCAACCGAAAAGCAGTACAGGTAGTACCTGGCTGCTGGTCAGTAACGCCACAGGTATAGAATAAAAGGGATGAAGGAATAATCCTCTGACTAGTCTCTGTCCCTTGGAGTCCTAAAACCCCGCATTTCACTGCTTATAAACAATCAAGGTAGGCCAAACCACGAGACAGTCCCTCAGTGCTTGTACTTCTATCTCAATAAAATGGGACCACATTCATCTAGTTGCTCAAGCCAGAAAACTCATCCTATCCTAGTAGTTCTATTTCCCAAGCAATCCTCAAATCCACTCATATCTTCTCATCCTTGTTGCCACTATGTAAGTTCAAATTATCACCTCTCCTCACCTGGCCTACTGCAATATCCAGCCTCCTCCAATCTATTCCCACATTGTAACACTATAAATTAAAATCTGCTGTTGTCCCATCCACACTAAAGGCCTTGCAATAGCAATAGCTTTCTCAGGATAAAGTCCTTAAGGTGACTCTCTAGGCTTTGCATGATACAGCACCTCTTCCCAACCTTGCTTTGTACCACTCTTCTTTTGGTTTCTCCTGTCTCAGGGCTTTTGCGCGTGCTGTTTACTTGGCTAATTTCCTCATCAGAGACTGAATGTCTTCGCTTTATACCTCCATTGTTCTTTTTTGCTAACTTTCCTTCTGTTCATACTCATCCCACTTGTAATTACTTTTTCAACATGCATGTCTTCCTGGCTCGAATGTAGGCTGTAAGAAAGCACTTTTGTGTGTTTTCTTCACTCTCATAGCCCCAATGTCTAGCACAGGGCCTGGAACTTAATGTTCAAGAACTTTCTGATGGCTGTACTTTAGACTATAGGCCTGGTCTAGATGGGAGAGATGGAACAAAGTCCCCTTCAAGTCCTCCCCTCACAAAGCATCACTTTGCTGGGCAGTGGATGGGGAGGAAAACGATTCTGTCAATATCGTTAACATCCCCCAGAATTAAACTAAAAAACAATGGTTCATTTTGTAAATCTCTAATCATTTTGGGAAGATGTGTGGGAAAAGAAAAGAATACACACCCCAGCTAACTGGATAAATGTCTAAAGATGACCAGGACAGGACTCCCCCCCCCCCCCCCCCCCAGGACAGGATTTTTAAAAACATCAAGCAGCAACAGTAAGGATCACAGCTCATCATCACTCTTCCCATCTGTGGAAACTGTTTTTTAAAAAGTGTATTTTTTCACCAAAAAAAAAAGGTTGAGAAGTTAGAGGGTTAATATGTTGTGGGGTTGTTAACCAATGTCATAAAACAACATGTGTAACTACTGTTTCATGAGAAACTATTTGTTCTGTAAGCCTTCACCTGAAGGACAATAAAATATAAAAAAAAAAAAAAGTGTATTTTTTCATAGACTTTAAGAAATAAAAATATATGGCCTTCATATCTGAAATTTAAAAAAAAAACAAAACCCGATAACATCCAGAATTGATGAAGATGTAGAAAAATGAGTATTCTCATATGCCCTTGCTGGGATTGTAAATTGGTATAGCCATTTTGGAAGGCAACTTGGCAACACTGTATTGATTCTGAACCAGCAATTCCACTTCTAAAATTTATTCTTCAAAAATATTTCCAGACATGCACAAAGATACACATACAAGAATTTTCTTCATAGCACTGTTTTAACGGAGGAAAAGGTCCAAAATGCCTATTAATAGAAAACAAGCTAAATGAACTCTTGGACGTCATTAAAATGGAACACTATGTAGCCATTAATAAAAAGTAGATTTCCATATGGTGATTTGGAAAGATCTCTAAATTTTATTGATAAGCCAAAAGAAAGGAGGAAAAGTAACATCCATCTGTGTAACAAAAGAGAGATACATACATATACCATGTGTATAGCCGACCATCTTTGAATACGTAAGAAATCGTAAAGTGTTTGCCAATGAGGAGAGAAACTGACAGAGTGCTAAGGAAACATTTTATTGTAAATTTTCCTGTACTGTTTGAATATTTTCATTAACATGTTACTTTTAAGTAGATTTTTAAAACACTTAAGGTAAAAAAAAAAAAAAAAATTGTTTGTTACATACCTGTCTCATTCAAATAATCTCATTTGCCACAAAGTATAAATACATTTTACATTCAATCTGTCTGTCTGAACAGTGTCCGTAAAATATTTGGAAATAAGTCACTGGAAAATTTGTAGCTTTTAGATTCAAGAAGTGACTAATATTGGGGAAAAAAGGCAATAAGCATGCAGGGTCCATAAGAAGAAAAATACAAAACTTTATTGTGAGAAGTTGAGTCAATGAAAAAATACGTGCTTCTGGATGGGAAAACTCAATTACTGTCACAATGTCAATTCTCTATAAATTAATATAGCAATTTCAATCAAAACACCGATGGAATTTTCACATACTAACAATACTGATTTTACCACTGATTTGAAGCATCGCTTTTATCATAATAATTCTTATATAATACTTCATATATGATAAAAGTGGCACTTCAAATCAATGAATTAAGATTACATATTAAAGAGTACTCGTTAGCTGTTCCAAGTACAGAGCAAGAGGTAGATCCAAGCTTCAAATATTCACCAAAATATTTCAGTTGCCGTCATGGATTGAATTATGTCCCCCAAAAAATGTGTGTGTCGATTTGGCTGGGCCACAATTTCCAGTATTGTGTGGTTTTCCTCCCTTTTGTGGTTGTAATTTTATGTTAAAGAGGATTAGAGTGAGGTTTTAACACACTTATCCAGGTCACATCCCTGGGAGTTTCTCTGTGGTGTGGCCTGTACCACCTTTTCTCTCTCAAGAGATAAAAAGGAAAGGGAAACAGACCGGGGGGACCTCAAACCACCAAGAAAGCAGTGCTGGGAGCAGAGCTCATCGTTTGGACCTGGGGTCTCTGTGCGGAGAAGCCCCTGACTTTGGACTTGTAGCCTACTTCTTCTTTGTTAAAGCCATCCACTTGTGGTATTTCTGTTACAGCAACACTAGATGACTAAGACAGTTGCATTAGATAGCCAAATGTTTCCACCCCCCCAAAAAAGTGTCATTTCTTCTTCAACAAAAATTGCAAAAAAAAATGAAAATATGGAGGGGGTGACTGCACATTAAAATAAACTTAAGAATATATCAACCTAAAGCAAAGTATCAATACTACCTGGTTCCTAGTTTCAAACTTAAAAACAACAATTATAAGGTAACGAGAAAATGGCACTTGATTGGTATTAGGAATTCGTGTTAAATTTTTGTGTGTGTCATCATGTTACTATGACTATGTTTTAAAAAAGGAAATCCTTGGAGATACATCCTTAAATACCAACAGATTAAATAACACTCTGATGTCTGAGATTTGCTTCAAAATATCCCACGGGGATCTGGAGAGAGGCAAATATATATGGAACAAGATTGTTAGTTGTTAAAGCTGGGTAATGGGCGCCACAGGTTCACTATACTACTCTCTTTTATATATGCTTGAAACTTTACTTTTTTTTTTTAAATGAAACCAAGAAATAATCTGAAGAAAATAACTTTACTCTGATATTGGATGGGAAAGGACTTTCTACACATTAACAAAAGAAGAAAAAAAGACAACTGATTAAAAATCTGTATAAAAACAACAAAAATTAGACAAAAACTCTTTGCAACCTATGAGAGGAAAAAGGATTAATAATTTTAATATACAGATGAATAACAACAAATATAACTGGCTAATAAGCATAAGAAAATATCCAGCCTTTATTGTAATAAAATAAATGTAAATTAAAATAAGCTGGCCTTTTATACTTGTCCATTTTTATAATTTTACTGATAATACTTAGGGCTTGAAAGAGTACTTAAAAACAATGCCATATACTATTTCTAGAAAGCAAATAACAACAGACACCAAGAACTAAAAAATGTTACTATATCTTTGAGCAAATCCTGTAGGTACTCAATCTAGGGAACTAACCAAATACACGAAGAATCAAGAATGTTTATGAAAAAAATTATTTATACTGGTGAGACAGCAGACACTAAAATACTCAACAACAGGAGACTGACTAAAGTATGGTACACAGATACAATGGAATACTACACAGGTATTAGAATCCAATGATGTGAAGATGCTCAGTATATACATGATTAACCCAATCACGAAAAAATAAATGTATCTGTGTAGGTAAAAGGAATTATCCTAATATATTACCAGTGGTTATTAAAATATAATTGGATTATGAATATTTGTTTTTATTCTTGTATTTTCTAAAATCTCTATACTAGAAATCCATTACTTTCATGTTTGAAAAAAATTTTAAGGAAATTATTTGATGCTTTCAGGAAAATGTATTTCACTAAGAATTACTCTTTTTGCTCTCATACAAAAGGGCTCAAGTAAAGAGAAATACAAACTGATGCTGCTAAAAATTAAGTCACCATTTTCCTTACATGTTATCCAGCTGTTGTTATAGATAAAAATTTTAACTGTTGGAGCACTACAGTTCTTCTGAAATTGACTTGCTTTCTCCAAAAACTAAAAAAGCCCATACAACTTAAATTCAGATTCAATACACATTCCTGCTAGTAGATTAGTTAATCCTGTAAACCAAAAAGGAAAGCTTTCTGCAGTATGAGCTCATCTAAATTCACCTTCTATTCAATACTCTGTACATAAAAGAACTGAAAACACCTTAGAGGAGTCTTCACTAATTTTTAAAAGACTACCCTAAGTTTTCTCCTTACTCATACGTGGTTGTAGCTGGGTGAAAAAACAAAAGCTATCCAAAATTTCTCCTCCTAACCATGGCTAAAAGAATATTTCTCAGATATGGCGCCTGGTAAAAATCAGTTCACAGTTTACAGCCACAAACCAAAGCGGTCTGCATAAACTATGGCTAATATACGAAGCTGTTTAAGCTAAAACTCAATGAACTTTGTCAAAAACATTAGTGTTTCCAAAGGCAGCTACACTCCAGTCCTGTTTTCACAGGTAACTTATCTCCATTCTCTATCACTAACGCTTGTGATGCTCCTTAGAGTATTTGCAAATTTTAAAAGAATTCTACTTCCCTCACTCCATAAACAAAAATAAACTCAACATGGACTATAAGAACTAAAACCATAGAACTCTTAGAAGCAGCACAGGGGTAAAGCTTTCAAAATCTTTTTTTGACATTGGACTCTTAGACATGACACCAAAAGCACAAGCAACAAAAGACAAAACTGATGGGAATTCATCAAAATTAAACACTTTTGTGCAAAGGACTGTATCAACAAAGTAAAGAAACAACCTACAGAACAGGAGAAACTATTCGGTAACTATTACATCTGACAAGTTTAATATCCAGAATATATTTTTTAAAAACTCCATTTCAACAACAAAAAAACACAAAAAATGGGCAAAGAACTTGAACAGACATTTCTCCAAAGAAGATATACAAATGGCCAATAAACATATGAAAAGATACTCAACTGTCATTAGTCACTAGGGAAATGCAAACCAAAACCACAATCAGCTACCACTTCACGTCTACTGCTCACCACAGTGGAAAACAGTCTGGCAGTTCCTCAAAAAGTTAAACATAGAACTACCATGACCCAACAAGTCCGCTCCTAGGGACACAGTCAAAAGACTTCAAAGCAGGGACTCAAAATACTTGGACACCCATGTTCACTGCAGCATTATTTACAATAGCCAGAAGATGAAACTAACCCAAGTGTTCATCAACAGATGAATGGATAAACAAAATGTGGTATAAACATACAATGGAATATTACTCAGTCACAAAGAGAAACGACGTTCTAATACAAATACATAGAGACCAAATTTATTAGTGGTTACCAGGGCTGGAAGAGAATGGAGTAGGAAGTTATTGCTTAAGGGGTACTGAGTTGGGGAGATAAAAACAACTTTTAAGAAATGGATAGTGGTGACAGTTACACAACATGGTAAATGTAATTAATGTCACTACACTGAACTGTACACTTAGGAATGGTTAAAATGGCAAAAAACATACTGCTATGTGGTTTAAGAAAAAGAAAGTAAGCTACTCAAGTGTAGTGGACTGAAAATACATTCCTAGAGGAGGTGACAATTGAACCAAGTCATAAAAGATGGTTAAGGTAGTGACAGTGGAGACGGAGGAAGAGGAGCTCACAACATGGAGATGGGAAAGTGAAAGAGAAGGCTAAGACGCAGAAGTTCAACCCCGTTATCCTTTCCGAAGCCTTTTAGGAAATAGGTCCAGGATGGTGAGGGTCCGAAAGAAGGAATTAGCCATCAGAAGGATCAGAAACTGGGCTTTTGGACCCCAAGGGAGGTACCTGTGAGAGCAATGGGTATGTATTTTGTGGAGGCAGGAGGCAAACAGCAGCAGCTTAAGATCTGGAATTGTGGCAGAGTCCACGTTCTCTCTGTGTGAGGTCTTAGTGGACCAAGGTGGGAGGCAGAGAATGACCATAGCCATTGACGGTACTGGAAAAAGGTCGGCCTGGAGCTTCAAGGCCAGCCAGACACTGGTCTGACTCACTTCTCAGGTCACATCAGCAGGCCAGCATTTGCTCAAGTGAACTTGGAGGTCAGAGTGGGGATCCCTGAAAATTAGGGTGTGAGGCAGCTTGGTTGGGAGAAAAGGAACCAGGAGGCTACATCCAGCCTCCTGGGATCAAGCCACTGGCTAAGGAAGGTTTCCAGAGCCTCTTGGTCTCCAGGAGGGTTTGTGGGTGCAGCAAAGGAAGAATGAGCAGATAGTTGGTCCCACAGAGTTAGCTGGGCCCAATAATTATCTTTTAAAAACTATCTCCAGAGAGAGGAGAGACCAGTGGGCACTTTTTGTGACCTGGACACATTAAATCACACTTACACATAAACACACTATCAAATGAAGTTACATTCAGACAAACACAAATAGACATAGATTAACTCATGTTTGTAAAAACTAAAGGAGAATAAAACCAAAAGGAAAAAGGCCTTGCATTAGAAGGATAAACATCAAATCCAACAAAGTGATTATCCCTCGGGTGAGAATGAAGAGTGGTCAGGGAGTGGGGGTTTCTCTTTTATTTATAATATTTTATTATATTAAATATACGTTATCGGGGAAGTCAGCACAACTTGACCAAAGCAAAGGAAGACACTTAGAGGAACACACACACACACATCCAAAAAAAAAAAACCACAGTCCCCCACTCCCATGACCTAACTTGCTTCCCCCTATAAACTGGATTTCACAGATCGCATTATATTTTCCTAGGGCCTCTCTCTCTCCATTATACTAGCCTAATAAAAGTATCTGTTCTAGTTACATTCAACTCTTCACCTACCCCACACCTGCACCCACACAGCTAATGTTTGGGGGGAAAAAAGTACACAACAATGATATCTACTCTCACCATACATTTATGACAACAAGCCTCAAATGTCATTTCAGGGCTGTCCACTATTTCTTTTAGTTTCCTTATCCCATTCGCTCTCCCACTCTCCGAGATAACTGTTTTTCACAGTTTCCCTTCTTCCTCTGGAAGAGAGATTGGAATACATCCAACTGCCTACTCAAGCTTTGGCACCAGCTGCCTAAAAAGCATCTACTTAACCAAGCTTTCTAGTTCATCAAAACTCATTCCTTGTGTAGTGTTTCCTCAAAGTAGAAAGATGTTTCACTTTCCAGTGTGCTACTCAAATAGCTTGAGTCATCCTTGATTACACACACACACACACACACACACACGCATCTCTAACACATCTAATATTACCTTCTTGCCAATTCCACTGCTACTACTTGATTTCAAACCAACATCATCTCTTTCCAAGATGCCTTTGAAAATCTCCAGTAGCTTTACCTTCTTGCACCATGGTGTGGAGAATACACTGTTTCCCATAAAGCAGCCTGTGACTTTTTAAAAATAAGTCCTATCACTTTACTCACTTGTTCATAACCCTCCAATGACTTCGATCACTTTTAAAATAATATACAAACTGCTTTCTAATGACCTAAGGGATGACCCTACCTCACTGGCAAACTATGGCCAACAGACCAAATCCAGTCCACTGTCTCTTTTGTAAACAAAGCTTTATCAGAACACTGCTACGCCCATTCATCAACGTAATGTCTATGACTGCTTTCCTGCAAAAATGGCAAATAAGAGATCTTATAGCTCCAGAGCATCACAAATACTTACCATCTGGCTCATTACAGAAAAAGCTGGCCAACCTCTGCCCTTTGTGATGTACCTCTTAACTCTACCCTCTTTTGCTGTGCTACAGCCCACTGACCATTTTTCTATTCCTGTAGCAGACCAAGCACACTCCCCACTCAGATGGTACAGGACTTGTACCATCTGCCTGGAACAGACTTGTCTCACATACCTACGTGACTGGCTCCGTCACGAAATTCAGTTCCCTGTGCCCAACTTCTCACACAGAATTTTCCTGATTGTGCATACTAAAATAGCACCCTATCCTTCTCTAACTCTCACCCTGCTTTATTTTTCTTCATAGGCCTTTTATCACTAACTTCATGTATTTGTCTCATCTTTACCTTCCCACTAGAATACAAGGTCCATGAGGAAAAGCCCTTTGTTCTATTCATTGCTGCATCCCCAGAACACTGCACATAGGATTCAGTATTTAAAAATAAACGCTTCTGATTTTTATTTGATTCCTTTTTCCTAAGAAAAATACAATATGGCTGAATATAGTGGAGTAGAGGAACAATAAAACTTGAAAATCGTAAAAACAAATGCAATAATATTGCAATTTTGCCTGAGAATGCTTAATGTAAGCTGATATAAATTATATAAATTTAACAGTCCGAAAATACATCCCTCATCCTTATCTATGTTTAACTTTCAATTACACTAATAAAGCCTTAGCAAATAACGAATCAAAATGGCAGGTTATTATTTATTTCTAATGGATTTGTAACAGTCATAAATTAAAAATAATTTCAACCCTCAGGCAATCAGAATTGTGTTAACAACTGGAAATGGCTTGGAAGCATGCAGGCAAAGGAGCAAGACTTGCTTGAGATTTCCTTGACACTGATTAATATGTCTTCTTTCAGAAATATACATTCTTTTAACCAAAAAACCAAAAACCAAACTGACTGCCATCAATTCCGACTCATAGCAACCCTGTAAGACAGAGTAGAACTTCCCCATAGTTTCCAAGAAGCACCTGGTGGATTCAAACTGCCGACCTTTTGGATAGCAGCCGAACTCTTAACCACTATGCTACCAGGTTTCCATTCTTTCAACACAACAGTGTAAATACATTAAATAATTCACCATTTGCCCTCACTTCGCACAGCAGCTATAAGGATTAAATATGAAGATACACAAAATCACCTAGCCCACTGTCCAACTAATTCTAAGTGTTCAATAGCCAAGTTATGAACGTCATGAATGTGGCAACCTCCTCTTCCCATTAGCATCATAAACTATACAATTTTATGGCCAATCTCTAGTAAGTATACTTAATTTCAGAGTATGCATTCTGTGGAGTTCACTCCAGCTCTACCTTACTTCGGAAACCCTGATGGCGTAGTGGTTAAGAGAAGTGGCTGCTAACCAAAAGGTTGGCAGTTTGAATCCACCAGGCACTCCTTGGAAACTCTATGGGGCAGTTTTACTCTATTCCACAGGGTCACTATGAGTTGGAATTGACTTGATGGCAACGGGTCTCGATCTACCTTACTTTATAATTTTGCCTGTGTCTAATTTTTATTATTTTTAAATATCATCCTGCAAAAGTACACAACTTTTGTGAAACCAAGTGGAGACAAAAATAGATCAAGACAACAGTTTTATATTTTCTCGAAGGGATGGGATGGATGAAACTATTCTAGGAAGAAAACGATCTCTACAGGTATCTCAACCTCCACTCATCATAATATGGCAATCAAGTCAGACCTACTAGCCCATATTCCCAGCCACATGAAATGTCTAGTATGCCCACGTTTGTTGGCTGCTATGATTTACTTCTGTATCTTACATTTTCCTTTTTTCTGGCAAAGATAAAATTTCAATTGCTTGATATCTCCTAAATCTGCATTAAATACCTCCCATGTTCAAATTTGACTGCTGATGTGGCACGATTCAAAATGAGAAGAAACAGCTGCAAACATCCATTACTAATTGAAAAGTGGAATGTATGAAGTATGAATCTAGGAAAATAGAAAATTGTCAAAAATGAAATAGAATGCATAAACATCGATATACTAAGCATTAGTGAGCTTAAATGGACTGGTATTGGCCATTTTGAGTTGGAAAATCTCATGCTCTACTATGCCAGGAATGACAAATTGAAGACGAACGACACTACATTAACTGTCAAAAAGAACATTTCAAGATCTATCCTGATGCACAACACCGTCAGTGACAGAATAACTTCCATACGCCTACAAGGAAGCCAAGTTAATACAACCATTATTCAAAATTTAGGCACCAACCACTAAGGCTACTGATGAAGAAACTGAAGATTTTTACCAATTTCTGCAGTCTGAAATTGATCGAACATGCAATCAGGATGCATTGATAATTACTGCTGATTGGAATGCAAAAGTTGGAAACAAAGAAGAATTGGCATCTGGAAAATACAATCTTGGTGACAGAAACGATGCTAGAGATCGCATAATAGAATTTTGCAAGACCAACGACTTCTTCATTGCAAATACCTTTTTTCAACAACATAAAGTGACTACACATGTGGACCTCACCAGATGGAATACACAGGAATCAAATCAGATGATGGAAAAGCTCAGTATCATCAGTCAGAACAAAGCCAGGGGTCAACTGCGGAACAGACCATCAATTCCTCATATGCAAGTTGAAGCTGAAGAAAATTAGAACATGTCCACGAGAACCAAAGTACAACCGTAAGTATAGCCCAGCTAATTTAGACATCTCAAGAACAGATCTCACACGCATTGAACAGTGATGACTGAAGACCAGACAAACTGTGGAATGACATCAAGGGCATTATACATGAAGAAAAGTAAGAGGTCATTAGACAGGTAAGAAGACCAAAATGGATGTAAGAAGAGACTCTGAAACTTGCTCTTGAAGATGGAGTAGCTAAAGAGAAAGGAAAAAATGAAGTAAAAGAGCTGAAGAGAAGATTTCAAAGACAGCTCGAGAAAACAAAGTATTCTGACAGGCGCAAATACCTGGAGTTAGAAAACCAAAAGGGAAGAACACGCTCAGCATTTCTCAAGCTAAAAGAACTGAAGAAAAACTCACACCTGAAGGATTCTATGGAAAAAATATCGAATGACGCAGGAAGCATTAAAAGAAGATGGAAAGAATACACAGAGACACTGTATCAAAAAGAAATAGTAGACATTCAATCATTTTAGGAAGCAGCATATGATCAAGAACCACTGGTAGTGAAGGAAGAAGTGTTAAGTTACACTCAAAGACACTGGCCAAAAACAAGGCTCCAGGAATTGACGGAATATCAACTGAGATGTTTCAATAAACGGAGGCAGCGCTGAAGTGCTCACTCATCTATGCCAAGAAATTTGGAAGACAGCTACCTGGCCAACTGACTGGAAGAGACCCATGTTTATGACTATTCCAAAGAAAGGTGATCAAACCAAATGCAGAAATTATTGAACAGTATCAATACCACACACAAGTAAAATTTTGCCGAAGATCATTCAAAAATGGTTGCAGCAGTACATCGACAGGGAACTGCGAGAAATTCAAGCCTGATTCAGAAGAGGACATGGAACCAGGGACATCATTGCTGATGTCGTAATGGATCCTGCCTGGAAGCAGAGAATACCAGAAAGATGTTTACCTGTGTTTTATTGACTAGGCAAAGGCATTCGACTGTGTGGATCATAACAAATTATGGATAACTGCAAAGAATGGAATTCCAGACACCTAACTGTGCTCGTGAAGAACCTGTACATAGATCAACAGGCAGTCATTCCAACAGAACAAGGGAATACTGTGTGGTTTAAAGTCAGGAAAGGTGTGTGTCAGGGTTGTATCCTTTCATTATACTTACTCAATCTGTATGCTGAGCAAATAATCCAAGAAGTTGGACTAAATGAAGAAGAACGGGGCATCAGAATTGGAAGAAGACTCATTAACAACCTGCGTTATGCAGATGACACAATCTTGCCTGTTGAAAGTGAAAGAGGACTTGAAGCACTTACTGATGAAGATCAAAGACTACGGCCTTCAGTACAGATTACACCTCAACATAAAGATGACAAAAATCCTCACAACTGGAGCAGTAAGCAACATCATGATAAACGGAAGAGACTGAAGTTGTCAAGGATTTCATTTTACTTTGATCCACAATCAACACCCATGGAAGCAGCAGTCAAGAAATCAAAAGATGTGTTGCACTGGGCAAATCTGATAAGTGTTAAAAAGCAAAAATGTCACTTTAAGGACTAAAGTGTGCCTGACCCAACCATGGTGTTTTCATTTGCCTCGTATGCATGGGAAAGCTGGGCAACGAATAAGGAAGACCGAAGGATTGACGCCTTTGAAATATGTTTGTGAACAATATTCAATATACCAGAGACTGCCAAAAGAATGAACAAGTCTGTCTTTGAAGTACAGCCAGAAAGCTCCTTAGAAGCGAGGATGTCGAGACTTCGTCTCACATACTTTGGACATGTTATCCGGAGGGATCAGTCCCTGGAGAAGGACTTCATGCTTGGTAAAGTAGAGGGTCAACAAAAAAGATGAAGACCCTCAACGGGATGGATTGACACAGTAGCTGCAACAATGGGCTCAAGCGTAACACCGATCGTGAGGATGGCGCAGGACCGGGCAGTGCTTCATTGTTGTACATGGGGTTGCTATGAGTCAGAACTGATTCGACGGCACCTAAGAACAAAAATCTTCAAATTTTCTTATGAACAATAAATATTAACCTCCCTATAACAAATATCATTGTTTCAAGATACATGCCTTACGCTAAGTTCTTATTTGTACAATGTCACAAAATAAACCTTAATTTTGGAGGAAAAAAATACTTTTGGCTCATAAAAAAACCAAACCTACTGCCGTGGAGTCTATTCCAACTCATAGTGATGCTTTAGGACAGAGTAGAACTGCCCCACAGGGTTTCCAAGCAGTGGCTGGTGGATTCGAACCACTGACCTCTTGGTCAGCAGCTGAACTCTTAACCACTGCACCACCAGGGCTTCCTTTCTGGCTCATAGTCTCATGTTAATAAGGCTGTTTCCCCTCATTTGAAAATATATCTAGGCAGCACTTAGTTGGCTAGTTTAAAAATGACATACCATAAAAGCAAACCCATTTTTAAGTGTCTTAAGGATGTTTTTGATGTCTTTCTTCACACAAAGATAAAATGTGCAACTTATTATTCTCTTGTATTACTCTAGTACTTTTCATATTAAAGGAAAACATGTATTGGGTACAAACACACACAGAATTACAAAGTTTATTTAGTCTAGCCCCCTACCCACCCAGAGGAAGTCTGATTTATTTAACAGATTATATCTGATTCTTAAGAAAAGTAAAATAATATATAATTTCCCAGTATTTATTTCTATTATTTTCCAATCTTAGAAAATTTTCAGCATAACAAATATTTTTGGGAAATTTTACTTACTCATTTTATTCCCTCAGTGGAGAACAAGGCAGAAACGAAGCCTTCAAAGTAGTCTCCCATCACCACTCACTTTACTAGGCCTAGTTCATTCTCTACTACGAGGCACAGTGATTAAATCAAATCTGACCACCAGTCCACTCGTTAAAACCTTAAATGGTTCCCCATCCATCTTTTAGATAATGACTGTAGAAACCAAGAACTCAACAGCTGGCCCTTCCTACCTCTTCAGACTTACCTCCCACTATTTTGGCTCATGGAGACTCCTCTGTCTTAAACTATCCCATCTTCCTCTCCCATCCCCCACTACTAACTCCCACACATTCTTAAATGTCACTTCTTCCCAAACTGTTCTATAGAGTCAATGTAATCCCAAGCAAAATCCCAGAAGTCAAAAAGGCTCAAAATGGTCAATATGAGAACGAAGAACAAAGTTGGAGGACTAATACAACCCAAATAACTTCAAGACTTACTATAAAGCTACCGCAATCAAGACAGTGTGGTATTTGTAAAAGAAGAGACATACAGATCAATAGAAAAGAATAAAGAACCCAGAAACAGACCTACACAAATACAGTCAGTTGATCTTTGACAAAGGAGCAAAGGCAATTCAAGAGAGAAAAGAGCCTTTTCAACAACTGGTGCTGGAACAACCGGATATCTAAATGCCTAAAAAAAAAAATTTTAGACAATGTGACTATACCTCTCACAAAAATCAATTCAAAATGGATCATAGACCTAAATGTAAAATGCAAAACTATAGAACTCCTAGAAGGTAGCATTAAAGAAAATCTAACTGACATTGGGCTTGGGGATAACTTTTTAAAATAAAACATCAAAAGTATGATGAAAGAAAAAATTGATAAAATTGATTTTATTAAAATTAAAAACTTGTACCCTGTGGAAGATATTTAAGAGAATGAGAAGACAAGTCAAAGACTAGGAGAAAATATTTGCAGAACATACAACTAATAAGACTTGCATCCACTCCTTTGCAATGAGACCAGAAGAACTAGATGGTGCCCTGCTATCATTACTGAACACTCTGACCAAAGACTGTATAGAAGAGCCCTGATCAAAAAAGGTAAAAACATGGAACGGAATTTCAAATTCTCACAGAATCCACTTTCTGGAATCACTGAGGCTAGATGAAACCCCAAAACTATTGCCCTGAGATAATCTTTAAACCTTAAACCAAAAATATCCCCTGAAGTCTTCTTAAAACCAAACAATAATTAGTAAAGAACATCTGCCTTGAGCATTGTGCTCTATTGAAGAACTATCTATATGGGACCAAACTGACAACAACTACTTGAAAGGTTAGATAGCAAGTTTAAGGGGCAGTGAGTTTATGTCAGTGTGGGAGGAACAATTCAGAAGAGGATGAGGAGATTACACAACTTGAAGAATGTAATCAATGTCACTGAACTGTACATGTAGAAATTGTTGCAGTGGTGTTTAAGTTTTGCTGTATATATTTTCATCAACAATTAAAAACTGGGGGAAAAAAAAAGACTTGCATCCAAAATGTATGAAAAAACTTAAAACTCAACAATAAAAACCAAATAACCCAATTAAAAACTGGGCAAAATGTTGGAACAGACACTTCTCCAAAACAGACATACAGATGGTAAATACGCATACAAAAGGTGATTTATCATGTCACTAGAGAAATGCAAACTAAAACAAGATCCCACTACACAACTTTTAGAACGGGCAACAAATGTTGGCGAGGATGTGGAGAAATTGAAACTCTTATCCACTGCCGGTGGGACTGCAAAACTGTGCAACTGCTGTGGAAAAGTCTCACGGTTCCTCAAAAAGTTAAACACAGAATTAACCATATGACTCAGCAAATCTATCCTAGGTATATACTCAAAAGAATTGAAAGCAGGGACTCAGATACTTGTACACCAATGTTCACTGCAGCATTATTCACAGTAGCCAAAAGGTGAAACTAACCAAAGTATCCATCAAGAGATGAATGGATAAACAAAATGTTGTATAGACATGCAATGGAGTATTAGTCATAAAGATAAATGAAGTCTGAAACATGTCACAACATGGATGAACCTTGAAAACTTACGCTGAGTGAAGTCAATCACAAAAGGACAAATACTGTATGATCTTATTCTTATAAAATAGCTAGAATAGGCAAACGTATAGAAACCAAACTTTATTAGTGGTTACCAGGGGCGAAAGGGTAAAAAGGGGAGCCACTGTTTAGAAGTACTGACTTTCTATTTACGGTGATGGATATCTGGCAATGGACACTGGTGATGGCAGCATAATATGATTAATGTAATCGATATCACTAAATTGTACATGTGAAAAATGTTAAATTGGCAAATTTTTATATAAATATATACATGTATACACACACATAATAGAAAAAGAATAATAAGATTAGTTCTCACTTAAAAAAAAAGAAAACACTGGAAGTTTAGAACAAATTTGGAAAAAAACTATTAACTGTTTCTGAATAAATTCTATAAAGAAACCATCTCTTTCAGATTAATCAGGTGAAGGGGCATCTGGAGGAAGGAGATACGGGGAAAACTTAAGTATCTCCAACTTCAACAAAGATTGATTTACAATGCAGGAATTAAAAAAATAACCACCTAGGTTCTCTTTTAATTTATAAAACAAGAGGACACAAACTGGAAATCTTATGATCCATCCTTCTGCAGTGCTCAACGTCTGTACTAAACTATCTGCACTGGGTCCAACTATCTAGAGTATGCTCTCACATCAAACTTCAAGTTTTAAAATCTACTATTATGATTCCTTAACAACATACCCTCAAAAATCCATACACAAAAATCGTTATGCTTTTCTACAGGGAAAAAGTCCCAAAACATGCAACCTTTGGGGGATAATGCTCTGGGACCAAAACATTGAAATAAAAAAATCAAATATTGTGAAACTCCTTCAAAATAGCATTACTTAGTCAAATCTAATTAGTTAGGGAACTACCACAGGAACGCTTTCAAGCAGAAGCTATGTTTAGAGGCAAATTTGATGTGTGTTACTTGTATCATAAAACTAATTGAGGTCTTGATAAAAACATAGTGCTGTAACAAAAAAAGATTGAGCATATTTTTAAACAAAACTGAATTTAAATAAACTAAAATGACAACTGAGTACTTAAGATTATAGCATCAATGACCCTTTACATTGAGAATGTTTGGACAAACTATAGCTCCCTTTATAAGGTTCATATTAAAAGTTATACAGCTCAAAAAAAAAAAAATTACATGGCATTATCACAGATTTTGCCTTAAGCCAGGTCAGCTCAACCCTACTGGTGTTTTATCACCATAAATCTCCAAAACATCTTATTGAGCAACAAGTAATCACCTATTAAATACTCATTCAACTAATATTTGAGACCCTAATTTGTGCTATACATCACACTAGGTACTGCAACACATAACTAAGGCAGAAACATTTTATAGTGTATAGAAAGCATATTATCACTTCTCTCACACTGTGAAAAGCAGTTTGGCAGAGGAGAAAGAATACTGCCCTGGAAAAAAGATCTGGGCTTTAAATTCTGCTCTAACCTGCTTACAAGTTCTTTTTAATTTTCAGATTAACAGAACCATGTATTACCATGCAAACTTGATTCAATTCAGGAAATTATAGACTATGCAAATATGTAAAACAAAAAATACCACATTTTTAAGGCTACAGAGGCTCATATTCACTAGCAAAAGACAAATAAAATACTCTAAAGTTAAAAAAATACAAAACTCTGACAATCTTTGTTTTTAAAGCCATAGCACTGGAATTGCAAAAACTCCTACGTCAGGGTCGCAAGATTCTTTAAGAATTAACAAACAAAAGTTAAGTCTGCAGGAAATTTTCTAATAAAAATTTTATCCCTTTATGTAGTAATTGTTTAATTAAAAAAATTTTAAAGGTAAAACACCCAAATAAACCACTTCTCTTAAAAAACAAAACAAAAAAAGCAAACCTTCGAACGACATATGATTTAACTCCCAGGCTTTACTATATAATAGATAGATCTTATATTCGTATTACAGGAATCTACCTAAACTGAGAATTTCTTAGTTGCAGAGGTATTAAAAATTAAAAAAGACAGAAGTGTGACTAAACAGAAAGCCTCCTTTGGCTATTTTAATTACTTCAATCTCATTTTCCCCATATTTTATATTTTATTCAAAAATCTAACCCTTTTGCTAATTATATGTTACACTAAGGAAAAAATTCAAAAAGCAAACAATAAAGCATGCTTTATATACTTGCAGCAAATGTATCTTCCTTTTTAAGAATATATGCATATTTTAACACATTTTATTAAGATATAAAAGGGAAAAAGTTTTACACTCACAAAGGTTTACTGACATGATTATCAATGCTTTCAATGAGAGTACAACAAATCTTAACTTAAAATACGCATTGAGAGTTAAATACTGCCCATCTTAATTTCCTTTCATCTGAAATTCAGAAGTAATAATGTGGGTCCACTTTATGGAAGATTTATATATGAAAGGTAAGTTTATTAGAAAAATAAACAACTTTAAATTTTACAATATTCTCCACTTCAAGATTCTCTTAGATAAAAACGTCATATGGTTTAAACATGATCTGATTTACAAAGTCTCACTTAGTCCTATTTAATAAAACAAAATACAAAACATAAATGGTGAAATGCTGTACTATTAGTAATTATTAAGAAATTCAAAGTAAAATTTAGCAGAAAATTAAAAAAACCATTTGTTGCAGGTACTTAGTATGGCAATGCATACTGTAAATTGTATTAAAGAACTTGTACTAACTTTTAATGTACTGGCTTATTTTCAATATTAGCACTATCATATAAAAATGCAAGTTGTGTGGTCTAAATTTATTTTGCCAAAAATTTTAGCAACTAGATCAGGAGTCGGCAAACTTTTTCAAGGGCCATATAGTAAGTATTTTAGACTTGCAGACCATAAGGCTCACTACTCAACTCTGCCACTACAAACAGAAATCAGTCATGGACAACATGTATATGAATAGGTATGCTTAAGGGCTGAATTTACCCAATGCAGAACAATGAATTTTAAGTCAGAGATTATTTCAGGTGCCATGTTATACATGTCGTCTTTTGTGGGGTAGGAGGGACAGTATAGATGGGTAGTCATCAATAAATGAACATTATCAATTCAAAAAGTTTCACATGTATTTCCCAATCATAACTGAATGTAATAATAAGTTACAAAAGTAGCTTATTTTAATTCCACATTCTCTCTGGTTTGTTAATAACAGTAAGGGATCAACGGCAGATAAGCGGCAAAAGGATCTTAAGTGAATACTAGAAGCCAATAAATAACCATGAAATTTAGTTTTAAAATATAAGTATTTCTACAAAGGATAAAGTAATTTATTCATGTGCCCCTAAAGAAAGTATTAGATGTGTACCTTCAGATGTCATTTTAAAATTTAATTGAACTGTTACAATTTTGAAGCTAAATGTGATTTGCTTTGTTTTATTAGAAAAAATACTCAGGCAAGATCTACAATCATCGGTCAATTAAGAATGACTTACAAGAACATGAAGTAATAAAATAAAAATACAAGTACAAACTATATATCTGAAACACTTCTATTTGGCAATTTCATAACAAATCAAAATAAAAAAGAACAAAGGAGATTGCAGGTTACTTTGCAGATACAGAATAAAGCAATTGATGAAGTGCTTAAGCAAAAGACGAAACAAAAACACACACTGCTTTTTTCTTTTTAAAAAATAAAATCACATTTGCTACAGATCACATGGATAATACCCTTATCAAACAACCATTCCAGAATGTCTTATAGAGTCGCAGTGCTTTTATTTGCACTTATTTAATTTTATATGACTCATTTCATGTCTATAGCTCTTTAATCCACTGTAATGAATAAATTCTCCCGTAATTTTTATTTTTTAAATTTTTTAAAGCAAATGAGAAATGATTTATCAATCATGGAACTTTTCCCATTTTGGAACCAAAAGCTTAATTCTATATTTTTGTCTCTTATTTCTTTAAAAAATTTAGTGTAAAAACTGCTGGCTTTTATATTTACTGTAGTAAAGTGAAAACTCCTCAATCAGGAGTATTTTCTGCAGTTTGACTGCATATAACCACATACTTTACAATATGTCCTTCCAACAGTAAGGAAATAATTGATTTCACGGTCACTGTCAGAAATGAGTGCCATAATTCTATTATGGGTACAGGTCCTCCCTCAAAGACTTTCTGGAAGGATGTTCAATGTGTTTTGTTCTTATAGATATTAACAGTAGTACACAGTCCCTTAAGTCTGCAAAAGACATTTATTGTTAAAAAAAGGTGCTTTATTAACAATCCTCTGGCAGCACTAGTGAATTACAATATCCTTCAATATTATTTCTACCATAATATATACATTTTTCATGCCTCTAGAAAAACATCTACAGTACATTTCATAATATAAAAATATATTACAAATCTGCTGAATTATTTACAAGCAATGTTCTATTATCTCTATGCAACGTTTGTTTGATACAATACTAACAAGTTACACATATTTCCATTTCTGTAAGTTAAAAAAAATCCATATGGCTTCTTGCTTACCAAGCAAGAAAGTGATTTTATTTTCCTTTTCAAAACCAACTTTGGTGCATAAAAGATTCAGTTTGAAGACACTTTAAAAAAAATACAATTTTTCTTACATTAAGAAGAAACAACTCAAAAACCAAATGCTTTCCTCAGAAAAAAAATTAAGAGTCTTATATAGGTTAAAATGAACGTATGAGGATTATTCAAATTATCTGAAATAGAGGTTTTTCAAAAACCGTTAACAGATTAGTTTTATAGGTAAATATTAACACACTGTACTCCATGAGAAAACCCTAGTCCTGAAAAGGGAGCCACCAGACATACTGCAACACTCTTAACAGTAATTTTCAGCCCTAATTCGATAGACGAATTTTTAGTTGATTGCAAATGTCGTTCACTGTTTGCTTAAATACAAACTGAACATTTTTCTTAGAGTTCTGCAAAAGAACACAAATGGCAACCAATCACATCTATTTATCATAATTCAAAGGTAAATTATCCCTTGATAATTTTCATTGTCTAAATATTTCCTAATAACGACTTCAAATCAATAAACACTGTCAAGAGAAACATCCTTACAGTGCTTTTGGTGTTTTTAAGGGCACATGTAATTTTTCTTTCAAATATAAACTACTATAATCACTAAAGGGGGAAAAAAAAGCAGCTTAAAGCAGCAAGCATGCAAAGCCTTCAAGAAGCTGTTCCACTAAGTTGCCAGAAGAGTGTTTGCTCAGTCTCCCACAGTACCATTCCATGAAAATGTGGATATACAGTAATATATTAATATATTCCACAGAAGAGTCTACTTCATTCACAGAATGTTTACACTAAGCATAAATATTACCCTAAGTACTGGATTTAAAAAAAAAAAAAAAAGGAAGGGGTTTGACTCTAATGTGCAACTTTTCCTAAACCCATTGTCAGTGACTAAGACTGCAGGTGTCCCCGCTTGTTTGCTTTTTATGTATTTATTTATTTTTTACCTCTTCAACCTCTTCTGCGGCATTGTTCTAGAAAAAGAAAACAGAAGTTTCTTTCATTATTCAACTGAATCAAAAAACAAACTGAACACTGCAAAAGGGACATTAAAAATTCTTATACAATGTAGGCAATGTAGCTATCGTTAAAATTTATTTCCAAAATATTCTCACATAATGGATTCAATTTAGTTTTATAGTTTTCGTTTTAATTCTTTCTAGGCAGCCTGCTAATGTGTTTCTAAGAAAATTCTTATGTCTGTCTGACACATGCATTTTAACCAACTAGTACTTTAAATGGTTCCTACAGGTGGCACGAACGGTTTGTGCTCAACTGTTAACCTAAAGGTTGGCAGTTCCAATCCACCTAGCAGTGCCACAGAAGAAAAGGTCTAGCAATTTGCTTCCACTGAGATTACAACCAACAAAACTCTACGGAGCAGTTCTACTCTGTAATGCATGGGATCAGCAAGAGTCAGAACTGATTCAATGGCAACTAACAAGTGTTTTAAAACTGATGCTTAAATACCAGTAAGTATATTTTTTAGTCTCGTTTTTAAATTAAATGTATTTCTGGAAGGTTTGACATGTGAGTGTATGTAGGAACTTATTCGTCCTAAAAGTTGGAATAATTTTTTTTCTTTTACTTAATTCCACAAGTTATCCCAGTAAAAACCCAGAAATCATCAAGTAAAGATGCTACACCAGTGTATATGTACAAGTTTCTGTAACTCTGTGCCAATTTAGGGCAGATTCAGTTTCAATTTCTAGAATAGCAGAAGCATAAAAACTTTGAGTCAAATTAAATTTTTAAAAATTTGGGGACAGGGGTGCAGTGAAGGAAAATTCAATCTACTGAAGCACCTGATCCTTAAGATACCCTCAATTCCCCAAGAATAAAAACCAGTAAGAATTGTAAAATCACATACTTTAAGAGTATATTACAGAATTCCTATGCAGTTTTGGATACCAGTTCTGAGCCTGAATGGTATTTTTAAGTCACTATCATTAGAATATCTAAGTTTCTTCCTACACAGCATAGAAACAGTAATAATAAACTTGTGCTGTGCAAAAGGAAGACTTCTAGAGACATGAAAGCAGAATGTGGGGGCAGAAACAGAGAGGTTAGTCTCAATCTGGGGATCCATACCCCTTTATCAACTATGGTCTAAGAGATGTTTTCGACTGGTTCTAGTGGCAGAGTGGCTCTCCCAAAACGATATTACTCTTTTAGGATGCTAATTTTGATAATCTTGATTCCCTCCTCCAAAGAGTAAACAGAAATAAACCCTAAAAATTAGTTATCAGTAACAAAGAATATTCAGAAAAAAATTTTAATGAACAAGAAAGGTTACTTGTAATTTTTCCATATTTTCAGCAGTGTATTTTCCTCAATCTTCTTCTTTAAGGTCTCATCGAACAAAGAACAAGTTTTATTGTACTAAATACTTTTCACCAAAGGATACTAAAAGAACGTTTTTTGAATAGGGAAAACTCAAGAGTCTCAATATTTCTGGATGGCACTGACCGTTATGTTAGAATTTCATTTTCAGAACACAGCTCAAATTATAGGAATCCATCATATAGACAAACATTAAAGAAAGCTGAGTCATGGAGTGAACAGAACCTTCAAAGTGTTTAAATGCTACAAAATTTGGCAAAGGTCATAGTCTCTTTATGACTACTAAAAATTATATTTGAGGATTTTCAATTATTTTGTGTCATTTTATTCCTGTTCAACCTATTGCTATGTAAAATACATATTAAATTAGAATTTCCTTTTAAAATGCATAAAACTAAAGTTTATTAACAGTGCTTTTTAAAACCAAATTTTAAGCATTCACCCCTTTTTAAATGACCCTAATATGTGTCATTTGGGTAGGGGACTATAGTGTTCTGTCACATTCTATCTGTGTAACCTTGGGCAAGATATTTAACCGCTGGCCTCAGTTTTCCAATCTGCAAAACAAAGACGGGGCTAGTAACACCTACTTCACAGGGCTGCTGTGAGGATGAAGTATATGTAAAGCACCTAGTAAAGTGACTCAGCACAAAGTCAGAAATGTTGGTCTCTTCTCCTCGCCCCCCCCCCACCTTCATAAGCACAGCACACTAAAACAAAGGTTAGATCAGAAAATCATTAGAAACGTGAACACGCTGAACTACTTCTTAGAAATAAATAATATTTAAAATGCTCTTTTAGAAGTTTGGGGAGAATATAAATTTTTACAAAGAAGTACACAGTCCCTTATGGTATTTAGGACATGTGACACATTCCCAGTTCTACACATATCTAACATTATAAAGGGAATTATACATATGTATTTTTAAAAAGGCACTTATTTTCAAAATACTATGTACGTTACAACCTAAACTACTTGAGATAAATCTAGAATTAAACTGGCACAGAAACTTTACAAAAATATTGTCTATTGCGATTCTAGCATTTAAACTCTTTTTGCTTTAATTTCCATATACCAAAGCATCAAAACGGAAGACATCCTTCGTACTGAATTCAATACTTCAGAATAAGTCCCAATCTTACATCCAAACTTTAGGGAGAAATAAAATAAAACATCAAGTCAAGATTACATTACCTGTATATGTTTGGATCCAAAAGCAAGGCAGTATCTTTGGGTAACTTTGATAAATGAACTACTTTTGTTTTTAATTGATGTCGTTCACTTTCATTCACCCATACATCAGGCAGGCTATGAATTAAAAAACAAGTCATTTCTTCATCTCCAAAAAACGGCAAATGCATAATTGTAACTAAAAGTAAGTGGGTCGACTTAAAAATACAGTTTGTGAGCAATGTACTAAAACGTTGATTCATGAAGAATGGAAAGAGGGTATCAAAAGTGCTTATTTTAAAATAAAGAATAAGACATTCAGCATTAATTTCCCATGCTATTAAAACTATTTAACATATAAAATTAATCTATTGTGATGGTGATTTTTAAAATTCTAACATCAATAAAATAACACTAGTTTTACAGATTTACCCGTCATATGTCTTCTTCACATTACCCAGCCTTTTCTGCTAGTCTGATAGAGCCACCTAGTTTAATGAGCTTCTCAGAAGCCAAGGAAGCTCTCAGCAATCTACCTCGACAGTTGGATGTGGAGTCCCAACTAGGAAATGGTAAGATTAAATTTCAGGCATGAATTTAGAAATGCATTAGGAATTTCTGGTTGGCAAAATCGTATCAAAATAAAAAAAAACACATCAGAACATACCGGCTGGCTTCTAGTTCACAGACAGAAATTTATTACTTGAGGCTGACTTGATGGAAACCTGACAGCAGGTTTCTTTATTAAGAAATAAGTGAAAAACCAGATTAAACTCCACTTTGGGGGAAAAAAAAAAAAAAAAAAAAGCACATGTGACTGGAATTCCGAATTCAAAGAAATTTAATCCTATAGGAAAATTCAGATAAAAGCATTCTGATATCTGAGCTAATCAATTTCCAAAATATTAGATATGCAAACATTTTAACTCAATATTTTTAAAAGGAACTATATTTATAAGCTTAATATAAAAACAGTTCTTACAAATCAGAATGAAACAGATGAACACTCATTAGAGGAAAAAGGGGAGAGTAGGGGGGAGAAAAGGACATAATCAATCAATTCACCAAAGAAACAGTTCAAAAATTGCCTTACTTGTAACCAAAGAAATGAAAAATTTGACAGGATGATAATAGCTAGTGTTGATAATAAGCCAGGGCAATAAACTCTCTAATATAACAGAGTAGGTGGGAATATATATTGGAGCAAATACATATATTCCCATCAAAAACCTTAACATTTTGTATAGTTTGTATCAACAGAGATTTTCCCTTTATAGTAGGGGAAAACGGTTACATTTAATGTTTGACAAAAAAGAGTTAAATAAATTTTATGCAGCCATTTTACAATATTTAGAGTAGCATCAAAGCAGTCCAGGCTGGTGTGTGTGTGCCAACACATATAAGGAGTGTCTCATATTAACGGAAGTTCTATAACCACAGGATGAAAAAAGTTACACAGATTTTTTTACTTTAATATGATAATGTACACTATGAACTTTCCGAATCTATTTAAGAACTCTTATCTCACCTCAAAACCCACTAACATCTCCTTAGAACAGAGCTTGGAAAACAATTTAATAGAAAAATATTTAATAAAATGACAAGAAAAAATGTTAACCACATATTGCTAATTTTTTTAAAAAGTAAGTATATATAATCAGATCCCATTCAAATTTCTATTCTTCATTGTTTAGATAAGCAAATCTTCGCCCAAATTTTTAAATTTTTTTAAATAAAAGGAAAATTACACGTGCAATATCTGAATTGAGGGTCATCTGTGCCAGAAGTGCTCTAAAAGGGTACTAAAGTTCAAAGAAAAATGTAATGGCTGCTGGACAACTGGTATTTTCTATAAGATACCTTTCACCATGTATTTAAAAATGTTGCAAATTTTTAATAAATGATTTAAACAAAGGAATGACTAAGGCTGCTTGCATACTAATAGGTCATTAAAAATCTTAAAAATGATCACATCCTAA